>OX371218.1:9056669-10350597 GCA_947310845.1 Yponomeuta plumbellus
GGTAAAAAAAAAAACTACCGAGTAAACCTATATATTTTATACCGGTAAGACCGCGTAATTTTTTTTGCATCGAATTAAAAAAATTTAGTCTAGTCTAGAACTAATGGGAGGGGATCCTCCCTAGTGTGACATAAATGTGACCAGCTGTGACAAGGACGGGGAGGGGTAAAAATAGTGAAATTCGTGTGACGTAATTTACGGATGGCCCGAAAAATGTGTATGTGTGTGTAAGGTTATGGGCCGGTTTTTGAATTGAGAATGCCTCAAAGCGGTTTTAAGACTCATTATTACTACGGAGACGCATAAATAATACTGTTTTTTTCACACTGTCAAATAGCCCAGAAACAGCGACATCACAAACATGTAAACATCCAAGACTACAGGTTTAATTAATGATGGTTTATGTCCCCCGCAGCGAGACTCTTCTTTCGCTGAGTGTGTTCAAACAGGAGGCTCCGTCGCCGACCGGCGTGGTCCTATCGCCGCCTCGCCGCGCCTGGCCTCGCCGTGACGACCGACAGGTACTGCTATTTGTAGGTTTGGACCCCTGATAAGATAACATAAGAATCATCAACCCATTATGTCCCCACCGAGGGGCACGGGTCCTTTCCCTGAGGAAGGTATAGGGGGCCAAGTCCGGATTGGTGGAGGCTTGTGATACTAGTTTCTGGTCTTATTGTCAGAAGTTTTCAAGCCGCCCTAAGGCCTCTGACTTGGCTTAACGACTGCCATCTGTCGATGGCAGCCGGCACCAACTGCTTAGCGTGCCTTGCGAAGCTCGGAATCGCTCGGAAAAATACCACTAGCGTTAGTCATAGACAGTGACCCATCTATGGACTGAACGCGCCGTATGTTGCTTAACCTTAGTGATCGTTTAAGATCACACCAGCAGCCCAGGCTACGAGCGATTCTTTAAACATAAGAATATTCTTTTTCATTACTCATTGTTCGGAAAGTACTCCTGGAGTTGCCTGAGGAGCGGGCTGAAAGTAATACCTTTCGGCCCTAGGGAGGATTGTTTTCAACTGACAGCTGTCAAATATTTCAAAGAACTAGTTCTACTAAACTGGGGCCCAAAAAGTTCTTTGATCCCTTGGGATGAAATTTTTAAATTTGTAATATGGATATTTCTAGTAAAAGTTCCAATCACAAATCATGAACACTGTATGAACTGGCTGTATTATCTAATCTTATGTTACGTTTGGATTGTTCTTAAATATGTATAGGTCCCCTGGGTACTAGTTAATCGTAATTCATTCACTTCAAGAATTCAATACATTTATAACCCGTATTATGAACTTATTGATTGTGAACGTGCATCTTTTAACCAGACCTGAACGAAACGAGATATAATAAGTAACAACTATCATCTTATCGGCAGATAACCAACATGGCGGTGGACCAGCCTCGCGAACCCATGGAGGAGGGTGCCCAACTGTCGCCCAACAACTCGTACTCGGCCCAACAATCCAGCCCAGAGTCCATGCAGTGCCAAGGAATTCTGCCCGGCAACTACCACGAGCAGGCAAATAGTAAGTAAACAAACATGGACGAACGATCCCAACAGCTGCCCAACAACTCGCACCCAGCCCAAGTATCCAGCTCCAAATGATGCAGTGCCAAGGGTTTGTGCCCAGCGACTACCAGGAGCAGGCAAAGCGCAGTAAACAAACATGGATGAATGATCCCAACAGTTGCCCAACAACTCGTACTCAGCCCAACAATACAGCCCAGAAACTACGCGCAGGCATAGAGTGAGTAACTAAATGTGGCGCGTGGTAGAGGGAATCCAACAGACGCCCAACAACTCGTACCTAGCCCGATAACTGATCCCCAAAAGCTTGCAGTGCCAAGGAATTGTGCCCAGCAACTACCACGAGCAGTAAAACAAAGTAAAAAATTTGGAACGCGTTGCCTTGCGAAAGGGTCTATGCGTAAGATTTTTTTTACAGAGATAGAGGGGCTTTCTACTTTCTTTTACCCTTTTACAGCTGCCTTACACTTTCAATTGAAAATAAGCGTATCGGTGTTGCTATTTCGTAAATATTTTTTATTATTTCGCGGCTTTCTACTTTCTTTTACCCTTTTACAGCTGCCTTACACTTTCAATTGAAAATAAGCGTATCGGTGTTGCTATTTCGTAAATATTTTTTATTATGTCGCGGCTTTCTACTTTCTTTTACCCTTTTACAGCTGCCTTACACTTTCAATTGAAAATAAGTGTATCGGTGTTGCTATTTCGTATATATTTTTTATTATTTCGCTTTCGTAGTTTTCATTAGGTCTAATGTAAACTACGGCCCCGTAGCCCGGCCGGGGCGGGTCGGTCTTGCATCGGCACTTTCAATCGAATTTTGAATACCACAACTGTATGACCATGTTTTATTCTTTGAAAACTGTGATAAATTTCACTTATTACTCTGTGAATAACTAACTTAGCTGCGAAAGAAAAGAGTGTTCTAAGCCAGAGGGGTTAAAAAAGAAAATCGTTGGTTTCCGCCGCGTTTCGAACCCAACAATTCACGAATGAGAAGCCGGCACTTATACACTCTTTTTAGAAAAAAAAATTGTCACAAAAAGTGGGTGCCGTGCGATGGCAACCGGCATCGCGGAAGAGCGAGGCGAAGATGGTGCGACGACCTGACCAAATATTGACCTGGCTTGGAAGAGTTGGCCGGGAACAGGGAGGAGTGGATATCTAAAGGCGAGGCCTATGCCCAGCAGTGGGACACAGTAACTGCTAATTTAAAAAAAAACCTCTTTTTGAGAGAAGGCCTGCCAACCAACGTGTCTGAAAATATTTTTTTGTGCAAGTTCCCCATTGTGTGTTCACCGAAGACTACCTTCGCAGACGCTCCCGGGCTGCTGATGTGTTCCCCGGTATCGTCATTAGACGGGTTTCTGCACTCGCCGCTGCCCCAGCGAAGCGAAACCAGCTTCAAGGATGACGTCAGGTAACACCTATTATTCATCATCATCAACCCATCATGTCCCCACCGAGGGGCACGGGTCTCTTCCCTGAGGAACGTATAGGCCATACGCCACCACGGGGGCCAAGTCCGGATTGGTGGCCAAACCTTAGTGATCGTTTATGATCACTCAGGCAGCCCAGGCTACGAGCGATTCACACCTATTATTAACCTTTCAACTCCCAGCAGAGACAGATTTCTGAAACAGTCAGAAACAGTCTCCGCGCATAGGGTAACGTCAAACGCCCAACCACAGAATACATAATAACGCCTTGGCCACAACTAGGCATTGATGGACTCACGTATGTGTGCCTCGGCCCACATTTCCATGTTCGTCCCTCAATGCCTCTTTTTCTGGCCTTTACTATAGTACATTACTGCAGCGGCCAGCAAATTTAAATAAAACCTCTGATAAGTTACCTCCTTGGTTGTCATTGTTCGGAGTAAAAGATCGTTCCATTTTTAAATAACGCGACAGATATGAGTTTAGTATGTAATTTATTTGGCCGAAAAACACGACAGTTATGAATTTTTATAGAACTTTTTCCGGCCGCTGCTCGCGTGTAATTGGCCAGTACAGCAGTTTCGATTTATCTCGAAGAAAGTTGTCGAAATAATGCTCAAATGTCCAAGCATGTTTGAGAAAAGACTATTAACTATTATAGTTAATACTATAAAAATGGTTTATGGTTTGACCCCTCCTAAAGCTCTCTGTTGGCGACACACCTTTTTTACTTTAATTTGTTTTCTTTTTTATTGATTTGTTCTTTTGATATTGTCATTTTTTAAATTTAGTTTGTTTATTTACTTTTCTATTGATGTCAGTTATTGTCCTTGTGTCTACTGTCTAGTTATATTATTGTGACTTGATTCCGATTAGTAAACATTGAATTACAGTGGCAAGTCTTTTATAATAGAAAACGATGACCATTTCGGGTTCCAGATTCCAGTACGTGCTCGCAGCCGCCACATCCATCGCCACTAAGACCAACGAGGAAACGTTGACCTACCTAAACCAGGGGCAGTCATACGAGATCAAGCTCAAGAAGCTTGGTGACCTGTCCCATTACAAGAACAAGATACTCAAGGTAAGAAAGAGTGTGGTTTCTTACGTCAGGTGATAGAAGTTAGGAGAATCTTAAAAGGTAGTAGACTAAAAATATAGTAGAGTAAAAAGATAGTAGATTTTAAAAATACAGTAGACTCTAACGGCCTTACTAATAAAGGTTATGAGCTGTGTATACAGCCGTTATGCGAGGTCTGACAAACTGGTTATTTGTACGCTAAATGCGATTAAACCAGTAAAAATTGATATACGTCAACTTATTTATTAGTAAGGCCGTAAGAAGATAGTAGATTCTAAACATATAGTAGACTAAAAAGATGGTAGACTCTAAAAAGATAGTAGACTCTAAAAATATAGTGGATTCTAAAAATATAGTAGACGAGTATCCCAGTGTGGGGCTAGAAGCAATGTATAAGCCTATATACAGGGTGTCCCAAAACTCAACGTCAAGCCGGAACCGGGTGAAGAGGCAAGTCATACTGGTTATAAGAAAAATTTTTTTTTTATTATAGTTTTTTTTATTATTTATTTAAGAAATTTCACAAATTGAACATAATGAAAACTAAAATAAAAATAAAAAATGGGCAATTTTTTAAGTATTTTTTTAAAAAAGTCTCCTTTTCTTCCAAGATGGCGCAGCTTGTTTTGAAATGTCTTTAACAGTTTAAACAAGCATTATTCAGAGTTACAAATAATAAAAAAATTGGAAAAAGTAAAGATTTGTGGCAACAAGATTTATCAATTTTCTTTTTAAATGCCTATACATGCTATTTTTTTTCTGATAACCAATATGACTTGCCTTTTCACCCGATTCCGGCTTGACGTTGAGTTTTGCGACGCAGACAATGTATACAGGCTCACATACATTGCTTCTGGCTCCACACTGGGATACCCCAGTCTATATTCTTAGAGTCTACTATATATTAATAATCTAAAGTAAAGACAATTTAATAGTGTCAGTCTTAGCTTCATAGTGAGGCGACCTGCTAAAAAACATCGATTAAATCGAATGAATCGATACGGACTTCAAACATTTGTGAATCGAATGCAGTTATTGTGTAAAAGTACGTATAGGTACTGTTATTTTGATTGAGTTCCATTGAAAATCAAATCAAATAAACAATGATTAATAAAAGTCCTGACCCATTATTGTCTAATCGAAATTTATAAAACAAAAATAAGACACGTATATAATTTAACCAACAAAAAGTGCATTTATTCACTGGAACTAATAGAATTATAACGAGTGTTGTCATCGTCATCACTGCTGTCCGCTCTCAGAGATAATTATAATTAATTATTCCTCGATAATGTTGTCTATTCTCACATCTCGTTCAAAATCATCGAAAATTATTTTCGATAAATTTTTTACAAAGATTTGGCCTCGGCTGGGAATGGGATTTTGGAAATGGGAATGGGAAAGAATGGGATTTTGTTTCTATTCAATTATTTATGTATTTTTTAGATTATTAAAAGAATAATATAATAATGTTTTTCACTTTTCATGCTATAAAAGTTCGTCTTTATGTGATGCGTACTAGTTGTACAATCTACTAATAAAATAATCACAACGTGGAATCGTGTATGGCTATACATTCCTTTACAGGTAATCATTGCATTCAATTCAACTTTTTGACTGATGATTGTTTTGATTTTTACGGTAACATCCCTAGTTTTTAAAAACAAATAGGGTTGACCGACATAACCTTGTGATGAAGTTCAGTTTTTTAGGACAAACATTGTTTATTAAGTTTAGAATGGTTTATTAGTCAAAGTAAATTGTAATAATGCCTTCTTTTGACATTATTACAATAAATATGTATTATTAACTGAAAAAAGTGAAGCAATTGAGCAGTTCTAACTTTGAAAAAATAAATAATATTGTGGGCCCTGCGTTACAAGGTTGCGTTGATGAATTTTGATGAAGTGTCAAATGTGACCTATTAAATTGGCTTTACATTACTATCTTCTTAGTCTCAGGACACCTGATATTAATGCTTATGCTTAGGATCACGCTCACATTACGGTCCTCGTCCTCAGAGTGTGATCAAGATCTGTTTCTACGAACGCCGACTCCAGTACATGGAGAGGGAACAGATCGCTCAGTGGCACGTCGAACGCCCCGGAGAGAGAATCGTCGAGGTAAGCTCTACTTGGGATGAGACAACATCCTATGGTATTGGACCATCCTTTGTGACTATTATACTATACAAATATATACCGACAACCGCTGGGGTAAACGTGTTCTTGAGTGGAGACCGCGACTCGGCAAACGCAGTGTAGGACGCCCTCTAACCAGGTGGGATGACGATCTGCGAAAAACTGCAGGCAGATGCTGGATGCGGCAAGCTGAAGACAGGGCGCTATGGCGCTCATTAGGGGAGGGCTGTGTCCAGCAGTGGACTAATATAGCCTGATGATGATGATGATGATGAAATATATATACACATGAACATACTACTAGCGACCCGCCCCGGCTTTGCACAGGTGGCAAAAAGGTTTCCGTGGAAATAGCTATTTAGTTCCGTGGAAAATTCCCGGGGTGTTAATTTACACCTTGCCTTGGGTTACATTATTCGAGATTTCGCACGGAACCCTAAGCTTTTCAAAAATCCAATATAGCCTATGAATCGCTCGTAGCCTGGGCTGCCTGAGTGATCTTAAACGATCACTAAGGTTAAGCAACATACGGCGCGTTCAGTCCTTTGATGGGTCACCGTCTATGACTAACGCTAGTGGCATTTTTCCGAGCGGTTCCGTGCTTCGCAAGGCACGTTAAGCAGTTGGTGCCGGCTGCCGTCGATAGATGGCAGTCGTTAAGCCAAGTCAGAGGCCTTAGGGCGGCTTGGAAACTTCTGACAGTAAGACCAGCCACTAGTCTTACAAGCCTCCACCAATCCGGACTTGGCCCCCGTGGTGGAGTATGGCCTATACCTTCCTCAGGGAAGAGACCCGTGCCCCTTGGTGGGGACATAATGGGTTGATGATGATGAATATAGCCTATGTTGCTCACGAAGAATGTAGCCTTTTTTTAAATCGGCCCAGTAGTTTCAGAGCCTATTCATTACAAACATACACACACACAAAAATACAAATCTTTCCTCTTTACAATATTAGTATAGCTAGTATAGACAGAAACGCTCGTAGCCCAGGCTGCCTGAGTGCTCTTAAACGATCACGAAGGTTAAGCTACATAGGGCGCGTTCAGTGCATGGATGGGTTAACGTACTATGACTAACGCTAGTAGCTAGTAGCTAAGCGGATGGTGCCGGCTGCCGTCGATAGATGGCAGTCGTTAAGCCAAGTCAGAGGCCTTAGGGCGACTTGAAAGCTTCTGACAGTAAGACCAGCCACTAGGCTTACCAGCCTCCGCCAATCCGGACTTGTCCCCCGTGGTGGAGTATGGTCTATACCTTCCGTGCCCTTCGGAGGGGACATGATGTTTTGATGATGATACTAACCAAAAGACTTACCCGCGGTAGAACACTGTTTCTTTCACAGCTAAGTCAGTTATTCACAGAGTAGTATTTGAAATTTATCGCAGTTTTGAAAGAATAAAACATGCTCATGCAACTGTGGTCTGTATCGTCTTCAAAATTGGGTTCAAAGTGCCGTTGCGCGGCCGGGCTACGGGGCCTGACGGAATGCTCCGTAGTTTACATCGGACCTGCCGGCGGGTCCTCGGGGCTTGAGGGGATATAAAATATGTATATGTGAGTGGTTGACCAAAAAGGGACCTCAAGGGAAAATAATTGATTTCTAGAAAATCGCGTTTGAAGTTTCGTGTATAGACAGGTTTCGACTCGGCTGGGCTCACAAAAATAAATCATAAAAAAATAACTACGGCACCTAAAAATATTCTGGTTAGACGAAAACAAAGCTAAAAAACCAGAGATTAAAAAAATCAAATAAAAAAATAACGGTTTCCAATCCCTCCAGGTCCCTTTTTGGTCAACCACTCACATATTGTTAAAAGTTGACAAAGGAGGAGTGGGGGAGGGCGGGGGCGGAAACGCCGAGGTAAGCTCTACTTAGGATAAGTGACCATACTAACTTATTGGACCATCCTTTGTGACTATTATGCTATACAAAAAAACACTTACCCGCCATTTCTTAATCTATTGTTAAAAGTTCACAAAGGAGGAGGGATAGAGAATCGTCGAGGTAAGCTCTACTTAGGTTTAGAGACCATCCTATTGTATTGATAGTTAGGTAGATAGAAATTTTTTTTATACCAGCGGTGTTGGATCACCCTTTGAGACTTTTTTTTTCAAATTAATTCTCTTTATCTTCTGTTTTTTATTTCTTCGGTACATAGTACTGGAGACACGGTTTAAGCATGGAATGCCTGTACTATAGTCTGATTTCTAATTCCATAGATTTCTGACAGCTATTATTTTTTGACATGTCGGAGATTAGAAACTTTTTTTGGCCGGGCACATCTTTCAATTTCAATACGAGTGTGAACATCTGAGTCTATACATTTAATTTGTTAGTGAGTGTATCCATTTTAAAAAGTGTGGCGCTCCAAATTAAAAGAGGATTTAAGGCGAGTGACAATTGTGTCCTTTTTCATCACACAAACAGTAAAAAAGTACAAGTAAAGAAAACATTTTTATTAAGATATCTAATCATCGTTAATACTAATTTCATCTAATATCTTCATCATCATCATCATCATCATCGCTGACATGAATTGTTAAGAGAGCTAACAGCGGCATACTTTACTTTTTTAAAAAGGTTGAATATACCTGAATTAGTGCGGAGTGATGCCAGCTAAAGAATAAAGTAAAGTAATTAAAATTAATTCTATATATTGATAAATATTTGTTATTTTCGTATTAGTTCACTTGAGTTAGTCAATATTTAGATTTATCATTGTCTAAGTAAAACATAAAAAACATCTAGCATTAAATTTTTTATTGCACTCAAATGGGCCAGTCCTTTTTTCGGTGGAGAGCTTTTTTAGTAGCAACACTTATGAAATGTCAGAATTCTAAGGAACAAAAAATCAGACTTTAGTTGACTCCGCTCTGCCATAACATTAATTTACTTTGAGGTGTTATTACAAAAGAAAAATAAACAATAACTTAGCCATCAATCGTCGCTGCGCCTTGAAAATTCGACAAAACGTTTATTATCCAAATTTTTTTTGTATTTTCTTATTTTTATGTAGTCTAATTATATGCGTCCGCGCGACCGAGCGGTTTGGCCGCAGATACCGGCGACCGCGGCGAAGTCGCTTTTTGATTAATTTGAAGCGGCCCGAGCGTCCCCGCTCTCCACACGTTCTCGCAAACATGGTCACTTTACGAGCGTCCCGTCCGTTTTAAATGCACCGATTCAACTGAATACGTTGAAACTCGTAAAAGCGGCCGGGCCGCGCGACCGCGCCGCTCGAAGACGCGACCACGCCGCTATTTAAATAAATCGTCACACACAATTGCTTGTGATTTCGTGACGTAGTGGCCGTGCCGCTCGGTCGCGCGGTCGCATATAATTCAAGCCTTTTTAACCCATTTTGTGCTAGCTAGCTTGAAACTTAAAATGTAAATGTGTTTCCTAAATAAAAAAGGCGTCGTAATTACGAAATTGAATCGCTCGTAGCCTGGGCTGTTAAGATACCATCCTATTGTATTGATAGATACAATAGTTGATAGATACATTAAACATTTATTTGCATCTGCTTACACACACATTGGACCATCCTTTTTGACTATTATGCTGTACAAAACACTTACCCCCGGTTGCTTAATCTATTTTTAACAGTTGGCAAAAGTGCGATAACAGACTAGTAGGTACCTATATACTTACTATGTTTATATGCATGTATTTTTTTTCAGGTATTATTTACTTTAGTTTTTTTGTTTTTTTTTAGGTAACTGGTTATTAAGGATTTTGTAGTTTATACGTTTATAGATCTGTTTTTACTACGACCTCCGTGGCGCAGCGGTTAGCGTATCTGCCGTGCGAGAGGACCCGCGTTTGTAATCTGGCTGGGAATAAACAATATACAGTTCTTGGATGTTTACATGTTTGTGACGTCGCTGTTTCTGGTTCCCACGACACGGGTTATCCTAGTGTGGGCCCAGAACAGAAGCAATGTATGTAAAATGTAAATATTTATGTATTTGTGTGGATAGTTCTTCTAAGAGCGCCATATGGAAACCTGCTACAGTGTATTTAATGGCAACGGATTGATCACTGAGGCGGGGATGACCCGTAGAGAGGTAAGCTCTATTTTAATAAAAAAAATACCTTGGCCTTTGACTCGACGTAGTGAGATGATTAATTTATACTCGCTCACAATAGTTGTGTGATGATGGGTGAACACTATCTACATGTATGTTAGGTGACATTTAAATTTATTGTTGACTCCTGTAAACTTCAAACAAGTCCTCAGAAATCAAATTTTAATCAGAAATTTATTTCAACGTAAAGAATTTACATTCTGCTTGTTGAATGTCAATGTACTTATAATACTAATGTTAGCCGCTGCAGCCACTGCTACAAATAGGTTATCGACTATGAAGTTTTTATATGCAGTATTAAACTCTTTTTCGAGTCCTTTTTATTTCAAAAGTATATCTTGTGTACTTAAAAAGTTATTGCAATTTTGAGAAGAAGAAGAAGAAGAAAAATTTATTATAACAACAAAACACAGGCCACAAAACAAAATAAATCCAAAAATTAAACCATAAAATTAGTACAAAACAAAGAATCAGAAGAAAACAGGAGGAAAATAAAGATCACGGCGTGTCACTGCTGTTATAAATGGCAGCTGACTCAGCATTATGCTGAAGGACAAGCCTTCAGCGCTGATTTTCAGTCAGTGCCAAATGATTTTAAGAGTGTGATACTTAGTTTTGCAGGCCAGTGTAGTTAAGGAGGTCAAAATGAAATACCCATGAGTGCAATCAATACTTGCAATGTCAACCATTTATTGATTTTCTTAAACAAGTATGAAAACACCAACGCCGCGGCCAGACACACAGACAGCACCCGTTCACGAGCATAATGCAGAGGTCAGCCATCGCCAGTCTCAACCATATTGGAGGGAGATAGGTGACCCGGCCACCGCGCCACCATTCCCATGGCCTTTGGCAAACTTGTGTGATATAGTTTTGATGATATGCAATCACAGCGTCTGTACATTAATTTGCAAAATTTATTAAACCCTATATTATATGATTATATTATTATTGTCATTACGATTATTATTGCATGTTTGCATGAAAATTCATACGCTCTTAAAGGGTAGAACATAGAGTGAATTAGTTTAAGCCTTAAGACCTTTTTTATATATTAACTATGTTCAGAAATAAACGACTCTGATTATTTTTGTTCACACAGGACAGAGTCGGCTTAGGACAGGACAGACACGTCAATTCCAAGTCAAGAGAAGGGTTCGAATCCCAGCTCGGGACAAAAAGAAACCCAGGTCTTGGATGTTTACATGTTTATGACGTCGCTGTTTCTGGTTCCCACGACACAGCGTATCCTAGTGTGGGGCCAGAACGAATATATGTGCCTGTATGTAAATGTTCATGTCTATGACCTCTGTTAACGCATCCAGGACCATAATTGAAATATATAATGTTTGTCTTGAAACAATGCATTAACAGTACATCGCTTATACTTAATACAGAACTAATATGGCATTATTATCATTACAAATATTTTTGACAAGTACGAAGACAGCGTTCTGATACTATGGACCATTTAATATATTTGTCATTTTTATAATATGGACCAAGTGCCCCGACAGGACAAATAGGTCTGTGCTTCGGCAATGTAACTTGTGTACACCAGAGTGCAATAAGTGTTATCTACCTATCTATCTAAGCAACCTATCTCTATCTTACCTGAACAGGTAGACGTTCCTCTCTCCTACGGGGTCATCAAAGTGCAACATCCGACCTGCCTCAACGCTCTGCACGTCTATTGGGACCCGTTTAAAGATGTCGGCGTTTATATCAAGGTATTTTCATGTTTTTTTATAAATTTGCGGCAAAGGTTCTATTTAATGTACATTGATCGATTGCGATCACATGGATTGTGACTGCCCGAGAGCTAGCGCGACCCATATTTATAGCTTCGCGAGTTTAATTAAATTGCATCTTGTCATAGCAGACTTTTGACTAGGTAAATAATATAAATGCAAATGCCGGCGTGTTAAAATATTAATTAATTTAAATGGTATAATTAAGTTTTATTTTCCTTTTGACATTGTATGATTTAATGGTAATAATTTTTGGAATTAACTTTATGGTGCTTGAAGCTTTGACATACTTACTTGGACATTTTCGTTTTTATTATTAGTTTTATTAATTGAAAAGACATTTTATTTAGGTAGGGATCACAATTTTGTACGCCTAAAGGCAAGACATAGAGAGACTATAATATTTCTATAACAGCTTGTAATATTTACCTATGTTTACAAATAAATTGATTGATTGATTGATTGATTGATTTACTTTATTCGCCGCGCGGGGCGCGCGTGTCTGCAGTGCTGCGATTGGTCATATTATTTCACTTGTTGCATTTCCTAACTAGTGTGAACATAATTTTGTGTATATAAATATTAGGCTTTGTAAATAAATAGGCTGAGTAGTCTGTTCCCTGTACTTCAGTTTTATTCAAACGCTAGGCTGCCCCCTTCAACAACAGTAAGACCCCTTCAAGTCACTTACAACTCAATCGAACCGGACGTCTGGACTGTCCGGATGCGCTCCCATAAATGTATCATTAAAACATTATTTTAGGACGACCGGTAATTTATAAGATGTATTTGATATAATTTTTAACAGTTCATTTTTAACAGTTTAAAGTGGCCATTTGAATAGAATTAATTTTTTAACGGATTTGTCAAAAAATGGCGCCAAGACCAACCAATACCATGCGCTTGCCTTTAGTCTATAAATGGGAGGGCTCCACGATAAACCGGACTGTCTTGTTCTGGCGCTGTGGTCGGGCGGAAGCTCTGCCCGATTTAAGAATTTATACCGGGCTAAAAGGTTAAACTGTGAAAGTTTGCAGTGATTATACAGTGATGTAAAATGTAAAGTGAGATTTGTGAAGTGAATTGTGTTGTTCATGTTAGTATGCACGGAATCGCTCGCAGCCCCGGCCGCCTGAGTGATCTTAAACGGTTATGAAGGCTAAGCAACATAGGGCGCGTTCATTGCATGGATTCGTGACCGTTCTATGACTAACGCTAGTGGCATTTTTCCGAGCGGTTCCGTGCTTCGCAAGGCACGTTAAGCAGTTGGTGTCGGCTGCCGTCGATAGATGGCAGTCGTTAAGCCAAGTCAGAGGCCTTAGGGCGGCTTGAAAACTTCCTAGTTTTACAAGCCTCCACCAATCCGGACTTGGTCCCCGTGGTGGAGTATGGCCTATACCTTCCTCAGGGACAAGACCTGCGCCCCTCGGTGGGACATAATGGCTTGGTGATGATGGTTAAAATAAAATTTAAAATTTAATACACAGCGGAAGGAGTGCAACAAGTAACAACTGAACATTGATGAAGCGAAAGAGGTCTTTCAGAATCGTGGCGAATGGCCAACTATGGTCTCTGCCCACCCCAACTGGATACAGGAGTGAGATAATGTGCCCTGCCTCACTGGGACGCCATGGCGACGTCGCCACGTATCCAGGCAGTTTGTATTGAATGGCGACGTCGCCAACAGTCGCCAAGTGAGGTAGGCACCATACATTTCAATACTAACTGCTTGGATACGGTCGTTGGCGACGTGGCCATGGCGTCCCGGTGAGGCAAGGCTCTAAGTTATGTAATTAAGCCCTAAAGTACTCTTCTCCCGTCCAGGTCAACTGCATATCCACGGAGTTCACAGCCAAGAAACATGGCGGCGAGAAGGGTGTCCCTTTCCGCATCCAGGTGGAGACCTACCTCGCTAGCGACGAGTCCACTCGCCTGCATGCCGCTGCTTGCCAGATCAAGGTCAGTTGGTGAGGTCAAGGTCAGTTAAAAAAAACCGTTTTAGGAAAGTATTTCATTTTGTACGAGTGAATGAGTCATTTTAGTGAGGTCAAGGTCAATTAAAAAAAACCGTTGTAGGATAGTATTTCATTTTGACAAACGCTTGTCGCTGCTTGCCAGATCAAGGTCAGTTGGTGAGTCTAAGGTCAATAGAAAAAAAAATTGTAGGATAATAAATCTTTTTGTACGATTAACAAATACTGGTAGCTTAGCGCCGCTTGCCCGATCAAGGACAGTTGGTGAGGTCAAGGTCAATTAAAAAAATAGTTGTAGGAAAGAAATTCCTTTTTTTTAACAAACAATTGTAAAAATCGTCGAGATAAGTCCATAAAGAATGTTCACTCTGCAAATAAGAAATAAAATGTAGATTAAAAAAAAGACACATTCATAACAAAAAAAAAGTTACGTAAAAAAAACGACCTCTGTGGCGTGGCGGTTATCCCATCTGCTTACCATGCGAGAGGTCTCGGGTTCGAACCCCGGCTGGTGAGAAAAAAAAAAATCCAGGTCTTGGATGTTTATATGTTTGTGACGTCGCTGTTTCTGGTTCCCACGACACAGGGTATCCTAGTGTGGGGCCAGGAGCAATGTATGTGCCTGTGTGTAAATGTTTAACGTTTAAAAAAAAAGTTAAAAAGCACAGAGTACAGAAGCGTAGATTGGTGTTGATAGTTCCCGAATTCCTTTGGATCGACAGGTGTTTAAGCTGAAGGGGGCAGACAGGAAACATAAGCAGGATCGCGAGAAGGTGATGCGGCGACCAAGAGCCGATCTGGAGAAGTACCAGCCCGGTTGCGACGCCACCGTCTTGACCACGGTGAGTCCATATCTACGGGTGAAAGGCTATTTTATGCTGATCGTATGTTAGATAGATAGACAAGTACATTGTTCACCGAGAGGAGAAAGTGACCGATTACCGTCGAGGGTGTCGTTTGAAGCCCGAGCCGTAGGCGAGGGCTTTAAAACACCTGAGATCGGGAATCGCAGTTTCTCTCGAGTGATACATGGTGCTTTATACTACACCTAAAAGGAAAATAAAAAACGAAATCTTTACTAATTGAAATTTATATTGAAATTGTTGCTAGTGGCCAGTGTCATTTTGCGAACTTGGAGATAAAAACTCACTGTAAAAACTTTTTGGCTTTTGATATTTAGGTTACCGGCGCATAGTCTTACCCAAAATTAAAAAAGAAAAACCACGTAAGAAATAGATTTTCATACACTTTTCTCTCCCGCTCAGATGCGTTTTCTCCCCGCATATTTGTTCGATATGCAATGACGTACTTTCTACCGTAAATTTGATAAAGTATCAAGGTACTTTCCAAGCAGGTGTAGTATAAAAAAAAATTCCATAGGACACACACACGTACTTACATGTACAATACAATACAAAATACAAAATCTTTATTTTCGTAAACTGCTTAATTTAACGGTACATAATATCTGGAGCCACCTTTTAAGCATGTAGAATGCCTGTACTAGGTGACACCGCGCTTCCATAGCTTAAAAACTTACAGCCTTATTAATAAAAAGTCAGGTCACTAAAAGCACTGCTATAGTGGCCTTATAAGATCGTTATAATAGGGTTTCACAAAAACGTTATTAATAAAACAAAATCCACATTATAACTGGGCTATAACCCTGGGCTAACCCTGCTATAACTTATAGTTGATATGGCCCTACTTTATCTCGACTACAAGCTTACTATAAGCGATATTTTAATCTGTGGTTGCAAAACCACAGATTACAAAAGTGTGCATTTGTCAGATTGTTGTCTGAAGTGGTTTGGTTGTCATTGAAGTCCTGAAGTGGTTTTTCGTGAAAAAGTGCTATTATCGAACGTTTTTGGCCTGTTTACTAGACCCTGATTGACTACGGATTACCTATATTACCTTGGCTATTACTGGACACCGACGAATCTGCTCTCACAGTTGACATTGGCTTTGTATAAAATAAAATGGTATAAAATGGTATCCTCTTCAATTCAATTCTTTTTAAATGTATCCTCTTCAAAAACTTTCAAACGAAAAGTTGAAAACTTTTTTTTTCTTGTCATGTACATAGATTAGACAATCTGGGTGTTTTGACACTTCCACAGACTTAAAAGAATGAACGAATCTTAGTACGCGACGTTGCCAAATTGACAGGTCGTAAAAGAGCACGATAGTTAAAGTAGGATTGTTGTACTTTTATTAATAAGGAAAAGTTAGAGCGTCCTATATGTCTAATAGAGGACTATAGCCAAAGTGCGCTACAAGCACACTATAGGTCGTTTTTATTAATAAGACTGTTAGTTTAATTTGATATTTTACTTATTTTAAAGATTACTGTTATGACAAAATTATTAAAAAGATAAAAGTGTACAGCTCAGCCAGGTGAGTGTTTTATGTGTTTAGGTAGAACATCGCATGTGTGTGTGTGTGTGTGTGTGTGTGTAGTGTGTGTGTGAGTGTGTGTGTGGGTGTGAGTGTGTGTGAGGGTGTGTGTGTGTGTGTGTATGTGTGTGAGTGTGAGTGTGAGTGTGTGTGTGTGTGTGCTCGATGAAACATTATTTTAATTGCTCTAATAATCTTTCAGTATCATCATAATTTAGACTATGCAACCATTGTACTATAGTTTTTTTACATTCGTAATAAGTATAATCATATATTTTAATCTTTTTATTTATTTTATTATATAAGAAAGACGATTGCGCGTTATACTGCATTCTCGCAAATTTTGTTCGCGTTGAAGGTGTTTTTACTACAATATCATTTCTTCTTTTATTTTTTATGTTAGGATCATATGGTAAGGTTTTGTGTTTTCTTAATATTACATGTAATATATACAGCCTTCTAATGGAAAGGAGATTGCTTTCTTGATATAATTTTTCTGTAGAATGACGAAATTTCTTAAAATACATCACCTTGATCAATTTACGTTGCACTCGTTCTAAGTTAAGAAATTTCATCTTTGAAGCTCCTCCCCAAATTGTAATGCAATATGCTAAAACTGATTGCACTAAGGCTATATATATCTCGTTGAGCATGTTTTTGGGTGAGTCTTGTTTCCCGTTACTGTTACTATTTTTCTGAGGCACAATGAATTGCAGCATTTTAAAAATCCACATCAATTTCCTTAATCTACTTGCTACATATTCGAGATGGAGATGCCAAGATAATCTGGAGTCTATAATAACACCAAGGTATTTAGTGTGCGTTACTTTTTCAAGTTTGTTGCACAAGCAGTCATCTCTAGTAGTAGGGTCACATGTATGAACCTTGATTTCAAATTCGTTACTTGGTTGAGTACGGTTATTTATACTAAAACAGATATAACTGGTTTTATCCGTATTGAGAGTGAGAAGGTTATTATCCAACCAATGTGATATTAGAGACATTCCCCTTTCTGTACTTTCTTTCAAAGCTGTCCAGGAGTCCCCGTGAAAAACGACAGCTGTATCATCTGCATACACAAAGGTATTGGCGTTGTCTATGGTAAGGTTACAAAGGTCATTAATATATATTAAGAACAGTGTCGGACCAAGAACGCTTCCCTGGGGAACGCCGTATGTCACAGATGCGTCTCCACTTGAGTGTTGATCCAGTTTGACTCTTTGTTTCCTATCAGATAGATAACTCTTAAAGAGCTCAAGTGAAATGCCTCTAATACCAATTGCTTCCAGCTTCCTTACTAGGATTGGAAGAGAGACGGTGTCGAATGCCTTTTTAAGGTCTAGGAACACTGCTACTGATTTTAGTCCTCTATCAAGTTGTTCTGTTACAAGTGAAGTCAAAGCCAGCACTGCATCCTCAGTTGATTTCGCTTGTCTAAATCCATATTGCGCTGATGATATTATGTTAAATTTGTTAAGATAATTTAGCAGACGTGAATTTATTATTTTTTCTAAAATTTTTGATATAGCCGGTAGAACTGATATAGGTCTGTAATTTCCGACATCGTCTCTCTCCCCATCCTTAAATATAGGCGTAACCAGAGATCGTTTTAAAGGTTCTGGGAAGACGCCTTTTACGAAGCAGAGGTTTGTTAGATGTACTAGGACAGGTACTATTTCTTTATTAACCATTTTCAGATATTTAGTGGTAATGTTATCATATCCTGGGGCACTGTCGAGTTTAAGATTCATAAGAACTCTGCTGACTTCCTCAGAGTCTGTATCGATAAGTACAAAAGAGCTGAGTTGGGTTTTTAATCCCTTAAGGTATACTTCAGGTCCTCTTTTAGTCTTGATTGAATTTTTTGTGCAATTTTTTTTCCAATATTCGTAAAATACTGGTTTACATATTCGGTTGCCTCTAAAGGGGTTGGTTTTGTGTTAATCAATTCACTATTTTGACTTTTAGTTTTGTTGGTGTAAGTAAAAAGTTTTATATTTTTCCATAGCGATTTCTTATTGTTCATTGATTTAGCTAACATATCTCTTTCATACTTTCTTTTTAATTTCTTTACAAGATTATTACAATGGTTCCTATATCGCAAATAAGTTATCTTTAAAATTTGATTTAATGGGTCCCTGCGTTGTTTTCTTTGCATATTATTTCTGTTTTTGATACATCTAAGGATACCAGGGGTGATCCAAGGCTTAATGATACGTTTACTTTTTGGAGTTATTTTGGTTGTTGTGTTAACATTTATTGACTCCATAAGTTTATGTATTAATTGGTGAGTTATTAAGTGGGGATTATCACAAAATAGTAAATCAGATAAATTAGCTTCCTGTAGCGATTTTACTGCATTTTCAAAATCTAAAATAGAAGTTATTTTATTTATATTCGATCTAGTTTTTTGTTTTGATAGAAATAAAAAAGTTGTATTATGATCTGTGGTAGTGGTATATAAGATAGCTATAAATGCCGAAAACCTTCTTCTATTTATTTTCAACATAAAATGGTCTAAACAGTTATTTTCTCTTGTAGAAAGAGTGTGTCCCGGGAGTATGCCATGTTCAGATAATGTATTAAGGTAATATTGTCTGTTCGTTTGCTCATAAGTTGGTTCAATGGGTTTGGTTTTTAAGTTTATGTTTATGTCTCCCGCAATCACAAGGTTTTTTTTCGTATGTAATGTGTGTAAGTGTCTAGATAACGAGTTTATGAAAGCATCCGCATTTGTATTTGAAGGTGATCGGTAGATACATAAAATAATATTATTAAGAACATCTAATTGTAGACAGGATGCATGCATTAATTTTATTTCATTTATTTTATGTTTTAAAGTATTTTTTATATACACGACTACTCCGTCATTTTGATTTAAATGATTTGTAGTCGTATATGAGCTGTAATTTTGTAACTCTGGTATAGGTTTGTTTTTGTTCAATCTACACTCAGTAAAAATAATGACATCCGTTTCAAACGTAAAGCTTGATAGATTAAGTAAGAAGTCATCAAAATTACAATATATACTCCTAATATTTTGAGATATTATTTTAAGGTCACTATTTTTAACATTTATATGTTTATAAAGCTCAGAGCAGTTGCATTCGACCGCCTGCGCAATATCTAAACTATCAATATCTCTAATTGTTTGTAGAGTTTCATCCATATTTAAGAAATTTTTGTTTATCTGCTGTCTCTACATAGACTAAAGGAAGTTGTATATCTAAATAGTGAAACGAGCTGTGTGAATTGATGTTTTGTTTCGTGTTATTTATGTTGTGTTTATGTTTCAGTGTGGCGTTTTTTGTAGTTGTGTGATTGTGTTGTTGTTGTTTCGAGGCGTGTGGTGTGTGCAAGTTTTTTAACTGGCCTGGTTGAAGTGAAAAATAACAATGCTTATTAATGGATAAAGAGAAATACAAGAATATTACAAATTTAGACATGGTACCTTTATACTTGTTGGCCGAACTGAGTATAAACTGATTAAATTTGAGCTCGGAAAAATACAAGGCGGATAGTCATTCCTCCAGCTGTAATAGCTTATGTACTTGTTCTTCGCTTTTTATAGTTATGTAGGCTGAGTTCTC
Organism: Yponomeuta plumbellus; assembly: GCA_947310845.1. Taxonomy (NCBI): domain Eukaryota; kingdom Metazoa; phylum Arthropoda; class Insecta; order Lepidoptera; family Yponomeutidae; genus Yponomeuta; species Yponomeuta plumbellus. The sequence continues at coordinate 9,076,670 of OX371218.1, forward strand.
GTTCTTCCGAAGGTAAACTTTCCCGTAGGCGGTCCAACAAAATTTGTAACCCTTGGATTTGGCCAGGTCTCTAGCTAGGTAGTGTAAGCGAGATCCTTTAGCTGTAAGGTGTTCGGAGAGAAAGACAGGATTGTCCTCTTGCGATTTCATACCTATATGCTTTCCACAGAGCTTTGATTTGTGTTTGACATTAAAAGATTTCCCCATTCTCAGAAAGTCCACCTTAATCATTGTGGAGCCAGTTTCCACCACAATCGGAGTGTTTTGCTTTTCCGTAGTTTTTCCGCGAACTCTATAAATGTCCTTAATGTCTGCCCTGTTCATTTTGCAATCTATATTTTGCGAAAGGCATAAAACCATTTCGATGAGGTGATCTTTAGTTTCATTTGGACATTTAGGTACATTTTTTATCTCAAAGCTCGCCTTGCGATTTTCCTTTTGCAAATTCTCAATTTTACCCTCCAAAATAGTTATTTGTTTTTATCTTCTTTTGCTTGATTTTCCAAAAGGCTTATTTTCTGTCTAAACTCTTCGTTTTGCGTTGTTAAGAAAGAAAGAGAGTGCTGAATGTCGCTATTTGACTGTTGAATTTCTTTCATGGCCGCAGTCAATTGTTTCAATTGATTTTCCTGAGCGGTCATCATTTTTCTTATTTCCTCCTTGAAGTCGTTTAAGTTCGAAGAGATCGAATCATCCAACTCATCTCTACTTCTCTTTGCACGGTGAAAAACAAAGGTTGGTGGCGTCTTATCATTTCCTGTGGTGTTGATACTCGAATCCGAGGCAAATTTTTCGTTCGGGGTATTTTACATACATTTACATACAGGCTGATACAGGCACATACATTGCTTCTGGCCCCACACTAGGATACCCTGTGTCGTGGGAACCAGAAACAGCGACGTCACAAACATGTAAACATCCAAGACCTGGAGTTTTTTTTTTTCTCCCCAGCCGGTATCCATAGTATTAAGGTGTAAGTAGTGTAAAGTGATTAGACTTAGGCCAAGTGACTATTTAATTATGGCTGCCGTTCCGTCCCACGATGCGCGGTGGCGAATAATCGTATTGATTGGTGATGTGGATGGACTCACGTTATCAGTAGGGGGGTCCAGTAGTGGGGTAGGACCAATCTTGTAGCAATTGGGCGTGGATTCGTTGCTGCTTCAAGATGGTAGCCGTCGCGGACGAGCCGGATTCGTTGACCGCTGCGCTGGAGTCTTTTGTTGAAGAAACCGGTGGCTAGCCGCGCCGCGAAGTATCAGGCGCTAATCATCCAGCACGTAACGTCTTCAATTTTATGCACTCCTATTATGTTGTACGGATTTATTTGGTTTTTAAAGTTATTTTAATATTTTAAATTAAACTAACGCAGACAGTGGACACGTATGCACCTGTGGGTGGTCCGAGGGGAAGGGGAAGCAACAAATATGTAGCAACAAATGAAATCACAAAGTAACAGCACATTATAAACACTGACAAGACAGAAACATACATAAGCAATACAAACATTTTAAGTGGTAGGAGCGATTCGCAAGCGATCGAATCGCTCGTAGCCTGGGCTGCCTGAATGATCTTAAACGATCACTAAGGTTAAGCAACATACGGCGCGTTCAGTCCGTGGATGGGTCACCGTCTATGACTAACGCTAGTGGCATTTTTCCGGGCGATTCCGTGCTTCGCAAGGCACGTTAAGCAGTTGGTGCCGGCTGCCGTCGATAGATGGCAGTCGTTAAGCCAAGTCAGAGGCCTCAGGGCGGCTTGAAAATTTCTGACAGTAAGACCAGCCATTAGTCTCACAAGCCTCCACCAATCCGCAATTGGCCCCCGTGGTGGAGTATGGCCTATACCTTCCTCAAGGAAGATACCCGTGCCCCTCGGTGGGGACATGATAGGTTGTTGATGATGCATTACGACTGATAGGACCTTATGTAAACCACATTAGTGTAAAGGCCTCGCCAAACAGAAAGCGTAATAAGCGCGCGTAAGGGCGCCAAAGCCTCGCGTTGTGTCGTACTGAACAGATTATAACCTGTCAATCGGCGCTGGCGCGCTACCAGTACGCGACGCTCTAGCGCCGCGTCGTGACGTCGCGTTGTGTTTTATTACAGAATATTAGTTAGCGCCTACTGAATAGCGTCGAAGCTGTCACACACAAAATGTGCGACGGTAGGGCACTTTGGCGTTAGCGCCGTGACGCGCGCTAATTACGCTTTCTGTGTGGCGAGGCGTTAAGTTTGTTTTAGTCGAGTCCTGTCTACGAGCTGCAATATAATCACTGTAATCCTTGCATGACAATAAATTACTATTCTTTCTTTCTTTCATTTGTTTTAACCTCTTAAGTCCCCGAGTACTACAAAAAGTACCAAAACCATTGTTATTTTCAAGGCCAGGACTCGAAACTTTTTGAAATGTCCAGGAGACCGTTTCAGTGACGCCCTCTGTGGCGCAGCGGTTAGCGCATCTGACTACCATGCGAGGGGTCCCGGGCTCGAATCCCGGCTGGGGACAAAACAAATAAACCTAAGTCTTGGATGTTCTCATGTCTGTGACGTCGCTGTTTCTGGTTCCCACGACACAGGGTATCCTAGTGTGGGGCCAGAAGCAATGTATGTGCCTGTATGTAAATGTAAAAAAAAATAAAGGTACATACAAGGAGACAAAACAAAAGAAAAAAGAAGATTGCAAAATCAGAAAAAAATCATTACCAATAAACTATTAAATTGTTTGAAGCGCCAAAAAAACTACTCAGATATTTTTAAAACCTAGCTCAAAGGACGCACAAAAATCTGCAGATTCCAAATATATAAATATCTCAATTTAGCCCAAAATGTCGCTTAATACAAATAGCGTTTCATTTAACGATATCTATTTAATCAGCCCATAAACACAGCATAGGCTATTTGACCGATTTCTGAAAACCATCTCATATTGTTTGTTGGTGTTCGTGGAGTCCTCAGAAAGTGGCCATTTTAAATTCTTTCGTGTATTTCTTCAAAAAAAAGGCAAACGAAAATTTACTTTTCAAATAAGCCGCCAAAACGATATCTTAGGCAATATGGCGTCGCACAGGCTTATGACGTCACTTCCCGTTGAACCAACCAATGAACGTAAGAAAGAATTAATGACAGACGCCATTTTTACTGGTATGTGATCAGATACAAATTATCAAATTTTATCTTGTTTTTTTTTTAACTAAAACTTTCGTAAGCACAACACATTGTAAACTTTTAGTCCGGATTTACTTACGGGTGTTGTTATATCGGAAGAGTCCGACCAGGTTTCGCTCCGATTCGCAGAGCTTAATCATGGTGAGCAGAACACCCGTAAGTAAATCCGGACTAAAAGTTTACAATTGTTTTTTTTTAGTTAAAATGCCTTAAATGCTTTAAGTTATTACTTTAAGTATGAAACATATATTTTCTTGGCAATAAATGGTTATTCATTCATTCATTTAAAGCGGTTTTAAAATACCTACATAATTCATACGAATACGTATAAATAATACTGTTTTTTTCTGTCAAATAGCCTATTAACAAACGCGCGAGTCGTGCCATCGTACTATCCATGCAAGTCTCACCTCTGGGATACAGCCATAACATAACATTTACATACAGGCACATACATCGCTTCTGGCCCCACACTAGGATACGCTGTGTCGTGGGAACCAGAAACAGCGACAGGACATGACATGAGCTTATGAATGTTTTTTGTTGACAGCTGTCCCATGACGCCATGATGCCGCCACCTTCTCTCGTCACCAGCTCGCCGCCGTACTCGCCCGAAGTTTGGTGAGTACACTTAACTGATTTAGTTTTTATCTATCTCATCATCAACCCATTATGTCCCCACTGAGGGGCACGGGTCTCTTCCCTGAGGATGGTATAGGCCATACTCCACCACGGGGGCCAAGTCCGGATTGGTGGAGGCTTGTAAGACAGTGGCTGGTCTGACTGTCAGAAGTTTTCAAGCCGCCCTAAGGCCTCTGACTTGGCTTAACGACTGCCCTCTATCGACGGCAGCCGGCACCAACAGCTTAACGTGCCTTGCGAAGCACGGAACCGCTCGGAAAAATGCCACTAGCGTTAGTCATAGACGGTCACCCACCCATGGACTGAACGCTCCGTACGTTGGTTAACCTTAGAGATTGGTGGGGACATAATGGGTTGATGATGATTTGCTTTGGTAATTTATTTTTTATAAGGCTAAGTATTAATACTCACGCTGTCTTTGGTGACGTCATAGAAAGGTCATTTAGGGTCAAGGCTTAAAGTACCGCGTCCGTGAGACGCAGAACCAGCTTCATCACACTAATATTATAAATGCGAAAGTTTGTGAGTGTGTATGTTTGTTACTTCTTCACGTCTCAACGGGTGGAGCGATTTTAATAAAATTTGTTACGTAGTTAGCTGATACCCTGGATTAACACACAGGCTACGTTTTACTGCGGGAAATAAACTTATTCCCGTGGGAAAATCGATGAACCGCGGGTAACACCGCGGGGAACAGCTACATAGTTAAAATATATTGTGCGTTTTATAACGCAGTGGCTGGATGACCGAGCTTTGCTCGGTATTTTTTTGGTAAATATAATAGGGCTCCTAGTAATAGTTTTTCACATAAAAGAAGGAACTGGAAAAAAAAAGAGAAACTTCATGCTCAAGTCTCGAACCAGGGTCTTCTGTTTACGGTATCGTCCAATCTCCCACCTGGGCTACTACAACCTTACAAATTAATGCTAAATTTACGTTCTTATAGGCTTGCAGTTATTTCTTTGCCCAAAAACACAGTTAAAACGATGTTTTCTTAAAATGAAACCTAGCTGGATCAATTAATCGTCCCCGAAACCCTCTGTTTACAAAATTTCATGAAAATCGTTGGAGCCGTTTCCGAGATTCTGATTATATATATGTATATATAATCAGAATCAGAATAATACCTATATACAAGAATTGCTCGTTTAAAGAGATTTTATAGATAGATACATAGCTTAGTTTGTAAATAGCCCGCTCGGAAACAGGGCACGTATTGAGTGCTCTTAATTCCTTTAGTTTCAGCCTTGGTTTGGTACTTGAGTGAGGAACTGCGTACTATGGTTGATTGGCAATGTACGAGCTGTAAACCTTTTGTAACTTGCCTTGTTCGGTAACGTAGACACCACAGACTATTTCTATGGTTTTGTTTTAATTTTTTTGTTTTTATTTGTATTTTGCGTTACATATGTGTATATGAGTGGTTGACCAAAAAGAGGCTTGGAGGAATCCCTCCAGGTTTTCACGGTTTTCAATCGAAAACCGTTTTTTTTTATTTGACTTTTTTAATCTGTGGTATTTTAGCTTTGTTTTGGTCTAACCAGAATATTTTTAGGTGCCGTAGTTATTTTTTTCATGCACGAAACTTCAAACGCGATTTTCTCGAAATCAATTATTTTCCCTTGAGGTCCCTTTTTGGTCAACCACTCGGAACAATTATGGATTCGTCATGCCTTTCTGTCGGTCTATCCGGGCGTATGTCACAGCCACTTGTTTCGGAAACTATAAGAACTATACTATTGAAACTTGGTAAGTAGATGTATTCTGTAAATCGCATTAAGATTTTCACACAAAAATAGAAAAAATAAACAATAAATTTTGTGGTTCCCCACAATTAAAACTGAAACTCAACAAAATTTTTTCATCAAACCCATACGTGTGGGGGGTTTCTATGGATAGGTCTTCAAAAATGATATTGAGGTTTCTGATATATTTTTTTTTCTAAACTGAATAGTTTGCGCGAGAGACACTTCCAAAGTGGTAAACTGAGTGTCCCCCCTGTAACTTCTAAAATAAGAGAATTATGAAACTAAAAAAAATAATATGTGATGTACAATCACGAGCAATAATATACATATATACACTGTCACATTTTGTACGACGACGTACACATGTTGTTTTGTAGTGCAGATGTGCACGACAATTTGTCCTATATTATCTAATCGTTGGTTACATAATCTAGGACAAATTGTCGTACACTTCTTTCTAGATTGTTTTAAGTTAATACTTTTAGAAAATGTGACAGTGTATACATATTATTGCTCGTGACTTTATGTACATAATCCATGTAAACTTCCACCGGAAATTGGTTTGAACGAGATCTAGTTAGTAGTTTTTTTTAAGACGTCATAAATAGTAAACCGCAATTTACCTTTCAATCAATCAACTCAAATATAAATACATATAAAAAAAACTACTTCCTGCTACGGAATCCTTCATGGGCGCGTCCGAATAGCACCCGCTTTTTTTTATGTTACCTGGCTGTCAAGTAGTGGCAACATGTCATGCAATCGCAAAACAGGCAAACCACCTTGAGATTATAGCTTAGATCAGTGGTTTTTTAATGGGGGGCCACAAAGTTCAAGAAATTCTAGAGGAGGGCCAGAATTATAGAAAGCTGGCGGCTAGTTTAGCTTCACTTATAGGTTATGCCAATCCGGACTTGGCCCCCGTGGTGGAGTATGGCCTATCCTCGTGTGGCCCGACCTTGAAAATAACAATTGTTTTTGTGATCACTTGAGGACATTGGGCCTTACGAGGATAAACCTTGCTCAGGGAAGAGACCCGTGCCCCTCGGTGGGGACATAATGGGTTGATGATGATGATGATAATGGTAGGTTATGCATCTATTTTTCTACTAACTAGAATCTACTGTATACTTCTCGACCGTAGTTATAGCGGGCCATATACTATCCATGTCGATGGACCCTCGGCAGGCCGGATTAAATACTTTCGCGGGCCGGAGTTGGGCCGCGGGCCGTACTTTGCCCATAACTGGCTTAGATGATGACGATGACGGGGCAAGCAATAACTGTGCCGCTTGACAAACGCAAAGCTATAAATCACCAGCCATTCTATAATGCCCGACAATTAACTTGAACGAATGACCTCGCAGTCGTCCGCCTCTTCAGATTACTCAAAAGGGACTTGGTAATTTTTTTTTTATTCAAATGAATAAATTTAATATTCTCAATCCCAAGCACGAACTTCGACTTGCAACCTCTCAACATTTTGCGTAGTGATAGGTTAGGTGATTGGAAGTTGGAAATGCTGCGGCCTACTATAATTGTCAAGTTCTGTGATTATAATATGCTTTGATCTCATTTCAACTCAACTTAGTTACTTCGTTTTAAGATAAAGTGCTTAAAGAAGTTTAAAAAGTGTTATTAAGATAAAGCGTTGGAAAAAGTTTAATTTAAAAAAGATTGTTATTCATGTTATTTCAGAAATGATTTACTTTAAGTCAAGATAGTTGTTGCACATCTGTGATTGGATGCTAGACTAGTACATATCTACATAATGTTATTTTAAGTGATGTATCTAACATCTCTGTTGGTTGTGTCTAATAAACAAATAAATAAATAAAGTGACACCTATGTCCCAGAGGGGTAGACGGAGGCCAGGGAAGAAACCTATATAGTTTAATCTAGAAAGAAAGAAAGAAAACACTTTTATTACAGCAACAGTTACACAGAACATTAGACATACTGACTATTCAATACATTGAGACACCACAAAATAAAATATTTAAGAAAACATTTACAAACAATCGTCACGGTGTGTCTCTGCTGCTGCAATAGGCAGCTGACTCAGCATACTGCCGAGGGTATTACTCCTCGGCACTGATTTTCAGTCACCGCCTGTCCCATGAGGGTTCCACGCGCGGCACATCATCATAATTTTATTAACTAATTACAATATTATTTCATACATAATATAGGAAAAAAATACGAACATAATTATACACCGATGGTAAAAACATTTTTAACTACACTACATAAATATACAAATACCTACAGTTGAATTAATTATAGTGAAGTTACAATTACATAGATATAATAATTAAAAAACATATATACACTTACCGAGACTAGAATACTATAACCAATTACATACATAAATAGAATTTACATAATAATAGGTAGTAATAATAAATGTAAACCAACGGCCTTACAAAAGTTATAAGTCAGAGTGATGACGCGATCACTAGTTACGTCGGAAGCGGCGAGAAGTCTGGAGAGGATGGGATAGTCTCTGCTGTTCAAGCAAATATGCCCTGAGCTTGCGCCCAAAGGCATACCTACTAGAAGCTTCACGGACTGGGGGAGGAATATCATTCCAGCACTTGGATGCCGCATACCTGAAACTGCCACGAAAGGTCATTGTTCTATGCGCAGGTACACGAATTTTATCTTTATTAATGTAACGCTGCTGGCGAGATGACCACTCGAGCTTTTTATAAAGGTACGAAGGAGTTTTATTACGTACTACACCGAATAGCATCGTAGCAAGGTGGAGCCGGCGGCGAGCCTCCATGTTCAGGAGTTTTGCAGCATTCAAGTACGGAGTGATATGGGACCTAGGTGGGACTTTAAAACAAAATCGAGCGCATGCGTTTTGCACTCGTTGTATTAGTCTCTTTGTCCGGCCAAGTATACAACCACCATAAACAACATCACAATAGTTTAGTCTAGATAATATTAATGATTCACTCAGCCTGACACGCAAATCAGTGCTGAGGTAATCGCGAATATTATATAGAATCTTAAGGTGATAGAAGCAGTTACTGACTACATTTCTAATGTGATTTTCAAAACGTAGCTCCCCGTCCATCACTACACCCAAATTTTTTGCTTCTACCACCCTTTCTATTGGTTCGCCCATGATAGCTATACCCTTGACAGGAAGAGCTTGCGTCGTATTATGGATTTGATTTTTAGTACCAAGCACCATATACTTGGACTTGCTAGGGTTCAGCACCAGACAATTCCTGTCAGACCAAGACGCAATACGGTCTAGATCACTGTTGATCAAATCAGCCGCTATAGCTGCATTTGACGGCAAGGTAGGCATGTACAGTTGAGTATCGTCGGCATAGAGAGGCACCTACTGTTTTTGATCTCCCCGACGATATCTGCACTACACAGAATGAACAACAAGGGTCCCAGTATGGAACCCTGCGGTACACCTCTACTTAACTGCTTCACTGTTGAAAACTGCGTTGTGCCGTTACTCCTCTGCACAGCCACAATTTGCGCCCGGCCCGACAAGTAGCTATCGAACCACCGAACCGCACCATTATCAAATCCATAATACGACATCTTCGATAACAAGAGGGGGGTATTCAGACAGTCGAAGGCCCTGGAGAAATCTAGAAGTACCAAAATAGTACTGTTACCTCTGTCAAGTTCCGTTAACACGTTGTCCACGACGTCCAGCAAAGCAGTGGCCGTACCACGACCCTTTCGGAACCCTGACTGTGAATCCGGTAGTAGGCTGTTTTCTTCCAGGTACTTCGATAGCTGATCACACACCACCCTCTCGATTATCTTGGATATACAAGGAAGGATACTAATGGGACGAAGATCGGATATGTGCACTGGGTGAGGTTTCTTGGGGATCGGAGTAACTTTCGCAGTCTTCCAGTCGGTCGGAAAAATACTTGTCTGTAGACTCCTATTAACAATAGCAGTCAAGACTGTCAGAGTTCTGGGTAGCGTCAGCAGTATCATATTAATGTCAATTGAGTCAGTTCCCGTAGCATTAGTTTTTATAGATGTCAGAATTTTTGATACATCGAAGGGAGTCACAGTAGTCAATGTAAAAATACTTGTCTCGTTATGTCGGTGAAATTCAAAGTAAGTCAAAGCAGAGATGGTCACGTCATCTTTTCCTGGCACATTCAAAAAATGGTCGTTGATTGCGTCAGCGTCGTTGTAATGTGAGGGAAGTTCCTGATTCCGTCTATCCGGCAGAACTGTGCGTTTGAGATTCTTCCAAAGACGCTTAGCATCACTTGCACACTTATTTATATTTGTTTCGAAGAAGGCACGTTTCTCATTAAAAATGGCAGAAATAACAAGATGTTTAAGTTCTAAATAATACTTCTTGTGTGCATCAGATTTAGTGACTTTGTACCTTTCATGGGCTGCGTCGCGAAGACGCATGATCAAACGCACATTGTTCGTTAGCCACGGCTTGGGAGACTCCCTCACAATTACAGTCTTAAAAGGTGCGTGTTTGTCAAATAGTCCATTTATAAGTACATTAAACTGCTTTACCATCTCGTCTACGTCGTCAAGTAAAAGTATGCTATCCCAGTCTGTCGATTCAAGGTCCGAGTCAAAATGCTCACGGTTAATGTCTTTAATTGGTCGATAAGTCACAAATCTTGGGGACGGTTTCTGTTTTCTTACATCTAAGTCGACAGTAATAAATGCATGTCTACCCAAATCCGGTATGTGGTGCACGTTAGTGGAACGTACTCGTGCGTCAGTACAAACAAGGTCAATAGTAGTCTCGCTGTGGTCAGTAAAGTGAGTTGGTCGATCAGTAGTCTGGGTCAAGCTTAAAGATGTTAAAAACTGTATCAAACAACCATAATTTCTATTAGAGCAGTCAGTAAAGTCAATGTTAAAGTCACCTAACAACAGTACATTGTCATAACCAGTCATAGATGTTACAGAGTCTGTGATCGCGTCAAAGAAGATGTCAGCGTTCAGCCATGGAGGGCGATAGGCCGTACCAATCAGAATTTTTTTCCCGCCAACGTTGACACGGAGCCACATCTGTTCCACTGTGGGCGCAGGAGGGTGGCGCAGAGCCGGGCGGCGACGCCACGCTTCACGTAGAAGCCCACACCGCCGCCGCGGGCACGCACTTCGCGCGGGCGCGGTATGTGGCGTAGGCGGTATCCGGGAACCGTAGGCGCGCGGCCCTCCTCCCCCTCACGGAGCCAAGTCTCATTAATTGCGACCAGGTCAGCCGAGAAATTCCCCATGGCCACTATAAATTCGTCGTGTCCTGTTCCTAGAGAACCAGCATTGAAAAACCCAACTCTGAAAGATGTTACCTTAATCATCATAATAAATATAGTAATAATTATAAGTGCTTAAATAATGTGTATAATAATAATAATACCTCATTGTAAATACAAATACTATACATAAAATATTACTCTTTGATTTAGTAGATATATGATGTGCTAATGTATAATAATTAGTTCTACAATAAATATAACGTATATAATACTTACAATATAAGAATTTTACCAGGCGTACTGTATAAAACACTTCTGTGTATGTATTGTTAATAGCAAGAGCAAAGACACACCGTGACCAAGGTCCATGACACATAATAAACAAAATTGGACTGTAAACACATATAACCACAAAGCACTGTTTTAAGAAGTTATACCGACGAGGAACAGCTAACTTATTTAAACTTAAAAATATTTTCTACGTCACTCTCTCGGCGCACTCGGTAAGACGGCTCTCCTTCAGCGCGTCTCACGTAGACACGTCCGTCCCTGGTCCACACCCATCGCCAGACGTGAACCCTTGCTTGCTCCCGGGCCTTCGCGAACAGTTGTCTGTTAAGCTTGGTGAGCCGCTCATTTACATAAAATCGGCGCGGTTCCCCACGCAGCCCCAGGTCGGCCGTAGTGGCGGTGCGTCGCACGCGAGCCCCACGCAGCAGAGCGTCGCGCGTGGCTCGGCGCGCCAGTCGCACGACCAGCGGCCGCGGCCGGCGCTCCTCCGCTAAATCGCCGCGCGGGCCCACCCGCTCCGCAAAAACCACGTCGCGCTCGTCCACCGTCACACCTAATTTCGTGGAGATCATCGCCACCAAGTGTACCGGGTTTTCCCCGCTCTCTTCCGCGATATTATTTATTTGTATGTCGTTCGCCAGCATGTCTTGGTCGCGATCTTGAAGCTCCATTCGAAGGCTGCTAATGGCTTTCTCCAAGACATCTGTTCCGGCTGTCATGGCGACTTCAGCGACTTTCTTCTCCATCGAGTCGACCTTCAACTCTATAGTGTCGATGCGCTTATTGCATTGTCCTAGTCCATCGCGGAAATCGCGCATTTCCTGCCGGCACTCTTGTATGTCTTTACGCATACCTTGCATTTCCTCGCGCAACAACCTTAGCTCTAACCCCAGTACATGCAGCGGGTCGGAAGACCCCACGTCATCATCATCATCAAATAGTCGCGGCCGCTTGTAGCGCGTAGGGACATTTGACCCGTCTGTAGGCACATCCTGCTGCGCCAGATTTGGCGCCGACGATGAGGCTGACAACGGAGGATCGGTCGGCGTATTTGTCTTAGGAGGCGTGCGCTGAAGGCTGAACGGCATAGCGATTAAAAATATTTTTTATTAAGGTGTCTAATCCACGCACGCGCAGCTGTAGCTAGTACTATTCGTAGCGCGTAGCGCTTACTTCCCGTAGCTACTACTTGTGTGTGGTGCGCGCGCTTGGTCCTTCGAGCCCGTCGGGTCACCTAACTTCGCAGTTCACAAGAAAAACGACACGGGCGTGTCGTATGTGCGGATAGGTGTGTGTGTATTTTACGCGTTGATCCTTCGAGCCACGCAGCGCTACCGCAAGTAAATCAGAAATTCGTTACTTGTTGTTCAATCCGCTTGGCCGTGCGGTGTGATCGCTGCTTCTGACGCCGCACTCTCCGAGATCGAGTCCCAGCGCCGCGCCTCTGACTCCAGCGATGAGAAGTTTCGTCTCACCAGTCGACGACACTCGTCCAAATGAAAGAGAAGTCCGACACCGGGCAGTATGGCCGCCGCCGCTTATGGGGACTCGCCTTAGAAGAAACGAGAGGGTCCGACAATCGCGCAAATTTGTCCACACGACAGGATTCACAATTACTAAATTAAATGATAAAAATGAAATAACGAGAAATACGTCCGCACGCTAAGACACTCATGAGAGACCCCCTAGCTTCTTCACACTTTCTTATGTGGTTGATTAGTAGAAAATGCTTATAGCATTAAGTCCGCCGCCACTGTAATGTTTACTATAAATCATTGATCATGGAAAATAGTCATAAATAGGGCTCAAATGTGCTTCAACTCTTTAGGTCAACATTTAAGAGACATCATATTTAAATCATAATGCAACGAAATTTCACGGGACAAATATACGTAACATATTTAAAAAACTAATTCCAGTTTTCTAATTTAGGAAAGAAGTTATAGCGGAACCAAATAGGGTCATTACTTTTGCGCCGCCCAGTACAATTTTACAATGGACGAATCGTGTTATGTAATATTGAACTAAGTATAAGGTGTCTCGCTGACCGTAAGATTTGATTGGTAAATTCTCTACATCCTGCGTCCCTGCTGCGGACAACAGCTGACATCCTCGGCCGTTGCCTCCGTCATTGCTTGTAAGGGACTCCACACACGACAGCTATAAGGTAAATATGTATATTATAGCACGATATATCTCATTACATCTTTCCATAGAAATCGTTAGGAGACCACACACGGCAGCTATAATATACATCTTTACATCTTCGTACCTTAAAGGTACTGAGCGATACGAAGATGTACATATATTTACCTGTCGATACATCTTAATATATCTCAATACCTTTTCGTATATTACGATACATCTTTCTTCGAACAGGGTGTTCAAAAAGTTTCTTGGTGATTCAAAAACTCCACTAGGAGTCTTATGTCGCTAAACGACATATATAGGTACTCAGAGTCCTGTCTCAAAAAAATAATTTGCTCCACAGCACTTGTAGTCCTATCTGTAATCACTAAATAGTCTCGCTAAAGGTCGGTTTCCGAATTGAGAATTTCACTTAAGTAAATATTTAAATAACGTCACGCTCTTTTCTGAGAAATTTGACGAGACAACACTAGAGTTAAGTAGTTACTTAGCGAAATTCTCAATTCAGAAATCGGCCGTAAGCTACGTTTCGTAAGCCTGAGGAAGATATAGGCCATACTCCGCCACGGGGGCCAAGTCCGGATTGGTGGAGGCTTGTAAGAGTAGTGGCTGGTCTTACTCTATGGCCTCTGACTTGGCTTAACGACTGCCATCTATCGACGGCAGCCAGCACCAACTGCTTAACATGCCTTGCGAAGCATGGAACCGCTCGGAAAAATGCCATTAGCGTTAATCATAAACGGTCACCCATCCGCGCACTGAACGCACCCTATGTTGCTTAACCTTCGTGATCGTTTAAGATCACTCAGGTGGCCAGGGCTGCGAGCAATTCTTCGATTCTGTCGATTGATGACCTATGATTTTATAGATATAACATAGGAAGTTACAAATTATATAGTGATGGAATATAACATTAAAGTTGCCTTTAACATGAAGGATAGTAACAAAAATCAATCTACCTCAAGAAAAGAAAAAAAAAGTCTAGCAACACAGTGGTCATCAATTTTGCCAATTAGTATCATGCCTGTCCACTAGGTGGCGATGTCTGATAATTCCGCATATAATTTAAACTCTTCGGAATTTTCCTTACTTTATATGATGTTCAATGCACATCGTTCTATTTTTGGCACATGTGCCAACGCATACGCGCATCAAAATCTCAATCATCTTCTGATGAACTACCTATCTATTAAATCTAGTAGTAAGTAAGTCAACAGATCCATAACAACACCCTGTATAACGCCTTAGCAGCCGGAACGTGTGTCGGTCGAGACGTATGTCAACGAAATGAAGCGAAATATACATTACGTTACCTGTTGCGTGTGGGATACTTTAATATAATGTAAAGCTATACATCCCGGGATGTAATGTATATTATAGCCGTCGTGTGTGAAGTCCCTTAGGTCTGTCCACAATACTGCCCTCGTAAGGAAGAACGCAGTAATAGCCATTACTGCGTTTTTACTTTGGATGCAAAATTGGGCCCCCTGGTGGTATATCTATAGGTGAAAAAATAATGGTGGCTGTAGGTCTACTAGAAACCTGAAATTTCAGTAAGAAAATATGCAGGAATGTATGAAATCCTTCTAATCCTAAGAATTAAATAGCTATTTACTCGAAACTGCGTTTTTACGATTACTGCGTTCTTCCTTACGAGGGCAGAATAGGCTATTTGACCGATTGCTGAAAGCCATCTCATATTGTTTGTTGGTGTTGATGGAGTCCCCAGAAAGTGGTCATTTTAAATTCTTTCGTGTATTTCTTCTCTTCTTCTTAGCGTGTCGATGGCAAACAATTTTTTTTTAAAGTCTACTAGATTGTTGCGGCCCAGAACTTTGCGACGCTGACTGCTTTATCACTTGCAGTCATTAGGTCCTCCTGAGTGCAGGTGTTAGGGCACGCAGGGCACGATGATAGGTGGTCCATCGTCTGGGTAGTACCGCACAGGCAGTTCAAATTGTCGCTGGCGGGATCCGCAAACCCCCACCTGGACATGTTATCCTTACTTCGGCCAGTACGAGTTCGCAGCCGGTTCAGGGATTTCCATACTGCCCAGGGCAATTTATGTCCAGGCGGGAGACTCTCCGACAGTGGCACAAACGGGGTAGGTAAGGAAGCCGCCTGGGCCCAGAGGTTGCACCTCGCTTGCGTAGGCCTCGTGGTTAGAGGGTTGACGCATTTCACGAAGCTGCTTCGGCTTGGCAGCCTTTGCCGCACTGGGGCGTAGCCGTGCATGGGGTGTCGTGCGTCAGTGTCCATTTTGGATTTTTCCATGGAGCTCGCCACAGCTCTACGAATATGCGGGGGCGCAATGCCGGCCAGTGGATACAGCAGCTGTACAGGGGTCGGTTTGAGGCAACCAGTAATAAGCCGGCATGTTTCATTTAAGGCTGTATCCACTAGCTTTGCATGGGCAGATCGGGTCCATACTGGGCATGCATATTCTCCAGCGGAAAACGCTAGCGCCAGTCCGGTGGTCCGCATCACCTGAGGCGAGGCACCCCATCTGGTGGTGGTGAGGCGCTGTAGCAGGTTGTTGCGGGAGTGCACCTTCATTTTAATATTTTCACAGTTCTTCCTAAATGAGAGAGACCTGTCTAGCGTAACACCCAGATATTTTGGGAAGTCGTTATGAGCTATGGGAACTCCTTGCCACCTGATATTAAGCCTGCGCCCCGCCTCCTTGTTGCGCAGATGGAAAACGCATGATTCCGTTTTCGAAGGGTTAGGCTTGAGCGAATTCTCCTCGTAGTAACGGCCCAAGGCACCAAGAGCTGAGTTAAGATTAGCCTCAACTTTATCAAAACTAGTGGCCTGGGAAGTCAACGCGAGATCATCTGCGTATAAGAAGAGGGACGTATTTGGGCTAGATGGTTGGTCATTGGTGTATATGTTAAATAAGAGCGGGGCTAGGACACTGCCTTGTGGCAGGCCGTTCTTTTGCATCCGCCAACGACTTTGGTCTGAGAGAAGGTGCACTTGGAAGCGGCGGTTGTGAAGAAGTCCCCAGCTCAAAACCATCTTCTATGTGCTGCGTGAGTTTTAGAGTTTGGTTGCAGCATGACTTTACTGGTCGGAACCCGGCTTGTTCTGGATTTAGTATTGGGTCTATGAGGCCTGTCAGACGTGTCAACAGCAATCTTTCGAATAACTTATATGTGTGGCACAAAAGTGATATTGGCCGAAAGTGTTTGGGATTGTCTGTTGACTTTCCTGGCTTTGGTATTGCTATGACCTTTGACTTTCTCCACAGACTGGGTACTGAAGCGGATTCCAGGCAGTTATTAAAGAGTCGAAGCAACCAAGACACAGCAGCCGGGCCAAGGTGTTTAATTTGCTCTACAGAGATGTTGTCCACACCCGAGGCCTTACCGCATTTTAGGTGACTCATGGACATGTTAATATCAGTCAGATTAAAGGGCTTGCTTACCCGGTCACATGAACCAGCAGTGCTGTTCAGTTTCGGGACCTTGGTAAGACGGCCCGATGGTTTGCCATTGAGCAGTAGCTGGTGCGCTATCTGGTTTGCTGTTACTTGACTGGGAGATGCGGAAGAAGGGGGGTCGCTGGAAAGTTTGTGAATGGTATGCCATGCTTGGGTCATATCAATGTTAGTAACAGTATCGATCCACCTTTCCTGTCGAGTTTCGCTAATCCGAGATAGTAGCTCCTCGCCGGCTAATACGGTATCCTCTGAAAAAGGGTCGTGGCTGTATAAGGTCTCGTACACTTTTAGCTGTTCAGCCGAACTTACACTTCCGGGATACACTTCCGTGACACTCTTGACACTATGTCAACGAAGTGGTCATTGTATTTCTTCTAAAACAAGGCAAACGAAAATTTAAAAATAAAATAAATAAAGTCACACCCGTTATGTATCCCCGAGGGGGTAGGCAGAGGCACCAATCACTAGAACTGGACCCACGTTTTGCCGAGTGTATTAGGTCCCAAACGTGACAAGTGGCAAGCCTGTCGCCGTTATCCGGGCACATTTTTTTTTTATTTTTGTTTATTAAACTGTATAAAAAATATCCTATCTGTCTATATTAGAATTCCTATAAATAGTTACGTGTGGTAGTTCATTGTTTTGCTCCTTACGGCTCCCCGGTCAAACTGAAAGCAATCATAAGTGGACGGAGACGTCTAATCTAGATACATCCAGCGCGTGGCGTCCCCAATAATGTTGTCCCGGCTATTTTTAGACCGCGCGGCTCCCAACGTAGTCTCAAATCGAACTGGTTCTAAGTGGTTCTAGGGCTGCCCCACCCTAGAAAACAAGGCCAAAAGTTGCTTCAGTTTGGACCCGACTGAAAATCTGCGTTGCAACGGACCACTCTGTTGCAACATTATGCTGCGTCGGGCCCATTTTGGGGGCTCAATACTTAAAAACTATAATGTATTTTATTATTGTTTTATACAACATTGTATCGTTTATTTATTTTTTACCCACTTTTTGTAACCTTTCTGTGTTAATTTGTTAAATAATGTAGGCATCTTGTATTGATAGTGAGTGATAAATTTTCTTTTTTTTGTTTTGAGTATTGTGTCGTCAAATAAATGAATTTTCTTCTTCTTCTTCTTCAGCGTTGGCCACTTATCGCGTCTTATTTTTCCCTTAAAATATAAATATTAGGAAACTTAGGGCTGATTTTTCAATAGTCAAATAACTTTTATCCGAGGAATAAAAATGGCGGTTTGACGTAATTTTCATACATAAGCTGTCCAACTGCCATTTTTATTCCTCAGATAATAGTTATCTGACTATTGAAAAATCAGTCCTTAGGTATTTAAACATTTTTTTTAATAAAATGGAAAATGACGACGTAAGCCACTCAACTAGATTTCGACTGTACAGCTTGCCCAGAAAGAGTAGAAATTAAAGAGTACGGCTTCGCTCAGACTTTTTGTCTGTGTTTGTTAATAGCTTGCGCTTACAAGCAAAAAAATTCCAGGTCTTGGATGTTTACATGTTTGTGACGTCGCGGTTTCTGGTTCCCACGACACAGGGTATCCTAGTGTGGGGCCAGAAGCAATGTATGTGCCTGTATGTAAATGTTTATGTTTATAATATTTATTAAAAACTTGACCTATTACATTTTAAAATAAGGTATTGTGCTTCAATAAATATAGTAAATGTTCTGACTTCTCAATAAAACAATTAGTAAACTTTCACGTCCGGTTTCTAGTGTTTTTGGACAAACTGTACCTGTCTACGCGTAGCAGCTTGTGCATATTAGAGACTTACACATTTTTTCACTGTTTATATATTTCAAATAAGGTATGTACTAAATAGTACCAAAAAGGTATTATAATGTAATGTCTTTCAAACATCAAATATCGCACGTGATCCAGGGGCTCTGACGCTTACCCCTATCGTGCCCCTTTCTTCCCATTATACCCGATTCCCAAAATACCAGAATCCCACAAAACCACAATTTGTACATACACATACAAAATATACTTACAAGTTGTTAGCAGTCATCGTTTTTTATTAATTAGATACCAAAGCTACATTACTGCAATTTATTGTACTGCTTAAAAAGGAAGCATATAATCATAATATTATAATCATCTATCAATTAAGCATATAATCATCGTGTGGACAAAAAACGGAGAGGAAATGATATTTTGAAGGACAGTAAAATAATCGGAATAATTTCAGATTGGCAGCAAAATACGATATCTGTTGAGGTATGAGATATTATCGCCCTGTGCCGACTTTTATAGATGACTGTACGGAGACTGACAGTTGACGAGTTGTAGATTTGACCAGTTAGGGAAAATGACGAATTAGCGAAAATGACGTGTTAGGGATATTGACGAGTTGAAGATTTTTAAGAAATTGACGAAACGGGAAAGTGACCAATTAGTGAAATTGACGAATTAGGGAAAATGACGAGTGACTCCCTAACCCGATAGATTATCGAAAATAAATTATTAAAATTATAAATGTTATTTTAATTTATTTTATTCATACATGTACTTATGCGATTGTGGGAATCTGGTATGATAGTGGGAAGAAAGGATCGTGCCTAGCTAGTGTGGTGCATTCTATAGGTAGTCCCTATATTTTGCCAAAAACCTATCGATATAATAGGGGTATTTATTCAATAAGTAGAGAGAAAAAAAAAGTCACGCCCGTTATCCCCGAGGGGGTAGGCAGAGGCACCAATCACTAGAACTGGGCCCACGTTTTGCGGAGTTTTTTAGGTCCCAACGTGACAAGTGGCAAGCCTGTCGCCGTTACCCGGGCACAATTAATCAGCGAATGGTGTTGCTGTACAAACAAACAAATGTAACTAAAAGTCATTGATACATGCGGGATTCGAACCCAGATCCTTATAATCGAGAAGCAAGAGTGAACCCCATTACACCACCACCGCTTTAGTAGTGAAAATGGGGTATAAACTCCTTGGATAAAAAAGAAAATACTGGCAGGCATAGCCCACTTATGCCCGGTTCCTATATAATATACGCCTACCGGCTACGATCCGTTTTCCATACAATTTATTGACGGTTCGTAGGAATTTCGTAGGAATTGTAACCGATCGTAAGCAAAAACGAAGCGTTTTGTGGATATTGGAACCGGGCATTATTTTTCGACATAGTAAAATAATAAAGTTTGATGCTCTGTTTTTTCATTGATAGAAGGTTCTTACTGTGTTCTTATATCTATGTCTATACTCTATACCTTAATATAATAAAGAGGAAAGATTTGTATTTTTGTGTGTATGTTTGTAATGAATAGGCTCAGAAACTAACGGGCCGATTTTAAAAATTATTTCACCATTATAAATCTACATTCTTCGTGAGTAACACAGGCTACATTAGTTTTTTTTTTAATTTAGGGTCCGTAGGAAATCTCCAATAATGTAACCCAAGGTTTAAAAAAAATACTACCTCGGGAATTTTAACGGAACGAATATAACTACGTCCACAGAAACGTTTTTGCCACCCGTGCGAAGCCGGGGCGAGTCGCTAGTATTTTAATAATTTTATTACGAAACAAGTAAATCAAGACTTGCAAGATGCGTTAAGAGTTTCATGCAACTCTATCTACGGTTGCGCGCTAGAGAGCGTTGCTTGCTGACCATTAGATATCGTCTATCGGAGACAGTACTGGAGCATATCCAAAATTTAAAAAATCCAGTTTTTTACACCAAAGGTTTCAAAATAGACTGCTCTAGACCGCTGCAATCTAGTGCAGTATACGAAGATATCGAACACTCATTTTATTTATTTTTTAATTACTAAAAACCATTACAGTCCTAAAAGATCCAAACTTTGATTGCCAATTACTCGATTATAGTAAATTTTGAAATGTTCCAGTACTGTCTCCGATAGACGATATTATCTATAGCCTATTAGCTACTATAATAGCTACTATATTAACTATTAGCTAAGCAGGCGGAACCCGCGTTTAATTGCTCCCGACAACTATCTTTCCAAGAAATTAATAATAATCCTTATTGTTGATAGTAGATAACCCTTTTTGCTAGTTTGTTACTTCGAATGAATGAGTTCAATAAATGATGCGCAACCAGCAAACAACTCCATAAACGTAATTGATTTTCCATTATTTTTCTATTTTTTTTACATGCAGAACAAATAACGGAATTAAACGGAATAATGTCAATTTACCTCGATTTCTTAGTATAACGACATGAATTCATATTTAAGGGACCTACACTCACAGAGTTATGTTCAGTTATTAAACTCATGCATGCGATGATGCGATACACGGATTTACATGCGCTACCCAATAGTACTTGCTATACTCTGATTTTTAATTAGGTGGACTAAACTAGTGAAAGAATTAGAAAGTAAACTAGAAAATAAAAAATAGTGTTGTGCTCAGAGTGATCGAATAATAAATATTTTCATTCAATCATTCTTTCATTCAATTGCAGACTAGTGTATGTAATGTAACTCGCTCGCCCGGCCCTGAGTGATTTAAGATTTAGTTTTGGTAATTCTTTAACCATATTCCTAAAACTTTAAATTGGTTCAAATTTGTTAAAAATGTTTAAAAATTTTTGTTAAATCTGAGGCTAGAGAAGTTTAAAACGTCGTCTGGTTATGTAAGATGTTTACATTTTCCTGATCTCACGTGTGTGTATGCTTTGGGTGATATTCTAGATCTACTCTATTAAGCTCTCTTAATATTCTTATATCTTATCTCTCTCTGTATGTCATATTAATTGTTTGTTACCTGTTTTACACTCCAATAAACAAATTAAATTAAATTATAAACTCTACGTACACACACGAATTACTAAGCTGAAATGGAGACGGGCGGGCATTTGGTTAGGCGGGAAGACGGCCGGTGGACTAAGGTAGCCACTGAGTGGTGGCCAAGAACGGGTCGACGGAGGTACCCCACCATGTACGAAGGTACCCCAACACATGTACGAAGCTACCCCGTGAGTGGGGTACATTCGTACGACTTCCACTTTTTTTTTAAATCGTCATAGCTTGGCCACACTTCTTTCTATGAACAAGTCGTCTAAGGAAATATTGTAGGCAAATATACAGGGTTACAGGGAAAGTCGTACACAATATTAAAGGAGGTTATTATTTAGGTCATTTCTAATGGATTTTATTATATTATATAGGGTGCGAAAATTAACCGTTATGGAGATATTGACTGTTTTTTTTTGCTTTTTGATTGTTTTTTATCAGAATAGAGCTCATAAAGTGTTTTTTTTAATGTATTTAGTTAAAAGGCATGTCAATTGATAAAAAAATATCAGCAAAAGCTGCACCCACCTACTACTAACAACTTTAAAAAACTGCTCGGCAACGGTTAGAATTAAATATTTTTTCTGTAAACATTTTTCACATTGAAGCTCTTAAAAAAAAATTACGTATGGAACTTATTCTGCAAATAATTTTAAAAACTTCTACGACTCTTTAACTATTCAAAAAGGTATAACATTTAATAGGTATCTGCAAGAAATTTTAAAATAATGTTATTTGAGTAGGCTCTAGTGGTAGTACCGACATAACTGAACTTCGATAAAAAAAAAAATCTTTTTACTTCCTGGCACCTTTAAACTATGTAAAAAGGTCAGATAGGCTTTTTTGTGCTCTGGAGACATGGTGTCTCAGGTGTTCAGGTACCTACCTATTTCAGTATTTCTTTTTTAGAATATTCTATCTATTATTTTTGTGTTGGTCTGCTCGTGTGATTCTTCCGTAGTAGATGTGTTAATACGTGCTCTGATTTGCACAACTGATACAAATGATTTGCGTTTTAGAAACTTTTACGTCTCTTTAGGTATTAAAAAACGTATATCACTTGCTATTACATCGAAAAAACGTTAGCCAAGTGTCACTTAAGATGGCAAACGGTAAATTTTTTGTTGAGGTAAATACGTGCTCTTTGATAATTTCCCGCAAAACGCGAATTAGTTTGGATTTTGGTATTTATTCATCTTCATTGTGTGACTTGGCTTGGATTTTGAACTGATTCATCTTCATACTAAAAAAGAACAATCTTTAACAGTCAATATCTCCATAACGGCAAATTTTCGGACCCTATATAATAGCACAAAATCCATCAGAAATGACCTAAATAATGACCTCCTTTAATATTGTGTACGACTTTCCCTGTAACCCTGTATAAGCAATCTAGCATTGCTCAAATTGTTTTCAAATAGCGTTTAGTTTTCTGCTATAGGGCTCGAAGTGAAAAGTGTACGAATCCTACCCAGTCCCCCCTAGGTATGTTTGCTTAATTGGTACGTATTTAATGATTAGGACTAAGTTTTCCCCAAATAAAGGAAATAAAATTGAAGAGTGAATGATTGAATGAAATCGATCATTCAATCAACACATCAAGTCACATCACTACGATCTTGGTCTGACAACATTTTAAAAAAATAAGAGCATTTTCATCTGTCAGTTTAGTCCACCTAACTGCTTTTCCAGGAGTTGTTGCCACCCGGTTGGCCAATCTAGCCCATCTTTGTTTGAAAGATGTCAACGTTTTTTATTTTTCTGAATAGTTTTTGTATTCTTTTTTACACAGAGCCCAAAACATTTCGATACCTCGAGCTTGAGGAACATTTGGAGCATTGTTTTGTTTCGATATGAATTCGACGCCCATAGATTGCAAATATTGAGTGACTTCAGACTCGTAATGACACGAAGCCATATCCGGCCAAAATACAACGTCTTCCCTCTGATAATACTTGTCTATAAACGGTATTAATCGCTTCATAATACACCCTCGAAGATAAATTTTTGCATTCGTAGACCGTGTACAGATAAATGGTTCGGAAACATTGCCGTTTTCGTTTATAGCTTGCCAAACCAGATACTTCTTAAAAAATTTAGCCTTTGTTTTAACTTTTTCGCTGTAATCCGGCTCACCACGACTAGTAGCGTGGAAATATTGCTTCCCAGGAATATCAGAGGGGTCAACCGGTACATAAGTTTCATCATCAATTATGAGAATTTTTTTCAAAGTTTTTTGGTAAACTCGACGGCAACCTCGCTTAGCACGCACTTCTTGGTCTTTCACGTACTTTGGAGTGGCCAATTTCACAAAAGCCTTCATGCCCAGATCTTGAACTTTAATTCTGGATATGTTTGACTTAGATATTTTCAATTTGTCCGCCGCAGTCTTCGCAGATGTTGAAGGTGCTTCTTTAAAACCCTTTTTTACCTTATCTATGTTTCGGTCAGTTGCTATGGTACGTTGCCTTCCCGGAACCTTCTTAAAATCAGTCTCTCCTAATTCATCATACCGTTTAATTACCCTGTAGATACATGTTCTTATAGCCCCTTCTTGAGAAAAATGTCGAACTGCCTCGGATTTCCCATTATTCAGATAGTACGGAATTACTCTTTTTGCAAACGATTCTCGTTCGGTTCGCTTCATGTTAGAAAAACATCGACAATATTTGCAAAACCACGCGAATTTGACAGATATGTTACCGGTGGTTACCATGGCAACAGTTATTTTCTTTTTTGAAAACCTTTTTCTTGGCCGATATGAACACTCAGTTTTGTCTCTTTATTCAAATTCAAAAATTTACTTATGGGACACCCTTTAGTAAAAGTGAGTTTTGACAATAACCTATACTTAACAGCTGATTTTGTTAACTATAATTGCTATTTTATTATAATAGACAGTCATTTACTACATTAATTGTAGTTCTTATTGTATTGTATTGAGTGGGCGAATGTAAGGAAACTCACAAATAGATTAAAAGATAGGGAAGACCAGGATTTGTCATTTCATCATCTAAAACTCGTCGGCCCAGTGTATTACATCGATTAGTCGGTATGCCACAGTCGTACAATTTAACAATATAGGTACTACAAGTCCGTAGCGAGAAAGCACTGGCCAAGGAATATAATTGAAATACGTAAACGATAACCGATACAAGACGAGTAGGTACTCAATGATCATAGATTGAAAGTCTGGGAGCTGTCACTGTCAGCACAGATTATATTATTATTTCTCCATTTAAATACATTTGACAAACCTCAGAATAAGGTTCTTAGTCTGAGTGACAAACATAAGTAATAAATCATTCACAGTAATCGATTATAGTAATCGAAACTCTATTTTATCAGTGCAATAAACTTGTTTTTAAGATTTCTCGTCTCCCAGATTGTGAATTGAGCAGATTTTTTATGTTTTGAATCAGAAAAAAATACTATATTTCAGCTTATTACAATTGGGCCCAGATATCCCCCGTCTCCGTTTTACAGACCTAAATAAAGTTCATATTGTAACTAAAACCACGTTCGAGCCTATGCAAGCTTGCTGTTAAGCATAGCATCATACCATTTAGCTGTATAGGAGAGTGGAATTACCACTCCGTTTCAAAAATAGGGCTTATGCCCAGCAGTGGATTAGGCTTTGATGATAGCCTGTGTTGCGATCCCCGACGTTTATATATTTTCCGTGCGGACACATTCATACCGCGATGTAGAATGGACTAAGCGCCCTCTAGTTGACGGGTGATCGGACTAAATACAATTATATTGAGTTTAATTTCTTGAATTGCGTGCCTTGGGTACTGATTTGTGGAAAGTGTAGTCGGAGGTACTGAACATAAATTTATTTTTATATCCGAGTTAATTTGCTGTCTCTAATATAAATCTTTGCATTGACTTTCTTAAATAGAAATGAAATATTAGGATTTTAGGCGTATAAATGACAGATGACTACTTTCCAAATAAGTTGCAGGGCAATGTATAAATCACGTGTACAATAATAAAGTTTATTTCTCTAAATAATTAAAAAGGCTAGGATACGTGCCCTAAAGTAAACACGTCATTGAAAAATGTAACGAGAGTTCAAGATAGCAAGAGAGAGTATGGAAATTCGTGATCCCCATAAGTTCAAGCATTGGTTCAAGTATCATCGGGACGTTAAAAAAGGAACTCCTGTGCAAAATTTCAAGTTTCTAACCCTTATAGTTTAGGCCCTGCGTTGATATGTCAGTCAGCTTCTCCTTTTATCTATCTATATAAATAAAATTCAAAGTCCTGACTGACTGATTCATTCACTCATCAACGCCCAGCCCAAGCCGTTGGACCTAGGAAGCTGAAATTTTGCACAGAGAGTCTATAATATATAATGTAGGCAAGGAGTAAGACGGGATTTTTTTAAATTCAACCCCGAAGGGGGCGAAATGGGTTGCCAAAATTTGTATGGGAGGTATAAATAATATAGTCTAATTTTCTTGATACTCTTCCTTCAACACAATAGATTGAACACGTGTTTCGCCGTTTTTTCTAAATTTAACCCTTATGGGAGTGAACGGGGTTGCAAGATTTTGGACTAAAGTCCACGCGGACGGAGTCGCGGGCGAAAAATCGCTCGCTCGAAGCGCTCGTAGCCCCGGCTGCCTGAGTGATCACGAAGGTTAAGCAACATAGGGTGCGTTCAGTGCATTGATGGGTAACCGTTCTATGAATAACGCTATTGGCATTTTTCCGAGCGGTTCCGTGCTTCGCAAGGCACGTTAAGCAGTTAGTGCCGGCTGCCGTCGATAGATGGCAATCGTTAAGCCAAGTCAGAAGGCTAAGTCTTACAATTTCTGACAGTAAGACCAGCCACTAGTCTCCACCAATCCGGACTCGGCCACCGTGGTTGAGTATGGCCTATGCCTTCCTCAGGGAAGAAACTCGTGCCCCTCGGTGGGGACAGAATGAGTTGATGATGATTTATATTATAATATACTATGCCTTAGAATTTGTTAAATACAACCGTAAATAAATTGACAAATTGTAAAGAAACTTTGTGCACTTTCTTCCTTTGGCAAATTCTTTAATTTGCTCCTCTAGGTTTTTAGTTAAATCAACATTTAGACTTGAATTAAATGAATTGGATAGGTTTGATTAATCGCAGGATTCGCAGAACTGTAAACCTTACGATCTGTTTAATCTAAAATCATAATTTTTTGCATTATCGAATATTTTTTACTTTGGCTTGACTTAGTTGGGTGCTCCTTGAATCCACGGGGCCCTAGGCTGAAGCCCAAAAAGCCATGGTAGATCCGGCCCTGGTGCGATGCGCCGAACGGTCGGGGTCAAGTGGGATGAGGTCACGCTCTTGTTGGCTATTGCTCGGGCGGTCGTTGTGCCGGCAACTCGGCTCAGCGTTGCCACTTTAGTGATTTTTTCACTAGACGACCTCTGTGGCGCAGCGGTTAACGCATCTGCCAACCATGCGAGAGGTTCCGGGTTCGACTCCCGGCTGGGGACAAAAAAACAACTGGTCTTGGATGTTTACATGTTCGTGACGTCGATGTTTCTGGTTCCCACGACACAGGGTATCCTAGTGCGGGGCCAGAAGCAGTGTATGTGCCTGTATGTGGATGTTTATGTTTGTTTATTTAGTTAATTTTAGGAGGAGAAAAATTATTTCATGACTTTTAGTGACATTTATTGAATGTTGTTTTGGATCCAGCTCAAAGTAAAATATGCACTACGTCTAGTAAAATTTTCCTGTTTTACATAGTAGAAGATGACCTCGAATACGCTATTTGACAATGTCGACAATTAATGAGTCTTAAAACCGCTTTCAGCCATTTTAAGTAAAAAGAGTAAAAAAAAACAGGTCAAAATTGATAATTATGTATCTGCAGCCATTGTGTCGAAAACGGCCAGGATTGGTTGATTCTATGACGACGTTACAGCTCAGTAAAAATGGCGTCTGTCATTCATGTCGTTCTTACATTCATTGGTTTGTTTACTGACCAGTGACGTCATAATTCCTGTGCGACGCCATATTGCCAAAGATACCGTTTTGGCGGCTTATTTCTTTAGAGAATTTTCGTTTGCATTTTTTAGAAGAAATACACGAAAGAATTTAAAATGACCACTTTCTAAGGACTACATGAACACCAACAAAAAATATGAGATTGTGCAAGGAGAGGATAGCGATGGTTCATCATCAACCCATTATGTCCCCACCGAGGGGCACGGGACTCTTCCCTGATGAAGGTATAGGCCGTTCACCACGCGGGCCAAGTCCGGATTGGTGGAGCAGTTTTGCAGATGGTTGAATCATCGAAACACAACCACAGTTCTTCGAAGTCGATGTCCGTATATGCAGCGGGACCCCCTGTCTTATGCCCGGTTCCAATATCCACAAAACGCTTCGTTTTTGCTTACGATCGGTTACAATTCCTACGAAATTCCTACGAACCGTCAATAAATTGTATGGAAAGCGGATCGTAGCCGGTAGGCGTATATTATAGGAACCGGGCATTAGAGCCATCGCAAACAGGGCCACTTATCGCCGCGTCAAGTCGCCGCGTCAAGTCGCCGCGTCAGACGCGACGTTGTCATTTTGCTTCTGGCGTCTTGTCGTCGCGACTCCGCGACTCAGACGCCAAGTGTGCGGAGATTCGAACAAAATATATGAAAATTGACGGCCGTAGCCTGTCGTCGCGACTATACTTGAGCCATTACAAACGTGCGAACTGAGTCGTAAAAGTGCGAGCCGGAGTTCCAATATGCCTGTTATGCCTCCTATATGTGTGAGAGAGAGAGGTCTGTTCAGGCCTGAGAATCTTCATGCTTAGCTGAGCGACACAGCCTGTTTCTATAGATATGTTTCGTGTCGGCAAACCTGTTAAAAGCCGGCACGTCTTGGCATAAAACAAAGTGAAATACCTTTTTTTTGTTTTTTGTTAACGGGGTGAAATGCTTTGTGCACCATACCCGCCACCCTTGGGGGAGGGTGACGGCCGTGTGTCGGACTCTCCTCTCCTAATAATAGGAGAGGCATACCTCCTAAAACACCCCGGCGGCCGTCCTGTCGCTCGTGCAATGGGGCGTCGCCGGATCTCGCAAGTGGTAGACCACAGTGCGAATGCTGCAGCGGCGCCCCGGCGACGTCGACCCGACTCGCAAGGAGTCGGGCCCACCCTCACTGGAGAAGGGGCATGGGCCCCCCACCCCCTTCTCCCGTCACGATGTCGGACGGCAGGTCCCCCAACCTGCCGTCTGTGACCCTCCCTCAACCTCATACAATATAATACAATCATGACATAACATAATATCGAATATCACATTAGAGGAATACATTTGGAGGAGTTTACATTACATATCACACGGATATCACTTCAAAAATTACACGAAACAACTTTGAGCCGTGGTTCGCATATTACTCGCTTATATCTCAGGGCTCAATTTACCTGGTTTGACATCTAAATATCACACCAACCAATGGTGATCTCCGAGTGAAAATTTGTAAGTAGCTCGCGGTCTAATAATCACCAGGATTCCAGTGAATCAATCGGGCACACTCGGGTGCATGGTGCCGATGGCGCGAAGGGTTCGACAATCATCGCCGCCAGTAGATGATAACAATGTATTGTTTGATGCTTATTTCATCAGAGATAGGTAAGGCATAATATCCATGTCCTTTTATCATTCATCACAGGGACATCACAATGAGATATATCACGTACTAGCTGCCCCGGCGAACATCGTACCGCCTAACAGTCAATGTATACCTATTGTTATACAGCTTAACTGAACTTAAATAGACTATTTGACAGGGTGAAAAAAACGTATCATACTTCATATCATATCATACTTAATATTATGAAGGCGAAAGTTTGTGAGTGTTTATGTTTGTTACTTCTTCACGTCTAAACGGTTGGAGCGATTTTACTCAAATTTGGTATGGAGTTAGCGGACACCCTGGATTAACACATAGGCTACGGCTTACTGCGGGAAAATATCTTATTAGCTATTTCACTATCCAAATCTAGCTGACCCGGCAAACGTTGTTTTGCTATGTTATTTGTAGGGTCGCCGGCCTAAAGCAAAATAGTAATATCTTCATTAAATTATTGTTCTGTACGACATCCATTTAAATAAAAATGAATTGCTTTTCGTTAATCTCGCAAAAACTCGAGAACGGCTGAACGGATTTATTTTTTTGAAAAAATGAATGCTGCGTGGGCTTGGACATGTAGAAAGGATGAACGAAGAAAGACTGATGAAGTAATTATATCGGACGAATGTGAGTGGAAGGGCCGGAGAAGGACGCCCCAGTAGGAACACAAAGTCTATTTCCCATAAATGTATTTCTGACCACATTGACCACTTATTTGCAGTCTTCTGGGACTTGCGAAATTTTTATGAGTGTTAAATGGGGAAGAGCGTAGTTTTCATTATGTTTCTTAAATGACCACTGAGGTCGGCAAGATTCCAAAAATATTGTTTTTTTACCTCATTGTCGACTGTAAATAAGTGGTCAATGTGGTAAGAAATATATTTATGGAAAATACATAGACTTTGTGTTCCTACGCGATTTCTTTCGGTCAATAGTTTTCGGGCGTTAGTGCGTCGGCCTTTTGGTTTTCGGCCTTATGAACGATCGGGATTCGAAGTTAAAAGTCTATTGAGGCTTTGGTAGATTAACAAATCGGGCATATGTTATTCGGCTATTGATCATTCGGTCCTAACCCGACGCCTCTGTATTTATCGACCACCAGTAGATATAGCTCTTAAATCTTATTTACCAAAATAACTAATACGTTCACATACATACATAAGCTCACGCCTGTATCCCAGAGGTATAGACAGAGACCACGGACTGCCACCTGCCACGATCCTGACAAATCACTTTTGCTTCATCGATATGCATTAGTCGTTGCATGCACGCACGTCGGTTTTGGGAACGTTTAATCTTTCCCTTTGCTAATACATCCCCTATTTGATCGAAGTATGATTCTTCATGATTCTTCTGCCATACCCAAGTATCGCTACCACACATTAGTGTTGGGACCAGCATACCATCATGGATAGTCAATCTTGCTCTTTTGGAGATGTTCTGGCTACACACGAAGGAATGCAAGGCAAAAATCGAAAACGAATCATGACTTAGTCGTGGGTGCAAATCACGGATTATTAAATGAGCTTCCTTCATAAACTTAACAGCCAGTGAATTTAACGACATATGAAACGTAGAATCCACCTGGACAATCAAGGAAAAACAGCTTTCTCTCTGTGGACTTACAGCTTTCAGTACCTATTATATTGACCACATGTTTTTGTTCATCATTTGATTTTTGGTATTTTTCATATCTATTTCCTTTTTCATTTTAATAAGTTCATTAACTAACCAAAACAATAAAGATCAATTTAAGACTTTTACTTCCTTTTCCCTTAAGATGGACAGACGGTCTCATCCAAGGGTCGGGAAGACGCTGAGTGCAAGTCGCTTCCGACCGGTCTTTTTGGAAATCCATGGAGGAGGCCTATGTCCAACAGTGGACTTCTTGTGGCTAAATGATGATCATGGTGATGATCTGATTTCCTTTTCAATTATTTCTCAGACCGTTCCAAAAGTCAATTCCCGCCAATGAAAAACACCACAGATTACACAGCTTATTAGCCTTCTTGGATGCTATAGTATCTCACACACCATGGAGTTAACAAATTAGTCCTTACAGTTCACAATAACACCAATAGTGACATTGACATGTATGTTTACTTCGCAACGACATAATTTAATTTAATAATGTTTATATTGAAAATGCACCGAAATACGAATTTTCCGCCTGTTAATTGTCAACTCGGATCGCCTATTTTTTTACGCGCTTTAATTTGGTGTGCATTTCGTTCGAGTCTGCAGAACCCGAAATTGCACATCAAATACACTGTCAAGTACGAAACCTACGAACATTTTGTATGGGAAAATGTTTTTATTTTATTTAAATTTTAAACGTATTAATCGTGATAAAAAGTATCCTATGTCCTTTTCCTGGTTCTAGGCTACCTCCCCACTAATTTTCAGCCAAATCCGTTCAGCCGTTCTTGAGTTATAAATAGTGTAACTAACACGACTTTCTTTTATATATATAGATTCCTAATGTGGTGTTTCTTTTGATAGTGATATCATTTTGTGATATCTCATAGCATAACATAACATTTACATACGTACATTGCTTCTGGCCCCACACTAGGATATCCCGTGTCGTGGGAACCAGAAACAGCGACGTCACAAACATGTAAACATACAAGACCTGGTTTTTTTTTGTCCCCAGCAATAAAAAGTACTCTGTGGTCCCCAGCCGGGATTAGAACCCGGGACCTCTCGGAGGGTAGGCAGATGCGCTAACCATTGCGCCACAGAGGTCGTCAATCTCATTTCCTCGGGTGATATTATATTACGATGTGATATTTAATTTAATCTAATATTCATTAGAATATTACATTAAATTAAATATCACATCGTGCAGAATATTAATTCTGCGCACGTCTACCCTCTAGCTTATGATCCTTTTTTTTTCGGAATACCTACCTACCAAGAGATGGTGACAATCTATCTATATATCGCGGGCTTCATATCATAGGGGCGTATGCCCAAACACCTATTTTTCAGGAGAGACAAAAAACTTAATAACATAGTACGTAATTTTGAATTTTGAACTAAACTCCATGCGGACGGAGTCGCGGGCGAAAGCTAGTAATTTATATTCGCGTGTTATTCCCAAAAATATTAAACCTTCTTTTATTCACGTATGAACCGGACCGTTAAGTTTCGAATGAAAGTTATACACTTATTCACAAAAATACACAAAATCTGTGAATCATCGGGCGACATCAGTCTGGACTGGACATCTGAACTTGAATCTACTTACGTAAGTAGGTAACTAGTTACGTTACAGTAGTAATAAAATAATATTTTACAATGTCGTTAATTTAAAATGCTTGAATGTTTTCGTTTGCTTCGAATGAAATAATACCCCGTTTGTATGTTTTGTCTTTGGAATAAAGCTTTTCTATTCTGTTCTTTTACGGCCATAGTGTTAAGATAAGGAGCTGTCAAGCTTCCCACGACACAGGGTATCCTAGTGTCGGTCCAGAAGCAATGTATGTGCCTATGTGTAAATGTTTATGTTTCATCTGGGCTCATTGAGAAATGTATGTGACTCGGTCATACGAGCAAAGGTCAGTAAAAGGACAATCATAGTCGGTTAACCTAGAAATAACGTTCGAAGCAAGAGTATCGTTACCTCAGCCCAATAGCCATGTGTGATTGATAAATCATCGAATACGTCTCAGCGAGCTGAACAAAAGTCACTATGACGCCAACAGCTAAAACTAACATTTTCGTTATTTTGTTTTAGTTCTTCTGAAAAGTCTGAAAACGGCTCATTTAATTTAGCGGGCTTTGTTTTTTTTAACTAGGTAGGTATAGGTATTTATTATTTTGTGGGGCGCGGTGCCGCGAACTGGCGTGAACACACGCACGATCTTCGATTGTTTTGTTTCTTCGGAAATGTCCGGTTTTTGTTGGATTTCGAAGTTTCTGAACGTTTCTAATTCTTTGTAATAATAGCATTACATAAATGCGTTAATTATGAAAACACATCGGAAATGTGACATGTGTCACATGTGTGGAATGTGGAAATGTTACTATTAAATGGACTGCCTCTTTGGAGTGTTTCAAGGAATAGTTGTCAAACAACTGCGTGAATTCTCCACTGCGTGGAGTTGGCTGATTTAACCTACTCTTAACTGTCAAATGTGTAGGTACATATTTTGACACATTGAATGAAGCTTAACCCAATAGAGTTGACAGTTACGTAATAGGATCCACTAATTGTCATTGCAACATCCCGAGAGGATTTGGGGCACACCGTTAGGCCTCTGTTCTATTTATACCGGTTGTAATTATAATCAGCGTTCGTGATTATTCATAGCAAATAACCGAAATCGAATCGATAAATTTGAAATCATTATATTCAAACACTGGTTGGTTTTTGTACTGTTTTTTTTTCATATTGTGCTAGGCATTGTCATGTCACCTTCACCGGAGAGTTTCCACTATTAGAAACAACTTCAGCACTTTAAGCAAGCACACAAATGACACCTTAAAACCTAATCTTAATTATACATTCTTTACTTCATTATGTTTAGGTACTTAACTAAAGGTAAACAATCTGGATAAGTCTTTTTATTTAAATATACAGTTTTTAAATCAAAATTAAAAATTACATTTAATTTCACATTGAATTGGTCATGTGTAAAGATTTTGGTTTAATAAGTCTACATTTCAATAAAAAGTCGTATCAAGATTGTTCACCTTTAGTTAAGTACCTAAACATATGAAGAATAGAAATTAAATTTACTCTTAACAACTGAAAAAATCTGCAACAAGTTTTACCCTCCAAGTATGAACCGATGTATCAAGATTGTTCACCTTTAGTTAAGTACCTAAACATATTATGAAGAATAGAAATTAAATTTACTCTTAACAACTGAAAAAATCTGCACCAAGTTTTACCCTCAAACTATGAACCGATGAATTACGATGAGTGTTGTCGTAAACGAAGAACTACAAATGTACTTACAATGTACCTACATACATTGTGATTTAATTTCGTAGTTCATAAAAGTCGTCACTACGACACGATATTAAATGCAATCGCGTGCATACTTCTATAATCATTAACAGTACTACGTTGCGCTCAATTGGCGCAACTAGCCACAGTCGCCCTGTTGCCTCTCGCTAACTAAAATTGATTCCTCGCGAATTGACCGAATATTCCGATGCCAAACCAGATCGCATGAGTTGAGTCGAACTCATCCTCAATTGATCTAAAAATAAATTCATTTGAAGCACTCCGGTATAATATAGGTTACTAAAGTATCTGCCTATTTAAGTCTTTGTAAGTACCGGGCCAGAGGAGGAATTTGTATAATCTGAAAAAGATGTGGACTGATACTCGTACTTCGTACTTCGTCCTATTAGATTTTGGCTATTAAAACACCCTAAAAAGTAATAGTAAAAGTGCGCTAAAAACTGTCGATATAAATGATCTTCTTATCAATGACAACACTAGACTCGAGTGACGTAGTCCGCGCGGTGCACCAAAGCTAGCCGGTGGTTTCTTCCGAGAACCGATTCCAACCGGTTTTATTTCAATCGACGAGCGCGCCTCACTACTTCCACTTCGCTCCGCCAATCAACGCTCAGTTCACTTGACATCGCTCCGCCGGCATTGACGTGTGTCGCGCGTGCTTTGGAATTGAAAATACTCGCGTTATTTTCCGCTCTCAAATCGCATACATCGGCTCGTATTCGCTCGCGAAATACCACAGTAATCCGTGTGCGGCCGTGGTGCATGACAGTGATAAATACAGCGGCGAACTCGACGTAAAATGTTAGACAAGTAAAGTGAGCGCCTTGAACGAGCCGAGCCAGCCTAAACTGCAAATCACCAGCTCTAAAGCCTTCACGACGCAAAAACAAATGGTTGTAGCGGCGCGCGGTGCACCAGCGATGTTGATGAGAGGGCGTGCGGCCCGGTACCCAGCCGCCGGTGCGTTCGTCTTCGCGAACCTGACTAGACAAGATTATAGCTGACGAGGAAGATGCTCGTATTAGAGCAAAGACTTTGTGCTAGGAACCTGAGCCGGGGGATTACGCTGCAGGCGCGGTTAGTCCACGGCGTGGAGGCGCGCGGCTGGCGGATGAAGTTTTCCCTGCTGAAAGCTGAAGTGGAGATCGACGCTGACCCGGAGACTTACCGAGAGGTGGCCCGGCGTCTGAAGGCCACCAACGTGCACGTCCGTCCGTCGCGCAGGATCGGTGGCCAGCGGGCGATGTAAATATCCAGTTTTTACCACTTTTATCTTGTTCGCCTCGGCTGGGAGGCGCATGGTGTCGATTGGGCGCGCTTTCTAATTGTGTTGTGGTAGGTAGCGGTTTCACCGGCTGTATCTGGAGTTCACTAAATAAAGAAACCTCACATTGAAAGTAAAGTTGAGGCTGTAACTGATTATGAACTAAGCTATTCCAACTTCGCTGACGCTAATCACAATAGATTAGAAACAAAGGAACCAAACATTACATGAGGCTGTTGAAAATGTTTGTTTACGTTATGTAAATAAATAAATAGAAATAGCCTTTATTTCGGTTTACTAATGTATTGCCAAAAATCGTTTCCCAAAGTATTACTTCCCAAACTATTTTCCGCAAATTATCACTTGGCAAAAAAACATTTCTCAAAACAACTTAAAGCAAATAAACAGTTAGCAAAAGTTATTATGGCAAGTTATTGTTTACCAAATAAATACTTGGTCAAAATTCATTTTACCAAGCATTATTCAGTCAAAAGTATCGTTTGGCAAAAAGTACCTTTCCATACAATACCGAATATGCTGCCGGCAATGTGTGTAAATGACACAACAAAGTCGAGTCTGTTTTCGATCTTACATAGAGAACCTAACGCTCCGACGCGCTCCGCTTCGCTACGCGCGTCGTCGCACCTATATTTCTGTTGCCACATATTCTTTACATCGCCGACCCCCCGTTCAATAATAATTAGTACCTAATCGTCAACTATATTTATGCCAAATAATAATTTGACCAAATGAATAAAAGCCAAAATAAAACGTTAGCATAATAAACGTTTGTCTTAGTAAAACTTGACGCAGTAAAATTATGCGAAATGATAATTTGACCAAATGAATAAAATGCGAAATGAAAACTTGCTAAAGTTTCATTTGGGAAATGAAACTGATGCCATAAGTTTATTGGGAAGTAAAATTTGGCGAAAAATACTTTGGCTAAATGGCGGTATCCCCTTTATTTCACTGACTTGACATCTGATAGTTACATTTTTAATCAATCTTATATTTATTATTATTACAATTATAATTGAATATTTTTGGCCGATATTGGCCGCCACTGCGTCATCATTAGCCTGCCCCTCGACAACCCCGAACCCCGACTGGTACCAAAAAACCTAGGTCTTGAATGTTTACATGTTCGTTTTGTCGCTGTTTCTGGTTCCCACGACACAGGGTATGCTAGTGTGGGGCCAGAAGCAATGTATGTGCCTGTATATAAATGTGTATGTTTATAGGCCTCCTCCAGTGCCTTCCACATGCTTCTGTCCTTCGCCAGCCTCCATCCTTTGGGCAGGTCGTTCTCCCATCTGGTGGCTGGTCTGTTTTTTTTTTTCTTTGTCTCCTCTCGGGTACCACTCTACTCATGTCTGGTCCATTATTCCGCCGAGTCTCTCATGCAGAGAGGATTCAGGCGACAAGGTTTGTTTGTTAACATAAACACTTGATGTCGAAGCAACGATATGTACAGGGGGGTTAGCAAGTGCTGTCGCACCCTTTAAGAGAAACACATGTGTGATATTCTTGGGCTATATTCACAGTAGGGCGGCGGTGCGTCCTTCCTAAGTGAATGCGCGGCGGTGACTCTCGGTCCCGTCTTTTTGTCTCACCTTTCTAATGACATCTTTTTTTTATGTTACTTTTCACTAGTTAAATAGTCTATGCAGTGACAGCCTGCATTGTTCCAGTTGCAACTCTGATGACTATGTAAACTGCATATTATAATGTATTTACTGGAACCAGCACAAAGTAGGCACCTTACTTTGTAACTGAATTTAATCTGAACACTTTGTAAGTGGCTTGTATAACGTAAGTTTGTATTCTGTTAGAAACATACTTGAATTTTGGCGTTTGCCTCTCCATAATGAGATTTTTGTACGGCGTCAAGTTGCACCTTCACTCACAATAGATGGGTGAAAAGAATATGCAGACACTGCAGTGCCTGGGTGCAGCTCTCACGATGGTTGATGATATAAGATACAATATATTGTCGCCTTAGTGGTGAAGAGAGCAATGCCACACTTTTGACCGAATTGAGTTATGAACATCACCCTAGTCTGCGTTTAATTGAGATTGTATTGGTGAAGAGATCTAAGTGATATGGTAACTCAACTAGCAGTTTATTTTTCATTCAGATGTGGAAGGAGTTAAAAGGAGAGAGGAAGAAAAAATCCAGTGGTAATTTTTTTAATTGGATTTATCTCGGAACCACACAAGTGTGGCAAAGCTCTCTTCACCACTAAGGCGACGATATACAAGATATCATAATCATAATCAACCCATTATGTCCCCACTGAGGGGCACGGGTCTCTTCCCTGAGGAAGGTATAGACCATACTCCAACACGATACATACAAGATACAACAAGATATTTATTTGCGTCAAATATTGCATTTCAGATGTCCTAATTAAATAGTTTTTCCAACATATTTTATCTACTATAGGGACACAAATATAAAGAGTTTTTAATTAATTAATTAACTTTTACAATTCATGATTTATTTGAATAAGGCCTGGATTACATTTACTTTATTT
The DNA here is from genome assembly GCA_947310845.1 of Yponomeuta plumbellus. Lineage (NCBI taxonomy): Eukaryota > Metazoa > Arthropoda > Insecta > Lepidoptera > Yponomeutidae > Yponomeuta > Yponomeuta plumbellus. The sequence continues at coordinate 9,114,562 of OX371218.1, forward strand.
TCATGCTATTTTAGCATGCTTTCTTGGTTGATTAAAGTAGACATGGCAAACACATATAATATGCCTTTACTTTCTTATACTTTCAAAAAATCCTAAATCCTTTTATTTATTTTTTACCCACTTTTGTAAGCGTCTATGCATATTTTTTTGGTATTGAGTGATGTATTTTCTTTTTTTTTTGTTTTGAGTATTGTGTCGTCAAATAAATGAGTTTTCTTCTTCTTCTTCTTAAATACAACCAACCATTACCGATTTATTATTGGTTTATGTACTTATAACAGGCATGGTCCTATTCTATTCTAGCTCTATGAAAAGCATGCTAAAAAGTCGTCAAAATAAAGCAAATGTAATACAGGCCTAAGGTTCTGGGCAAGCATATTCCATCTAAAAACATAAACATTTACATACAGACACATACATTGCTTCTGGCCCCACACTAGGATACCCTGTGTCGTGAGAACCAGAAACAGCGACGTCACAAACATGAAAACATCCAAGACCTGCATTTCTTTTTTTTTGTCCCCAGCGGGGATTCGAACCCGGGACCTCTCGCGTGGTAGTCAGATGCGCTAACCGCTGCGCCACAGAGGTCGTCAAGTTTATCAACAACAACAACCACAACATGCATTTTCTAAAGTCATTACTAACCCCAATTCAGCAGAGAACTTAAAAATAATATACTATCTGCAGTATCTTATCAGGAATCCGGAGACTAGCAAAAAATTTTGCTTTAGACTTATGAGCTGAGGTGTTCAAGGCTAAGATGTTCCAGTAACGCTCAAGTGACCAAACAATACAATAATGTGTTACTTTATCTAATACTTTTTTAACATTATTGCATTGAATAATAGTAGTACATACTAAGTATACACAGTAAATTCGTGAACATTGGAGAAGCTCTTTTGGAAGAGTTCCATACATTTGAAGTATATTCAGTTTTAGTTTGTATTCCTTTTATTATGTAACCTCATATGCATCATAATAACAACATGTAACTTTTTTACCTTGAAATAGATTTCTGATTTTTTAACAAGAGCTATTTTTAAAGAATGAAGCCTGTTTATCATTGACCGACTGATTGTTGATAAAAGAAAAACAAATAATCGTATAGTGCAAGCCTTTTGAGCAGAATGTCTCTCTCTCGAATTCTCGAACAGCGTAGAAAGATCCATCCAGTGTTTGGTCTGGTTTCTGTTCATTCCCAATGAAGTACGCTCTGAAACGGTCAATTATCCATTTGAAATGGTTGCATCAGGTCATTACATTCATTTAGGGGTCATTTGGAATCATGATAGTAAATTTTCTTTTGCATCTCATTGGGTATTTTAGTTTTTCTCCTCCTGGCATGATGTCAGAGATGTGACGGACTGTTTTGACTTTGTGATGACATAATCAAGAAGATTTTTGTAGTTTTTTTTCACTGCATTTTTCCCCACTACATTCGGCTCCAAGGCAGCGGCTAACATTATAAGTACATTGACATTCAACAAGCAGAATGTAACTTCTTTACATTGAAATACATTTCTGATTTCTACATTTTACACAGTTATTTTGTTATAGGTATATTATATCAAATTAAAATTGAAATAATTCTTCTGGAAAAATGCTTTTATAAGTTCATGTAATTTATAACTGTATGATTTATTATTATATGACATAATGCGTATGTACTGATTCTTTCAAATGCAATCTTTACTTTTAAATTACTTTAATAAAGTGGCTGGTCTTACTGTCAGAAGTTTTCAAGCCGCCCTAAGGCCTCTGACTTGGCTTAACGACTGCCATCTATCGACGGCACCAACTGCTTAACGTGCATAACTATTAATAATTATAAAAGTAGGATTTTATGAACCTTTACTATTAGAAGCACTCTTTCTCATCCATGTTTTATCGTTAGCAAATCTAAGTTTAATTTTTTTGTTCCAGTGTGTCCCCAAAGACTTCTGGCAGTCCAATTACGGTCAGCAAGCCTGCTTTGCCACAACCAGGTTGGTATCTTTTGTTTTTAGACACAACGAATCGGCCCACAACCGTCCACTTGTCCACTAGTTCACCCCTACCTGAGGCAACTGACTTTCGAAGCCATTAGCAATCCAGCCAAGAAGATGGAATTTTATGGCGAATAAATAAATGTGAAGAATTTTCGCATCTTTCGTTTATGTTACTGTATAAGATAGCTTTGTAATTTCACTACTTGTTCGTGATGCTCGTGATTTCACTTAGGGTCTGGCGGAAGACCAGCGTTATGGTTTTTACCCGTAACACATGCTGAGTCCAGACTCCTTTTCAAGGCCATGACACACATCGTCACACCCACCCACTTTTCTAGTTATTACTATTAGTTAGTTTATAAAATAAATCAACGAAATGTTTCGTCGAAATGTTGTAATGCATGCTTACAATGCATGCATGCAATTTGTAAAATCGTGCTGTTGTTTTATTATTGTGTGTTGTGTTTCTGAAATAAAGCTTTTCTATTCTATTCAATAAATTGCCAGCAGTCTCGCTGCCAACAGCTGGATTAGGATGGGTGATGTAAGGTTGGGATAGTTCTGACGGGAAAACGGGCGACCCGTTTCGGGCCGATTTCAAGAGACCCGGTTCGAGTCATGATGTTTTTAAGGTTGTAGTAACCCTGGTTCGAGACTTGAGCATAAAGTTTCTCTTTTAAGCTTGTAGTAGCCCAGGTGGGAAATACGACAATACTGTATACAGAAGACCCTGGTTCGAGACTTGAGCGTAAAGTTTCTCTTTTTTCCGTGTGGAGTTAATGGTCTTCCATCGGACGCGACCCCCGGGTGGCGGATAGGGGAACGCCCTCCAGATATGGGGGGTACCGGCTTCGGCCGGCGCGGACCAAAACCAGAGGGAGGGGGACGTCCAGTGGCTTGCGCTGCTGCATGTCCCGCGGGGTCCACTATGGGCCCCGCACCCGTAACTCCACACTGAGTGGGGACGGGGGCCTTCGGGCCGCGAGGAGACAACCTCTTTAAAAAACATACGGTGGGGGCCCTCCTCTATGTCCCTCTGTTCAGCAGAGGGCATAGAGGAGGTTGAGGGAGGGTCACAGACGGCAGGTTGGGGGACCTGCCGTCCGACATCGTGACGGGAGAAGGGGGTGGGGGGCGAGGGTGAGGGTGGACCCGACTCCTTGCGAGATCCGGCGGCGCCCCATTGCACGAGCGACAGGACGGCCCCCGGGGTGTTTTAGGAGGTATGCCTCTCCTATTATTAGGAGAGGAGAGTCCGACACACGGCCGTCACCCTCCCCCAAGGGTGGCGGTTATGGTGCGTAAAGCATTTCACCCCGTTAACAAAAAAAAAAAGGATGGGTGATGTGGTGATCATTGGAGGAAGGCTACGACCAGCAGTGGACGACTATGAGCTGGTTGATCAAGGGCCTACTTCTGTATTGAGAATTTACACTAAGTAAGTACTTAACTAACGTTCTGTCACGCCATTTTCTGAGTAATTTGATGAGACAGCAATACAGTTCAGTAGTTACTTAGCGAAAATTCTCAACTCAGAAATCGGCCGTATGTGGACATAATTGGGTATTTGACAAAATGTCAAATGAGTTACTTTTAAAACGGAATTTCGTATGAAAATGCTGTCCGGGATAGAGGCGTGAGTTTAAAGCCGGGTCTGCTGCGCTATGTTACGCGTGTTACAAAAAATGTAACACGTAACGTAACGTTACGTAACACGTAACGTGTCATACCACGCCCCATTTTTGTTTTAATAACGTGTTACATTTTTTGTAACACGCGTAACATGGCGCAGCGGCCCCGGCTTTGGTAGTGTATTTCTTTGTTGACTGCCTGGTTAGTCTAGCCGTTGAGGCGCTAAGCTACCAGGTAAGAGGTCTTGGGTTCGATTCCCGCTGAGGCCCGCCCATTAAATGGCGGCCTCGAGCATTTAATGGTCCCAGTCTGCGTGTTTTTCCATGTTTTTAACGTCTGGTTGGTTACCATAGCACACGGTATCCTACTTTGGGTCCAGGTCAAGTTTTTGTGTTGTGTAGAAGTTATTTATACAGGGTGTCCCAAAACTAAACGTCAAGGTGGAACGGGTGAAAAGGCAAGTCATACTGGTTATCAGAAAATAAAAAAAAAATTGCATGAAAAAAAAATTATAGGCATTTAAAAAAAAATCGAAAAATCCTGTTGCCACAAATCTTTACTTTTTCCAATTTTTATTTTGTATCTCTGAATAAAGCTTCTTTAAACTGTTTAAACAAAATTTCAAAACCAGCTCCAGCTTGGAAGAAAAGGAGACTTGACCATTCTTAATTTTAATTTTAGTTTTCATTATGTTTGTTTCTTGAATAAATAATAATAATAAAAAAAATATAGTACTTAAAATGAAAAAATAGTTTTTTTATATTTTTCTGATAACCAGTATGACTTGCCTTTTCATCCGGAGCCGGCTTGACGTTGAGTTTTGGGACACCCTGTATATACCTATTATTTTTTTACAGCTAATGTGGCCTCACCAAACCAGATGAAACCGATTTTCTGTCAAGAGTAAGTAATTCCGCCTGCCGAACAAATACTAGCTTGTATTCATTCAGTTTGAATCTACTGGTGCTGCTTTAGCAGCAAGCAAGGCCTCGGCAATCGGGAAATCGGGAATCGCTCGTAGCCTGGGCTGCCTGAGTGACCTTAAACGATCACTAAGGTTAAGCAACATACGGCGCGTTCAGTCCATGGATGGGTTTCTGTCTACGACTAACGCTAGTGGCATTTTTCCGAGCGGTTCCGTGCTTCGCAAGGCACGTTAAGCAGTTGGTGCCGGCTGCTGTCAATCGATGGCAGTCGTTAAGCCAAGTCAGAGGCCTTGCGGCTTGAAAACTTCTGACAGTAAGAAATCAGAAATTTATATCAACGTAAAGAATTTACATTCTGTTTGTTGAATGTCAATGCACATACACTTATGTATAATGTTAGCCGCTGCCTTGGGGCCGAGTGTAGTGGAGAAAAAGGCAGCGCAAAAATACTCCACTCTGACCATCTTTTCTCAAATCGTGTATGAATTTACATATAAAACGAAAATTAAGTAAACGAAAAAAGAACCGTCGTCGTCAATATTGGCAAGATCCTCTGTGGAGTTCTTGTGTTCAGAGTCTACAGCGGTTAGCAATGTACGTGTATCATTCGATTGATTAATTTGCCCCTATTGTGAACAAAAAGAAAATACCATGTCGCACACTTGCAAGAACAACGTGTTATTTCGGAACACTTACGTTACATGAGAGCATTTTTTTAAGGTTTCAAAGTAATGGCCGAAAGAGATAGCACTATAACGTGGTCATGATCATCAGGCTATATTAGTCCACTGCTGGACATAGCCCTCCCCTAATGAGCGCCATAGCGCCCTGTCTTCGGCTTGCCGCATCCAGCATCTGCCTGCAGTTTTTTGCAGATCGTCATCCCATCTGGTCGGAGGGCGTCCTACACTACGTTTGCCAAGTCGCGGTCTCCACTATAACGTGATGCAGTGTCTCTTTTGCTCATTACTGCGGCGTTTTTGGAGTAAATAAAATCGCGTTAAAAAAATAAAAAATCAATGAGAAAATAATGGTTCTCTTAGAAATATCACGTTGTTCATGCAAGGGGATGTGTGTCGCTTTCGCTGACTTTTCTTCTTTACCTTAGGGGTGGTAACGACGTGAAGGCCCCCTCGCCCCCATGCCACTCCCCAGGGGCCATCCTGCCGGACCTGCCACAACCGGTCACCGCCGACGACCCGGACAAGGTATGGACCGGCCATATTCGGCCAGAAGAATACATTTTATTCATTTACTAGCTGCCCCGGCAAACGTTGTTACGCCGATATATTTTTTTATAACAACGTTATCTATTTTTCATAGCCTTACCTACCGAATATAAACATAAACATTTACATACACATTTATATTCACATAAAGTTTCATCAAAATCGGTCAAGCCGTTTCGGAGGAGTTTGCGCATTAACACGGTGACATGAGAATTTTATATATGAGACGTGTTGCCACATACACCAGCTTGCTTTAGAATCTCACAATCATGTAAACAAACCAATTCAATCACGATTACTCCGTAATTACTTACATTTGAATATCAATCCTGATCATAATCACATTTCAAGGAACCATTCATTGTTCTTACAATCATTTTTATACCAAATAACCTCTTTATGATAGTTATTTTGATAAAAAATACTCGGACGACGAAAATTTCAATAGTTTGTAAAGCTGACATATTATTTTTTACTCATCAAAGTCTTATTTGTCTTTGGAAAGTTAGTGTTGTTCAATGTTTTGAATTGATTTTAAAACTCATTGATTCAAATGTTTCAATAATAAACTTTAATATAATTATGGCTAAACTCTAGATGCGGGTTGCGTGATTTTTTTAAAAGCAAAAGGTATTGAAACTCAAACTTAGCACAGTGGGGTTTCTAACTTTAAGGCGTAATTATTTTAATAACAAACAATTTTCTGTTGCCACTTTTATCACACATGACGACTCGCTTTTTCAAATCTGGCATTTTTTTCTTCCACAACAAACCGTCATGTTTATGTTTTGAACGATAAAATGAGTTTGCATTGTCGTTTAAGATGAAGGATATAATTGCATTATTTTTACTAATAACTCAAAAAAAGAGTTTTGTATCAATAATTGAGCCCTAATAAGCGTACAGGGAGTTCTACGCCTAAAAGGGTAAATATTAAAAACACGTTTATTAAATACTTCACTCACTGTCACCGTCCTGTGTGAGTGTACGCTACTTGCCTCGTATCAAATTTGACGCGATAAATGGATATTTCCTGTAGTATCTAACGTAAGAAACCGAAATATATTGACTTTGCTAAGTAAATATGCAGGATGGCTGCTAAATTTGCAAATAAAAAAAATTTTTTTCGCTTTTAAATCGGAACGGTGAAAACACTATCCGCCATCTTGAAAGCATCTTTGGTTGTAAACAAACATCTGTCAGTCGTGCGTGCGTAGGTTCTATTGTGACTCATACTTCTTTCGTGGCACGAACTCTACCTATGTTGAATGTCAAACTTTGTTTACAAACGTAGAGGACTTCAAACCATAGACAAAAATGGCGGACCGCGTTTTTGGCAGTTTAGCAAAGCAACGTTTTAAAATAAGGTTTTTGTTTCTTTCAGGTCCTCAAAAATTATACTAAAATATTTTTTGGTCTAATGGAAGAGATATTTAGCATTTAAGACATACTTGAAAAAAGAGTCAAGTAGCGGATTGTTCTGAGTTCAGAGTGCTTATACTGAGTTTTTTCATTCACTTTCGATATCGAGAGCGTTTGCAATTTTGTATAGGAGTGACAAAGAGACAACTAGGTGGCGCGCTTTTGGACATTTTCTTTGAGATTTGTTTGGACTTACTCTTGGAACGACCGACTTCTGCGTGACATCACGGACTTTGTCTTTGCTTACGAATGGATCTCTTTCTCAAGAAACACGGGCGTATGTTTTTAAACTAATAGTTCTTTAAAAAGTAATAAAGATATAATACACAGAATCACTCAGAGATGCTACGAATAAATCCAAGAATAATTATAAAGAGAAAAATTATATAGTATTTTTAGGTTATAATGAGTGAGCCGCATATTCTACTAAATTTTCTAAAGAGCCTTGCCCTAAGTTTTGAAATATTGCAAAAGTCCTTTTACAAATTTAATTTATGTTGTACTGAAAGCCTAAAACATAACAACGTATTTTAATGCATATTAGGTCGTTATAATTTATATTATTATATTAATGCATCATCATCAACCCATCATGTCCCCACCGAGGGGCACGGGTCTCTTCCCTGAGGAAGGTATAATAGGCCATACTCCACCGCGGGGGCCAAGTCCGGATTGGTGGAGGCTTGTAAGACTAGTGGCTGGTCTTACTGTCAGAAGTTTTCAAGCCGCCCTGAGGCCTCTGACTTGGCTTAACGACTGCCATCTATCGACGGCACCCGGCACCAACTGCTTAACGTGCCTTGCGAAGCACGGAATCGCTCGGAAAAATGCCACCGGCGTTAGTCATAGACGGTGACCCATCCATAGACTGAACGCGCCGTATGTCGCCATATTAATGCATCGTCACTTAGTTAAATATTCCCATTAAACATTTGGACAAACGTGAATCCTGATTTTATAGAAAAAAATCGATAGGTACACAAAAAGTGTATCTTGATTTGAATTGCTTTATAATCATTTTGGATTTATTCAAATACTTAGGATACACCAATGAACAGTGAACCATATCCCATATCTCATTGATCAATGCTCAATCACTTACTTTGACATCAGTATAGGTACAACACTATCACTGTCTATCGATCAGAGACAACTGACAAATAATTTATCTTGTCTATGATTGCCGGATTCTATTGAACTCCCCTGTACAAGCAAGTGACTGTCCATTCAACACAAATAAAAAAAAATCAATTATTTTTTTTATCATTAATTTTAAAATATTTTAATTTTAAATTAGGCGATCCAATAACAAGATTTGCACACCGAAAGGTAGAACATGAAGGAACTTAAGAATACTTTAAACCATGTTATGTTATGTACCCGTGTTCTAGCAAATAAATTATTTTTGCTTCTACTTTACTTTACGACCTCTGTGGTGCAGCGGCCTACCATGCGAGAGGTCCCGGGTTCGAATCCCGGCTCCCTAGCCTAATCCTAACCAAAAGAAGAAAAAAACCCATGTCTTGGATGTTTACATGTTTGTGACGTCGCTGTTTCTGGTCCCCACGACACAGGGTATCCTAGTGCGGGGCCAGAAGCAATGTATGTCCTGTATGTACAGTCTGTTAGCTTTTAGAATATACCTCGGCTACTATCGGATTGAATCGATTATATTGCAATAAGGTAAGGTTTAATTTGTATTGTTATTTATAACTTTACATAACTTTTCAAAATAGTGAAGAAAAGTTTTAGACAGAGCAGGAAGTAGAATTACACTCGTGTGCTTTCGGCAAAAACCGGAGCCTACTCTAGAGCCCGAGGTATATGCTAAAAGCTAACAGACTGTAAATGATTATGTCTATGTCGTAGGACGATTTGATAAATTGGGTTTTCGCAAAAATCCTAGGTGTGTCGCGAAAACACGGATTATTGGATAATGGCTTTGACATTTCTCAACCTTACTGAAAAATAATAGGGCTTTTGCAAAATCGCGAGTTCTGTTAGTAGGATTATATATCCTGAACTCTGATTGGTTTGATTTTGGTTAACAGGCCAACACTTGTTGTGATTGGTCCCTAGTTTTCCTTGTTGGTTTCGGTTATTTTGTCATAGAGTTATAAAGACTAAGAAAATACCAAGCCCTTATCTAATCCTCCGTGTTTCCGCGATAGCCCTAGAATTTTTCCGAAAATTTGATTTATCAAATCGTCCTACGACATCTGTCCAGCTGCAGTACTTATGTTTGTTGCAACAGACGAGCGGGCTGTCTAAGGATGCCACTGCGGCTGAGACTCAAGTGTGGTTGGGTCGGCAACGGTTCCAGCACCACGCTGCTACGTTTGCCAACTTCTCTGGAGCCGATTTGCTTAGGTAAGTGGGTTATTTCATGCTACCTCACCTGTGATACATTATTTTGTTATACTAGCTGTGCCCCGCGGTGTTACCCGCGGTTCATCGATTTTCCCGTAGGAATGAGATATTTCCCCGTCGTAAAACGTAGCCTATGTTTTAATCCAGGGTATCGGCTAACTCCATACCAAATTTTATTAAAATCCGTCCAGCCGTTTCAGCGCTAAAGACTGACAAACATATAAACACACACACAAACTTTCACGTTTATAATATTAGTGTGATTAATTGGACGTAAATTAGCAAAAAGGTAAATAACATGGTAATTTTGGAGTTAAATATACCAAAATGGTCACTGGGCTTTATACTTTAACGGCCTTACTTAACAAGTTATACACTCTGAATAACTATTTGACTTATATCAATTTATACTTTTTTAATCGCATTTAGCGTACAAATAACCAGTTTGTCAGACCTCGCATAAAGGCTGTATACACAGCTCATAACCTTTATTAGTAAGGCCGTAAGAATCATAGACTTTCATAGCGATCCGATGAGTATTTGCAAAGTTATGGCACACGGTAGTCCAACCCACATGTATGGAGAGCGTAAATCAGCTTAACCTCGTAAGGCCCTCTGTACTCAAGAAAGTATGAAAAACATTGTTATTTTCAAGGTCGGGCCTGACGAGGTTGAACGTAAAAAGTGAATAATCTCAAAACTCCCTTGGTGTGGGTTGGAATGTTTTCGCTAAACTACGTCCAATTAGCCTACAACGTATTATCAGACCTACCAAATGTACATAATCATAAAAATCGTCGAAGCCGTCTCGGAGGAGATTGATAACAAACATAGTGACGCGAGAATTGGACATGCTACATAAAAAAAAGTCACTAACGCTTGTGCATTCGAACAGATTGTCCCGGGATGACATAATCCAGATCTGTGGACTGCCCGACGGCATTCGTCTCTTCAACGCTCTTCACGCCAAGTAAGCGAAGTATTACTTTATAAGTATTTTTAGATAAATATAAAAATATTTTTTATTTATTACTCGTAGTATTTTTATTTTTAGATAAATACAAAAATATTTTTTATTTATTTATTTATCGCTCGTAGCCTGGGCTGCCTGAGTGATCTTAAACGATCACTAAGGTTAAGCAACATACGGCGCGTTCAGTTCATGGATGGGTCACTGTCTATGACTAACGCTAGTGGCATTTTTCCGAGCGGTTCCGTGCTTCGCAAGGCAGTTGGTGCCGGCTGCCGTCGATAGATGGCAGTCGTTAAGCAAAGGCCTTAGGGGGGCTTGAAAACTTGTGACAGTAAGACCAGCCACTAGTCTTACAAGCCTCCACCAATCCGGACTTGGGCCCCGTGGTGGAGTATGGTCTCTACCTTCCTCAGGGAAGAGACTCGTGCCCCTGGGTGGGGACATAATGGGTTGATGATGATTTAATTTTACAGACGACTAACAGCACAATAAACAGAATAACAGAAATATAGGAAATTCCCTTACAAAGCTCGGAACCGCTCGGAAAAATGCCACTAGTTAGTCATAGACGGCCACCCTAGCACTGAACGCGCCCTATGTTGCTTAACCTTCGTGATCGTTTAAGATCACTCAGGCGGCCAGGGCTACGAGCGGTCTCGTGTCAAAAAAAAAAAACCCAGGTCTTGGACGTTTACATGTTTGTGACGTCGCTGTTTCTGGTTCCCACGACACAGGGTATCCTAGTGTGGGGCCAGAAACAATGTATGCGCCTGTATGTAAATGTTATGTGGCCTATGTGGTCAGAGTGGAGTTTTTTTTTTTCGCTGCCTTTTTCTCCACTACAGACGGCCCCAAGGCAGCGGTTAACATTATACATAACTGTATGTACATTGAAATTCAACAAGCAGAATAGTACATTGTTCACCGAGAGGAGAAAGTGACCGATTACCGTCGAGGGTGTCGTTTAAAACACCTGAGATCGGGAATCGCAGTTTCTCTCGAGTCATACATAGTGCTTTATACTACACCTACAAGGAAAATAAAAAACGAAATCTTTACATAATTGAAATTTATATTGAAATTGTTGCTAGTGGCCAGTGTCATTTTGCGAACTTGGAGATAAAAACTCACTGTAAAAACTTTTTGGCTTTTGATATTTAGGTTACCGGCGCATAGTCTTACCCAAAATTAACAAAGAAAAACCACGTAAGAAATGGATTTTCATACACTTTTCTCTCCCGCTCAGATGCGTTTTCTCCCCGCATATTTGTTCGATATGCAATGACGTACTTTCTACAGTAGATTTGATAAAGTATCAAGGTACTTTCCAAGCAGGTGTAGTGTAATGTAAATTCTTTACGTTGAAATAAATTTCTGATTCTGATTCTAAATAAGTGTGTATATCTTCCTCTGCTTTTCCCCAGACGCATAGAGCCACGCCTGACTATATACGTCTGTCCCGTTGGGTCCACGATCTATAGCGCGCTATACCTCCACGCTTGCCGCGCCCACGAATTGCTTGGCAAGCTACTAGGGCTATTGCACGCTGGAAAGGTAAGTCTGAATGTCTCATGTGTGCTTAGTGACAGAAAGAAAAGAAAGAAAGAAAGGAAGAAAGATTTTATTAGTATTGTCACAGAAACACAATGAAGACAAAAGTACATAATAAACAAAATACACAAGAGTCAACAAAACAAGAAAGATAAAATAGAGACAAAGGAAAACAAACAACCGTTTCTTAAATCTACGGCAGCAGGGCTCCACACAGTAGTGTATGGTGCCCAGCCACCCCCAACTCCAAACGCCTCAGGTGCTCCTGTGACAGTAAAAAAGGGCTCCAACTCAGCATACTTCACTGGTGTGTGCTATGGATAGCACAACACCAGTAGTGCGAGTTTTTTCAACTACTCGATCGCGTTAACGTCAACTCATATTCTATAGGAGCGACAAAGCGCGCCACTAGTTGTCCCTCTGTCGCTCCTATGCAAATTGCAAACGCTCTCGCTATCGAAAGTGAATGAAAAAACTCGCACTAAGGGATACGGTAGTTGACACGACCAACAATAAATTGTTTGATATGCTCGATTGAAACAAAAATTACATAATACTTCGGAAAATGTATCTCTTTTAGCCAATTACTAGTTATTAAAAATTTTAAATTGATGAAACATAAAAAGAGTGCTCTGAAATATGACCTCATAAACCGCTATTTTCATAAATTATAATGTAAACGTGCCTGTGCTCGACAGTGTCCCAATACTTGACATTTTCAACCTTATGCCATAGCGACAGAGGTGACAAATGGGTGTTAACTATTGGGCATTAGGATGTCGAGCATTGGGACGTTTATCTGAGTTTGGATTGTTTACTCAGACGTCCAATCTTTGTTCAACAGGAGTACGAGACGGTCCTGGTGTCCGGCCCGAACGGTGCACGAGTCCGGCTGACGGATGAACTAGTCCGGCATTTGCCGGACAACTCGACTTACCGGCTCGAGAGAGCGGATGAGAGCGCACTCCTTCTCAGTGCCACTTCGCAGTAGTGTGTGAACAAATGGTCCAGCATCGGACGCCCATCGCTGTCCAACGACAACGGTCGCAGGCAGATTGCTGGCAGAGTATGGATGAGAGTGGCTGAGGCTGCTTTATGGAAGCCCTAAGTCCAACTGTGGACAATATCGTCGCGCTGAATATGTCAGCCTAAGTTTTATGGAGTCGTCAACAACCCATTATGTACCCTCCGAGGGGCATGGGTCTCTGGACAGGGGTCAAGTCCGAATTAGTAGTTTTATGGACTATTCTTTGCTAATTATCCTGAGGTAGAAAGGGGAAGTGTAGATTAACTTTATATCGGGAAATAATGTTCATGTTGAATTTTGAAATGTTGGTTCTGTTGTGAGACAAAAGAGTTTCTTGTATACAATCTTCTGAAAGTTCTCCGTTGATGTAAGCTCATGTAGAACAGATAACTGTTAACAAATTGTTGGTTTACGAGAAACGCGGAAGGAATCTCAATCAATTTGTTGGATAAATAGGGATGGTTTTCATTTTGATATTGAGAAGGAAAGCATATAATGCTCTGTACTGAAGATTACTTTGTCACAAGACGCGCGTTTGTTTAAAACAAACATAAAAACGAGCCCGTCTTCGTTGCTAGAAAAATCTAAATGAAAATAAGCATTTTGCGCATTGAAAACTGATCGTTTTGGGTAATATTGAAAGGAAAGAACACTAGTGGGAAACAACATCTAGATGCGGACTCGGTTTTATGGCGACATGGATTAACCTGCGGTTTCTCGTACGCTAACAATCTGTTAATCTACTATTAACAGCTCCCAAACGTTTTTTTCGTATGTACTTTGGACAACTGACAGCTGTTAACAGCAGTTTCACAGCTTGTTAAAGTCCGTTTTTTAATTCGATGCAAAAAAAATTACGCGGTGTTACCACTATAAAATATAAAGGTTTAATCGGTAGTTTTATTTTTCCTGTGAATAGAAGTCTCATGTGACAAAAATCCTTATCACATCAAAGACATTAAAATTTAATTACTCATAAGAGGAAAGTCTAAAAAAACACCTACTTAGCGCACACAATTTTAACTTGGAAGTAAAATGGGGTTATTTGGTTTTTACGTACTGGCAACATTCAGACATTGACAGCCCTTGGGGATTCCGTTTTCAGCCATCATGGCGTAAAGTTCAATTTTTTGTAACAAATGTTTTCCGAACATCCGTTAGGGCTAAAGTTTCGTACAGGCCCTGTAAAAATAAATATATAATAATAAAAACAGCCCTTGGCCTGTATTGATATGTCAACATGACGGTTTATTTTTTTTTGGATTGAATTAAAAAACAGACTATTGTACGAAGCCGGGGGTAAGTCTCACTGATTTTGGAGGATTTCTAGATAATGGGCTAGTTGCCCTAAAAAATGTAATTAGTCCGCCTTTTAGATTATAAAAAAATATTGGACACGTATTATTTATTTGTAAATTAGACCAAAATGACAAAGACATAGCCCATTAAAGTTACGTGTGACGTCACGCCGTGCTGCATTTTATTAGCACGGAGTGACGTCACACGTAACTTTAATGGGCTATATCTTTGTTATTTTTTGTTTAATCGAAAAAAGAAAAAATATGTGTCCAATATTTTTTTATAATCTAAAATACGGACTAAATAGAATTCAATTATTTTGACCCTGGAATCTACCCTATTTCTGAAAACCCCTTGAGTGTAAAAAGCAAGGCAGCTATACTTGCCATTAGATATTATGATATAATATACGGAAACATGAAACTAACATTCGTTCACTACTCATATTGTCATCTTTACTAATTTGAAAACACACAAAAATGTATTGTCTACGTTAAGTTTATTTATAATTACGTGTTCTAGTTAGATATTGCATGTTACAGTTTAGTTCGTGGTAATGTTACTCTTTGTTAAGTAAGTGTTAATTCCTTTGTTTCTTAGGTAATGTCGTCATTACCATTATATGCGAGATATGCATAGCTACGCATATTATGTAACTACGTCAACGCAAACATTTTACATAGGTGTTAGATTATTACGTGGGTAGAGTTAACTGATACCCACACTGCATAATATCGTCGATTATAGATTATATGTTATACAGTGCGAATGTGCATTTTTAAGATTATAAACTTTTGGAAATTATATCGTCGTAGAGAGTCGTACCGCGCATTTTTTCCGACAGTGAGATTAAAAATTTTCGGCCTAATTACTGTCATTTATATAATTCTAGAAAACTAATAAATTTCGTCTTCCTGCAAAGTTGTCTAAATGCACGTTCGCGGTGTTGAAGTATAAGCGACGATATACTCTGTTCCACTAGTCGAACTCTTAGGGACCCAAATACTCGTATCTCATTATGCAATGCGCGAAGACAGTCCGCTTCACAGGGTAGGTCAACGGCTATTGAACCAATGGACGATTTTCTTGGGAGCTGGTTTAGTGGAATGGATTGTACGTTAAGTGAGCTTCCAGACTACAAGGTGCCTATAATATATTGTTAGATGGAATATGCTTTTTCGGAGCGTATAACGTTGGCTTATATTGAATACATCGTAGCTGTAAAATACGTAACAATTCAGGAGGCACAAAAAACTGCGTACTGAAAAAAATTGTTCCCACATAAAACCAAATTAGACCTTTAATAAAATGTAATTTCAATGTTTTTTACATGGTTTGTTCAAATATTGAAACATATCGACCCAAGGGTGTTTAATCTTACAAAAACCCCTAAAGGTATTCACGTTAAGCCATCGATATACATATCCATAAATTAACAGCGAAAGATTTTAAAGAATCACAACTGCCTATATATTTTTGTGTTTTCGAATCTGTCCCGACCAAAAGTACTGTTTTAATAATATCTGTACACTGAATAACTGTCTAAGTGGTCAAGCGGTAACCTGATTGTCTACAAAAAGTTGGAAGTGATAATGCAACTCCGTTGCATTACGGGCGACTTTGAAACTAAAATGTGAAGGTTGACGTACAAATGTACGGCAGCTTTTTGTGGCAATCGAATCTACGTCCTCCAGCATGGTAGCCGACGTGACACCGCTAGACCAGCAAGTCGTTTTGTTAATTTGTTCATCTAGTTATCTAATTTAACCTCGAGGAAAAAGTCGAAATTTTCAGTGCCATTCCCCCATAGAAACATGTTTAGTAGGCAAGAAGTTCGTTTTAATACTTTGATTCGTATTTGGCCTCATTCTATGTATAATATATTTTCACGTATTAGGCTATTTGACAGTGTCGAAAAAATAGTATCATTTATACATATTCGTATCAATGATGAGTCTTAAAACCGCTGTAAGGCATTTTTAACTAAAAAAATGGATCATTTACGAAAAATAAACCAGGATATTTGATAATTTAGTAACTGAATCCAATTTGTCCATTGGTAATTTGTCCAAATATGGCATCTGTCATTCATGACGCTCTTACATTCATTGGGTTTGTTTACTGACCAGTGACGTCACTGATTCCTGTGCGACGCCATATTGCCCAAGGTAGCGTTTTGGCGGCTTATTTTTTTTATAATCGTATACACGAAAGAATATAAAATTGCCAGTTTCTGAGCACCCAATGAGCATCAAGAAAAATCTGAGATGGCTTCCAGAAACCTATCAAATAGGTTAAAGTTAAGCTAAGTTAAATTAAATCTGTGTATCTATATTTAAGGTACTCTGTTATTTTATTAAGACTATTTAATTTAGGCCGGTCCTTTGAGACCCTAGCTTGCGCAGAGGGATTTTTGTCCGTAGACTTTTTTATCCGCTAAAATAGATCGCTTACAACTGTATCGAGTAGCGCAAACGAGGGATTAAAAGTACCGCGTACTAAAAGTCCGCCGAATAACCGAGGGCATGCAAAGAGCGGACCGGACAAAAGTACTGTGGAGTCCCCGAAAAAAATAGAACTCGTGTGATTAGGCGAAGCAACGCACATGGCGGGACTTTAGTCCGCGTTGATGAATCCATTTGTTGTAAGGGGATGGACACAGTATTTCGCACACCGTGTGCGTTGAGTTCGCGGTAAATCCGCAGAGGACTTTTTATTCGCGGAGCGTACTTTTTTCTTCGTCACGGACAAAAGTCCGTCGTCTGCGCAGGCCTTAAGGTGTAACTCACACTGCCGCAGAGGCGTTCTCGCAAAAAGTTTTAGTATAGAAAAGCGACTGTATAACTATTTAGGTTCTCATTGGGATTATTCATCAGGTAAACAAATTTTAATACATTCTTATTGTATTATATGCAATAACCTTACCATCCTCTATCTCGCGCAATAAGGACGGCTGTAATTTAAAAACGAGACGCAGATAGTTGTCCAGTGCCTCTCTATACTAACGGTGTAATAAAAACGTTATTTTACAAGACAAAGCAGATCTTGATACACGCTTCTTATTAAGGCGTTAATTGCAAATTGTGACGTCATAGTTTGAGCCCGCTTTGTACGGCGCTACGACTAGACTTCGACGCCTTACGTTGTGAAAAGTTTCAGTCGTGGAGCAAATGAAAAACAAACAAAATTGCTTATTTATCTGTTAACAAGGCATAATCAACGACATCAGATCTGTTATTTTTTATAAAATACTCGTTATTTTTTATATATCTACTTTTTTTTGTTTTCAACAAAAAAAGTGTTAATCTATCTCATTGTTGGCTTCGTCTCTGATCCGGTGTGAGCAGACCTTAAAATTTTAATGTAACAAAAATGTTGATCAGATCAATGTGATTTTTACGTATTGAATTATGTTCAAGATTTTTGTCACGGTTCGTTAGCAAAGTAAAGTGGTTGTAACTGTAGATGGAAATAGGCAGATTGTGGTAGTCTAACTGCCCCTCTAATGCAAGCGTGAGTTTATATAAGCATGTACTGTGCCTAGCAGAATCTCTGCTCCCGGAATTCCTGCCTATTCCAAAGCGAGGACCAAAGGTGTTTGCTTGGATAACAGATACAGTTTAACTGTTGTTTTAATTAGATATCCAAATATTAGCTTTAAGTACTTTTCTGAGCCTATTTAGGGAATTTAGTTTTAAAATGTAATATGTAAAATTCTCGTGTTAGTGCGCATTCTCCTACGAAACGGCTTGGCCGATTTGGATGAAATTTTAGTCGGTAGGTCTGAGAATAGGTTGTTATCTATTTTTCGTACCCCTACCTGGCAAAGAAACGTTAGTGGGGGTCAGCTAGTATTTTACACAATTATTATGAAGAAAAAAATGAATTTTTGTCGTTATATTAGTTAAGGCAATGTAATGGTAAAGTATACAATTTAGTGAATAAATTAATAATATTATTATGTAAAAACTAAATTGGCTGTTTTATTCTCCAATTTCACGCCTCTAAATATACAGTGTGTCCCTGGATAAAGTGCAATCCCGAAAGGGGATGAAACTAGACCATGAATCATTGACTAGAAAAATATAAAAAAAAAATATAAAAAAATTTTGTAGGATTTATTGGTATTTTAAGATTTTCATGTTTCATTAAGGACTCTATGTACAAAAGTATTGATTTCTTCCAAAATAATGGGTCTAATCGCTCGTAGCCTGGGCTGCCTGAGTGATCTTGAACGATCACTAAGGTTAAGCAACATACGGCGCGTTCAGTCTATGGATGGGTCACCGTCTATGACTAACGCTAGTGGCGTTTTTTCCGAGCGATTCCGTGCTTCGCAAGGTACGTTAAGCAGTTGGTGCCGGCTGCCGTCGATAGATGGCAGTCGTTAAGCCAAGTCAGAGGCCCTTAGGGGCGGCTTGAAAACTTCTGACAGTAAGACCAGCCACTAGTCTTACAAGCCTCCACCAATCCGGACTTGGCCCCCGTGGTGGAGTATGGTCTATACCTTCCTCAGGGAAGAGACCCGTGCCCCTCGGTGGGGACATAATGGGTTGATGATGATGATGAATGGGTCTATTTCTTTGAAATAAAAAAAAAAAACAGTATGCCTAATACCTGGCGATGACCATGAAATAATAAATAGTCCGCAAAAAAGTAACTATCTTGGGTAAAAAAATGTATTTTTATGAAAAAAATGATTTTTTTTTGACGTTTATTTTAAAAAACTTCAAATTACTAAAAAAATGTGCCCTATAACTATGTAATTTTATAGCTTACTTTTATTCTTTACCATTTTAGCTTCCAAATAAAAAAAAACAATGTTCTAACTAAAAAAACACGCTATCTACGAACTTTTAAAGTGGAGCCTAATCGTGTTACCGTGCAGGTAGAGACCGTTTTTTCCATTGTTTCCGTCCTACTCTGTGCCCTTCGGCAGTCGCAGTCCTTTTGTTCTACACTCAGGTAGAGGGAAGGCGAGGGGAGGGGAGGCAGGGGGTTCGAAACAGGACTTACACAGTCGCTCCGATATTCTCGCCGCTGCTACTACTGTTCTCGTTATCGCATTGTGTTCTCGTTGATTTGTTATTAAGTTTTTGTTACATTGTTGACTGTTACGTTTTCTACTGTTCGTTACGTTTGGACTGTTCCTGTTCTGCTGTTAAGTGTTGACGAAATGCCGCGATTGACAGAGTTCTCACCTCGAGAAATAGCCGACATGCATTATTATTATGGCATGTCACATGGTCGCACAACAGTCGCTCGGACTGCATACATAAATGCTTTCCCGGGCAGACTCATACCCTCAGCTCGAAATTTTCAAGAGATTCATAGGAGGCTCTCCAACATTGGACTTGGTTTGGCACGAGATCGCCGTGAGCAACCAGCTGTCGTTATTGACAATGCGATAGAAGAGGCCATTTTAAACGATCTGTTTGCTGACCCTACAACAAGCATAAGACGATTAGCGTTGCGTCATGGCATATCGAAGACGTCTGTCTGGCGAATTTTGAAAAAGGAGGGATTGCATCCTTTCCATTACCAACGAGTACAACATTTACACGAAAATGTAGATAATCGTCCAAGATGCGTAATGTCGACGTGGATTCTAAGAAAAATTAGAGCTGACCCAAATTTTCCCAAACGCAAAAAATAATAACTCTTAAGTACCTAACATAGTATTTTAAAAGATAGGAACAGCGAGAAATAAATCATTTTAATCAAATTAAAAACAAACATGAAACTGACGTAACCTTAGTCAATTAGTTAAGTTGAAAATGAAAATCAACAGGCAGCGGACTCATTAAAAGATTGGCGATTTTCGAAAGACAAGAGGGATCACATTTTGAGCATCTAGTTAATTAATTTACAAAAAAATACCCACTTAATTGTTTACGGCAGTTTCATGTATGTTTTTTATTTGATTAAAATGATTAATTTCTCGCTGTTCCTTTATTTAAAAAAAATATGTTACTCAAGAAGAGATATTATTTTTTGGCCATTTTTTCAAATGTGGTAAATAATAGTCCAAATAATAATAAAAATAATAATAAAAAATAATAATAAATATTAAAAATAACTGTGTAATGATAGTGGTAATAATTTGCATAACTTTACACGTATACCGATGTTTGTTGCTCAATAAATATCTTTATCTTTATTCTGAGGCCGCACCTGCGTCTATCGTGACAAAGCTTCGCGCCAGTACTCTGTGAAATATTATATCGACTGACTTGCCAGTGGCGCGAAGCTTTGTCACGATAGACACAGGTGCGGCTCCAGCATTATAGTGTTCGGGCGTTAGTGCGTTCGCATTTTGGCTTTCGGGCTTATGAACGATGGCTTCTGGATTGATGCTTCGGTAAATTAACAAATCGGGCAGGTGTTTTCGGGAATCTGTTATTCGGCTATTGGTCACTCGATATTAGGTAGGAGACTCGTATGTAATATCATGGCTTTGTTTTCCCACCATCTCTTTAGTTCTGGTGGGACACATCTTCTGGAAAAGAAAAACACTATTCTTAATATTATTCATCAACACACGAACGGCTTTAAGATTTTCTTTCGTGGAGCATCAATTCTTGGGTTGGTGCGTTGTACAGCTTCCAAATTGGTGAGTCTATAGACTTTCAAATTGGTCAGTCTATGGACTTCCAAATTGGCGAGTCTGTGGACCCAGCTGGTGAACTGCATAAGATACTGACCTTGGGACGCGGAGCTGGAGGGGAGCGTCTGGGAGCTCATTTGGGTGAGAACTTGGTGCAGGCGCTGCAAAGGCCAGTGCAGTTGCAGCTCTATCCAGCACGGAGGCGAGATCATTGTCCGCTGGCTGTCGGTTAGACGGGAGAGACAACGCTTTATTGCACGACCAGAAAAAATATGTTGCGTAGTTCTAGATTTAGCTGTACCCCACCATCATGTGTCATCACTTTTCGGATGATGTGAAAAAACAAACGAAATCCCACCGAATCCGCGGGCTCGGATGCAAAAGGATGTATTACATGAGGTGAAGAGAGATTACTCGGGTCTGGCTTTGGCCAAGCGGCCAAAGATCCCCGACACATGGGAGACAAACACTTCCTTGCGCAGCAAGAAAAAATATGGGAAAAACAAAATTTTATTGGAGATACTACACTTTGTGGCACAGCCAGAAAAAAATAGGAAAGACTACACTTCATTGCGACACCAGAAAAATACCTATAGGAGACACAACACTTTGCACAGCCAGAAAAATATAGGAGAAACTACCTACACTTCATCGCACAGGAAAATATAAGTGCAACTACACTTAATTTGAAAGCCAGAAAAAAATCGCAAAGACTACACTTTATTGCCCAGTCAGAAACATATAAGATATAATATTTTTCATTCCTTATTTCTTCTTTCTTTACTACATTTTATTGCAGCCACAGAAATATAAGAAAGACTTAACTTTATTGTTTAGCCAGAAAACTATAGGAAAGACACTTTATCGCACAGCCAGAAAAAATAATAGGTTATCTATCATTTTAGCAGTTTGGTTAATTAGGCATGTATAAAAAAATTGATACATCTCAGTAATTATTTTGTACATCTGCTTCATTCTCCAATATTTTGCTCAAGTCCATCCAAAGGTTGTCTGGAAGAGATCACTTTTAGTGATAAGGCCGCCGTCTGTACTCTTAGATTAGGAAGTCTAATTTCCTTTTTTATGTACAATAAAGTATTCTCTATCTATGTTGTGTAGAAATAAAGTTTTAGTTAAATTTTATTGCACTAAAAATTTATTTCTACGTTCATCCTTTCTTTCGTTCACTGTCATCACAAACCTGTGATCGGCTTCCCAAGCCTTGACGAAGCTCATGCGGATAGTGCACATCCGAGTCAGCTGGACGAGAGCCTCGTACCCTTGGGACCCCCACTCGGTGAGCAGGAGCCCAAACTCCGGGTTGCTGAAGATCTTGAGGTTACACCCTGCGAGAGAGAAGGTCATCAGGAAGTTTCTACACTGTCCCTTGACACATCGAAAATTGACAATTTAAGAAATTGACGAATCGGGAAAGTGACGAATTAAGAATAGTGACGAATTAGCGAAAGTGATAAGTAATGCACTCTGTCAAGGATTAACATAAAAAATGGGTAACAATAATTTGGTCTTATAAAATTCTGATATCGTCTATCGGAGACAGTACTGGAACATTTCAAAATTTACTAACTCAAGTAATTGGCAATCAAAGTTTTGATCTTTTAGGACTGTAATGGTTATTAGTACCTATTTAAAAAAAAAAGGAGTGTTTGAGATATTCGTACCGCAATCTAGTAGTAAAGGTCTTTTTAGTAAAAAACTTTTTAGTAAAAATCTTTTTAGTAAAAAACTGGATTTTCAATATTTGGGATTTCTTCCAGTACTGTCTACGATAGACGATATAATTTATATAATTCACACTGATAGGGATAGCAAAGGTGCAAACTCCTGGTTGTTGAAGATGGGAAGATCGCGTTGTTGAAGATCGAGGTTACAAGCTGCGGCAGAGAATTTTATTTTTATTTTTATTTATTGAAAGAAAACAAACAATTGTACAATATGGTTAAATACATAGAATAATTACATCTACACTATGTAATTGCACAACCAGCAGCGTTTTCTATAGACTAAATCAAAGACATAAAAGAGAAAAGCTCATAGCTATATCGATTTCGAAGAGGTAATTTCTACAACTGTGTAAAGTTTCACAATAATACTTCAACATACTCGTATTTAGGTATGTACAATAAAGTGTTATCCATCTATCTATTAGCAAGAGTCAACTCAAGACTTCGCTTGGAAGACAAGTACTGATTGAAATTGAAATAGGAGTCACTCGCCAGGAGGTGGGCGCGCATTCCGATCGAGTCTCAAGTTAACTCCCGCTAGCTGTAATAATGGAACAACAAAAAGAAAAAAAAAACACACATTTTTTTGTTCTGTGCATGTGCCTATCAATGTGCCATGAGAAGGAACGGTCATCAGGAAGTAAGAATTGACACGAAAAAGGGTAACACTGCAATACCTTTTCGCTGACAAATGAAATCTGATCTGTAATGCCATCCATAGCACTGATTACAGTTCGGTCTCTGAAGAAATATCGAGGAGTCGCTCATACATTCGGCGAACTTTTCATCTGTGGGATACATACTGTCCTCATGCTAATGATGAAGGATGATGATGATGATGCCAAGTCATGATTCTTGGACTGACCTTGTGGTAACTGGAAACCAGCGCCCAGATGCCATCCGTCGCGCTTCACAGAGTTAGAGCTCTGCATGAATATTGGACAGTAGCTCAGACATTCTGCGAACACTTCACCTGCGGGAAATATTATCACATATCGCACCCTTGCAAGAACAACGTCATATTTCGAAAAAGACCATTTTTCAGAAATTGTTTTTTTGTAACGTGATTTTATTTACTCCGAAAAAGCCGGAATAATGAGAAGAAACACTTCATCACGAGCGCTTTCGCTTTCGGCCATTACTTTGAAACCTTAAAAAAATGCTTTCATGTAACGTAAGGGTTTCGAAATAACACGTCGTTCCTGCAAGTGTGCCATATATTTAACGAAGAAAGAAAAGTCTATTATTATCGGTTCAGAATTAAAGAAAGAGTACCTAAATGTATTCGTAGTCCCGGCCGCCTGAGTGATCTTAAACGATGGTTATCTAAGCAACATAACAAGTTTAGTGCATGGACGGGTGACTGTTCTATGACTAACACTAGTCGTTGAGCCAATCCAGAGGTCTTAGGGCGGGTTGAAAACTTCTGACAATAAGACCAACCACTATTCTTATCCACCCGGAATCTTCCCCGTGGTGGAGTATGGCCTAAACCTTCCTCAGGGAAGAGACCCGTGCCCCTCGGTGGGGACCTAATGGGTTGGGCCTAAATTTATTTTTGGACGAATATTTTAGGTACTTTCGTAAGCACTAGACTTTATTAACTTTATTCCTTTGTCGAAAGAGTCCGACCATGTTCTCTGCTCTGATTGGTCCGCTGCCGAGACGAGCAACCGACGACGCGAGCTCCGTCTCCGCTCAACATGATTAAGCTCTGCGGATCAGAGCGGAACTCTGTCGGACTCTTCCGACAAAAATTCAAGTAAGTCTCCCTGGGAATGGGAATTTAACCTTTGGGTCGAATATGTCACGGGGCGGATTGATTGATTTATTTTTGAGGCGGTTTTATTTTATTTGTATTGTGTGTTGTGCTATTAATTAGTTATATTAGTTATATAATATAATTTGACATTTTATTTTTTATTTTGCTGTTATTTAGTTTGATTTTATTTTCATGAATGCATGTTATATTGACCAAGCAATGGTTAGCTTAAATAACATTGTAAATATTGTAATATAAATAAATATTTTTAGAATTAAGTAAGTCTATCCGGAACAAAGTTGATACTTTATACATCGAGTAGGCTATTTCATACAAAGAAAACCAATCCGGACTTGGCACCAATCCGGACTCGGCCCCCGTGGTGGAGTATGGCCTAGACCTTCATCAGGGAAGAGACCCGTGCCCCTCGGTGGGGACATAATGGGTTGATGATGATACAAAGAAACCCAAATAGGATTCCTAGACAGCCCATAACTACAACCGATCCAGCAAAGGTAGTAGGTATGAGGACGCGAGTCGCGCGCGACAACGTCAAAAGTCGCGACTTTCCAGTACAATAACTGTCAAATTCTCGCGACTTTTGACGTTGTCGCGCGCGACTCGCGTCCTCGTACTACCTTTGCAGGTTGGGTAAAAGTTTACCAAACTTTTCATAAGTGGAAAATATCAGTATTATAAACCGCTGGACTCACCGCCGATGTAGTAAAAGCGAATGCCTCTTCCGATGTGGCGACGGACTCGTTCAATCGGGAGAGTACGTTTGGGGTTAGGCAGCCGGCCGAGGCAGAACCTTTGGAGGATAAGTACATTAAAGAAACAAGGCGTATCCCGCGAGGGTTTATTTATTTATTTAATATTAGGATGACTAACAGCACATAACACTGATTTACAAATTATTTGAACATATAGAAGGCCAATTCTCCACTAGAAGAAAAGCCATAACTTCCATATTTACTAGTGAGAAAAAGTAAACTGTATTTGAATAAAAATAACACTTAAATTTAAGCAAATAGCTTATGAAATATGTAAAATAAAATCTTGTGTTTTTCAAATAGTAATCATCGACGACAAGTTAGCATACATGCTTGAAATTTAGTTTTTTAGTAATTTGCTCGTAATCAAGTTATGGCCTTTTTCATTATGACGGCAGTATTAGAAACAAATTAAGCACTTTAATCAAGCACACAAATGACAGTAAAAAACTATCTTATTACTGCATTCTAGAAATTAAAATTTACTCTTAACAACTGAAAAAATCTGCACTAAGTGTTACCCTCAAATTGAATTCAAACCGATGAATTAAGATGTCAAGATCGCCAATCTTCGCCAGTTTATTAATTTCATTGCACACCCCATTATATTATAGTAGGGTCATATTTCTTAGAGGGACCACAAACAGTTTCTTGGAAAGATTAGAGACACTATTTTCTAAAGTCGGCTTCCCACGGTCCGCGATATCGCGGACGGACGCGGACCAGCTCGCACGACACGCCGTGGGTTTGGTCCGCGGTAGCACAGACAGACGAACAGGTCAGTTGGAAGAGCCTCTCGTGGTGCGTGGCTGTCCGTGGTAGTCGGCCGTGCGCGTCCGTCCGCGATATCGCGGACCGTGGTGTCGCAGTCGGAAAAAGGGGAGGTGCGATCCGTAGAAGTAAAAGAGGGGTATCCACAGGCAAACGAAGTATTTATATTGTTTAAGGTAAAGTAAAGGCACATAATGTGCCTTTAGAATATTGTATGATTGTATTAGATAATAAATAATAACGTTGAGAATAGAGCAATCCGGGTCAAAGTAGGAAATAAAGGTAGAATGTGGTAAAATAATGACGTCTTGGTCCAGCTTGGATGGATGCTGAAGATTATCTGAACCAGATACGTCCGAACACTGCAGCAAAAATCAAATTAAATTTAGAATAGTTACAGGCCGAAAATGATTTTAAAGCACCGAGGCGGCGATCACCTCGTTACAGTGGGAAGCCGACTTAAGAAGGATGACAGGCACTACTTTGTGCCAGAAAAGTGCCAGAGCCACTGGATCTTAGAAGGACCCACCTCTCGCTGTCGGATGGCTCGGAGAACCCGTCCACAGTGGTAGAGGTCTGCGAGGCGTAGAAGATTTCCCCCACGTGGGTATCCTCCTCGTAGTATTTGATGCTGCACCAGAATGCAGGCTTGTTGTAGTACACTGGGATAGTCTCTGGGACCACTCCCGAAGGCGAGGGGTAGTCCAGCCGGTGCGGATCTGGAAAGGTGAGTGGGTAGTTATACCTTCAGATCTTTACGAGCAGAGAAGAGCGTTTGCAGCCCTCGCTCTGTCGCACAGCAGATGTTGTTTGTTGGACGGTGGTAGAAGAAGACGTGGCTTAACTCTTCATGGTAGTTTATTCACGATACAGAATGACATAGTTTTAGTAGTTTAAAGATGTGTGTGTATTGGGCGAGTGGCTCGAGCCGACAGGCGGACGGTAGCGGTGTGCTGGACAATGCTAAGTCAGCACACGCGGCGATGCACGGTGTTTAGCCTGTACAAGATCTTTTAAAAAACGTGGCCGGTTCTGCACTGCTCCGGTCCGGCGTCGGAACCGGAATCAGTCATGACCAAAATATCGGATGCCGCATCATGCTTCTCCACTTCATCCGATTATAATCGGCAATGGACGTGACGCAGTGCTTTATTAAAATACCTCGGTTTTTCTATTCGAGGCAAGGGCGTTTTCCACACATTCTATTAATGTATAAATAAAATAGTATGGGAACATTTTCGGGTTGTATGCGCGGTGCAAAAACGTGCATTGTTTTTGTACGTCAATCACTTCGGCCCGGTAAAATACCGTTCCGAACTAGCAAATTATCGGACTGTTAAAAACTGGATGCCGGAGTAGTGGAGAAGCTTACTGTTACAAGTGCTATTCTTGTGTGTTTCTAAATCGGACCGGTAATTAACGTTTGCCGGACCGGAGAAGTGGAGAAAGGCCCTATCCCTTTATGGTTCGCATTTGGTAAGATTAGCAGAGCTAAAAAAAAGTGGCCAAGTGCAAGTCGGACTCGCTCATCAAGGGTTCCGTAGCAGCAAGTAGTTTTTTATATTTGAGTTGATTGAATGAAAGGTAAAATTGCGGCTTAGTGATTTATGGCGTATTAAAAAAACTACTTACTAGATCGCGTTTAAACCAATTTTCGGTGGAAGTTTGCGCTTATACCAGTACATCATAATATTTTTTTTAGTTTTATCATTCCCTTATTTAAGAATTTACAAAGGTGGGTGGGGTTACACACATTTTATCACTTTGGTAGTGTCTTTCACGCAAGCATTTAAAAAAAAAATATAAATCATAAAATATGATTCCAAGGAGTCGTCAAAAGGTAGGTACCGTTTATAAAAAATAACGCAAATAAAAAAGCAACTTCTACAAAAAGTAACTTAACTAAAAATTTTACGTAATAAAAAAAAATATAAAAATAAAAAAGCCTTTTATTGCGTATTTGATATTACCTACATCGGATTCACTATTATATTATTTGTATTGTATTAATAAAATTATAAAAAATATTCATCATCATCATTATCAACCCATTATGTCCCCACCGAGGGCCACGGGTCTCTTCCCTGAGGAAGGTAAAAAAAATTTTGTACAAGGAATTTAAAAATTCATGCATTAAAAAGTAAAACCCCCTATCTAAAGGTTAAAGGCCTCCTCCATCTCTTTCCATTTATCTCTACCTTAAAAAAAAACTTTACATAAAAAAGTGTAAGCAACAAAATTGTCAACAACTCACTCATGATAGAGCCGCGCTTGCTTGTGGCTCCAGGCTGCGAGGTCTCCACCGATGGATAGTTCCTGTTGACATCACAACTATCATGACAACTTCTTTGATAACTAAACACTTACGCTCGGTTTCTAGAAGAGCGATCAAATGTTAGTCTCATTTTAATCTCACGTCAAGCTAATTTCAGCCAATCACGTGCCGGTATTTTGAATTAATCTTACATTAATCTCTTGTTACATTTGAACACTCTTTCAGAAACTAAGTCTTAATATTATACATACAATGTAATATATATATACTTTTATATTTATTTTTTCGTATATTTTTATATTTTATATTTATTTGTATATTTTTTAATATATATTTTTTTCGCTTAGGGCTATGAAAAATAGATTACAACCTATTCTTAGACCTACCGATTGTTTTAATGCCAGACATTCTTGTCTTCTAAATAATCGTTGATTATATAATGAGGTTTTTTGCAAAGAGTGTGCTTAACAAAATTCTTATACCGCGTTGGAGGAAACTCTAATATATCTTGGGGTATCTTGTTGTAGAACCTTATTCAGTGCCCCATAAAGCAAGTATAACTTTTGCAAGTCTTAGGTCAGTTTCACAATCTGCAGATAAAGTTCCGGATAAGCTATCCGTAACCAGGGCTGCCGTTTGTTCTAAATTTGAAGCCATAAACGAACACACGCAATATAGGAAAATTTATTTGAATTTAATGCAAACGCAGCTCTGGTTGCGGATAGCTTATTTGGACATTGTGATACAGGGGCTAAATCGTGGAAATAACAATTTTTGTTTATTCCAGTATCAAGGTTTAGCATCCTTATTGTTTAATTTTACTTTTTTTTTATGGTTTCAAGAAATTAATTCATTTTAATTATAAAACTTATTGACTAGAGACAGAATAATGTAAGTATCAGTTATTGTACGGTAAAACCCCACATGTACTGAAGGAAGAAACTGACTCCTAAGATACAGGGTCCCCTAGTTTAGGAGTCAGGGACTTAACTAGCTATGTAAGATAAACTGTAATTTTGTAAGTGCTTCCTGAACTGTAATTAACTTGGTCAATAAATTATTATTATTATTATTATTAAGGTTATGATGGCTACCAAGAGTTTCGAAGTCTTTAATATTTTTTCGAATGTACTTACATGTTTGGTGGCACCTGTTGTTGCTGTATGTTCTTGACCCCCCTGACGTTGGTTTTCCGCCTATGGTCAAAGGTGCGATTCGTCAAAATATCCTTTTTGTCAAAGGTGCCGTTGGTCAAATTACGTTTGTCAAAAGTGCGATTCGTCATTAAAACATCCTTTTTGTCAAAGGTGCCTTTGGACGGTGTATCCGCCAACAAGTTTTAACCTTTGAGCCTTTGACTTTACTTATTTTATCTCATTTCAATTATTTTGTTAATAACTTTTGTAATAATTATTATAGTCAGTATTCAGTTCTCGTTTGGAACAAGACTATTAGTAAAAAACATTACCCAAAAGCACCTTTGACGAAAACGGTCGCGTCTTTGGAAAACCATGTTGGACCAAACTGGGCTTTGTCCAAAAACATATCGCACACTTGCAAGAACAACGTGTTATTTCGGAACCCTTACGTTAGGTACAGCATGAGAGCATTTTTTTAAGGTTTTCAAATTAATGGCCGAAAGAGATAGCGCTATAACGTGATGCAGTTCTTTACTCTTCTTTTGCTCGTTATTCCGGCGTTTTAGGAGTAAATAAAATCGCGTTAAAAAATCTCTGAATAAAAAAATGTTTTTCTTGGAAATATCACGTTGTTATTGCAAGGGTGGGATATTATTATTTTGACGAATCGCACCCTTGACCATAGGCGGAAACCCCCTTGACGTACGTCGGTCTGTGTCCGGGCACACTCGCGGCACCTCTCTGCCTCCCTCTGAAGAGACACCACTCGTAAACTCTTAGTATAACTAGTAAATTCTAATATGCGGTCGTACGGAGATGTTTTCAGAGGAGAGACATTATTAAGAAATATACGCTGCCATTGCCGGCTGCCGTCGAAACATGGCAGTCGTTAAGCCAAGTCAGAGGCCTCAGGGCGCGGCGGCATAAAAACTTCTGACAGTAAGACCAGCCACTAGTCTTACAAACCTCCACCAATCCGGACTTGGCCCCCGTGGTGGAGTATGGCCTATACCTTCCTCAGGGAAGAGTCCCGTTCCCCTTCGTGGGGACATAATGGGTTGATGATGATACGCTGCCATTTATTATTATGCAATTATTTATTACGCTGCCAACTATACGCTGCCATATTAAATATACGATGCCATTGATACAAATATACGGGGCCCCCAGTAGGGAGCATCATGTCCTTTTTATATATATGGTTTTTTTTGTGCCTCTGGCTACCCCCTCGGAGATAACGGGCGTGAGTTTAGTTAATGTGAATTTTTATTATTATATTTTTTTGGGTTCCGTACCCAAAGGGTAAAACGGACCCTATTTAGTTTTGCTTTGCCTGTCTCTCTGTCAATTATTTGCCAAACAGATTTTATTCGATGACGCCTCTATTTTTTTACTTATAATTTTATAATAATTATAATTTTAACAGTTTTTAAAAGGGTTTAGAATATTTTTTAACAAATTCGTTAAAACCCGGATCCTGATTTGATTGTTTTTCTTCATACAATTCATACAATTTCTTCCTACTTCTGTATCCCAGGAGGGACCCATTCTGGAAAACCACTTATAACGCCTTTATTTTCTTTTATTTTAAAAACCTATTCAAAAGCTAAAGATAACTGCAAAAACTGCTAAATTCAATTGGACGTAGTTTAGCAAAAAGGTTCCACCACACACAAAGTGAGTTTTGAGATTATTTGATTTTTTAGGTTTAAGCTGATTTACGCTCTCCATACATGTGGGTTGGACTACCATGTGCCATAACTCTGCACATACTCATCGGATCGCTATGAAAGTCTTTGATTCTTAAAATATAGAGCATAATAATCATTTTGGTACATTTAAGTCAAAAATTACCATGTTGTGGCTTGGAACCTATCTGCGAAACTACGTCCAATTTTAGAATGGAAAAACTGTAGACTATTGATGCAGGGAAAGTAATGGAATGGAAGCGAAGCGAATATAAGGATTCGTCACTTGTGAGAGAGCCGTTGCTCAAGATGAGATCATTGTCTCACGTATTTCTACCAAATGTTAGATCGCTGACATTATAACGAAAGGTTTACAAAGGCCTACCTGTATAGTTCGTGCCACGAAAGATGACCCTTGGGTTAATTAATTTTAGATTTTATTATTAAGGTCTTAAGGATCTTATCGTGGAACTTGTTTAGTCATCTTTAGTGACTGCATTAGTGACCGGCCTTTACGTGAAGAGTTCCAAATTAATGAGGGGAAGTGTTGGGACTCCTTAGTTTACATAGCTGCCAGCATTAAGAGTTCGAAATCAAGTCTCGAATACTTTTTTATGACATATTAGGTATATCTTGTAAAATCTTCTACGGTCTCCTTTTTATTGTTGTACATTTATTAAATTATTTTTCCTATTTCCATTTTTTTTATAAACATTTTGTAAAGGGGAGTCGTCAGATGCGCTGATGGGGCAACAAAAGGTGGTATTTTGCGTCGCCCAGTCAGGAAGCTAGTGCTGTGTTGCTCACTGTCGCATAACCCCTGTTATGGTTGCTTGGCAACGCCACAGAATATATAATAGTACAAGTACAGAAGATTCACACCGCAAAATCAATTAAAGAAAAAGAGACTGTAGCAGCAATACAATTAGGTGCAATTCAGATAGCACGGCGCTAAAAAACCTACAGCTATATTCACCTAGATGTTGCCTCACTTTCTCTTACTCGTCTGACACATTAGGGTTGTCTTCATTAAAAAGAATAATTACATCTGAATCTTTTAATACCAGTTAACTTTTGTGAACAAATGACGTTTCAAATAAACCTAGGCTAGGTCTTAGTAGTGGTAGATCAGAAAACTATTTTACATTTACAATATTTGTAGTACTTCAACCTAAAAAGATACCCATACGGAATACGTTAGTGTGTACCCTGTTTATGAAACTAAATATCTTATTTAGGTGTTATGTAGGTAGGTATGTAGGCGATTTCCAAATCGCACTTGTAGGCAGGTAGACAAAATTATAATAACAATACATATGAAACATTTAATAACTTTTTTGCGGTCTAAGTAGCTACAACAAACGAAACACGAACTATTTTGCACGTGTTGCAAGCAACTAGCTAAAACATAGTCTTTAAATTTAACAGGTACGGAATTCATAAAACATTTAGGTATACCTATAGTCCAGTCATTATATCCAAAAAACCGACCCTACCCGTGAATAAGCAGTTCTTGGTTTTTTTTTCATAGGTCCCTCGGAGGGGTCACTGGGAGTGTAAATTCAAAGAGTATACTGAATGCTCGTGCGTATATTCAAAAATGTTTTTTCTTGAATAACTCGGCCATTTTTGATTTTACGGTTTTAACCGTGAGGACAGAAATTGTAGGAAATTTGATTCTCTACAAGTTTGGTGCTCACAATTTTTCTTTTTCCTTATTATTATTAATTTTTATTTCCAAAATATCAATTTTCGGGGAAAAAGGTATAATTTGATTCTCTACAACTTTGTTTCTCTTCAGTCATGCCGTAAAACGTGGAACATAGGAGATAATGATAATATTTTGAATTTGTCGCGTTTGAATTTCCAACATATCGATTTTGGGGGAAAAAGGTGGGAACCAAAATTGTTCAGAATTTTAATCTCTACAACTTTGTTTCCCTTCATTTATGCCGTAAAACGTGGAATATAGGAGATAATGATAATAGTTTGAATTAGCCGGGTTTTTCAGGTTTAATTTCCAAAATATCGATCCTAGAAGAAAAATTATTAGGACCAAACTTAGTAGAGAATGAAATTTCCTAAAATTTTTGTCCTTACAGTTTTACTTTATAATCAAAAATGGACGAGTTATTCAAGAAATTTTCTAATATACGCAGGAGCCTGATTCAGTCTACTTTTTGAATCTAGACTCCCAGTGACCCCCGAGGGACCTACGAAAAAAAAATCCAAGAACTAATTATTCACGGGTCTAAATAATAACTGAACTACTGGCTATCGGTTGTACTAAGTATAATTTATACTTATTTCTCTAACCAATTATGCTACATAAAACGAAACAGATCGTCAATTTCTAACATGAGAAATTCCTTTAATTCTAATAAACTCGTGTTTTGGAACCTTTACCAACCTTCATAATAACCACTCGCAATCCGTGTTTAAGCAGTTAAACACTGCAAAGTATTTTTTTGCCTTTTTATGTTTCTCCTTTTTTAAAACATCAGTCGGATCGGTGAAGTAGGTTACGAACAAAACTTGCGCGCGCGTCACTGCTCGCTCGTGAGTCCCTACCAATTCCCATCCGATGCGGTGGCTGCATATACTTACGCTTTCGATACCGCCACGCAAAGTGAAACAGCCCTGGCAACGCGGGGTGCCATGTTAGCGACAGACCTTTTTTATTGCTTGGTTTTCTTTCATAAATATATCGTGTTTTTTATTATTGTTGTTTTTAAATTTAGTTTTGTATTCTCGGCAGTATAGTCTATATTTATATGTCGGTAAAAGTGTCAGGACAAGCGAGTCCTGGGACGCGATTTATTTCGAATTCTTCATATGGCCACACTCTGACTGTCAAACTTAATTTCAGCTGCAAGTAGTACAGCCCAAACAGTTTGATACTCGTCCCAGATTTAAACAAGAAAAAAGCTTTTGTTTCTATTTAACATAATTTTACCTATGTTTTAGTATGTACATACGAGTAATAATGTTTTAAAGCAAACATGAATTATTTCTTGTTGTAAGGTCTGTCGGATGACGAAAATGTTAAACGTCAGATCGAAGAATTAGTCAAAGTTGTCTCAAAGACGTGTCAAAGACACAAAGACAAAGACAAAGAAGAAAACTCAAAGATGTTGAGAAAAAAGATTTGATTATGGTTCAGCATTAATAAATGTTTATAAGTTTATGTGGTGCATCTTTATTATCCCTGTTTTTGGTGGAGTGGAAATGTTGGTTTTGATGTAGTTAATGTTTTCGTTTTGCTTACATTTATTTATGTTTGGACAAAATTCATTGGAGACTTCAAACTAATTAAACAAATAATCAAGTTAAGCAAAAGTATCAAGATGGTTTATGGCATATAGATGCAGGGTTATCAACTAAAAGATTTTTAAATTTCCCGCCAAAAGCTTGTGCCACGACTCACTTGTCGCACTCTAAATAAAAGTTTATTACAGTCCAAAAAGTTTTATTTTATAGGAAAGTAACGGCACTCCTGCGGCGCTTAGTACTGGTTGTTTTTCCATGTTTGTAATGTATTTTATTGGTTACAGTTTATTTGAAACCATGATTAGATGATGTTTTAAAGGTAGCTTCTAGCAGCAATAAGAAAGTCATAGTCTGTGGTGACTTCAACATTGACTTGATGGCAGACACCACTTTAAATACAAAATTGACAATTATTTTCAAGTCGTTTAATCTAGCAAATATTTTTTTGGAGCCTTCCAGGATAACTGAAACTACTGCCACCTGCCTAGATAATGTTTACTGCGATTGCGATTTTTCCGATTATTCTACAGTAAATTGTCTAAAGTCAGACCACAGCGGTCAAGTTGTGCATTTTGAAATAGATACAAAAAAGGCCGAACCTGTTATCCTCTGCCGGCCCGTAACAAGTAAAAAATTAGTTTCATTTAAATCAGACCTAGAAAGTAGTATAAGGACTCAAGAAAATTATGAAAATGCTAATGATCATTACAAAGAGTTATTCGAAGTGGTGTCGGGTAGTTTTAAAAAGATTTTTAAATTGCGCCATCTAAAAAGCAAGGACAATAGAGTAGGATTCAGTGAATGGGCTACGTCAGGTATTCGAAAGAGCAGAGACACACTTTATGAATTATATGACAAAAAGACTTATACATATGACGCCAACTTCATACAGTACGTAAAAAAATATTCAAAATTATTTAAGGCCGTCTGCCATAAAGCTAAATGCGATCATATAAAAGGTAAAATCCTACAATCACCGAATAAAGTAAAAACAATTTGGACCATAATAAATAGAGAAACGGGTAAAGCAAAGTTAGGAGACCGAGATATTTCACTTAAGATTGATGACAAAATAATAACATCAAATGAAGGTATCGCTGCAGCTTTCGAACAGTTCTTCACTAATGTCCCAATCATAACTACAGCTCCGTTAGACTGGTCACCTGATCGCGCGGCGACATTATTAAGGGACAATGTCCCCGCATGCGAACACGATTTTACGTTTAATTACATAGAGCCCCATGACATTGTTAAGAATTTTAAATTATTAAATCTTAAAACAACCGAGGACTTATGGGGTATGTCAGTAACAATAGTTAGTTCAGTGATAAATATCCTAGCTTTGCCGTTAGCACAGATTTTCAATAAATGCGTAGATGAAGGAGTATTTCCAGACCTCATGAAATATAGTAGGTTAGTACCCTTATTTAAAAGCGGTGATAAACAAGATCCAACAAATTTTAGACCCGTTTCAGTCCTACCAGTATTAAGTAAAATATTTGAAAGAATTATCTTAGATCAATTACTTACTCATTTCAATAATTACGAACTCCTCCATAGTCAGCAGTTCGGTTTCATTAAAGGGCGGAATACAACAGACGCTGGAGTCATGTTAGTTAAACATATTTTCAGTGCGTGGGAGGATCATAATGATGCGATAGGAGTATTTTGTGATCTGTCAAAGGCATTCGATTGTGTCGACCACAAAACATTACTCTCAAAGTTAAAACACTATGGAATAAAAAAATTAAGTCTAGATCTTTTAAAATCATATTTAGAAGGAAGGGTTCAAAAAGCAGAAATAAATCGTATTAAATCGTCAGGCTCACTTGTAAAAATGGGAGTCCCGCAGGATCTATCTTAGGGCCGTTCCTTTTCCTAGTCTATGTAAATGATTTACCGTTTTTGGTACAAAAAATGTGTGAGATAGTGCTATATGCTGATGACACGTCACTTGTTTTTAAAATAAAGAGACAGGAAAGTAATCTTGCCGAAGCAAATAATGCTCTCTCGCACGTTCTAGATTGGTTTACAGTAAATAATCTATTGTTAAATTCAAAAAAGACAAAATGTGTGAAATTTGCCCTACCTAACGTAAAATTAGTTGAAAAGAACATTGTAATTGAAAATAATAAGCTAGAATTTGTTGAAGATACTGTATTTTTGGGCATCACAATCGATGCCAAACTACAATGGGGTCCACATATTATAAAATTGGCACATAGACTAAGCTCCGCAGCATATGCCGTGAAAAGAATCCGAGAACTTACTGACGTTGCAACTGCTAGGCTTGTTTATTTTAGTTACTTCCATAGTATTATGTCCTATGGTATAATACTATGGGGCCGGGCAGCAGACATTGAGACTATCTTCATCTTGCAGAAGAGAGCGATCCGATTTATTTACAAGCTAGGTAGTAGGGACTCGCTAAGAGATTTTTTCAAAGAAACTAACATCTTAACAGTTGCAAGCCAATACATTTATGAAAATATTATGTACGTTCGGAAAAATATTAAGGACTTCGAAACTCTTGGTAGCCATCATAACGTTAATACTAGGAATAAACATAAATTGTCATTTCCACGATTTAGACTTGCAAAAGTTAATACTTCCTTTATGGGGCACTGTATAAGGTTCTACAACAAGATACCCCAAGATATATTAGAGTTACCCCCAACGCGATTTAAGAATTGTGTTAAGCACACTCTTTGCAAAAAAGCTTATTATAAAATCAACGATTATTTAGAAGACAAGGACATATGGCATTAAATAGTAGTTTAATATTAAATTAAATCAGAGGATAAATATTTTGATATTATTTTAGAGGATATTATTTTGTATGTTTTATTTGTATTAGCTTTAAGGTGATTTGAGAAAAGATGGTCAGAGTGGAGTTTTTTTTTTCGCTGCCTTTTTCTCCACTACAGACGGCCCCAAGGCAGCGGCTAACGTTATACATAACTGTATGTACATTGACATTCAACAAGCAGAATGTAAATTCTTTACGTTGAAATAAATTCTTGATTCTTGATTCTTGATTCTTGATACCATAGCGCAGGATATCTTTGTTTGAAACCAGGTCAAGTGATTGTGTTTTGTGGAAGTTATTATTTTGTTTTTAAACTGAATACAAATATTATTCGAATTTGAAAATAATAAATACATTAAAGGACTTCACACACGACGGCTATAATATACATTACATCCCGGGATGTATAGCTTTACATTATATTAAAGTATCACACACGCAACAGGTAACGTAATGTATATTTCGCTTCATTTCGTTGACATACGTCTCGACCGACACACGTTCCGGCTGCTAAGGCGTTATACAGGGTGTTGTTATGGATCTGTTGACTTACTTACTACTAGATTTAATAGATAGGTAGTTCATCAGAAGATTATTGAGATTTTGATGCGCGTATGCGTTGGCACATGTGCCAAAAATAGAACGATGTGCATTGAACATCATATGAAGTAAGGAAAATTCCGAAGAGTTTAAATTATATGCGGAATCATCAGACATCGCCACCTAGTGGACAGGCATGATATTATTACAAAATTGATGACCACTGTGTTGCTAGACTTTTTTTTCTTTTCTTGAGGTAGATTGATTTTTGTTACTATCCTTCATGTTAAAGGCAACTTTAATGTTATATTCCATCACTATATAATTTGTAAATTCCTATGTTATATCTATAAAATCATAGGTCATCAATCGACAGAATCGAAGAATTGCTCGCAGCCCTGGTCGCCTGAGTGATCTTAAACGATCACGAAGGTTAAGCAACATAGGGTGCGTTCAGTGCGCGGATGGGTGATGGTTTATGATTAACGCTAATGGCATTTTTCCAAGCGGTTCCATGCTTCGCAAGGCATGTTAAGCAGTTGGTGCTGGCTGCCGTCGATAGATGGCAGTCGTTAAGCCAAGTCAGAGGCCATAGAGTAAGACCAGCCACTACTCTTACAAGCCTCCACCAATCCGGACTTGGCCCCCCGTGGCGGAGTATGGCCTATACCTTCCTCAGGCTTACGAAACGTAGCTTACGGCCGATTTCTGAATTGAGAATTTCGCTAAGTAACTACTTAACTCTAGTGTTGTCTCGTCAAATTTCTCAGAAAAGAGCGTGACAGAACGTTATTTAAATATTTACTTAAGTGAAATTCTCAATTCGGAAACCGGCCTTTAGCGAGACTATTTAGTGATTACAGATAGGACTACAAGTGATGTGGAGCAAATTATTTTTTTGAGACAGGACTCTGAGTACCTATATATGTCGTTTAGCGACATAAGACTCCTAGTGGAGTTTTTGAATCACCAAGAAACTTTTTGAACACCCTGTTCGAAGAAAGATGTATCGTAATATACGAAAAGGTATTGAGATATATTAAGATGTATCGACAGGTAAATATACATCTTCGTATCGCTCAGTACCTTTAAGGTACGAAGATGTAAAGATGTATATTATAGCTGCCGTGTGTGGTCTCCTGACAATTTCTATGGAAAGATGTAATGAGATATATCGTGCTATAATATACATCTTTACCTTATAGCTGTCGTGTGTGGAGTCCCTAATAAATAAACAGCGGCTAGGATACTCACACAGGGTTGGTCTTCGTTGGCATCAGTTCATGCAGCGTGGGCTCGACGTACGTCGAGCTGTGTGCGACCATACTCGCGGCACCGCTCTGCATCCCTCTGCAAAGACACCACCAACTCGAAAACGGTGCGTTTTAGGGTTAAGTAATGGAATAGAAGCGAAGCGAATATAAGGATTCGTCACTAGTATGTGAGAGATTGTCTCACGCATTTCTACCAAATGTCAGATCGCTGACATTATGACGAAAGGTTTACCAATGCCTACTTTCGTATGTTTTCGAATTAATGAGGGAAAGTGTTGGAACTCCTTATTTTACGTTTTGTATTCTCGGCATTATTTTCTATTATATCTATGTGTCAGTAAAAGTGTGAAATAAATAACAGTTAATTAAAGTCCAAAAGTTTTATTCTATAGGACAGTAACGGCATTCCTACGGTGCTTAATAGTGGGTGTTTTTCCATGTTTGTAATGTCTGTTCTTGGTTAATACCATACCACAGGACATCCTTGTTTGAAACCAGGTCAAGTGATTGTGTTGTGTGGAAGTTATTATTTTGTTTTTATTCTGAATATTATTTAATTTGAAATTAATAAATACATTATAATAAACAAACAGCAGTAAGCATACTCACACAGGGTTGGTCTTCGGTGGCACCTGTGGTTGCAGCGTGGGTTTGACGTACATCGAGCTGTGTACGACCACACTTGCGGTGCCGCTCCGCATCCCTCTGCAAAGACACCACTAACTCGAAAACGGTGCATTTTACGGTACCAAATTATGGGCCCTACTTTGCTCCCCAAGACTTCCCTGACCCAGTCCCGGCCAAAAAAAAGGAAAAAAAAATCGCCCCCAAGTCTATACGGCTTCTGGTTTCCCGAGGCTTTGTAAAATTTTCGAGACGTGGATTTTCGTTTCTAAATCGTAACTCGAAAACAGTGCGTTGTTCGGTACCAAGTTATGGGACCTTTTTTGCTCCCAAAGATGGCCCACAAGGCAAGGCCCACTACACAAGGCAAGAATAAAAAAAAAATGTTTTTTTTTTTTGTTTTAGCGTCCAATTGGGTTACTTATTACAGTCTGGCCGCTGGGAGTTTACGATCCTGACACCTGTCTGTTTCATATGACTAGTGATGGGAGATAACGCTATTCTTAACTAGCTTTTAGTTTTGTTTTTTTAGACGACCTTCACTCAGTCATCTTTTGTGACATTTTCGCAGCCATTTTAGAAGGGTCATCATCTTTTTTGTGCCGAATGGCGGTGAAGTGTTGTGGCGAGCTGTGCGACCTTTTATTTGAGCCCAGATCAGCTCAATCGCTTTGTACGGCAGTGGTGCGGAGAGATTCTGAGAACGAGAGGATCTTTTTCTAAAGCCTGTTCATCAACTTCGTATCGTTAAAGGGACCGTTATTATTTCCGTTATTTTTGGTACGTGACTACAAAAAAATACGGTTGACATAACCTAGTGACAACGTAGTAAGGATTTTACGCACGAACATTAAATATTGATTTCTTCATATTTAACATTTAAATCACTGTGCAAAATATAAAATTGATTGTAAGTTTACACAATGATATAGTTTCAATGACAATTATTTGCTAGTAGGATACATAGGACTTAAAAATATTTTAATCAAAAATTTAACGCCACTTCAAGGTTACGTCGTCCGTTCCAACATGACCTGTCAGGATCGTAAACTCCCAGCGGCCGGACAATAGTGCCCCCATGCATACACCCTAACGCCTACTCCCCGCCCCCAACTCTACCCACCCACCAACCAACCCATAGTCCACCCAACGCGCCCGTAGAGGTGAGAGGTCCGTGGTCCACTAGTGGACTAGTGAGGGATGATGGACGCCGGTGGTACTCACAAAGGCTGAAGGAGTGATTCGATACCCATAACGCCCCAGAAAAATTCTAGCCTCAAGGCCTCGCCAAACAGAAAGCGTAATAAGAGCGCGTAAGGGCGCTAAAGCGTCCTGCGTTATAGCGTCCCGTTGTGTTGTACTGAACACATTATAACCTGTCAAACACCGCTAGCGCGCTACCAGTACGCGACGCTCTAGCGCCGCGTCATGACGTCGCGTTGTATTTTATTACAGATTATTAGTTAGCGCCTACTGAATAGCGTCGAAGCTGTCACACGGAAAGTGTGCGACGTTAGGGCGCTTTAGCGTTAGCGCCCTGACGCGCGCTAATTACGCTTTCTGTTTGGCGAGGCCTTTAGAGTTGTCTAGACTGGTGGACGGCTGTGGTACCCTTGCGGAGGCCTGAAGCCTTACTGTGCCTATGATGCTTCAAGAAAGGGCTAAATCGAATGAGGTGGATTGGCGTGGGTCAGTGGACGGCGGTGGCGGTCATGGGGGGACGACGACGACGTAGGGAAGTGGACTACGTAATACATCATAGTCTATTTATCCAGCGGTGGACGGATGGCGGTGGGACTCACGTCTTGGCCGGCCCGTGGCGGAGATGATCCGAGTAGGGCGGCGGGCGGGGCTCCCCCTCCACGACACTGCGTGGGGCGAAGATCAGAGCCAGCGCTGACAGGGCATAAGTGAGTGATTAAAGACACGCAATTATACTAAATGAAAACTCGGCTTCGCTCGGTTAAAATGTAGCCTCATAAATAATATTCCACAATAGTATAGACCACATATTTTTGGTTCAGCATTTAATTTATGGTATTTTTCATATCCATTTGCTTTTTTTCGTATTCGTTAGCGTTTCTTAGGGCCAAGTCCTGATCGGTGGAGGCTTGTAAGACTAGTGGCTGGTCTTACTGTCAGAAGTTTTCAAGCCGCCCTATGGCCTCTGACATCGACGGCAGCCGGCACCAACTGCTTAACGTGCTTTGCGAACCACGGAACCGCTCAGAAAAATGCCACTAGCGTTAGTCATAGAACGGTCACCCATCCATGCACTTAACGCGCCCTAATTGCTTCACCACTGATCTTACAATTCTAAAAATATGAAGTAGGTATGAATAAACATAACATAAACATAAACATTTACACACAAGCACATACTTTGCTTCTGGCCCCACACTAGGATACCCTGTGTCGTGGGAACCAGAAACAGCGACGTCACAAACATGTAAACAACCAAGACCTGGAGTTTTTTTTTCTCCAGCCGGGGATCGAACCCGGGACCTCTCGCATGGTAAGCAGATGCGCTAACCGCTACGCCACAGAGGTCGTCAAAAATCTCTTTTAGAAATGTCATCAGACATAAGTAAGGAGTCATTGTTCAAAACGACGCCTCTCAATGATTTTTTTGTGCACAATCCGTGATGAATATCCTATGCTTGCCAAAATGGCTCTGTATATTCCTCTCTCGTTCCCAACAACATATTTTTGTGAAAAAGTATTCTCAGAATCGCTCGTAGACCCGGCTGCCTGAGAGATCTTAAACGATCACGAAGGTTAAGCAACATAGGGCGCGTTGAGTGCATGCATGGGTGACCGTTCTATGACTAACGCTAGTGGCATTTTTCCGAGCGGTTCCGTGCTTTGCAAGGGACGTTAAGCAGTTGGTGCCAGCTGCCGTCGATAGATGGCAGTCGTTAAGCCAAGTCAGAGGCTTTAGGGCGGCTTGAAAACTTATGACAGTAAGACCAGCCACTAGTCTTACGGCCTTTCTCTACTAATTGCAGAAATAGAAAATCTTTTTCAACTTGATTTATTCACATTAAAACCAATACTAAAATATTATTGTGCGGTTCAAAATGGCGGCTGACCAGTGCGCCAAAATCTTAAAACCCCTTTGTAGCTAATTACAAAATTATTATAAACTAGATGAAAACTCAGCATCGCATTTGTATTATATATCTAGAATTATAAACTAGATATGTAGTTCAGGAATCGAGGCTCGCAGTTTTCCCGAGTTTTTCCTGATCTTCAAAGACAATGTTTCAATAATTTAATTAAACATTATAGTTTTCAGACTTTTCCTGAAATTGTAGTATAAGAAATCAGAAATTTATTTCAACGCAAAGAATTAACATTCTGTTTGTAGAATGTACTTTGTACTTACACACACTTATGATGTAAAGGCACTGCCTTGGAGCCGAATGCTGTAGAGAAAAATGCAGAGAAAAAAACTCCACTCTGACCATCTTTTCTCAAATACATAAGTTGGTACGAAGCTCTATACATCTGAGAAGCTCGTGACCCTTGAGTATGATCAACACTTCATCATCAACCCATTATATCCCCACCGAGGGGCACTGGTCTCTTCCCTGAGGAAGTATAGGCCATACTCCACCACGGGGGCCAAGTCCGGATTGGTGGAATCAACATGGAATCAACACTTGGGAATGGAATCAACACTTGCTATGTCTAAACAATAATAGCACAGTTTTTGTTATGCAGTCACAGCGTCTGTACATGTGTACATTTATGAAAAACTTATTAATCCCTATAATAACTAAGAACTTCCAAGGACAATATTAAATGGCAAATTTCATTATAATTGTAGGACAAACGGGAAGTACCCTATGAGTTTTGATTCCCTTGAGTGTCGAAGTATACGTTTCTTGCGGCATTAACCCCCGGTTTCTCAAACGCTAACAGCCTGTTGATCTATTGTTAACAGCTGTTAGTTGTCAAAAGTCCATACAATTAAAACAACTAAAACAACTGACAGCTATTAACAATAG
Source organism: Yponomeuta plumbellus (assembly GCA_947310845.1). Lineage (NCBI taxonomy): Eukaryota > Metazoa > Arthropoda > Insecta > Lepidoptera > Yponomeutidae > Yponomeuta > Yponomeuta plumbellus. The sequence continues at coordinate 9,158,272 of OX371218.1, forward strand.
ATTAACAGACTGCTAGCGTTTGAGAAACCGGCTGTAACTGGCGTATAACTTTTTACGTTCACTTGGAAGTGGGATTTTTTGACAGATTCAAGGAACCGTTGACTTGAGTAGTTATATGGTTTTAATTTCATCTCGATATCTCGACAGACATCGATAAGAATCGCTAAGAATCGCGATAAGAATAGCTCGTAGCCTGGGCTGCCTGAGTGATCTTAAACGATCACTAAGGTTAAGCAACATACGGCGCGTTCAGTCCATGGGTGGGTCACCGTCTATAGCTAACGCTAGTGGCATTTTTCCGAGCGGTTCCGTGCTTCGCAAGGCACGCAGTTGGTGCCGGCTGCCGTCGATAGATGGCAGTCGTTAAACCAAGTCAGAGGCCTTAGGGCGGCTTGAAAACTGCTGACAGTAAGACCAGCCACTGTCTTACAAGTCCTCTTACAACCTCCACCAATCCGGACTAGGCCCCCGTGGTGGAGTATGGCCTATACCTTCCTCAGGGAAGAGACCCGTGCCCTCGGTGGGGACACATAATGGGTTGATGATGATCTCGACAGACACACGGACGAACGGACAACATACTCATTTGTTTGCTGTTTCTTTTGTGTTATAGAACCCTAAAACGAACGACCCTTTTCGAATAATTAACTCACGTTGTTCCGCCATGGAGCAGCCGAGCAGTACAGCCTGTCTTGATAACCACGTATATCACTGTCAGACCCAAAAGATCCTTACACGACGAGAACAGAAAGCGGAATGAGTGGTCCGCAGTCAAAAACGTGCCCTGCTAATATCGGCACCCGCGTCATTAGCCTCCATGGAAACAATTTTGGCTCTGGCAACACTGCTAACGCTTCTCGACCCATAATTAAGGCACAGTAAAGTTTTTTAAGTGAGAATAAAGCCTCGTATCCACTAGGCAACATTTGACCGCTCAACATGTTCGAACACGAACATCGAACGCGACGTTGCCAGCGGGCGCGCAACAAGACGCCCGGCTTGTGCTTAACTGTAACAAAACTATCAGTGTTTTTGAACTAAAACTTTTGTAAGCACTTTTGGTCCGGATCAACTTACGTATGTTTTTATCGGACGAGTTCGGCCGAGACGAGCAACCGACGACGCGAGCTCCAACTCTGCTCACCGAAGTCGGATCGGAGCGAAACCTGGCCGGGCTCGTCCGATAAGAACATACGTAAGTTGACCCGGACCAAACATTTACTATCAGTGTTTATTTATTTATTTATTTAACCTCGCGAGAACCAATGTAGTAAGAGAAATACAAAAACCATTGTTATTTTCAAGGTCGGTTCTCAGGAGGTTAGAGCACACCAACAGGTAACCTACAAGTATTACATTAAAGCTTATAATAGGATCTATTCTAGTATGTTAGCCAATTACAGGTGGGCACAACATATCTTGTTTGGTTTTTTTTAATACTGTTGATAGTACATTGGTACATTGACACTATGCTAAAGCATCAGACGGTGTATTTGTGTTTATGGGATACATTAAATATAATAGATAAAATTACAACCACTGCCGCTGAAATCAACACTAGTTCCTCTGGCTGGCGACATGTTGTCGACGACTGATCAAGCGTAGACAGACAACGTTGTTAAAGAAAAGTTCCGCGCTGACTTTCAACATGATGGGAAACATGTTGTGCAACATTTTGTACAACGTGTTGCGCGGTTTCATACTCGTTTCTGTACCGATTGATTGATCAAATACATAGTGACCACTGCCAACTAATTGTCATGCAATTTGGCTTGAATAAATCACTTATATTTTGTGCAACATGTTGCGCGCCAAATGTCGCCTAGTGGATACGAAGCTTTAAGTCGGCATTTCGACATAGGCACAGAAGTATTTTTCCTTGTTAGTAAAACAAATCCCGCCCAGAAGTCCTAGCAATGCGTACTTCTTAAAGGGTCCAACTTTCGTCGACTCTTTTGCAACCTCCCGTACAGTCTACAACAAGACCACTATGTAGGGTTGCCAACCCTTATATGGTATCCTACTATATTAGGGCCTCAAATAATATATTTCAAAAAAAAATATAGGTAGGTAGGCGAATCTAAGCAGAAACCAGCCTTAATCTTTTTCAAAAGCTCACTCTACAAGTCAAAAAAAAAAGAAATAAAGAAAATATTTAACCACCACATTTTACCATCTACGACGACTTCTGTGGCGCAGTGGTTAGCGCATCTGCCTTCCGTGCGAGAGGTCCCGGGTTCAAATCCCGGCTGGGGACAAAAAAAGGAACCCAGGTCTTGGATGTTTACATGTTTGTGACGTCGCTGTTTCTGGTCCCCACGACACAGGGTATCCTAGTGTGGGGCCAGAAGCAATGTATGTGCCTGTGTGTAAATGTTATGTTATATTACATTGATACTTCAATAAGTAGGTAACACTTATTGAAGCGTAAATTGTAAATTGGGTTTTAGTACGAGCGAATTCGCAACAAAAATGTTAACGTTTGCCAGTGTCCGACTGTACTTGCTATTTCAATCACTTTTTAACTTCCCCTATGTATGTATATTCCATTTTCGGTTTGCAAAAAAAATGTTTATTTACAGTTGCAATACCTAGTATTAAAATAGCATTTTCCTTTATTCTTGTAAAATAACATTTAGGTTCATGACGTGATTTCGTCACGGATCTCTGTTAATACAATAAAGTTATAAAAAAATTATGATGTAATTTACACTTTGTCAAAAAAAATATATTCAGGAGTCGATATGTCACGAGATTGGCTTAAGTCAAGGTTGGCTTAAGCCCCCTGTTCGGCCGAAGTACCTATGTCCGCGTGTAGCGCGATTGTGGAGTTGATAGTCAAGACTCAAAATTTTAACAATGAACAAAAACACAGAATAATTTGAGAACAATCAGGGACGCAGGGTATGTGTGTGCAGCTATAAAATGGCCTCAAGCTCAGTATACGCTGCGGTTTTACCCACAGCACTGATTTTCAGCAAGGTCCTTTGGTGACACACGGAGCTTCAACCGAAACAGAATAAAAGTGATAGTGATGATAATAGAAACATTAGTAAAATTAAAGAGAATAGTCACAATAGAACAACATGAAAGAAAATAATCGAATACATTAATAAAATAAAATATACTTACATAGCATACATACACTAAAATAAATTGCTAATAAACTAAATACATATGATCCATTTGTCTATACTTGACATTTTTCTCAGACTTTAAACGACAATAAATCAGCGTCTTTAGCGTCAGAAAACTCGATACCGTTTGCAAATTTAGTACTAGCTAGCACTTTTGCAAACTGTTTCGAGCCCTCTACCGCTAAAGGTTTTTGATTTATTGTCGTTTAAAGTCTGAGAAAAATGTCAAGTATAGACAAATGGATCATAGTAGAGCATGACCTCGAGTTGTGCATTGAGAGGGATAGCATTAGAAGGAGTAGGATTTAATGCTGGAAAAAAGAAAGAATTCCAATGGCCTTGGAGTTTATTTTGTCATCTTTGTTTGCCTTATTATATCTGTGCACTTATGACAAAATGACTGTGATCCCGATGACGCGGTGAGGGCAGGGTTAAAAGGATGTTCCTAGGTCTGGATGAACCGGGGTTCATCTTAGCCACACGACGGCAGGACAATTGATTCATCACTCAAGGTTGATCCAGTCGTAATCTCGCTTGAAGATTTTGGCAACGGGGGCAGCCGCCATTTTGATTTTTTTTTCAAAATGGCGGCGCACAATAACATAGTTCAGAAATACTAAGGTCAACACGTGCAAAAAGTCACGTTGCAGAGTAATTGCAAAAAAAGAAAATCTTTTTCAACTTTATTGTAACTTTTAAATAGTTTTCTGCAAATACCGCTGCAACGTGACGTTTTCGGGCATAGTTACCTTTGTATTTTTTGTTTGTATAGGTGTCCCCAGTCGATGTACATATATTCAATATGTTTAGGTACTAATCTGGAAAAGTCTTTTTATTGAAATAAGTATACACTTTTTAACCTCTTCAGTCCTGACCTTGAAAATAACAATAGTTTTCTATTGTTATTTTGTTGACACGGGACTGAGGAGGTTACATCAATTTTTTACAAATGGAATTTGTTTTTATAAAATGACATTTAATTTCACATTGAATTGGTAATGTGTATAGATTTAGGTTTAATAAGTGTACATTTCAATAAAAAGGCGTATCAAGATTGTATACCTTTAGTTACGTAGGTACCTAAACATAAGAAGTATAGATATTATTGTGCACCGCCATTTTGAAAAAAAATGGCGGCTGACCCAGTATGCCAGTCTTCCAACAAAAATCTACAAAGCCCTTTCTAGGTAATTTCTACCACATCTTCATTTATCTTTTCAGCTACACCCTGAAATTCCACATTATGGCTTCTAGGGTTTCGTTCGATTCCGGTTAACGGACATCTCTTGCAGTGTGTTTTTAAGTACTGCGTTTTCCATAGTATTCTTTTGTTCAGTAAACTCAGACTTGACCTCTTCATGTTTTTCGGAAAGAAATTGTTGCAAACCCACCAAGGCTCTCCTCCTTCATTATTAAAGCATAAAATTCCTTTACTGAATGATTTAAGGCATTAAATTTTTCATCCTAAATTTTTCATAGGGGCACCTATTGAGTTCATAATCGATTCAGTCACTGGTTCAGCCATGTTGTACAGTCTGTTAGCTTTTAGAATATACCTCGGGCTCGAAAGTAGGCTTCGGTTTTCGCCGAACGCACACGAGTGTAATACTACTTCCTGCTCTGTATAAAACGTGTTATGTAAAGTTAAGTGTCATATTAGTTCCGATATTTTTACTACACGAATATTTCATATCTTTAATTCTATGTATCCGAGGTATATCCTAAAAGCTAACAGTCTGTAGGTATTGTTGGGTATAGGACCCACCTAATCTAACTTAATGCTAATTAACACAATTAGAAAACAATGCACTTACAAAGTCTGTCTTAGTCGACGCCTCTCGACTTGGCTGCCGGCGCCGTCCGGGATGGGTGCACTGGTCTGGGTATCTAGACCTCCAGTCTACCCCAAGAGCTCTTTCCCCAGAAAGCTACATACCAGCGCAAGTCCTTGACACCACGACCACGCGGTCAAAGCTGATATTGTTCGTATCACTTTCACCTTCCGGAACCTTCCGCAGACACCAATCACATTAAGGAACGTCCCTGCACTTATTTCACAACTTGCTCAGCCGCGAGCCACAAATTATGATATTTACTGCGTAATTCGACACGAATACCAGCTCAAGACTATATTTCCAAAATACAAAAAAAAAGCTATTTCATCGGGCCGCCGAATTAAAAAACAGTGCATGATGTCGTAGTGTTGCCCGTCATGGGTGCGTTCAGAAAAACCAACTTTTATTCTAAACAGGTATAAGCAACGCGTGTATCTATAGATTCTCAAGCGTATGCGTCGTGCGTATTTTGTTTGCAACGTTCTTAGGCCTGACATGACGTAGAAATCTAAAAGTAACTTCCCGTCGATGGCGTAGTCTGAAGCCGTAGTAATTTCGTAGCAATACCGTAGCTCGTAGCACTGTTTCGTAGCGGTCGCAATGCCGTAGTTGCACGTAGCACTAGAAGCTTAAATTCGCATCGTTAACTCGAGTTGATTTGTCTAAATGGGGCCACTAGCGGTTTCTCACCGTGGCAACGCGGGTTCCCCTCTGGGTCACTAGTTCTACCAAGGAGTACACCTGGTAGTACTAATCACCCGATTGTGTATTACTAGTACTACTGGTAGGGAAAACGACAATTGACTTACGCTGGTAGAACTACCGACCGAACAAATATAATTATTGAAAATAAAACAATATAAAATTGTAGATCGTGAGCAGTGTGGTATGGAGGCCACATTAGATTAAGAAATATCTGGGTAATTTCCCTTTTTATGTAGGTACAATAAAGTGTTCTGTGTTCCTATTATATCTCTACCTTCCTCCCCACCTCCCTACCTCCCTACCTAGGAAGGTATTCTTGAGTATTTACCTACTTAGTGAAATTTTCGACTCTGAAACCGTCCAGGTATTGGTCTTGCGTATCTCTTTAAGCATTCAACACCGTTTTCTCGTTCCCCTACTGATTTGTCCTACTAGTAGGATCACGAGGGAGACCTATTTCTGTCTGTCCTACTATGTGCCTTAGTAGCTGTTGTCAATTGTCATGGTAGACATGTCGACCCCTATTTGGCAAAACATCGTAAGCGCCAATTTTAAGAAAATACTTTTTTTATCGTAACCAACGCAGTTTGATGCCGTCTACAAAATATGTATAAATTGTAACGGTTTTTCAATCACAAAAAAAGTTACAAGCCATTTAGTGTTTTATCGTAACCACCAAAAAAGGTTCATATGCTAAAAAAAAAATGTTATTTTTCTATATCGTATCCGCCATGTCTGAAAAAAACGTCACATACGTTACCGCACGAGAGTGAAATAGACGTTTCGAGTTCGAATTCTGAGCAATCAGCTGGTTTAAAACGGTGTCAATCAGTCGACATAACGTGGCTAGCGTGCGAACTACTGTTTGATCCCAAAAGAAAACTTAAATTTAGAAGGCAAAACTGCATTAAAAGTTGTTTTTGATTAGTTACAGGTAACTCTCACTGCTATAACTTATTTTGCTTACTATCGCTTGCGTGATTAGCAGGCAAGGCTTAAAAATATCAATTTTTACCTATCCGTAAGAATTTGGACGCTCTTGCGCGATTACCGGACAAGTTTAGTACTATAATTCCAAATTGCATGGGGCTCTTTCTGGGTGGGTTCAGGGGCCCTCTTCAAGTTAATATTCTTTTCGACTGCCTCTTTAGTCCAGTCATCATTCAGCCACTAGAAGTCCACTGCTGGACATAGGCCTCCTCCATGGATTTCCAAAAAGACCGGAGCCGCTTGCATCCAATAATATTTAAAATATGATGTTTTATTCTTTAAAAACACAATTGCACAGGTAAAATAATAAACTTAAATTAAATCACTTATTTCAAATTACTTTTATCTATTGTACCTAAAGATAAATAAACAACCATAAATTTTATCACTTCTATAAAGGATACAAAATAATTAGTAAACTTTTAAACATTATTTAAAACCTAACCATAGTAACAATAGCCCTCAGTCAGAATTTTTTTTACAACGTAAAGGATTTACATTCTGTTTCTTGAATGATGAAGTCGATGGTCGAAGACGCCGTAGATACTTCAGAATCACTGCAGTTAACCGGTCTTTGGATTTTTGAAAATAATGTTATTGTTATCTTTACCATCTGTTTCGAAAACGATTATCTCATTCTCATCTTTTTCATTTATTTCAATCATGTCATCGATTGCCTTCGATTCAATCGAGACACGGGAGGTGCTCGAGTATCTCCAGTGTTGCCGAATTGACTATCGGTATATCAAGGTGCTTGTACCACAACGCCACCGGGTCGGTCGGAGTACAGGAGCAGAATTCCACAGAAAAGAGGCGTGAGACAGGGAGATGTCATATCTCCGAAACTGTTCACGAATGGACTGGAAGATGCCTTCAAGCTTCTGGAATGGCAGGAACGCGGCATCAATATCAATGGTGAGTACATCAGTCACCTTCGATTTGCCAACGATATAGTAGTCATGGCAGAGACGCTGGAGGACCTCGGCATAATGCTCCCAGACCTCAGTTGAGTCTCTCAACAGGTGGGCCTTAAAATGAACATGGACAAAACGAAGGTCATGTCGAACGCCCGTGTTGTGCCTACCCCAATAACAGTAGGGAACTCGACTCTCGAAGTTGTAGACGAATACGTCTACTTAGAACATACAGTCCAACTAGGCCGGGCCAACTTCGCGAAAGAGGTCAGTCGTCAAATCCGACTCAGCTGGGCAGCATACGGGAAGCTTAGAAAAGTATTTTCCTCCGATATACCTCAATCACTCAAAACAAAATTATACAACTAGAGTGTGATACCAGTGATTACTTATGACTGAAACGTGGTCTTTTACTATGGGCCTCATAAAAAAGCTAAACGTAACGCAACGAGCTATGGAAAGGGCTATGCTCGGAAATTTTCTTCGAGACAGAATCAGAAATGATGAGGTCCGTAGACAAACGAAAGTCATAGCCCACCGGATGAGCAAGTTGAAGTGGCAGTGGGCGGGGCACATAGCACGCAGAACTGATGGCCGATGGGGCCAAAAAGTGCTCGAATGGAGACCACACATCGGCAAGCGCAGCGTAGGACGACCAGCCAAAAGATGGACAGACTATCTTATCAAAGTGGCAAGAAAACACTGGATGCAAGCCGCTCCGGTCTTTTTGGAAATCCATGGAGGAGGCCTATGTCCAGCAGCTTCTAGTGGCTGAATGATGACTGGACTAAAGAGGCAGTCGAAAAGAATATTAACTTGAAGAGGGCCCCTGAATCCACCCAGAAAGAGCCCCATGCAATTTGGAATTATAGTACTAAACTTGTCCGGTAATCGCGCAAGAACGTCCAAATTCTTACGGGTAGGTAAAAATTGTTATTTTTAAGCCTTAGCCCGCAAGCGATAGTAAGCAAAATAAATTATAGCAGTGAGAGTTACCTGTAACTAATCAAAAACAACTTTTAACGCAGTTTTGCCTTCTAAATTTAAGTTTTCTTTTGGGATCAAACAGTAGTACGCACGCTAGCCACGTTATGTCGACTGATTGACACCGTTTTACACCAGCTGATTGCTCAGAATTCGAACTCGAAACGTCTATTTCACTCTCGCGCGGTAACGTATGTGACGTTTTTTTCAGACATGGCGGAGTGGATAAAGAAAAATAACTTTTTTTTTAGCGTTTGCACCTTTTTTGGCGGTTACGATAAAACACTAAATGGCTTGTAACTTTTTTTCTTAAATTGGCGCTTACGATGTTTTGCCAAATAGGGGTCGATGTATACAGATTTGAATACAAGGTGTACTATCATGACAGCATCAAGAACACAAATACAGAGACAGTGAGGCCACGAGAGCCAGAGTGACCTATATTTTTTTCAATACTTATCCGAAAATAAATTAATGAGTGAGATGCCTAGGGTTAACAAAATCACTTAAAGATCACATAAAAAGAGCGTAAGACGGCAAAAAATTATGAAATAAATTGATTTACCACAGTTACAATTTTAATTAGGGCTCCATTTTTTCTAGTTGACTTTTATAAACAGTTACAGGACGCTCTGGCTCTCATGGCCTAGGTAGGTATTACCTGAGAGGTAATCAGTAAGCATTGAATTTCTTTCCAAATCCAATGTCGGTAAGAAATCAAACTCCTATCTCTGGCTACATGGGAATACAACACAGAGAAAAATAAAACAACCCATTACAAACACACGTTTATTTGTAAACGTAGATCTTATAATAATGACATTAAGTATATTTTTTAAACTTAGACAATCTTTTCTCTTTCACTCGGCACTGCGAGATCGCTGAGGTTGAACTTACAAACTGATATTCCTAGTTTGAAGTTTAATGGATATACAGGGTTTCCCAAAAATGACACGTCACAGTGACACTGGAGGTAGACCTGCTCAAGAGGCGTCGAACCAACCTAACATGAACTCAGTAAAATTTTCACGGTTTTCGAGATATGGCCAATTTAAACTTATTCAAAATTTTCACTTTTTTTAACAATTTTAGTGCTATGCTAGCACTTGCGCTAAGTTAGTAAGTTCGTGACCGAGTACAAATAAAAAAAACCAAGCACGAGGGTTATCTAACTTAATGCTAGCACTAAACTTGTTAAAAAAAGTGATAATTTAGAACACGTTTAAATTGGCCATATCTCAAAAACCGTGCATCTTTTACTAAGGTCATGTTAGGTTGGATCGATGCCTTTTGGGCAGGTCTACCTCCGGTGTCACTTTGACGTGTCATTTTTGGGACACCCCGTATACCTACCTATCTACCTACCTATTTTAGGTGTTTATCAAGACAATTAACAGCGTGCATCACATGTGCAGTACAAAACAAAATGTGTAAGTCGTACAAAATGTGACACTGTATATATATTATTGCTCGTGACTGTACATACTCAACTTGCTAAAAAACACAAAAAAAAACCAGATCAATCTTTGGCGTTAATAAAAAAAATGTACTCAAAGAATAAAAATAGTAATAGTAAAATTATTACGTTTTTTTTGTTTTATGATTCCTTAGTATGAACATGAATGAGGTTTAACGTTATCAATCAGCATTAAGGGGATACGGTATTTGACACTATCAACCATAAATTATTTGAGATGCTCGATTAAAACAAAAAATACAAAATGATTCGGAAAATGTATTTCTTTTAATCATTTACTAGTTATTACAATTTTTAAATAGATGAAACATAAAAAGAGTGCTCTGAAATGTGACGTCACAAGCAAGTATTTTCATACAAAATTCCGTTTTAAAAGTAACTCATTTGACACCCTGTCAAATACCCAATTCTGATGAACTCCTTAGTCCACCAGAATCCCCTAGGGGACACCAGGCTAGGGGATCATGGTGGACTGAATCCTTCGCTCGGTTAAGGTCGGATTCTGTTTACGACAGATTCTTTTTTTTTAATTAAAAACTGATCAACGATTGACTCCGATCTCACCTGATGGTAATTGAAGATGGAGCCGACGATGTTCCTCGTTGGTTCAGTAAGAGCCTATTCACTTAGCCTTAAAGGCACCCAAATTGTACCTTTCCGGAACAACAGAGGGAGGGAGCTGGTGGTGTCTGAACAACATAAGGATGAAGTCGCTCCCCTCTCGTGGATGTCCGGTGATGGAAAGAAGATGGCGGGTTAAGGTCATGTAATTCCCGTGCGCACTCTCCAAAATGTATCCAAAATTGACCGAGCCGTCCCAGAGGTGACAGCAGTATTCCCTAAACGAGCGGACTTGTGCGTATTCTGTACGTATTGTCAACGATCTCACAGCGCCCTCCGCACAAAATCCGTCGTCTTCACTTAAAAGTAGTCTACTCAAAATACATTGATATGTGTTTACATTAATAAGGTAGTTTCCAGGGTCAAAATAATTAAATTCTATTTAGTTCGTATTTATTCAAAATTAAAAACAAACAAAAGTTTATTTCGACACTAACTAAATTTAAAATAACAACGATAAACTAAATATTAAAACTAAACGAAATATTAAAAACTTTAAATTACATTAATATTAATAATTAACTTACTATAAATAACAATAAATATAATTTAAATAGTACCTAAATAGTTAATAGTACCTAAATATCTTTAATTAAAAATATATATATTATTTACAAATAAAATATCTGCCCCAGGTCACTGTCCCGCGGCAATGAGCCCAGAATGCTGGCGACGTTGCCTCTTTGGATGGCCAGGCTTATCCTTTGGCCGAGGTACTTTAGATTAGGTTCGTATTTTAGATTATAAAAAAATATTGGACACGTATTTAATTTACAAATAAAAAAATACGTGTCCCTTATTTTTGAATAATCTAAAAGACGGACTAATTACATTTTTTAGGGCAACTAGCCCGTTCCCGACAAGCTGGATTGTTGTATAGGTATTCAATACGTCATTACAAATCCTGACAAAAATCCCCATGGAACCCGCTTGAGCGTTGAAGTCAGGCTATTTTTTTGGTAGCTCTCACTGTTTCAGAGATAAACCAAAATGAAGATAATAAAAAAAAAACAGCAGTTTAAGTCAGCAATACACCAGCAAACGTTTTTAATGCTAATTACAGGATTATCTTTAGGGTCGAACTCTACTAAACAAACTGTGTCCTCTGTAGTCCATCGTGATGAACATAATAATATCTGTTATACTATACATTATAAGTACATAAAAATAAATAAACAAAAACATTATTATTTAGTATTTACAGTATAAGATTGTATTTCATAATTATGTTTCAAAAAAACATTCTAATTTCATAAAATACATAACCGTTTCAGATTCCGATGAAAACGTACAAGTTTGTTTAAGGCAGGCGGAGTTTGAAAAACAGCAATTATTCTGAGCCTCTGTCCTTTTCATCACAATTTATTGTCTATTTTAAGTGTACCCATGTACACCCAGGTATATGTATATATGTATAAATACATATTTATAAACTTGTAAGTAGGTATTTCAATTGTAAAACACATGTGATGAATAAAGTCCGATTAATTAATTTATTTATTTATAAATTGTACTTAAAAATAATTCAAATAAATTCATTAAAAATTTACTTTTGTCTAAACTTCATGGTTCTTAGTCACAGCCCGCTGTCACCGCGCACTTAACCGCCGCTCAGCCGAGCTGCGGTTAAGCGGGTGGCCCAAACGGAGTTAGATAAATGCGTATATTCATGGCATTGAGAATCTCAATTAACATAAAAATACTATAATCTCAATAGATAGACTTTAGATATTGCATGCGTGATTATCTTATCGTGATTATCCTGACAGACTATTTAAATTGCTATAAAAGTTCACTGTTCAATGGTCACACTAACCTAAGCACTACTACATAACTACGACTTTTTTACATTACTACCCGTGTATAAAATCTAAGGACCGATTCCAACGTGAATACTGAACGTGGTTAAATAAACTGATATAAGCTTTAGTTTCTAAGTTAAGTTTAGGTTGTAAATGTCTTTTATTTGTTAGGTACCGGCAGAATACCAGCGTTACAGAAAGCCCCCTTTATGTAACACATGCTGAGCTATAATATTATATTGTGGCACGGCCTTTCATTACTCTTGTGTTCGATCCTACTATTGTTTTTTTGAGCTCTTAAGTATTGTGTAATTTAATTTGTGAATAAAACTTTTTCTATTCTATTCCATTCTAAGCTGCATGAGACACTGACCTTATGACGCGGAGGTGGATGGGGGCTTCGGGGGCCCCATTTGGGAGAAGGCTCGGTTCAGACACTCCGCAGGCCAGATCAGTTGCAGTTCTATCCAGCACGGGGTCGTGGACACGGCATGCCGCCTGTTGGTTAGCATTTGGTTATTGCACGGCCAGAAAAAATATGTTCCTTAATCCAAGAGTTAGCTGGGCCCCACCATCATGTGTCATTTTCGGATGATGATGTGAAAAAGGAAATCATTCAGGCGTTGAAGGAGTTTTAAGGTCATAGCTCACTTAACCGACTCTACTGCAACACCGCTCCCACCCAACACCGCCCTAAATTAAGACGACTGCTCGCAGTCCATGCGGCGACAGCTAGCAGATGGCCAGCTGTCCACCAATTTCATCTGGCAACCTGCTGACCGACTGAGCGGCGACTGCTAGCAGTGAGCGCGCGGACACCGCGCCGACTGCTCGTCTATAACGTGCGAGCAGTCTAACGGCGGTAAGCTCGCTGACAGCGAGCTGTCTGCCAATTTATGATGCCAATGTAAAATACAGGGTGTTGATTTGTACAGTTTACTCCGACTCAGGGGTGGTTATATACATGATACTGAAGCAAAAAAAATTTGAATTTTTTTTAGTGAAAAAAATAAATAAATAAACTCACGCCCGTTATCCCCGAAGGGGTAGGCAGAGGCACCAGTCTCTAGAACTGGACCCACGTTTTGCCGAGTTTATTAGGTCCCAAACGTGACAAGTGGCAAGCCTGTCGCCGTTATCCGGGCACAATTTATCAGCGAATGGTGTTGCTGTACAAACAAATGTACGTAACTAAAAGTCATTGGTACATGCGTGGTTCGAACCCAGACCCTCATGATCGAGAAGCAAGGGTCAACCCCACTACGCCACCACCACTTAGTGAAAATCACCTAAAAATCATAAAGTTATACGGCCTCTATCGCTTGCACGCGAGTCGGGTGTTGCGGGCCGTAGCGGGGCTTTGCGCTCGCGCCCCCCACCTGGCTGGCGTGGCGTCGGCGCTCGGCACTAGTCAGTCTGCGAGCTACCGGCATAGAGAGCGCGCGCGTGTCACTCGTGTCCGCACCCGACCCGACTTATGTACGTAACTTGCTTGTGTCGAACCCGTGCTGATGGCGGGTTATCCGATATCTAATCGGCCGGCCGTAAGTTGTTACAACGCAAGAACTATTGTTTTTAACTTGCGAGAGTAGGGGAGTTTCAATACACCAAGTCATGCACAGGGAAGAGGACAAACTGGACTCCCAGTGTAGGAAGCGATCTTTTGCTACAGTAGGGACCGGCCTCAATAATTTTGTTGCCTAAGCCCACAAAAGTATGAAGGGAAAGGCGAATCAAACAAGTGTTTACTATGCCTACCGTTTCAGTTTTTATGATCAAGCGATCCTATTCTGTGTCGCCGCCACCGCAGTGCAGTAGATAGTGGCGGACCGACCGCGCAACGTGTGAACACACGTTATAATGATTTCAAGACTAAGTGAATACGACCTTTTGTGAGCCAAATTTATGCTTGGATAAATTCAAATATGTTTTTAGTTACAAGCTATACGTAAACTATCCACCCGTAATTGGGTTTAACTGTACAAATCAACGCCCTGTATATGTATAGAGCAATATTTAAAGCCCATATTTGAATTATATTATTTTTGCCGGGTGTGAGCAGAGTCGTTTAAGTGGGCTATGACCTTTATATTTAAAAAAATGACTTTTCCAGGCTAGCGGATAAAATAGGCTTTTTCACGCAGATTTCGCGCTGTAAAATGAGGTTTTCCGAGCGAGTAAGGTGAAAAGAGTTAATCCATTCAATCGTTCACTGTCATCACAAACCTGTACTCGGAGCCCCATCCCTTGATGAAGCTCATGCGGATAGTGCACATAGGAGTCAACTGAAGGAGAGCCTCATATCCTTGGGTCACCGACTGGGAGAGCAGAGCCGCAAACTCCTTGTTGCTGAAGATGTTGAGGTTACACCCTGCGGGAGAGAAGAATCGGTCATCGGGAAGTTTCTATAGTGTCAAGGATAGACTCAAAACACGGTAAAAATGATTTGGTGGTATAAAATTCTGATATCATCATCATCAACCCATCATGTCCCCACAGAGGGGCACGGGTCTCTTCCCTGAGGAAGGTATAGGCCATACTCCACCACGGGCGCCAAGTCCGGATTGGTGGAGGCTTGTAAGACTAGTGGCTGGTCTTACTGTCAGAAGTTTAGGCCTCTGACTTGGCTTAACGACTGCCATCTATCGACGGCAGCCGGCACCAACTGCTTAACATGCCTTGCGAAGCACGGAACCGCTCGGAAAAATGCCACTACCGTTAGTTAGCGATAGACGGTGACCCATCCATGGACTGAACGCGCCATATGTTGCTTAACATTAGTGATCGTTTAAGATCACTCAGGCAGCCCAGGCTACGATTAAAATTCTGATATAAGTAATTTATAATAGGCTATTTGACCGATTTCTGAAAGCCATCTCATATTGTTTGTTTGTGTTCATAGAGTCCTCAGAAAGTGGTCATTTTAAATTCTTTCGTGTATTTCTTCTAAAAAAGGCAAATGATAATTTACTTTCCAAATAAGCCGCCAAAACGCTATCTTAGGCAATACGGCGTCGGACAGGAATTATGACGTTACTTTCCGGTAAACCAACCAATGTACGTAAGAAAGAATGAATGACAGACGTCATTTTTACTAACATGTGACGTCATCATAGAATTGGCCAATCCATGCCGTTTTCGATACAATAGCGGCAGATACAAATTATCAAATTTTATTTTGTGTTTTTTTACAAATCGTAATTGTTTTTTTAGTTAAAATGCCTTAAAGCGATTTTTAGACACATAATTTATACGAATACATATAAATAATACTGTTTTTTTTGCACTGTCAAATGAGGCATATAGAATCAAAGGCTGCAAAGTGCCATACTTTCCAAATATGAGCCGTCTAGTGTTTTTCGAGTTTAAACTATGCATTTTTTCAATTTAGTAACAAAATCAGCAAAAGACCACTTAAAACCTCATACAAATCTCATATTGGGTTCAAAGGCTGCTAAGTGTTACCGCGTTGACGGGAAAGTGGCAGAGTTTACTTTGTGGTACTTTGCAGCCTTTGATTCTTTTACTTTGTGGTATGCAAAGTACCACAAAGTAAAAGAATCAAAGGCTGCCTTTGATCCTATATGCCTCATAGCCTATTGCCACCGACTGGGATAGTAGAGCTGCAAACTCATGTTTGTTGAAGTTCTTGAGGCTACACGCTGCGGGTGAGAAGGAACGGTCATCAGGAAGCAA
Organism: Yponomeuta plumbellus; assembly: GCA_947310845.1. Lineage (NCBI taxonomy): Eukaryota > Metazoa > Arthropoda > Insecta > Lepidoptera > Yponomeutidae > Yponomeuta > Yponomeuta plumbellus. The sequence goes on from OX371218.1 coordinate 9,174,433, forward strand.
GGATTACAAAAGAGGGTAAAGGTCATAGCCCACTTATACGACTCTACACCGACGAGGCAAAAATAACATAATTCAAATATGGGCTTTAAATATTGCTCTTTAGATATATTTTACATTGGCATCATAAATTAGCAGACAGCTCGCTGTCAGCGAGCTTAACGCCGTCAGACTGCTCGCACGTTATAGACGAGCAGTCGGCGCGCTGTCCGCGCGCTCACTGCTAGCAGTCGCCGCTCAGTCGGTCAGCAGGTTGCCAGATGAAATTGGTGGACAGCTGGCCGTCTGCTAGTTGTCGCCGCGTGGACTGCGAGCAGTCGTCTTAGTTTAGGGCGGTGTTGGGTGTCAGCGGTGTGGGAGTAGAGTCGTTTAAGTGTGCTATGACCTTAACAATGTATACACCGTTTCGCTGACAAATGAAATCTGATCTGTAATGCCATCCATAGCGCTGATTACAGTTCGGTCTCTGCAAGAATATGGCGGAGTCGCTCAGACATTCGGCGAACACTTCGTCTGCGGGACACATACTGTCTCATGCTAATGCCACAATGACATGATGATGATGACCATGATGATGATGATGATACTTGGACTGACCTCGTGGTATCTTGCAAACGGTAGCCGGATGCCATCCGTAGCGCTTATTACAGTTCGGGCTCTGGATGAATAGGGAACATTGGCTCAGACATTCGGCGAACACATCCCCTGCGAGAAACATTATTAGAGTCATATATTAAATGAAAAAAAGAAAAGAAAATGTAGTGTATTTATTCATCATCAACCCACCATGTCCCCACCGAGGGGCACGGGTCTCTTCCCTGAGGAAGGTATAGGCCATACTCCACCACGGGGGCCAAGTCCGGATTGGTGGAGGATTGTAAGACTAGTGGCTGGTCTTACTGTCAGAAGTTTTCAAGCCGCCCTAAGGCCTCTGACTTGGCTTAACGACTGCCATCTATCGACGGCAGCCGGCACCAACTGCTTAACGTGCCTTGCGAAGCATGGAATCGCTCGGAAGAATGCCACTAGAGTTAGTCATAGACGGTAACCCATCCATGGACTAAACGCGCCGTATGTTGCTTAACCTTAGTGATCGTTTAAAATCACTCAGGCAGCCCAGGCTACGAGCGATTCGACTACGACTACGACTACTCGACTACGAGCGAGTGTATTTATTATTAGTTCAGATTTGACCTCCTGATGCCCACGGTACTTCTGTGGGTACTAAAGGGCACTTTCTACACTAACATCTGTGTATAATCTCCTTTTTTATGTACATTAAAGTGTTCTCTATCTACCTATCTATCTATCTAAAGAAGTATAGCCATTACCTGTCCGAGCTATAAACATTTTTTTCTTTTGGACTATGTAAATGCCCTCGGTCCTACTCCGAGGACGAATACTTACGGCCTTACTAATAATAAGTTATACACTTGAATAACAATTTGACGTACCTATATCAATTTCTACTGGTTTAATCGCATTTAGCGTACAAATAACGCACAAATAAATAATAACTTCGCATAACGGCTATATACACAGCTCATAACCTTTATTAGTAAGGCCGTTAGTGTATATCATTGTTATATAATTAATCATTACATGTCTATATCCTCGTGAGGCCCGACCTTGAAAATAATAATTGATTTTGTGATCACTTGAAGACATTGGGCCTCACGAGGATATAATAATTTTTGCGACATTAACTCAAGTTAAAGTTTCTGCGCGTAAGGTGCGTAAAAGCTAAAGTACTTGTGTGAGTACCGTGGTCAGTTAGTCAAAAATATGTAAAGAAAGAATACATTGATTTTTGAACTAAAACTTTCGTAAGCACTGGATATTATTAACTTTATTCCTTTGTTGGAAGAGTCCGAACAGGTTTCGATCTATCGCTTATCTACTTGGGGAAAAGTTTATTTAGTATGAAATAATATTGTAATCTATATATATAAAAATGAATCCCTATTTCCCTTGGTCACGGCATCACGCCTGAACGGCTGGACCGATTTCGCTAATTCTTTTTTTGTTCTGTTCGTTATTATCAGGAGAAGGTTCTTATGAAAGAAAAAATTAAGGAAATTGCGCGGAAAATTAGAAAATTTAAAATTACTTAACCACCATATAACATTATTAAACTTTTTTAATGTAACCTTAAGACATTTGACATAGAATGGACTGAATGCGTGCTGCAAATATAGTCAAAGAGGATGAAAAAAAAATGACGTTTAAAACGGATTCTTCTGTCAATCTTATTTTATTGATAAACAATATAATAAAATCAAAAATCTGCTCATTTATGGCGTCTAAGGCGGAACAAAGTTCGCGGGGTCAGCTAGTTTGTTAATAAAATTATGATGATGTGCCGCACGTGGAACCCTCGTGGGACAGGCGCTGACTGAAAATCAGTCCTGAGGAATAATACCCTCGGCAGTACGCTGAGTCAGCTGCCTATTGCAGCAGCAGAGAGACACCGTGACGATTGTTTGTAAATGTTGTTAAGTATTTTATTTTGTGGTGTCTCAATGTATTAAATAGTCAGTACCTATGTCTAATGTTCTGTGTAACTGTTGCTGTAATAAAAGTGTTTTCTTCTTCTTCTTCTTCTTCTTCTTCTACCCAACATGGATCTGAATGAATATTTTTATCTTATCTCATCAGTGGAATACGGTATTTGACACTATCAACAATAAAATTTTATTATTTGAGATGCTCGATTAAAACAAAAATTACAAAATGATTCGGAAAATGTGTTTCTTTTAATCATTTACTAGTTACTACTACAATTTTTAAATAGATGAAACATAAAAAGAGTGCTCTGCAATGTGACGTCACAAGCAAGTATTTTCATACAAAATTCCGTTTTAAAAGTGACATTCTGTCAAATACCCAATTATACAGTATAAACCCGTTTAGCGACAACGAGAGAGAGAGAGAGAGAGAGAAAGAATTTATTCAACAGCACAATACTCAAAACATAACAAAGCAACAAATACATAAAATGTACACTGCAATATATAAAAAAGAAAAAAAATTGACCCCATAAACAAAAACTTTCTTATTATAAAAATTTAAACAAATAGAACAAACATACAGAGAAAACATAAACGAATATTAATATTTAAAACAAATAACACGAACAGTTTGTCCAAAAATACAAGAAACCGGAAGTGAAAGTTTACTACTAGTTTTATTTTAAAATTCAAAACATTACCTACTTATATTTATTGAAGCACAACACCTTATTTTATGTAATAGCTCAAGGCTTTTTTTTTTGTGTTTTACTGCTTTAATTCAATATAATCTTAAATAAAAATAAATCTAACTTAAATAACATAACATAACAATTATAGACTAAATAATAAAACTAAACTAAATATTAAACTAAATACATACTACATAAAAACTAAATATAAAAAACAGTCTCTAGACCGCTGCCGTTGGGGAGAGTTCCCAAGATACTGGCAGCATTTCCTCTCTGAATGGCCAGGCTGATGCGCTGGCCGAGGTAGCTACCAGCTCTAGGGTCGCCTGACGAGTCGATATTTCTTTGAAAAGTTTACGCGCCTCAGGGCCCCAAGGGCCCATCGTCTCGACCCCAAACGGCGCAAATAAGTAACTGTCGCCAAGGACAGCGTATTTGCGCCGTTTGAGACATTCTGCCATAGACGCTGCCGCGCCCGCGGCCCTGCTGGTGTGCGTGATATGGGAAGGCGCCAGTGTGTCGACGCAGGTGGCGACCCACACCAGCGGCTTCCCGTTCTGCCACGGCACCAGTGACATACCGTCAGGTCTCCTTCCGTCGTCCCGTGCTATACCGTTAGGCTCAAGGATGGCCGGCACGGCGACGCTGGAAAGAGCCCTGCGGATTATATCATTCAGGGACGTGTGACGCGACAGTCGGCCCACGCTGCGTTGACACGATAGGCCGTGGTGCCCCAACTCGTCGACTTTCTCTCCACAAAGGCAGCGGTGGGGCTGAACGGTTTTGCAGCCCAATCGGAGGCCGATGGCAACTGTAAAAGACATGTTGTCCATCAGCGAACGTAGGCACGCTGATGGAAAACATGAAGTGCCTGCAGCCACAGCCCCGACTCGTATTCTGCTGTTGCTAGCAGACGAGCTCGCTCCGCAGGGCTGCTGCTTGTCTCCAAAAGATTTAAATGAACAGCCCTGCAGAGCGGCTCGTCCCACTGTCTCTGCACTGCGGGATTTAGTGGAGGGCGCTCATTCGGGCAGGCCAGTATCCAGGCCTTCCTAGCCTGCTCACAGCACGACACCTCAATATCACCTATGGAGGCGAGTATAATTTTTTTATATAAGGAGGTCGTGCTGTGGGCTGAGGATAGGAAGGCGGGTAGGGAGACATCTGATACTTTCCTGATGCCAATCCCACCATACCTTATAGGCAAGGTGGCCTGGCAGCAGGATTTCTCGATGAGCGGGCAATTTAGAATTTTGGTTAGGGTTGAGTGTACTAGATTATCTACCGGTAACAGCAATGAATTGAATTTCCAAACAGGCGTGCATCTGAGGACATATGTAAATTTGGGCACAAATAAACAAAAACGTATAATGGTAAATGCCATGTGAGTTTTTATTTTGGTCAGATGAAATGATGTCTCCTTGAACTTGGCCACCTGGTCCTCAACATATGGTTCTATTGCTTCACTGAGGACTGGGGCCCCTAGGAGGCGGAATGAGCGCTTGTCTACAATTTTGATATTTGGGGCCAGTGTGTTGAATTTCGTTTTTATTTCGTTTTTAATTTCGTTGCCTAAAGATTCTTTTATGAAAATTTCGCATTTACTGAAGTTTAATTCTAGACCTAAATGTTTTAAATTTTGTATCAGAGATGAAAGGTCGCTCAACACTGTTTGTTGGTCGCCTCCCAGGGTACCATCGTCCAGGTACCAGGTGTTCAAGCTCGAGGAAAGCGCTGATATTATGGGGTGAATGGCGAGACTAAATATGGCCGGCCCGAGTGGGTCTCCCTGTTGACAGCCTACTGACGAGTGAAGGAGGTGCTCTCTGTAGAGCAATTTTGAGGGTGTAGTATAGCACTGCCAAATATAACTGTAGATTTCCGGTATGACCTCCTTCACCTGTGTCAGGATAGCACCTCTGTCAACAGAGTTAAAGACATTTTTTACGTCGACCTTAACAACAACCTCGCCGCCATCCTGCTCCAGATATGTCCTCATTCCATGTACTGCCGCTTCACAGCCCCCTCGGCTACCGAAGCCTAATTGGATTGGTTGGAATTTGCCGGACAGCGAGGGTAGGATGTGGCGGCAGCACAGTTTGGAAGCCATCCTCCGTATGCTTGATCCTATGGCAATGGGTCTTATGCCACCATCTTTTTTTAGGAAAGCGCAGAGGTTGGCTCCATATAGGATGTCTGTGAAATCGGGACATACCTTCCCATCCAACATCAGGTTAATCAAGGCCGTGAGATCCCTCAACAGAGACTCGCCCGCCTCGCCGGTTGAGCCACAAAGAAGGTCTTTTAGGTGTTGGGGGCTCAGACCGTCGAGGCCGCTCGCTGACCCTCCCTTGAAGGACATCACAGCCGACAAAAGGTCTTTGCCGATAACTCCGATGTTGGCGTCATTGGGTTGTGGGGCAGGTGGAAGCACGGTCGCTGGAAGGGGCGACGGATGCTTACTCTCCAAGGCCGAGATTGTTTCGCGAGAGTCGGGAGCGATATCATCACTCGAAAACAAGAGCTGAGCAGCTCCCCGGATGTCGCCGTCACTAACCTTATTTTCTACGTGACGGTATTTACGATGGCTGTGAAATTTATCTTTTGTGGATGTTGGGATATCTACTGGGTTCGAACAATTGGAACAATTGTTTTTTATGCATTGGCTCAGGGAGCTGCGGTTTTTAATTTATTTAATGATACAACGATTAACAACGATACGGTACGCTGGACTCACCGCCGATGTAGTAAAAGCGAACGCCTTTCCCGATGTGGCGCCGCGTTCGTGCAACCGCCTCGCTCCGAGTGACGTTAGGCAGCAAGCCGAGGCAAAACCTTTGGAGGAATAGTACATGATGGTACTGACACACGTGCTCATTACAGTCTGTTTTTAGTTCAATGCAAAAAAATAAAACAGTCAAGTTGACATCTCAATACAATCCAATGTCTGAATGTTGCTAGTACGCAAAAACCAAATTACCCCATTTTACTTCCAAGTAAAAATTGTTTGTGCTACGTGGGTGTTTTTTTTTACTTTGCTCTTATGAGGAATTAAACTTTAATGTCTTTGATGTGATAAGGATTTTGATCTTACAAGTCTTCTATTCACGGTAAAACAAAATCTACCCAGTAAACCTATATATTTTATAACGGTAACACCGCGTCATTTAAAAAACGGACTATAGTAGCACGAAAGCATGGTTATATTGAGCAAGTGCTTTACACCTAATCTTTTCTGTATGTAGGCACATTGACATTCAACAAACAGAATGTAAATTCTTACATTCTGCAGTCTTAGGTTATCAAACCTCAAAAAAAGGAAGACGGATAGATTAAAACATCGAATACAAAAATACAGAAAAGATTGGGAGTAAAGCACTTGCTCAATAAAATCATGATTTCGTGCTACTAATGAGCATGTGTGTCAGTACGATTACAGAAAAAAGGCCTGAATCCCGCCAGGGTGGGCAGAGACTAGGGTTGTGAATAGGACATCGATCGATCCGATTCATTTACAAGCTAGGTAGTAGGGACTCGCTAAAGCTGGCTTCCCACGGTCCGCGATATCGCGGACGGACGCGGACGGCCGACGACCACGGACAGCCACGCACCACGAGAGGCTCTTCCAACTGACCTGTCGTCTGTCTGTGCTACCGCGGACCGAGACCCTTCCCACGGTGTGTCGTGCGAGCTGGTCCGCGTCCGTCCGCGGCATCGCGGACCGTGGGAAGCCAGCTTTAGAGATTTTTTCAAAGAAACGAACATCTTAACAGTGTTGCAAGCCAATACATTTATGAACATATTATGTTCGACTTCGAAACTATTGGTAGCCGTAATAACATTAATACTAGGAATAAACATAAATTGTCCTTTCCACGATTTAAACTCGCAAAAGTTAATACTTCCTTTATGGGGCACTGTATAAGTTTCTACAATAAGAAACCCCAAGATATATTAGAGTTACCACCGACGCGGTTTCAGAATTGTGCTAAGCACACTCTCTGAAAAATCTTATTACAAAATCAACAATTACTAGGAAGGCAAGGATGTCTGGTGTTAAACAGTAGTTTAAATTTTTAATTAATAAATTAAATAAAATTAATTAAAACAAAAGTTATTTTAATTAAAACAAAAGTTAAATAAATAAAATAAAATAAATAAATAAACTCACGTTATCCCCGAGGAGGTAGGCAGTGGCACCAATCTCTAGAGCTGGGCTCACGTTTTGCCGAGTGTGACAAGTGGCAAGCCTGTCGCCGTTATCCGGGCACAATTTATCAGCGAACAAAAAGTTAATTTACATAATTGAAATAAGGATAAGTAAGAAATAAGGCTAGGTAGGTAATATATTATTTAGTTTCCAAAACTAATAAAAGGTTTGAAGAGGAGGAAGAGTGACGTAGAAAATGACGATTTATTAGAAACACTCAATTAGAGTTGATTTATGAAATGTCCACTGATTTTTTTCTTTAAAAAGCTGCTTTATTTAACACTTTCAGACCTGATCTTGAAAATAACAATAGAAAACCATTGTTATTTTCAAGGTCAGGTCTGAAAGGGTTAAGAGTACTTTTTAAAACTTAAATATATTGTCCTGACAGTGTACTCAAGTTAGGGCGCATTCATATGAAAATTGTGTACGCGTCGCAACCGACTTAACAGTCAGTCATCAGTTTTGTTTATAATTAACTTTAATTTCATTAAATTAACCTGTTTTGTTAATTAAAATAACTTTAATTTCACTGCGAACTACGGCACTTTAGAGTTTCAAAAGTTCTTTGATTTTTATCTGCCGAACTTTTGCTACCTGAAAGCTGCCCTAGGTCGATCAACCGGACTATTGCTACCTACTACAGGCCGTTTTAGCAGTATAGCCGAAACGATCGTTTGCAATCGAAAATACTGAAATATTTTTCAGCTATATTATTGCTGTCGCGCTTTACGGCCTAAGTGCGTCCCTTTTTCATGCTACGTAGTTATGTTTGCCACGATGTATAAGGTATTTGACCGATTTCTGAAAGCCATCTCATATTGTTTGTTGGTGTTCATGAAGTCCTCAGAAAGTGGTCATTTTAAATTGTTTCGTGTATTCCTTCAAAAAAAGGCAAACGAAAATTTACTTTCTAAATAAGTCGCCAAAACGCTATCTTGGGCAATATGGCGCCGCACTGGTATTATAACGTCACTTCCCAATAAACCAACCAATTAAGTAAGTAAGAATGAATGACCGACGCCATTTTTATTGAATTGTGACGTCATCATAGAATCGGCCAATCCAGGCCGTTTTCGATACAATGGCGGCAGATACAAATTATCAAATTTTACTTTGTGTTTTTTTACAAATCATAATTGTTTTTTTTTTTTAGTTAAAATGATTAAAGCGGTTCTTAGACACATCATTTGTACGAATACGTATAAATAATACTGTTTTTTTCACACTGTCAAATACCCTATTGAGTTCGTCTTTGCAGCTAGCCAAGCCACGTATGTAGACCGTATAAAGACAAAATAATGAGCCATAAACGGTTGCAAAAATAACATAAACATAAACATTTACATACAGGCACATACATTGCTTCTGGCCCTACACTAGGATACCCTGTGTCGTGGGAACCAGAACCAGCGACGTCACAAACATGTAAACATCCAAGACCTGGGGTTTTTTTTTTCCTCCCCAGCCGGGGATCGAACCCGTGACCTCTCGCATGGTAAGCAGATGAGCTGACCGCTACGCCACAGAGGTCGTCGAAAATATTTCAAAGATATAGTACATTTTTCAGCTATGTGCTGCATTAAAATGTTTCTTGTATTTTCGGGATATAGTCGGCTATGATGTAGCCACATATCTCATCAAAGAGAGATCACAGGCAGTCTGTTGGATTAGAGACACTGTTTTCTAAAAAAGTTCACAGACACTCTTTCTAAAAATGACCAGAGACACTGTTCGTTTGTTCTTTGTACCAAAGTTCTCGAATGGAGACCACACATCGGCAAGCGCAGCGTATGACGACCAGCCACAAGATGGACAGACGATCTCATCCAAGTGGCGGGAAGACGCTGGATGCTGTAACGTTATTTATTTTAACCTCATTTCTAAATTGTACCTACTTGTTCTTGGCCATTATTTTGAAGCTCTGTGAATGAGTGATTGCCTATGGTAATCGCTCATTCAATACGTTCATTCAAATATTCTTCGATTCACTCATCTCGGCTCTCGCAGATCACTGAAAATGTGACCACGGAAGATGGGTGTGCGCTCTATTACGCCGCCTCTCTCCGACTGCTCTAGCGGCCATATTTTCATGTCCAGTTCTTCCTAAAAGAACTGTTAATATGTAATCTGCGACCTATGCCCCTGCTTTTGGGCCTCTAGGTCCAGACTGGACGTTTCTACGTCCAGAATGAAGATGTCAAGATCCAGATTGGACATTCCTAGGTCCAGACTAGACATTTCTAGTCCGGATTAGATCGGCTCTACATTTTCCCCCGTCATCCACTATCCCCGGGCTTTCTGGAAGGATCGTCGCCAGCCTGCAGCGTCCTAACCGAGACGACACGGCGTGTCATCCTGCCCAATCTAGGGGAGTACCTCTCGGCAGCAATCCCGGACTGAACCAACCTTTCATAGTGTAGGGCACGAACCCAAACCTTTTTACCGACCCATTTTTTTTACCGAGCCTACTGTATATATTGTTGCAATTAAATTCTTGTATAAAGTGTACATTGTACCCGTTCATTTTCCATCGGCGACAATGCAAGCCGCTTCCGAGCGGTTTTTTTGGAAATCCATGGAGGAAGCCTATGTCCGGCAGTGGATTTCTTGTGGCTGAATGATGATGATGACTGTTCCTTTGAAGGACCCACCTCTCGCTGTTGCATGGCTCGGTGTAGCCGTCCACAATGGTGGTAGTGCGCGAGGCAAAGAACACACCCCCCACGCGGTTGTCCATCTCGTAGTAACTGATGGTGCACCAGTATGAGGGCTGGCGGTAGACCCCTGGCGCAGCCCTTGTGGGCACGGAGGAATCTTCGACTCCTCGGCTCACCCACGGATCTGGCAAGGAAGATAAAGCGTAACCCTATATGGTACGCACTTTGTAATATTAACAGAGCTAAATAAAAAACAACGCTGATGAAACGGGTGGTCGATAAAACGATGTAGGTAGCTTTGACGACCACTGTGGCGCAGTGGTTAGCGCATCTGCCGAGCAAGCGAGAGCGATTGCCTGCTCGTTTTTGCTAGGTAGGGGTAATTTTTATGTCGTTTGATGTGTATGCCGATGATCATTATGCTATGCTGTCGTTATGCTTTTCTCAATCTATGCGTTAAAATATTATGATTTGTTATCCTTATGCCACCTTTATTTATGCTTATTAAAATTATGCGTAAACAGTGCGTATAGTTGTTATGAGTAAATATAATTATGCGTAAAAACATTATTCCTAATTAAATGATTACAGAAGTCTTTATTAAATGCGACCGAATATGGACCCGACCCGCAAACGTTGTTTGGCAGATAATTTTATCTGATAATGTCTAGTGGACCACCCTTATTTATCAGTTAGGGGTATGAAAAATAGATAACAACCTATTCTCAGACCTATCGAATATACTCACACAATTTCATCAAAATCGGTCAAGCGGTTTCGGAGCACTATGCGCACTAACATTGAGCCACGAGAATTTTATATATTAGAAAGAAGAAGATAGAAGAAGAAGAACAAAGACAGATAGTAAAATAGCAGAACAAATGGGTAATGAGGTGGTGACAGCAAGACTAGTACAAAGATGAGTCACATAATTATGGGAGAAAAAATAATAAAATGAAAAATACACAATATGGTTCCAAGGATTTACTAACTAAATGCAAACTTAACGAAGGCAAGTAAAAAGTGCAACAAAAGTGTCAACAAACTCACTTATGACGTTGGAATTGAGTGGGAATCCGTACTGGCCCATGTGTATGGGCGCCATCGGAGTCGGCATCGACGGAGGGTTCCTGTCGACATCACAACTATAAAAAAAGCTAAGCGTCCACCGCATCGGAATCGGAGCGTACGCACCGTACGGGCCGTCGGCATTTACAAAATGCCGAAAGGGTGCGTCCACTACATTCGGATTTTGCCGTCGGCAGTATCGGTATTTTCAAGCGTCGCAAACACGTCAGAGTGCTTAGTCACTTTCGATAGCGAGAGCGTTTGCAATTTGTATAGGAGTGACAAAGAGACAACTAGGTGGCGCGCTTTGTCACTCCTATAGAATATGAGTTTACGTTAACGCGATCGAGTAGTTAAAAAAACTCGCACTAAGCACTCAGAACTCGAAGCGATCGGTATTCGAATGGCGCGTCGGCCGGCTGCGGATGACGTCATCGGAAGGAATATCGCACTCCGAAGCAGAAATGCCGATCCAGTGCACGCAGTACCATAGAAATCAATACAAAGCAACAAATCCGTCCGCTCCGTACGGAGCGGTTCCGATGCAGTGAACGCTTAGCTTAAGGTACCAACCCACAAAATGGTCATTTTTGAGTTGAATATACCAAAATGATCACTGTGCTACATTTTAAGAATCAAAGACTTTCATAGCAATCCGATGAGTGTGTGCAAAGTTATGGCACATGGTAGTCCAACCCACAGTATGGAGAGCGTAAATCAGCTTATTATTAAAAAGTCAAATATGTCAAGACTCACTTTGTGTGGGTTGGAAGCTTTTTGCTAAGCTACGTCCAATTTAGGATCCATGCCTGCCTGTTGGTGTAGCCGTTAAGGCGCTTACCAAAACACAAGTCGTTACTTCGATTCCCATAGAGGGCCACCGTACATTTGTTCAAATCATTCAGCCCACCAGGATCCCCTAAAGCATCCTGGTGAACTCAGGAGTTCATCAGAATCGCCTGAATTCAGTTGAGCCTAATTCATACATGTTCATACTGAGGAATCATAAAACAAAAAAACGTAATAATTTACATTTTTATTGTTTGAGACCATTTTTTTTTGTAATATTTTTTCCTTTATGGAAAAGGTTAAGAGCTTAAGCCCATACCGCCTGGTCTTATTTTAGTTTCTTTTCTTCTCTTAATATTGATTGAGGCTGAAAGCCTTGTCTTTCCGTAGGTATTTTCTTCAATCTTTATTATAATATTCGAGGCAAATAGCCTTGTCTAACGTATTTGCCAGTTATTTTAATAACGCCAAACACTGACCTCAATTTTTTTTTTTAATATATTTTTATTGTATGAGAACATTTTTTTTAATAACGCCAAACACTATTCTGATTTTTTTTTTTCTAGCCAGTCGCTACCGGTAGCTAGATCAATAAGTTAAACAACAAAAAAACCCAGAGAATAGAATAAGAATAATAGAAAAAAAAATTGTCTCAAAAATAAGTTAAATGGTGTTCCATTTAGATATAAATTATGCTAGGTATATTTTTTGTTAACAAATATTAGCATCTGTTGCTAAACTAGGCCTGAGCCTGTATTACAGCCAACAGCACCCCCAACCAGTAAATGTTAACAAATGAATCTAGCTACAAAAAATATATAAGGTCCTAACAAATCAAGCGCAAATATTTTAAGGGGTAGTCATATAATATAGTCTAAATACCTTTGAGAAAAAAAATATAAGATCATTTTTTCTGCAACAAAAATTAAAACTTCCAAACAAGTTCAATTTATATCATCCTGTTTTCATGCATACACACACACACACACACACACACACACACACACACACACACACACACACACACACACACACACACACACACACACACACACACGATTGAGGTATTAGTATTTGATTGACAATTGTAACATTTACGTCATGTGTACGTAGTGCGGCGGCACTTATGTGTGCGTGTACATTGTATACAGGGTGTTTATTCAGTATGGATGATCGATTTTTTATTCGACCTATTATTCGTAATAATAATTGTTTAATTGATGTAATGAACATTCTAAATTGTTATTTATCTTTTACTCTATCGGCCCTTAAAATATTTGCGCTTGATTTGTTAGGACCTTATATATTTACAAATGTTTATTACCGCAGCACTGGGAATGCAACTTTACATACTTTTACCATAAGGGGATTCTTATGAACCCCTGAGTTCACCAGGATCCCCTAAGAGGATCAGCCTAGGGGATCCTGGCGGACTGCATGGTTCAAATGGCCTCAGTCGGGGTGTTTTCGTGTTTGTAATGTCCTTGCTTGGTTACCTTAGCACAGGGCGAAAACGCCCTCATGCGACGGGCGATTGCCTGCAACTAGGTAATCGATTACACGCTCGATTTTAGTCACCCGCCGCTTGCAACTTTTTGCCTCACGACAACAGTCGGCAAGCACCTAACTTTGGGCCTGCGATTTTAAGGTAAGCCCACTTACACGACTCTGCTCCCACTCGGCGAAAATAATAAATAATGATGCCAATGTAAAATATATCTAAAGAGCAATATTTAAAGCCCATCTTCATCTTCATAATCAACCCATTATGTCCCCACCGAGGGGCACGGGTCTCTTCCCTGAGGAAGGTATAGGCCATACTCCACCACGGGGGCCAAGTCCGGATTGGTGGAGGCTTGTAAGACTAGTGACTGGTCTTACTGTCAGAAGTTTTCAAGCCGCCCTAGGGCCTCTGACTTGGCTTAACGACTGCCATCTATCGACGGCAGCAGGCACCAACAAAAGCCCATATTTGAAGTTTATTATTTTTGCCGGGTGGCAGCAGAGTCGTGTAAGTGGGCTTTAGTCGCTTGCAGCCTAGCCGAATTGCTATTTAGACGGTCGATTTCAGCCGTGCGGCATTAGTCACCCGTGTAAGCCCCACATAACGAAACCTCTTCCGTCATGCCCCCATACTCCCATTATAGAGACAGAAAGTGGGATGAATAAATAACAAATACTTATAAGAAATAAACAGCGGATAGGATACTCAGAATCGCTCGTAGCCTGGGCTGCCTGAGTGATCTTAAACGATCACTAAGGTTAAGCAACATACGGCGCGTTCAGTCCATGGATGGGTCACCGTCTATGACTAACGCTAGTGGCATTTTTTCCGAGCGATTCCGTGCTTCGCAAGGTACGTTAAGCAGTTGGTGCCGGCTGCCGTCGATAGATGGCAGTCGTTAAGCCAAATCAGAGGCCTTTAGGGGCGGCTTGAAAACTTCTGACAGTAAGACCAGCCACTAGTCTTACAAGCCTCCAAAAATCCGGACTTGGCCCCCGTGGTGGAATATGGCCTATACCTTCCTCAGGGAAGAGACCCGTGCCCCTCGGTGGGGACATGGTGGGTTGATGATGAAAAAAAAAAGGATACTCACAAAGGGTTGGGGTTCGGTGGCATCAGTTGATGCAGCGTGGGCGCGACGTACGTCGAGCTGCGTGCGCCCACACTCGCGGCACCGCTCTGCGTCACTCTACAATAGACAACACTCGCATTAACTTTTGCAAGTCTAAATCGTGAACAGCGGATGCCTTCTCGTTACAAACACAGCCGCGGGACTTCTTAGAGCCGGTCCAGACGAAGCGTTTCACTCGCGCTTAGATACTCGCGCGCTCCCGAACATCTGGACGGGTGTAGGTAAGTCTAGTACCTCGGGAGCGCGCGTTTTACGCGCGAGTAAGAATACGCGCGAGAGCATCTGGACGGGGTGTATCATGTATGTAGTTTTAGGACCTCGGGAATGCGCTAGTGTCCTCACGCGTAGACTTTCGCGCGTCCCCGAGCATCTGGACCGGGTGTATGTAGCTCTAGTACCTCGGGAACCCGCGAGTAAGAATACGCGCGAGAACATCTGGACAGGGTGTATGTACGTAGGTCTAGTACCGCGGGAACCCGCGAGTAAGAATACGCGCGAGAACATCTGGACAGGGTGTATGTACGTAGGTCTAGTACCGCGGGAACCCGCGAGTAAGAATACGCGCGAGAACATTTGGACAGGGTGTATGTACGTAGGTCTAGTACCGCGGGAACCCGCGAGTAAGAATACGCGCGAGAACATCTGGACAGGGTGTATGTACGTAGGTCTAGTACCGCGGGAACCCGCGAGTAAGAATACGCGCGAGAACATTTGGACAGGGTGTATGTACGTAGGTCTAGTACCGCGGGAACCCGCGAGTAAGAATACGCGCGAGAACATCTGGACAGGGTGTATGTACGTAGGTCTAGTACCGCGGGAACGCGCGAGTGTCTACGCGCGAGTGCCCTGGCGCAAAAAACTCTTCGTCTGGACAGAGTCTTAGGGTAGCTACGTTATTTGAACGATGGATTCCAACGAGGAACGATCATTGTTGCTCCTGCTTCAGAGTGCGTATACTGAGTTTGGTCATTCACTTTCGATAACGAGAGCGTTTGCGATTTGCATAGGAGTGACAAAGCGCGCCATCTAGTTGTCTCTTTGTCACTCCTATGCAAATCGCAAATGCTCTCACTATCGAGAGTGAATGAAAAAACTCGGTATACGCACTCTGTTGGTTCTTCTTCTTCTTCCTCTTCCTTCGGCGCCATCGACGTCGCGTTCTTAGTAAAAGAATACAGTACTTGAGCGGCGTTCCTCCGCTGCAAAGCCAGGGAAATTTTCGAAATCAGGTATGCCCCGAAAGGATGGTCAATATGGTCATACCCACAACTCCCATTATTTCGACAGCCAGTGCGATAAACAAATACTTATAATAAATAGCGATAAGACCGCCAATTGTGTACCATTTAGACATAAGGAAATTACAATAACTCTGTATTATGGTTGAGCAATAAAGTGTTATCTATCTATCTATCTATCTATAATAAATAAACTCACAAAGGGTTGGGGTTCGGTGGCATCAGTTCATGCAGCGTGGGCTCGGGGGGCATCGAGCTGTGTGCGCCCACACTCGCGGCACCGCTCTGCATCACTCTGCAATTTACAACACTCGTATTAACTTTTGCAAGTCTAATAGAGTGGCGCACGTTATTTGAACGATGTATTCCAACCGGTAGGATGGTAAGTTATTCCCAAGGGGAAAGTGAGAAGACCGCAAGATGGTCGAAAGGCTTTTTGTCAGTGGATCGTCGCCCGATGCACACGTTTTACAGCCGTGTTTGTGATTAACTAATAATTGAACTGTTGATTGTGATTTCAAATACATTAGATAAAATAAAGTAATAAGGACGAGTGATTTTGGTGTTTTTAAACATAAAGTCGTGCCCCTGATCCTATAAATACATATAATAAATAAACAGCGTATAGGATACTCACAAAGGGTTGGGGTGCGGTGGCAGTGGTGGCAGCGTGGGCGCGACGTACGTCGAGCTGTGTGCGCCCACATTCGTGGCATCGCTCTGCACTCTGCAGTAGACAACACTCGTATTAACTTTTGCAAGTCTAAATCGTGGTCGTCCGGTGCAGCGCGGCCTCCATAATGATCTCCATAAAGAAACCTCTTCCGTCATCCCCCCATGCTCCCATTATTTCGACAGCCAGTGGGACGAACAAATTATAAAAACAGCGGATAAGTCAAAGTTAAATATTTTATTCATTCACAAACAAAATGTTTACTTTATGAAAGTGAGTTTCACAATAATTGATAATAGTTTACATGGAGAAGAAACTGATAAAGGAACTCCACAATAATTCTTTTCAAACTAGTTTTAGCCTAATTAACAAACTATCAATAAAAAAAAAACCTCTTGGATGTGTTAAACACTAGACACAGTTATTCTCTGATGCAATTTAAATTAAATATTAATCTACCATTTAATGCCAGACATCCTTGTTTATAAGACAAGGATCTTTGATTTTATAATAAGCTTTTATGCAAAGAGTGTGTTTATCACAATTCTTAAACCGCGATGGAGGTAACTTTTTTTTTTTAAACACTTTATTGATAAACACATTTAGATTTTACATTGTTTTAAAGCATCACTTAAACCTTATTAGGTTTTTGCGTGAAGCCTGAGCCGCTTTTGTACAAACACTCCTTATTTCTAATGCACTCGTAATACTTAGATAATAATAATATACATGATAAATGTTTGAACAATATTAATACTAGTTATAGTATCATTATTATTAATAATAATATTATTCACTATAATATATCTTGAGGCATCTTGTTGTAGAACCTTATAGTTACAGTGCTCCATAAAGGAAGTATAATACCTACTATGGAAGTAGCTAAAATAAACGAATGAATGTGGAATGTGTTCCGTCGCGTCCCATATTATTAGTTTCTCTTTATTTTTCTACAAGACAACGCAGGTTTGAATGTATGCTTTTCGTGTTTTCTAGTAATTTAGTTCTAATGGGAAAGCGACGATCTTTTCATTTCGGCGGCATACCTTGTGTGCCGCGCTGCGATTCGCAAATTGCGAACCCCAATCGCCTATGAACCTTGGTGCCGTATAGACGTGTGCGATACCTACCCCGCGCGTGCGCCGGTTGACCACTGTGTTTCGTGTGTCCCATGTGTGTGTTCACGTTTTACTGCTAGTGAGCCTTCCCCTTTCATCCGCTGGAGGGTGCGAAAAAGAACTACCCCTATGGACCCTGCAGTTGGGCGATACAAGCTGATATTGCACCCCTGTGCCGCGGCCCCCGTCCACCTACCACGAGGCAGCCTAAGGAGTGTCAAGTGAGTCGCCTTATCCCCAACAGAATGAAATGGGAAAAATGTGGAGATTTTTTGCTGCCTTTTTCTCCACTACATTTGGCCCTAAGGCAGCAGCGAACATTATCATATTATGTACATTGACATTCAACAAGCAGAATATAAATTCTTTACGTTGAATTAAATTTCTGATTTCTGAAACAAGCCTAGTATTTGCAACGTCTCAGTAAGTTCTCGAATTCTTTTCACGGTACTACTCGTATGTTGTGGAGCTAAGTCTATGTGCTGATTTTACAATATATCGACCCCTTGTAGTTTGGCATCGATTGTGATGTCCAGAAATAGAGTATTTTCAACAAATTCTAGTTTATCATTTCCAATCATAATTTTATTTTCAATTTGTATTCAAACTGTATTTTTTTAATTTAAGAATAGATTATTTGCTGAAAGCTAATCTAGAACGTGCGAGGGAGCATTAGTTGCCGCGTCAAGATTATTTTCCTGTTTCCTTATTTTAAAATTAAGTGAAGTGTCATCAGCAAGTAGCACTATCTCAGACATTTTCATACCATAAACGTTAAATCATTCACATAGACTAAAAAAAGGAACTGCCCTAGGTTAGACATCTGCGGGACTCCCATTTCCACAAGTGAATACGACGATTTAATACGATTTATGTCTGCTTTCTGAACCCTTCCTTCTAAATATGATTTTAAAAGACTTAATCCTGCCTTTTTTATTCCATAACGTTTAAACTTTGAGTGTAGTGTTTTGTGGTCTACACTATCATTGCCTTTGACAAATCACAAAATATTCCTACAGTATCCCTATAATCCTCACACGCACTGAAAATATGATTGAATATGTAACGTGACTCCAGCGTCTGTTGTTTTCCGCCCTTTAGTGAAACCGAACTGCTGACTATGGATGAGTTTGTAATTATTGAAATGCAAAAGTAATTGACATAAGATAATTCTCTCAAATATTTTATTTAGGTAGGTCTGATACGAGTCTAAAATTTGTTGGATCTTGTTTATGACAGCTTTTAACCTCTTCAGTCCTGACCTTGAAAATAACAATAGTTTTCTATTTTTATTTTGTCGACACGGGACTGATAGGTTAAATAAAGGTATTAATTAGCCTGCTATATTTCGCGAGGTCTGAAAATACTTTTTCATCTACGCATTTATTGAATATCTCTGCTGACGTCGAGGTTAGAATATGTATCACTGAACCAAAGAGAATTAAAGACTGAACTAATATTTTTTACTGACATACCCGATAAGTCCTCAGTTTTTGTAAGATTCAATAATGTTAACAATGTTAAATTATAATTTTTATGTTAATTATTTTTATGTTAATCATTTTTAAATTTTTAAATCAAAGTTAATTATTTTTATGTTAATCATTTTTAAATCAAATAGTTAAATTTTTAAATTATATTATAGGTTACTCTCAAAGGTTTGGTGTTCGCTGGCACCTGTTGTTGCAGCGTGGGCTCGAATGCCAAACTTCAGTTATTCGCGATGCGGTGATGTCGCTTTTCCGTGATTCGCTCTGACGTGTTGGGGACTTAAGTAGTAAGTATTCCCAAAGGGATATGTGAGAAGACCGCAATATGATCTAATAGATTTTTGTCAGTGGATCGTCACCCGATGCACACGTTGCACCTACAGCCGTGTTTGTGATAATCTAATGATTGAACTGTTGATTGAGATTTTAAAAACATTAATTAAAATAAAGTAATAAGGACCAAGGAGAATAATTCTCCTTGTAAGGGCGAGTGATTTTGGTGTTTTAAAAATAATGTCGGGCCGCTGATCCTATCAATACATATAATAAATAAACAGCGGATAGGATACTCACAAAGGGTTGGGGAGCGGTGGCAGCGTGGGCTCAACGTACGTCGAGCTGTGTGCGCCCGCATTCACGGCATCGCTCTGCACTCTGCAGTAGACAACACTCGTATTAACTTTTGCAAGTCTAAATCGTGGTTGTCCGGTGCAGCGCGGCTGCCGCATGACTACAGCCGATGTCTTCTCATTACAAGCACAGTCGCGCGACTTAGGGTGGCGCACGTCCTTTCAATGATGGATTCCAACGAGGAACGATTATTGTTGCTCCCTGCTTCTGTTGGTTGGCCTTCCTTCTTCCTCCTCCTCCTTCGGGGCCATCGACGTAGCGTTCATAGTAAAAAAATACAGTAGCTACTTGAACAGCGTTCCTCCGCTGCAAAGCCAGGGAAATTTTCGGCATCAGGTCGTATGTCCCGGAAGGATGGGCCTGCCCACGACTCCTCAGGTGTCGACCAATCTCCATAACGAAACCTCTTCCGTCATGCCCCTACTCCCATTATTTCGACAGCCAGTAGGACGAACAAATAACAAATACTTATAATAAATAAACAGCTAGCATACTCACAAAGGATTGGTATTCACTGGCACCTGTTGTTGCAGCGTGGGCTCGAATGCCAAACTTCAGTTATTCGCGATGCGGTGATGTCGCTTTTCCGTGGTTCGCTCTGAGACGTGTTGGGGACTTAAGTAGTAAGTATTCCCAAAGGGATATGTGAGAAGACCGCAAGATGATCTAACGGATTTTCGTTAGTGGATCGTCGCCTGATGTACACGTTGCACCTCCCAGCTGTGTTTATTATTGATTTGTGATTTTAAACACTTGAATTAAATTACAGTAATAAGGCAGAGTGATTTTGCTGTTTATAAAAATAATGTCGGCTCCTGATCCTATAAATACATACAATAAATAAACAGCGGATAGGCTACTCACAAAGGGTTGGGGTGCGGTGGCCACAGTGGTGGCAGCGTGGGCTCGACGTACGTCGAGCTGTGTGCGCCCGCACTCGCGGCACCGCTCTGCACTCTGCAGTAGACAACACTCGTATTAACTTTTGCAAGTCTAAGGGCCAATTTCTGAATGGATAATTTCGGTACTCTAAGTAAAAACTTAAGTAACGTACTGTCCCGCTCTTTTCTAAGAAATTTGACGAGACAGCACTACAGTTAAGTATTTCATCATCAACCCATTATGTCCCCATCAAGGGGCACGGGTCTCTTCCCTGAGGAAGGTATAGGCCATACTCCACCATGGGGGCCAAGTCCGGATTGGTGGAGGCTTGTAAGACTAGTGGCTGGTCTTACTGTCAGAAGTTTTCAAGCCGCCCTAAGGCCTCTGACTTGGCTTAACGACTGCCATCTATCAACTGCAGCCGGCACCAACTGCTTAAGTATTTACTTAGTAAATATTCACAATTCAGAAATCGGCCCTAAACGTCCGGTGCAGCGTGGCTGCCGCGTGACTGCAGCCGATGCCTTCCCGTTTCAAACACAGCCGCGCGACTTCGGGTGGCGAACGTCATTTCAACGATGGACTCCAACGAGGAAACATCATTGAACTGAGTGCTTATACTGAGTTTTTTCATTCACTTTCGAAATGAAAAAACTCAGTATAAGCACTCTGTTAGTTCTCCTTCGGCGCCATCGACGTCGCGTTCATAGTAAAAAAATACAGTACTGGATTGATCCTTTGTTTTGAAATTGGCATGTAAATAGTGATTATTGTTACAGTATACAAATTGTTAAAAAACTGTAACGAAGAAAAAAATATAATTACGTTCGAATGTCAATAAAGTCTTTTGGCAAATTATTACGTCTTCTTGAAAAAAATAAACAGCGGATAGGATACTCACGGAAAGTTGGGCTTCGCTGGCACCTGTTGTTGCAGCGTGGGCGCGACAACCATCGTGCTATGTGAGCTCACACTCGCGTCACTGCTCTTCTTCATGCTGCAATAATTATCAAGATAATCCAGCGTACGTCAAGAAACAAGCATAATCATAATAAATCATTCACGAATAATCAAAAGTGCTTAAAACCGTACAATAGTTACAACTTGAGAACTATAAAATGCCCACTGTGCAAATATCAACACGGATTTATTCCAGTGCCATAATCATCAACCCATTATGTCCCCACCGAGGGGCACGGGTCTCTTCCCTGAGGAAGGTATAGGCCATACTTCACCACGGGGGCCAAGTCCGGATTGGTGGAGGCCCTAAGGCTTCAGACTTGGCTTAACAACTGACATACTATCGACCAACCGAAACCAACTATTTACCGTGCCTTGCGAAGCACGCAACCGCTCGGAAAAAAGCCACTAGCGTTATAGACGGTGACCCATGCATGGACTGAACGCGCCGTATGTTGCTTAACCTTAGTGATCGTTTAAGATCACTTAGGCAGCCCAGGCTACGAGCGATGCCAGTGCCATGCGGTCTTCAAATTACAGAAACCGCTACAGAAACAGACCGATAGAAACAATGTGATTGCAAAATGCAATTTATGCTAAAATTGTTTATACGATCACCACGGACAAACCGTATTAGGGTGAATTTCAACAATAGATTTTTATATGTCATTTCGGTGATACTTTTTTATTCCAGCGCTATTCTAATATTTTTGATAACAAATAAAACTTTAATCTTTTTTGTAATCTGCAAGATATGAAAAAACACCTCACGTGACCCGACAATGTATCTGTCATTGAACTACAATGAACTAACATAATCGGGGCCCTGTTTATTCAGCGTTCAGTTTAACACTCTACCCCCTAATCTGCGGCGCTTTTTCCATGACCACACTCACAATAGTTCCAAACTATCTGGGTAAGCATTGGGTAGTAGGAAGACAAGTATGATGAAAATATGTAGACATTGAGACTATCTTCATCGGGCAGAAGAGAGCGATCCGATTTATTTACAAGCTAGGTAGTAGGGACCCGCTAAGACATTTTTTCAAAGAAACCAACATCTTAACAGTTGCAAAAAAACATCTTTTAACATCTATGAAAATATTATAAAATGATGATAACTATGAAAAATATTAAAGACTTCGAAACACTTGGAAGCCAACATAACGTTAATACTAGGAATAAACATAAATTGTCATTTCCACGATTTAGACTTGCAAAAGTTAATACTTCCTTTATGGGGCACTGTAGGTTCTACAACAAGATACCCCAAGATATATTAGAGTTACCTCCATCGCGGTTTAAGAATTGTGTTAAGCACACTCTTTGCAAGAAAGCTTATTATAAAATCAACGATTATTTAGAAGACAATGATGCCTGGCATTACATAGTAGTTTAATATTAAATTTAATCAGAGGATAAATGTGTCTAGTTTTCAACACATCCAAGAGTTTTTTTTTTAATTTGTAATTTAGGCTAAAACTGTATTGAAAAGAATAAATGTGGAGTTTCTTTGTTAGTTTCTTCTCCATGTAATCTGTTAATTGTGAAACTAACAACATTGACGTTCATAAAGTAAATATTCTATTTGGATTATGAATAAAATACTTGAATATATATATAATCGGTAGGTCTGAGAATAGGTTGATATCTATGTTTATAGCGCTAAGTGAAAAAAAAATTACGTGATTAATATATAAAATTCTCGTGCCACAATGTTAGTGCGCATACTCCTCCGAAACGGCTTCACCGATTTTGATGAAATTTTGTATGCATATTCGGTAGGTCTGGGAATAGATTGTTATCTATTAACGTAAAGCACACACCCGATTTTACAGGAAAGCCAAAATAAGGTTTTTTTAGACTTTAATTAATTACGCTTATGTTTTTAAAGTTATATAAAAGTGATTTGGACAAAATATACCTAAAATCTTGAGATGCACACGATAAAATATTTAGTTTTTAGTTTAGTCTATTATTTTAGAAAATATATGTCCCAGCTTGCATCTAAGAAAATTCATTAAAATGTTCTTTATGCCAAATTCAATAATGAGGCTCAGATTTAGCTTGGGCGTAAAGTGCTACTGAAAATATTATATTCTCTACGCCCTAAAAATAAATGTTTAAGATTAAAGCAAGTGCAAGTGTAAAGCTAATTAAAAATATCTATTCTCTTAGGTATATTTTGAATTGAAGAACTAACTTTAATAATTCTTAAGGCGGTGAAGCATAAATAGCCTACTAGTCATTTTAAATAACGCGTGTTGTCAAGGGGCGTGAGGAATGAAAATGGATAACAAACAAATAAAAAATAGTGTTAGTAATAAATAAGATTTTTTTATTTAAAAATATCTGAAACATTCTAAAATAGGCAACCATAAGTGTAGGTTTTATCAAGTTATTAAATAAATGAAGTAAACATTAAATAAAGAATTAAATTATAGGTAATATCCAGACGTAAGTACTTACAGTATGTACTATAAATGACTGAAAATGAAATAAGAAAATTAATATTACAAATATACAACAAAGCGATTTTTTTTCCAATTTTTATAGATAATGTGAAATCTTATTTTTTATGTACAATAAGGTGTTCTCTATCTATCTAGCTATTTATAATGGTGATAATATAATGGTACATATATATAACAATATTATAACTATTATATTTTAACAGATAGTACCTACCATGATATATTATATCATAAATTAGGAGATAATTTTATTAGGGTAGGTAATCTAATTAATTATTAGATATTATAATGTTCATACTACAAATGACGTTTACTGGCAGCAAAATAATATAGAGTATTTAACATGCTATCTGTCATTATAAGCAGCTTACGACCACAGACAACGCATCACTCTCCAAAATCAAGTTCTGACTTATCCAACTATTAAAGAAAAACTAAAATTACAACTAAAATAAAGTTCTTACTTATCCAACTATTAAAGAAAAACTAAAATTACAACTAAAATCAAGTTCTTACTTATCCAACTATTAACGAAAAACTAAAATTACAACTAAAATCAAGTTCTTACTTATCCAACTATTAACGAAAAACTAAAATTACAACTAAAATCAAGTTCTTACTTATCCAACTATTAACGAAAAACTAAAATTACGACTAAAATCAAGTTCTTACTTATCCAACTATTAAAGAAAAACTAAAATTACAACTAAAATCAAGTTCTTACTTATCCAACTATTAACGAAAAACTAAAATTACAACTAAAATCAAGTTCTTACTTATCCAACTATTAACGAAAAACTAAAATTACAGCTAAAATCAAGTTCTTACTTATCCACCTATTGAAGAAAAACTAAAATTACAACTAAAATCAAGTTCTTACTTATCCAACTATTAAAGAAAAACTAAAATTACAACTAAAATCAAGTTCTTACTTATCATTATCAAACTAACATATTATTCTAAGGCCTGTCCGCATGTAGGTAGTTGGTTAGAATGTCGCTTCCATTGGAGACACTCCCGGTACTAAAGTCTCTACAATTTTCCTTAGGGACCATTTATTCTTAGTTTTTCTTTGATTCCTCACCACAAATTTTTCTCCTACCAAAAATGTTTTGAATATATCTTTACTATTTATTGTTTGTTTTAAATGTCCGAAATCTATTTTATCATTTACTGGGCTTGGTCTTAGCAAGGAAAATCGACATCTCAACCCTCTACCCGACATTAGTTTGGCTGGACTTAGGCAAGTTGTTTTATGAATTGTGCATATATAATCAAAAACGAAAATTACAAGCATATTCTACTGTATGACCACTTTGTACAATTTTTACTTATGTGGTTTAAATGACTCAACAAATCTTTCAGACAACCCATTGGTCGCTGGATAGTTTTTTTAACTCCATAATGTAGTTTTCAATGGGCTAGTTGCCTTAAAAAATGTAATTAGTCCGTCTTTTAGATTATTCAAAAATAAGGGAAGCGTATTTTTTTAATTTGTAAATTAGACCAAAAATGACAAAGATATAGCCCATTAAAGTTACGTGTGACGTCACGCCGTGCTGCATTTTTTAGCACGGAGTGACGTCACACGTAACTTTAATCGGCTATATCTTTGTTATTTTTTGTGTAATAAAAAAAAGAAAAAATACGTGTCCAATATTTTTTTATAATCTAAAATACGGACTAAATAGAATTTAATTAAATTGACTCTGGAAACTACCCTATTGTTTCATTTGGTTCTTGACATCTGTTTCTAAATTCTGCCTGGTGCTGAGCGCTATTTTTCACTGGATGATTACCGACATTCAAAGTTTGTCAAGGAATCTTAGAGCTATGTTCATTGCAATAGAGTTCAAATATTATTAGTTGTGATTTTGATGAATAAGTTGGAGAAACAAAATAAACTTTGATACCTATAGGTACGTAAGGAACAAAATTATGATATCACACTAATATTATAAACGTGAAAGTTTGTGTGTGTGTTTATATGTTTGTCAGTCTTTAGCGCTGAAACGGCTGGACGGATTTTAATAAAATTTGGTATGTAGTTAGCCGATACCCTGGATTAAAACATAGGCTACGTTTTACCGCGGGGAAATATCTTATTCCTACGGGAAAATCGATGAACCGCGGGTAACACCGCGGGGCACAGCTAGTTATAAATAGGAAATAAAATTATGAATTAGTGTCGGATATAAGTCTTCAAATTCAATCCATATTGTTTTTTATTCAAAGTTCAGACTTAAAAATACTACTCATAGATGTGTTGAATACTAGACACAATTATCAACATTATTTTGATTTTGATTTTGATTTTTATAATTTTAAAATCTCCTCTAAATACCTTTAAATAACTTACCCTCTAAATACCTTAAGGTTGTAAGGTATCGATTGTTTTGACATTAACATGTAAATAGGACAGAATCAGAATCAGAATCAAGAATTTATTTCAACGTAAAGAATTTACATTCTGCTTGTTGAATGTCAATGTACATACAGTTATGTATAACGTTAGCCGCTGCCTTGGGGCCGTCTGTAGTGGAGAAAAAGACAGCGAAAAAAAAACTCCACTCTGACCATCTTTTCTCAAATCACCTTAAAGCTAATACAAATAAAACATACAAAATAATATCTTGGATGTGTTGAACACTAGACACATTTATCCTCTGATTTAATTTAATATTAAACTACTATTTAATGCCATATGTCCTTGTCTTCTAAATAATCGTTGATTTTATAATAAGCTTTTTTGCAAAGAGTGTGCTTAACACAATTCTTAAATCGCGTTCGGGGTAACTCTAATATATCTTGGGGTATCTTGTTGTAGAACCTTATACAGTGCCCCATAAAGGAAGTATTAACTTTTGCAAGTCTAAATCGTGGAAATGACAATTTATGTTTATTCCTAGTATTAACGTTATGATGGCTACCAAGAGTTTCGAAGTCCTTAATATTTTTCCGAACGTACATAATATTTTCATAAATGTATTGGCTTGCAACTGTTAAGATGTTAGTTTCTTTGAAAAAATCTCTTAGCGAGTCCCTACTACCTAGCTTGTAAATAAATCGGATCGCTCTCTTCTGCAAGATGAAGATAGTCTCAATGTCTGCTGCCCGGCCCCATAGTATTATACCATAGGACATAATACTATGGAAGTAACTAAAATAAACAAGCCTAGCAGTTGCAACGTCAGTAAGTTCTCGGATTCTTTTCACGGCATATGCTGCGGAGCTTAGTCTATGTGCCAATTTTATAATATGTGGACCCCATTGTAGTTTGGCATCGATTGTGATGCCCAAAAATACAGTATCTTCAACAAATTCTAGCTTATTATTTTCAATTACAATGTTCTTTTCAACTAATTTTACGTTAGGTAGGGCAAATTTCACACATTTTGTCTTTTTTGAATTTAACAATAGATTATTTACTGTAAACCAATCTAGAACGTGCGAGAGAGCATTATTTGCTTCGGCAAGATTACTTTCCTGTCTCTTTATTTTAAAAACAAGTGACGTGTCATCAGCATATAGCACTATCTCACACATTTTTTGTACCAAAAACGGTAAATCATTTACATAGACTAGGAAAAGGAACGGCCCTAAGATAGATCCCTGCGGGACTCCCATTTTTACAAGTGAGCCTGACGATTTAATACGATTTATTTCTGCTTTTTGAACCCTTCCTTCTAAATATGATTTTAAAAGATCTAGACTTAATTTTTTTATTCCATAGTGTTTTAACTTTGAGAGTAATGTTTTGTGGTCTACACAATCGAATGCCTTTGACAGATCACAAAATACTCCTATCGCATCATTATGATCCTCCCACGCACTGAAAATATGTTTAACTAACATGACTCCAGCGTCTGTTGTATTCCGCCCTTTAATGAAACCGAACTGCTGACTATGGAGGAGTTCGTAATAATTGAAATGAGTAAGTAATTGATCTAAGATAATTCTTTCAAATATTTTACTTAATACTGGTAGGACTGAAACGGGTCTAAAATTTGTTGGATCTTGTTTATCACCGCTTTTAAATAAGGGTACTAACCTACTATATTTCATGAGGTCTGGAAATACTCCTTCATCTACGCATTTATTGAAAATCTGTGCTAACGGCAAAGCTAGGATATTTATCACTGAACTAACTATTGTTACTGACATACCCCATAAGTCCTCGGTTTTTTTAAGATTTAATAATTTAAAATTCTTAACAATGTCATGGGGCTCTATGTAATTAAACGTAAAATCGTGTTCGCATGCGGGGACATTGTCCCTTAATAATGTCGCCGCATGATCAGGTGACGAGTCTAACGGAGCTGTAGTTATGATTGGGACATTAGTGAAGAACTGTTCGAAAGCTGCAGCGATACCTTCATTTGATGTTATTATTTTGTCATCAATCTTAAGTGAAATATCTCGGTCTCCTAACTTTGCTTTACCCGTTTCTCTATTTATTATGGTCCAAATTGTTTTTACTTTATTCGGTGATTGTAGGATTTTACCTTTTAAATGATCGCATTTAGCTTTATGGCAGACGGCCTTAAATAATTTTGAATATTTTTTTACGTACTGTATGAAGTTGGCGTCATATGTATAAGTCTTTTTGTCATATAATTCATAAAGTGTGTCTCTGCTCTTTCGAATACCTGACGTAGCCCATTCACTGAATCCTACTCTATTGTCCTTGCTTTTTAGATGGCGCAATTTAAAAATATTTTTAAAACTACCCGACACCACTTCGAATAACTCTTTGTAATGATCATTAGCATTTTCATAATTTTCTTGAGTCCTTATACTACTTTCTAGGTCTGATTTAAATGAAACTAATTTTTTACTTGTTACGGGCCGGCAGAGGATAACAGGTTCGGCCTTTTTTGTATCTATTTCAAAATGCACAACTTGACCGCTGTGGTCTGACTTTAGACAATTTACTGTAGAATAATCGGAAAAATCGCAATCGCAGTAAACATTATCTAGGCAGGTGGCAGTAGTTTCAGTTATCCTGGAAGGCTCCAAAAAAATATTTGCTAGATTAAACGACTTGAAAATAATTGTCAATTTTGTATTTAAAGTGGTGTCTGCCATCAAGTCAATGTTGAAGTCACCACAGACTATGACTTTCTTATTGCTGCTAGAAGCTACCTTTAAAACATCCTCTAATATGGTTTCAAATAAACTGTAATCACTGGTAGGGGGCCTGTACAAGGCTACTACAATGTGTCCAGACAGTTCAACACACGATATTTCAATTACTTTTTCAACAGAAAGTCTGCAAATATCATTCCGTTCTTTAAATTTCAAATTATTTTTTGCTAGTATCAAGGACCCCCCACGCCTTGCAGACTTTCTATTGAAGCAACTGGCTATTTGATAATTATTCACAGAAAAATTCATTTGAGTCTCTAGTAGCCAGTGCTCTGTGACATAAAGTATATCCACTCTGTGTTGTTCTAAAAACAACTCTAGTTCTAATAATTTTCCAGAAAAGCCACCCTGTATATTCTGATTAGCTAAAATAAGTTTTTTTAAGGAGGGCTTTTCCTTTGTCTGCGCTGGCAGTTTAAATCAGCGGTCAAATTTAACCTACTACTAGTTCTTTTCACAACCTCTGAGTACAGAGGTTGGCAAGTGTCATTTGTCTTACAATTTGTATGACCTGGAGGTCCCTGTGCTATTGTATTAACAATAATAGGGTCATAAACATTGAATGCCAACATTTTGGCAATTAGTCGCTTAGAAGAGAGGAGCACACTCATTGTGTCCCGGGTTAAAATAAAGTCTTGAATAAATTTATTCGTATCAAAGAAATGGACTTGGTCTCTATGAACAAAGGTCAAATTATGTAATAGCCGGTTTAATTTGTATATCCGGTAATTTTGCACTTCTGAAAGAGTTTTTGCATAGGGAAAAGCACAGATGATAATTTTCCTTATGTGCAGAGCTACTATGGACTCATAATAATTTATTAAGTCCCTTTCTTTTATTCCTGTGCTGTTCCCCATTAATAGTACAATAGTTGACAACACAATAAATTGATGCCCTTAAAATTTAAGCAAGAACTAGTAAGCAAGCATAGCAGGCTTGCCTTATCGAGAAGTGCTTGGACCAGGGTTGTTATTATCTAGAACATTTTGATGCGTTGCGTTGTCAGCGAGGTTTGTCCTGGACTGCTTGTGTATATGTCGCAGTAAAGTAGTAAAATCACAGAGTCAAATGAATCTCTAGACAGTCAATCAAAGATCGATATTCAATCAAGACCTAACCTAACCTAACGGGAAGCTCTTGTAGTTGAAGAAAGTGTATCTTGACGGGAGGTGTTGTTTCCAGGATTATTAAAATCCTGATCACTTCGATTTGGTACCGGTTGTTCTGGCTCATCTTCAACGAGATCCCCAATTCTCTTATCCCGAGGGTCAGCATGGATCGCTATATAGAAGCCTCAGCTGCTCTATTTTTTTCTTTGATAATAAGCGGCGGCACTTATCTTTAAGACTACGTTTTACCTAGTTGCTTGCAACACGTGCAAAACAATTGTTCGTGTTTCGTTTGTCGTACTTAGACCGCAAGAAAGTTATGTTTGATATTGTTAATATAATTTTGAGTACCTACCTGCCTACAAAAAGTGCGATTTGATACGCATGTACCTACCTAAGTACAAGGTACACACTTACGTATTCAGTGTGGGTATCTTCTTAGGCGAAAGTACCTATACAAACATTGTGAAAGTAAAATAGTTTTCTGATCTACCTACATAGGTACTACTAAGACCTAGCCTAGGTTTATCTGAAAGGTTATTTGTTCACAAAAGTTAACTGGTAATAAAAGATTCAGATGAAATTATTCTTTAAACGAAGAAGTAAGAGTTACGCGGTAGAAAGAGAGGTAACATGTAGGCGAATATAACGGTAAAGTGCGTTCGCTTAGATAGTGTCGGTACACACGAAGGCAATCTTGGTTTTAGTAAAAAAACATTTATTTCATTAATACAACTTAGACGGCCAAAACACTTTAACCCTTAATTTGGCAAGGTCCATTTTCATTGAAATTTTGTAAATGCTGTTGATTTTATTGATCTTAGGGCATAAAAATAGT
This sequence comes from Yponomeuta plumbellus, assembly GCA_947310845.1. Taxonomy (NCBI): domain Eukaryota; kingdom Metazoa; phylum Arthropoda; class Insecta; order Lepidoptera; family Yponomeutidae; genus Yponomeuta; species Yponomeuta plumbellus. Next base: position 9,205,555 of record OX371218.1, read on the forward strand.
AGGAAAAATATTAAAAAAAATCTATATTTATTACTTTTTGAAATAACATATGTCAAGTATACTGGACATTTTCCACTTTGCGCAGAAGAAAGGATCAGTTTGAACGTGCAGTATAGTGGACATTTCCTAAAAGGTATACTTGAAGTTATTCTATTTTACTTAGGGGTGATTTTTTTTATTATCAAATAAATTTGGAAATAGAATAGTTTTGTATGAGATTATCGGTCAAATGGCCTATTAAAATTAATTACCAAATAAATACAAGGTTATCAATCAATTTATTAGATTTTTAAAATTCAACATAATTATTTATCCATCTATCTATCTATGTAGTTACAATCATATTCTGTAAATATTATGTGTTTTACTATATTTCGAGTCTAACAAAGAAGTGAAATCATACAAAAATAAAAATATTAGGCGCAGTTGACACCACAATGACATTTATGTACTTATATAGAAGAGCAAATTTTCAGTCTATTTTCATTAAAAAAAATTCGTATCAATACACAATAGATTACATTTAGACACTACACAAATGTTTTTTTTTCTTATTATGATCATAACTTGAGATACTATATAATGTCAGAGACGTCGTGACATGAGTTGTCATCGAAATATAAATGCCTTCGAATTTGTTGAAATCTTTTGTTTCCCAGAGACTCGAAGAGAAATCTGCTGTCTGATAATTCAATACTATTCCCATGAATAAAAGAACGACGATGATGTCTTTCAGTTCTTTGTCTGTGACATTTATAGGCTTTCCAGAATTCTGAACAGAGTAAAAGTTTGTGTTCAAAACTCGTCAGCCATTATGTCTGTAAAATACTTCATAGTATGAAGTATATTATTTACCATGAAATATTGCACAGAAAGTGCATACAATGAAATTGTATCAAATTAAAATTGTGTTCAATTTGTGTGCAATATTTCATCATAAATCACGCCTTTTTTATTAGAAAGATCATCATTATAATGACTTTATGGAGGGAGATTCAGATAATTTATGAACTACCCTCTATTATCAATCTCCGTATCTGTGACACCAAAATCCAGTAGGGTATCTTCCGCTGGATGGAACCAGTTGCATAGGTAAGTGTTTTGACTCTGGAAAACCTTTGAAAATATAAATTGATAAAAATATCTATAGGTACAATCAACCTACTATGAAGAAAATATAAAAAATAAAGAATAAACCTTAAATTGATACAGAAATTAACATCAATTACAGAATACAAAATAATTACAGAGTTTTACAAATAAAACCTTACTATTGTCTTGATTTGAGAAAACATCACTAGTTAGAAATGTGAGAAATAGTGGGAAATGGGAAGAATACGGGACGTTGCGATAGAACATAACATCTCTTTGTAGTTATAAATGGGAAGAATACTGGACATTCAACTTTTTACAAATATTGCACCTAAACAAATCGATCAATTGGCATTACCTTTATAGATTCAATTTTATACATTTGTTATAAATACCGTTCATTAATAATAAGTAGTTGTGGTCTAACAAAAAATTATAAAATAGCATTTATCGTGAAGCCGCGCGAAGCGATCTCACTCCTCGGTATTTCGGTGGTCCATGATGATTTATCAAATAAGCACACTGTCTTGCTTTATTTTTTTTATGATAATAGATTATAGTAAAATTCTAGTGTTATAATTTTCAAACGCGTAAGTTTTTTTGTAAATGCCCCAGTTTTTTTGAAATCCTATGTCCCGTATTCTTCACGGAATAAAATTAAGGGTTAAATAGAAAAAAAAAAACATGGTACACAATATACCTAATGAAGCACAAAATAAAACACTACTCTTCATCACTAGAAGTGTCCTCAGAATATTCATCTCCACCGGTATTTATAATAGGTACCTACCTAAGTGATGCAGGATCGTTTCGTTACAAATCCATTCTAAAATACTGATTGATTTACTTATTTAATTGCGTGATCTACATAATAGTAGAATGAGACGAGCTGTGAACCAAATTCACTGGCGTGTTTGCGCCGCGTCGGCTTCCTTTAATTTCTTTTGTCAAAAGCGGCCATGTGCCGAAGCGGTAAATATCAAAATGAAGAAGAAGAAGAAGAAGAAAATTCATTTATTTGACGACACAATACTCAAAACAATAAAAAGAAAATTTATCATTCACTATCAATACAAGATGCCTACATTTTTTAACAAATTAACACAGAAAGGTTACAAAAAGTGGGTAAAAAATAAATAAACGATAAAACATGAAAACAATAATAAAATACATTATAGTTTTTAAGTATTGAGCCCCCAAAATGGGCCCGACTCAGCATAATGTTGCAACAGAGTGGTCCGTTGCAACGCTGATTTTCAGTCGGGTCCAAACTGCGGTTAGCATTGTACGTGTGAAAAAGTAAGGTTAAATAAGCTGCCCAACGGTGTGAAAAAGACAATGACAATAAGATACATTACTTAAATATTATACCTACTGTGCAGTGCTTGTGAAGAGTGAAGGTAATAAATACGGTGCCAAAAATACAATAGAATACCTACATTACTTAAATATTATACTGTGTAGTGCTTGTGAAGAGTGAAGGTAACAAATACATAAAATAAGATCGGGTAAAAAGTGAAACAAATAAATTTGTGACGTACAAATACTGTGTTGAAATAGACTTGCGGGTAATCGAGGAAATACAAACTAAGAAGAAGTTCGCAAAATGGTGACCTGCAAGAATTTTTCCCGTTCACGCCAAAATGGGCCGTAACGTGTATGTCACAAGTACGCGTACGCGAACACAGGCCGAGGACGAGAAATGGAAGCGCGAGACAACCCGTCAGTGAGTAACATATTAACCTGCTACTTATACATTTGCGTACTCAGGGCCATTTACAGGGGGGCCCCCGACCGATGTTTTTTTTTTTTCTTTCTTTGCTGCTACGTTTGTTGTTGTGTCTGCAACAGATGCGCCCTATAATTGGACCTAAAAGTGGGCTTACTTTTGCAGACACGGAGAGGTGGCGGGATGTTGTTCCAACATTTAGTAGCCGCATATCTAAAACTTCCCCGGAAGGCTGCTGTACGGTGTCTTGGTACTAGAAGCGGTGCAGTGGCCCCTCTTATCCTCTCAGCATGTCGTGATTGTCGCCAGGTAAGCTTAAAAAATAAATATGGTGGGTTGCGAGTATTTATGACGCCAAACAAAAGAGTTGCTAACTGTAGCCTTTGTCTCGCTTCCATTTTTAGAATGTTCGCGCCATTGAGGAAAGGGGTCACGTGTGTACGAGGTGGAATAGAAAAACTGTAACGAGCGCAGGCGTTTTGAACCCTTTGCACGAGCTTTTGGGTCCTTTGAAGTAAACAGGGACCATAAACAGTGGCGCAGTAATTGAGTCTCGACAATACTAGAGCCTCGCAAAGTCGTAGACGGAGCTTCTCACTAATAAAACTACGGATACGATACAACATTTTGAGTCGATAAAAACAATTTCTCACCACTTCTTGAACATGGCGCTCAAAATGCAACTCCCCGTCCATTATTATACCAAGATTTCGAGCTTCTGCTACTTGGTTCATTTGAGTGCCCAACATCTCCACCTGAAGATCGGCTTGGTTCATTGTTTTTATTTGCTTTTTTGATCCTACTAGCATATATTTAGATTTCGTGGGATTTAAAACCAAGCAGTTTGCTTTGGACCACTCAGCTATACTATTTAAATCCTCATTAAGGCGCTGAACGCAAGAAACAGCATCAGTCGGAAGAACTCTAGTGTACACTTGCAGGTCGTCAGCATATATGTGATAATGGCAGTGTTTGATATAGTTAGTTATATCGGCTGTGTAAATAATAAATAATAACGGACCAATAATTGATCCCTGGGGAATTCCTCTATCCAATAGCTTATCCTGGGACTCACGCGTAGTTCCATCAGACTTTTGTAGCAGTACACGCTGACGCCGACCCGACAAATAACTATTGAACCATCCAACACTGGCAGTATCAAAACCGTAATATGATAGCTTGGAAAGCATTAAGGAATGGTTTATTGAGTCAAACGCCCGCGAAAAATCTAGCATTACCAAAATACTACCGCTGCCGTTGTCTTGAGCACATAAAATATTGTCAATAACATCCAGTAGTGCGGTGCTTGCACTATGACCTTTGCGAAATCCTGACTGGATTTTAGGTAAAATATCATTGTCCTCGCAAAAGCGAATCACTTGATCGTATACCACCTTTTCAAGGATTTTAGACAGTATAGGCAGTAGGCTTATTGGTCTAAGGTCTGTTACATTTACCGGATTGCAGTTTTTAGGTATAGGTCGGACAATGGCAGTTTTCCAGTATTCCGGAAAAGTAGAAGTAACCATTGACATGTTTATGATATCCGTAATAGAACTTAACGAGTGTGGAAGGGACGCTATGATCATATCCAAACTGATGCCATCTACACCTTGTGCATTTGAGGAAAGAGACATTATAATTTTAGAAACGGCAGTGTCATTTACTGGATGAAGTGTGAACGTTGCACTATTATACCTATTACATTCAAAGTACGTCAGACGTGAGATATTAAAACAATTATCCCCAGGTATATTAACGAAATGATTATTAATTTCGTCGGGATCATCGAAGTAGTCCGGTATGTCATTTTTCCTGTTAAATTGGGGAAGAACTATATTTTTAAGTGTTTTCCATAAGGTTTTAGGTTTGTTAATGTTGCTATTAACATGCGTTTCGAAGTAACATCGCTTTTCGAAGTATAAACTAACATTAACCAAATGTTTAAGAGATTTGTAGTTCTTTTTATTTATATCAGTTTTTGTATCGGAGAACTTCCTATGGGCTTGATCACGCAGCTGCATCATATATAGAACGTTGCTCGTAAGCCATGGTTTCTGTTTGTCTCTAATGACTATTGTTTTCATGGGAGCGAGCTTGTTGAATAAAGATATAATAATATCAGAGAATTCTGCTACCATTTCGCATACATTACCCTTTTTTGATACACTATTCCAATAAATTGATTGTAATTCTGAATTTAAATTATTTATGTCAATGTTTTTTAAAGGTCTATAATTAACTTTGCGGGGTGGTAATTTTTGTTTTCTAATATTGAATTCTGCCGTGATTATGGCATGGCTACACAGACTAGGTATATGATCTGTAGTAACTGTGACCTTGACAGGGTCAACATCGGTGCACACCAGGTCAATTAGGGTCGAGGAATGTTCCGTGAAATGAGTTGGAGAACAAACTAAATTTTTCAGAGTCACACAAGTCAAAAAGTTTTCTAATTTATTTCTATTGCTACAACATTCTAATAAATTTATATTAAGATCGCCTAATAAGACTATGTGGTCGAAATTGGCAAAGCTTATAATAGATTCAGTTAAAGCATCCAGAAAGAGGTCACAGTTAAGCCACGGTGGCCTATACGGAGTTCCGATCACTAAACGGGTGGAATTTACCGTTACTGACAGCCACATTTGCTCCACTTGTTCAGGCGCGGGGGGATGAGGGACGGTAACAGCGCGCACGCCGCGGTGTACGTAAAACCCCACACCACCTCCGCGCTGTCGCACGGTGCGCGGCCGCGGCACATGCCGCAAACGGTACCCCGGTAACGTAGGGGCCCGGCCCTCTTCTCCTTGTCTCAACCAGGTTTCATTAATACCGATTATATCAGGTGAAATCCTAACGAATGCGGCCTCCAGTTCGTCGTGTTTAGTCCCTAGAGACCCCGCGCTGAGAAAACAAATTTTTAGTCCCGTCTTAATCATGGCTGAAAAGTGTACTTATAATTAATCATGTAAATATTATTCTCACTGTGATAAGTGTGTGTATAGAAGTAAGTGATATAAGAGTTTATAATAATTAATACATTCCATAGAAATATATATATTATAAGGGAGCAGAAATTACTAATTTGAAAAATTACCCGCTGGGACTGAAAACTTTTACAAGATGCCATAATTGCACTCATGCAAACAAAACATAAAGAACATAAAACACACATAAATGTCCTACTTAGACTTTGATAAAAGACTTAATATCTTCCTCGGTACGCAAAATGAATCTCTGCGAGTTTTGATCTTTTCGACCATAAACCCGCCCATCCTTGGTCCAAATAAACCTCCATTTGGCATTTCGGCCAGCGTCACGAGCCTTGGCGAACAGAGCACGGTTTATTTTAGTGAGCCGTTCGTTGACGTAAAAGCGGTTTTCTACGTGTGGAGGAAGGCCCATCTCCGCAGTGGTGGCGCCGCGGCGCACCCGTGCACCCTGCAGCAGCTGGTCTCTCAGTGAGCACCGAGTCAGTCGAACGACGATGGGGCGGGGGCGCGGCGTGGGGGCACCCTCCACAGGACCGCGCCTAGCTCCGACCCTGGAAACGCTTACGATATCGCGTTCATCGAGTGGCATACCCAGCTTCGTCGCCGCCGCCATCACCAGGTGACCCACGGACTCACCGTCGAACTCAGGAACTCCCGTGACCTCGACATCGTTCGACAGCATCTCCTGTTCTCTCTCATTTAACTGCGATTGAAGATCCGCGATTATTTTTGAGGTGTTATTGGCGTCTGATGCACAAACTTTCTCCTCCAGTGCCACAAAGTCCTCTCGCAGCTTAGCATTTTCGGCACGTAGGACTTCCACCTCTTTCTGGAAGCTCTCGCGTAATATGCCCAGGATGTGGTTAAAGTCCCCAGTGATAGTGGCTCTAAAGTGATCGAGCTTGTCGTCCAAAAGTTTCCCAAACTGATCGTAAGATAGGGGAGCCAAGGGATCGCCGGGTACCACATCCGTAAGGACCTCAGGCCCGGCACTCGGGATCACTGGTTGGACCTTAGCCGGCTCAACCACAGCGGACACGGATGGGGCCGCAGGTCGCTCCTCGAACTGCTTGCGGGTCGGTGTTTCGTCTCCTCTTCTGCGACCGCCAGTGTTATTGTTGCGCTTCGTTATATTATCGCAGGAGGGACACTGCCAGGATTTTTTGTTAATCTCCCGATAAGTGGCCGAAGTCATGTTCACGCATTGGTGGTGGTAGCATCTGCTACATAAGTAGCACTTAAGGACCTCGTTTCTTGCGACTGTTTGCATGCACGCCTCACAGTTCATGATGTGTATGTTGTAGTTAACTCAAAACTCAAAGTACTCGTGAAAATTCTCTGAGAGACAAACAAAAATGGTGTCGTATCTGTAGTCGTTGCTCCGTGTCGACTATCAAGCCCGGTGAGTTTTTTGCCACCAGAAATCAGGCGGCGCGTGAAATTATACCTTAAGCAGTAGCACTAGCCGCGGAATTGGCTTGTTAACGAGGTTGTTTGTCGCACTCACTTGTCCGTTACAAAGACAACGATCAGCTGATTCTTTGTTTCACAACTTCTGTTTTGTAGTTAATATTCGTAATGCACTCAACTCAATATGTTATTTACACTTTGGCTGACCAAATAAACTGGCTTGAATAAACTTGCACAAGTTTTTATATTTATAGAAAGCAAATTACTGAAGAGCGTTATCAACGAATATGTCACCGTAGGGCGTCAAAGACTAACAAAATGACACTATGATAGCGAACAGACTTTAGCTTTTTTAGCGTCCTGATATCTGAATTGCACGTAAGGTATCGCTGCTAGAGTCCCTTTTTCTTTAATTGATTTTGTGGAGTGAATCTTCTGTACTTGTACTTTTAAGTATTCTGTGCCACGGTGAACCACGGGACAAAGTTAAAGTCGCGTGTCGACAACAGCCACCACGTGTCCCAGGAGGACGTGTCGCTAAAGTTTTCTTTGCAGCTGCACTTATAAAGGTCCAGGCCACCAGGCGGCCGACGGAAAATATCATACAATGAGAGCACTCGTCGATCAAGGTCGCAGACGTCACTTATAATATAATATACTAGCTATTGCCCGCTATTTCGTCCGTGTGGGCTTTAGTTGAGAAAAGTGTTTGCAAATAAGTTATTTAGTTACTATCATACTAACTTTCCAACCCCCTCTTACCCTTAAGGGATGATTTTTGAAAAAATATTTTATACATGTTTCATGACCTTTAATGAAGAACCTTCATATTGAATTTCATGCGAATAACTTCAAACACGCCAAAGTTTTATGCTAACTTTGCACCCCCGTTTTACCCCCTTAGGGGGTGAATTTTCAAAAATCCTTTCTTAGTGCTCCCCTATGTAATAAAAGAAACCCCTGTGCAAAATTTTAGGCCCTGCGTTGATATGTCAGTCAGTCAGCTTCTCCTTTTATATTATATAGAAAACAGAGATAGCACTTCCGAGTCGGCCGATGCAAAGGGCGTGGGTACCAAACAGACAAACGCAAAGGGCAGTATTCAGTATTCACATCAACTGCCAAAATCAACAGTGACTACACCTTCAACACGGATGTAGTCATTATGAACAATAGGCTATTTGGCCGATTTCTGAAAGCCATCTTAGATTGTTTAATGGTGTTCATGGAGTCCTCATAAAGTGATCATTTTAAATTCTTTCGTGGATTTGTTCTCAAAAAGGCAAACGAAAATTTACTTTTCAAATGCGAAGCCAAAACGCTATCTTAGGCAATATGGCGTCGCACAGGATTGTGACGTCACTTCCCGGTAAACCAACCAATGAACGTAACAAAGAATGAATGACAGACGCATTTTTTACTAGCATGTGACGTCATCATAGAAACGGGCAATCCAGGCCGTTTTCGATACAATGGCGACAGATACAAATTATAAAAGTTTATCTTGTGTTTTTTTTACAAATCATAATTGTTTTTTTAGTTAATACGCTTTAAACCGATTTTTGACACATAATTTATACGAATACCTACGTATAACTAATACTGTTTTCTTCACACTGTCAAATAGCCTATTTAATCAAAGACCTACCGAACACATCATTCTCCAAGATAAGTTAGTCCTATCGGAAAAAAACATCCACCCGGCGGACCCAGACTTTAATATCAGAGTCGGGCGAATCGAGCGGACTGATTTCGTTTCCTCCGAAATCTTGCTATTTAGTCTCATCAAAAGACGAGATCCTCATCAGCGCTAACTACAAACAGACCAAATGGTTACAAACGAGCAATTTTGGTGGCTAAGAATAAAGATGTGAATGCTTTAAACTTTATAATTGAAAATGAAATCGTTGGTAACTAACTACTCTTCATTCATTCAAATCTATTGACTGTGTAACATACGAAGATGAAGCCACTAATATTATCAATCCGGAAACATCCGATCCAAAAGTTCCCTTGACGCTAGCAGCGTTTCCCCGCTGCACGGAAAGGGAAATCCTCTGCGTCAGTTATGCCCCGGAACATGAACCCACGACTCCTCAGGCGTCTAGCGATTTCCCTAACGAAACCTCATAATCGTCATCCCCCCATACTCCCATTGTTTCGACAGCCAGTGGGACGAACAAATAACAAAATAATAACAAATAAATAGCGGATAGGATACTCACAATGGGTTGGCGTTCGGTGGCACCTGTTGTTGCACCGTGGGCGCGTACATCGCATGCGGTGCGCCCACACTCGCGGCACCGCTCTGCGTCACTCTGCAATAGGCACCACTGGTATTAACGCTCAAACGCTTATTTGAAGCTCTTGATCGTACCCTAAAAGATCCGCGCAAGGACACGAAAGTTTTTGGTCGTGCAAGACCGACATGGAAGAAAGTGTTTGAAAGCTGTATTTTACCATCGCTAACTTATGCCTGGATTACGAGCTGGATGAGAGCAGCCGAGGACCGTCCTCAGTGGCGTGCAATGGGAGAGGCCTATGTCGAGCAGTGGACAACCATAAGCTGATGAAGATGATGATGATGATGACGAGCTTTAACAAAGGAGGACGAGAAGAGGCTACAGACCTATCAACCAGCCATGGAACGGAGTATGCTCGGGAAGTCCCTCAAAGACAGAATACGCAACCCGGAAATTCGGGAGCAAACTATAGACATGGACGCTAGACACCGTACGAAGTTAAATGTGAATAGGCAGGTCATGTCGCGAGGTTAGCTGACGGCAGATGGACGAGAAAAGTCACAGAAATGTACCTTTGAGGCCGCAAAAGAAGACGAGGCAGACCTAAAAAGAGACAGCATAGCGCCAGATAGGGGTAGGGACCGCTGAGTTTATCTAGAGGAGGCCTTCAACCGTAGAGGGGACCCTTAATATTTATAATAATAATCATTCCGGCTATCAAGCAGAAGGCATGCTTGATACAGCTCGGATAGTCCGGCGTTTTTTGTCGCCCTGACCTCCGGCCGCTTGGACTCCTCAGCCGGAGGGCGTCCGTCTGGCCACTTTGGTCAGCGGGACTATTATCTTTTTTTTTCTACATAATAATAAGAAGAAGAATATCTAGATTCATGTCTTTAGTATGTTAAAATTCTTATACATGCCTGTAAGTGGTAATAAAAGGCTTTCTTTATTATTTATAAAGAGACTGAAGAATTATTTGTTAAGCTGACCTGAGGCTGCTTAAAAAAGTTTAACATTGTTTTTTTTATTATTACTATTATTTAATATTTTTTGCATGTTCATATTTAATACTTTTTTTAAAGTCAAATTAATTTTAACTGAGAATTATCTACACCAAGAAACTCGCAGATCAGAGCAAATGTATCTTTTTTATATTTTTGGTCTATTCAAGTTCCGCGAGACATGTTGTAGGTTTTATTCATAATTTAATTTCAAAATCAGCAATGCTTCCTGCTCCTGCTACCTATACTGGCTTTAGAGAAATATACAATAATTTTCTTTAAGTTACGGTTGAATTTTCGTTTTTAAAGATGCCAGCAATTAGCCGTACAAACTTAAGTCACAAAATAGGAAATCAATATTCATACCTACTATTGGCAACTATTGGCAGCTCTATTGTCAACGGTTACATATTTGCGCCGTTTGGAGTCGAAACGATGGGCAAATGGGGCCCAGAAGCGCGCCTGCTGTTTAAGGATCTAGCGGCGCGCCTAATCGACGCATCAGGAAACCAGAGGGCTGGCGCGTACCTCGGCCAAAGAATAAGCCTTGCCATCCAAAGAGGCAACGTCGCCAGCGTTCTGGGCTCCTTGCCGCGGGATAGTGACCCCCAGGTCACCCGCACGTGTTTTATTTGTAAATATATATTTTAAGCATAGTTTTATATATAAGCTATATTATTTTTTATTTTTTATAATTTAATCAATGGTTTATTCAGATCTGCTAAAAATAATAAATTATTTTTGTTCAGAAAAAAATATATTCATACTTAATACAAAACAACGTCTGTCGGGTACGCCAGTAAAAAATAAACAGCGGATAGGATACTCACAAAGGGTTGGGGTTCGGTGGCATCAGTTGATGCAGCGTGGGCGCGACGTACGTCGAGCTGTGTGCGCCCACATTCACGGCGCCGCTCTGCATTACTCTACAATAGACAACACTGTATTAACTTTTGCAAGTCTAAATCGTGGTCGTCCTGTGCAGCGCGGCTGCCGCGTGACTGCAGTCGATGCCTTCTTATTACAAACACAGCCGCGGGACTTAGGGTGGCGCACGTTATTTGAACGATGTATTCCAACGAGGAATCATCATTGTGCTCCTGCTTCTGTTGGTTCTCCTTCCTTTTTCCTCCTCCTCCGTTGGCGCCATCGACGTCGCGTTCATAGAAAAAAAAATACTACTTGAGCGGCGTTCCTCCGCTGCACAGCTAGAGGAATTCTCGGCATCAGGTATGCCCGGAAGGATAGTCATACCCACGACTCCTCAGGCGTTGACCGATTTCCCTAGCGTATCCTCTTCCGTCACCCCCCAATACACCCATTGTTTCGACAGCCAGTGGGACGAACAAATAATAAATACTTCTAATAAATAAACAGCAGATAGGATACTCACAAGGGATTGGGGTTCGGTGGCATCAGTTGATGCACCTTGGGCGCGACGTACATCGCACTCGGTGCGCCCACACTCGCGGCACCGCTCTGCATCACTCTGCAATAGACAACACTCGTATTAACTTATGCATTATCTAAATCGTGGTCGTCCGGTGCAGCGTGGCTGCCGCGTGACTGCAACCGATGCCTTCTCATTACAAACACAGCAGCGCGACTTAGGGTGGCGCACGTCATTTCAACGATGGACTCCAACGAGGAAACATCATTGTTCCTCCTACTTTTGTTGCTTCTCCTTTGGCGCCATCGACGTCGGGTTCATAGTAAAAAACGGTACTGGATTGATCCTTTTTTTTGTGTTGTTTTTTCATGCTAATATTGATTATTTAACATTAACAAATTGTTAAAAACTGTACACATTTTGTTTTTATTGTGAATAAACATATTTGAATTTAAAAGTAACAAATACATACAGGAAAACATAAAACCAATTCACTCAAGTTTATACTTATAGCACACAATTTAGAAATAAGATTATTAAAATTCAAGCAATAAAAAGAAGTCGCTCGCTGCACATATCAACAATGTATCTTTAATACACAGAACAAAGTCGGGTTTGTTCGAACGGACTCACGAATCGAGAGGACTGATTTCATTTCCTCCGAAGTTTTGCTATTTAGTCTCATCAAAAGACGAGATCCTTAGCAAAGTATTCGAGACAAACAGACCAAATGGTTACAAACGAGCAATTTTGGTGGCTAGGAATAAAGATGTGAATGTCTTAAACTTTATAATTGAGAATCAAATCGTTGTTACTCTGCATTAATTCAAATCTATTGACTGTGTAACATACGAAGATGAAACCACTTACTATCCAACTATTTTCAAGCTCCTTCGATGTGCCTGGTACCACAGTAAATGTACAAGAGAAGTCGGGCTCGGTAGTCATCATGCTTCGAAATCTAAAGCAAGCAAAACTTTGCAATGGAGCGCACGTGGTGATAAGAAAACTGATGAGTAATGTGATTCACGCGACGATACCTACCTACTCAAAGGAAAAGTTGAAGACGAGTTAGTTGTCATTCGAATATCGTTAAAACTCAAAGGGTATATACGTTGGGATCATTGGAGTCATCAGAATGGCTCTCAGATATGCCCTTATAGTTTAAACGGTTTTTATCCTAATACGTCTTGCCTTCGCCATGATGCTTAACAAATTACAAGGACAATCCTTGACTGTTTGTGGTCTTAGCTTAGAAAATGCATATTTTTCTCATGGTCAGATGTATGTGGCATGTCCAATTGTTCGCGTGTCGGGAAATAATCCGCTTTATTTATTCTTGCGCCTGATAAAAAAAAAACAAAAATATAGGCTTAACAAGATGCTTCATTATCATCATCAGGCTATATTAGTCCACTGCTGGACATAGCCCTCCCCTAATGAACGCCATAGCGCCCTGTCTTCAGCTTGCCGTATCCAGCATCTGCCTGCAGTTTTTCGCAGATCGTCATCCCAATAACAAGATGCTTAAATGAAGCAAATTAAGCCGAGTTCATCCTATGCTGCACAATATGTAATAGCTTAATTCAATCATGTTTTGCATGTCTGCCTTGTTTGGCAGTCCCCAAACAAGGCTGGGCCCATAACTTGGGGACTTTACTACTGTGCGCAGTTTCTGTTGTACTAAGTGGTTGACAAATTCCTAAACGCAACAGCCCTTTTGGAAGATATTTACTATGTTCATAGTTAATATTTATAATAAATTAGGCAGATTAAGTTTTAGGTAAGTTACAATATAAATAAGAATATATGCGTTTCTGTTAGTTTATTAATATACCTACTATTTAACAAAAATAAATAATTACAAACACAATCGCAATTCCCATAAAGCCTGTCACATATAAAAATAAAAGTATGATTTTAGAGGTAAACTACAACAACCAACATAAAAGCTATAAACCAAATAAAACAAAAATACCGCCCCGGGACACGCCCGATCCAATAGTTCCCATGAAGCTAGCAGCGTTCTCCCGCTGCACCGCCAGGGAAATCTTCTGCATCAGTTAAGCGGCATATCTGGGGCATATCGTATGCCCCGGAAGGATGGCCACGGCTCCTCAGGCGTCGACAGAATTCCCTACCTCCTCCATCATCAAGCCTGGAGTATCTTAAAAAGCTCAAAAACTTTTATTATTAGTATGCTTAACAATATCTCATGAACTAATGAAAATATCAATAAACGGGTTATTGATCCAGATAGATAAACCTGACGTGACTCAGAATAATGTATCTAAAACCTACATTTTTGCAAAAAATGTCGAATACGTTGGTTGTCGTTAGAACGGCAGCATTGTTTCGACAGCGAGTGGGACGAACAAATGATTTAATTAATGCATATGTCGTAGGACGATTTGATAAATTGCATTTTCGCAAAAATCCTAGGTGTATCGCGAAAACACGGATTATTGGATAATGGCTTTGAAATTTCTCAATTTTACTGAAAAAAGCTAGGGCTTTTGCAAAAACGCGAGTTCTCTTAGTAAGATTGAATATCTTGAACTCTGATTGGTTCGATTTTGGTTAACAGGCCAACACTTGTTGTGATTGGTCCCTAGTTTTCCTTGTTGGTTTTAGGTATTTTGTCATAGAGTTAGAAAGACTAAGAGAAGACAATCGAAATTAGTATCTTTACTTCTTATTTAATACTAGCTGTTGCCGGCGACTTCGTCCGGGTGGGCTTCAGTTGAGAAAAGTGTTTTCAAATAAGATATATTTACATACATCTTTATTTTGCCTAGCATTCGTCGAATAATAATCGAAGCGACTATTACCGACCGACGTCTGCCCGCGTTCGGGTTGCCCAATTGTCGACTACGTAGGTACAGTCGACAGCACGTCAACCGCCACATTTTAGTTGCAAAGTCGCCCGTAATGCAACGGAGTAGAGAGAGAAAATAGGTGTATAAGATGATGTGCTATCGACTGTACGCCCTGCCCCCTACCTCGCGCGCGTGGACCGCTAGATAGAGGATTTTCTACATTTTTAAATCCGATACTTTAAACTGAGAATTTATATATTAATGAATATTTAATTTCATTGAAATAATGTAGGTTTTTTTATATTTTTATTTAAATTCCCAACCCTCTTTTAGCCCCTTAGGGATAGAATTTACAAAAAGGGATGTCAGAAATAATCATAATTAGGAACTATAACCCAAATACAACATTTAATTGAAATAACTTTGAAAATCAGAGAACTTTCATACTAACTTCGCACCCCTCTTAATCCTGTAAGGATTGAATTCACAAAAAGGGATATCGGCAATATCCATTATTAGAAACTTATAACCCAAATAAGACTTTTTATTGAAATAACTTTGACGGTCTTGCATAAGTTAAGAAACATTGTTATAATTGGTACCGGTATCAAATATTTAGGCGATCTATCGTGCTATCTCGACTCGCATTGTCCAGTCGATACTTATATTATTATGTGTTTGCAGAATAATATCATAGTACTCATTAGTTGGAGTGGAGGTACTTGAATAACAGGAGAGGTAAGATGTTGTCTTTTCAAAATCAGAATTTTTTTCCTCACCAACGCCTATCACGTCCTATTTTTTTTCATTTCTATACTTTTGCTGCGTATTCGTTCGCTAAATACCTAATCCTTCTATTGAAGCAATCACACTATTTATCCGTTCTTTAGTCCATTCTGGTTTAGTAGGTCCGACCTGTCTATTAGCGTAAAACTTTCTTAATTCTATGTTGAATCTTTCCTTATCAGACATACATTCAAAATTGGTTTCCCATTCGGGATTAATTTCTTTTTTGTCATTTTGAACTCACAAACACACCTTATATTACATGGTATACTATTTAGTTAATAACAGCGAATGCAAAAACATAAAAACATCGCCAGTAAGGCCCGTGACAGAATAGAATTTATAACAGGGTGATGCGTCAAGTCGTCAACCAATCAGAAAATATGTTGTTTTGAGCGATGCGATCGACCAATCAGTGTGCTTAGGTCATAAAAGCCAACGACTCTTTTCGCAATCTTTCTAAAGTAACCCGCGTTTTTGCAAAAGCCCTACCTTTTTTTAGTAACATTGAGTAATGTCAAAGCCATTATCTAATTTTCCGTGTTTACGCAATAGCCCTAGAATTTTTGAGAAAATTCGATTTATCAAATCGTCCTACGACACATATAATAAATAAACAGCGGATAGGATACTCACAAAGTGTTGGGGTGCGGTGGCAACAGTGGTGGCAGCGTGGGCTCGACGTACGTCGAGCTGTGTGCGCCCGCATCCACGGCGCCGCTCTGCATTACTCTACAATAGACAACACTCGTATTAACTTTCGCAAGTCTAAATCGTGGTCTTCCGGTGCAACTCAGCTCCCGCGTGACTGCAGCCGATGCCTTCTTATTACAAACACAACCGTGGGACTTAGGGTGGCGCACGTTATTTGAACGATGTATTCCAACGAGGAATCATCATTGTTGCTCCTGCTTCTGTTGGTTCTCCTTCCTTCTTCCTTCTCCTAACGAAAACTCTTCCGTCATGCCCCCATACTCCCATTGTTTCGACAGCCAGTGGGATGAACAGATATACAGCGGATAGGATACTCACAAAGGGTTGGGGTTCGGTGGCACCTGTTGATGCAGCGTGGGCGCGACGTACATCGCACTCGGTGCGCCCACACTCGCGGCACCGCTCTGCATCATTCTGCAATAAACACCACCCGTATTTACACCGACACCGACAAGTTTAGTGCTAGCATTAAGTTGCTCGTGTTTGTTTTTTTTTATTTGTACTCTGTTACGAACTTACTAACTTAGCGTAAGTGCTAGCATTGCACTAAAGTTGTTATAAAAAGTTAAAATTTAAAATAAGTTTAAATTGGCCATATCTCGAAAACCGTGCAACTTTACTGAGGTCATGTTAGGACGGTTCGACGCCTCTTGAGCAGGTCTACCTCCAGTGTCAGTGACGTGTCATTTTTGGGACACGCTGTATACGTCAAATCCATCAAAAATATCGTCCCGGGACACACCCGATCCAAAAGTTCCTATGACGCTAGCAGCGTTCCCTTGTTGCACCGCCAGGGAAGTCATCTGCATCAGGTATGCCCTGGAAGGATGGTCATACCCACGACTCGTCAGGCGTCGACCGATTTCCCTAACGAAACCTTTTCCGTCAACCCCCCCATACTCCCGTTGTTTCGAATACCAGTGGGATGAACAAATAATCAATACATATAATAAATAAATAAACAGCGGGTAGGATACTCACAAAGGGTTGGGGTGCGGTGGCAACAGTGGTGGTAGCGTGGGCTCGACGTACGTCGAGCTGTGTGCGCCCGCACTCGCGGCACCGCTCTGCACTCTGCAGTAGACAACACTCGTATTAACTTTTGCAAGTCTAACGCTGTTTACACCGCAGCGGCAGCGGCACCGCCGGACATGCTTATAGACTTGGTACGGACTTGCCGCCCCCGCGGCGGCGTAGTATGTAAGCCTCCATACAAATCCAAGCGGCACCATGTGTAAGTAGCCTAAATCGTGGTCGTCCGGTGCAGCGCGGCTGCCACGTGACTGCAGCCAATGCCGTCTCATTACAAACACAGCCGCGCAACTTAGGGTCATTTAGGGTCAGGCACGTCATTCCAACGAGGAAACATCATTTTTGCTCCTGCTTCTGTTGGTTTTCCTTCGGCGCCATCGACGTCGCGTCCATAATAAAAAAGACAGTAATCGTAAACAACAATCGTAAACTCCAACAAGTAAATTTTAATATCGTCCCTTAGCTCACAACACCGCTCAAGTCGAAAATTGGCGGTTTTCACATTTGAATGCCATTAGATGGAGCTGCTCATTGCGCGTCTAACCATTGGTCACACCTGTAAAGTTGGTAAAAATAACTTAAGTGGTGTTGTAAGCTAGGGAACGATATGCGGTAATATTGGTTTTAAAGGAGATATTCGCACCCTTGCAAGAACAACGTGATATTTCGAAGAAAACCATTTTTTTTATTCATAGATATTTAGAACCGCCCCAACGAGCTCTTTTTTCAGTAAAAACGCGATTTTATTTACTCCGAAAACGCCGGAATTAAGAGCAAAAAGACACTGCATCACGTTATATCTCTTCCGGCCATTACTTTGAAACCTTAAAAATGCTCTCCTGTAAAGTAAGAGTTTCCGAAATAACACGATGTTCTTGCAAGTATGCGATTATGTATTTTGTAATTAAATATGTAGACGAAACCAAAACAACTTTTAAGAGCCCTACAACATAAACAGCACTACATATTTGCTAAATGTTTCTTTGGGATGGCATCAACAATCATTAATAAACTACCACAAACACTACGGGATGTAGGACTTTCAAGCATGAGCTATTTAATTTACTTGTATCTAAAATCCATTAGAAAATAAATTGTTTTTTTGCTGAGCATGCATTTTAGGTTAATATCTTTATAAAATGCATGATATATCTACATAATTTATGCTCGACGCCATATCGTCCCCTAGCTTACAACACCGCTTAAGTCACTTTTACCAACTTTATAGGTGTGACCAATGGTTAGACGCGCAATGAGCAGCTCCATCTAATGGCATTCAAATGTGAAAACTGCCAATTTTCGACTTGAGCGGTGTTGTAAGCTAAGGGACGATATTGGTAAAATTACGTAGGTCACACTAAAAGTTTTGCTTAGCTTAAGAAAACAAGATGTTATAACCAAAATATTATGTTTATTGCTTTTCAAAATACTCTTCTTTACATTTTAAACAATTTTTATGCGATCGAATCATTTTTTAAAACAGGAGGACCACAGATCTGAAGGCATGTTTTTTGCGTGCTGATTGAACGCTATCACTGCCTCTTCGGAATTGTAGGAGAAAACTGAAACCTCTCGTCAAATCTTTGATTTTGGGAAAAATACAGAAATCACAGGGTGCTAGGTCGGGGCTATGTGCAGGATGGGTGACGAGTTGTACTTTTTCGGAAGCTAAAAATGAGTATTGTTTTGTTGGCCGTGTGTGAAGAAGCGTTGTTGTAGGATATTGCGGCTTTTTGGTCGTCTTTCGCGAACTTTTTCTAAAACCCTGGGTAAACAAATGGTAGAATACCACTCGGCATTAACACTCTTTTGATCTTCAAGTGGAATTGCGCAAATGGGACGCGTAGCTGAGAAAAAAAGCGATCAATTTTTACCAACGTTTCTCGCCTGCCTCAATTTTGTTGGCCTGTTCTCATTTTCAAACACCCATTCACAAGATTTCTGTTTTTTTCGGGTCCAAATCAATAAATCCACGTTTCGACTCCTGTGACAATGTCTTAAACAGCATTAGAATGTCCGTGGTCGTTCTTCAGTAGCATCTGTGAGTACCATTCCACGCGAGCCCGCTTCCGCCACATACCTACTACCTAATCGATTAATTCTGAAAATAACAACTTTGAAATTCATAAAATAACATTTTGTTTTCATTGTGAACAAAAATATTACAATTTGAAAGTAAAAAATACGTACATGGAGACATAAAACCAATTCACACTGGTTTACACTGCAGCACAAAATTTATCTTAAACTTAAAACGTTAAAAAGAAGTCGCTAGCTGCACAAATCGCTTAAATTGCCAAGGAGAAACCTTGATATTGTTTAATAAATTAGGCAGATTGTTTTTATTTGTAAATATATAATTAGTTCGCCAGCGTTCGGGGATCTTTGCCGCGGAATAGAGACCTGGAGTAGATGTTTTATTTGTAAATATATTTTAGCATAGTTTAATATATAAGCTATATTAATTTTTATTTGTGGTAATTTAATTTATAGTTTCGTCATTATTATTATATCTACTGTTTGTTAATAAAGCTTCATAAAAGTTTACAAATTAGTTTATAGATGAGTTTAAAAAAATATTAAGTTTTTATCATATTATATTCGTGGTATTATATTCCAAATTATGTTCATCATCATCATCATCATCAGGCTAAATTAGTCCACTGCTGGACATAGCCCTCCCCTAATGAGCGCCATAGCGCCCTGTCTTCAGCTTGCCGCATCCAGCATCTGCCTGCAGTCCTTAAATGAAATAAAATATGTTCATTTGGCAGATTAAGTTATAAGTTACACTGATTAGAAGTGAGAATGCATACGTGTCTTCTTAAACTTAAAACAATTAAAAGAAGTCGCTCGCTGCACAAATCTATCTATATACCTACATATAAAAGGAGAAGCTGACTGATTGACTGACATATCAACGCAGGGCCTAAATTAGAAGGATTAGAAACCTGAAATTTTGCACTGTGGCTCTTTTTATAAAGTAGGGGAGTACCTAGAAAGGATATTTGAAAATTCACCCCCTAAAGCGGACAAAAGGGGGTGCAAAGTTAGTATGAAACGTTAAACACTAAAAAAAAATCGCTTGCTGCACAAATAGCTTATATTACTGAATAAATTAGGCAGATTAAGTTACAAGTTACAATACAAGTGAGAATACATGCGTCGCTTTTAGTTTATTAATTTATTTTAACAAAAAGAAATATTCATTACAAACACAATCAAACTTCACATAAAGCTTCGTCAAAAATAAAAAAAGTATGATTTTAGAGATGACAAACAAACAACCAACACAAAAGCTATATCTACACCAAAACAATTAAAAATACCTCCCCGGGACACGCCCGATTCAAAATTTCCCATGACGCTAGCAGCGTTCCCTTGCGGCACCGCCAGGGAAATCCTCTACATCAGGTATGCCCCGGAAGGATGGCCACGACTCCTCAGGTGTCGACCGATTTCCCTAACGAAACCTCTTCCGTCATCCCCCCCATACTCCCATTGTTTCGACAGCCAATGGGACGAACAAATCGCACACTTGCAAGAACAACGTGTTATTTCGGAACCCTTACGTGTAACGTGAGAGCATTTTTTTAAGGTTTCAAAGTAATAGCCGAAAGAGATAGCGCTATAACGTGATGCAGTGTCTCTTTTGCTCCTTATTCCGGCTTTTTCGGAGTAAATATTGTCGCGTTAAAAAAATCTATGAATAAAAAATGGTTGTCTTCGAAATATCACGTTGTTCTTGCAAGGGTGCGAAACAACAAATACATAATTATAATAAATAAACAGCGGATAGGATACTCACAAAGGGTTGGGGTTCGGTGGCACCTGTTGTTGCAGCGGCGTTGGCTCGACCACTCTGCAATAGACAAGACTCGTAAACTCCAATAGTATAGTAAATTCTAATATGCTGTGGTACGGAGAGGTTTTTAGAGATATAATCATCATTATCAACCCATCGTGTCCCCACCGAGGGGCACAGGTCTCTTCCCTGAGGAAAGAAGGAAGTGGCGTTTTTCCTAGCGGTTCCATGCTTCGCAAGGCACGTTAAGCAGTTGGTGCCGGCTACCTTCGATAGATGGCAGTCATTAAGCCAAGTCAGAGGCCTTAGGGGCGCGGCTTGAAAACTTCTGACAGTAAGGCCAGCCACTAGTCTTACAAGCCTCCACCAATCCGGACTTGGTCCCCGTGGTGGAGTATGGCCTATAGGTAACTTCCTCAGGGAAGAGACCCGTGCCCCTCGGTGGGGACATAATGGGTTGAAGATGATTGTTATATGAATTATTATGGTCATTTTTTTATTTTCTTTCATTTAGGGTCACCAATTTACACATGACTTTCCGGGAAGAGTGACGAAGGGCACATTGTTATCCACGGCTCTGCGAACGACGAGTGTGGTTATCATAATGGCTGCTGGCGCGTTACGGGTAGGTCCAGTTGTCCATTAGTGGACGGCGGTGGCAGTTGCGCTGGGGGCCTGTGACGGTCCACACTGACTTTGCGATTCGACCGCCACTTATTCACAAGTGTAGGGGAATATAATAATTCTTTGCTTCGTACGATAATCAATGAATCGTAGAATTACTGTTATACAAGAGCATTGAGCTAGATGGCATGTTTTTGCAATTAAACATTACCTAACTTTTATTTCTTACAAATATTTAATTCAATTTCAATAAAAATTGCTCATCTTACATAGTTTCTAAGACGAATAAACAACGTTTGAAAGACGTTGGCTGTATGAAAATTCTTCAATGATAATGTATCGGCAGAAAATATAATGTAACAAAAAATATGCTGTAACTGTGTTATTTCAATAATACTTATTTTAATTTATTTTTTTAATAAAAAGAAAGTTAAGTCAAGGACAATCAGTTGATAGCATCAGAAGGAGGGATCCAAAGGAGTCCGACAATGTTATTCACTAAAAAACTAATAAATCAATAACTGAATATTTTATAAAGGCTTCAATTAGCATAATTATTAAATACTAGCGACCCGCCCTGGCTTCGCACGGGTGGCCAATTCGTTTCCGTGTAAATAAAATTCCCGGGGTAGTAATTTTTTTACACCTTGGGTTACATTATTTGAGATTTTGTACGGAACCCTAAACTTTCTGAAAATCCAATATAGTCTATATTACTCACAAGGAATTTAGCTTCCTAATGATGAAATATTTTTTAAAATCGGCCCAGTAGTTTCTGAGCCTATTCATTACACACCCACAAAAATAAAAAAATACAAATCTTGCATCTTTATAATAACTACTAGTATAGAAGTATAATCAGTAAATATAAATTCAGTAAAGTACTCAAAATACTTATTTTACAAATAAATAGAATTATATAAAAAGTTTAAAAAAAGGGATTTAATAGCATTCTATTAAATCCCTTTTTTAAAACCCCCACCCCGTCATTACATATGAACGCCTATGCAATGTAATGACTATGATTTTTTTTGAGGACCTAAAAGCCACAAAAACATTATTTTAAAACGTTGTTTTGCTAAACAGCCAAAAACGCGGTCCGCCATTTTGTCCTCTACGTTTGTAAACAAAGTTTGACATTCAACATAGGTAGAGTTCGTGCCACGAAAGAAGTATGAGTCACAATAGAACCTACGCACGCTTGTTTGTTTACAACCAAAGGTGCTTTCAAGATGGCGGATAGTGTTTTCACCGTTCCGATTTAAAAGAGAAAAATATTTTTTTTATTTGCAAATTTTGCAGCCATCCTGCATATTTACTTAGCAAAGTCAATATATTTCGGTTTCTTACGTTAGATACTACAGGAAATATCCATTTATCGCGTCAAATTTGATACGAGGCAAGTAGCGTATTCCAAACATTTGATCTATTTGTAGAAAAGTGGCAAAGTGGCTAGGTATATCTGATCGAACGGTGAGTTTTTTGCCATGTTATTTTCTCACTATGAATCTGGTATTAGACAAGGCACCCACGGTGATTAGGAACTAGTGTTTGGCTTGGTAGAAAACCAGCAAAAAGACAGTTTCGCATAGGTTTTATCTAGAAAGCTGCTGAAGACATTATATATGTAAAGTAACATGTTAGGCAGAGTCTAAAACAACCAATTCAAAGAAACTCAAAATACACAAAAAATTGTTTTGGTTTATAAACCAATAACCAGGCACAGAGCCTAACTAAAACTGAGTGTAAAACTACATTCAATAATATGTAGTGGACAAGTGTGGGCTGACCGACGTTGGTTCTTATGGCTTGAGGGCTAAAGGCATGTCTAGTTATAAGCTATGACTAGCCAAGAAAAGCGTACGTTCAGTTGTCTACCAGAGGGCGGGTGTGGGCCGGTGGACGGCGGTGGTACTCACATTTCAGCCAGGTCGAAGTTTAGAATTTCCGCGAAGAGTGATGATGGGGACAGGGCTTCCACGACACCGCGAACGACGAGCGTGGTTATCATAAGGGGCCATCCATAAATTACGTCACACGAATTTCATGTTTTTTTTACCCCTCCCCCGTCCTTGTCACAGCCGGTCACATTTGTGAGACCCCCGCTCCCTAGTGTGACGCCACATATTTTGCAATTTTATATGTAGATTTCTATTGAATTAAAACAGCAGTTCCGAAATTAGTTTTATTTCCGAAAGAGTTGCAAATAGAGTTAGGAACAGATAGAGTTGGAAATGTTTTTGTATTTTTCGTTGATAGATCAAAGATCGTGTTTTAACACTCAGATTATAATAGATTTTGAAATGTGACGTCACGAAATGTAGGACCCTCTCCCGCCCCCTTGTCACACAATGTCACACTTCGCCGACCGACAATTCAAAGAAACTCAAAATACACAAAAAATTGTTTTGGTTTATAAACCAATAACCAGGCACAGAGCCTAACTAAAACTGAGTGTAAAACTACATTCAATAATATGTAGTGGACAAGTGTGGGCTGACCGACGTTGGTTCTTATGGCTTGAGGGCTAAAGGCATGTCTAGTTATAAGCTATGACTAGCCAAGAAAAGCGTACGTTCAGTTGTCTACCAGAGGGCGGGTGTGGGCCGGTGGACGGCGGTGGTACTCACATTTCAGCCAGGTCGAAGTTTAGAATTTCCGCGAAGAGTGATGATGGGGACAGGGCTTCCACGACACCGCGAACGACGAGCGTGGTTATCATAAGGGGCCATCCATAAATTACGTCACACGAATTTCATGTTTTTTTTACCCCTCCCCCGTCCTTGTCACAGCCGGTCACATTTGTGAGACCCCCGCTCCCTAGTGTGACGCCACATATTTTGCAATTTTATATGTAGATTTCTATTGAATTAAAACAGCAGTTCCGAAATTAGTTTTATTTCCGAAAGAGTTGCAAATAGAGTTAGGAACAGATAGAGTTGGAAATGTTTTTGTATTTTTCGTTGATAGATCAAAGATCGTGTTTTAACACTCAGATTATAATAGATTTTGAAATGTGACGTCACGAAATGTAGGACCCTCTCCCGCCCCCTTGTCACACAATGTCACACTTCGCCGACCCCCTCCCACCCCCTTAACGTGTGACGTAATTTATGGATGGCCCCTAATAACTGATGGCGTGTTACGGGTGGGTACAGTATCCAGTAGTGGACGGCGGTGGCAGTCACCCTGGGGGCCGAAGGAAAAGACACCCCAAAGGCGAGCCACGAAATTAAGCAGTGGACGGGTGTGGGCGATGGACGGCGGCGGTACTCACGTCTTAGCCGGGTCGGAGAGCATACTTTCCGGCAAGAGCAAAGACGGGGACGCCTTATCGACGGCTCTGCGAACGACGGAGGCTTTTGTAATTCGCCACTTATTCACAAATGTAGGGGAATATAATAATCCTTTGTTCCGTACGATAATTAATAAAATTGTAGAATTGCTGTATGTAGTACTAGATCATAGAGCTAAATGGCGTGTTTTTGCAATAAAATATTGACCTTTATTTACCAACGATTTTGCTCATCTTACATTACCTATTATTGTAAGGTTCAATCTTCACGGAGTTTCGCCGTTAAGATAGGCTACATAAGCCAGGGTCAAAGTGGTCGCCATGGCCGAAATCGGTCGGACAATCATCATCATCATCATCATCATCATCATCAAGGTTTAAAGTATTTATTTCTCATAAGAATAAATAAATTAAAATAATAAAATAAGTAAATTTCATTCACTTAAAATGAGAAAAACAATAATCTATTTAACATATTGTAAACATAACCATGCAACATCTCATATCTATTTACATATTACATTTTTATCTTTCTTTAATGTGACCTCTTAATCTTAATTTAAATCCCGTCACATAGCGTTTCTGAATCTTTTATGTCTTTCGGTAGCTTGTTGAACAGTTGTACCTACTCCTTCAAACAGAATTGACATTTTTCCATATTGGGTTCGTGGTGCATAAAGTTGTAAGTGATTTTTAGTGCGAGTCTGGTAGGTATCTGTGCTGCTTTGCCTTAGATTCTATATTAGAATGGATCATTTTGTGACTAATATTATAAATAAGTATACATGTTTGATAAACCTCCTAAGTCCCCGTGCACTAAAAAGAGTAAATGAAAAATGAAAATGAAAATGAAAAATTTATTTGTACCCAACAACACGTAATTTTACAATAAAATTAACATAAAAGCAACTGCTTATCAATAAAATGAGCTCACAGAAAATGTATGTAGCTTACAATAATTTTATTTGATTTGCTCTGATGCCTATGCTAGGTAATAACCTGTGTTACAGACATCAGTGTTTCCCAAGTGTAACCAAAAAACATTAATTGTAAAGACAGTAGCAAAACCATTGTATACAATTGCCTAATATTCATGAGGTTAGTGTCTCGATTGTTATTAACAAATAAATAACGTTTGACAGACGTTGGCTGTGTGAAAATACGTCAATGCTTATGTATCGGCAGAAAAAATAAACTAAAAAGAAAGCTCAGAATAAGAACTAAAGAAAGAAAGTTAAGTCAAGGACAATCAGTAGATAAAATCAGAAAGAGGAGTCCATAGGCGTCCGATAATGTTATGCACTAAAATAGTAGTAGGTATATGATACTGTTGCATAATAACGAGTGTTATAAGGCCAAGTTATGTACAGTGTCATACACTACTTTATCTACTCTCATACTATAATACATAAAATAATATTGCAAATAAGACGCTGAATATCAACCAATTTATTTTTCCATTCCATGAACTCGTGGTAACATTTATTATAGTTGCTCCTAGATTTCGCCGGTAACAGGTTCAGTCATATTTGACGCAGCTTCCAGAATGTGGTGGTGTACAATTACCACTATCCTCGCTTTCAGACATGTTTTTACACAAAAACTAATTTATTTTACAAACAGAACCAAACTTTGTTGATATTGAAAAGTTTTTTGGCGCCAAGGCGTAAACATCGATTGCGCATGCGTGTTGCGTCGCTGCGGACTCGTTCATTGAAACCTTTTTTTTTAAGTAGAAAAGAAAATAGAAAATGTTCTTAAAAAGGGTTTTAATAGAATGTCATGGAAACCCTAAAGGGGAGGACGTGAACGGGGTTGGCAACAGAGTGTGCGCGGCGAGGGGGGAGAGAGCGGCTCTCTGGCAGTGTTCTAGATCAGAGGACTTGGGCTTTTCATTTTGGCGGGAATTGGGATCGGACTTTTTTCAATGGGGGCGACCGGCCGGTCTAAATTAGGATTAGGGTGAGTTGAACCCATCTAAATCTAGATCAATTAATATAAAAAGCTAACAAAAGTATCTTATTGTGTCGGTAATCTGCTACAGCAACAAATATTGGGTAATTCAGCTGTAAAAGTGGTATAGCTTGGGTGGCGTTTTGGTAAGACGGCTTGGGCAAGACAGGGCGGAAGCAATGCGGGCTCGTAGGTGGATGGATTGGATCTGACTACCTTGATTTGGTCAAGGTAGCTTCCCAATTAGCATGCTGAAGTAGCAGTGGGCCGGCCATATCACCCGAAGAACTGATGACCGATGGGGTAGACGAGTTCTTGAGTGGAGACCGCGGATCGGTAAGCGTAGTGTAGGACGTCCTCAGACTCGGTGGAGCAATGATCTTCGCAGGGCGGCTGGCAAGAGCTTGATGAGAGTAGCCGAGGACCGTGCTCAGTGGCGTGCAATGGAAGAGGCCTATGTCCATTAGTGGACAACCATGGGCCGATGATGAGCTTCCCAATGGCTCCTATCAATTAAGCTAGACGATCACATTTTGGCTAAAGACTTATATTTTCGAATTTATTGCTCTTTTAGGTACATATCTACTCGTACCTAGTACACATTTAACTTACACAGAGCTTGAATTCTGCGTAGGAAGTTTAGGTAAGTACTCATTTATTACTTAGTAAACCTGCCATAGAAGAACCCTATCTAAAGCGAGCCACGCAGGCAAAGAAGGAGGGCTGCACCGGTGGTGTTTCAGCTTCAGGAACCAGCAGTGTTAAGGCAGTAGTAAGTATGGTATATTTCTCCACCAATCCGGACTTGGCCCCTGTGGTGGAGTATGGCCTATACCTTCCTCAGGGAAGAGACCCGTGCCCCTCGGTGCGGACATAATGGGTTGAAGATTAAGATGAAGTATGGTAGGTATATTTAAGCCGTTAAGGGGGGTGGGGTTACAGGCCGAAGCCGATGACACCCTAAAGGAGGGCTACGAAACTAAGCAGTGGACAGGTGTGGCCGGTGGACGGCGGTGGTAGGTACTCACGTCTTAGACGGCTCGTTGTGCAGACACTCCGGGTAGAGCGACGACTGGGACAAGTTCTCAACGACACTGCGAACAACGAGTGTGGTTATTAACCACCTCAGTCCCGCATCGACAAAATAACATCAGAAAACTATGAAAATTTCGAGGTCAGGACTGAAGAGGTTATAATGACTGATGGCGCGTAACGGGTGGATCCAATTGTCCAGTAGTGGACGGCGGTGGCAGTTCCGCTGGGGACCGAAGGAAATGACACCCCAAAGTAGGGCCACGAAATCAAGCAGTGGACGGGTGCGGCCGGTGGACGGCGGTGGTACTCACGTCTCATTCGGATCGTAGCGCAGACCCTCAGGGAAAAGCAACGACGGGGACACGCTAGCCGCGGCACTGCGAACGACGAGTGTGGTTATCATAATGGCTGATGGCGCGTTACGGGTGGGTCCAGTAGTGGACGGCGGTGGCAGTTACGCTGGGGGCCGAAGGCAATGACACCCCGAAGAAACGAAATTAAGCATTGGACGGGTGGGGGCCGGTGGACGGCGGTGGTACTTACTTCTCAGCCGGCTCGTAGTCCATATACTCCACGTTGGGCGACGGTTGGCGCCTCCCCTCTTCTTCAACGAATATCAGGGGCAGCGCTGACAGAGTATAAGTGAGGGATTAGAGGAGATATTTTTTTTTACATGCACATACATTGCTTCTGGGTCCACACTGGGATACCTTGTGTCGTAGGAACGAGTAACAGCGACAACACAAACATGTAAACAACTAAGACCTGGGGTTTTTTTTCTCCCAGCCGGAATTTGAACGCCCTCTCAGTATGGCATAGTCCCCGGTTCGAGTCAAAACGATTTTTTTAAGTTCCTTTTTTTTTTGAGCGCCTTTTATCAAAACATTTAATCCGTACCAAGGAGAATTATTCTGCTTGGTGTAAGTAGGTATAATATTATCTTCGATATTACCAAGATTACACTTATATGACTTTGTTACAAACAGACGGAGACAGTGGAATCTTAGATAAATCTATAAATCTCATAAATCTAGGGTACAGAACGGAGACAGAAGTCCTGGCTGAGAAGCCCATGGGAGCGGGCTGGAATCTCAAGTGCTGCCGAGCTTTGCGCCTTGAGTGAGACAGATGATGGATGGATGGATGATATCGATGGATGATGCGGAGCAAAGTGCCAACCTCTGATAGTCGGAGAGGCACTATAAGAAGCTTCATTACTATCATCAACCCATTATATCCCCACCGAGGGGCACAGGTCTCTTCCCTGAGGAAGGTATGCCTAGGCCATACTGGCAGCCGGCACCAACGGCTTAACGTGCCTTGCGAAGCACGGAACCGCTCAGTTAGGCATAGAACGGTCACCCATCCATACACTGAACGCGTGTTGCTTAGTCTTCGTGATCGTTTAAGATCACCCAGGCAGCCGGGGCTATGAGCGATTCGGGGCTATAAGAAGATTACATTTAGCAAAACCAACAACTTTGATTCGGGGCAAACCCTGAAGTCTCCGCTTTTTGTTTAACATTTACATACATTGCTTCTGGCCCCACACTAGGATACCCTGTGTCGTGGGAACCAGAAACAGCGACGTCACAAACATGCAAACAGCCAAGACCTGGATTTCATTTTTTTGTCCCCAGCCGGCTTTCGAACCCGGGATCTCTCGCATGATAGGCTAACCGCTGCGCCACAGAGGTCGTCTCGTTTTATGGTTAATTCCTAAAATTATAAAAAAACTAGCTGTCCCTGCAAACTTCGTACCGCCAAAGTTTTCGTAATTTTTAAACCTTTTAAACCTTCCCTGGACTTCCACAAATATAAAAAACCAAAAATCAGTCAAATCGGTCCAGCCGTTCTCGAGTTTTAGTGAGACTAACGAACAGCATCCTTTT
Source organism: Yponomeuta plumbellus (assembly GCA_947310845.1). Classification (NCBI taxonomy): domain Eukaryota; kingdom Metazoa; phylum Arthropoda; class Insecta; order Lepidoptera; family Yponomeutidae; genus Yponomeuta; species Yponomeuta plumbellus. The sequence continues at coordinate 9,235,371 of OX371218.1, forward strand.
TATATATAAGATAATACAGAATGATAACTTCCACGCAACAATCACTTGACCTGGTCCCGAACTAAGAAACCCTGTGCTATGGTAGCCACGCAAGGACATTACCAACATGGAAAAACACCGAGGCCTTATGTATGTACGGAGCCCCCCAGTAGGAAAGAACGACCTTGGCGTGGTTAACGACTAGACTAACGAATACAGCCAGTACCTTCATCAGGGAAAAGACCCGTGCCCCTCGGTGGAGACATAAAATTTTCAAATTCAAATATTTTATTCATAATACAAATATATTATTTACTTTTTGATCGTCATTGTTGTTAGTTTCACAATTAATAGATTACATGGAGATGAAACTAACAAAGAAACTCCACATTTATTATTTTCAAAACAGTTTTAGCCTAAATTACAAACTTCAAAAAAATGCTCTTGGATGTGTTGAACACTAGACACATTTATAGTCTGATTAAATTTAATATTAAACTTCTATTTAATGCCAGACGTCCTTGTCTTCTAAATGATCGTTGATTTTATAATAAGCTTTTTTTGCAAAGAGTGTGCTTAGCACAATTCTTAAACCGCGATGGAGGTAACTCTATATATCTTGGGATTTTTTTATTTTTATTAAATCTGACCAACGATTGACCCCGATCTCACCTGATGGTAAGTGAAGATGGAGCCGACGATGTTCCTCGTATCATATCTTGTTGTAGAACCTTATACAGTGCCCCATAAAGGAAGTATTAAGTTTTGCAAGTCTAAATCGTGGAAATGACAATTTATGTGGATGATGATGGGTGGATGATGATGAAAAAGCTAACCCTTTTCGAATAAATTAACTTACGTCGTTCCGCCATGGAGTAGCCGACCAATAGAGCCGTCTTGATGTTATTTATTTCTTTACAAAGTTCTTGTAAATGACAACCAAGTGTACAAAGCCAAACCCAAAAGTTGCTTCCACGGCGAGAACAGAAATCGGAATGAGCGTGCCGCAGCCAAAAACGAGCCCTGCTAATGTCAGCACCTACGTCATAAGCGTCCTAGGATACAATTTCGACATCTGTAGGGAATTTTTTTCCTCTTAATAAAACTAACCCAACGTGAGTTTCAAACAATGCTTTCGTCATCGCCGGAGCCTCTGTATGTAACCATTTCGTACAGTCGACAACGAGATCACTATGGGTTCATTAATCACGTAGTTACCTACGGTCACACTGTCTAATGCCCGGTTCCAATATCCATAAAACGCTTCGTTTTTGCTTACGATCGGTTACAATTCCTACGAACCGTCAATAAATTGTAGGCAAAACGGATCGTAGCCGGTAGCCGTATATTATAGGAACCGGGCATTAGTGATTTGTCGAGTCTGTCTTAGTTGAGTCCTAGTCTAATGGCCGATTTTTTAATTTAGCTAAGTATTTACTTAACTGTAGCGCTGTGTCGTCAAATTTCTTTAGAAAAGAGCGTGACAGCATGTTATGTACTTATTTCTTTAACTTAGGTAGCGGCTTAGATTCGCTTTTTTATATTTAGGTAGTTTTTAGTTTAATATTTAGTTTATTATTTTATATTTAGTTTAGAAATTAATTATCTACTTGTGCACTTTAGTTTATAAAGAAATATATAAGAAAGAAAGAAAAAAAGAAAGAAGAAGAAGATACCATAAACATCCATGTGGTTTGGGGTCTTCCGCGTCCTCAGAGCTTAGCCGCGATACCTAGCACGTTTCTCGTCATGTGGTCGGATGGTCGCCTCATAACATGTCCGTAATACCACCGCTGACAGCTCTCCAGTAGTCTAACTGGGATAGGTCTTACTTTATGAAGGTGCCTCTTATTGTGTACTAGCTTTCGCCCGCGACTCCGTCCGCGTGGACTTTAGTTAAAAATTTTGCAACCCCGTTCACTCCCTTAAGGGTCAAATTTAGAAAAACGGCGAAACACGTGATTTATTTTAAGTTTCAAGAAAATTAGACAACATTCTTTATACCTCCCATACTAAATTTAGCAACCGTTTTCGCCCCCTCAGGGGTTGAATTTCAGAAAATCTGGCCTTATTCCTTGCCTACATTATATATAGACCCTCTGTGCAAAATTTCAGCTTCCTAGGTCCAACGGATTGGGCTCGGCGTTGATGAGTGAATGAATCAGTCAGTCAGGACTTTGAGGACCTAGATTTCTGACATGATCCAGCCTAGTTACACCTCCTACCCACCTGAACAGTAAGCTGTACTTATTAAAGAATAAATAAACATATCCGACCTGGGTATTTTTGGCCCTAGCCGGGATTCGAACCAGCGTCCTTTCGCATGGTAGACAGATCCTCCAACCGCTGCGCAACAAAGGTCGTCGCTCGGGCTCGTGCTGTAGTATTAATTCGCAACAAAAATGTTAACGTTTTCCAGTTTCCGACTGTACCTACTTGCTATTTTAAACTCTTTTTCAGTTTTTCCTGTTGTGCAACACTTATTTCCACTTTTGATTTTCCAGAAAAGTTACCTCGTCGTACCAAGTCAGTTCTTAAATACTGTCACTGGCCACTAATTTTAAATTTGAAACACAAAAAAAATGAAATGCTGTTCGATTTTCGAATATTTTTTATAGGTATACAGGGTGGAATTTTGTAATGCCACCTGAAGGGGAAGTACTCTTAATACTGTAGATAGAAAATTTTACTCAAAGAAAACATTCCTTTATTTTTAAAAAAGAAGGAAAACTGCATTCAAAGATTTTTTTAAATTCGCTTGCCTCATCCGGTAATCGAACCTATGTACTAAAATCTGTGAAAGTTGCACCCTGTACTTTTAATGCATCGATCGTTAGGGTCAATTATAAGGATGAAATCTCTGTAACAAACTTAATAAATTAAATGAAAGGAAAACAATGAAATCTTAAATTATTAAATGGGTCAAGTTCAAGCACTTTTACTCAAAGATCCGTTTCTTTATGTTTACTTATATTATTAATTAATAAGTGCGGAGATTCGAACAAAATATATGAAAATTGACGGCCTTAGCTGGTAGTCGCCGAACTGTCGCTGTCGCGTGTCGCCTAGTGGGCGCATAGACTTAGGGAAAAGGTGATTTTGATAGTTGTTTATATGAAATCAGTAGGTACAATATAGGATTCAGTCCTAACAGACCAGAGGGGACTTATTCGCAAATCTGATAAATATAAATTGTACTGAAAGCATACATAATGGAAAATATTTCTATAGTCACGAATCAAGAAAGTTTCTTCTAGGATATGGATATGAGCGGTAACTAAATAAGAACGTATTTTTTGTTTATTTTTAGGTGCTGTAGTTTTAAGAAAATAATTTCTTTATTTAATTTCGCTCAGTGATACAGATCATTACGCCATCACAGATTAATACAAAGTCAGAAAGTATCATTCATTCGAATCTGTCAAAAGTAATTAGAATATCATTAAATATATTAATATATCATTAATAAAATATCAAAAAACACCAAATTATATGTTCAAGTGGGCAAAATTGTAACTAATTAATTGTAAATTCTGTACCCCATTTCTTGTTTCATTTATTCACTTACTAAGATTTATAGATATATGTTCACTAAAATTTAAAGACGGATTAAAATATTCTCATTTTCCTAGGTAAATTTCTTAAATGTTACTACTAAATTCTCCACTAGCGCCGCTATCAACTGAACAGATAAGATGGTGGCACTGAAACGAAATAACTGACAGAGCAGTGACAGTTTTTTTTAAATGCTTCAACGTTGGATGGCGTGGATACACGACTATTATTCCGTTCCGTTTTGCTTATACGCCCTTTTAGAATGAGAAGGTTTTCAAAAGCAAAATCATGAATGAAAATCTTATCTGAGGTAAAAACTAAGAACGTAGGGCTATCTAGTTTAGCTTCCTTTTCATATACATCAAAGGAAAAAATCGCGAATTATTGTCCATTCTCTCGAAATGTTTTTGAGATTTTCGATCATGTTCAAAAATGGTGACCACAGAAACCATCATTCGCAGTAGTTGGTACTACTGCGAATGATTGGATTCTTCCTTTTCCGGTTCCGGTTCCTTTTGCGGAGTTCCATGATATACCCAAAAAATAATAGATTTTTCTCTCATACAAAATTTTATTGAAAAACTTCACTTAAAATAGAACACCTCATCCATTAGTAACAATAATAAAGTAAAAAATCAAATCCGTCATGTTCATATTACTCTGTCGGTGATTATATTACATATTATTACCTTAAGCTGCGTCCCCAGTTGGCAAACAGTTTGCCGCCGACTGAGTTAGCGGCGTATCGGTTTAGTAGGTATGCCCTTCCATAATGGAGTGTTCTCAGTTTGCTAGTTTTGCGCTCAATCTACGCAATTTGCAGGGTTACGCGCGCCGACTAACTCAGTGAGCGGCTGACTCACTGAAATAGTTTTAGTTCGCTTTGAGTATGCCGCTAAGACGAATTTCAGTTGGCTACAAATTTGCGGCTCACTCAGTCGGCGGCGAACAGCTTTCCTACTGGGGACGCAGCCTTAGTTCCCTATAGATCCAGAGAAATTAAAATTTCGTTTGATCCATCGTGGATCTAGCCGCTGGATCTATAGGGAACTAAGGTACTACTCGTATTACAGGGATGGCAAACCAATGGCACCACAAAATATTTAAAAATGCAACGAGCGATTAGTAAATCTAAGATAAGTAACCGAACCATTTATCAGGTACTTGCAGTTATTTTTTTGTAGTAACATTTTTTTGAAATGATGCGGCAGACAAAGACGAAGATGGCGAGACGACCTAAATGAATTCTTACCAAGATGGTGCGTGGTGTCTGGAGACAGAGAAAGACGGGAAGCGGGAGGGGACGCCTTTGCCCAGCAGTGGGATACAAAAGTAAAGATTTTTGTGTCGATATTAATTTCTCCCTAAACAATAAAAAACACCAAAGCGGTGGCGGTGGTGACGACAGTCCGTACAACGCCCATATAAATACTACTGCAGTATATGACTTATATGCAATGTATGTGCCTGTATGTAAATGTTATGTTATGTTATCTATGATGACCACCGCGTTGGTGTATTTCATCCTCTAGTCAAAATTATTTGATGGTCAAATCTGACACTTCTTGAGAAAAGCAAAGCAAGTTGATTCACAAAGGGCCGGTTTTAAAATTGTCAATTTCTCTAAATAAATTCTTAAGAAACCTTCAGTCACGCTCTTTTCTGAGAATTTTGAGGAGACAGCGCTACAGTTAAGTAGTTACTTAGCGAAATTCTCCATTCAGAAACTAGGCCAAAGGTTCGCCATTCCTGCTCTAATACGACTCAGTTCATCAAAGCATCCTCGAGCCGCAAATCAGCGCTGTGGGTGTCCCCGGAAAGTCGTTCGCGCAAAAGCATCTGGACATCGAGACTCGGCATCTGTAGAAGAGTGACGTCGTTAACAACTACAGTCCGATTTTTAATTCGATGCAAAAAAAAATGACGCGGTGTTACCGCTGTAAAAGCTATAGGTTAACTCGGTAGTTTTTTTTTACCGTGAATAGAAGACTCATGTGACCAAAATCGTTATCACATCAGACATTAAAATTAAATTACTCGTAAGAGACTGGTTTTTACGTACTAGCAACATTCAGATATGACAGCCTCAGAATTGTATTGAGATGTCAACGTGACAATTATTTTTTTTGCATTGAATGAAAAAACAGACTGTATTGTAAATTGGCAAAATAAACGAGCAGGCCAGGAGGAAGAGAAGCAAAAAATCAGTTCTTAAATTCTGCTACTACATCGTAGTACAGTCTGTTAGCTTTTAGAATACACCTCGGGCTCTAGAGTAGGCTTCGGTTTTCGCCTAAAGCACACGATTGTAATACTACTTCCTGCTCTGTATAAAACTTTTCTTCACTATTTTGAAAAGTTATGTAAAGTTATAAATAACAATACAAAATAAACCTTACGTTATTGCAATATAATCGGTTTAATCGATAGTAGTCGAGGTATATTCTAAAAGGTAACAGACTGTACGATGGCTACTACATCTACATAGCGATTCAGTTTCATTGCCCCTTCAAGTCTACGCGCGCACGCATATTAAACCGTCGAGTCGTCAATGGTTTGGAAAACACGTCACGTGACTCGGCCGAGTATCTGTTATCATACCGCACCCCCGGTACAACAACGTAACTTATGCAAAAAGCAAATATTTCAGGAGGCATTTAAAAATTTGCCATCCTATAAAATGTGTGTACTTCCTGATTCGAACAAGATAAGTATATTATATCTTTATTACTACCTATAATTGTATAAATAAATAAAATAAAATATCCCAATATATTTGTTAGGAAATTTTCTGCATACTCAGCTCATTTTGGCCAATTTTTCAGAAGTGACGTTATCGGGGGTGCGAATTACTATAATGCACCAACAGAATCGAGGCCCAGGTAAACCAGTAAGCAGGCATTTAACATCAACCCATTATGTCCCCACCGAGGGGCACGGGTCTCTTCCCTGAGGAAGGTATAGGCCATATACTCCACCACGGGGGCATGCCGACCACCAAATAAGCAAGCAGGCAGACAGCCAGACGAGCAAGCAAACATGCAGTCAAATCCAAATTAAAATATGAATTTATTTATTCACAATAAAAATAAAATGTTTATTTCGTCCCTTTATTGGTAAGACCGATTATCTAAACTTTTTTCAAAAATGAGTTATTTACACCAAGCTACTCAACTTTTTGAGCTCTATCTATAGATAGAGCTCTAAAAGTTGTAAAAAAAAGTGTAGATGATCGGTTTTACCAATAAAGGGACGATTTCATGAACGTCAAAGTTGTTAACACAATTAATTTCCAACTTAAAAATTATTACTTATGCATGTCTTGAACCCTAAACACAATTATCCTAAATCTATCTATATATATAAAAATGAATCCCTATTTCCCTTGGTCACGGCATCACGCCTGAACGGCTGGACCAATTTCGCTAATTCTTTTTTTGTTCTGTTCTGTTTTGTTTTGTTATTATCAGGAGAAGGTTCTTATGAAAGAAACAATTAAGGAAATTGCGCGGAAAATTAGAAAATTTAAAATTACTTAACCACCATATAAAATTTGCAATTTCCAGTGAGGCTAGCATTTGCAATGACAATAAATAAATCTCAAGGGCAGTCCCTAACTGTTTGCGACATCAACCTTGAAAACCATGTTTTACACATGGCCAATTATATGTCGCCTGTTCCCGTGTCGGTATACCAACAAAACTGTTTATATTAGCGCAAGATAAAAAAACTAAGAATGTTGTATACCATAAAAAACACTCTTTTTATGAATTATACCAATTCGAATTCAATATTCATAGTCATAACTATCGGGTCAGCTAGATCAACCTGACAACTTTATATAATAAAACAATTAACTTAATAAAATCAAAAATCTGCTCATTTATGGCGTCTAAGGCGGAACAAAGTTCGCCGGGTCAGCTAGTACATTTATAATATTAAAGTACTGTTTAACACCACACATATTTGTCTTCTAAATTAGCGTTGATTTACAAGCTCTTTCGCACAGTGTGTTCAACACATTTCTTAAACAGCGTCGGGAGGTAACTCTAATATATTTTGGAGAACAATAAGCCAGCCAATCAAGCAGCCACACAAACAGGCAGGCAGACAACCAGACAAGCAGGCAAATACGCGGACAAGCAAGCAAGCTGACAGCCACACAAGCAGGCAAACACGCGGGCAAACAAGCAAACCAGAGACAGCTAGACAAATATGTGGACAAGCAAGCGAGCAGACAGCCAGATAAGCGAGCAAATCCGCGGACAAGCAAGCAAGCAGATAGACTGCCAGACAAATACATAGACAAGCAAGCAAGAGAGCAGACAGCCAGATAAGCAGGCAAATACGCGGACAATCGACCAAGCAGACAGCCAGATAAGCGAGCAAATCCGCGGACAAGCAAGCAAGCAGATATACTGCCAGACAAATACATGGACAAGCAAGCAAGCAGACAGCCAGATAAGCGAGCAACGCGGACAAGCAAGCAGGCAGATAGACTGCCAGACAAATACATGGACAAGCAAGCGAGCAGACAGCCAGATAAGCAGGCAAATACGCGGACAATCGACCAAGCAGACAGCCAGATAAGCAGGCAAATACTCGGACAATCGACCAAGCAGACAGACAGATAAGCAGGCCAATACACGGACAAGGAAGCAAACAGACAGCCAGATAAGCAGGCAAATACACGGACAAGCAAGCAAACAGACAGCCAGACAAGCATGCAAATACCCTGTCAAGCACGCAAGCAGACAGCTAGACAAGCAGGCAAATACCCTGACAAGCAAGCAAGCAGACAGCCAGACAAGCAGGCAAATACCCTGACAAGCAAGCAAGCAGACAGCTAGACAAGTAGGCAAATACTCTGTCAAGCAAGCGAGCAGACAGCCAGACAAGCAAGCAAATACCCTGACAAGCAAACAAGCTGAAAATCAGACAAGCAGGCAAATACGCGGACAAGCAAGCAGGCAGGCAGACAGACAAGCAGGCAAATACCCTGACAAGCAAGCAAACAGACATCTATAATCCATTTACCTATACTTGGCATTTTTTTCAGACTTTAAACGACACTAAATCAAAAACCATTAGCGGTAGAAAACTCGAAACAGTTTACAAATTTAGTGCTAGCTAGTACTAAATTTCCAAACGATATCAAATTTCTACCTCTAAAGGTTTTTAATTCAGTGCCCTTTTAAAGTAAATAAAAATGCCAAGTATAGATAAATGGATTATAGACAAGCAGGCAAATACCCTGACAAGCAGACAAGCATTGAAATTCTAAAGTTGCAGTAGTTCGCATCGAAATTAAAGTTATTTTAATCAAAACAAAACGGTCACCCATACATGTACTGAACGCGCCCTATGCTGCTTGACCAACGTGATGTGCCACTATGTAAAAAAAAATACTCACCTCATCGATCACTAAGGTTAAACAACATACGGCGCGTTCAGTCCATGGATGGGTCACCGCTAGTGGCATTTTTCCGAGCGATTCCGTGCTTCGCAAGGCACGCTAAGCAGTTGGTGCCGGCTGCCGTCGATAGATGGCAGTCGTTAAGCCAAGTCAGAGGCCTTAGGGCGGCTTGAAAACTTCTGACAGTAAGACCAGCCGCTAGTCTTACAAGCCTCCACCAATCCGGACTTGGCCCTATGGTGGAGTACGGCCTATACCTTCCTCAGGGAAGAGACGCCCCTCGGTGGGGACATGATGGATTGATGATGATGACTCACCTCAGGATCATACTGCGAGTCATTACGCTGCAATATCTTGGGGCGGCGCGGGAGTCTCGCCAGCCCGCGCCCGCGTCTCGGTGCCATAAAGAGCTGGTCCACTGGCGGGCCAGGGACTGGGAGAGACATAAACATACATTGCTTTTGGCATTACGTAAAACTATCACATACATTTTTTTGTAATAAATCAATCAATATTATGCATATGTAGTTTTAGTAAACTAGCTGTTGCCCGCGACTACGTCCGCGTGGGCTTTAGTTGAGTAAAGTGTTTGCAAATAAGATAGGGATATATTAGCGCATGCGAAAGAGCTTCCATACTAACTTCGCAACCCCATCTTACCCCCTTAAGGGATGATTTTCGAAAGACTACTTTACACGTCTTTCATGACTTTCAATGAAGGACCTTCATACTGAATTTCATAATAACTTTAAAAACGGCAAAGTTTCATACTAACTTTGAACCCCCATTTTACCCCTTTAGGGGATGAATTTTCAAAAATGCTTTCTTGGTGCTCCCCTACGTTACAAAAGGCAGCCCTGTGCAAAATTTCAAGTTTCTAACCCTTATAGTTTAGGCCCTGCGTTGATATGTCAGTCAGTCAGCTTCTCCTTTTATATATATAGATATTTCAAATACAATGTCAATTGTTTCTGAATAAACAAAATGAATGAATGAATGGCCCCACAGCGGTCTTCATCCTATAATGTCCTCTTTCAATATTGTCCTGATCCTAAAAAAGCCTGCATCCTAAAATGGACTCCTTCTTATATTATCTCTACATAATATTACAATGTCTTCACGTTACTGCATTCTGTGCAAAACTTTACTAAACGCAAGTTTAAGTAAGTGACAGTAAATCGTAGCTGCTACGCTACGAGTGCTACGCCGAGCGCTACGCGATCCGCTTCGTCGTAGGCCTTTGTAAGAACAATAGGCTATTTGAGTGTGAAAAAAACAGTATTGTTTATACGTATTCGTATAAATTGTGTCTTGAAACCGCTTCAAGGCATTTTAACGAAAAAACAATTATGCTTTGTAAAAAAAACACAAGATAAAATTTGATAATTATGTATCTGCAGCCACTGTGTCGAAAACGGCCTGGATTGGCCGATTTTATGATGACTTCACATTTCAGTAAAAATGGCGTCTGTCATTCATTCTTTCTTACGTTCATTCGTTGGTTTACTGGCATGTGACGTCATAATTCCTGTCCGACGCCATATTGCCTACGATAAAAATTTTGCGGCTTCCTTGAAAAGTAAATTTTCGTTTGCCTTTTTTCAGAAGAAATACACGAAATAATTTTAAATTACCACTTTCTGAAGACTCTACGAGCATCAACAAACAATATGAGATGGCTCTCAGAAATCGGTCAAATAGCCTATTAGAATGAACTGTCACAGCTGCGTTAAAGCAATACGGTGGGGCGAGGTGTTGTGTTGCAATACGAGCGCATATTACGCCGTTTCTGAACCAAAAACAAATCCTAAAATATGAAGGCACGTCCTACCTAAATTACCTTGTCTATAAGTACCTTATCGACAGAGACCAGAGTGCTTAGTGCGAGTTTTTTAGTTCAAAAAACTCGATCGCGTTAACGTAAACTCATATTCTATAGGAGTGACAAAGCGCGCCACCTAGTTGTCTCTTTGTCACTCCTATACAAATTGCAAACGCTCTCGCTATCGAAAGTGAATGAAAAAACTCGCACTAAGCACTCAGTGTATTTCATTCGATAAGTTTACGTGGGCCAAAACGTACTACACTCACTATAAGCGCAGTCGATTTGGGGATAAAGTTGATAATACCATGGCAACGACAGGATATAGGGGTCGCTTTAAATATGCACTACAAAAATATGGAATGATTTACCTCCACCATTGCGCCAATCGAATCGCTCGTAGCCTGGGCTGCCTGAGTGATCTTAAACGATCACTAAGGTTAAGCAACGTACGGCGCGTTCAGTCCATGGATGGGTCACCGTCTATGACTAACGCTAGTGGCATTTTTCCGAGCGATTCCGTGCTTCGCAAGGCACGTTAAGCTGTTGGTGCCGGCTGCCGTCGATAGATGGCAGTCGTTAAGCCAAGTCAGAGGCCTTAGGGCGCCTTGAAAAACTTCTGACACTAAGACCAGCCACTAGTCTTACAAGCCTCCATCAATCCGGACTTGGCCCCCGTGGTGGAGTATGGCCTATACCTTCCTCATGGAAGAGACCCGTGCCCCTCGGTGGGGGCATAATGGGTTGATGATGATGATGATTGCGCCAATTGATGGCTCTTGTTTCTTTTAAATGTAAATTTCGGCCAATTTTTCTAGGTAAACAACAGAACAATAATTATTACTAATAGCATTGTTCATTACTTTTATAATAACGATTTTTATTCATGACCTTGTTGATTTAGCTATTGATTAATTCTATTATTATTGTAGTATGTAGGTAGTGTTATAAATTGATAATATTCTAAATTGGTATTAAATTGTATTGATTTATTTATTTTAATAGTAAGACCAGCCACTAGTGTTACAAGCCTCCACCAATCCGGACTACACCTCCGTGGCCGTGGTGGAATAGCCTATAACTTCCTCAGGGTAGAGACCCGTGCCCCTCGATGGGGACATAATGGGTTGATGATAATATGCACACTTACGTGTAGAATTCACAGGGGCGGTCGAGTTCCAGTTAACGTTTGTCCTGGACACTCCCGACAGAAGGGAGAGAGTTCGCTCCGTGCAAGGGACTATACTCGACGTGCCCTGAAAGAGCGAAGGTTAAAATAAAACATTTGAAGGGCTAAGGGGAAAAATTGGCTAAGTCCATTATTTGTTTTTGTTTTTGGCCACAAAAATCGGCAATTTCAATACAGGAACTTATTCTACATGCATGTAACATACACAATTGCCTTCTTAAATCAATCGCTCCTCCTCAAATATATTATTTGAGTCAGCCATAGAACACAATCACAACTTAAACAGTCTGTACTGTAAAATTGTGTAAATGTGACTAAACCAATTATACCCCTTAGGCCTCCGTTTGTTTATTTTCTGTCCATAAAACCCCCTCAGGCCTGAACACTTTTTCTTTCACAGCATTTATCACAGTTTTCCAAGAATAAAACATGCTCATACAACTTTACTGTGGTCAGTATCGTCTTCAAAATTGGATTCAAAGGGACGTTACGCGACCGACCCGCCGGCCGGGCTACGGGGCCTGACGGAATGCGCCGTAGTTTGCATCGGACCCGCCGCCGGGTCCTCGGGGCTCAAATATTTTGCAAAATATGTGACGTCACACTTTGATTGATTGATTGATTAAACATTTATTTGCATCTGCTTACACACACATTACAACACTTTGGTTGGGGGGTCTTACAAATGTGACCAGCCGTGACTAGGGCGAGGGATGGGGCATTACATCATGAACTTTGTGTCGCGTGATTTGTGGCTGGCCCCTAGCTATGACGATAAACAAACAAACATTTACATACAGGCACATACATTGCTTCTGGCCCCACACTAGAATACCCTGTGTCGTGGGAACCAGGAACAGCGACGTCACAAACACGTAAACATCCAAGAAGAGTTTTTTTTCCTCCCCAGCCGGGGATCGAACCCGGGACAATAGACAAAAACTTTCCTATTTTTAAAATTCTTCTTTAAGGGGTCTTACAAATGTGACCAGCTGTGACAAGGACGAGGGATGCAAATTTCATAACATCATGAAATTTGTGTGACGTTATTAAAATTTGTGAACGGTCCCTAGCTATGACGATAAATTTTAACTTATGGTAAAATCCGTGACTAATAAAAAAAACTCATATCGTTGCCTTACTTTCTCAAACTCGTATCTTAAAAAAATGCAGCAAACTCTTATCTCAAAAAATGCGTCTATACTAAAGCTACAAAAGATTAGTACCTATCTTAGTTTTACTTATATTCATAGCTAATAGTCCACATCTAAGAAATGGCATTTTATTTTTTACCGAAACTCTATAGTATAAAAAGACAGACAGTTTTATTTCCCTCCTGAAAAGTTGTCTTTTTTAAGATAAGAGTCAAGCCAGGAATTTACTACAGTCTGTTTTTTCATTCAATGCAAAAAAAATATTGTCACGTTGACATCTCCATACAATTCTTAGGCTGTCAATGTCTGAATGTTGCTAGTACGTAAAAACCAAATAACCCCATTTTACTTCCAAGTTAAATTGTGTATGCTATGCAGGTGTTTTTTTTTAGACTTTGCTCTTACGAGTAATTCAATTTTAATGTCTTTGATGTGATAAGGATTTTGGTCACATGAGTCTTCTATTCACGGTAAAAAAAATCTACCGAGTTAACCTATAGCTTTTATAGGGGTAACACCGCGTCATTTTTTTTTTGCATAGAATTAAAAAACGGACTATAGGGGGCAAAGTTGCGAGACATATGCAAGGAACATCTACGGTGCGTGTTCTCGGAACATGTTGGCAACATGTCTCGAGACATTCTCCTTGTCTACACCAGTCAGGCGCCGCAGAGATGTCGCCTGAGGAAGTCGTGGCAGTTACAAAAAGATACATCCATTGCTTTCGTAAAGTACGATTAGTTTTAGCACTAACTGATTGTTCTACTCTACGGGCATGTTAAAGAGCAAATCGCAGACGCGTCTTCACTCGCCGACATCTGTCGCGCAACTGATGTCGCAGGAAGTTCCGGCTTGCGAGCCAAAACACGGGACATCTTCTGCGACACGTAGAAACAGTTTTCCTAGACAGGTTCTGCGACCCTAGTCCCCTAGTGAATTCCTGGCTTTAACAATCAATATTTTAAACAAAGCTCATCACTAACCTTAGTGAAGGATATCTTGCTGATGTCAAGCACTTTCTCCGGAACAACGTTGTGGGCGTTCAGCAGATTAAGCACATGATCTGGCGTCGGGTCGAGGCCGGCCACCTAGGGTCCAAATGGAACGCGGTATTTGATTGGGCCCCTATTTTTCTATTTAGATAAGTTTACCCCAAGATATATTAGAGTTACCTCCATCGCGGTTTAAGAATGGGCTAGTTCAAAAATAAGGTACACGTATTTTTTTATTTGTAAATTAGACCAAAAATGACAAAGATATAGCCCATTAAAGTTACGTGTGACGTCACGCCATGCTGCATTTTTTTTTTATAATCTAAAATAGAATTTAATTATCTTGACCCTGGAAACTACCCTATTGTGTTAAGCACACTCTTTGCAAAAAAGCTTATTATAAAGTCAACGATTATTTAGAAGACAACGATGTCTGGCATTAAATAGTAGTTTAATATTAAATTTAATCAGAGGATAAATGTGTCTAGTGTTCAACACATCCAAGAGTTTTTTTTTATTTGTAATTTAGGCTTAAACTGTTTTGAAAAGAATAAATGTGGAGTTTCTTTGTTAGTTTCTTCTCCATGTAATCTATTAATTGTGAAACTAGCAACATTGACGTTCATAAAGTAAATATTCTTTTTGGATTATGAATAAAATATTTGAATTTGAATTTTGAATTTTTCACAATGTTCAAATAAAGTTCCAGATAAGGTATCCGCAACCAGGGCTGCCGTTTGTTCTAAATTTGAATAAATTTTCCTATATTGCGTGTGTTCGTTTATGGCTTCAAATTTAGAACAAACGGCAGCCCTGGTTGCGGATAGCTTTTATCCGGAACTTTTATCTGCTGATTTAGTCCAGTCATTTAAGATTAAATTAGATAAGAATCTCGGAATTCGAGATACCCAGCAGTAAGTCTGTAAATAGTTGTATATTGACATCATAAAAGTTGTCTCAAAACTACATATGGTACGCAACTATTAAATTTCAAGGTCAAAGGTCACCAAAATCAACCAAAAGGAAATGAGATATTTACAAAAAAAATTTTGTAAATATCTCATTTCCTATGAGATTTTTGCTATTTGTATTTATAATCAATATTGTAGAATACAAAATTCTCTACAAATATGTTTAAAAAAAAATTTCATACGGTGAACCGTTTTCGAGATAGAGGGCGAACTTTTAGGATGTCAATATACAAGTATTTACAGACTTACAGCTGGGTATCTTGAATTCCGAGGTGAACTTACTATAATGACTGTACTAATTGTGAAAGAGACCCTTAATTTATTCTTTATTTACTCGCTTCCAATCAAGAAATCATCATCATCATCATCAAGCCTACCGTTGCCCACTGCTGGGTATAGGCCTTTCCCCCCAAATGTCATTTCCAGTGACCGGAGTAGGTAGATAGATCGGGAGCCATTGATCTCAATAGGTACATGTTAATACTAGCGACCTGCCCCGGACCCGCACGGGTGGCAAAAACGTTTCCGTGAAAATAGCTATTTCTCAAACATGCTTGGAAATTTGAGCACTATTTCGACAACCTTCTTCGAGATAAATCGAAATTGCTGTACTGGCCAATTACACGCGAGCAGCGGCCGGAAAAAGTTGTATGAAAATTCCTAACTGTCGTGTTTTGCGGCCAAATAAATTACTCATATTGTCGTGTTATTTAAAAATGGAACTATCTTTTACTCCGAACAATGAAAACCAAGGAGGTAACTTATCAGAGGTTTTATTCAAATTTCGAACTGGCTTGCGATAGAAAGCTGGATATACCTATTGTCGCGGTCCTATCCCGAACCATCTAAAATAGAGCCTTCTAGAAGCCTATCGAATAGTCGCCGCATGCTGCGTTTTAGTAAACAATAAACGCTGCAAGCAATAATGACTCGTATGTCCACTAGCGTAAGGTTCAAAAGTTTTTGAATGGGTTACTGTTCGAGCGACGTTGCCTCGAGTAGGCACGTAGGTACGGGAATGTTCTAGAGCCCTTGCGGCCGGATATAAATAGCGGCCGCCGCGGCGCGCAGTCAGTTCCGTTTGGAATAGCGAAGAGTGAACTTCGAGCGAACATACCTGCGATACGAGCGATAACCTACGACCTCAGCGATACTATTGGACTTCGATTGGACCTGCGATTGGATTCTACGTGTGGACTTCGTGTCGTGAAGACCTGCAGACCGGACCCTGCGTGAATAAATCCTAAGAAGTTGTCATTGGCGTTTTACATCCAAATCCAGAACCATAGCCCGTAACACTATTGAAAAAAAAGAACACTAACGCGGCAAAAATTATTGTTGTACGTTGGTGGTTCGTCTGATTTTGAAAGTTTATTAAATTTAACAGAATGAGTTCAAGTGAATGAAATGACTGCGATGAACTTATTTTAACGCCACCTGAAATTCAAAAGGCGGCAAGATCCGTAATAGAAAACTTGTTACCGCCAAAACCGAATTAGTAGATAGGTACTACTTATCAGAAATCAGAAATTTATTTCAACGTAAAGAATTTACATTCTGCTTGTTTTAATTTCCGCGCATTATTTGAGAAAAATCATATACAAGCCTTGGCCACTACTAGCCATTGATGGACTCACGTATGTGTGCCTCGGCTTCGCATCGGCCCACATTTCCACGTTCGTCCATCAATGCCTCTTTTGCTGGCCGCTGCAGTAATGTACTGTATTAGTTCCTCGGAAAATTTCCGGGGTAGTAGTTTTTTATTTAACCGAGTATACTCGCCTCCAAAAAAACTGTGTTGAGAGAGATATTTAACCGAGAATATGTCGCACGGTAGGTTAGCTTGGGGTGCGATCCTTAGTAAAAGAGGGGTATCCAGGGGCACGATAGACGTTCGATTTATTTATAATATGGTAAAATAAAGGCACATCATAATGTGCCCTTCGAATATTTGTGAAATGATGTCAGATTTATATCCGATAACGTACTAACAGACGTGTAGTAACGATAATAAAATGTAGAATGATGACGTTTACGTCCACTTAGTTTGGAGGCTGAGGAATATCTGTGCCAAATACGTCCGAACACTGCGGCGAATGTCATAAAATAGTTAAATTTGGAATAGTAGATGGCCGAAAATGATAAAAAAAGCAACGAGGCGATTACCTCGTTACAAATACTCGCCTCCAAGACGAGTATTCTCTCCGGATGCTTGAGCCGGATGTGCGTTCGCAGGTCGGACCGGATCCGGAACCGCTTGGAGCATCGCGGGCAAGCCCAAGCCCGGATCCCCGAGTGGATCAAACGGTGGTTGCGCATTGCCGTTGAACTGTAAAAGACAATTGTGGCCTATGCAACGTTTTATAATTTTATTGTGACATCTGACGTGTGATAGCGTAAACAGCTACAGTTCGTTTTTTAATTCAATGCAAAAAAAAATGACGCGGTGTTACCGCTATAAAATATATAGGTTTACTCGGTAGTTTTTTTTTACCGTAAATAGATGACTTGTGTGACCAAAATCCTTATCACATCAAAGACATTAAAGTTTAATTCCTCCTAAGAGCAAAGTAAAAAAAAAAAACACCTACGTAGCACAAACAATTTTTACTTGGAAGTAAAATTCGGTAATTTGGTTTTTGCGTACTAGCAACATTCAGACATTGGATTGTATTGAGATGTCAACGTGACTGTTTTATTTTTTTGCATTGAAATAAAAAACATACTTTACTAACCGTGAAGCGGTGGTGGCGTAGTGGGGTTGACCCTTGCTTCTCGATCATGAGGGTCGGTGTTCGAACCACGCATGTACCAATGACTTTTAGTTACGTACATTTGTTTGTACAGCAACACCATTCGCTGATAAATTGTGCCCGGATAACGGCGACAGGCTTGCCACTTGTCACGTTTGGGACCTAATAAACTCGGCAAAACGTGGGTCCAGTTCTAGAGACTGGTGCCTCTGCCTACCCCTTCGGGGACAACGGGCGTGAGTTTATTATTATTTATTACTAACCGTGACGTCTAGATAAACGAGTAGTTTCGCCTGTCAACACTAGGTGACGCGCTTCTATTTCCATAGATTTTTAGTTAAGTCTCTGCCACTCAACACTGGATGGCGGACAGGCTCTGGAATCTTCTATCATGGAATGTTCTCGAACCTGACACGCACTTCCGCCCAGTGGTGGAGAGTAGCCATATTGTGACGTTGTTTCCGTCCCCGTTTATTCTCTTTCTTCTCGCTGCAGTGGTTTCACGGTCGGTAATTTTTTTGTGCGTGCTACTTACTGCTACTAATGTTGTATTACTTAAATAATTATATTAAGTAGCTATATCCCCGTTTGTTTTCGTTTCCGTCGTCCCTCACATCGCATGCGTCCACTGTCCTCAACAACAATAATTCAAATTATGCTTAAACAGACAAGCAAATCAATATTAATAATTCACTCATTAATTCATCGGTCAGGCGGCCGGCGGCTACGAGCGTCGCTTGACTCTTTGTATATGTTACGGCTAAAGGTAGGTGTGAACCTAAACTTAAGATTAGCCGGCTAAACTTAGGTTAGGTTAGGTTAGGTTATTTCGTCGAAGATAAACCTAAGTTTAGCGGGCTAATCTTAAGTTTAGGTTCACACCTACCTTTAGCCGTAACATATACATAAACAACATTATATTGAAATTCATCCGGCCTCAGTCCTTACGCAGACAAACCGACCGTCACCGTTCGCTCACCGTCTGACCGCCAATCCGCATACATCGCACTAGAAGGGCCGCTTGCCAGTATGTGTGTATGCCGAGATGCGGAGATGCTCGTCCCTTATAGACAGTGCGGAAATACCGAAACAACACCGTGAATCAACCGTCGCCGTTCACTCACCGTCTGAACGCCAATCCACACACGTCGCACGGGATGGGTTACCCGCCAATGTATACGGAGATGCTCGTCCCGCATAGACGATGCGGATAACCGACGCTACACCTTCGATCAAATATCACCGTTTGCTCACCGTCTGAACTCTGAATCGTCTGAATCTGTGATGCTAGTCTCGCATAGACATGGTGCGGAAATACCGACACAACACCGTGAATCAACCGTCGCCGTTCGCTCACCGTCTGAACGCCAATCCGCACACGTCGCACGGGAAAGGCCGCTCGCCAGTGTGAATGCGGAGATGCTCGTCCCGCATAGACGATGCGGATAACCGACGCTACACCTTCGATCAAATATCACCGTTTGCTCACCGTCTGAACTCTGAATCGTCTGAATCTGTGATGCTAGTCTCGCATAGACATGGTGCGGAAATACTGAAACAAAACCGTGAATCAACCGTCGCCGTTCGCTCACCGTCTGAACGCCAATCCGCACACGTCGCATGGGAAAGGTCGCTCGCCAGTGTGTATGCGGAGATGCTCGTCCAGCATAGACAGTGCGGAAATGCCAACACAACACCGTGAATCAACCGTCGCCGTTCGCTCACCGTCTGAACGCCAATCCGCACACGTCGCACGGGAAAGGTCGCTCGCCAGTGTGAATGCGGAGATGCTCATCCAGTATAGACGGTGCGGATAACCGACGCTACACCTTCGATCAAATATCACCGTTTGCTCACCGTCTGAACTCTGAATCGTCTGAATCTGTGATGCTAGTCTCGCATAGACATGGTGCGAAAATACCGAAACAACACCGTGAATCAACCGTCGCCGCGCCGTTCGCTCACCGTCTGAACGCCAATCCACACACGTCCCGCATAGACGATGCGGATAACCGACGCTACACCTTCGATCAAATATCACCGTTTGCTCACCGTCTGAACTCTGAATCGTCTGAATCTGTGATGCTAGTCTCGCATAGACATGGTGCGGAAATACCGATACAACACCGTGAATCAACCGTCGCCGTTCGCTCACCGTCTGAACGCCAATCCGCACACGTCGCACGGGAAAGGCCGCTCGCCAGTGTGAATACGGAGATGCTCGTCCAGCATAGACACGGTGCGGAAAGCGTGTCCGCATTCGGGGCAGCTATGCGGTCGACGCACCGGCGGCTTTGGGGACGGGCTCGGGAGTGGGGAGCCCGGGTGAGCGGCCCTGGCGGGGACGAAGGGACGGGGGAGTTCAAGATTCACTCAGATAAAGATAGGTAAAGATGAAACAATTCATTTGCTAAAGCGTGGTATAGTACATTACTGCAGCGGCCAGCAAAAGAGGCAGTGATGGACGAACGTGGAAATGTGGGCCGAAGCGAAGCCGAGTCCATCAATGGCTAGTTGGGGCCAAGGCTTGTATATGATTTTTCTCAAATAATGCGCGGAAATTAAAACTATGAACTCATTTTGTTAAATTCAATAAACTTTCAAAATCAGACGAACCACGAACGAACAACAATAATTTTTGCCGCGTTAAAGTGTTCCTTTTTTTTCAATAGGTATATCCAGCTTTCTACCGCAAGCCAGTACGAAATTTAAATAAAACCTCTGATAAGTTACCTCGTTGGTTGTCATTGTTCGGAGTAAAAGATCGTTCCAGTTTTAAATAACACGACAGTTTAGTGTAATTTATTTGGCCGCAAAACACGACAGTTAGGAATTTTCATACAACTTTTTCCGGCCGCTGCTTGAGTGTAATTGGCTAGTACAGTAATTTCGATTTATCTCGAAGGTTGTCGAAATAATGGTCAAATTTCCAAGCATGTTTGAGAAAAATACATTATAGTAGGAGGTAGTTACTTAAAAGAACATGCAGCTTTAAAGGTTAGGGTGTGCCAGTATTAAACTTTAATAATGCAAGTATCCTGTAATCTTAATGCCTGTATCTTAAACGACCACGAAGGTAAAGCAACACAGGGCGCGTTCAGTGCACGGATGGGTGACCGCTCTATGACTAACGCTAGTGGCATTTTTCCGAGCGGTTCCGTGCTTCGCAAGGCACGTTAAGCAGTTGGTGCCGGCTGCCGTCAATAGATGGCAGTCTTAAGCCAAGTCACGAGGCCTTAGGGCGGCTTGAAAACTTCTGACAGTAAGACCAGCCACTAGTCTTACAAGCCTCCACCAATCCGGACTTGGCCCCCGTCTATACCTTCCGCGGGGAAGAGACCCGCGCCCCTCGGTGCGGACATAATGGGTCAATGACGATTTACTTAGTGAAATTCTTAATTCAGAAACAGGCTTTAGGGTGTTTCTAATCGACGGTCGGATTAATAGTGGGGACATCCCCCAAGACTCGCAATTGGGTATTTGACAGGATGTCAAATGAGTTACTTTTAAAACGGAATTTTGTATGAAAATACTTGCTTGTGACGTCACATTTCAGTGCACTCTTTTTATGTTTCATCTATTTAAAAATTGTAATAACTAGTAAATGATTAAAAGAAAGAAATTTTCCGAATCATTTTGTAATTTTTGTTTTAATCGAGCATCTAAAATAATTTATTGTTGATAGTGTCAAATACCGTATACTCACTTCATATGCGTAGTGAGCGCCGCAGCGCTGTTAAACTGGCGTATGCACTTTGCGCACTGCGTGGATTGTGCGCAGCCGGCATGCGCGTGCGCATCCAATGCCGCTCGCGACGCAAAGCGTTTTGCGCACACAGCGCACCATACGGCGCCTGGGGGGGATGTAAATATCGACGGTTAAAAGGTAATAGGGCATAAGCGACATTTTGGCCCAAAATGACTTTTGAATGCCATCTTACGCAGAATTTTTTTTTATTTAGGATGGCATTCAAAAGTCATTTTGGGCCAAAATGTCGCTTATGCCCTATTACCTTTTAACCGTCGATATGTAAATTCAACGAACGGAGAGCGCGGCAGCCATAAAGAAAGAAACGCAGAATCTCTCGTGCAGTTGGGTATTTGACAAAATGTCAAATGAGTTACTTTTAAAACGGAATTTTGTGTGCAAATAATTGCTTGTGACGTCACATTTCAGAGCACTCTTTTTATGTTTCATCTATTTGAAAATTGTAATAAATAGTAAATGATTAAAATAGTATACATTTTCCGAAACATTTTGTGATTTTTGTTTTAATCGAGCATATCAAATAATTTATTTTCGATAGTGTTAAATACCGAATTTCCATGCTACTTATTTTTAATAGAATAATATAATGTTTTTTAAAATTTATTTTTAAAATATTGACCATTTTAAGAAACTTATTACGGTAATTTTGGGCGAGGCCGAAGTCCTGCATTGGCGGGCGAATGGCTGATGACGAATTATAAAATGAATGTAGCTGAAGAATGTATGAAATACTGTGAACGAGATAATTGAAAGGATGTTCTTAATTATGTGTGATTATTAGACATTAATTTTATTGTATGTTATGTGTATTTTGTGTCTAAATTATTAGTAATATATATAGTTGCTAATAATTGTAAAACGCAATAGTTATACTTTCATACTCTACAATATAAATAAATAAAATCGCACACTTGCAAGAACAACGTGTTATTTCGGAACCTTTACGATACACGAGAGCAATTTTTTAAGGTTTCAAAGTAATGGCCGAAAGAGATAGCGCTATAACGTGATGCAGGGTTTCTTTTGCTCATGATTCCGGCGTTTTCGGAGTAAATAAAATCGCGTTAAAAAAAAAAGTATCTATGAATAAAAAATGGCTTTCTTCGAAGTATCAAGGGTGCGAAATAATAACATAAATGAATATAGGTAGGTACTAAAAAAATACCTGGACCGAGCGACGAGCCACTATGTTTCTCCTTCCTATGCTTATAAAGTGCAGATTTGTTTGGCAACACCAACTCGCAGTCTCGACAGGGTATACTGTGAGAAAACAAAAATTATAGTTATTATCTAAAAAAATAATATTAAATATAAAAATATTCCTTAATTTCTTAATGAGGGATTTTCAATGACAGCTGTCAGTTGATTTCTAACAAAAAACTAGATGGCGCTGCAAGGAGAACAAATGTCATCGTACGTTTTAAATGTTGTAGGTACATCGTTATTTATTTCTGTTAATAATCTAAACATATCTTTGTAGTCTGTGACAAGACCGGGAAGTTTGTAAACCATAAGGCTTCACAAGGCACGTTAAGCAGTTGGTGCCGGCTGCCGTCGATAGATGGCAGTCGTTAAGCCAAGTCAGAGGCCTTAGGGCGGCTTCAAAACGATGATGATGATTCGTTAAATATTAAGAAAAAACAAAGATCTTACCGGTAATTTTCCCTGGCCACCTTGGTAGGGACCCCCTCATCTTGCAAATCGCCGTGTAGTTTCTTCTTGTGGTAGGCTACACTCCAGCTATACATACATAGTAAAGCCTGATTTACATTTGGGGGCCGTTTAAGTATTACGTAAGCATTATATGGGGGGAAAGGTGGGGGGGGGACTTTTCTACACATATTGGCAACCCACACATTGTCTATGCATGAAAACGAAAAGCATTTTCGGGGATTCCCACAAATAATGAATATGTTTAGGTGCTCGCTTAGAACCAAGTAGGTAATTCTCATTACTGCTGAAAATCAGCATACATTAAAAGAAAAAATGCATTTACCTACCAATCTTTACGTGAACATGGGGGGGGGGGGTCAGAGCTTTGCTTACTTTTACTGACAAGGGGGTAAGGGGAGGGGGTGGGGGAATAAATCTGCTTACGTAATACTTGAACGGCCCATTGCTTTATTTTCATGCTTTTTAACTCGCTGGCTCGGCGGCTAACAAATTCGGAAGCGAAATTAAAGTCCCCTGTGTCAATGGAACTTATCATTTGCAGAAGTGAGCCAAAGCATGCTTAATCTATAGTCTGCTTTCAATTCAATGCAAAAAAAATCCTGTCACGTTGACATCTCAATACAATCCAAAGGCTGTCAACGTCTGAGTGTTGCTAGTACGTAAAAACCAAATAAACCCATTTAACTTCCAAGTTAAAATTGTGTGTGCTACGTAGGTGTTTTTTAGACTTACCTCTAATTACGTGAGTAATTAAATTTTAATGTCTTTGATGTGATAAGGATTTTTGTCACATGAGCCTTATATTCACGGCAAAAATAAATCTACCGATTAAACCTTTATATTTTATAGTGGTGACACCGCATCATTTTTTTTTTCATAGAATTAAATAACGGGTTTATTTGGTGATAGAGACTTTACTCTCTTATGAGTAATTAAATTTTAATGTCTTTGATGTGATAAGGATTTTGGTCTCATGAGCGAAAAACATGAATGCCGCATTATTTACCTCTGTGGCGCAGCGGTAGCGCATTCGCCTACCATGCGAGATTTCCCGGGTCAGAATCCCGACTGGGGACATAAAAAACCCCAGGTGTTGGATGTTTGCATGTTTTTGACGTCGCTGTTTCTGGTTCCCACGACACAGGGTATCCTAGTGTGAGGCCAGAAGCGACGAATGTGCATAAGTAAATGTCATATTTTATTTGTTAATCGTTAGAATCGGTCACCTGTTCGGAAAGGACACGTTGCAAATGTTGCAGGTGTAGATCAAATTATCATTGGCGTGTTTCATTCGGCGGTGGACTTGCAAATACGTCCAATGCAGGTAGGATCGGCCGCAGTCCTATAGGTGAAGTTCCCAAATAACGTTAATAACGTTGGGTTAAAATAAATTATTTATACTACACCTACTTGGAAAGTACCTTGATACTTTATCAAATTTACGGTAGAAAGTACATCATTGCATATCGAACAAATATGCGGGGAGAAAACGCATCTGAGCGGGAGAGAAAAGTGTATGAAAATCCATTTCTTACGTGGTTTTTCTTTTTTAATTTTGGGTAAGCGCCGGTAACCTAAATATCAAAAGCCAAAAAGTTTTTACAGTGAGTTTTTATCTCCAAGTTCGCAAAATGACACTGGCCACTAGCAACAATTTCAATATAAATTTCAATTAGTAAAGATTTCGTTTTTTATTTTCCTTGTAGGTGTAGTATAAAGCACTATGTATCCTCGAGAGAAACTGCGATTCCCGATCTCAGGTGTTTTAAAGCCCTCGCCTACGGCTCGGGCTTCAAACGACACCCTCGACGGTAATCGGTCAGTTTCTCCTCTCGGTGAACAATGTACTATTGACAGGTTACTAAAACCATCACAGATTTTGTTGTTCAAAGGGTGTTCAGAAAGTGGTAATTTTAATGTTTTTTCGTGTTTCACTTCTAAAAAAACCAAATGAAAATTTGCTTTGGATTTGAATCCCGGCTGGGGAGAACAAAAGCCCCAGGTCTTGGATGTTTACATGTTAGTGACGTCGCCGTTTCTGGTTCCCACGACACAGGGTATCGTGGGGCCAGAAGCAATGTATATGCATGTATGTAAATGTTAATGTGCTTTTTTTTCACTTTTAAAACAAGCCGCCAAAACGCTATATTGGGCGTCAAGAGCAAAGCGTGGGTTTGTGTGGTGCACCGTCATCGTAATCATCATCATTCAGCCACAAGAAGTCCACTGCTGGACATAGGCCTCCTCCATGGATTTCCAAAAATACCGGTTGGTAGCGGCTTGCATCCAGCGTCTTCCCGCCACTTGGATGAGATAGTCTGTCCATCTTGTGGCTGTTCGCTTATCGTTGTGTGATGCAATGGGCTAGTTGCCCTAAAAAATGTAATTAGTCCGTCTTTTAGATTATTCAAAAATACGGGACACGTATTTTTTTATTTGTAAATTAGACCAAAAATGACAAAAATATAGCCCATTAAAGTTACGTGTGACGTCACGCCGTGCTGCATTTTTTAGCACGTAGTGACGTCACACGTAACTTTAATGGGCTATATCTTTGTTATTTTTGTTCAATCGAAAAAAGAAAAAAATACGTGTCCAATATTTTCTTATAATCTAAAAGACGGACTAAATAGAATTTAATTATTTTGACCCTGGAAACTACCCTATTGTCATAAATCTCTGTAGCCAACTGACTGACTTACCTCGCAGAGGAAGTGTTTAGCAGTGGGGAAGTCACCGTATCCCAGTATGCCAGCGGCAGACGGCGGTATTGGCATAGCGTCCTCTCTTAACGACAGCTTGGCATCTTGCAAGGACCGCTTGTAATAACCATGCGTGGTTTTGTGCGTCGTGCATCTGTTTTGTTTTAAATTTACAACATTTTACAATTTACACTTTGAACATGTATGTTCTAATACACTAATTGGGTATTTGACAGGATGTCAAATGAGTTACTTTTAGAACGGAATTTTGTATGAAAATACTTGCTTGTGACGTCACATTTCAGAGCACTCTTTTTATGTTTCATCTATTTAAAAATGGTAATAACTAGTAAATGATTAGAAGAAATACATTTACCGAATCATTTTGTAATTTTTGTTTTAATCGACCATTTCAAATAATTTATTGTTGATAGTGTCAAATACCGTATTATAACAGTAAACCATGTAAAAATATTATGGTAAACTTATAACCATAATATTTTCACATTTATTTATTTTACTTTAGAAAAAACATAGACTAATACAGCAAAATCGAGGGTACATTGTACAATATAGCAGCAAAAAGTCATTTAAAGGTTTTCACTTATAGCTACATTATAGTTGCATATAAGTAACAAGTTCGTGTGTTTACAACATCAAAAACAAATAATTATATTAACCTAGACTGTCGAATCTTAACATCAACTAAATATATAATAAGCAGATCAAAGCGACCAAGCCCATCACAGAGTAGACAACTCGCTACCAAAGAAGTTCGCAGCTAACCTACGCTTAACTGAAGCAACGCTCTCGTGAATGACATCGACATCAGCGTCCGGGTCATCGCTTAGACCGTTAAATGTTGTGCAAGCTCGAAATAGGAAAGAAAATTATTTACTGTTGGTGTGCCTTATAACTTCTTCAGTCCTGACCTTCAAAATATCATAGTTTTCTATTGTTATTTTGTCGACACGGCACTGAGGAGGATAAATAAATAAATAATTAAGAAAAGCGGTGATGGCGTAGTGGGGTTGACCCTTGCTTCTCGATCATGAGGGTCTGTGTTCGAACCACGCATGTACCAATGACTTTTAGTTACGAACATTTGTTTGTACAGCAACACCATTCGCTGATAAATTGTGCCCGGATAACGGCGACAGGCTTGCCACTTGTCACGTTTGGGACCTAATAAACTCGGCAAAACGTGGGTCCAGTTCTAGAGACTGGTGCCTCTGCCTACCCATTCGGGGATAACGGGCGTGAGTTTATTTATTTATTTATTTATTTTTTTATAATTAAGAAAAAAAGAGGCTTTTGTCACTTTGCGACCATGACAACCAATGGTAACTTTAACATGGTACTAAAACAAAAATTCTAGACATAACACAGCCATATTAGACAGAATTCTCAAATTAGAAACAGTTTTGAGCTCAAAAATCCTTTTTTGTATGGCACCAAAAATTTACGACAAAGTTCCCAGTGAGATGAAAGTAATGAATTTGTCGAAATTTAAAAATTATCTGAGTTGCTTAATGACTAATGTTATTATTCTTTGAACGAATTTTTGAATGACATTACTAATAAAAAAGACTATTTAATTATGACATTTCTTTCATGACATTACTGCAAATGTAGCTAATTGTGACATTGATTTCAATATATTACTTTCTCAATTGCTGAAAGAATCCTAGCCCCGGCCGCCTGAGTGATCTTAAACAATCACGAAGGTTAAGCAACATTGGGCGGGTTCATTCCGTGGTTGGGTGACCGTTCTATGACTAACGCTAGTGGCATTTTGCCGAGCGGTTCCATGCTACGCAAGGCAAGGCCGTCGATAGATGGCAGTCGTTAAGCCAAGTCAGAGGCCTTAGGGCGGCTTGAATGCTTCTGACAGTAAGACCAGCCACTAGTCTTACAAGCCTCCACCAATCCGGACTTGGCCCCCGTGGTGGAGTATGGCCTATACCTTCCTCAGGGAAGAGACCCGTGCCCCTTGGTAGGGACATAATGGGTTGATGATGGTGATAAAAAAAATACCTGGAATACGTAGCGAAGCCAACTTTGCATATGTGGCAGGTGAAAGGGTTCTTGACACCCTTGTGTATGCTCCGGTGTCCATTCAGCCCATCTTCCGTGTAATACACACTGCACAATACAAATGGGACGTTTGAGAAATTCCGAAATCTAATCTCTTTAAACGAGCAATTCTTGTATATCTACTCGTATTTATATACCGGGTGTCCCAAAACTCGACGTCAACCCGGAGCCGGGTGAAAAGGCAAGTCAAGCTGGTTGTCAGAAAAATATAAAAAAAAATCTAAGTTGTATGATTTTTTTTTCAATACAGTCAGTTAAAACTAGGCAGTTTTTTATTTTGAAAGTTTTTCTAGGAAATAAGTCCTATTTTTTATGCAAGCTAGAG
This sequence comes from Yponomeuta plumbellus, assembly GCA_947310845.1. Taxonomy (NCBI): domain Eukaryota; kingdom Metazoa; phylum Arthropoda; class Insecta; order Lepidoptera; family Yponomeutidae; genus Yponomeuta; species Yponomeuta plumbellus. Next base: position 9,263,769 of record OX371218.1, read on the forward strand.
CAGCTGGTTTCAAAATTTTGATTACAGTTTAGAGAAGCATTATTCAGGGTTACACAGCAAAAAAAATAATTGGAAAAAGTAAAGATTTGTGGCAACAGGAGTAAAAAGACTGTCACAGGGTGTGTAATTTTGCGATTTTTAAAAAAATGCCTATAATTTTGAAATCATACAACTTAGATTTTTTTTTATATTTTTCTGACAACCAACTTGACTTGCCTTTTCACTCGGCTTCATGTTGACGTCGAGTTTTGGGACACCCGGTATAATCAGAATCTCGTTAACGGCTCCAACGATTTTCACGAAATTTTGTAGGCAGATGCTTTCGGGGGCGTTTAATTGATCTAACTAGGTTACATTTTTAGAAAACGTTGTTTTATCCGTGTTTTAAGCCAATTGAAATTTGCTATGATAACATACAGAGGTAAATTTCGCGTCTATCTACAAGGTTGGGATAGTTCCGACGGGAAAACGGGCGAGCCGTTTCGGGCCGTAGTCAAGAGACCCGGTTCGAGTCATGATGTTTTTTTTCCAAGTTCTTTTTTTGTTGAAAAAGAATTATTTTAATGTTATATTACATATTTTATAATACAAAAAAAAAGTACCGAGCAAAGCTCGGTCACCCAGGTACTATATTATGAAACACTCTGTCGTCACACATTAACACTTTATAAGGCTGTGTACTGTAGCAATTATGCTTTATAGTAACTGGCTGGCATAGCCGTCTTGTATGAGTTTAAATATTTTGAAGGAGAATCGCTATGTTTTGGTTGAGATGTCAGTCGGGCGCTAGGCTAGGCTTTCCCGATAAAAAGATAAAATTAAAGTTGAATATTTGCTAAAAAAGCATCTTTCAATCAAATAATTCGTTACAGTACCATATCCTCGTAAGGCCCGACCTTGAAAATAACAATTGTTTTTGTGATCACTCGAAGACATTGGGCCTTACGAGGACATATGGCCACCACAATTTGAACTTTATTGCATTGCAGTCTAAAACGAATGAAAATTTAAACTAGCTCTGCCTTATAAAGGGTTAAGGGATAAGTAACTGGACTGTAAGATCTGTGGCAGTTCACTGTGTGCGACACGCAAACCAATGAGGCCGGCCTAGCCTAATCTGTTTACGTCAGTCTCAACTCTGTGTTCTGTCTGCATCAGATATTGAAGCTAAGCGCACGCTTGAGAGTTTTGCTGCTTTACTTGCTAAACATATCTACTCGTCCTATCGCTCTGTTCTCCGCCTTATCTCACTCCTTCTATCTCGCTAATGCACCCTGTGAAATATCTGTGCCGTGCCTAATAAACACAATAAATAGTGACTGCCTTTCTACGTGTTTCATCGCACCCATTTCACATCACCCGCATTAGCCCCCTTCAGATCCATCACGATATTATAACATGCTATGTTACCTATTAGCATCCAATTAGTGTGGTTTATTTCTGGACGTTTGGACTAGTTAAGAATGAAACATACTAAGGGCACTAAGGGCTGATTTTTCAATAGTCAAATAACTTTTATCTGAGGAAGAAAAATGGTTATAGTTATAGGAAAACGTTTTTAGGAGACTTCACATATATCTTTAAGATATTCTGAACGTCATTCACAGATTTTGGAAAAAAATTACAGTCAGCAAGAAAATGGTCCCTTTCCACAAAAACTCTTTTATTCTCTACCAGTTGATCCTGCTTCTAAAGCTGGCTTCCCACGGTCCGCGATATCGCGGACGGACGCGGACGGGCGACGACCACGGACAGCCACGCACCACGAGAGGCTCTTCCAACTGACCTGTGTCGTCTGTCTGTGCTACCGCGGACCCAGACCCTTCCCACGGTGTGTCGTGGGAGCTGGTCCGCGTCCGTCCGCGATATCGCGGACTGTGGGAAGCCAGCTTTATAAGGATCAAAACTCTCTACTGGGCCGACTGACGTTTGAGTACTATACCTGCCTGCCCGATAGATAGATAGATAGATAGATAGAGAACACTTTATTGTACATAAAAAAAAGGAAATTACACAGGTATTTCTTAAACTAAGAGTACAGACGGCGGCCTTACCACTAAACTTATCACGTGCCCTTACTGTCCCATCTAAAAATTCACCCTGTGTAATATAACCACTAACCCTTCGCAGTATTCGCATCGGAAGGCCTTCTCGATGTCAACGACTCGCGTGATGGCGCGGGCTTCATCCATCACAGTGGATAGCATGTCCATCGCTAGTTGGTCGTCCACTTGGTGGGCTATACGACAAGCGGCGGCCGCTGAGGACGGGAGAGGACGCGTGAGGATGGGCGAGGGCGCGTGAGGATGGGTGAGGACGCTGTGGTCTAGGGTGAGATAAATCTCACGTTAAATTTTGAGTTTTCGGCCAGGAGTTCAGAGCGAGTGCTGGCGGGTTTGACCCGCGGAATCCACGAAGGGTGTTTTGTAAATAAGGAATAAACGAAATTATGTTTTATTTTACCCGTTAAATGGGCATGGCTAGTATACATTTTTCATTGGTTTTGGACTTATCTCATCGCCTCATGGCGATAAGGTTCAATTTAAGGTGGTAACTATTATCCCTATGGCCATTTAAGGTTTAAAATAAATCCAACACTTTTGTACCCAAAGAACAAGTTTTGAAAAATCTCACACGAGATTGGGGAAGGGTGTGGGGGGTCGAGGGAAATCTTGCGACATCTCGCCAAGGGGAGAGGGGGGTCAAAAATGCCGTAATCCACGCGCGCCACACCAAGATATTATTTTTTAAGTTTGAAAGTTTGTAATTTAGGCTAAAACTGTTTTTAAAAGAATAAATGTGGAGTTTCTTTGTTATTTTCTTCTCCATGGAATCTATTAATTGTGAAACCAACAAAATTGAAGTTCATAAAGTAAATATTCTATTTGTAATATGAATAAAATATTTGAATTTAATTAATGGACCCCCCGTAACCACACATGATGAGTGGCAGAGGACGGGTGAAGACTCACGTCTGTCGGAAGGCGCGTCCTTTGGTCTCCTGATCAGCCCAGTCCTCGGAGAAAGCTGCAACTCTTCGCTCTCCATCTTCACGGATTCGGCGAAGCTTTCCACGCAAGCGGTCGAGGTTCGAGCGTGCTCCTGAAAGTCACAATCATCATCAACCCATTATGTCCCCACCGAGGGGCACGGGTATCCTCTCTGAGGAAGGTATAGGCCATACCCCACCACGGGGGCCAGGAAAATCCAGGATAAAATTTGATAATTGTCTATCTGTAGCCACTTTATCGAAAACGGCCTGGATTGGCACCGATTGTATGTTCGGTCGCTCGTAGCCTGGGCTGCCTGAGTGATCTTAAACGATCACTAAGGTTAAGCAACATACGGCACGTTCAGTCCATGGATGGGTCACCGTCTATGACTAACGCTAGTGGCATTTTTTCCGAGCGATTCCGTGCTTCGCAAGGTACGTTAAGCAGTTGGTGCCGGCTGCCGTCGATAGATGGCAGTCGTTAAGCCAAGTCAGAGGCCTTAGGGCGGCTTGAAAACTTCTGACAGTAAGACCAGCCACTAGTCTTACAAGCCTCCACCAATCCGGACTTGGCCCCCGTGGTGGAGTATGGCCTATACCTTCCTCAGGGAAGAGACCCGTGCCTCTCGGTGGGGACATAATGGGTTGATGACGAGTATGTTCGGTAGGTCTGAGAATAGGTTGTTATCTAATTTTCATACCCCTATCTGGCAAATCAACGTTAGTACGTCTATATTTTTTTAGATATGAAATAACAAGCCCTGGCCTTAAATTTTAATTACTTTTCTATGACGTCAGCAAAGATAGTATGAGTATTATAATCAGGGTTGGATTTAGGTACGTTGAAAGGGAGAGTACAAAAAAACAAAAAAGATAGTATTTTCAAGTATTTTGTACAAAATTATAGTATTTATGTTTTTCGACCATATCGCCTCTATTCAGACATTTTTTCCTAGGCGTGGATTCTCTCGGTATTTCGTCATTTTCATCCCCGCCCCGAACTTTACCCACCAACCTTTCGATTCGAATGAACATGAAAAAATTAATGCACTCACACAAAAAAATGCACTCACGACGAGACTACTTTATGCACAATCGTACCAACAGAATAATAAATAAAAGGAAAGTATCGAAAGAAAAAAAAGCAAGAGGCGTTTTGTACGAAAAATAATGGAAAACGGCTAATTATCGACTGTTCTAAAAATATAGTATTTTGTTGTACTCTCCCCAGTTATGGATAGTATATAGTACGAAGCATGAAATTAGAGTACAAATACTATAATTATAGTACGAAATCCAACCCCGATTATAATCCTTTGTCTTACAAAAAAAAAAGAAATCAACTGACGTTAATGACATTTGTTTTTTTTTGTATGTAGGTAAAGACTATCTCTTTAATCGTACTATGATGACGTCAAAAACACCAAAATTTTAGAAAAATATAAAAAAATAGACATAATGAATAAAACTCAAATGTACCGAAATTAGTTTCTAAAATGGTCCTACTGTGGGGACAGAAGCAATGTATGTGCCTGTATGTAAATGTTAAATGCAAAAAAATATTTTCAAAATGAATTTTAAATAAATTTATACAGGGCGTCTCAAATTTACGGGACATGAAGGGAAAGTAGCGATATTATCATTCCATAGATTGCATTGATTATTCGTAAATAAGTACCCGATTCATAAAATACTTTATAGCATAGTTTTCCTTATTATAAGTGGACGTTTCTTCTACTTTTCAAACATCGTCGTCGGCAATAAATAACTTGACTCAAACATTTTACGTTGTTCCTTTCTTTAAAAATATTATGTTACTTAAGAATAGTTATTATTTTTTGGCTATTGTTTCGATTAACAAGTAGGAGTGTTTTTTTTACATTTAAGTCGGTTCGATTCCCAGACGAGGCAAGTAATTTTTAGAAAATCTACGAATGCAGAATTACTAACTTTTAAAAATAACATAAAGTCTTCTTTCAGCAAATTACCCTACCTACGATATTTAAGGTACTTTCCCTTCATGTCCTATAATTTTGGGACGCCCTGTATATATAAAAAATAAGTACCATCACCAATTAAAGCTACGTTCGATCTAAAATACTGTTGTATGGAACACTAAGCTCCATGCAAGTTCGTCATTATGCGCAGAACTTACCTCCGCCTCAATGTTGTTCTTGAATGCGCGTGCGCAGACCGCACACACCAACACGTGCTTCGGAGTCATCTGTGAAGGGATTTTGTATCTTTACGGAACAGTTATGTCTGTATTGTAAAATTATTATTTGTACCTACTACTTGCCGTATTGATTCAGCCAATTCTCAGACCTAAAGTCTGTTTTTTAATTCGATGCAAAAAAATGACGCGGTGTTATCACCATAAAATATAAAGGTTTAATCGGTAGATTTATTTTTGCCGTGAATAGAAGGCTCATGTGACAAAAATCCTTATCACATCAGAGACATTAAAATTTAATTACTCATAAGAGGAAAGTCTAAAAAAACACGTAGCACACACAATTTTAACTTGGAAGTAAAATGGGGTTATTTGGTTTTTACGTACTAGCAACATTAAGGAATTGACAGCCCTTGACTTGTATTGACTAGGTCTGTGTGTATTGATATGTCAACATGACAGTTTACTTTTTTACATTGAATTAAAAAACAGACTTTAGCAATCATAAAAAAACATAAATATCATTGAAACAGTTTCGAAGGAGATAGCAAACAAATACTGTGACACGTGATTTTTATATATTAAATGTATCTTCTCTTTCTAATATATAAAATTTTCATGTCACCGTGCACATACCCCTCCAAAGCGGCTTGGCAGACTTTATTGAAATTTTATATATATAATGGTAGATCTGAGAATAGGTTGTTATCTATTTTTCATACCCCTATCTGGCAAAACAACGTTTGCCGGGTCAGCTAGACATTAAAAAAAAACCAACACAACAAAGTTAACACTTTATATTCCAAAGTTCATACTTCGCAAGGCACGTTAAGCGGTAAAGTCGGTGCCGGCTGCCGTCGATAGATGGCAGTCGTTAAGCCAAGTCAGAGGCCTTAGGGCGGCTTGAAAACTTCTGACAGTAAGACCAGCCACTAGTCTCACAAGCCTCCACCAATCCGGACTTGGCCCCCGTGGTGGAGTATGGCCTATACCTTCCTCAGGGAAGAGACCCGTGCCCCTCGGTGGGGACATAATGGGTTGATGATGATCGCAGGGCGGCTGGCAAGAGCTGGATGAGAGTAGCCGAGGACTGTGCTCAGTGGCTTGCAATGGTTGAGTCCTATGTCCAGCAGTGGACAACCATAGGCCGATGATGATGATGATGATGATGATGATGATGAATTTACCTGCTCCTCGTGAGCCCTCAAATGCATCCGCAGGCGCGAACGCCGCGTTAGCTGCTTCATACAAATGTGACACTGGTACGGCTTGATCTGGTGAAAAATATAATGCGCCCGGTGTATCAAACTATATCAATGGAAATACGAAATAGAAAAAGGGGGATTAGCCTTTTTTTCCAAATTATATCCCATTATTTCTATTGAGGCGCGTTCAGTGCAGTGTACGTAGGCCGAGTTCAGTGCATGGATGGGTAACCGTCTATAACTAACGCTAGTGGCATTATTCCGAGCGGTTCCGTGCTTCGCAAGGCACGTTAAGCAGTTGGTGCCGGCTGCCGTCGATAGATGGCAGTCGTTAAGCCAAGTCTCTGACTTGAAAACTTCTGACAGTAAGACCAGCCACTAGTCTCACAAGCCTCCACCAATCCGCAATTGGCCCCCGTGGTGGAGTATGGCCTATACCTCGTTATGTTATGTTATGTTATGTTATGTTATGTTATGTTATGTTATGTTATGTTATGTTATGTTATGTTATGTTATGTTATGTTATGTTATGTTATGTTATGTTATGTTATGTTATGTTATGTTATGTTATGTTATGTTATGTTATGTTATGTTATGTTATGTTATGTTATGTTATGTTATGTTATGTTATGTTATGTTATGTTATGTTATGTTATGTTATGTTATGTTATGTTATGTTATGTTATGTTATGTTATATAATATTATATTAAAGATAACTTTTATAACCTATTTTGATACCTGCATTACCTGTAAATGTGTAACGGAGTGTTCGTCCAACGTCTGTTTGTCCAGAAACCGTTTTCCACAAGTGGGACAAACGTAGCGCCGCGTGTCCGTGTGTACACGGCTGTGCTTCGTCAGATTAGCTCTAGAAATACAAATTAACAAATTGATTACGTTTACCTGCATCTAACATACTTTACGCCTACCCCTCATAAACGGCTAATGCTGTATGAACTGTGAACTTATGAACTACGTATGCACTGTTAGCTTTTAGACTATACCTCGGGCTCCAGAATAGGCTTGGGTTTTCGCCGAAAGCACACGAGTGTAATACTCCTTTATACTACACCTGCTTGGAAAGTAACTTGATACTTTATCAAATTTACGGTAGAAAGTACGTCATTGCATATCGAACAAATATGAGGGGAGAAAACGCATCTGAGCGGGAGAGAAAAGTGTATGAAAATCCATTTCTTGCGTGGTTTTTCTTTTTTAATTTTGGGTAAGACTATGCGCCGGTAACCTAAATATCAAAAGCCAAAAAGTTTTTACAGTGAGTTTTTATCTCCAAGTTCGCAAAATGACACTGGCCACTAGCAACAATTTCAATATAAATTTCAATTAGTAAAGATTTCGTTTTTTATTTTCCTTGTAGGTGTAGTATAAAGCACTATGTATCACTCGAGAGAAACTGTGATTCCCGATCTCAGGTGTTTTAAAGCCCTCGCCAACGGCTCGGGCTTCAAACGACACCCTCGACGGTAATCGGTCACTTTCTCCTCTCGGTGAACAATGTACTATTCTACTTCTGATTTCGAAATTAAGTGTCATATTAGTACCGATATTTCTATTACACGAATATATCCGATTCTATCCGATAGTACCCGAGGTATATTCTAAAACCTAACAGAGTGTATGCTCTACCGCCAATGTTTCCGTTCGAGCGATAACCAACGCATTCGATATTATTGCGAAAATGAGTTAGATACATATTCTAAGTCGCGTCAGCGTTATCTATCTGGAACAATAACCCGTTTATTGATATTTTTATTACTTCACGAGATATTGTTAAGAATACTGGTTTAGTAATAAACAGTTTTTGGGTTTTTAAGATACGCTAGGTTTTGGTTTGATTTGGAATTTACAATAATATAACCAGATAGAGAATGCGTACCTGTAGCAATTATACACATTTAAAATTTTCCTAATATCTCTATTAATTTAGACGTGACAGGTAAAAAAAAGAAGAAGAGCGATAAAACTATTGGCGCGTTTTTCTCGAAACTTACCTTAAAAAAATCCAGGAATTAATTTCCAGAAAGCTGGATAACATTTTAATACCTTCATTTGGTCCTAAATGCGTGTAATCCGAATTCGAATACGGTCCCAGGAGGTGAGCTCAACTTTTACAACATTAAAGCTCGTGGCCGACGTATGCTTTACCGCTCATGAATGGCTTAAGGTCATAGCCCACTTACACGACTCTGCTCCCACCCGGCAAAAATAATATCTAATAGACAGCGAGCTGTCCGCAAATTTATGATGCCAATGTAAAATATATCTTAAGAGCAATATTTAAAGCCCATATTTGAATAGGCTAGATTCCCAAAAAAATTTAATTAGTACGTCTTTTAGATTATTCAAAAATAAGGGACACGTATTTTTTTATTTGTAAATTAGACCAAAAATGACAAAGATATAGCCCATTAAAGTTACGTGTGACGTCACGCCGTACTGCATTTTGTAGCACTGAGTGACGTCACACGTAACTTCAATGGGCTGTATCTTTGTTATTTTTTGTTTAATCGAAAAAAGAAAAAATACGTATCCAATATTTTTTTATAATCTAAAATACGGACTAAATAGAATTAAATTATGTTGACCCTGGAAACTACCCTGTTATATTATTTTTGCCGGGTGGGAGCAGAGTCGTATAAGTGTGCAATGACCTTTACTCTACCGCTCACCTCAAATAGAAGGTCTTCCCACAGCCGTCCACCACGCACTGCCACCGACGCTGTTTGTGGTGCTGGAAGTGGACGTGATCAAACAGCTCCGATTCCGTTGCGAAAACGCTGCGGGGACTGCACTCCGGGCATCTGTATTTGCCGTCTGAAGTAGTCATGTCGTTTTTGTCGTGGAATTGCCTGCGAAAGGATTGATGTTAGAACAGCGTGGACAAAGGGTCGGGATAAATAAAATTATATTATCGCACACTTGCAAGAACAACGTGTTATTTCGGAACCCTTACGTTACATGAGAGCACTTTTGTAAGGTTTCAAAGTAATGGCCAAAAGAGGTAGCGCTATAACGTGATGCAGTGTCTCTTTTGCTCATTATTCCGGCGTCTTTGGAGTAAATGTAATCGCAATAAAAAAAAAAATTCTATGAATAAAAAATGGTTTTTTTTCGAAATATCACGTTGTTCTTGCAAGGGTGCGATATTATGTTTTTTTTTAATTTTTTAAATGTTTATTCAGTAATTTATACCAACGTAAAGAATTCACATTCTATTTGTTGAATGTCAACGTACTGTTAGCCGCTGCCTTGGGGCCGAATGTAGTGGAAAAAAAGGCAGTGAAAAAAAAAACTCCACTCCGACCATCTTTTCTCAAATCACCTTAAATCTTATACACAAGTTGGTACCAAAATCTATAATCTAAGAAGCTCGTGGCCCATGAGTGCAATCAGCACTTGCTATGTCCAAACAATAATAGCATACTTTTTGGTGTTTTTGGTATCTAAAAAGAGATCGTACAAATACCGCGTCAATTTTCTTTGCATCGAATTGAAAAACGGACTTTAGTATCTAAGCTAGCAGACTCACATGTGAAATTTCAAGCGCACTTTGGACGTGAAGGATTCGTTGCAGTTGTGACACGTGACGATCTGGGGGTCTGAGGATGGCTCGAGTCCTTTCTTACGCCGCGTCTTCTGTGAACAATCATACTCAGGATAAGATAAAGTACCTGGGTGACCGAGCTTTGCTCGGTACTTTTTTTGTAATATAAAATATGTAAGATAAAATTAAAATAATCCTTTTTCAACAAAACAAGAACATGGAAAAAAAAAACATCAAGATTCGAACCGGGTCTCTTGAAATCAGCCCGAAACGGGTCGCCCGTTTTCCCGTCAGAACTATCCCAACCTTGCAGATGGACGCGAAATTTACCTCTGTATGTTATTATAGCAAATTTCAATTGGCTTAAAACACGGATAAAACAACGTTTTCTAAAAATGTAACCTAGTTAGATCAATTAAACGCCCCAAAAAGCATCTGCCTACAAAATTTCGTGAAAACTGTTGGAGCCGTTTCCGAGATTCTGATTTTATATAAATATATATACAAGAATTGCTCGTTTAAAGAGATTAGATGAAAGATAACTAAAAAAAAAGCAATGTACGACTCGAAGTCACGCATGAAGGGTTCCGTAAGCAATGGAAGCTCTATTAAATCACCATTTCTGTATAAGGACATAATAAAGCAAGTTGATGTGAACTTACATCATGTTCTGCCTTTGTATTTGTCGATCTCGGTCTTCCGTTCTTAGCTCTCTGCAAAGTGAAAAACAAATAAAGTGAAGAATCCGACAAAGAAGGAAGTAATTGAGTCCGGAATAAAGTCAATGACGCCCCAGGCGGCCAACTTCGACCAAATGGAGGATGTCTTAGCAAAGGGCAAGATAAAAAGTACCTGAAACCATCGTGCGTGCACGCAACGACTAATGAATGTCGATGAAGCGAAAGTGATCTGTCAGGATCGTGGCAGGTGGCAGTCCCTGGTCTCTGCCTCCCCTCTGGGATACAGACGTGAGATACAGTCTGTGAGCTTTTAGAATATACCTCGGGCTCTAGAGTAGGCTTCGGTTTTCGCCGAAAGCACACGAGTGTAATACTAAGTACTTCCTGCTCTGTATTAGTTTATTTCCGTCACATTAGTTCCGATTTCGAAATTAAGTGTCATATTAGTTCCGATATTTCCAAGGATGTTATAATCAAAGAGGATAGAGCACTACGAAAAACCTTCCATAGAAAACTAAACTCTTTGTCTTCTGAAATAAAACATAAAATCGTATAAGTAAGCAACTAGAGTAAAGTGTCCAGAGCGAGAGCCACAAACTGAAGGAGTGTGTCATACTCTTACTCATTTATGTGGAATACTATGACCATGATGTTGTAAAATGTAGGCCATGTGTTTGATCACCCAATGGTCTCTTTTCAGTTTTACTAAAAACGAAAGCTTACGTTTAAAATGGATGGATGCTATATGAGGCTCTGGTTCGACATCACAAAATCCTGCATTTTGTGAAGCCTGCAAAACCCGGTATTTTAGAAAATAAGATTTTAAACCTACGATCTTACCTAGGTTGAAGGAAGATCCTGTACCATTTGTAGTGGTGAGTAAAAGGCTTCAAACCTCTGTAGCATACCTAAAGTTTGTACGTTTGTACATGAAAAGTTGCCGTTTGGTGTACATTATGCCAATCAATAGAAAAAATAATTATCACAAACAACAAATACTCTTTGACAAAATGTCCCCAATTGATTACTAGTTGTAATGCAAAATACTTTAAAATGATGATAATGGACAATTGAATGAATTCAATTGTTTTTTTTTTATATTTTATATTTTCAAACGGGAATAACTCAGAAAGTAGGTATCACTTAGTTTACTTTTTATTGACGTGCTTACCAACCCCTTTAGGTACGTTGCACAGGACTTTTCTGTTACCTTTGTGTTTTGTTTGCTAAGAAGTTTATTAGAAAGTAAAAATATTTCAAGCCTGTGGCGAAAAAAGTAATGGTACTAAGCGACGGAAGAAAATGTTGAACTGGAAGAACTACCAACGAAGCAACCACAGCTCGATGCAGGTGCCCAAACTGACTGAATGCATTCCCCAAAAGAAGAAGCTTTGAATATTATGTTTGAATAGAAAAATTGACAGGAGGTATAATAGAATATTTAATTTTATACTTAATAATTCTATATTTTGTAATGTATATTAGCTTTTATGCATATTTTAAATGTAAAAAAAAACATTCAAATGTTTGTCATCAATCTAGCTAGAGCTACGTGAGTTTTATTCGTATTGGCAAGTTAGATTTTATTATCTGAATTTACAATTTGTACACTAAAATTTGTCTGCAACAACATTTTTAATTTAACCCTTGTCGAGACCAAGAGTACCATAATGATATAAAGTTCTAAATTGGTTCACTGAAAATAATTTGTAAACTTATGTAGATCAAAATATGATTAAGTTAATTCCGCAGAATGCGTGCGATTTCCGTGATAAAAAGTAGCCTACTGTAACTGATGATAAGAAATGTAAGAAAAGTTCACTATTAATAACTGTGTAAGTAAAGTTCACTATCTTGCATGTATCCATGTATCCATGCAAGATAGTGAACTTTACTTATTCTCAAATTAAAGGCCCAGACTCGAATCGAGCCATGAATGTATGCTAAGTAATTTTTGTAGCAATACCACTCAAGGTTTTAAAAACGTATTTTAACATGGTCGAAGTTGAGTTTTATCTTTACTCTTCTCTCTACTCTTCTTTTCCACTACAAACCTTATTTGAGGGCAGTATGTAATGTACTGTACATTAACACTCAATAAGCAAGTTGTACAATCTATACATTTAAATGAGTTATTTGTGTTTAGTTTTGGATTGAAGCTAATTTTATGACTTGATTTTGGCTTTCATTTTATAATGTTAAAACTTCGTTAAATGCAAATATAAATATAATTAAAGTTCTTCAGTCAATGAATATACCTACCACTAGGTACTGTGTCGCCCATTACGGAAGTAAATGCCCAAGTTACTCCTAAAGAGAGAACTTCGCTCGTTCCTTCCGGCTGGCTTCCCTTATGTTTCGTCCGGTTTTCATTGACATCAAGGTCACCCTACTTAGAAAGAGATGACATTCACTAGTTCGAGCCTCCTTGTCAGGACATTTTTTTGTCAGAGTACTCAATCCTCTTTGATTATTACATCCATGGATATTTCTACTACACGAATATATCCGATAGTAGCCGAGGTATATTCTAAAAGCTGTCAGACTGTACCTTCGTGTTTTTCGTGTTCTCCATTGGTAGATAACATAACATTTACATACAGGCACACACATTGCTTCTGGCCCCACACTAGGATATCCTGTGTCGTGGGAACCAGAAACAGCGACGACACAAACATGTTAACATCCAAGAACTGGGTTATTTTTCTTGTCCCCAGCCGGGATTCGAACCCGGGACCTCTCGCATAGCAAGCAGATGCGCTATCCGCTACGCCACAGAGGTCGTCATTAATACGTTAACGTGACAGTTTTTTAAATTGAAATAAAAAAAGGTCTCACCTTTATAAAATCCTCCTCGGTGGGTATGCAAATGATGGTATCCTCTTTGGAAACCGACTTCCGTTTCCGGGCGCGCCTTCGGGCGCATTTGTGCTGTGCCAACTGTTCCGCCGAAGGAAATATTTGACTGGAAGACGAGTTAATAGTTAATTTTAGGACCCATGGCACGGAATACAGTAATAGTACAGGTAGAGAAGATTCACTCGGCAAAATCAATTAAAGAAAAAGGGACTCCAGCAGCGATACAATTAGGTGCAATTCAGATCGCAAGGCGCTAAAAAAGCTACGTTATATTCACCTACATGTTGCCTCTCTTTCTACCGCGTAACTCTTACCTCTTCTAGCGCCTGAATTACTACCTATTTACCACTACGGAGTGGTCGCATCGCATGTACTTACGCGTTCGATACCGCCACGCATGTCCCACTGAAGAAAGAAATCGTAACTAATATTGTTTTACAGATTGAATTCGCTAAATCTGTACAATCTCTCAACGATATTAATACCTGAAGTCAGTTTTTTTAATTCGAGGAAAAAAAATGACGCGGTGTTACCGCTATAAAATACATAGGTTTTTTTACCGTGCCGTTTCAATACCGTTTCAATAGGAGACTCATGTGACCAAAATTCTTATCACATCAGACATAAAAATTTAATTACTCATAAGAGCATAGTCTAAAATAACAACACCTACGTAGCACTCACAATTTTTACTTGGAAGTAAAATGGGGTTATTTGGTTTATACTTACTCAACAGCCACAGCCTTTGGCTTGATATTGATGTCAACGTGACAGTTTTTTTTTGCATTGAACTAAAAAGACTTTAGTGATACCTAGTCGGTTCCAACTGAAAAACAGTTTAGCTGAGCTGGTGACCCTTTTCTTGCCACGGAGACACATAGCCGCACGTGTATTTTATTTTTTGTCATATCAAGTTATTCTTTTATGTGTATCTTACCTCTGACGACAGGATATTTCATACTAAAGTCTGTTTTTTAGTTCAATGCAAAAAAATAAAACAGTCACGTTGACATCTCAATACAAACCAATGTCTGAATGTTGCTAGTACGCAAAAACCAAATTACCCCATTTTACTTCCAAGTAAAAATTATTTGTGCTACGTAGGTGTTTTTTTTTTTACTTTGTTCTTATGAGGAATTAAACTTTAATGGATTTGATGTGATAAGGATTGTGGTCACCCCAGTCCTCTATTCACGGTAAAAAAAATCTACCGAGTAAACCTATATACACCGCGTCATTTTTTTTTTGCATTGAATTAAAAAACGGACTGTACTTGAAATTACCTGCAACTGAGACAATGGCTCCTTCTGACGATTGGCTTTCCGCGATCAGCACTGCCCTGAAACAATAGGCGAATCGTGGAATCTTATTTTGCGGGTAGAATGAATAAAATTACAGAAAAGATGGTCAGAAAATGCAAATTCGCGGTCGCGTTATAACCTTGACATTTTCTTAAACTCTAATCTTTCCAAACTCGTCTCTTTTTTAACTTGCCATCTCTTTACTTTGTCTCTTTTTTAAAAGTGACTCTTTCCTAACTCGTCTCTTTTTTAACTTTCCGTTCTACACGAAAGAATTCAAAATGACCACTTTCTGGGGACTCCATGAACACCAACAAACAATATGAGATGCTTTCAGAAATCGGTCAAATAGCCTATTCCCTGTAATGTTGGGTTTAGGTTTCATTCTATTTATACAGGGCGTCCCAAAGTTATGGGACATGAAGGGAAATTGACTACGGCAGTTTCGTAATTGTTTTTAGTTTGATTAATGATTAATTTCTCGCTGTTCTTTTCTGAAAATACTATGTTAGTTAAGAAGAGTTATTATTTTTTGGTTATTCTTTCGATTGGCATCATAAAAGTAGGGGTGTTTATTTTTCCATTTAAGTCGGTTCGATTCCCAGACGAGGCGAGTAATTTTTAGAAAATCTTAGAATGCAGAATTACTAACTTTTAAAAATAACATAAAGTCTTCTTTCAGCAAAATACCCTTTCTACGATATTTAAGGTACTTTCCCTTCATGTGCCATAATTTTGGGACGCCCTGTATACAGAGCGAACATACCTTGGCTCCCATCAGAAGTTCCCTGACCTTCTCTTCATTGACGTCGGAGTCATCGCCAGCTGTCTGAACGATCCATATCGCTTCTTCGTCGCTCGTGTCCAGAGTTTCCTGCTTCACTTCGGTCTTCAACAGAAGCGGTCCGATCTCCGATATATTCTCGCACTGTAATCAAGCAATCGCTCGTAGTCTGGACTGCCTGAATGATCTTAAACGATCTCCGTCTATGACTAACGCTAGTGGCATTTTTCCAAGCGGTTCCGTGCTTCGCAAGGCAAGTTAATCAGTTGGTGCCGGCTGCCGTCGATAGATGGCAGTCGTTAGGCCAAGTCAAGAGGCCTTAGGGCTTGAAAACTTCTGACAGTAAGACCAGCCACCAGTCTTGCAAGCCTCCACCAATCCGGACTTGGCCCCCGTGGCGGAGTATGGAATATAGCTTCCTCACGGAAGAGACCCGTGCCCCTCGGTGGGGATATAATGGGTTGATGATGATGATGATGATGATGATTTGGTAGGTCTGAGAATAGGTCGTACGGTACCTAATTAAAATTGTAATATCCGGCCAAGCGCGAGACGGACTCGCGCACGCAAGGTTCCGTACGGTTGAGGTTATGCTTTAATGATTTAGTTAGTTAACTTTTCTGTATTAAACGCAAATATATTTGTTGATATTTCAACGCGACAGTTATTTTTTTGCATTTAATTAAAAAAACAGACTTTAGAAAAAGTATAACTATAAAGCAATAAATCTACTTACATCGTTCTTTTCAATTTTCGGTGACGCAAGTTTGGGGCTAGACGCTTCTTCAGGCTCTGAAAATATTATAATGATCAATGGTTTGTTGAATCAGATTTAATTATTATAATAACATTAATAATAACACACCAAACTCATTTAATCTGGCCCCAAACTAGGAAACCCCGTGCTATGGTAACCAGGCAAGGACATTACAAACATCGAAAAACGCCTAGACTTGTTCTAACGTACGGCAGTCCCGAATGGGAAACGAACCCACGGCCTTCCTTGGTAGCTAAGCGCCTTAACAAATAGCCCAACGAGGCAATCGATTGCATTCACCTCTAGTTTAAAAACTATACATATGAATAGAATTAACTAATTTTGTGCTGAGGACGAATTAAATTTTCCGTCCTCTCGGAATCTCCAGAGGCGTCAACTAGCGTCAACAAAATCATCATCATCATCATCATCAGGCTATATTAGTCCACTGATGGACATAACCCTCCCCTAATGAGCGCCATAGCGCCCTGTCTTCAGCTTCAACAAAATAATTAAAATAAAAAAATGAACAAGTTATAGCATTAAGCCGGGTCACGTCATGAACTATGAACCGACAGCAGCTTTTCACAGCTTCAACGGACTGTCCACTGGTTTTCAACTCCTTACCTCAACGCGTTCTCGAGATAAACAGTTTTAAAAGACAGACGGACGGACAGACAACTAGTGGTCCTGAAGGGTTCCATTTTTTTTCCTTTTTTGAGATACGATTTCTATCTTTTTAAAGAAACAACATTTCAAGCGTACAATACATTCAAATGTGTAAGCTGTACTTAAAAAACAAGTTAAAGACAAGGAGTAATAAAGTTTCACTTACCGTTTTTATTATCTCCAGAAGAATTTGCTTTGTTCTTTTCGGACTTTTCATGAGCAGCCTTAAGATGTCCTTTTAGCCATTTAAAATTTGCGTATCCTGAGAACAGTACATTGCATACTATCAGTAACTCTTTGCAATAAATAAGCAAAACCTATGGTCCAAGAATACTCCTTGAGGTACTTCATGTTAGCCTTATTGTTGTCTTCAGTTTTATCAAAATGTTATAAAAATTACTAGTCCACAATCAACGCTGATATCAACTATGAACTCAACAAGAGAACGATTCGTAATAAAAAAATCGTAATAATAATTATTCTCCTATTAAAAACACTTAAAGGGCTTACCATAATCACACAAGGGGCATGGAAAGACATCTCCGTCTTCTAAATATTGTTTGTGCTCGCTACCGTGCTCAGTCACTCCCGAAATATCAGGAAATTGCTTCTCGCAGAATCTGCAAGCACCCACGTGAATATTTATATGTATAAGAATACTCTTACAAAATATTTTTAAGTGATCGTAATTCAAATAAAAAATTACATCTTAATATAAAAGGTACTTAAGCATTTGAAGTAAGTAAGGCACTTTGTAACTCATAAAATATCATTTAAAACTATGGAAGCGTAGACGCCCCAGTTCTTTGCAACAAAAGGAGCAGGTCATATTCTCATGCTGCCTATTTTCCTGTAAGCATTTATATGAAAATTAAAATCGTTTACCTGCATTTGAGTTCGACATCATCAGGAACTTCTTGATATTTTCCCAAAAACTCCTTCACATGCTCATCTGCCTCTTCTAGGTTATCAATTACGCTATCATCTATATCGGGCTCCGGATTCTCTATTATCTCTACGTCACTAGAGCTACCCTTAACGTCTTTAACCACAGCATCATCGTTATCTAAGCTCTTGCAATCGGTTACGTCTTCCATTTTGATAAAGTTGTTTATCAGTATATTATTTTCCACGTTGTCCGATGTATATTTTCCTCTATTAGTACAAGCACTCTGAACGTTTTTTGGAAAGTGTAAAGGTCTCGTTTGTTGGAATATGTACTGCTGGTTGTTTCGGATGACAAGATATTCGTCGTGATTTAGGGATTGGTTGGAATCTTTGGTCTTGCACGGCTTGAAATTGTAATCAAGGCAGTCTTCGCAAATTATCTTCAATTGCGTGGACTGTTTCTTCAGAGGGGAGGCTCTGTGCAACTTTTGGTCCTCAACGTCGAAGAGATACAATTTCTCAGCGTTGTTCTCAACAAACTTCGTGCAAATGAAGCAGGTTTGGCTTTCACTCTGACTGACCAAAGTTCCGTCCACGTCTACGTAGGAAATTGGTTTCTTATCGTGTTTCTTGAACACCAGTCGGGAAGGGTCAGTCTTTCTGACGTTTTTACGCTTCTCTATAATATTCTCGTAGGGACTGGCAGCGACAGGGGAATCCTTGAACATGTTTAAGACATCTTCACGCGAGAATGTCGGTATATTATCAGAGTTGATAGAAGAGTTCTGGTAGTTGTCGTAATTTTTGTAGTTGTCACGGATGATACTTCTTGGAGACTTGTTTCTCGCCGTGACCGGGTTGAGAGTCGTGTAGGTTTTCGATGCCTCGTTTTCTAAATACTTCGTGAACTGCGCTTCGAAGCCAGACGTGTTGTTGCAAACGAGCTTAAATGGTAGACTGTTCACAAAACTACACTTCGGACTAGCGTTTCTGCTCGACCACCTAGAGACGGGGCTGTCAATTATATTGTACTTTCTGGTGTTCTCCTCGGCTATATTATCTTCAACTTCTTCAAAGTCTGCCGCGTATTGGACGAAGGGTATCTTTTCCGCAGTTAAATCTACAGGCGGGTCTTCGTTGTCAAAGTGTATTTGAGAAGCGTTGATCTGTGTTCCGTCGTCGAGGATGTATACCAGATCATCGGTTCCGTTATTTGGTTCCAGTATTTGTTTCAATGTTTGCGAGGCTAAGCCCATCTCGGTGTTAAGGCCGTGGTTTGAGTTGAGCAGGTATTGGTAAATGTTGTCAGTGAGAGAGACTGGTTGGTTTCGTGTTATGGAGTTAATGTCTCCATCTAATATGGATATCTTGGACTCCCTGGACGGCAAGTTAAGGAAAAAATACAGTAACTTAATAAACTACATAGAGAAGATATGAAGCGACTTAAGACTTTTTCTGATGTTGTTGCCTTGCACGGGTAGTACAATGACGCTAGTCGCGGGTATTAAATGTCAATAGTTGCCACTTTCCAGTACATTATTAATTAGACAAATATAGAATAAAAAAATTGGACATTTTATTAAGATCAATTTTTTTATTTGTCTATCTTACATTTTAGCGCCATGAAAGCGTGCCTAGTGCCTGCTGACTATGTCCAAAATGAATTAAAAATCGCAGAGCCTCCCCACTGCGGACAGAAACATGATGCCGGCTTTTTCTCTCGCTCGCCTACGCTAATGTGAAATCTATATACATAAAAGGTGCTGAAAGAAGCTGACTGACTGACTGACAGACTAACTGACTGACTGACAGACTAACTGACTGACTGACTGACTGACATATCAACGCAGGGCCTAAACTATAAGGGTAAGAAACTTGAAATTTTGCACAGAGGTTTCTTTTGTAACGTAGGGGAGCACTAAGAAAGGATTTTTGAAAATTCATCCCCTAAGGGGGTAAAATGGGGGTTCAAAGTTAGTATGAAACTTTGCCGTTTTTGAAGTTATTCGAATGAAATATGGTATGAAGGTTCTTCGTTTAAAATTATGAAACAAGTGTAAAAAATGTTTTTTTTAAAATCATCCCTTAAAGGGGGTAAGGGGGGTGGAAACTTAGTATGAAGCTTTGCCGTTTTTGAAGTTATTTGAATGAGATTCAATATGAAGTTTCTTCATTAAAAGTCATTAAATACATGTAAAATAGTTTTTCGAAAATCATCCCTTAAAGGGGTAAAAGGGGGGTGCAAATTTAGTATGAAACTTTGCCGTTTATGAAGCTATTCGAATGAAATTCAGCATGAAGGTCCTTCATTGAATGTCTTGAAACGCATGTAAAATAGTTTTTCGAATATCATCTCTTAATGGGATAAAAGGGGGGTGCAAAGTTAGTACGAAACATTGCCATTTTTGAAGTTATTCGAATGAAATTCAGTATGAAGGTCCTTCATTGAGTCATGAGAAATGTGTAAAGTAGTCTTTCGAAAATCATCCCTTAAGGGGGTAAGAGGGGGTTGCGAAGTTAGTATGAAAGCTCTTTCGCATGCGCTAAAAGTATCCCTATCTTATTTGCAAACACTTTAGTCAACTAAAGCCCACGCGGACGTAGTCGCGGGCAACAGCTAGTCATTGTATAAAAAAGAGAATACTTTTAACAAATTTTAATGTATAAAATGCTCATAGACGCATTTAATGCACATAGACTTTTTCTGAACTGAATTTATGAAAAAAGAAATATAACGAAATAAAAAATAAAATTAATGTAATTTTAGTAAAGGATTTCAATAAAATATAAGAGGTACTTTAGCTTTCAGACACGCTTGCATTTGTGTTTTTGTTAAATAAACAGTAAGATCGACTTGCACCACTTGTTAAATGTGACGTAAGCCTTTATTTAAATTCCACTTTAAAAGTCACATTTCAGTAAGTTATATAGCACGAAGACTAATAAAAAAACATAGTTTTAAATTTATCTCGGAAATCAGATCAGATTAAAAGTCAGATTACTTGAATTCATACTTTTTCTTTTAAATCCTTTCATTCTTTTCCAATAAGTGGGGTTACAGATGGGCAAATTGCGGTGATTATAATTATGTAGAATCGAACATCTACATATCTAATCAGCCCGTAAAGAGCGCCCACTGTTGGTCATAGGCCTCTTCTCTTTCACAACAAGATAAAAATAATCTAAGATAAAAAGTATTCATCATCATCGACCCATTATGTCCCCACCGAGGGGCACGGGTCTATTCCCTGAGGAAGGTATAGGCCATACTCCACCACGGGGGCCAAGTCCGGATTGGTGGAGGCTTGTAAGACTAGTGGCTGGTCTTACTGTCAGAAGTTTTCAAGCCGCCCTAAGGCCTCGGACTTGGTTCAACGACTGCCATCTATCGACGGCAGTCGGCACCAGCTGCTTAACGTGCCTCGCGAAGCAAGGAAAGTATTAAAAAGTATTAATTCAAGTAATCTGATTTGTCCTTTAAACTAACTTGGCTTTATCAATGAAAGTCTGGAAGTCATCCTGAGGCTCAATGCGCAAAGCCACCTCCTCACCAGCCATATTTTCCATGCAGAGGATCAGAGGAGGGGGGCACTCATCAACCATGACTTGTAGGCACTGTGGACAACATACATAATATACCTACACCATTTTTAAATCCGCGCCTTTCCCGTAGCCTCCTTCGCCTAACCAAGGCACCACTCAGCCTAGCAACAGGGGTTCTCGCAGGTCACGGTCACTACAATAAACATATTTTTACAATAGGTGTTACAGACAGACCGCTATGCAGAGCATGCATGGACGCAGAAGAAACAGCCGCACACCTGATGGAATGCGTGGGGCTGGCCATACAACGGACGGCTCTCCTAGGGAGTCCGGGGACAACGCAGGAGGCGTGGAGTGATACTCGCAGGCTCCTGGCTTTCCTGGAGGAGCTGGGGTGGCAGGATTGAACTCCCCCTTTGGATGTTACCTTCCTATCACAGAATACATAATAGTACAGGTACAGAAGTTTCACTCCGCAAAATCAATTAAAGGAAAAGGGACTCTAGTAGCGATACAATTATAGTCTATTTTTTGAAGCGAACGACTAAGTGTCAACATGTCAAAAATTTGGTTTTTCAATATGCCACATTTATAACACTGCATAATATTTAGCAAAGTGATACAAAACGATATGCCTAGTAAATACCATTAAGCAATTAACACAATAACACTGTTATTACCTGATTTATCCCCCACTTGCAGTTTATTTAACTAATATTTTATTTTATCATGAAAATACCATTTGCTTAAGAGATCTATGCCCCAAAAAATACCTAAAATGTCAGTGGTCCTCAAATAAAAGCGATCCTACTGCTGCCAAATATGTTCGCAACTAGGAAAGATGACGGACTTAGGCCGATTATGATCGACTATTTTATGCTAATGAGCTACGCGAAGTGTAGGAAGAAGTATGGAGAGCTGACTACGAACCTCTTTTTTAATTAAAGACAAAAAAAAGTAAGATTGACGTTGTTGTTGATGGGAGTGCGACTAAAGAAAATAAAATAGGTAACTTATCTTTAGTCTGTTCATCATTGTAAATAAGGTATTGGTAAAGTTTTTTGGTCCATCGTCCAGTTGTTTTATACTTTTGTGTTTGTTATTACGAAACGGAAAATATGGGCGAGCGAGCCGGACCCAACTCTGATTCTGCCAAACCGATGTATACGATGCCACAGAATACATAATAGTATAACGATGCAAGCAAAGCTGCGTGCATGAGCTATTTTGAGTGAGATGTAAGTTTGAGAGATGCTGTGTCTTTGTTTACCTTTAGTCGTTCGCTTCAGTAAATAGAATATAGGTGCAATTCAGATCGCACGGCACTAAAAAAGCTACGTTATATTCACCTACATGTTGCCTCTCTTTCTACCGCGTAACTCTTACCTCTCCTGGCGCCTGATTTCCTACCTATTTGCCACTCCGGAGTGGTCGCCGCATGTAGGTGTCAACTTACGCATTCGATACCGACACGCGTAGTGAAACAGGCCTGTTCCTATACGCAAAATAGGCTAACTTGTAGTCGAGTTGCGGAAACCCAAACAGCCACCAATACCATTACCATACCTACTCCATTCTACGAAACAAGCTACCAAAGAAAATCGTCCCAGGGCCTCGATTCGGTTAGTGCATTATAGTACGATGACAGATACGCGGTCGGGTCACGTGAAGTGTTTTTTCATACCATGACAATTAGATTAAACATAAACATTTACATACAGGCGAATCTTAAACGCTGTTTATTGTTAAATCTGCAATGTATTTGAGCCGTCGGCAAATACGCAAATACGAGTGGCCAAGTGCGGCGCCAGGCCAAGTGTGGCGCCACCATAAGACCTGGGGTTGTCTTTTCTCCCCAGCCGGGGTTCGAACCCGGGACTTCTCGCATGGTAAGCAGATGCGCTAACTGCTACGCCACTGCTGTAACAGAGCTCGTCACAGAGATTGTTTGATATGTGTGCGCGCATAGACTTGGTGTCGCAATGAAACTAAATCGCCATGGCCATGCATTTGTCATTGTATTACAATTCATTAAGAGAATCTAGGTCTTGGCCTACATCCGCGCGAATTAACCAATATTTGAGATGCGAGTATTCGGTCCCTTCCTAAGTAAACAAAAACATTTACATACATACAGGCACACACATTGCTTCTGGTCCCACACTAGGATACCCTGTGTCGTGGAAATCACAAACAGCGACATCACAAACATGTAAACATCCAAGACCTGGGGTTTTCCCCAGCCGGTATTCGAACCCAGGACCTCTCAAGGTAGGCAGATGCGTTACCGCTACGCCACAGAGGTCGTCATAATGTGCATGTGAAAGTCATTACTTTTAGAAATATAATTTTACTTCTTTGTTTACTCAAAAAAGATCTTATCTTATTACATACATGCATACATATATATACATACATTTACATACCGGCACATACATTGCTTCTGGCCCCACACTAGGATACCCTGTGTCGTGGGAACCAGTTATTTAATAATTATTTAATCTAATTATTTAATAAGAAGGAAACCGCAGTGTCTAAGGTGTTTACACACTTGGTGCTTGAAATTGCCAATACGCGTTTGGTCGGACGAGTTAAAGATTTTTAAGAAATTGACGAATCGGAAAAGTGACGAATTAACGATAGTGACGAATTAGCGAAAGTGACAAGTACTGCACTAACGGGTTATTTACCAACTGGACACACATGACTGTCGAATTGGTGAAGCTCAAATTAGTATCATTTATTCTTTCGTCATCTGGACACACCAAGATTTTTACGCGTGTCCAGATGGTGAAACGTATTTAAATCAATTTAATGTTTTCGTCAACTGGACACACTTAAGAATTTTGCCCGAATTTATGACGAAGTACAGTCACACGCCGATTGTTTTCTGTCACAATTATCATCGGCCATCAAACTTTTCTCTGCTGGAAACGGGTGATTTTGTACGACATGACAATTCCGATTATGGAAATACATACAACTGCTTTATAGAACATCATCACCCTAATGGGTAATTCTGTAGAGCGTGGAATGCCAGAATAACCAAGAATTTGAGAGGGAACCCAAATATAATAGAGTTTCTGGTCAAGATCAAAAGTGACATGAAGTGCTCACTCAGTCCACACATTACAAGTAAGTCAAAAATGTTTATATCTCAAGGTTTGTAGTATCTCAGAAACTATAAATTAGTTCAACTTGAAGTAAAATATTTTACTATAAATCCACCATCTAATATTAAATGTTCGTTGTTTCTTTTTCGAGATATTCAGTTGTCATTTTTCTCATGTAAATTTATGATGTAGGGTGACCACACTGCATAATATTGTGGTCATTTTTATGTAATTTTTACATACATTATTATGTCATATTCAAAAATCAAATTGCTTTTTATTTCGTGAAAGAAAGCAGCTGGGACCCAATGTTCTCAGTTGAGTGATTAAGGGCTCCACACATGGTGGCTATAAGGTAAACATGTATATTATAGCACGATACGAAATCGTCAGGAGACCCCACACGACAGCTATAATGTACATCTTTACATCTTCGTATCTAGGTACTGAGCGATACGAAGATTAAGACCTTTCCGTATATTACGATACATCTCTCTTCGAAAAGGGTGCTCGAAAAAGTTTCAGTGACTGTTCAGACTCGGTACCTTTACTTAAGTATTTACTTCGTGAAAATTCTTGGTTGATCTACACGTGCCTGCCCAAGAGGTCATTAGAAGTGGTCCACGTCTACCCAACTTAGTTAAGTTAACAATGAATGGACAATAGGTGACTTCAGATTAAAAGAGTTTGTGCGCTTGAAGCCTGCATATTTATTTGTTGACACTGAACACTGGATGCAGATAGACTAGTTTCACCAGTACAGTGCCACCATCTTAACTGTTCAGTTGACAGCGGCGCTAGTGGAAAATTTAGTAGTGACATTTAATAAATTTACTTAGAAGAATGAGATTATTTTAACCCGTCTTTAAATTTTAATGAAAATGTATCGATAAATCTTAGTAAGTGAATAAATGAAACAAACAATAGGGAGCAGGATTTACTATTAGATAGTTAGTTACCACTTTGGCCACCTGAACAGATAACTTGGTGGCGCTGTACATTGACGATGACACTCTGCGCGCTTACGTGCGTCAACCTCCAGCCTGCTCCAGCCGCTGCGAGCTCCGCTCTCCGCGGCGCTCGGCCTTCTATTTTTAACCTCCTGAGGCCCAAATTAGGGCATCATCATCATTAGGCTATACTAGTCCACTGCTCGACATAGCCCTCCCCTAATGAGCGCCATAGCGCCCTGTCTTCAGCTTGCTGCATCCAGCATCTGCCTGCAGTTTTGCGCCGATCGTCATCCCACCTGGTCGGAGGGCGTCCTACACTACGTTTGCCAAGTCGCAGTCTCCACTAGAGATCACGTTTACCCAAGTGGTTGTCGGTGTCGGTTCTTCGCGAGATATGGCCAGCCCACTGCTACTTCAGCTTACTAATTCTCTGAGCTATATTGATAACTTTGGTTGTCTGTCGGATGTAACGAATCCTATTCTTATAATTATTATTCTAACTATCTCCATATTACCCTAATACAATGTAGTGTGGTCACCCCAAATGAATATTTCTATGAGAAAAAATATAATTGAATATCTTTTAAAACAGACAAGGAATATAAAATATTAGATGGTTGATCTGTAGTGAAATATTTTACTTCAAGTTGAACTAGTTTAAAGTTTCTGTGATACTACAAATCTTAAGATATTGACATTTTTAACTAACTTTTAACTTATAATGTGTGGACTGAGTGAGCACCCACAAACATTTATTATCCAAAAACCTGCCGCGTTAATGGTTTGTTATCTATTTTACAAATTCACATATTAATTTTACTTAACCATAGACACATCTAGCAGTTTAAATCTTCAGTTTCTTCATTAGAAATCTGGTTTTCAAAAGTGTGTGGATTGAGTGTGCATAAGAAATTAATTGTATTCTTAAATACGTTACCACTGTACTGATTTCGATGGTACTTTGTGAGAACTGAGTGAGCACACGTTAAACACTGTAATTTTTTTTGTATCGTTTTACAAATGCAGATATTACTTTTACAATTCTTTTATAACTTTTACTAAATGAACAGCATACTTTTTCTATTTTTAGAAGGGTGCTCACTCAATCCACACGTACACATAGCTTTTTCATATATTTTTGAGAATATACTAATAAGGGCAATAGGTCGGTAGTTATTTATGTCATTTGTATCACCCTTTTTATGTAGAGGTTTAATTATTGATGGTTTCAAAGCTTTTGGAAGTCCGCCCATTGCAAATGACCTGTTTATTAAATAACATAATATAAATGCTATTTCGAGCTTGCAGTATTTAATTATTTTTGTACTGAAACCATCATAGCCTACAGAGTTTGTCGGATTCAACGTCTGAATTATTTTTATAATTTCTTCAGGGTCACAAGGCTGTACAAACATTGTTTCTGGGTTTCTAGCTTTTAAGGTGTATAGTATATTATTCGGCTTGTCATCGCACGATTTCGCTTTTTTATCAATGAATTTTTTGTTGAACTCAAACTATCAGAATGAACACTATGATCGCGACCACTGTTAGAGGTCAATAATTCAATGAGCGAGGCAATTGTTAACCTGACTGTACCCTTTTTCTGCAAAAACAGAGTGTGTCCAGTTGGCGAAAACATAAAAAATATTATTTCAACTTTCACCATCTGGACACACTTAAAAATATTGGTGTGTCCAGTTGAGGAAAGAATAAATAATGCTAATTTGAGTTTAAACAACTCTACATAGCTGTGTCCAGTCATGTGTATTGGTGTGTCCAGTTGGTGAATAACCCGCACTAACTCGGTAACGCATTTGACTAAGCCCATACCTACTCTCTTCTCGATAGAAAGCATGTGCCCTTTAGTGTTGTAATTAATTGTTGTGACAGAATGTTAATAAGTATTCACTTAGTGAAATTCTCAATTCAGAAACCGGCCCTTAGTAGGATCCTCCGAAACGGCTTTACCGATTTTGATGAAATATTATTATTCGGTAGGTTTGAGAATAGGTCGTTATTTATTTTTCATAGCCCTAGGAGACAATTTAAATAATTACGGCAAAATAGCACCTAGCAGTTATAATTATATTAATCAGTTGCGATGTGGCATTGAAAAGAACATTAAACTTAAAAACCATTGTTATGGTGAGCAGACCAGGTATCTACTATATAATTAGGTTATAATGTACAATACGAGTAAGACAAAGAAAAAAAACTTTCTTTCTGATATTGCCTTATTAAATAATAATCGCAATGGGCGACAATCGATTTGTTGCAAGTTGGAAAGTACCTAACTGTGGCGTTGTCGGTAAAATAATATGGATAGGTACGGATAAAAGTCCTTTAAATTAGTGGGAAACTGCCAAAGTTAGTTAGTTTGCCTGTCGTGGTTGGTGGGTAAATATTACATCAATCTTTTATGAATAAAGTTAATGCAATATAACGTTTTTCCAGCCAATGCAGTCAAGCAGGGAAATTAAATAAAAGCGTTTGGCACTGGCCATCAACAAATTAACACTGTCACTAAAACGACCCCCGACATTTTCAGCGTCTTTTCATGCGACAAACAATCGCCGAAGATGCCTGCGCTGAAGGAAAATGAAGAAAACTCACCAAATGCTGCGATTCTGGGCAAAATTATCCACCTTCATTGATGAACTGGCACTTCTGATGAAAAATAACAAATGAAAGAAAAATTCTATTGTCAATGGCGTCAAATTCAAACTCAACCAACACATTCGAATTTTTTCCTATTCTGTCTGACAACCGGAAATGGAAAAACGAACGAATGAAATTCTTGATAAGGATGTCCTCTATTGAAACTCAATTGTACAGCTGCACAAATTACGGGACTTTATTAATTTATTTTGTTTTTTATGTTAATCCTCCGCAACAGTTTTAATCTTTAAATGTTTCATCTATTTAAAAATTGTAATAACTAGTAAATAATTAAAAGAAATATATTTCCCGAATCATTTTGTAATTTTTGTTTTAATCGAGCATCTCACATAATTTATTGTTGATAGTGTCAAATACCGTATTCATCCGGGAAGTTTTATGCAAAAAAAGAAAAACCTTCCCTTAAAGTATTTTTAGTGAAGTATGTAGTGGAAATCGATACCACTAGTGGAGGCACTTCCTTTATAACTACAATTCTGTAATCTAAGTAGGTATCACAAACATAATAAGGCTGACATTCAGAGACGAAAACTAAGCAAAGACTGGTCTCAGAAATGTCAAAATCACGTACTTAAAAACATTTCGTATTCAGAATCGAATCTTAGCAAGTTTAGTATGAAATGGTGCTTTACGTGAACTTAGAACTGTCACTTCTAAGCCTCTCGTTCACAGACTACTCCAAACGTCATTTCACTGACGTTCTACGAGCATTATCTGTGGGATTTTTTTATTCACTCTGACATACATAAATTTGTATGATGTTGTCCTGCTCTCGTGTAGCAATGTCAAATTTAAAAAACCGGTAAGAACTACATCACTAAAAAATGATAGACAATATAGATGACTTTCCTAAGTAACTGTGAATACGAAAATTACGGCGCTTTACTAAGTACGACTTTAGTTTACTTTGCTAAGACTGGTCTAAGCGTGAACTTAGGATTCGTCTCTGAATGTCAGCCTAAGTGTTGTACAGTGTACTTATAATTCGATATGGATTTTTTGCTTAAAACATTATGCACTGGTAGGTAGCGCATAATTCAAACTAGTCCCTAACATAAACAAGGTTAAAGGTTCAAATCTTATCTATCACGTGTTTAACAACTCTTTAACGGGAAAATTTTTGGTTGGCGGATCGACTCACCATAACAATTCATTTATTGATTGATCGATTGGTTTTTAATTGCTATTTTCAAGGTCATAACGCAACTGATGCGAATGCGGGCTTGAGGAGGGCTATCTTGATCACAGATTCTTTAACTATCACAGAAATAACTGCTCTTTAATTATTTACTTGTAATGTATCTTCCTTCAATTAAAAGCCCTTTTCATAAATACTTTGAAGGTTTATTACCATACCTACAGCTTCTACTGATCTATTTACTATACCTACTTATAAAATTGATGAGGGAAAATGAAATTCAATTGTCCTTAAATGCAACTTGTTTATACATTTAGGTATACAGTATTGTAAATATGTAAATAGTTGCTAGCGGGGAAAAAAAATTTTTCTTTTGTTTCTAAAGATTCGCCTGCATTGTATTGTACGATATTGCACAATAAGTCCACAAAAAGGAGCACTTCCCGTACGAATTCATCTCCATGTGCCATAAATCCGCTACTTGACTCTTTTTTCAAGTATGCCTTAAATGCTAAATATCTCTTAGATTAGACCAAAAAATATTTTAGTATATTTTTTGAGGACCTAAAAGCAACAAAAACATTATTTTAAAACGTTGCTTTGCTAAACAGCCAAAAACGTGGTCCGCCATTTTTGTCTATGGTTTGAAGTCCTAAACGTTAGTAAACAAAGTTTGACATTCAACATAGGTAGAGTTCGTGCCACGAAAGAAGTATGAGTTAATGAATTTTGGCTTTTATTGTTATGGCCATAAGGATTTTACCGTGGGACTTGTTTGGTGAAACGATCTTTACCTAGTCCTAAAATCTGTTAGTGATCTGTGAGCATAGTGAAATAACAACAACGCATTCATGATTTCATCGAGTTTACATGCAAAATATATCAATTATCATTATTGCATTATTCGAGATTGCAAAAACACGTCAATAAAGACCGCCGGGAAGTTGCGGATTTATGTGCCCAGTGAAATAAACACACGAAAAACGTGGCTCAAACTTGACAAGAGAGACCCCGATTCTTTATCGACTGAAACTTAGGTGTATTTATGTGAAGAACACTTTAATGTAAGTCCTGTAATATCAATGTACACAGAAACTGTTTTTAGCTGTAATAATGCTTGGTTTGATTTGGTTAGGTTTTGGCAAATTGGTACTATCAGCTTCCACGGATCCAGCGTCCATGGTTGCGCTTATCAATAAAATGATAAGACACTAACTGCACAAGAAGAGTTTTTGCAAAAACACTAAATCCAATCCAAATCACAATAGAACCTACGCACGCACGACTGACTGATGTTTGTTTACAACCAAAGGTGCTTTCAAGATAGCGGATAGTGTTTTCACCGTTCCAATTTAAAAGCGAAAAATATTTTTTTAATTTGCAAATTTTGCAGCTATCCTGCATATTTACTTAGCAAAGTCAATATATTTCGGTTTCTTACGTTAGATACTACAGGAAATATCCATTTATCGCGTCAAATTTGATACGAGTCAAGTAACGTATTGTGTTCTCTTTTGCTCTATATCATTGACTATTTTTATTTTCTGACTAGAAATTAGTAGACAACGGCTGGTTGCCATTTTGACCAAAAGTTAATTGAATTGGATTGAAGTTTAAACTTATTGTTGTCGGTAAAAGAAATTAGTTTAATTTATTTTCCGCACTGGCGAGGTTTTTCTATTGTAATAGTCGCGCTCATAGAGTACATTACTAATAGTCGAGCTTCAGCAAAGTTTCACAGTCTGAATCGATTGCACTTTATGACGTGATACCCATCACTATCGAATGAATAAATAAAAACAGTAAAAAAACATTCGTAACCTTCCCATGTCATAATAAAAAGAGAAAGATATAAAGAACCTCATATTGAACCTTCATACATTCTGCTCAAGTTAAAACGAGACAACACTAGTTTTAATCTTTCTAGCAACTGTGAAGAACTGTCAGTTTTATTGCAATATGGCCGAAGTTTATCTGAATACGGACCGTAATTTCTATTTTGGAAATCCAATTTGACTGTGAGGACGCTTGAATTGAGGCAATAGAGTTTTATGAGTTAGAAGTGCATTGTTGCGGTATGTTTCCGCTAACACCGCCTGTGGTGAAGCGTCTTCTTGGGTGGAAAAAGGGCCCGGAAGGGTCATCATCCGCAGCTGAAGATAAGTGGTCAGAAAAAGCAGTTAAAAGTTTAGTCAAGAAATTGAAGAGGAGCGACGCACTCGAAGAGTTGGAGAGGGCTATTTCTAGTCAAAATTGTCATACCAAATGTGTTACGATACCTAGGTGAGTACATAGATAGAAAAGTACCTAAAATCGATGGTCTATTTTGCACAATGGATCAGATGTTTTTGTTTCCGGTCGGAAATAACTACGAAGGACAAAGTGCTAACTCATAGATATTTTTATCCTTTGTGTCATAATTTATCAATAATTTAGGTGCAGTATTAATTGAATTTTTTCTTAACATAAAAATCCATTCTTTGTTTTGCTAAAATATCACGTTTGATATTGGAATTTGCTTGAAACGGAACGACGTCCGCATTGGGAAAAGCTTTTTTCTGTGGCCGGGCTATACTGGGGCGACGTTCTGGTTACGTGACTGAATTAAAAGTCCGTCTGGGCGGCGCTGAGGCCGTAAGCGGGGATACCTTCTTAACTCGTCCGGGCTACTTCAAAATTGCAAAGGTCATTTTATTCCCGTCAAAACAAAATCGAAGCCTCATTTCTAATGGCCGCCTGAATTTTTTACCTTAGATTTTTTATCCATTAGAAATTTACGTCGTATTCTTCATTTAGACAAAGAACTTTCCTGCAACAGTTTTCGTGTGTCTGTGCTTCTTTCCTAACGGAGCGGTGTTTGCTACCTTATCCACAGTAGCACAGGAAAAGCCGATATCGGAAGGTGTAATTTTATTGTTCAAGGTAATGCTGGTGTTTTACCGTATTCAATGTTTACAAGCTGATATCGATTCTTTTGTTGTTTCTTGTTAGTTTTATCCTGTAAGAATCCAAATGGAATGTGTAATCTAGCGGGAACTGTGCTGCAGATATTTTTGTAGAGTTTTCCTCATTTCACGCGATAGAGGTGTGTCATAGGTAGGTACCTACCTATTCATCCCTCTAACGCCGTTGTTATGACTGTAGAATATTTTCACCCTTAGGGAGTGATATTGCGAAAAGCTATTTTTTCACATGAACTTGACATGTTTCACTGTAGCTGGTGGCCAACAGGACAGAGTTAGTATATCAGTGAGTGATATTATTTATCTAAACAACAAAGCCACTTGTTTTATACCAAAACAATGGAACACTATGGTTACCAAACAAGGATATCTCACACAATGA
The DNA here is from genome assembly GCA_947310845.1 of Yponomeuta plumbellus. Lineage (NCBI taxonomy): Eukaryota > Metazoa > Arthropoda > Insecta > Lepidoptera > Yponomeutidae > Yponomeuta > Yponomeuta plumbellus. The sequence continues at coordinate 9,296,414 of OX371218.1, forward strand.
AAGGCACACAGTCCCGCGGATAACACCATTAACAGAACCAAACCCGCAATGTATGTGTCACTATCGTCGGTCAAAATCATTAAATGTTCTGGACATTTCCAAAAATACGATTTTTAAATTAAGTATGTAGAATGGTGGGAATTTTGAAGATATTTCCGAATCACTAACGGTAAAAATCAAATTATTTTTTTATCCGTCAGAAAAAGACTAAGAAATTCCAGTAGAGAACAATGATTTTACTGCAACATATGGTATACGCTATTTCAATTTCTATGGTCCATGGACAAACATTATGTTAAACTTATTATATTATTATTATTGCGTCCGTATGCTTAAGCATTAAAGAATATATGGTCTTTTATTTGGCCCACATAGTCTATTCACGATAATTGTTTAATTTAAGACATTAAACGTTAAAAATAGTTGTAAATGTATACTCCTCTGGCCTCCCCATTTCTAGATTATAATGATTTTATGGCGAGATATTTTTAAATATGTATGCCATTATGTTTTTTTAAATATGATCATATGCTTTTATAAACATCGAAACATATTTCATCAAAATATACAGTAAAAATGTTAAAAGAAAAATAATGTCACGTTACAATAATGTCACTTCATCTGGCGAAACTCAAAGAAGTAAAATTTGACTTAAAACCGCAAAGGTATGTTTTTGTCCATGAACTATGCGCATATAATAGTGTTGATAGGAAACGCAAAAGTAAGAAAACCTTAAAAATATTTTTTCTCTCGCACAATTCGATTGTCTTGGTGAGAGATGTCTACTTAATTTCACCTGGACAAGTATTGTATTGTATGGAAGTGATGGAATGGTACAAATAAAAAACCGGGCCGGTGGGAGTTGGACTCGCGCACTAAAGATTCCATACCATTATCTATAAAAGCGGCAGAAAAATTAGTGAATATTTATTATTAAAATTAGTGGCTGGTCTTACTGTCAGAAGTTTCCAAGCCGCCCTAAGGCCTCTGACTTGGCTTAACGACTGCCATCTATCGACGGCAGCCGGCACCAACTGCTTAACGTGTCAAAAGTCAAAGTCAAAGAACGGTCACCCATCCTTGCACTGAACGCGCCCTACGTTGCTTAACCTTCGTGATCGTTTAAGATCACTCAGGCGGCCGGGGCTACGAGCGAGAAAATGTAGTAAATGCTTAGATTTTTCGATAAAACAAGCAAGTTCAAATTACGGTTTCCGGTAAAATTTTGGAGAAATTGAATGTGAATAGCTCACTGGTTTGGCACTGGCTGGCTGACACTTCACACAACTTACAAACTTACAAAAAATCGCGGATCATACGTGGGAGTGATTCTGGTACCCCTACAGGTGCTCTAACTGTAGACTTCTGCTGCACACTTTGTTTTGGAACGCCCTGTATATCTTTACAATAGGCTATTTGACAATGTGAAAAAAAAACAGTATTATTCTAAGGATGTGCTTTCAAGAATCAAGAATCAAGAATGTTTATTGTGAGCTTAGACATGGGTTATACAATTAGCAGTAACAGTTGCTATAAGAAAATAGTATCACCAAACCTTACCTTAATATTACAGGTGTACTCACATTCGTCCATCCTTCACATAATATTATTTATATTATGTGAATAATGGAGATATACATATCTTACTACGTATTTCTATTTCTTTCATATTTCTTTATTTTTTAATTTTGTATTTACAGAATGATTTATTTTCAATTTAGTTATTCTGTACCGCCCTATTTTTAGGTAATCGGGTAAATGTTCTTTCATCCCCCACGCCTTGCCTAGTGCGGGGTTCAGATTATAAGTTTAACTGTTTCTTTTTTATGGCAATAAATACTTTATTTATACGCATTCGTATACGAATACGAACTTATAAGTTATGTATCAGTATCAAACTGCTTTAAGGCATTTTAACTAAAAAAGAATGGTTATTTATAAAAAAAGCACAGGATAAAATTTCATAATTATGTACATGCTGCACATTGTATCGAAAACGGCCTGCATTGGCTGAGTCTACGAGTATGATGACGTCACAGCTCAGTAATAATGGCGTCTGCCATTCATGTCGTTCTACGTCCATTGGTTTGTTTACTGACCAGTGACGTCATAATTCCTGTGCGACGCTATATTGCCCAAGATAGCGTTTTTGCGGCATATTTCAAAGTAAATATTATTTTGCCTGTTTTAAAAGAAATACACGAAAGAATTTAAAATGACCACTTACTGAGGGCTCCATTCAACAAAAAATATGAGATGATTTTCAGAAATCTGTCACATAGCCTATTTTACTATTAAATTTAACCAAAGGATTACTGTGTCTATTATAATTGTTCAACACATCCAGTGGTAATAATTTTTAAGTCTTAAAGTTTTGTCAATGACGCTAAAACTGTTTTGAAAAGAATACATGTGGAGTTTCTTTGTTAGTTTCTTCTCCATGTAATCTATTAATTGTGAAACTAACAACTTTGACATTCGTAAAGTAAACATTTTGTCTGTACTATGAATAAAATATTTGAATTTGGATTTGTTTACTATTTTTGTAGGTAACCTTATCTCAACTCTCACAGAAATGAACTTAAATAAATTAAATTCACGTTACTGTAATCAATACATTACAAACACTGTAAGCATAATATAATTGATTCTCAAACATAACGTATATTAAGGTCTGGCAATGTTTTTAGAATAATGAGTATGAACCTTCTACAACCAAATAAAACCAATGGTAAGGCAATCGGCCTCCACGACACAGATATAACCTAGTGTGGAGACCGCAGTAAATTATACTTGAATTAAACTCTGCCATAAAAACAGTAATACCCTAATAATATACCTTTTGCTTATATATTCAGTGTAATATCGTCTATCGGAGACAGTGCTGGAACATTTCAAAATTTACTATACTTGAGTAATTGGCAATCAAAGTTTTGATATTTTAGGACTGTAATGGTTTTTAGTAATTAAAAATTAAATAAAAGGAGTGTTTGGGATATTCGTATACTGCACTAGATTGCAGCGGTCTAGAGCAGGCTATTTTGAAACCGTTGGTGTACAAAACTGGATTTTCATAATTTTGGATATGTTCCAGTACTGTCTCCGATAGACGATATGTGTAAGAATGATGTGTTTTTGTGGTTAAAATAAACTATTTTGTATTTTTGTATTTTGCAGGTCCAAACCGAACGACAACGGTGTCACCGGCCAGTACCGCAAGGGCTTGCCGCATGTGGTGTACTGCCGGCTGTGGCGTTGGCCGCAGCTTCAGGTACCGTCCCAATCCCACAGCATACTTGGCTCTATAATTTCCAATGTGTAAAATCTCGTTACGCCAAGTCAGAGACGACGGTAACCGAGTGCAAGGATGGGTTCCGTTCCGTTAGCGGTTCAGTGCTTCGCAAGGCACGTTAAGCAGTTGGTGCCGGCTGCCGTCGATAGATGGCAGTCGTTAAGCCATTTCAGAGGCCTTAGGGCGGCTTGAAAACCTCTGACAGTAAGACCAGCCACTAGTCTTACAAGCCTTCACCAATCCGGACTTGGCCCCCGTGGTATGGCCTGTACCTTCCTCAGGGAAGAGACCCGTGCCCCTCGGTGGGGACATAATGGGTTGATGATGATTATGATGACTTATTTTTACATTAATCACAAAAGAATGCCTAATACCAGCTCAGAGTGTGCACTACTAGAGTTTTGCACAAAATGTTTTGCGCTGCACACTATTTTGGTGGAATCAAACCACTATATTGACTCGCTGTTGGCGCTGACTGAAAATCAGCGCTAAAAGCTTATCCGTCAGCATAATGCTGGGTCAGCTGCCGTTTATAACGACACGCCGTGACCTTTATTTTCCTTCTGTTTTCTTCTGATTTTTTGTTTTATTTTTGGTTTTGTTTTGTTATTGTGGCGTGTGTACTGTTTTATAATATTTTTTTCTTCATCTTCTCCCTTGTATTGCAGAGCCAGCACGAGCTAAAGTCGGTGGACCACTGTGAGTTCGCCTATCAGCTTAAGAAGGACGAGGTGTGCATCAATCCTTACCACTACACTAAGATTGACTCGCCTGGTAAGTAGTTACTTTATTTTTAAGGTTCTGTACCCAAAGGGTAAAACGAACCCTATTAGAGAGAGAGAGAAATAATTTATTCAACGGCACAATACTCAAAACATAACCAAACATCAGACACATAAAATTTAGACTGCAAAACATACAAAAAAAAGAAAAGAAAAACTAGACACCATAGACAAAACCTTTCTTATTTTTAAAATACAAATAGAACAAACAAACAGAGAGAAAAATTAACAAATAATAATATCTAAAACGAAGCAAACGAACAAAAATTAACATGAACAGTCCAAAAATACAAGAAACCGGAAGTGAAAGTTTACTACTAGTTATTATTGAGACTCCGCTGTCCGTCCGTCTGTATCATGGACCGTGATAGTTAGACAGTTGAAATTTTCACAGAGTTCCGCTATAACAACAAATACTAAAAAACAGAATGAAATAAATATTTAAGAGGGCAAACAAACGTAACTTTTTGGCTCGTTTTAGCTGCAACCAGTGCACGCTTGCAATATTCAGAGAATATTGAGTTATACTGTTCACTTTAAAAATAAATTTAATTGACGACCTCTGTGGCGTAGTGGTTAGCGCATCTGCGTACTATGCCAGAGGTACCGGGTTCGAATCCCGGCTGGGCACAAAATAAATAAAAAAAAACCTAGGTCTTGGATGTTTACATGTTTGTGACGTCGCTGTTTTTGGTTCCCACGACACAGGGTATCCTAGTGTGGGGCCAGAAGCAATGTATGTAATTAAAAAAAAAATAATTAAAATAAAATAAATATTTAAGGGGGGCTCCCGTACAAATAAAGTGATTTTTTTCAAATTTTATTATAGTTCGGAACCCTTCGTGACCGTCTATGACTAACGCTAGTGGCATTTTTCCGAGCGGTTTCGTACTAAAAAAAAAAAAAACTTCGCAAGGCGCGTTAAGCAGTTGGTGCCGGCTGCCGTGGACAGATGTCAGTCTTTGAGCTAAGTCTTGAGGCCTTAGGGCGGCTTGCAAACTTGCCAGTACAGTAAAACCAGCCACTAGTCTTACACGCCTCCACCAATCCGGACTTGGCCCCCATGGTGGAGTATGGCCTATACCTTCCTCAGGGAAGAGACCCGTGCCCCTCGTGGGGACATAACGGGTTGATGATGATAGCATAATTATATCTCTATAATCACTCTCTTGTCCCCTGTCAGCGCTGCCCCCGATCCTCGTCCCGCGCAGTGTCGTGGAGGGGGAGCCCCGCCCGCCGCCTTACTCGGAGCATCTCCGCCACGAGCCGGCTGAGACGTGAGTACTGTTGGAGCAGATTGTAGCGCAGTTGGTAGGCTAGATAAATCAATCAATTGTCTTTAGCGCTGAAACGGCTGGACGGATTTTAATAAAATTTGGTATGGAGTTAGCCGATACCCTGGATTAAGACATAGGCTACGTTTTACCGCGGGGAAATATCTTTATCCTACGGGAAAATCGATGAACCGCGGGTAACACCGCGGGGCACAGCTAGTATATATAAAAGGAGAAGCTGACTGACTGACTGACTGACTGACTGACTGACTGACTGACTGACTGACTGACTGACTGACTGACTGACTGACTGACTGACTGACTGACATAACTGGGTAAAAAGGGGGGTGCAAGGTTAGTATAAAACTTTGCCGTTTATGAAGTTATTCGAATGAAATTCGGCATGAAGGTCCTTCATTGAAAGTCGTGAAAGACGTGTAAAGTAGTTTTTCGAAAATCATCCCTTGAGGGGGTAAGAGGGGGTTCCGAAGTTAGTATGAAAGCTCTTTCGCATGCGCTAAAAGTATCCCTATCTTATTTGCAAACACTTTACTTAGCTAAAGCCCACGCGGACGTAGTCGCGGGCAACAGCTAGTCTATATATATATATATAAAAGGAGAAGCCGACTGACTGACTGACTGACTGACTGACTGACTGACTGACTGACATATCAACGCAGGGCCGAAACTATAAGGGTTAGAAACTTGAAATTTTGCACAGGGGTTCCTTTTGTAACGTAGGGGAGCACTAAGAAAGGATTTTTGAAAATTCATCCCCTAAAGGGGTAAAATGGGGTTCAAAGTTATTATGAAACTTTGCCGTTTTTTGAAGTTATTCGAATGAAATTGGGTACGAAGGTTCTTCATTTAAAATTATGAAACACGTGTAAAATAGTTTATTAAAAATCATCCCTGAAGGGGAAAAAAGGGGGGTGCAAAGTTAGTATGAAACTTTGCCGTTTATGAAGTTATTTGAATGAAATTCAGTATGAAGGTCCTTCATTAAAAGTCATGAAAGACGTGTAAAGTAGTCTTTCGAAAATCATCCCTTAAGTTAGTATGCGAAGTTAGTATGAAAGCTCTTTAGCTTGCGCTAAAAGTATCCCTATCTTATTTGCAAACACTTTACTCAACTAAAGCCCACGCGGACGTAGTCGCGGGCAACAGCTAGTTGGAAATAAAACGTAAGATATTGACGGCGTGAATCTATTTCGCAACATAAAACGAAGTGACAGTGTCACATAACATATTATTCTTTTTGTACCACCACCATGGCCGTCCTCTGGCCCGCACCCGACCATCGCAGGACAAATAGACTATGGACTTGATTCCATAGTCCACTTCTGTGCGTCAATGCCTTCAACCCCCATCCCATGTCCACCGGCGTCCATTAACCCACACCGATTCATTAATGGGCAATCGGATACATTAGTACCGCAGTCATTATTAGCAGAGTCGTGGAAAACTAGACCAGCCCTTAGATTACGTAACTTTCCACTCTATCGGGTTAAGCATTCAGATAACTCCAAAGAGTCAAAATAAGGATGTACATATATGACAGTTCGGAGTAGGAGTATGAGATACCTGCAGGGAAAAAAAGTCCCAGAATGTAACAGTGTGACATAAGGTGGTGTGACATAACGGGAACAAAAGGGCTAAATCAGACAACTCCATACAGAGTAGTTTTAATTGCTCCCGAGGTAACCGTTCCTCTCAGAGTATCTGGATTACGAGCCGGCTGAGACGTAAGTACCATCGCCTGACACTACCCCTGACATAACCGTCTATGCCTACACGTCTATAACAGTTATAGGTTAACTCGGTGGATTCTTTTTACCGTGAATAGAAGACTCATGTGACCAAAATCCTTATCACATCAAAGACATTAAAATTGAATTACTCGTAAGAGCAAAGTCTAAAAAAAAACACCTGCGTAGCATACACAATTTAACTTGGAAGTAAAATGGGGTTATTTGGTTTTTACGTACTAGCAACATTCAGACATTGACAGCCTAAGAATTGTATGGAGAGGTCAACGTGACAATATATTTTTTTTGCATTGAATGAAAAAACAAACTAATATCGTAGCCCCCCCCTGGGTCACTAGTTCTACCAAGGAGTACACCTAGGCCTAGATTTTGTTAATGCATTGTAGTCAAATGACGACTGCATTAACATGGCGATTTAGTTTCATTGCCGCTTCAAGTCTATCATCATCATCAACCCATTATGTCCCCACCGAGGAGCACGGGTCTCTTCCCTGAGGAAGGTATAGGCCATACTACACCACGGGGGCCAAGTCCGGATTGATGGAGGCTTGTAAGACTAGTGGCTGGTCTTACTGTCAGAATTTTTCAAGCCGCCCTAAGGCCTCTGACTTGGCTTAACGACTGCCATCTATCGACGGCAGCCGGCACCAACAGCTTAACGTGCCTTGCGAAGCACGGAATCGCTCGGAAAAATGCCACTAGCGTTAGTCATAGACGGTGACCCATCCATGGACTGAACGCGCCGTATGTTGCTTAACCTTAGTGATCGTTTAAGATCACTCAGGCAGCCCAGGCTACGAGCGATTCAAGTCTATGCGCGCACTCAAATGAAGCGATCTACAGTCTGTTTTTTCATTCAATGCAAAAAAAAATATTGTCACGTTGACATCTCCATACAATTCTTAGGCTGTCAATGTCTGAATGTTGCTAGTACGTAAAAACCAAATAACCCCATTTTACTTCCAATTTAAATTGTGTATGCTACGCAGGTGTTTTTTTTAGACTGCTCTTACCAGTAATTCAATTTTAATGTCTTTGATGTGATAAGGATTTTGGTCACACGAGTCTTCTATTCACGGTAAAAAAATCTACCGAGTTAACCTATAGCTTTTATAGCGGTAACACCGCGTCATTTTTTTTGTATAGAATTAAAAAATGGACTATAGACGTCAATGGTATGGAAAAACACGTCACGTGACTCGACCATGTATCTGTCGTCGAACTATAACGCACTAACATAATGAAGGCCCATGTAGTACTAATCACCCGATTGTGTATCACTAGTACTACAGTGGGCTCATTATGTAATTTTCGCATCGGATATTCATACGTCTTAAAAAGTCGCGTCAACACAAAAACCGACGTCGTACGGAGTACTGTCTCGCTCTAACATAGGGTCTTAAAAGAAGATAGTGCTATATAGTCGTTGTATACAGATATGACTTTTTAAGACGTTTGAATATCCGTTGCGATAATTACATAATGAGCCCACTGGTAGGGAAAACGACCGTTGACTGACGCTGGCAGAACTACCGACCCTAACACTTGCAAAATTTGAGGTAAGTGGGGTTATTGAAAATAAAACAATATAAAATTGTAGTTTTTTTTTAAATTAAACAAAATAATGAGTAACCTATGTCCTAACTGCATTCTTTCATTCAGTGGTAAGCATGATATAATATTTTATTTATCACTCAGAGGTTAGACATTATTATGTTTATTTAAAAAAAATCTCCAATTTTATATTGTTTTATTTTCAACACCCCCACTTACCTCAAATTTTGCTAGTGTTGGGGCCGGAAGTTCTACCAGCTTAAGTCAACGGTCGTTTTCCCAACCAGTAGTACTAGTGATACGCAATCGGGTTATTAGTACTAGCAGTTGTACTCCTTGGTAGAACTAGTGGCCCAGAGGGCGTAGCCCTCCTTTGGGGCGTCATTGCCTTCGGCCCCTAACTGCCACCGCTGTCCACTATCCGCGCCATCAGCCATTATGAGTACCACACTCGTCGTTCGCAGTGCCGCGGAGAACGTGTCCCAGTCGCCGCTCTTCTCGGAGTATCTGCACTACGAGCCGGCTGAGACGTGAGTACCACCGCCGTCCACCGGCCCACAGCCGTCCACTGGTGGATAATTGAACTTGGCCGTTTCCTGGTTAGTCACAGCTCTTCCCTAGGCACGCCTTTACCCCTCGGAATGGGTACCACCGCCGTCCATCAGCCCACACTCGTCCACTAGTAGAACAACAGTTTTTGTGTGCCACCGTCGACCTCAGTCGAGTTAGCCCTTTCTTAGAGCATCATAGGACCAGCAAGGCTTCAGACCACCGCACGGTTACCACCGCCGTCCATCAGTCTAGCTAGACTCTTCTGCACGATTAAACCCTTTTTCTGAGGCGTTATGGGTACTCTCGAATCACTCCTTCAGCCATTGTGAGTATCACCGTCGTCCACCAGTCCAAACTCGTCCACTAGTGGACCACGAGACGTGGACCTCTCACCTTTAGGGAGCGGCGTGGGTGGGTACTCCTGAATATGTTTTTTTTTCTTATTCAATTCAACTTGTAATGTGTTTTTGATAACAGTTATTGTTCGGCCGCTGGGAGTATACGATCCTGACACCTGTCTGTTTCATATGACTGGTCATGGGAGAAAATCAACGTTATCATTCCTTACGTTATTCTTAACTAGCTTTTGCTACTGACTCACGATTAAGTAGTTTTGTTTTTTAGACGACCTTCACTCAGTCATCTCTTGTGCCATTTTCGCAGGCATTTTAGAAGGGTCATCATCTTTTTAGAAGGGTCATCATCTTTTTTGTGCCGAATGGCGGTGAAGTGTTGTGGCGAGCTGTGCGACCTTTTTTTTGACCCCAGATCAGCTCAATCGCTTTGTACGGCAGTGGTAAGGAGAGATTCTGAGAACGCGATGATCTTTTTCTAAAGCCTGTTCATCAACTTCGTATCGCTAAAGGGACCGTTATTATTTTCGTTATTATTGGTACGTCACTACAAAAAAATACGGTCGACATAACCTTGTGACAGCGTAGTAAGGATTTTACGCACGAACATTAAATATTGATTTCTTCTCATTTAACATTTAAATCACTGTGCAAAATATAACATTGATTGTTAGTTTACACAATGATACAGTTTCAATGACAATTATTTGCTAGTAGGATAAATAGGACATAAAAATATTTTAATCGAAAATTTAACGCCACTTCAAGGTTACGTCGTCCGTTCTAACATGACCTGTCAGGATCGTATACTCCCGGCGGCCGGACGGTAATGATCATTATAACCACACATCACAATCCCTTGACCTGGTCCGAAACTAGGATACCCTGTGCTATGGTAACCAGGCAAGGACATTGCAAACATCGAAAAACACTCAGACTGAGGCCACTTGTACGGCGGCCCCCAGTGGGATCGAAACCACGACCTTTTTCTTGGTAGCTAAACGCCTTAACTTCTCGGCTAACGAGACAGTCCTTGTTTTTTAACATTTTTGACAGAAAATAGTTATTACAATAGTTATTAAATGTTTGCACAGTGACTACCACACAAGGTCGAGCCTGAGTCGTGGTAGTTTGGGAGACAGTCGCTAAATTGACTTTCATTGCAGGAGTTATAATAAGGAAGTTAAAATGTTGTTTTTTTTGTTAATCCATGGACGTTCAAAAACAAATTGTTTAATTTCATTATATTTTTTTACAAATATCCCTCCTAGTAAGTCTGGAAATCCTAAATAGGTGGACAGTTTGCCTTGCAAGCGCAAACTCAATTGTGGGTCAATGTGATACAATAGCGCCATAAAAAGTGCCCAAAGATTCGCAGTTAGTTAAAATTTATACATTTTTTCAATGACTCGAAAACTACAAAAAATCGCGGAACATATATGGAGTGGTGATTCGGGTACCCCTCAAGTCCGTTTTTTAATTCGATGCGCAAAAAATGGGGCGGTGTTACCGCTATAAATTATATAAGGTTTACTCGGTAGATTTTTTTTTACCATGAATGACGACCTCTGTGGCATAACGGTTAGCGCATCTGCTTACCATGCGAGAGGTTCCGAGTTCGATCCCCGGTTGGGAAGAAAAAAAAAGTCCAGGTCTTGGATGTTTACATGGTTGTGACGTCGCTGTTTCTGGTTCCCACGACACAGGGTATCCTAGTGTGGGGCCAGAAGCAATGTATGTGCCTGTATGTAAATGTTTATGTTTAAGTTTACGTGTGAACAAAATTCTTATCACATTAAAGACATTATAATTTAATTCCTAATAAGAGCAAAGTCTAAAAAAACACCTACGTAGCACAAATATGTACGTAGGTAATTAATTTTTTGCGTACTAGCAACATTAAGACATTGACGGCCTTTGGATTGTATTGAGATGTCAACGTGACAGTTTTATTTTTTTGCATTGAATTAAAAAACAGACTTTAGGGGTGCTTAAAGGTCATAGCCCACTTACACGACTCTGCTCCCACCCGGCAAAAATAATATTATCCAAATATGGGCCTTAAATATTGCTCTTTTACATTGGTATCATAAATTAGCTGACAGCTGACAGCGAGCTGTCTGCTAATTTATGATGTCAATGTAAAACAATGGGCTATTTACTGTTATTACTGTTACTATACTGTTGGAGTTTACGAGTGGTGTCTATTGCAGAGTGATGCAGAGCGGTGCCGTTAGTGTGGGCGCACACAGCGCAATGTACCTCGAGGCCACGCTGCAACAACAGGTGCCAGCGAACACCACCCTATTGTGAGTATCCTATCAGCTGTTAAATTTATACAGGGTGTCCCAAAAAATAGTGTCAAGCGGAAGTCCAGAGATAGAGCACCTCTAGTGGTACCCGAATCACCTCCATGTATGTTCCGCGATTTTTTGCAGTTTTATTTTTAGTTAGTTATGTTTTTATTATTAGTTTTACTATTAATAAAAAGCTTATTATAAAATCAACGATTATTTAGAAGACAAGGACGTATGGCATTAAATAGTAGTTTAATATTAAATTAAATCAGAGGATAAATGTGTCTAGTGTTCAACACATCCAAGATATTATTTTGTATGTTTTATTTGTATTAGCTTTAAGGTGATTTGAGAAAAGATGGTCAGAGTGGAGTTTTTTTTTCGCTGCCTTTTTCTCCACTACAGACGGCCCCAAGGCAGCGGCTAACGTTATACATAACTGTATGTACATTGACATTCAACAAACAGAATGTAAATTCTTTACGTTGAAATAAATTCTTGATTCTTTCTTGATTCTTCTTTAGAGTTATATTTTTTTTCGCAGTTTTTGTCCCACCTTAACCTACAAGACATTATTGGCCACAGGGCCATGAATTTTTGAGATATGTACATGCTTTATTTATTTTTTCCAAAATAGGTGAATAGTTTGCCTTTCAAACATAAACTAAATTGTTGGTCAATCTGATACAATAGCGACATAAAAAATTAACATTCGCAAATTTAGTTAAATATTATAAATTTTTAAAATGTTTGAGGACTCTAAAACTACAAAGAATCGCGGAATACATGGGGTTGATTCGGGTACCCCTAGGGTGCTCCATCTCTGGACTTTCGCTTGACCTTATTTTATTTAGACACCCTGAATATAAAAATGGATTGCAGTTCGTTAGTCTCGCCAAAACTCGAGAACGGCTGGACCGACTGATTTTTGGTTCTTTATATTTGTGGAAATCCAGAGACGGTTTAAATGGTGACGGTGAAAAAATATGATTACGAAAACTTTGGTGGTACGAAGTTTGCCGGGACCGCTAGTTTATTATACATATTACACATACATATTTAAAATAAACAAAACAATTGAACAAAATAATATGTCTATGCAGCGATAAAATGTCCTCGAGATCAGTATACGCTGCGGTTTTACCCACAGCACTGATTTTCAGCACCTGCCTTCGATGACTCACGAACATCAACCGAAACAGAAGAGAACTGATATTAGAATACATTAACAAAATTAAATATACATGCCTACATAATATTATCATACATACACTAAAACGAATTGCTAATAAAATGAATACATTTTAATACATAGTAGAACATGACCTTGAATAAGCTATATTATGATAGTGTGGGAAAAAAGTATTATTTATACGTATTCGTATAAATTGGGTATTTGACAGGATGTCAAATGAGTTACTTTTAAAACGGAATTTTGTATGAAAATACTTGCTTGTGACGTTACATTTCAGAGCACTGTTTTTATGTTTCATCTATTTAAAAATTGTAATAACTAGTAAATGATTAAAAGAAATACATTTTCCGAATCATTTTGTAATTTTTGTTTTTCGAGGATCTCAAATAATTTATTGTTGATAGTGTCAAATACCGTATTATGTGTCTTAAAACCGCTTTAACCTCCTGAGGCCCGACCTTGAAAATAACAATGGTTTTTGTACTATTTTTAGGACACGGGGACTTACAGCCGGTTTCTTGGGCGCTGTTCAAAGTTGTGATTTATTGACAAAGCATTTAATTTGACCAAGCAATCAAATCAAATCGGGTTTCCCAAGGGCAGATTAGCCAAAAATTTACTAATCAGTCGATCATTTTAACTTAACCATAGGAACTGTCAAAAACACTTTTCTAGCACGACTAGCACAGAGTACATTGATAACTAGCATGCTAGTTTACAGTTTAAAAAGAAAAACAAGACATTTTAATGACAGGACTAATGTCAGTTGAAGTTGAAGTTTTGGTTCGCGCCGAAATTAAAAGTTTTTCTGTTCAAAAGTTATTATTAAGTAAGTCTAATCTAAAAATAATTGCAAAGCAACCCGGGGCAAAGACTTCACAGAACGTGAAAAATAGATGCTTCTGATCATTGCAGAAAAGTGCATTGCCGTCTTGTGGATCCTTATATTGTCCGCCACAGTTATCTGAAAGGCTCCAGTTGCTTAAATGCTAATTGTAAGCAGAATTCGCTCCACAACGCTGATGGCATTACGCCTGATTGTGTAGCGTGCCTACCTATAATCCGAGTCCCAATCAGGCCCACAATCATCACAATCACTGCTTTCGGAACCCGGAACCAAGTTCGAAGCTACTCTTTATCAAACTCTTCCATAGGGTTCATCCTCCTCCTTGAGCGTCTAGTTCTAGCAGCCGCGCGTCACTAGGTGAGAGTCCCGAAAGCGAAGACATGCAGATTATTACCAAATATCACCAGTTTTCAAGCAAACAAATTAAGTTAATTCGTCGATCTCCTCCGATTAGTTAACAAGGCGATTTGACACTTCAAAATTGATTTTGAACAGTGATTAGTGCCTAATCATTCCCCAGGAAACCCGAATACAGTTTGACATGTCTTTTGACGTTTCATTTGTTAACTGATTTGATCTGTTGGTTAACTGAATTGATTGGCGCTCAGGAAACCCAAATCGTGCTTAATCATAGTTTAATTTGATTGTAGCGATTAATAAATCTAATCAGCCCCCAAGAAACCGGCTGTTAGGAGGTTAAGGCATTTTTTGCGAAAAAAAAACAATTATGATTTGGAAAAAAACACAAGATAAAATTTGATAATCATCGTCATCGCTGACATGAATTATTAAGAGAGCTAACAGCGGCATACTTCACTTTTCTAAAAACGCTTACGTAACCTTGAATTCGTAGGCAGTGATGCCAGCTAAAGAATAACAAAAAGTAATTAAAGTAAATTCGATATATTGTTTCTTGATATTGAAATATTTGTTATTTTTGTATTAGGTGACTTGAGTAAGTAAATATTTAGATTAACCTTTTTGTAGGTAAAACATAAAAAGTACATAGCATTTTATTTTTTATTGCCCTCAAATGGGTTTGTCATTTTGAAAAAATTTGTCCCTTTTTCGGTGGAAATCTTTTTCAGTAGCAACACTTATGAAATGTCAGAATTCTACGGAATAAAAAATCAGAGTATAGGTTTACTCGGTAGTTTTTTTTACCGTGAATAGAAGACCCGTGTGACCAAAATCCTTATGACATCAAAGACATTAAAATTTAATTCCTCATAAGAGGAGGGTCTAAAAAGAAACAACTACGTAGCATAAAAAAATTTTACTTGGAAGTAAAATGGGGTTATTTGGTTTTTGCGTACTAGCAACATTCAGACATTGACAGCCTTTGGATTGTATTGAGATGTCAACGTGACAGTTGTATTTTTTGGCATTGAATTAAAAAATAGACTAGGCATTCATTGATCCTCAACTATTGTTGTGATGCCGACAGGAACTCTTCGTCCGTGGAGACACCGCCGCCTGGATATATGAGCGAGGACGGAGACCCAATGGACCACAACGACAATATGAGTGAGTTTGTTGACAGTTTTGTTGCACTTTTTTATTTAAACATTATCATTTACATGCAGGCACATACATTGCTTCTGGACCCCACACTAGGATACCCTGTGTCGTGGGAACCAGAAACGGCGACATCACAAACATGAACAGTCTGTTAGATTTTAGAATATACCTCGGGCTCTAGAGTAGGCTTCGGTTTTCGCCGAAAGCACACGAGTGTAATACTACTGCTCTGTACTAGTATTCGAGTATTTCCGTCATTAATATGGAACTAATGTTCCGGGTTTGAAATTAAGCGTCATATTAGTTCCGATATTTCTATTACACGATTATATCCGATAGTAGCCGAGGTATATTCTAAAAGCTAAAAGACTGTAAACATTCAAGACCTCGGGTTTTTGTTGTCCCCAACCGGGGTCAGAACCCGGGATCATTCACAGAGGTCGCTAAACGTTGCGTTACGTTTTTATGTACGTTAATTTTTTTCTTTTATTTAATTTAATTTGTATGTAAAGCAGGTAACAAACAATCTATATAACATACAGAGAGAGCTTAATAGAGTAGATCTAGAATGTCACCCGAAGTGTACACACAGGTGAGATCAGGAAAATGTACACATTCTTATCTTTTTGATTTCTGTTATTTTCTTCGCACAAGATTTTTTCAATAAGTTCGGTACGTAACTGCTTGTAACTAAAGCGTTGTTTTTTTATTTAGCACTGTTAGTATTACAAAGTGCGTACCATATAGGGTTAATCATTAACAACCCATTATGTCCCCACCGAGGGGCACGGGTCCCTTCCCTTTAGGAACGTACAGGCCATACTCCACCACGGGGGCCAAGTCCGGATTGGTATGTCGCGTTTATCAGAGTTAAAATAACAAAGAAAGAATAAAATACACTAGACAATAGTTAAAAGCACAAAAGCAATCAACAAAATACAGCGGTCAACAGTAAACACAATATCAGCCGAAAAGTGGGTAGCGGCAGAAATACAAGTGACATGTGAGGAGCAAGCATTCAAAAGCGGACTTGTCCATGCAAATCGTTTTTTTTTCCAGATTAGGATTTTTTGAGGTTTGTTCTATGATGTGTCGAAATATTTTCATTCCAATCCGGTCCTATCCTATAGAAAATGAGCTCTAAAAACAGCGATTTCGAACAAAAGCATACTCGTTTCGGTCGCCTTCAATCAGTTTTTCGTCTCTCCTGTAAAAAATTACTAAGTGGACAAGTCCGCTTTTGAATGCTTGCTCCTCAGGTAATTCCGGGTCCAGACGAGTGTAACGTGTAATGTAACACGAAATTCTGCCTCGCCAGATCTGATTAGGCTGAGCCCCTCGCCTCCGGGTGTGACCACAGAGGCTGCCCCAGTCCTCTACCATGAGCCTGCATTCTGGTGCAGCATCAGTTACTACGAGCTGAACACCCGCGTGGGGGAAACCTTCCACGCCTCACAGCCGTCCATCACTGTGGACGGGTTCACAGACCCATCCAACAGCGAGAGGTGGGTCATTCAACCTATCCGGTCATTTTTAGAAATAACCGACAGAGAAACAAAGTTATCGTCATAGCTCAGAGAATTAGCAAGCTGAAGTGGCAGTGGGCTGGCCGTATTTCGCGAAGAACCGACTACCGCTGGGGTAAACGACTCTGGAAACGCAGTGTAGGACGCCCTCTAACCAGGTGGGATGACGATCTGCGAAAAACTGCAGGCAGATGCTGGATGCGGAAAGCTGAAGACAGGGCGCTATGGCGCTCATTAGGGGAGGGCTGTGTCCAGCAGTGGACTAATATAGCCTGATGATGATGATGATTTTTAGAAAAGCTGCCTGTAATCCTTCTTAGAATTTAGTGTCTAATCTTTGCAAGAAACTGTCTGCGGTCCCTCTAAGAAAGGGCTTAAGAAGTAGTCTACGATCCTTTTTAGATTGCCTCTGATCCTTCTAAAGCTGGCTTCCCACGGTCCGCGATATCACGGACGGACGCGGACGGCCGACGACCACGGACAGCCACGCACCACGAGAGGCTTTTCCAACTGACTTGTGTCGTCTGTCTGTGCTACAGCGGACCGAGACCCTTCCCACGGTGTGTCGTGCGAGCTGGTCCGCGTCCGTCCGCGACATCGCGGACCGTGGGAATCCAGCTTAATAAATAGGGTCTCTAATCCAGTCCAGGTCAAACCCTATCCAAATAGAGTGTCCTTTTCCAAATATCTGTTATTCTTCCAATAATGAGGGTGTGATCTTTCCCATAATATGGAGTTACTATGATCCTTTCAATAGAGAATGTCGGTGATCCTCCCAATGAAAAGTCTCTGAGGCTCCGCCAGTGAAGAAGGCTGTGTATCTTAAGATCTATAGGTCTAGTCCTCTACTATGAACCTGTATTCTGATGCAGCATCAGCTGTTACTTGTGTGGGGGAAACCTTCGACGCCTCGCAGCGACTATCACGGGTTGAAAACTGTTGAAAAGATCACATTCTAGTATTGTGGTTGTTTCATTACCTGTAATACATGTTTAATACCTGTGTAATTTCCTTTTTTATGTACAATAAAGTGATCTCTATCTATCTATCTATCTATTACAGAGTTACACCGGTCCGGTAATTACTTTTACTCGAAAGGGTCACTGTGAAAAGTCTTTCTGAGTCTTCTTAAGACAGAGTGTTTAGGATCTATTGCAGTGTTTACGATCCTTTTAAGTGTGTGATTCTTTTGAGAGTGTCTGTGATCCTTCCAAGAAAGAGTGTCTACGATCCTTTTGAGAGTGCCTGTGGTCCTGCAAAGAAACAGTGTCTACGATCCTTTTGAGGGTGTCCGTGATCCTTCCAGGAAAGAGTGTCTACGATCCATTTGAGGGTGTCTGTGATCCTTCCAAGAAAGAGTGTCTACGATCCTTTTGAGAGTGCCTGTGATCCTGCAAAGAAACAGTGTCTACGATCCTTTTGAGGGTGTCCGTGATCCTTCCAGGAAAGAGTGTCTACGATCCTTTTGAGGGTGTCTGTGATCCTTCCAAGAAAGAGTGTCTACGATCCTTAGTGTCTGTGATCCTTCCAAGAAAGAGTGTCTACGTTCCTTTTGAGGGTGTCTGTGATCCTTCCAAGAAAGAGTGTCTACGTTCCTTTTGAGGGTGTCTGTGATCCTGCAAAGAAACTGTCTACGATGCTTTCGAGAGTGCCTGTGGTCCTGCAATGAAACAGTATCTACCATCCTTTTGAGAGTATATACCATCCTTTTGAGAGTGTCTGTGATCCTTCCAAGAAAGAGTGTCTACGATCCTTTTGTAAGAGTCTGTGATCTTCCCAAGAAAAAGTGTTTGCGATCCTTTTGTAAGAGTTGGTGATCTTTCCAAGAAAGAGTGTTTGCGATCCTTTTGTAAGAGTCTGTGATCCTTCCAAGAAAGAGTGTCTACTGTCCTTTTGAGAGTGTCTCTGATCCTTTCACAACCCCGGTCTCTGCCTACCCTCGCGGGATACAGGCCTTGTTTCTGTGAATGCTATATTACACCGGGGCAACACTGCGGCATCGCGGTATGCCACAAGGCCGCATGCTACAACGTCGCACATTGTGGCAAGAACCGTGTGGCATGGCAACACCTTGCGTCATGTGGCAAACTGTGGCAGCTTCTTCTTCTTCTACCGCTTAATGCTCTAATCTTCCAAAGGTTCTGCCTCGGCCTGCTGTCCAACGTGAATCGCAACGAGGTGGTCGAACAAACGCGTCGCCACATCGGGAAAGGCGTTCGCCTTTACTACATCGGCGGTGAGTCCAGCGTACAGTATCGTTGACGCTAAATGAGTTTTTACTGATATTTTCCAGCGTTACGGATCTAAGTCGGTGTCGTATGGAATCAGGCGTTTTGCGGAAATCCATAATAGCATTCATCATCATCATCAACCCATTATGTCCCCACCGAGGGACACGGGTCTCTTTCATGAGGAAGGTATAGGCCATACTCCACCACGGGGGCCAAGTCCGGATTGGTGGAGGCTTGTAAGACTAGTGGCTGGTCTTAGTGTCAGAAGTTTTCAAGCCGCCCTAAGGCCTCTGACTTGGCTTAACGACTGCCATCTATCGACGGCAGCCGGCACCAACAGCTTAACGTGCCTTGCGAAGCACGGAATCGCTCGGAAAAATGCCACTAGCGTTAGTCATAGACGGTGACCCATCCATGGACTGAACGCGCCGTATGTTGCTTAACCTTAGTGATCGTTTAAGATCACTCAGGCAGCCCAGGCTACGAGCGATTAATAATAGCATTAAAATGTGAAAATTACTTTGGTGAATTCCGCCAAAACCCCACAAGCAGCATCATCGTCAAACCATTATGCCTCC
The DNA here is from genome assembly GCA_947310845.1 of Yponomeuta plumbellus. Lineage (NCBI taxonomy): Eukaryota > Metazoa > Arthropoda > Insecta > Lepidoptera > Yponomeutidae > Yponomeuta > Yponomeuta plumbellus. Next base: position 9,316,185 of record OX371218.1, read on the forward strand.
ACCGAGGGGCACGGGTATCTTCCCTGAGGAAGGTATTGGTCTACGCTCCACCATGGGGGCCAAGTCCGGATTGGCGGAGCACCATTCCGTTTTTTAGTGCACCGCACTCCCTCCCACTTTTTCAAGCAGAAGCAAGACACGAACGCACCAACACCGACACCAATACTTGTGTGAGAAAAAATGCGACGCGTTTCGCCTCTAACACGAGGCGTCCTCAGAGTGAGCCTGAGGATGGGAGGGCGTTCAATTAACTAACGGCATGGTGCTTGTAGCGCAGCGTAGGACGACCAGCCACAAGATGGACAGACGATCATCCAAGTGGCGGGAAGACTCTGGATGCAAGCAGGTCTTTTTGGAAATCCATGGAGGAGGCCTATGTCCAGCAGTGGACTTCTTGTGGCTGAATGATGATGATGATGGTGCTTGTGGGATTTTGGCGGAATTTAGCAAAGAATTTTCACCTTTCTATGATATAAGTTGGGAAAAATTTTACCCAACTTCCATCACTTGTTGGGTTAGGCTGACTAGCGATACGAGACAACGCGCCGTTGCTTTGTATAAAATAGCGTATTCGTTGTAATAAATTTATTGTTCACTTTATTCCGGATACTTACTCGAATTCTTAAACATAAAACATAAACAGGCACATACATTGCTTCTGGCCCCACACTAGGATACACTGTGTCGCGGGAACCAGAAACAGCGACGTCACAAACATGTAAACATCCAAGACCTGGTTCTTTTTTCGAACCTGGAGCCTCTCGCATGGTAGCCAGATGGGCTAACCGCTGCGCCACAGAGGTCGTCCGTTTTGTCTTGTCGTTTTGTTTTGTCGGAAGAGTCCGACCGGGTTCCGCTTTGATTCGCAGAGCTTAATCGTGGCGAGCGGAGGCGGAGCTCGCGTCGTCGGTTGCTCGCCGCTGCGAATCAGAGCGAAACCTGGTCGGACTCTTCCGACAAAGGAATAAAGTTAATAATGTCTAAAGTCTGTTCTTTCATTCAATGCAAAAAAATAATATTGTCACGTTGACATCTCCATACAATTCTTAGGCTGTCAATGTCTGAATGTTGCTAGTACGTAAAAACCAAATAACCCCATTTTAATTCCAAGTTAAATTGTGTATGCTACGCAGGTGTTTTTTTTTAGACTTTGCTCTTACCAGTAATTCAATTTTAATGTCTTTGATGTGATAAGGATTTTGGTCACATGAGTCTTCTATTCACGGTAAAAAAAATCTACCGAGTTAACCTATAGCTTTTAAAGCGGTAACGCCGCGACATTTATTTTTGCATCCAATTAAAAAACGGACTGTAGTGGCTATCCATAAATTACGTCACATGTTAAGGGGGAGGAAGGGGTCGACCAAGTGTGACAAGGGGGTAGGAGGGTTCCTACATTTTGTGACGTCACATTTTAAAATCTATTATAATCTAAGTGTCAAAACAAGAACTTTGAACTATCAACGAAAAATACAAAAACAATTTTCAAGTCTATCGGAAATAAAACTAATTGCGTAACTGCTGTTTCAATTCTATAGAAATCTACATGTAAAATTGCAAAATATGTGACGTCACACTAGGGAGGAGGGAGTCTCACGAATGTGACCAGCTGTGACAAGGGCGGGGAAGGGTTAAAAATAATCATGAAATTCGTGTGACGTAAAGTCTGTTATTTAGTTCAATGCAAAAAAATAAAACAGTCTCACGTTGACATCTCAATACAATCCAATGTCTGAATGTTGCTAGTACGCAAAAACCAAATTACCCCATATTACTTCCAAGTAAAAATTGTTTGTGCTACGTAGGTGTTTTTTTTTTACTTTGCTCTTAAGAGGAATTAAACTTTAATGGCTTTGATCACGGTAAAAGAAAATCTACCGAGTAAACCTACATGTTTTATAACGGTAACACCGCGTTTTTTTTTTTGCATTGAATTAAAAGACGGACTGTAGCTTATGGATGCCCCTAGTGCTGCCGAAACTTTTGTTCTGGAATTCTGAACCGATAATATTATATACAACTTCTTTTTTGTTTGATTAATGTTATGTGTTTCGCAGGCGAAGTGTTCGCCGAGTGTCTGAGCGACTCGTCCATATTCGTCCAGAGCCCGAACTGCAATCAGCGCTACGGATGGCATCCGGCCACTGTTTGCAAGATACCACCAGGTCAGTCCAAGGGTCATTGGTGGCGGTCTGTCGAAACGCAGTGTTACCCTTTTTTGGGTATTGAATTCATAAAACATTTAGGTATACCTATAGTCCAGTCATTATATCCAAAAAACCGACCCTACCCGTGAATAATCAGTTCTTGGATTTTTTTTCATAGGTCCTTCGGAGGGGTCACTGGGAGTGTAAATTCAAAGAGTATACTGAATGCTCGTGCGTATCTTCAAAAAACGGTTTTCAAAAGTTATGGGGAAAGGAAAGAAGGAAAAGTACCTTAAATATCGTAGTTAGGGTATTTTGCTGAAAGGAGGCTTTATCTTATTTTTAAAAGTTATTAATTCTGCATTCAAAGATTTTCTAAAAATTACATGCCTCGTCTGGGAATCGAACCGACTTAAATGAAAAAAAAAACACCCCTACTTTTATGATGCCAATCGAAAGAATGGCCAAAAAATAATAACTCTTCTAAAGTAACATAATATTTTAAAAGAAAGGAACAGCGTGAAATTAATCATTTTTATCAAATTAAAAACATACATAAACTGACGTAGTCAATTCAGATTTGGTCGGCGCACCGACGCAACGTATGTGCCTGCGTGTAAATGTTGATTTCGTGTCAATCCTTGACAGCGTGGAAACTTACCGATGACTGTTTCTTCTCTCCCGCAGCGTGTAACCTCAAGATCTTCAATAACCAGGAGTTTGCAGCTCTGCTCTCCCAGTCGGTGTCCCAAGGATTTGAAGCCGTCTTCCAGCTGACTCGGATGTGTACTATCCGCATGAGCTTTGTCAAGGGATGGGGCGCCGAGTACAGGTTTGTGATGACAGTGAACGAATGAATGCTTGAACATTATTTCTTGCACTATAAATTAACTTGTACACAGGCGAGCTTAATACTAGTGTCTTAGCACGACATACAGTCTGTTAGCTTTTAGAATATACCACGGGCTCTAGAGTTTCTTCGGTTTTCGCCGAAAGCACACGAGTGTAATACTACTTCCTGCTCTGTATAAAATTTTGTTCACTATTTAGAAAAGTTATGTAAAGTTATAAATAACAATACAAAACTATTGGTAGCCATCATAACGTTAACGTTTATAAATAACAATACAAAATAAACCTTACCTTATTTCAATCTAATCGGTTTAATCGATACTAGCCGAGGTATATTCCAAAAGCTAACAGACTGTACTGGGGTTATTGAAACCCAGGATTATTTATACCTATATGAGACTTTAATTCGGTTAGGTAGTATCGTATGCAGCACAATGCAGGATAAAAAAAATATATTGAAAGCAACACTGAACTTGAAGCAACTTTCTGACTGTGCGATAAAGTATAGTTTCCTATATTTTTTTGACTTTGCAATAAAGCGTAGTCGCTCTTATATCTTTCTGGCTGTGCGATAAAGTGTAGTCTCTTTGACGACCTCTGTGGCGCAGCGGTTAGCGCATCTGCTCACCATGCGAGAGGTCCCGGGTTCGATCCCCGGCTGGCGAGAAAAAAAACCTCAGGTCTTTGATGTTTACATGTTTGTGTAGTCGCTGTTTCTGGTTCCCACGACACAGGGTATCCTAGTGTGGGGCCAGAAGCAATGTATGTGCCTGTATGTAAATGTTATGTTATGTTATGTTAAATACTTAAGTAACGTGCTGTCACGCTCTTTCCTAAAGAAATTTGACGTGACAGCACTACAGTTAAGTAGTTACTTAGCGAAATTCTCAATTCAGAAATCGCCCCACATTAGGGTGTGGGGCCAGAAGCAATGTATGTGCCTGTATGTAAATGTTTATGTTTATGAACTATATTTTTCTGATTGGCCAATAAAGTGTAGTCTTTCCTATGTTTTTCTCGCTTTGCAATAAAGTGTAGTCTCTATTATATTTTTCTGGCTGTGCGATAAAGTGTAGTCTCCTATATTTTTCTTGCTGTGCAAATTGTTGTAGAAACCCAGGTCTTGGATGTTTACATGTTTGTGACGTCGCTGTTTCTGGTTCCCACGACACAGGGTATCCTAGTGTGGGGCCAGAAGCAATGTATGTGCCTGTATGTAAATGTTATGTCATGTTATGTTATGTTGTCTCTCTCCTTTTTTTTTTTGTCGCTGTGTAATAGTCTACTTTTTTTTCTGGCTGTACAATAAAGTGTAGTCTCTCCTATTAGATATATTTTTTGGCTTTGCGATAAAGTGTAGATTCTCCTTATTTTTTTCTGAGCAAAGAATAAAGTGTAGTCTCCCCTGTATTTTTTCTGTTTGGGCAATAAAGTGTTGTAACTCTGGTGGGACTCAGATCGCAAGGCGCTAAAAAAGCTACGTTATATTCACACACATGTTGCCTCTCTTTCTACCGCGTAACTCTTACCTCTTCTGGCGCCTGAATTCCTACCTATTTGCCACTCCGGAGTGGTCGCCGCATGTACTTTGGGGCTGTCCATATATTACGTCATTCTAAATTAGGGAGGGGGGGGTTGGTCTGCGGATGACGGTAAATGATAGATGGGGGGGGGGGGGGGGGTGTTTCGAAATTGACGTCATTCTTATTTATTTATTTATAGTTTATTTTTCACGTACAAAAAGATTATTTCTAAAAAGAAATTTCTTCCAGCACACCTAGTAAAATACTAGCTGCCCGCCCCGGCATCGCCCGTGGTACTTAAATGTATTATACATATAAACCTTCTTTAAGAATCAGTCTATCTATTAAAAAAAACCGCATCAAAATCCGTTGCGTAGTTTTAAAGATCTAAGCATACATAGGGACAGACAGCGAAAGCGACTTTGTTTTATGCTATGTATTATACTTTGTTTTTTACTGAGTTATCCAAAGAAAAGTAAAAAATAAGTAGTTATATTTTTACACACAGGCACATACATTGCTTCTGGCCCCACACTAGGATACCCTGTGTCGTGGGAACCAGAAACAGCGACGTCACAAACATGTAAACATCCAAGACCTGGAGTTTTTTTTTTTTCTCTCCAGCCCGGGATCGAATATTATATCAATGATTATTGCCAAAGTAAAAATAATAAAAGGTGATTCTATAACCAAGTGTTTTAATCATATAATACCCAATTTTTCTCAAATCTGCAATGTTTTATTGTGTCAAACTAGTAATGACGTCAATTTTGGGAGAAGGGGGGGGGGGTCATTAAGAAATGACGATAGGATGATTATAGGGGGGGAGGGTCTAAAATCTGAAAAAATCGATGACGTAATTTATGGACAGCCCCTTACGCGTTCGATACCGACACGCGTAGTGAAACAACCCTGGCGATACATACGTGACGGGCGTGTGGTGGACACTTGGCCATTGGCGCGTTTAGTAGTCGCGAACTGTGGTAGGTAGATAATCTAGCTAGCCGAGGATATCTTCAAGAAAAGACGGTACTTATTAATATACTACATACAATTTAATTTTTTAGCACAAGGTTTTTTAACTTAGATTTAATATCCTAGGTAGGATCTCAGGGTCTAGAGTCTCTAATAATAAATTCGAGTCCACTTTGCACTAGTTAGTCCCGATATGAGAGCACACTTAGCTTGCGAGGAACTGCGATGCGTTAGGTTAACGCGGGTGTGTTGACGTAGGCGGCACCGAGCAATGCAGCAAGGAAGCGTGTAGTAGGAACACTGGTATTCCAAATTGGGCATTTCTTGGGATGTCTGATTTTGTGTTACTGCCTGCAACATTCCTTGTGGGAATATTCTTGGAGATTGAAGATCAGCCATGCAAGCGGCTCTCAATACGGTATTTGACACTATCAAAAATAAATTATTTGAGATGCTCGAATAAAACAAAAATTACAAAATGATTCGGAAAATGTATTTCTTTCAATCATATACTAGTTATTACAATTTTTAAATAGATGAAACATAAAAAGAGTGCTCTGAAATGTGACGTCACAAGCAAGTATTTTCATACAAAATGCCGTTTTAAAAGTAACTCATTTGACATCCTGTCAAATACCCAATTCCAAATTGGGCATTTCTTGGAATGTCTGATTTTGTGTTACTGCCTGCAACATTCCTTGTGGGAATATTCTTGGAGATTGAAGATCAGCCATGCGAGCGGCTCTCAATTGTGCATTAAGTAGTGATCTCTGATGTGGAAGATTCGTGCAAAATTTGTCTAGGTAATGTAGGCACTAACTAGGTACCAAGCGATTACAATAGAACTAAGGGAAGGATGCTACTGTAGATTTGTATGTACAGCATTACTGAGGCTATTATCTACTATCTAGTAGGTTTAGCCTCTAAAAGCTAAGAATAAAATTACAATTTCTTTTATCACAAATCTGAAGGTAGAAACTAACAAACACCCAGCGACTAGCATGCAAATTACATAGGAAAGAATTACTCACCACTTATGGGGAAACATACTTATAACACTTAGTAGATTCTTAATTTCTAATTACATTTGTTGAATAACAAAAAACCGAATTCGAGTACAATTATTATTCTCGGTAGTAAAATTTAAGATAAGATAAGATAAAAAAGTATTTATTGATACTTTCATATCATTTCATATTGATACTCGATCATGAGGGTCTGGGTTCGAACCACGCATGTACCAATGACTTTTAGTTACGTACATTTGTTTGTTTGTACAGCAACACTATTCGCTGATAAATTGTGCCCGGATAACGGCGACAGGCTTGCCACTTGTCACGTTTGGGACCTAATAAACTCGGCAAAACGTGGGCCCAGTTCTAGTGATTGGTGCCTCTGCCTACCCCCTCGGGGATAACGGGCGTGAGTTTATTATTATTATTAGTATTTATTGCCTCATCAAAATAACATTTTAACAAATTAAGTAGGTACTAAACTAGGTTTACAATAAGGCAAAAGGTAGTGGCTCAGCTCAATTTGGGATTGTATTCTCGGCTCAGGTGACCGGTTCGAAAAAAGCGGTGGGCGATGACTCTGCGGCGGGGCATTCGTGTCGTGACCGAACGTTTCCAAGTAGTTCCGATTCAATCCGTTCACTAGTATTATAAAATATCTGTATGTACAGTTTGTCTATACGTAGGTTTGTTTAATGTTGTTTTTGTTTTGTTTATTAGTTTTTAATGACTTTAGTAATAGATTAGGTTGTAGGTTTAGGTGTAGTTTTTCATTATTCTTTATTTTAGGTATGTTTTTGTTATTATAAGCATACAGGGTGCAGCTGCAGTCTGTTTTTTAGTTCAATGCAAAAAATAAAACAGTCACGTTGACATCTCGAATACAATCCAATGTCTGAATGTTGCTAGTACGCAAAAATCAAATTACCCCATTTTACTTTCAAGTAAAAATTGTTTGGGCCACGTTGGTGTTTTTTTTGACTGCTCTTATGAGGAATTAAACTTTAATGTCTTTGATGTAATAAGGATTCACGGTAAAAAAATCTACCGAGTAAACCTTTATATTTTATAACGGTAACACCGCGTCATTTTTTTTTGCATTGAATTGCATGTATGTAGTATGTGCACATTTACCTATGTCTCTTTCCGAAGCAGTTGCTTCATGCGTTTATTTGTTTATCTTATTCTTAGTTCCTAACTATAACGTGTATTGCGCCTTATTATTAATGTGATTACCTATCTGTGGGAAAAGCTTAGGAGTTGGCAAAATGTACTGCGTTAACTTAATATTCTTTACGTAATAAGTTTGTCAATTCTGTTTTTTCACCTTGAATAAATAAAATAAAAATAAAATAAAAAAACGGACAGCTAAATCTTGGGGTATGCCGCATATTTTTTTACAAATACAAATACAAAATACAAAATCATTTATTTGTGGAATGTAGGTGGATATATAAGTTGGTAAATACATTTATGTACTCTACATTCTGCTAACAAAAGCATACAAATATTTTCATTACTTATAGTCTAACATGCAATTCTAATAGTTGATCAAATTAATGTCTTTAACAAATTCAAAAGTCTCAATTGAAGTTTATCATACATGTTATAGAAAGTGGCTCAGTGGCTCTGTAAAGTTATTTGCAGAATTCCTTGTCATTTAAATATTCAACAATAGAGTTTTCTGGCCGCGCAATAAAATGTCGTCTCTCCTGTTTAACCGGCAGGCGACAGACGGTGACTTCGACCCCGTGCTGGATAGAACTGCATCTGAACGGGCCTTTGCAGTGGCTGGACCGAGTCCTCACCCAAATGGGGTCCCCACGGCTTCCCTGCAGCTCCGTGTCCTAAGGTCAGTGTCTTGTGAAGCTTAAAAAAGTAAAAAAAAGATTTTATTGCCGCCAACAATAAATGAACAAAGGTATATATTTTTACAAGCTAATCTTATCGAGGTAAGAGGCTTAGGTTTAGGCTTTTTTTTATCTTAGGCTTAAACTGGTTCCATAGACTCACCAATTTGGAAGTCCGTAGACTCACCAATTTGGAAGTCGTAGACACGAATTTGGAAATCCATAGACTCACCAATTTGGAAGTCCATAGAATCACCAATTTGGAAGTCGTAGACACGAATTTAGAAATCCATAGACTCACCAATTTGGAAGTCCGTAGACTCACCAATTTGGAAGTCCATAGACTCACCAATTTGGAAATCCATAGAACTCACCAATTTGAAAGTCCGCTTGTGTGATTTAGGTACTAATATAATTTTTGTTTTCCAGGTGCGCCCCATCTGAACTAAAGAGAGGGTGGGGAAAAAACAAAGCTATTATATTACATACATAAGGTATATAGATTAAACATAGTAAGTACCATAGCAACGGCAAATTCGTCTGTAGGTGAAACACTGATATACCTCCTTGTTAAGAAAACCTTTTGTGCCGAGCTCACCGTGGAAGCTGAACTCCGCTTGTGACTAACCAGAGTCTGCGATCCAGGCATGGCGCGTGTCGCTTCTTTTCGTCTTTCTCTCAGTCTTAAAACTCTTTTCTCATTTTGACTGTTGTCAAAGTCAGTCGCCTTTCAATTTTAACCAACTCGCTTTCTTTTTATTTTATGGAATTAACAATCGATAAAAAGTACATTTTTTTTTTCTTTTTTAATCATTAAATCTAGTGTTAAAAATAATAATTATATATGAACATTTTTCTGGACAGAGGACTAAAATTAAAGAAATTGCTCATATATAATAAAAACAATTTTCAACTCTTGGACATTAGCGCCGTGATCTCTCAAATCCAATCCTCGACATAAATAAAATACAGATGTACCCTGTTGCGTTATGACATTGTAAAGAACAATAAAAAACATTGTTTTGGTGAGGCGATCCATGAAAAATTCTAGAGATTTATAGTTTTAGAGCCAATAAATCTGTTTTATCTAACCACGTTCAGTATCCACGGTGGAGTCGGCCCTTAGATATTACGCACGGTTAACAATTAATCAAATGTTATAGTTTTTTTTTTGCAAATCTATTTTCATGAAAACGATTGTTTTTATTTATTATTTAAAGAAAGGTATTGATAAACTATTTGCCTCTCATTCAGACGAAGTAGACGGCGATATTGTGCAAATGAGACGCGGATAGTTTGTTCCGTTAATATATTTTGAAATATTAAATGTCAGAATATCGTGGAAAAGGACTTAAGGTGTTCCATAGAGTTGGGAATTTAATTTCAAACCATCTTTTCTCACGTGTGTTCCGATAAAAAGTTTGCAAGTATGACTTTTGATTATTGTCTCATGTTTTCAATTTTTCTTTCGGTGTTATTTTTAAACACTCGATTCCTAATAACACTCTAAAAACGCCGACTAAGATAGTCTGTGGTGAAGATATTAAAAGGTAAAGATGTCACCACAACTTAGGTAAGCTTGCTCTAAGGAGTGTTTCAAAGAATCCTGTTTTTGTGAATAAGGCCGTTATTGTCTTTTTTAGTTTTAGGACCTCAAAGTTTAAATCGTCGGTCGGAATCATTACTGGAACATATCCAAAAATACGATTTTTAAGTTAAGTATGCAGAATGGTGGAAATTTTGTAGATATTTCCGAATCACTATGGCCACGTCGCCAGCGACCGTATCCAAGCAGTTAGTATTGAAATGTATGGTGCCTACCTCACTTGGCGACTGTTGGCGACGTCGCCATTCAATACAAACTGCCTGGATACGTGGCGACGTCGCCATGGCGTCCCAGTGAGCCAGGGCACTAATGGTACAGATCAAATGTTTCTTTTATCCGTCACAAAAAGGCAAATTCCAGTAAAGAAACCATGATTTTACTGTTACATAATAATTTTGAAATTTTTTGAAATCTCTAAACGTCAATTACTCGAAACAATATTTTGGAATGTACCATTAAAGTTTCCGACCGACGATATTATAATGTCCTTACATTTCTGGCAATAATTACGACAAGATTTCTTTTCATATCGCGATAAATAAACAGCTATTCTCAGGAAGACCTATTGTAAAAATAACTATAATTTATGATAAGGAAAACGCTGTCTACCTAAAACGAAGTAGACTAAAAATACAAAGTTAACTAACCTTAGTTTTACGTATGGAACAGTTTAGTGCTTTTACCCCTAGTTTCTCGTACGCTAACAATCTGTTAGCCTATTAACAGCTATTAAATATTTTTCCTTATGCACTTTAGCCAACTGGCAGGCGTTAACGTCTTGTTAGTGTAGAAACTGGGGGTTAGAGTTTGTCCCGTCATGAAACAAATATTGTATTAATGAAAATAATGTTACGGGCTAGGGTTCTGGATTTTGATGTAAAACGCCAATGACAACTTCTTAGGATTTATTCACGCAAGGTCTGGTCTGCAGGTCTTCACGACACGAAGTTCACACGTAGAATCCAATCGCAGGTCCAATCGAAGTCCAATAGTATCGCTGAGGTCGTAGGTTATCGCTCGTATCGCAGGTATGTTCGCTCGAAGTTCACTCTTCGCTATTCCAAACGGAACTGACTGCGCGCCGCGGCGGCCGCTATTTATATCCGGCCGCAAGGGCTCTAGAACATTCCCGTACCTACGTGCCTATTCGAGGCAACGTCGCTCGAACAGTAACCCATTCAAAGAGTTTTGAACCTTACGCTAGTGGACATACGAGTCATTATTGCTTGCAGCGTTTATTGTTTACTAAAACGCAGCATGCGGCGACTATTCGATAGGCTTCTAGAAGGCTCTAGTCTAGATGGTTCGGGATAGGACCGCGACACTAAATTATAAGCAGCGTTTCCCAACCTGTGGTCCGCGGCATGAGTGAAGCTTGTGAGCTTATTCAAATCGGATATTTATTTCGTCGTCCGCTACGCAGGCTGCGGTTGTAGCGAAATACGCTCGGCTCAGTGAGGGTAGCCTTAGTAATGCTTGGTTTAAAAAATATATTAATCATTTTCATCAGTCAAAATAAAAATGTTTGAAAGTGACCGAGAAATGCGTACAAGGCTCATTGATAATTATATTTGACGATATTTTTTTCACAAGTATTCAAGTAAGTAGTTCCCTAGTTGGCAGCTTTAGCTGGCTAATAGGGAATAAAAACGACATTGAAAAATCATCGAAATCAAATCATATTTTTATTTACAAAGTTTTACAAAAACATATTTCATTAGTTTACCGATTCGTTAAACCATTGGTGGTTTGTCTCGAAGCCAGCGTCTTCGGATATTACAAACATAGGTAGGTACTTGCCGTCGCGTCATTACAATGCTGTACGCTACACTTGCCTACAGTACGAACACAGTTCTGTGGGGAATATTGCCCGGTCATAGAAAAATAGCCACAAGATGGTCAGACGATCTCATCCAAGTGGCAGGGAGACACTGGATGCAAGCCGCTTCCGACCGGTCTTTTTGGAAATCCATGGAGGAGGCCTATGTCCAGCAGTGGACTTCTTGTGGCTGAATGATGATGATGATGATAATAGAAAAATAAAACCCTATATTGCGAAGAGTTCATGCGGTTTTTTAACAAACAGAGGTACAATGTTTATTGAACGGATAACTAAAAAATCAAATCAAAAATCAAAATCAATAATTTATTGCAACGTAAAGAATTTACATTCTGCTTGTTGAATGTCAATGTACATACAGTTATGTATAATGTTAGCCGCTGCCTTGGGGCCGTCTGTAGTGGAGAAAAAGGCGTTAATAACGTTAATAAAATAAACGTTAATAAAATAGAATTATTGTACATTTAGTTCCGTTATGCGCATTTACAATAATGTTTTTATTAAACTAAGATATTAAACAAACGCCACACGCCAAGACCTAGGATTGTTCAATAAATATTCATAGACTGAAAAAGAGAAAAAAAAGAAAAATTTGGATACCATATTTTGATATGCCCTATTTTAGGACCACAATCAATTTTGTTTTATGGATGTATGTGTTTGAATTACTGTTACATACATTGAATAAACTCACGCATTTATTCAAGAAGATAGAGGTAAGAAGATACCAAGTTTTGCCACTCGCCACGATTCTGACAAACTTTTTTAACTTCATTAACTTTTACGTCACGCCTATGTTATTTACAAATATTTCTTTCTCTGTGTACAATAAGATTAAGAAACAGCCGCTATTGAGGGTACCAAGACTTCGGCCGTTAAAAAAGATTGGGAAACGCTGTAAACTATAACATTTTATGAACTTTTATAGCAATTTAAATAGTCTGTCAAGATAATCATGAACGGGACGGTGTAGTTTTGTAAATTGACCAAACGGGGTGTATTTCTATAGCAGGTTCTCATGAAAGTTGTAAAAATAAATGCATGAACGTGTAACTAGTCAGTCAACTGTCAAGGCTGTTTGACAGGCTGTATTATAAAAAAAAAGTAACCTTTAGCTATACTGCTTGAAACGATAATGGGACTATGGACTAAAGTGGACTAAAACATTTTGCTTTTTTTTTTAATTCTAACTGGCCACTGAATATTGAATTGGTATTCTTTACGAAAAGTAAAAAATAAATACATCTGCGTTTTTGTTAGCAGTTCTTAAGCAGGCATAGCTAGTATCGTAGCGAGCTTTTCTTTGGTTTTGAAAGAAAGAAAGAAAAGTAATTTTTTGTTTTGGACTTTATTTCAAGGTGATAAGGTTCAATATGGTGGCATCATTTATGCCACTGCCCGGTAAAGGGTTATTACAGCGGCCAATAGTGTTAATATTATATTTATTGCAAAGTTTTATAAGAATAAAGGTACACTTTTGGTTTTTTTTTTGGAGACTTTAATAGGTGTAGTGCTTATAAACCCTAAATATAACAGTCATAAACATAGTCTACGTAGGTACCACTCAAAAACCAAAGCGACGTAGGAAATCTGCTTTGATTTTTTTTTTAGTTTTACCAACAATGTCATTTTAATTGTACGCAGTTTGTAATTAAAAAGAAAAACGTTTTATTCCACTTCGAATTCTGATTCCCTAATCGTTCTAAGCAGGTTTATATCTTTAACTTGCGTTTAAAGTTCTATTTTTCGGTTAAGTCTAGTCTCTCGGTAACGCGTTTTTAAAAGAAAAACTAATTTGCGTTTATTCCGTTTATTGGCAACTATGCGAAGTTGCAATGAAAAATAAATGTTTTGAAATTGTAAAATGTTATCCGGATTGACTTGATTTTCCGTCGGAAGAGTCCGTCCATGCAGTTATCATTGTAATACAATGCATTAGTAGAATCTAGACCCCGATCGGAATCCGACGAAAAAAAAATCAAGTAAGTGTATCCGAAGAACAATTTACAATGTATGTATTGTATAGTGCTTAGTCTTATGTGTTAAATGACAGTAGTAAATGTATGTTTACCTAAATAACCAACAAATCGTCAGTTAAGTTCTAACAGTGCGTAAGTAAAAAATGTCAACGTTACAGCAGAGCGAAAAAACTGTGTAAAATTTCAATTAGCTACATTAGTGTACATTATTTGGGGAAAGTATTTAAAATCAACTAATCTATATATATAAAAGTAGAAGCTGACTGACTGACTTAGAATCAACGCAGGGCCCAAACTATAAGGGTTAGAAACTTGAAATTTTGCACAGGGGTTCTTTTTGTAACATAGGGGAGCACTAAGAAAGGATTTTTGAAAATTCATCCCCTAAGGGGGTAAAATGGGGGTTCAAAGTTAGTATTAAAGCCCACGCGGACGTAGTCGCGGGCAACAGCTATTGAAGATAAAATAAGACTGATTGATAGATTGGTCGGAAAGAAGCGCGCCACTTTTCTTCATCCAACGGCATCAAAAGGTCGAAAAGGGCCAAAAGTGACTTTCGCACTGTTAGAACTTAACTGACGAAATGCTGTAGCTTGTGTTTAGTTGTGTCAGAGTTGTTCTGCCTCTGTATTAGGTGATCGTGGCAACGCCGACACTCGCTCCCCAAAGGCTATACTTGAGCCATTAAAAACGTGCCAACTGAGTCATAAACATTTGTATCAGACCTCTCTCTCACACATAGGGGGCATATCGGGTAGGTAGATCTCATTATTCCCATTACCCATTGCAGTGGTAATACTGATACTGCACTTTTTTTTCAAATCAGTCTCACTATTCCCATTGAATTAAGAAACGCCAAAATGTCTCATTATTCCCATTTAGAGCGGTTTTTTTAAACGTCGGGTGTAAAATAATGTAACTATCCTACAGAAAAAAAAAAAATTACGCAATATAAAATTTAAATAAAAAATCATTATTGTAATTGTGACTTATTAAATTGCCTGTATAGATATCAAAACAATAATAAAGAGGTCATAATATCGTGCGTTTTATTGGTCGCGAATAGTAGCGGTATATAAACGCAATGGGGATAGTGATACAAGTAGTGTCACTATTACCATCAATGGGAAAGCTCAATGGGAATAGTGAGACTGACCCGGCATATCGGAACTCTCGCTCGCACTTTTATGACTCGGTTCGCACGTCTGTAATGGCTCAAGTACAGTGTGGAGTTAAACGGGGTTATAACGTTCCCTAAGTGTAGCGACACACCAGCGTAACGTGCGGCGTTGAACGCTCGGTTGAATACGCTCGCTGTGCTTTTCAAATCCCCTGTGTCTGAACACACTAGGCCGAAAATACGCGACCGAAGTTCCGTGGCCGATTTTACGTTCGCATTCGGCTGATATGACACACGAGGTTTACTAATGTATTGCCAAAAATCGTTTCCCAAAGTATTACTTCCCAAACTATTTTCCGCAAATTATCACTTGGCAAAAAAACATTTCTCAAAACAACTTAAAGCAAATAAACAGTTAGCAGAAGTTATTATGGCAAGTTATTGTTTACCAAATAAATACTTGGTCAAAATTCATTTTACCAAGCATTATTCAGTCAAAAGTATCGTTTCTGTTTTCGATCTTATATAGAGAACCTAACGCTCCGACGCGCTCCGCTTCGCTACGCGCGTCGTCGCACCTATATTTCTGTTGACTTGCCAAAATAAAACGTTAGCATAATAAACGTTTGTCTTAATAAAACTTGACGCAGTAAAATTATGCGAAATGATAATTTGACCAAATGAATAAAATGCGAAATGAAAACTTGCTAAAGTTTCATTTGGGAAATGAAACTGATGCCATAAGTTTATTGGGAAGTAAAATTTGGCGAAAAATACTTTGGCTAAACGGCGGTATCCCGACACACGATAAGAGCCGAAATTACGCGGTCGCTTAGAAGGTGTTCCTATACAAAACGTTGCCCCCGAATCGCCGCTGAACTTACGCCCGACCGAAGTTCGGCTGTACGCTATAACGCGACTTAATTTCGGCATGGTGTGTCATCAGTTAATTTAAAATACATTGCAGGCGTAATCATGCCGAACTTCGGCCGCGTATTTTCGGCCTAGTGTGTTTAGACACTATGACACATCAGACGAAATTGCGTCGCGTTCGGCGTAGCGCCGTACCTTCCTTCGGGCGATTATGTCCGCTAATACCCATTCAATGTACATATTATGCATAGCGAGCGACACATCATGCGACGCGTCATACGACCGAATGTTCGGCGCGCGTAGTTGCACCCAAAAGTCCTTTTTTTTCTTCTTCTAAGCCCTCTACAATAGCCAATATTGTAACAGAATCCATTCTGTGGCCTGGTGCTAATAGGGCCAATGTCAGTAATCCCCATCCTCATTGCAGCCCTTTTAAAACTAACAATTTCTACTATACCGGTAGAAAGTCATACACCCTACATTGGCGTCTTTACATCTCATTTTTGAAAATGCTGACATTGCACTCACGCCCTTTTAGCACAAATAAATATATCATTTTTCAGTACTTTGGCATCAAAAGCTGATTAGGGACAAAATCAGAATTTGGCCCTTTTAGCACCAGGCCACAGCATTATTCTGGGCGATTTAATACGTCACACAACCGCACACCACATGTACCGAAACCGACTGTCGGCGACACCACGTAAAGTTCCGTCGCGTAGCGCGCTGAACAAGACGCAGCGTTCTGAGCGTTCGGTTTGCC
Organism: Yponomeuta plumbellus; assembly: GCA_947310845.1. NCBI lineage: Eukaryota > Metazoa > Arthropoda > Insecta > Lepidoptera > Yponomeutidae > Yponomeuta > Yponomeuta plumbellus. The sequence continues at coordinate 9,332,726 of OX371218.1, forward strand.
ATACCAACGGAACGTTGACGACCTCTGTGGCGTAGTGGTTAGCGCATCTGCTTACCATGCGAGAGGTCCCTGGTTCGATCCCCGGCTGGGGAAAAAAAAACTCCAGGTCTTGGATGTTTACATGTTTGTGACGTCGCTGTTTCTGGTTCCCACGACACAGGGTATCCTAGTGTGGGGCCAGAAGCAATGTATGTGCATGTATGTAAATATACGACTGCAAGTTCAGCCGACGAACGCTCGGCGCGGTACGTTCCGCAGGTATGTCGCTACACTTACCTCTCTTACGGCTGTTTTTACGCGGAGCGTGCCACCTCGCTCGCACAATATAACACTTATTTGGTAAATAAGATAAGATCGGCAAGCGCAGTGTAGGAAGACCAGCCACAAGATGGACAGACGATCTCATCCAAGTAGCAGGGAGACGCTGGATGCAAGCCGCTTCCAACCGGAGGAAATTCATGGAGGAGGCCTATGTCCAGCAAATCAAATAATCACAGTTAAACATTTCGTACGGGATAACAATGGGCTAGTTGCCCTAAAAAATGTAATTGGTCCGTCTAATTTAGATTATTCAAAAATAAGGGACACGTGTTGTTTATTTGTAAATTAGAAGATATAGCCCATTAAAGATGCGTGTGACGTCACACCGTGCTGCATTTTATAGCACGGAGTGACGTCACACGTAACTTTAATGGGCTATATCTTTGTTATTTTTTGTTTAAACAAAAAAAGAAAAAATACGTGTCCAATATTTTTTTATAATCTAAAATACGGACTAAACATAATTTAATTATTTTGACCCTGGAAACTCTTAACGTCCGCAATTTTTTTATTACACATCAAACCCTCAGTCAACTTTTATTAAAAGTATACTCCTTTTATTACAATTACCAAAAATTGTGCGAGCGAGACGGAGGCATGCCCATCAATACAAATGCCTTGACCCTTTATAAGGCCCTGTACCATATATGGCCACCATAATTTGAACTTGCATTGCATTGACATAGTGTCCAGAGACAATGAAAATTTAAGTCTAGCTCTGCCTTATAAAGTGTTAAAAGGGTTCTATTGCGGTTCAACTCTTCAATACCGGCTGCTTGTGATATGTGTGTACAACCTTAATATAATCCTCTCGGGAAAACCCCGCGTTTTCAGTTGTAAGAGGACTTTTTTTTTATCTTGTATAGCCTCAGACTGTTTTGTATCTGGTGGCAACAAGACACTGCTCTCGGAGATGACGTGGACAATAGCTTTTTATATAAATAATTAAATGTGTAAAACTCGCCGCTTGCAATATCATACTCTTTCTGTTGAGATTATAGTATTTTTATGTTAATTTAGATTCTCAATGCCATGAATGTACGCATTTATGTAACTCCGGTTGGGCCACCCGCTTAACCGCAGCTCGGCTGAGCGGCGGTTAAGTGCGCGGTGACAGCGGGCTGTGACTAATAACCCGAATGAAGTTTATACAAAAGTAAATTTTTAATGAATTCATGTGAATTATTTTTAAGTACAATTTTATACTTACACGTTTTCATCGGAATCTGAAACGGTCAGGTTTTTTATGAAACCCGAATGTGTTTTGAAACATTATAATTAAATGCAATTTTATACTGTAAATACTAAATAGTAATGTTTGTTCGTGTTTATTTTTTTCTATGTACTTGTATGTACGACACGTAATTATGTTCATCACAATGGGCCGCAGGTGACACAGTTTGTTTAGTAGATTTCGACCCTAAAGATAATCCCGTAATTGGCATTAACCCTTTATAAGGCTGTGTACCATATATGGCCACCATAATTTGAACTTTATTGATAGATAGATAAAAGATTTATTTCCATAGGACACACACACGTACTTACATATAGCAACAAATGAAATCACAAAGTAACAGCAAATTATAAACACTGACAAAACAGAAACATACATAAGCAATACAAACATTTGAAGTGGTAGGAGAAGTACCTATCTATAGGATGTGAGCGGATAAATAATGTGACAACGTGTGTGTGGCGAATGCAAATGTGTTTATTGCATTGACATAGAGTCCAAAACCAATGTAAATTACTAGCTCTGCCTTATAAAGGGTTAAAAACGTTAGCTGGTGTAACTTTGAACGCACGTTCAATAGTCTATATGAGGCATGGGATGGAAAGAAGGGTTGTTGCTTAATTTGTAAGGAATTGAATTTGGATGTGAAATATTGTAACTGCGGGAAACTGTGCAGCTATCACTGATCGTTGATTTCTGGAGAAGTGTTAATCTAAAGGTCATAGCCCAGTTACACGACTCTGCTCTCACCCGGCAAAAATAATATCATTCAAATATGGGCCATAAGTATTGCTGTTTAGATATATTTTACATTGGCATCATAAATTAGCTCACCGCTGACAGCGGGCTGTCTGCTTTCATTGGTGCCAATGTAAAATATATCTAAAGAGCAATATTTAAAGCCCGTATTTGAATGATATTATTTTTGCCAGGTGGGAGCAGAGTCGTGTAAGTGGGCTATGACCTTAATATGTCATATCAGTATGACTACGAGGCTATACATGTCCTCCTAGTCATACTCTAACACGATATTTATAGAAAAAGGATTTTCCTTTGCCTCTCTTTCTACCGCGTAACTCTTACCTCTTCTGGCGCCTGAATTCCTACCTATTTGCCACTCCGGAGTTTTCGCCGCATGTACTTACGCGTTCGATACCGACACGCGTAGTAAAACAGTCCTGAGTGCGTATACTGAGTTTTTTCATTCACTTTCGATAGCGAGAGCGTTTGCTATTTGCATAGGAGTGACAAAGAGACAACTATGTGGCGCGCTTTGTCACTCCTATACAAATTGCAAACGCTCTCGCTATCGAAAGTGAATGACAAAACTCAGTATACGCACTCTGAGTGCGAGTGTGGAAGCCACAATACATTTGGGATCGTTCCGTGGAAAGATGCGCAGTTTACCGTAGCTGTGTTGAAGGTAGCTTGAAATATCAAAGGTATGGTGCTATAGCCCAGTAAAAATGGACGGAAAATGCGCTGGCTTCGTTTTAATTCCTGACAAGGATTTTTGTTCAGATCTTAAATACATCAATAATAAAAGTCACAGATTTTCTTTATATGTGAGTGGTTGACCAAAAAGGGACCTCAAGGGAAAATAATTGATTTCGAGAAAATCGCGAGAAACTCTGCACGGCTCACAAAAAAAATCATAAAAAAATAACTACGGTAATAAAAATAACCTAAAAATATTCTGGCTAGACCAAAACAAAGCTTAAATACCAGAGATTTAAAAAAAAAACAAATAAAAAGGATAACGGTTTCCAAACCCTCCAGGTCCCTTTTTGGTCAACCACTCAGATTTGTATATAAAGGTACTTTTATTAGCTATGAACACGCGTCAATAAAGTTATCACTTAGAATAAAAACTTGTACTTTGGATAGATATATAAAAAAATACATAGACCCAACATGTTCTGATACTTTTTTATATCTTTGCTATATCACTAAAACAGTAAGAGCTACCAAAAAATGGGTCTTTTGACCTCTGACACAGAATATATAATAGTACAGGTACAGAAGATTCACTCCGCAAAATCAATTAAAGAAATATATTCACCTACATGTTGCCTCTCTTTCTACCGCGTAACTCTTACCTCTTCTGGCGCCTGAATTCCTACCTATTTGCCACTCCGGAGTTTTCGCCGCATGTACTTACGCGTTCGATACCGACACGCGTAGTAAAACAGTCCTGAGTGCGTATACTGAGTTTTTTCATTCACTTTCGATAGCGAGAGCGTTTGCTATTTGCATAGGAGTGACAAAGAGACAACTATGTGGCGCGCTTTGTCACTCCTATACAAATTGCAAACGCTCTCGCTATCGAAAGTGAATGACAAAACTCAGTATACGCACTCTGAGTGCTTATACTGAGTTTTTTCATTTCACTTTCGATAGCGAGAGCGTTTGTAATTTGTATAGGAGTGACAAAGAGACAACTAGGTGGCGCTATGTCACTCTGCCTCTGATACGAAACGACGCTCAAGCGGGATCCATGGGAATTTTTGTCCGCATTTATAAAGACGAATTAAGGACCTATACGGCAATCCAGCTTGTCGGGAATTAATGTTAACTCGTATCAATCTATTTTGACTGGGCTACTATAAAATGAAAACGACGGATTTTGTGCGTAGGGCGCTGTGAGATCGTTAACGATATGAACTTCTGTACGAAACAGTTCGACGAAATGGTACCTACAAGAGTCTCTTAAATGCCCTGTAAACGATCAAGTTTGTTGTGGTCAAACTTTACGTTTTCATCAAACAATAGCTTTTTTAAACGATCAAACAAAAACAAACTTTCCAGTAGATGCGGATTTTGAACATTTTGAGCGAAAAAAGTATGACGAACACCGCTGTTCACGTTCGAACTTGTATGTCAAACACGACATCAATCCAGAATTTCATCAAACGCGCAAAACGCGTAGACTGTTTGACAAACGCGTCAAACAGCTGCGCACTATCAAATAAATTGACAAACGTAAAATTTTACAAACAATTTGATCGTTTACAGGGCGCCTAAAAATGGTTGAAGTTCTCTTTACAGTGCCACCATCTTATCTGTTCAGTTGATAGCGGCGCTATATTTGAGCCATTACAAACGTGCGATCTTTCATAAAAAATTGTATTAGACCTCTCACACATATAGGAGGCATATCAGGCATATCGGAACTCTCGCTCGCACTTTTATGACTCGGTTGGCACGTTTGTAATGGCTCAAGTATAGTGGAGAATTTAGTAGTGACATTTAAGAAATGTTGTGTTCTAAAATGGATAGATGGGTAATGCTATGTAGGTATCCATTAAACTTCAAACTAGAAATTTCAGTTCATAAGTTCGACCCCAGCCATCTCGCAGTGCCAAGTGAAAGAGAAAAGATTGTCTAAGTTTAAAAAATATAATGTCATTATTATAAAATCTACCTACAAATAAACGTGTGTGGTTTGTAATGGGCTTTTTATTTTTCTCTGTGTTGTCTACCCATCTAGCTAGTCAAGAAATAGGAGGTTGTTGTCCTATTAACTTAATGTACCTATGATTTGTTAGGGCTGTACGTAAACGGACATGACCTCCTCAGAAAGTGACCTACACCCTATTTACTGAAGCGAACGAGTAAGTGTCAACATGTCAAAAATTTGGTTTTTCAATATGCCACATTATAACACTGCATATTATTTAGCAAAGTTATACAAAACGGTATGGCTAATTAATGCCAATAAGCAATAAACACAATAACACTGTTATTACCTGATTTATCCCTCACTCGCAGTTTATTTAACTAAATATTTTATTTTATCATGAACAATTTGCTTAAGAGATCTATGCCCCAAAAAATACCTAAAATTTCAGTGGTCCTCAAATAAAAGCGATCCTACTGCTGCCAAATGTTCGCAACCAGCAAAGATGTAGGAATTTTGTTTATAGGCAGATTATGATCGATTATTTTACGCTAATGCGCTACGCGAAATGTAGCAAGAAGTATGGAGAGCTGACTACGAACCTCTTTTTTAATTAAAGGCAAAAAAAAGTAAGATGACCACCCCGACGCCATATTTACTCACGATTGACGTTGCTGATGGGAGTGCAACTTCTCTAAACTAAACTATTTTATTTTCTTTAGTGTTTGTGTTGTCTTGTTTGGTTGTCTGTCTGTTTTCCTTAAACAATAGCTACCTAAACCTATATGGGTATACGATGCAAGCAAAGCTGCGTGCATGAGCTATTTTGAGTGACATGTAAGTTTGAGAGATGCTGTGTCTTTGTTTACCTTTAGTCGTTCGCTTCAGTAAATAGATTTTAGTCAGGAAGTGACCTTCTCTGAAAGTGATCTAGTCCGAAAGTGACCTACCTAGTTCGAAAATGACCTCATCCGCCGAAACGCAAGAAGGTGTCACTGAGTGAGGTGATGTTCTTTTTAGGGCTCCAACAGACGCGCGACTGCTAGTCAGCGACAGCTCGCGACGCAGGTCGCACGACGGTCGCCGACGTCCGCCGACGGTCGCGCGATCAGCGTCGCAAGCTGTCGCTGGCTTTGCAACGGCTTGTACGGTCGGCAACTCCCGGCGACGGTCGCGCGACCGTCGGCGACCGGCGGCGGCATCGCGAGCTGTCGCTCGTCTGTTGGAGCCCTTAAGTGCCCATCCATTGAGATTTCCGTTTATGTTCACTCGGCCATGCTATATTAATAGGATGGCCGAGTTGTTGGTTGGTACACCTCGTCAGCTCACTCAGGTAATCCACGGACCAAAAATTGTCTTCGTGAGCCACCTTTTGAATTTGTTCTTGTCCCAATCTAAGCTATGAAAAAAATTCCTAACCTATTGAGAATCAGACCTCCCCCGAAAAAGACTAGCTAAATAAGGATTTTCTAAATCTTAAAAATTGTGTATTGTCTAAAAAATGACTCAGTCCGAATCCAATCTAATAAAGACATGATCCGCCAAGAAGCTGACTAAATAAGAAACTGGAAAATTCAGGATTGATTGAACCGATTCCGACCGCCCAACGTATGGTTCTTGGTTCACCTGTGAAAATTCTAAAAGTTATAACAACGCATCATCGTACTAGGAACTATCGTGTAAAAGGACTGTGCCCCCTTTTCTAGATTGGTCTCCTACCTAACACCGAATGACCAATAGCCGATTAAAAGATGCCTGAAAAGACATGGCGATTTGTTATTTTACCGAAGCATCAATACTCAAATCCCGATCGTTCATAAGCCCGAAAACCAAAAGGCCGACGCACTAACGCCCGAACACTATTGACCGAAAGAAATCGTGTAGGAGAATACAAAGTCTATTTTTTATTTTTTACCACCAATACAAGGAGGTAAAAAACTTAGAATATTTTTGGAATCTTGCCGGCCTCAGCGGTCATTTACGAAACATAATGAAAACTCCGCTATTCCCCAATCATGAAAATTTTGCAAGTCCCAGTAGACTGTACCTAAATAAGTGATTGATGTGGTAAAAAATACATTATAAGGAAAATAGACTTTGTGTTCCTATCCCACACGATTTCTTTCGGTCGATAGTGTTCGGTGGAGTATGGCCTATACCTTCCTCAGGGAAGAGACCCGTGCCCCTTGGTGGGGACATAATAGGTTCATGATGATGATAGTGTTCGGGCGTTAGTGCGTCGGCCTTTTGGTTTTCGGGCTTATGAACGATCGGGATTTGAATTTATATAGGGCTTTTGATACTTCGGTAAAATCGGGCATGTGTTTTCGGGCATCTGGTATTCGACTCTTGGTTATTCGGTGTTATTCGGCTATATTTTAGCCCAATACATTCATCCCGACGCAATACCGGCTTTCGTTATTAAAGGGTGTATAGACGAGCTAGTAGACCCGATTGTATTTTTATACAACCTTATAATCAAAGCGGGTGTGTATCCCTCTGCGTGGAAAGAGTCTCGTGTATCGCCAATTCCGAAAAAGGGGTCAAAAATTATGACAGAGAACTACCGTCCGGTAGCTATACTGTGTGCACTGGCGAAGGTGTTTGAGATGGTTCTTCACGACGCCTTAATGCCGCAATGTCAGCCTCACATCACCAGCGCTCAGCACGCTTTCTTACCAAACCGCTCAGTAGCCACTAATTTAGTCACCATGGTTGATCTTATTTCTAAAGAACTCGATGAAGGAAACCAGGTCGACGTTGTATACCTTGATTTTCAGAAAGCATTCGACAGGGTAGATAATGGCACAATGCTGCTAAAACTGGGTGCGATGGGATTCGTTCCTCGACTTCTTGTACTGCTATCAAATTATCTACAAGATAGGAAACAGTTTGTTAAGTACGGGCCCTACGTATCTCCATCGTATCCGACTCGGTCAGGTATAAGTCAAGGTTCGAATTTAGGACCTTTCCTGTTTGTAGTTTTAATTAATGACCTTCCAGACGTGGTCCAACATTCCCGTATACTTATGTTCGCTGATGATGTGAAGCTGATTAAGGTAATAAAAACCCAACAAGACTGCGAATTGCTGCAACAAGATATTGATGCTGTTTATCAATGGAGCATTCGTAATAAGCTGTTTTTTAACCCAGACAAATGCGAAGTGATGAGTTTTACTCGATCGCTTTCGCCAGTGCACCAGCAGTACGCGATGGCCGGAGTAGGCATCAGCCGTGTGCAGGCTGTGCGCGACCTGGGCGTGCTCTTCGACCCCCAGCTGACGCTGCGGCCGCACGCGCAGGCCGTGGCGGCGGCGGCGCTGCGCCGGCTGGGGTTCGTAATGCGCGCCGCCGCCACTAAGGCATTATACGGTGCGCTGGTGCGCAGCGTGCTAGAAACGAATGCTATGGTGTGGGCCCCACATGAGAAAAAATATATTCGTTTGGTGGAGCAGGTCCAAAAAAGATTTTTAAGATATCTTTATAAAAAAATGTATGGGTACTACCCTTTTCTATATCCAACCCTTTTTCTACAGGGATATCTTGGGTTTGATTCATTAGAACTGAGGAGAAATGTGGCTCTTGCAAAGTTTGTCTTAAATATAATAAGAGGTAAAATCGACGCCATCGACCTAGTTGAAAAGGTCGTCCGACTATTTGTACCTGATAGGTATCGCAGGGCGCGAAGGCACAAATTATTCGCCGAAATAGAAGCCCGCACCAACCAGTAGCAGCACTCGCCAGTCGCGCGTGCGCTGCGGCTACTCTGTGCCCTGCTCGCTGCAGCAGCGGAGTGTGATGTGTTTGCGGATGGGATTGCAAGTGTGGTGAAGATGTGTAAGAGAGTGCTAGAAGATGTTGGATAGGTAGTGCTTAGTTATAATATTGTAACGCTTTGGTGTAATTACTGTTATGTTGCAATATTTATGTAAGTAAGTAAATAAATAAATAAATAGATATTAAAAAAAAATTCAACTTGCTTACAACAAACATTATTTTATTTCAATTCAATTCACGGGTTCGACTCTCACCACGGCTGCTGTACCAATGGACTTTTTCTGAAGTATAATGCCCGTTTTCACCAAAAACACAATGACATCTTTTTTAAGATCTACCAATCAACCGTTAAGTAGCCCCTAAAAAGATTAGGTGGCTCCTAAATCTTAAATGTTGTTGCTGAAAACGGGCATAAGTGCACTTTTTACCGATTGCAAAACCATATACCTACTCAAACGGTGAAGAAAAATATCTTGACAAAACTGGTCTGTAGGTTTTTTGCTTAAACATTGTTTTTTTTATATCACGAATGTAGATACCTTTTCTGTCAGACAATCAGAGTTTTCGGCGTTCTGAAACAAAGACATTTAGAAAATCAGTAATTTTGGGAAAAGGTGATTTAGATATTTGATCATTATGAGATCAGTACCTACGATATAGGAATCAGTCCTAACAGACCGGAGGGATAATTATTGACACGTCACGTAGATGATGACGTAGATAAAGATGCTTTTAAGAAATATGTAATTTAATACATTTTATTTTATATTTTTCTAGAGAACTGCCTAGTCTAGCTAGTCATCGACTGACATTAACTTAACAAAAACGTGGAATCCCTACGTTTTTGTCGCCGTTTCCTCGCGGTCATTCTAATTGTCATATCAGTATGACTACGAGGATATACCTACCTACGTGTCCTCCTAGTCATACTGTAACACGATATTTTTAGAAAAAAGGAAGGAAAACTTCCTCCTGTATAATATAAATACCTTTCTGTGTAAATAAAGAAAGTGTAAATACTTCTTCTTCAATTATCAAGTAGTATTTACTTGTAGTTTTATGTGCTGGCATTTTATTTTCCCTCTACAGCATGTTAAGAAAAGTGAGTATGACATGTAGGACATGTATATCCTCGTAGTCATACTGATATGACAAATTAGTATAACCACCAGGAAACGGCGCGCTTTTTGTTTTGTAAACAAAAACGTGGAATCCCTACGCTTTTGTTTAAATGTCAGTCGATGTTCAAACATTTAAAATCATTCTAACGGCTGTGCCGGCCAGTTACTTTAAAGAGGAATCGCTACTTACAGTAGGTAGCTATGTAATATTCTTCTCGCAAAGCTTTATAGCAGATGGCATTGACAATATAATATGTTTTTATTACTATTAGTAGCCATTATTATTACATAAAAAGATAGGTACGTTTACGGCCTTACTAATAAAGGTTATGAGCTGTGCATACCGCCGTTATGCGCGAGGTCTGACAAACTGGTTATTTGTACGCTAAATGCGATTAAACCAGTATAAATTGATATACCTACGTCAAATAGTTATTCAGAGTTTATAACTTATTTATTTGTAAGGCCGTTAGAGATAAGAATTTCTATTTAGATACCTACTATAAAGTTTGCGTCGCTACAATACTTGCGGTATCTGCAATAGACTTTAAGTCTGTATCGCAGTATATTCAATATAATTATGCTGTTAATTAAAGAAACAGGTCATTAATCAGTAATAAACGTGAAAATTTGGTAAATAACGTATTTAACAAAACTTTTTGTTTGTGGATGACCTAAGTGAAGTCACGCTGTGTACCACGTCCAACGCGCAAAGAAGTGTAGTTCAAAAGGAAAAAGTTAGAAAGAGTTTGAAATAACAAGTAGGTACAGTCGGACACTGGCAAACGTTAACATTTTCCATCAATGTAAAATTAGCACATAAACTTAGCTCCGCAACATAATATTAATAACATTATTATGCCGTGAAAAGCATTCGAGAACTTAGGTACCTACTGACGTTGCAACTGCTAGGCTTGTTTGTTTTAGTTACTTCCATTGTAGGTACCTATTATGTCTTATGGTATAATACTATGGGGCCGGGCAGCAGACATTGAGACTATCTTCATCTTGCAGAAGAGAGCGATCCGATTTATTTACAAGCTAGGTAGAAGGGACTAGCTAAGAGATTTTTTCAAAGAAATCAACATCTTAACAGTTGCAAGCTATTACATTTATGAAAATATTATGTACCTACTTACGTTCGAAAAAATATTAAAGACTTCGATACTCTTGGTAGCCATCATAAGGTTAATACCTACTAACTAGGAATAAACATAAATTGTTATTTTTACGATTTAGACTTGCAAAAGTTTTGTTCTTTTCCATAAAGTTGACACTTTTAACCAATTACTTATGCCTGGTTCCAATATCCACAAAACGCTTCGTTTTTGCTTACGACCGGTTACAATTCCTACGAAATTCCTACGAACCGTCAATAAATTGTATGGAAAACGGATCGTAGCCGGTAGGCGTATATTATAGGAACCGGGCATTAGAGTGGCAAGTTAGAGGCAGTCCAATTAGAGACCAACCAAAATGTGACATTGTGTAACAATAACATCACATTTCTAAAATTATCTAAAATATTAATTATTAATAGCTCTGTACTACTTTAAATGTATAATAAAAACATAAAATAAACTCACGCTCTGTACCTATATCGCAATCAAATCTTTGATATAAATTAATAGGTGGTACGAAGATGCTAATCGCGCTTTTTTGTGGTCAAAAGTCCAGTACATTAATTGCCAAACACTGACATTTTATCGCGACAAAACCTCGTGAATCGTGCCCCCATACTGCCCGTTATGATGAAGGTAATCATCATCATCACCATTCAGCCACAAGAAGTCCACTGCTGGGCATAGGCCGCCTCCATGGATTTCCAAAAAGACCGGTTGGAAGCGGCTAGCATCCAGCGTCTTCCTGCCACTTGGAAGAGATCGTCTGTCCATCCTGTGGCTGGTCGGCCTACGCTGCGCTTGCCGATGTGTGGTCTCCATTCATGAACTTGTGAAGGTAATATTAAAACACACTTTACACTTACAGCCACGCCTGTGATATTTTATTAAATTATTTTTCCTATTTTCTTATTTTCGCCTTCTATTTGCACGCCAATCTGCTATAGGTTTTATAGGTTACTCTAGCTTTCGTGATGCAAGACCGACGGCATAGGCGATATCTGGTCTAGTAGCTACCATCAAGTAAGCTAATGCTCCTACAGCTTCGCGATATGGGAATGACCTTTCTTCTGTATTTTCGATACAATCCATTAAGGGGTAGGCAGAGACCAGGGACTACCACTTGCCACGAACTTATATTTCTGGTTTGCAAAATATGTGACGTTGTAACGTGTAACGTTGTAACGTGGGTGGGGGGTCACAAATGTGGCCAATGTGAGTAGGATTGGGGAGTTGTCAACAAATCGCTAACTCAGTATGACGTACACGGCGCCACGTGACGAATGAACCCAAAGTGGCCCCGTTACCGACTATACTTAAGGCTTGTATGGGTTGAACGCGTGACGCTTTACACAGGACGCATTGTGGAAACTTCGAGTTGGGGTGAATTGTTTTTCTAAGAGGAAAAAATTATTTCCCTACCGATGTCAAAAAGAAAAAAAAAATTTCGAAATTGTATCCAAGGAGGCTAATGACGTAGGTGCTGATATTAGCAGGGATCATTTCTGGGCTCGGCACCCTCATTCCGCTTTCTGTTCTCGTCGTGGAAGCAACTTTTGGCTCCGACTGTAGCATAAGTGGCTATCATCAAGAACTGTACCTATACATAAAATAAATAAAATCGAGACAGGCTTTACTGCTCGGCTGCTCCATGGCGGAACGATGTAAGTACGTATATATTTGGAGAGGGTCAGCTTTTTAGGGTCCCGAGCGTAAAAATAAACAACCTCAGTTTGTTATCCGTCCGTGGGTCTGTCGAGATCCTTCTCTTGGGAACGCGTTGAGATATCGAGTTGATATCTCAACGCACAACGTGCTTCGCACGGATGGCAAAAACGTTTCCGTGGAAATAGCTAACTATGTTAGTTCCGTGGAAAATTCCCGGGGTAGTATTTTTTTACTTTTTCTTCTTCTTCGGTCCTTTAGAGGCAGATATTAGTAAAAATTACGTTTTATCAGATTCATTACATTAGCAAGGGGAAGATAAAAAGTAGGTACGCGATGAAGCAAATGAAGCGAAAGTGATCTGTAAGGATCGTGGCAAGTGGGAAATTGAGTGAAAAAGGAATCTTCTTCTTGTCGATTTGGACTCAATCAATGTAAATTCAATTCAGATTCTATTGTTTTCTTTTTTAATTACAATACATATATTTTTACTTATTTTTATTTCGGGACCCAACCAGTGTTAGTTTTATTAAAGATTTAATAAAAATTGTCTATGAATTATTATTATTATTATTGTTGTGTGTGATTATTATGAACTGAAAATCGACCGCTGAAAATCAGCGTCATGGTCTCCAACGATCATGGCATATGCTGACCGGCGGCCATTTTGGTGCCATTTAACTATGTCGTATTTATGGTAGTAAGTACTCTAATTAGAACCTAAGTCATCTACACGCTAAACCATTATTGTTTTTATTTTTATTTTGATCCTGTTGGTACCAAGTAAACGTTTTTTATTCTATTCTATTCTATTCCATTTATTTATTTATTTATTTATTAGGTTTATCAACAGTTGTGACATTCTTACGTGCAAAATTGAGAAAAAATATTGTATTAAACTAGATGTACAACTAATTACTGACAAACACAGCATGCCATAGACTTAAACAAGTAGTACCTACAACTACTATCCTAACATTATAAGACCCGGTTTCACCAAACTCTGTTTGTTAGTGGTAAACGCGGCATTTATAAATCAGCCGTCAAAACTAACAAGGATGTTAAAGCAATGTTAAAATGTCCATGTCCTATGAGCTAAATTTAACAGACCATTAGTAAATCAAGCATTACGTGAATGAAACGCAAACCAGTCATTCAAATTCCTGTCAAACGTTAAACATTTGCGTCTGTGGTTCAACGCTTTTGAGGTTGTGAAAAGATTTTTCTGGTTTGTTTTGTTGTGATTTTGTTAAATTCGTGCGTTTTCTAAATTAAATTACGAGGGATGTCTAAGAAAACACGATAACCCAATTTTTCTGCTAACGAAAAGGATATCCTCACCCATTTAGTGTCAAAGAAGAAGGATGTTGTGGAAAATAAAAAAAAAACAGACGCCGTTACGTACGACTTCTATGAAACACAAAGGATGGCTGCAGAAGTCCAGGGCCTAGATTCTGTTAATGCATTGTAGTACAATGACAACTGGATGAACGTGGCGATTTAGTTTCATTGCCGCTTCAAGTCTACGCGCAAACTCAAATCAAGCAATGTAGGCGTCAATCGTATGGAAAAAGACGTCGCGTGACTTGACCGTGGATCTGTCATCGAACTATGCACCAACAGAATTAAGGCCCAGGTCAGCGTATTCGTCAAAGTAGTCACGCTGTGTTTTGAAAATCTTAGGACGGCGTATAACGTGCTCCAAATTATCCAAATTTTCTAAAACATCTTCATTTTCAAAAATAATATTGTAGGCAGCGTCCATTTTGACAGTTTTGACGGAACTAAATCGACTGTTAATGTTTTAACGGACCTCCAATGCCAGGATTAGATTTGATGCTTTGTTAAAGAAGTTAACGGTCCATTAGAGCGTGGTGGGACACTCGACAGCATTTAACAGTCCGTCAGAAGATGTAACAGACTGTTAGACCATTAACAGAGCTTGGAGAAACTGGGCCTAAAGCTACTATATGCCATTTACAGATTGTTTAGCATAACATGTACAGCAATCTTTTTTCGATAACAATATCGAGAGTCGGAGTGCACGTCCAAAATGCTACTGAATTGGTTATACAGGTTGCTTAGACGAGGAATCGGTGAGTTTCGTCCCATCACAGTTCTTCGATATGGAGCTGATATTGGGTTTTGTTATTTCGGTGGTTTATGGAAATAAATAAAACGCACACAACTGACGGTTATCGAGCTATCTATTCGACTGACCTCTCTAAGCACCATACAATCTGGGGTACACACAACTACCCTCTATCTTATTACTAACACCCCTCCACCAATATTTAAGGAAATATAAAAAAACTAAAAATATCTCTTATAATCTACGGCCTTGCGCGGTCTTAATGATCTAGCAACTTCAGCTGTTGCGGGTTCCGCCGAAGCCGCGTTAGTCGCAGGGTCATCTCCGACCACCGTTGCGACATCTTGGCAATCTACAAATTCCTCTTCTGTGGGGAAGGAAACTAGTGCCTCCGTCACCTGAGCCTCGGCTTCTACTGAGCTTGGCATCGGTCTGGCTGAAGATGTGGTTGCTATAGCTGGTGTCATGGATGTAGCTTCTGTTCCAGATGTTACGAAGATCGGAGGTAGACATTCGCTAATTTCCTCTGGCCGAGGAGTGCTGTGGTCTGGTTCGCTGGCTGGTTCAGAAGCGCCAGACTCCGCTGGTGACACTATAACACTCTCACTCTTCTCCCCCTTCAGTTCGTAAATCTGATTTGTATGACGTTTAACGATGCGGTCCAGCTCACATAACTTGACTAAATATGCCGTTCTGCCGAGTTTCTCCTAGACTATACCTTTTTCCCAAAATGTTTTTTGATTTTCATGCACTTTTACCAACACAAAGTCTCCTGTGTTGAAATTGATATTTCTTTTTCCGCGATAAAATTTAACCTGCGAACACTGACTTTCCTTTACAGCTTTCGACAATGCTGTATCAGATGATGGCGGTGTTAATGGATTTAATAAATCCAACCGACTACGTAACTTACAGCCAAAAAGAACTTCTGCAGGAGATCGGTTAGTAGAAGAATGAATGGAATTTCTGTAATTAAATAGAAATTCATTCATTTTTATATTCATGTCTGAAGTTCTTGCACCAGAAAGTAGAATACTTTTAATTGCCCTCTTAACTATCTTTACGTAACTCTCCGCTTGGCCGTTGCTGGCCGGGTGGTATGCTGGAGAAGTTATGTGCTTAATCCCGTTACGAATACAAAAATTTTCAAACAAAGCTGATACAAAAGACGGCCCGTTGTCACTACAAATGGTATGTATCAACCCAAATCTCGCCATCAACTCACTAAGTTTCTCTATAACCACTTTTGAACCGTACCCTGTGCTTACATCAAACACCTCCACCCACTTAGAGTACGCGTCAACGGCTACCAAAAATATCATATTATTAATGGGTCCCAAGAAATCTAAGTGGACGCGGTACCATGGCTGTGGTGGAAACGGCCAAGGAGTGAGCGGCGCGCGTGTTGGCATGGGGCGCAGCTGCGCGCACACGTCGCACGCCGCAGCCGCCCGCTCCAGCTCGGACGAGAGGCCCGGCCACCAAAACCGAACGCGTGCCTCCGCTTTCATTTTCGTGATTCCTAAATGACCCTTGTGTAATTCCTCTATAACGCTACGTCTAAGTTCCGCAGGAATTATTAACTTTGATCCTCTTAATAAGCATCCTTTTTCTACCGCTAACTGAAATCGGCAAGCAAAATAGGGCTTTAGAGCATTATCTGTTACCTTACTGGGCCAGCCCACCAATGTGTAGTGCATAACCTGCGCTATAGTACTGTCTGATTGCGACACGCGCCTGACGTCACTCAATGAAATGAGCGCCGGCTCAGCCTCCCAAACAAAGTTTACGTAGCTCGCTCCGTCGCAAACATCTGTTGACAAAACCGGTTTGCTATCGTTATGGCACGCGGACGCGGTGCCCGTCATGGAACGACTAAGAAAGTCAGCACAGTTATTTGAGCTGCTTACAAATTCGATGGAGTAATTATAAGCCGATAAAAAGAGTGCATAGCGCTGCAGCCTGTTAGCGGAAACTTCCGGAACGCCTTTTCCTGGCCGGAAAATTGACAAAAGTGGCTTATGGTCAGTCCTAAGAATAAAAGGATCGCCTCTCCCATAAATGTATTGATGGAATTTTCTGACTCCAAAAATTATAGCCGTGGCCTCCTTTTGAATTTGGCTATACTGTTTTTCTGCTGAATTTAAGGAACGTGACATGTACGACACCGGCCTCTCCGCCCCGTCCTTATCAATCTGTGACAAAACGGCACCTAACCCTCTCGGTGACGCATCCACCGTTACTATAATTTTTGCATTTGGGTTAAAATGGGCCAGTGTATTCTCAGACGCAAGTTCTCGCTTTATATTTACAAATGCCTCTTGGTGCTCCTTGCACCACTGCCACTTTATCTTTTTTTGTAGTAAATTATGAAGCGGTGCAAGAATACAGGATGCATTTCGGATGAAAACTCTGTAATAGTTCACTAACCCTAAAAACGACTTTAGTTCTGTTTGATTTTCCGGTCTTTTTGCATCTAGAATTGCCTTTACTTTTTCTGGAGATTTGTGTAAGCCATTTTTATCTATAACAAACCCTAAATATGATACAGAGTCTTGAAAAAAATGACATTTTTCTTTTTGGAGTACTAATCCTGCACTCTCCAATCTTTTAAAAACCTCATGTAGCCGAGCTACATGTTCCTCCCGGTTTCTCCCTGTAATTAAAATGTCATCTAGGAATTGAAGTACACCATCTACACCTGACAAAATACTTTCGAGTGTCCGCTGAAAGATTGCCGGCGCACTCGACAAGCCAAAAACCAAGCGCGTATATTTGTATAGCCCTTTATGAGTGTTAATGCACGTGAGACGTTGTGATTCAGTACCTAATCTCAGCTGGTTGTAGGCACTCGATAAATCCAACTTTGTGAATTGTTGTCCGCCGTGCAGTTTTGTAAACAACTCATCGATACGAGGAAGTGGGTACTTCTCAATAACTAGCTGCTTGTTCAGTGTTGCCGAGTAGTCGGCACATAAACGAATTTTCCCGTCTTGTCTCAACACGGGTACAATGGGGCTAGCATAATCCGAATAAGTGACCAGTTCAATTATACCTAACTTTTCTAATCGGTTAATTTCTTCCTCCAACTTAGTGCGCAGTGCGAAGGGAACTGATCGCGCTTTTATGTAAATTGGTGTTGCACCGGGCTTTAAATTTACTGGTTCACTGTGACACCCTTACAACAACCTAATTTATTGGAAAAAAGTGCTGGGTACTTTTCTGTAAAGTTGACTGCGTCATTAATGACGTTACAAGAGCTCACCGAACATATTTGTAAATTAAATTTGGACATAAAATCCCTGCCTAGCAGTGGGGGACCTCCATCTTTTACAATAAAAACGTCAATTCGCTTGGTCTTGTTTTTGAATGAAAACGGCAGAGAAATGACTCCCAAAACCGCGATCTGAAGACCGTTATAACTTTGCAATATTTTGCTACTTTGCATCAGAGGATGGTCACGGAAATATTTAAAATACAGGCTATCAGATATGGCCGTAACAGCTGATCCAGTATCTACTTCAAAACGCAAGGCAATATTATCTACTTTTACCGATTCCTGCATTGGCTCTCCATGATAACTGCGAATATTAAAGACAAAAAACTTACCGTCATCCCCGCCATCATCTGAACAACACTCTAGGAAGTGCTGGTTGTAATTCACTTCTCTTTTACACACTCTGCCTAAATGACCTTTGACCCCGCACTTCCTACAGGCAGCATTTTTAAATCTACACACTTTTCTAGCATGTCCGACGGCACCACATACTGTACATTGCTCAGCCGGCCTTGTATGCGCGCCCGAGGGCACCGGCGCGAACTGACGGCGTGGGCCACCCATGGTGCCGGGCGAGGACGAGGCCGCGGCCGTTCCCGCGCGGGCCGCCAACTTGTGAACGTCGAGTACCGGGAATTGCACCGCTGCCGCCGCCGCCTGCGCCCCTGCTGCCGATGCTTGGCGCGCGCCTTCTCTAGCGCAACGTACACTTTCTGCCAGCTGCAAAGCTTTATTCAGTGTGAGGTCCTCCAAGGGCTCGCTGAACAACCGATCGCGCTCGGCGCTACCGGCCATTCCAAGCACGAACCGGTCCCGAAGTGTCTCTTCCAGAGTGTTGTGAGAAAACCCGCAATCCATCGCTAAACCTCGGAGACGCGCCGCCCATTCTTGCATTGTTTCTTCTGATTTTTGCACGGCGCTGTGAAATTTATATCGCTCTGCAAAACTACATTTCTTTGTTTTGAAGTGATTATCTAGTAGGTTTGTCACTTGTGAAAACTCCAAAGATCCCACTTCCTTCGGTAATGCTAGGTCTCTAATGAGTCTGTAAGTAGGCTCTGCTAAGCTACTTAATAAAATAGCCCGACGTTTTGCACCCGACTTATCCACGTCATCGTTGATGTCGTTGGCAAAAAACCATTGCTCCAGTCGTCCTTTGTACAATAGCCAGTCCTGTGATTCGTGATTGAATATGTTTAAGGAGCCCACGGATATCTTTGCCATTGTACACACGCACGCGGTAATTTGGTCCGAACGTCGCCACTGTTATTTCGGTGGTTTATGGAAATAAATAAAACGCACACAACTGACGGTTATCGAGCTATCTATTCGACTGACCTCTCTAAGCACCATACAATCTGGGGTACACACAACTACCCTCTATCTTATTACTAACAGGTTTGGAATTACTTTACTCCAAACTTTTAGCAAGGAACTTTTAGCATAAATTTACTAAGAAGTTGTGGGCAGTCAACATTATTTCGCATGATATTGTATAGAAACATTAAATCCAGACTATCTCTACGTTTGTCTAAGCTAGTCATATTAAATCTGGTGAGTCTGTTTCTGTAGCTTCGCAATTTTTTGGCCTCACCTTTTGCAGAAACCATGTGCCACATGAATCGTTTTTGAATTCTTTCGATTCTCAGAATATATGTAGCGTAATGAGGTCGCCAGACTACTGAACCATACTCGAGAATGCTACGCACTAAGGAGTTGTAACAGTAGTATTTTGGTGTTACAATCACGAAAAGCCTTGATATTTCGAAGGACGAAACCCAGAGTT
Organism: Yponomeuta plumbellus; assembly: GCA_947310845.1. Classification (NCBI taxonomy): domain Eukaryota; kingdom Metazoa; phylum Arthropoda; class Insecta; order Lepidoptera; family Yponomeutidae; genus Yponomeuta; species Yponomeuta plumbellus. Next base: position 9,352,523 of record OX371218.1, read on the forward strand.
CTAGATGCTTTTTTGATGATTTCCTCTATGTGAGGGACAAAAGTAAGTTTTTTGTCCAGTAAAATTCCCAAGTCGCGAATAGTGTCTACTTCAACCAGATTTATGTTATTAATATTTTAAGTGAATGTGATTAAATTTTTAATTTTTCTAGTAAAGTTAATGTGATAACACTTTGCGGCGTCGAGATCCATGATATTTTCTTGACACCATGACATAATATGATCCAAATCCTTTTGCAGATCTTCTGCATCAGAAATTGTGTCTACTATTTTCAATAGCTTTAAATCATCTGCGTACAAAAAAAGCGTAGAGTATCGTACACGTTTTGGAATGTCGTTAACAAAAAAATTAAATAAAACTGGTCCCAAATGAGAGCTCTGGGGAACTCCTGAAGTTATGTGAAACTTTGTAGACTCAAATCCGTTCACCACAACATAGAAAGACCTTCCGTCAAGATAAGATAATATCCAACGCAATAGAGGTCCTGTAAACCCATATGCGGAAAGTTTTGAGCCTAGAATTGAATGAGGTACTCTATCAAACGCTTTGCTGAAATCAGTGTAGATTACGTGGACCTGTTTGCCCTCATCAACAGCTTTTATGACATTATCGATATATGTGACTAAATTACTACTGGTGGACCTGGCTTTAACAAACCCATGTTGGTGAGCAGTGATGTATTTTTTAAAAATAATTTTGGAGGACCGGGCAGATTAAAGATTCGAATATTTTTCCAAAAGTACAAAGAATTGATATAGGTCTATAGATGTTTACAATAGAGTGGTCATCACTCTTGAAAATCGGGACCACCTTTGCAATTTTCCATTGCTCAGGAAAAATGCCTGATCTTAGTGATGAGTTATAAATGGTCAACAGAGGCTTAACGAGACTTGTCGCACATTGCCTAATAAATATGGGTGGAATTTCGTCCGACCCAGCACCCATTTTGATGTCAAGACTCTTCAGCCTTAACTGTAGAGACTCTTGGGTAATCTCAATTATCGAAATAGAGTCTGAACAATTATACTGAGCAGAAACCTCAACTGCTTTTGACGAGTGCGATTTATAATGAACAGATGAAAAAAATTGACCGAACATGTTGCAAATTTCCACACCATTCTCCGAGCTCATATCATTGTATGACATCGTAGAAGGATAACTGCTAACACTGTTTTTTTTTGCCTTAATATAAGACCAAAATACTTCAGGATTATTCTTGATGCTTGATTCTACATTTTTAAGATAAAGGCTATAACAAGTAACTTTTAATTTCTCACAACGCTTTTTCAAGAGTTTTAATTCCAGCTCATCTAAAGGATTCTTGTACTTCTTAAATCTAATTCTTATGCTTTCTTTTTCCTTTAATCGTTTTATCAAGTCACGAGAAAACCATTGTGGGAAGTGCTGGTTTTTATTAAATTTCATAGGTATTAAAGTCCGTATAACGTTTCCAACGATCTCCTGAAAATTATGAACCATCTGATTAACGTCGTTGCTGTGTGAAAAGATTGACGCCCAGTCTACATTTTGTAGAGCTTTGTTAACCTCATGATAATCGGCTTTATAAAAGTTATGCCTTTTTTTGCTTGAATTCTCGGACAGACCTGGTAGATGTTTGGTGGGAATGTTAATGCTTAGAGGAGGATGAAGGGGATCAATCTTACTAAGAGGGTTCGTAGCTTCGCTTGCATCACAGTTGACGATATCTGTTAATACCAGATCTAAGGTTCTATTACCACTGTTAACTAGACGATTAATTTGCCGAAAGCCATTTAGAAAACTAAAATCAACCAATGTCTGCGCTACTGCAGGAAGACTATATGAGGGTTCACCGGCCACGTTCCAGTCTATGCAACCAATGTTAAAATCTCCTGCTATGCACTTAGGCAAGTCTGTTTGTTCAAAAACTCGATTACAGTTATCCAAGAAAGATTCCAAAGTAACTCTAGTAACAGGAGGAGGCGTTTAGAATTATACCGTTTGTGAATCGCAATAAGGACAGCCCCTCCGTCTTTCTTAATACTACTAAGCCTGTCCCTCCTGTGAACAGTGAAGCCTTGATCAAACAGTTCAGTGCTCAGCACTCCATCTACCCACGTCATGGCGCGCGTTGTTTAGTGTGCTCCGAGTTTAATTAATTTAATCGATGTTAAACGTGTTACTGAGTGATATAAACTGGTTTAAAATAAACTGTGACTGTTATTGTAGCTGTGGTGTTGGATTAAAGTGATTCGGATTATAAATAAAAGCGAAACTTCAAATATTGCAGTCGGCTAGTTCGTTATTCGGTGACGCACATCTGTCTCGCTCATGCGCGCGAGGTCGCGTATGTACTCATCTCGCTCACTCGCTGGCTAGCGCGCGGATGAACCAAATCAAAACAAAATGAACTGCGCCGGTTGCAAGAAAGTTATTGAGAGCTTAGATCTTTTGAAATGCAGTGGGTGTCACGATAATTTTCACTATGGATGTTTGAATGTTGCGTCGGCTGCTTTTAGAGAAAAGTCTGCACTGCTGAAGCGCACCGTGAAATGTGAATCATGTTTAAATGTTACCCGTCGAGTGCGAGTTACAGACGATACACCGATTCGTAGCGCGATGCAAGCTGAAGCAGTTGGTGGACCAGCTCGAAGTAACATTAAAGTATTGAGTAGGGATATGAACACGTCACTAGAGAGCCTGGTAGATATTATACCACAGGAACTGCCTAGAAGAACCGATACAATGGATATGTCGGTGTTTATGGATGTGATTAACGAGGCTGTTGCCGCCCAGTTAAGTAGTTTAGAAGCAAAACTGATCAAAGAAATTAAGGCTGCGGTTCTGACAAGGGCTGACCGTGAGAACACGTCTTTAAAAGCTGAACTAACAGAAGCAAAGGAAAAGTGCTTACTCTTAGAAACCGAAATATTAGGTCTGAAAACTCAGTTGCAGTCTCATGTTACTGGTACTGGTACCAAAGGCCTAAAGAAAGCGGTCAAGAAGCCAGGTCCTGGAACGGTTCATAACTTCGAGAACGCGGCAGATGCGAAGAGACCAACCACATCGACGATTGACTCGCAAGCCGCCGCCGTCGCCGGTCAGCTGTCCCAACCCGTAGCACAATCTACGGCTAGCTATGCGTCGGTGACCTCCAAATCGGCGGTGGCCAGTAAAACGGCGGGCACAAGAGAGATTGAGTCACGAGCGTCGCAGGAGCACAATGACTGGATTGTGGTGAAGTCTAGGAAGATAAAAGAGAGCATCCCTATTAATAAAGGAGGCAATACCTCAAGTCTGATGATAAAAGCGGTTGAGCGTAAAAAACACCTTCACCTATGGAGACTCCTTCCAGAAACAACGACGGATAATTTAACAGAATACATACGAACTGTGCTCGGACAAGAAAATTACATAAAAGTAGATAAAATCAACCACCGGACAGAGAGAGGATATGCTTCATTCAGAGTGTGCATAAATGAGTCTGATTATGAAAAACTATGTGACCCGGATATTTGGCCGAGTAACACCGAGTTTTGTGAGTGGATTTGGTTTCGTCCCACAACTCAAAAAAACACATAATAACCACGGGAAACCAGGATCGAGAAAAAATATAACAATACTCTACCAAAATGTCAGAGGCCTTCGGACTAAAACATCAAAGTTCTTATCTTTACTGGAATCTTCACAGACAGATTTATTCGCGATAACAGAGACAGGATGCAATGAATCGATCAATGACGCTGAGATTGTTTTACCCGGTTATTCTATATTGCGATGCGATCGAGCAGACGGCCGCAAGCAAGGCGGCGTACTTTTAGTGGCCACACCGAGGTTCGAACTGCGGCGAGTACCTATACCCGGTGACATAAACATTGACACATGCAGCTTTGAATTAGTTTGTGCTACAATCCATATTGGGAATCGTTTTTTGTTTACGTGCTGTGTAGTTTATATCCCACCGAAATGCGATGAGTCTGAGTATATGATAATGTTTAATATATTAGAGACAATATCTATAAAATATAGAAACAATGTTTTAGTTTTGGGCGATTTTAACCTATTTTCAGGCAGTAATAATGTAACAAATTATTATGAGTACTTTGTGGCCTATTGTGAACTCGTCCAGTGTAATGAGATACCAAACTGCAACGGCAGACAACTCGATTTAGTGTTGAGCGGTCGTGACGACGGCGCCGTTACGGTGCGCCGGGGCGACGCAGGCGAGGCGCTGCAGCCCGAGGATGCCTATCACCCGCCGCTCGTCGTCGCCGCGTCGGCTGCCGGCGGCGGCACCGCCCCGACGGAGTCTAACGCACACCAGCCGCAAGTACCACTACCAATAAATCAGTTGAGGCAATGGGATTTCAGCAAGGCTAACTTTAACCAGCTGTACCATCTTTTTACTATCATAGACTGGAGCGATTTGTACAGTCTGGACGATCCCGAACTAGTTATAAAATGCTTCTATGACAAACTTAATGGAATGTTCAATCACTGTGTACCATACAAAAAGGAAAAAGTGACACGTTCTAGATATACTTACCCTGTCTGGTATACGCCAGAAATTATTAAAGACATTAGCCTAAAAGCAGAGCTACACAAAAAGTACAAAATCAGCAAGTCCCTTGAGGATTACGAGACATTTGCTAAATGTCGGGCCAGAGTGAAGGTTGAGACAGAACTTGCTCACGATCAGTACAGGGATCGTGTACAGAGCCATCTAGCTACTGACCCAAAAGCATTCTGGGGCTACATACGATCCAAAAAACGTAACACAAGACAATTTAGATTAGAAAAGAACGGCAGAAAATGGTCAAATGCAGAATGTTCTACGGAATTGGCAGGTTTTTTTCAGTCCGTTTACGCCTCGGAGCCGGCGCAACTGAATGTAGCAGTGGCGAGCGGCGCCGGTGACGGCGGCGGCGCGCGGGTCCATCTCGCGCGGCTGGAACAGGCCGAGGTGCTCCGTGCGCTCGCCCGCCTGCCGGCCAAACGATCGGTGGGACCGGACGGTATACCACCGTTTGTGTTTCGAGATTGCCGCACAGTACTGGTGGAACCATTGTTGCATATATTTAATGTCTGCATTGGCGCCGAGACATTTCCTGATTGCTGGAAGCTTACCCGAGTAGTACCGGTGCCGAAGGGCCGAGGTGGACCCAATCCCAGCGACTACAGACCTGTAGCGGTGCTATGTACTCCGGCCAAGGTTTTCGAGTCGGCGGTACAGAACTCCATGTATGAGCAGGTAAGTGCTCGGTTGTCTAACGCGCAGCACGGTTTCCGTCCCGGGCGTGAGACAACCGGGAACTTATTGAATCTAATGACACAACTGGTGCCGACAGTCGACGCTGGCCGGCAGGTAGACGTCGCCTACTTCGATTTCAGAAGGGCATTTGACACGGTAGACAACGATATCCTGCTCGAGAAACTGGCTAGCGCAGGCTGTACGCCGCATACGCTTAACTTCTTCGCCAGCTACTTGCGGGACAGGCGTCAGTACGTCGACTGCGGGGGACACCTGTCGGAGTCCTACTACACACGGTCAGGAGTCAGTCAAGGCAGCAACTTGGGACCCCTCCAATTTATCTTGATGATAAATGACTTGCCGGAGGTGGTACGCGAGTCAACATGCCTACTATTTGCTGACGACCTGAAATTGGTGCGCAAGATATGGGACAGCTCCGATCACAATAAACTGCAGCAGGATATTAACAGAGTTATTAAATGGAGCGAAGATAACAAACTGTATTTTAATGTTCCCAAATGTTCAGTGCTGTCATTCAGTCGAGCGCGCACTCCGAGTCATCATCCGTACCACATGGAGGGAGAGCTGCTTAAGCGCGTAACGGAGGTCAGGGATCTGGGCGTACGTTTCACATCTGATTTGAGATTCAGGGAACATATTGTAGACGTGTGTAAAAAGGCTTTCCGTAATCTCGGATTCGTACTAAGACAGTCAAGCAGCTTTACGAATACCCAAGCTTTGCGTGCTTTGTTCGAAGCGCACGTAAAAAGTCATCTGGAGTTTAATTCAGCTGTCTGGGCACCGACGGAAAACAAATACAAAATTATGTTGGAACGTATACAGAATAAATTCACCCGGTTTCTGTATTTGAAACTGTACGGAGTATATCCAGGATTTCCCTTGTTGTATCCCACATTGTTTGTTCTCGGCATGGTGGGATATAATAAACTGGAAAAGAGGAGGGATGTGGCCCTTGTCACCTATTTATTTAAAGTGGTGCGCGGCATGTTGCACAACCCTACAGTTCTGCAGGAGTTGCGACTATCTGTGCCCGACGAGTGCGTGTCGCGGCGGCGGCGTGTAGCGCTGCTGGCAGTGCCGCGCGCGCGCACCAACTTGCTGCGGGATGCGCCGCTCACGCGCGCGCTTCGTACTCTTAACGGAGTGGCTGATTCAGTGGACGTATTTTCCTGCACGCTGAGCGAGTTCACAAGGGCCGCAATGTTTTTCTGTGATAACACTATGTAGCATATTTTAGATAATAAGCATTGAAAAAAGCGACTAGTGTTACTGATTGTTATTCTTATTTGTAGTGTATTTATTCAAAATAGGTGGTTAAAGATTGTAAGGTTATCTTCACTAACGAATTGGGCTCCCTGTAATGTTAGTTGTAAGAGGAAAATGAAATAAAATAAATAAAATAAATAAATAAAATAAATCATTCAACCACGTTTCGGTCAGTACAATTATATCATACCTGCTACTACTCATGTTTCTAAAAAAAATCTAGTGTTTTTGTACGAAGTCCTCGTACGTTCTGGTTATACCGGGTGTCCCAAAACTCGACGTCAACCCGAAGCCGGGTGAAAAGGCAAGTCAAGCTGGTTGTCAGAAAAATATTTAAAAAAAATCTAATTTGTATGATTTCAAAATTATAGGCATTTTTTTAAAAATCGCAAAATTACACACCCTGTGACAGTCTTTTTACTCCTGTTGCCACAAATCTTTACTTTTTCCAATTATTTTTTTGCTGTGTAACCCTGAATAATGCTTCTCTAAACTGTAATCAAAATTTTGAAACCAGCTGCTCTAGCTTGCATAAAAAATAGGACTTATTTCCTAGAAAAACTTTCAAAATAAAAAATTGCCTAGTTTTAACTGACTGCATTGAAAAAAAAATCATACAACTTAGATTTTTTTTTATATTTTTCTGACAGCCAGCTTGACTTGCCTTTTCACCCGTGTCCGGGTTGACGTCGAGTTTTGGGACACCCGGTATAGTTTTATGAATTTGAATTTTAAAAGTTATGACTAATACAACATGCTTAAATTCCATTCCATTCCATTCCATTCCATTCCATTCCATTCCATTCCATTCCATTCCATTCCATTCTATTCTATTCTATTCTATATTCTGATAAAAATATTCTGGTTAGACCAAAACAAAGCTAATGTGGAATTGTGGATGGCCTAGGTGGAATTGGAAAAACTTTTGTATTTATAACTGTTTTACATTTTAGCATCTGATGATCTTATCAGGTATAATGTATGTGCCTGTATGTAAATGTTATGTTATGTTATAATAACTATGTCATTATTCCAACATTTCGAGATAATCGAGTTTGAAGCTTAAACTCTCAGCGTTACTGCTATGGAGCGGAATAGGTATTTCTTTTAATAGGTACATCTCATGACTCACAGCGTTCCAGTGTATGATACCTAGACGAAACGATAGAGATCCAAAAGTGCTAGTTACCTTAAACAATAATAAAATAAAAAATTTTTTTGGACATTCATCGTTCTAGCCTTGTACCCTTCAAATAGTAAAAAATAGAATAAAACAATTTTGAAGCGGGCTCCCATACCACAAACATAATTTTTTTGTCGTTTTATCGATAATGGTACGGAACCGTTCGTGGCCGGTTTTTTATTATAAGCCAAAGTTCAATCTTTGCAGTTTTGTTATATTATAATACGCTACTTGCCTCGTATCAAATTTGACGCGATAAATGGATATTTCCTGTAGTATCTAACGTAAGAAACCGAAATATATTGACTTTGCTAAGTAAATAAGCAGGATGGCTGCAAAATTTGCAAATAAAAAAAAATATATTTCGCTTTTAAATCGGAACGGTGAAAACACTATCCGCCATCTTGAAAGCACCTTAGGTTGTAAACAAACATCTGTCAGTCGTGCGTGCGTAGGTTCTATTGTGACTCATACTTCTTTCGTGGCACGAACTCTACCTATGTTGAATGTCAAACTTTGTTTACAAACGTAGAGGACTTCAAACCATAGACAAAAATGGCGGACCGCGTTTTTGGCTGTTTAGCAAAGCAACGTTTTAAAATAATGTTTTTGTTGCTTTTAGGTCCTCAAAAAATATACTAAAATATTTTTTGGTCTAATGGAAGAGATATGTAGCATTTAAGACATCCTTAAAAAAAGAGTCATGTAGCGGATTAGTCACAATGAATGTTTAGGACACAATCATGTTACACGAATCTATGCCTAGCGAAACTGAGGGTTATTATGCGTCTACATTTACCCGAGCTAAGCCGGGTTTTCGTCTAGTGGTGAAATGTTTTTTTTAAATTGGCCCAGTAATATACTGAGCCTATTCATTGCAAATATACACACACACACACACACACACACACATACAAATACTAATATTTCTTCTTTATAATATTATTTTATTATAGTACTAGGTAGGCCGGCTCGATTGAGAGACGTCTACATTTATAAAAAAAATTAAAAGTCCCTAAAGAGAGGACAGCGTTTAACATCAGGAATTTTATTACTTTGTTATTTATATCAGTAGATTGGACACAACCATAGCACAATGTAGAAACGTATCAGCGCCCCCTATGGGGTTTCGGGGGCGGTTAAATGTAGTTAGGTTTCAATTTTTAGAAAACATCGTTTTAGCCTTGTTTTTTTGCAATGAAAAACCAAGGAGAATTAATTCTCCTTGGAAAAACTGCTACAATATGTACAAACACGTAAATTTCGCTAAAACTTGCTAGGGTTTTATTAGCTCAGGTGGAAAATGGAGCGCTCCCCTTACCACAATGTACCTACCATTGAATTTATTCAATGCTCTCTACAAAACATAATGATTAATAATATCTGAGCTAATAATATCGTCAGATCCTAAAATATGTAATAACTGGTTGTAAATACAAAAGTTTTTTTAATTCCACGGGCCATCAGTATAAAACTCTCTCACTGTGAAACTATTAACAGCTTTCATAATATTTATACCACATATTTTTGAAAGAAAGAAAGAACTGGCACTTCAGTTTGTTTTATTTCATTGTTACGTAGAACGTGTATTATACCATAAGCTTAAATAAAAATATATCTAACTTAAATAACATAACATAACAATTATAGACTAAATAATAAAACTAAACTAAATATTAAAACTAAACTAAATATTAAACTAAATACATACTATATAAAAACTAAATATAAAAAACTAGACGAAAACCCGGCTTCGCTCGGGTAAAATGTAGACGCAAAATAATATTCCACTATGTTTTTTATACGGTGACGCCTCTGTATTTATCAACCACCAGAAGATATAAATCTCTTAATACATTCAGATACATAAGCTCACACCTGTATCCCAGAGGAGTAGGCAGAGACCACTATCTGACACTATCCTGAAAAATCACTTTCGCTTCATCGACATCCATTAGTCGTTGCATGTACCCACATCGGTTTCGGGTACTTTTAATCTTGCCCTTTGCTAATACATCCCCTATTTGGTCGAAGTATGTCCAACTGGGGCGTCCCTTACCGGCCCTTCCACTCACATTCGCCCGATATATTTGCTTTGTCAGTCTTTCTTCGTTCATCCTCTCCACATCTCCAAACCAACGCAACATTCCTTTTTTCAATTCTAGTCACTCACTACATCCTCTTTCTCTACATCCTCGGTCTCTGATCACACTATTACGTATTTTGTCATTCAAAGTAACACCACACATATTTCTTAAGGATCTCATTTGTACTGCACTAATCCTACTTTCATGATTCTTCTGACTTCTGCCATACCCAAATCTCGCTACCATGCTTACATCAGTATTGGAACTAGCACACTATTACGGATAGCCAATCTTGCTCTTTTGGACATGTTCTAGCTACTCACGGAATGCAAGGAATGCAAGGCGAAAATCGGATACTTATCATAACTTTGTCATGGGTACCTCATCACAAATTACTAAATGAGCTTCCTTCATAAACTTAACAGCTAGTGAATCTAATGACGTATGAGACGTAGAATCCACTTGGCTAATCAACTAAAAACAGCTCCCTCTCTTTGGCTTTACAGCTTTTAGTTTTGTATTGACCACATGTTTTTCTTCATCATTTTAATTTTTGGTATTTTTCTTATGTAGTGGCTTTTTCATTTCAATAAGTTTATTGGTACCAAAACAATAAAGATCAGTTTACGACTTTGATTTCCTTTTTCAATTATTTTTCAGACCCTTCCAAAACTCAATGTCAATTATTGTCTTCCCTCCTGCCCTCAGAAGAAGGACCCTTCTTCTGAGCTCCCGCCAATGAAAAACACCAAATATTACTTACTACACCTTCTCAGTTGGCACAGATTATAATAACCTTTTTGGATGCCACGGTATTCCACATACCATGGAGTTAACAAATGAGATCAAAGGGCAGGTTTAGATTATCTTAGTGTTTAGGAGAGTTGCAACATTATGCTGAATCGGGCCCATTTTGGGGGCTCAACCTTTAACGACCTCTGTGGCGTAGTGGTTAGCGCATCTGACTACCACGCGAGAGGTCCCGGGTTCGAATCCCGGCTGGGGACAAAAAAAATCCCAGGTCTTGGATGTTTACATGTTTGTGACGTCGCTGTTTCTGGTTCCCACGACACAGGGTATCCTAGTGTGGGGCCAGAAGCAATGTATGTCTGCCTGCATGTAAATGTAAATATGTAAATGTAAATTATTATTTTCATGTGGTACAGTTTATTTATTTTTACGCTTTTTATGCTTTCTGTGTTATTCTTTTATTATTGTACGCATTCTGTGTGTGTGTGTGTTTTTTTGTTTTGTTTTGAGTATCAAATAAATAAATTTTCTTTCTTTCTTTCTTTCTTTCATTCTTTCTTTCTTTCTTTCTTTCTTTCTTTCTTTCTTTCTTTCTTTCTTTCTTTCTTTCGTTCTTTCTTTCTTTCTTTTTTTTTTCTTTCTTTCTTTCTTAAGGAGAGTGCTTTTGTAGAAACGTGTAAGCGCCACTTGCTTTAGTACGTTTTACGGTATAGTACGGTTGCCTTTCAATTAGAATCAAAATAGAATTGGTTTCTATTGTTCTATCCAGTAAAACCTGAGCGCGTTACTATCCTCGTTAGTTATCTGTGTATAAACTAAAAATTTAGTGAGAACTTTAGGAGAGTGCGCAAGTGACCCGTGACGGGTGCGTGTTGTTTTCAATAACTCGAATTATCAAACTTACTTATGTGTTCCATTTAAACTCATAGTATTTTGAGTAGGATAGCGCATATTTCGCGATGTCGACGAAGTGACACTCTACTGGAAGAAATATAAACATTCACTCGAACGTCTAGTAATTTACTAAGGCACTTGCCTCTCTAATTGTATTATAACACTCTCCTAAACACTAATAATAATAATGTAAACCGGCCATAACAGTTCACAATGAAAACTTGTGACACTAACACAACAATGATGACATTGACAATACATGGTCACTTAGCAACGCCATTATTGAATTTAATAATTTTTATATTGATGCTGCTCGATAATACGAATTTTCCGCCCATATGTTGTCGACTCAGATCAACTATTTTTTTACGCTCTTTCATTTGGTGTGCATATCGTTCGAGTCTACCGTAGACCCGAACGAAATTATTAATATAGATAGTCTCTAAACCGCTGCCGTTGGGGAGAGTTCCCAAGATACTGGCAGCATTTCCTCTCTGAATGGCCAGGCTGATGTGCTGGCCGAGGTAGCTACCAGCTCTAGGGTCGCCTGACGAGTCGATGAGGCGCATTGATATGTCTTTGAAAAGATTATGCGCCTCAGGGCCCCAATGGTAAGGGAGCCCAAGAGGGGATTTCGGGAGTTACTAAAGCGCGGCAGATTAACATACAGGGAGATGACATACCTTGTACCAGGTAAAGTACCTCCACCAAATATGAGCCCCATATATAGTGTGGTCGCCTGTCAAGGATAAAGGATCAGATTAGTAAAAAAAAATTGATCATCAGAAATTCTCGAGCGCGTCAGATTAAGGTAGGGTGAGTTAATTACATGCTAAAAAGTGTATATTCCACTAATCTGACAATTTTCGCCTGACGTAGAGAAGTAAGAGGGTTACAAACATGTAAAAAAAAAAAACGTTATCTCGACTTTCTCGAGCGTGACTAATTTTTTTTTTATTTTGAAGAAAATAATTCAAGGATAATGAAAAATACAAAATCTGACGATTTCCATAAGCCGAAGTAAGAAAAAATAATAGGTAAAGTTTAATGCGTGCAGCTATGGGGAGGATGAGGATGGAATCGAGCCAGAGGAGGAATATGATTCTACCGATAAAGAAGATGATGATTAAGAAAAAACTACGCAAAAAAATTTAATTTTTATAATTATTTTCTTATAAAGACAAGCATTATACTTAAAAAACCTGTACTTTTTTATTTGCATGCTATTTCTTCAGCTTTTCCATTAATTAAGTTCAATGGTTTGAAAAAATATTAAAAAAAAATTATTTTATTGTCAGATTAGACGAACCCCTCTAGATAATCGTCAGATTATGAAACAGCACGTCTAGGGCATTAAGACGAACCATATATATGTTAATCTGACGCGCTCGAGTATTTCAAAATGGCGAATTTTTTTTTGCACATTCTAATAATGGCCGCGAGCTTGCGTTACATCCAAATCGTCAGACTATTATATAAGAGCTTTTTTTTAGGTGCAAATAACATCCCCTTAGAAAATCTGACGCGCTCGATGAAATTATTTCTTTTTTCATTTTCAACCCTTACGTACGACCACCCCCATCATTGAAACAATCAGATTAAGATACGTACATTTTCAAAAATACACAGGATATAGATGCTATCAATATCTGACGCGCTCGAGTATGTCCATGCAACAGTTTTTTTTTTACATATTTGAAAATCTATAGTCGCTCCCCCCACCGATGAAAAGGTATATATTATATGACATTTTTTTCTTCTTATCATCTAAACTTCACAATCAAATAGGTCTCTATGACGCTCGAGTAAATCCCGATTTAGCATCATGGGCTCCCCTACTACAAGGGCCCATCGTCTCGACCCCAAACGGCGCAAATAAGTAACTGTCGCCAAGGACAGCGTATTTGCGCCGTTTGAGACATTCTGCCATAGACGCTGCCGCGCCCGCGGCCCTGCTGGTGTGCGTGATATGGGAAGGCGCCAGTGTGTCGACGCAGGTGGCGTCCCACACCAGCGGCTTCCCGTTCTGCCACGGCACCAGTGACATACCGTCAGGTCTCCTTCCGTCGTCCCGTGCTATACCGTTAGGCTCAAGGATGGCCGGCAAGGCGACGCTGGAAAGAGCCCTGCGGATTATATCATTCAGGGACGCGTGACGCGACAGTCGGCCCACGCTGCGTTGACCCGATAGGCCGTGGTGCCCCAACTCGTCGACTTTTTCTCCGCAAAGGCAGCGGTGGGGCTGAACGGTTTTGCAGCCCAATCGGAGGCCGATGGCAACTGTAAAAGACATGTTGTCCATCAACGTGCCTACGTTCGTTCAGAAAGAACTATATTTATTTAACGCCACACATACATATTATACAAGACATAAAAAAAGGAATAAAACAGACAAGGCAAGATACAAGACGAGTAATAAAAACAAGAAATTAAAAATTGTTCAACGTTATTTTTTTTATAGCTTTTTCATGTTCATGGATCTCCGAAATAATAACCTCAAAGATGTTAGGAAAGAGACGGCCCAGGACCGAGCTACCTGGAGACCCATGAGGGTCGTAGCCGACTCGACTTAACACGACTCGGCTCCCACCCGGCAAAAATAATATAATTCTAATATGAGCTTTAAATATTGCACTTTAGATATAGATATAGTACCTGGATGACCGAGCTTTGCTCGGTATTTTTTTGGTAAATCATGTTTTTTGGATTTTTTTTGTATTTATTTTAGACAATATATTTGGATACGAATTAGGTGCGTTGATAATAGGGCTCCTAATAATAGTTTTTCACACAAAAAAGGAGTTTGAAAAAAAAAAGAGATACTTCATACACAAGTCTCGAACCAGGGTCTTTTGTTTAAGGTGTCGTCCTATTTCCCACCTGGGCTACGACTACCTTACTGATTAATGCGAAATTTACGTTTTTATAGGGTAGCAGATATTTCTTTGCCCAAAAACACGGTTAAAACTACTTTTTCTTAAAAGGAAACCTAGCTGGATCAATTAATCGCCCCCGAAACCCTCTGTTTACAAAATTTCATGAAAATCGTAGGAGCGGTTTCCGAGATTCTGATTATATGTTTTTAGCAAATTCGAGCGAAAGGTATTAAGAACAAGGTGGAATCAATAGTCACAAAATAGTTTTAATTCTCAATAAATTTTCACATGAACAAAAATAATTTCATACGGAAATCTTTAGCAAAACAGAAAATAACTAGCACAGAAATCTTCAACAATTAAGCAAACAATTAGCAAAAACTAATCAGAAATAAAGTAACGCAAAATAATAATATCGGATGGATGTTACACCGACGGCGGTTCGGAGCGGAATAAGGGGCGCGCGCCATCGCGCGATGCCTTTTATACCGTCCAACCACGTGCAGGTCTAATCTCCATTTACGAAAATGAATTTTCTCCTACACGGCCTCTCCTGACAGGAGTCCGTCCTCGGGCTCCCATTTCGCTATCCAGGTTCGATTCCAGCAGTGGCATGGACAGTTCAGGCTCGAGTTCATCTTCTGGCAGAACGCAGTTGGCTTGCGGCTCGTCACTTTCTTGCGTATCAAGGGCTCGTCGCTCGACAGGTCGCAGCATCTCCAAACTCGAGGACGGCCCCGCTGTCCCTCGCAACGGCTCGGCGTTCAAAGGGGTAGACTCCTCGTTATCTGCGTCTGCAGGCCATAGAAAACAATACACGGAAAAACGGTTAACAACAGTACCTCTTTTAGTCATAGGCACTACATTGGCATAACATAACCTCTGCAGAATAGATGCACGCCATTAGCATCTACAACTAGAACATTTGGACATAAGCGCGATGTTAGCGCTTCCGACCAGAAGCATTTGGACATAGGCACGACTGGGGTGGTTTGCAGCTCGCTGACCGGCGCGCTGTTGGCGTTGCTCGACTGCTCAGCAGACCCCAGCGTCTCCAGACTCGATGATGAGCCGGGCACGAAGGCTGCAGATGTAGACCCCTCTTCGTCCGCGTCTGCATCTCAATAAACAAACATCGCAATATCGCCATGATCACTGGCGCAACTATTAGCAAAGACAACAACATTTCCAATACGTTAGCGTATCCCACACGCACATAAACCATTCAAAGAACTTTAACAAATCAAATAAAATTTAACTTTGCTACAAAAAGATCAAATCACTAAATCGTAACACAACAAGCTGAAAAATAACACAGCGTTAGTTTTACCCAAATTTCTCCTCACAGACAGTTCACAACATGCCTGAAAAGGACCGGCTCTGACCACGGACAGTTCAAAACAATGTCAATAGTTGGTCAGGCAGCCACCAAAACAATTCAAAACATGTTTATGAAGAGACCTCACTAGACAGACGCAACATGCCTAGCGAGTTATCACCACCCACAGACAGTTCGCAACATGCCTGAAAAGGACCGGCTCTGACCACGGATAGTTCAAAACAATGTCAATAGTTGGTCAGGCCGCCACCATAAACTGTTCAAAACATGTTTATAGAGAGACAGGATCTCGCCATTAAAGTAAACAGCGTACATCTTTGGAGTCCACTCCCCGTGCCACGGGACCATGTATTCCGCCGCGGCCTGGGTTGACTTCCCGTACGAGCCAGCCAACACTTGCAGCTCGTAGCGCCCGTGTGGCAGGATTTGCACCACGCGGTAGGGGCCACGCATGCAGGAGTCCAGCTTCCCAGTTGACTGAGCCTGCTTCCTGACAAAAACTAAAAAGTTAATTCATAACCGCAGTGCGGTTTTCTCCTCTGGTCCACATAAGCGTCTGGACTTTGCTGGTTTTGCCTGAGCCGTTCAGACGCTCTTTGTCTACTCATCTCGTGCAGGGATTCGCGATTTGGACTGGAACTCTCCAAGGCTAGGTCTCGCACCAAACTTCGGATCAGAGGTGTTGCCGCATCTATACCGACGGCGAAAGTACGAGTAGCTGGCCAAAATGGCCAATCCCATAAACTGGCGAACCAATCCCATAAGCTTTGATTTTATCATGACTCGGCCTCACCTGACCTTCACTAATGCTTCGACCTATGTACTCGACCTCGGTCGCCAGGAAATAACATTTCTTCACATTTATCGAAAGACCAGCATTTGTAAAGGCCGTGAGCACGCTGCGCAAGAGAACATACCCGTGGTCTATCGTCTTGCTCAGCTCATCAATCACATCAAAACATGCAAGCAATTTCTGAAGGGTTTTATCAATTATTCGCTGGTACACAACTGGAGCATTTGACAGGTCGTAAGGCATCTTCAAATACTCAATGGCCTTCGGGCGTAACAGAACCAGTGAGAGGGACCGACTATTTTTCTACTGGTATCTAGTGAACTCATTTATAATAACTAACCGCTATTGCAATTGGTCATCAAAAAGAGGTGTATTGATTGGAATTGATGGAGTGGACTGAACAACTATCACTCCACTAAGATCCACTACTTCCCTCGTAAGTATCTGAGAATCACACGTTGAACACACAACACATACCGAACACCTATCCTATAAAGGAGATTGGTACTTTTCAACCGGGGTGTTCATGAACTCGGAAGCCACGATAAATAGATCAACTTCAAGGGTGGTACCATAGAATTCAATTGGCAACGTTACATAAGAGGTGCTTTAAAGTTCCTGACTCCCAGTCCCTTTAATATAAAAGGCTTGCGCAATTTAACTGTTTCAACACGGAATACAAAAGAAGTGGTATCGTTGACCCACTATTAATCAGAAATCATCAGAAATCAACGGGTACCCTTTGCAACTACCACAATATCATGTGATGCCGCGATTTACGATTGCTGATAAATATCAATTCATCACTGAGACCTCGGACTATTCGTTGGCGAAGCAGCGAGCGACAAGCATAATCGGCATACAGGGATAGCTGTCCAAATTGGTGCTCATCACCTCGTACAAAAATATAGCAGAAAATAATAAATACAGCATAAAATATAATAAATACAGCATAAAAGATTGCTGTTTTCCGGATGAAATGAAAATTGCCAAAGTAGTTCCTATTTATAAAAAAGGCGACGCGACTGATCCTAATCATTATCGGCCGGTTTCAGGATTGCCAGTTTTCAGCAAAATTTATGAAAAATATATCGCGGAAGAAATAATAGATTTTATGGTAGACAACAAGTTATTAAATGAGAGACAGTTTGGCTTCCAAAAATCAAAATCAACAAAGAATGCTATAATGACGTTGATCCAGAATATACTAATGAGCTTGAATGGAGCACGAAAGACTTATGAAGTGTTTTGTGATCTGTCTAAGGCTTTTGACTGTATGTGTCACAAAATATTAATATCGAAACTGGAGCACTACGGTATAAGAGGCCAACTTTTAGCAATTCTGAAATCGTATCTACAAAACAGAACTCAGGTGGTGGAGGTAAATGGACATAGATCAAGCCAGAAAAAAATAATGCTAGGAGTGCCCCAGGGATCAATTTTAGGGCCTATCTTATTCTTGATATATGTAAATGACATTTCAATTTCTGTGGATAAAGACATTGACATAATTCTATTTGCTGATGACACAAGTCTCATAATAAAAGATAAAATGGACGTAAATATAATTAATAAACTAAATGCAGTTATCAAGGGGACAAAAGAATGGTTCTCAGTTAATAATATGCTGCTTAATATTGACAAGACACATGTCATTCGCTTTTCGGTAGGATCAAGATTTGGTGATGTACCATTACAAGTAGAGCAGGCTCTTATGGAGTTCAATATAACTCCTGTAGATCAGGTAAAATTCCTAGGAATGTTCCTTGATTCGAAGTTAACGTGGGGTCCACAAATTGACAAAATGAAACAGAAATTAAGTTCTGCAACGTATGCCATTAAGAAAATTAAAGAATTAGGTGGTACAGACGCTGCAAAAAATGTCTACTTCGCGTACTTCCACTCCATTATGATGTACGGAGTAATGTTCTGGGGTACAGCAGCTCAAGGGAACACAGTATTTGTGCTGCAGAAAAGAGCACTGCGCTACATACTGGGACTTAAATACAGAGATTCTTGTAGGGAAAAGTTTAGAGAAGTTGGCATAATGACAATGGCTGGTGAATATATATACCAAAGTTTAATATATGTAAGAGATAATTTAAATATGTTTGCTAAAGTTGGAGATACTCATAGTATCGAGACGAGATATAGAAATAGGCTGATGCTTCCTTCACATAGACTTGCTAAAGTATCCAAATCGTACCTGGTCCAAGGAATCAAATTTTATAATAAATTACCTGAAGAAGTAAAACTGTTTGACCGCAAGGAATTCTGTAGCATACTAAGAAAAAATCTTATTAACAAAAACTATTATAGTGTAGATGAAGCATTAAATGATGATAATATAATTGACCTTGTAATTTAATGTAGTAGTAATGTAATTTATCTATATAATTTTAATTTAATTGTGATTTATTGTTTCAATTTAATTTGTGCAGTGACAATTGTAAATGATTTGACATAATTCTAATTCAATTCAACTATGCTATTTGACATTCATGTGTTATTCTGTTTCTTTTATAAGCATGCATGCTTTAAACTTGTAGATGTAACATTTCCTATCAATTATTATTGTCTACCTATCTTCATATATTGACGTGTCTAAGTGTATGGAATGTACCTAAAGATGAAATAAATACAATACAACAATACAATACAATACAATACAAAATATTAGCAACATCAGGGGTCTTTGGGCACAAACACAAATACAAACAAAAACACACCCTCTTGAAACTAGTCCAGGTCCAATCGCTTGTCACCCACTCGTTCAGCCATGAACGAGAGTCGCCCTTCAAACAATTACCGATACGTGAAAGGCACTCGTGGTCAGTCCAGTTATTGAGATTTTTCGCGCGATCTACCTCGGCGAACCAGTCTTCAATATTATGCAAATTAGGGTCAAAGTTAGAGATGTAAAAGTGATTTGATCGCACTACAGTGTTAATTGAACGAATAGCATCTACGAACCGATCAGTTACTGTCGACGGCACGTTTACATCACTAGCAGTAGGTACGTTCAGAAACATCCACCGTTTCCGTATGCGACTTGCCCAACGCAGGCGTCGACAACTCGGAGTAGCAGACAATGAGGTTGCCCGCCGCTCAACCGGTGCTGACGGCTGGCGCCGCGATGGTGGCGATGAGGTGCGCTCGGGCGATTTTGTGTTTCCTGAATTAGTAAGTTGACCTTCTAACGCCCTCAGACGAGCCATCATCGCATCCATCTCGCGCCTTAGGCTACTTTCGCGGTATCTATACGACGACGATACAGTTCCTGATCGCGAGAATTAAAACGACCATGACGGCGTTCGCGATCCGACATTTGTTTCCTCCTTTTCTCTTAGTACCCTCGCTGTGAATTTAAGCAATAAACAGAACAGCCAATAGGTCAGAAATACGTTGATTCCATCCAACTTCTGATTTTAGAAAATTCGAGCGAAAGGTATTAAAAACAAGGTGGAGTCAATAGTCACAAAATAGATTTAATTCTCAATAAATTTTCACATGAACAAAAATAATTTCATACGGAAATCTTTAGCAAAACAGAAAATAACTAGCACAGAAATCTTCAACAATTTAGCAAACAATTAGCAAAAATTAATCAGAAACAAAGTAACGCAAAATAATAATATCGGATGGATGTTACACCGACGGCGGTTCGGAGCGGAATAAGGGGCGCGCGCTAGCACGCGATGCCTTTTATACCGTCCAACCACGTGCAGGTCTAATCTCCATTTACGAAAATGAATTTTCTCCTACAATATATGCATACATATATACAAGAATTGCTCGTTTAAAGAGATTAGATAGATAGATAGATAGATTTTACACTGGCATCATAAATTTGCTGACAGCTGACAGCCACAGTCTGTGTTGACACTAATTTGATAATTCACACCTGCGATCACGTTCTATTTATCTGACAATAAAAATATTTCGGGGCGATAGATCTACATGTTAATAAGATTATACGAGTTGATGTTAAATATGAACTTTGCTGACAAAAAAAAAAGGAAATGAAATGAAATTTATTTGGCAAAGAGAAATCTGTGACATATTTTAATTTTAATCTTTAAAGGATAATACACAATATCATGTAGTTTAGGTTTCAGTAGCAGGGTTTCAGCTGCTTATCAGCTTATTCCCCATTAATAAACAATACATAACTGTAGGATTCTGTCAAATATTTCGCTTTCCAAAAGGGCTCCGCACCAAAAAAGTTTGGGAACCGCTGCTCTAATGATTCACTTATCCCCCGTCAGCGCTGCTCCCGACCCTCCCCCCGCACAGTGTCGTGGAGGAGGAACCCCACCCGCGGTCCTATTGGGATCATCCCCGCTACAACCCAACTGCTGACTCGTGAGTACCACCGCCGTCATATGGTAAAAAGAATAGCTCGTAGCCTCGGCTGCCTGAGTGATCTTAAACGATCAATTGTAAAAAGACGCATCTGACATCAGGTCGAAACTGAGAAATTAAATATTTAAGTTTAGATTTTTCTAATCGCTTGCTGTCTTCAGCTGCAAGTGGTACTTAATTTGATTTTTTTTAATGTAGTTGTTTAGATATTAATGGATAGTTAAAAGGAATCTATTTAATTTTTCTTGTATTTACTCATTAGCTAATTATTTCCAATGTTCCTTTCTTTCTTAGCACAAAAAATCATGAAAAAGGTATTTTTAGGTTTAAAAGACGCAAATGTGTATTTCCCCATCGGCAGCACCGCATATTAGAATTTACTATACTATTGGATTAAAATGTGAAAATTACTTTGCTAAATTCCACCAAAATCCCACAAACACCACGCGGTTAGTTAATGCACCGCCCTCCCTCCCAATTTTTCAAGCAGAAGCAAGACACGAACGCACCACCACCGACACCAATACTTGTGTGTGAACATGCGACGCGTTTCGCCTCTAACATGAGGCATCATCCTCCGAGTGCTTAGTGCGAGTCTTTTCATTCACTTTCGATAGCAAGAGCGTTTGCAATTTGTATAGGAGTGACAAAGCGCGCCACCTACTCCCTATTTACTGAAGCGAACGAGTAAGTGTCAACATGTCAAAAATTTGGTTTTTCAATATGCCACATGTATGACACTTCATAATATTTAGGAAAGTTATACAAAACGATATGGCTAATAAATGCCAATAAGCAATAAACACAAAAACACTGATTTATCCCTCACTCGCAGTTTATTTAACTAAATATTTTATTTTATCATGAAAATACGATTTGCTTAAGAAATCTATGCCCCAAAAAATACCTAAAATTTCAGTGGTCCTCAAATAAAAGCGATCTTACTGCTGCCAAATATGTTCGCAACTAGCAAAGATGTAGGACTTTTGTTTAAAGGCCAATTATGATCTATTATTTTATGCTAATGCGCTACGCGAAGTGTAGGAAGAAGTATGGAGAGCTGACTACGAACCTCTTTTTTAATTAAAGGAAAAAAAAGTAAGATAGCCACCCCGACCTCATATTTACTCACGATTGACGTTGTTGATGCGAGTGCAACTTCTCTAAACTATTTTATTTTCTTAGTGTTTGTCTTGTCTTGTTTCGTTGTCTGTCTGTTTTCCTTAAACAGTACCTATCTAAACCTATGTGGATATACGATGCAAGCAAAGCTGCGTGCAAGAGCTATTTTGAGTGACATGTAAGTTTGAGAGATGCTGTGTCTTTGTTTACCTTTAGTCGTTCGCTTCAGTAAATAGATTGTAGTTGGCTCTTTGTCACTGCTATACAAATTGCAAACGCTCTCGCTATCGAAAGTTAATGAAAAAACCCGCACTAAGCACTAAGGCTCACAAGTGAATGTGGGATTGGCGGAATTTAGCAAAGTAATTTTCACGTTTTCATGCTATTGTAGATTTCCGCAAAATAACGCCTGATTCCATTCAATATTCTATTGAATGAATGAATGAATGAACATTCTTTGTTGCACAAAAAAAGATCTGCACAAAGGCGAGCTTAATACTAAAAAGTATTTTCTTCCAGCTAACCATGGGTGATGTGGAAAGAATAAGGGGTAGTGCTAGAGAAGTCCAAGTAAAATAGAAACTTACAGATTACCATTGATGTATAATATCAATGTCTTTCTTCTAATATATAAAATTCTCGTGTCTCAATGTTAGTGCGCATACTCCTCAGAAACGGCTTGACCGAATTTGATGAAACTTTACATGTGTATTCGGTAGGTATGAGAATAGGTTGTTATCTATTTTTCATACCCCCCTACCTGGCGAAACAACGTTTGCCGGGACAGCTAGTAATACATAAACTTCTAATACATGTGACAATACGTCTACTATACATAATACTACACACTATAATACGATATTCCATAAATTATGTGCCATTATATAATATAAAATAAATAAATAAAACTTTCATAATTACATCCTTATTGCGGATTGCTCTGAAGTCCAAATCGCACTCTTGAACACTTCGGCCGATGGGGCCTGGCGACAGCGGCATTTCGTCAGTTTTAAGTTCTAACAGTGCGTAAAAAATATCAACCTTACAGGAGAGCAAAAAAACTGTGTAAAAATTCAATTAGCTACATTAAAGGTGTACATTATTTGGGAAAAGTATTTAAAATCAACTATTTGAAGATAAAATAAGATTGATTGATAAGATTGGTCGGAAAAAAGTGCGCCACTTTTCTTCATCCAATGGCATAAAGGTCGAAACGGCCAAAAATGACTTTTGCACTGTTAGAACTTAACTGACGATTTGGAGTTTACGATTGGTGTCTCTGCAGAGGGATGCAGAGCGGTGTCGCGAGTGTCCCCGCACAGAACGCGATGTACGTCGAGCCCACGCTGCGACAACAGGTGCCAGCTAACATCAACTCTGTGTGAGTATCCTAGGTATCCGCTGTTTATGTATGAGGGCTTTTCAGAGCGTCATTAAAAAAAATAGTACCATAACTTACCTATAGATGGTGCTGAAGTCATGACATCACTGAACCTTATCTGTGGTTCCTGTCCTATGTTTTTACAAAAAAGCACAATGCATGAGCTCGTCATGAGCAAAGACACAATTCACGTACGTATGTAATAAAAAAAGTAAAAATACTTCGATAACTTTCAACAGTTTCGAAACAAAGTCTAGTTTAGATCACAGACTACAAAGAGATGTTTGGACTATCACAGATTAATAACGATTAAAACCACAGACATAACTAATAACATGATTACATATTGTTCTCCTTGCAGCGCCATCTAGTTTTTTTTTAATGAACTCAACTGACAGCTGTCATTGAAAAGTCCTCATTGGGTTCCCTATGTAAGGGCCCTCGCCCACGGCGGCTTTTTGTAGCGCTGCCGTCGCGCGTTTTCGTAAACGCGCGACGGCATCGCTACTAACGCGCGTAGGTCGCTTTTGCAACGCGCGACCGTAGCGCGGCTGTAGCGCTGCTAACGCGCCACCGTAGCGATGCAAGCGCGCGGCTGTAGCGCTGCTAACGCGCGTTAGTAGCGATGCAAGCGCGCGGCTGTAGCGCTGCTAACGCGCCACCGTCGCGCAGCCGTAGCGCTACAAAAAGCCGCCGTGGGCGAGGGCCCTTAGGATTACTCAGGCAGCCGGGGCTACGTGACGTCGCTGTCGTTGTCGGCGCTTCGGCTGCTTACGTAAAAGCAGCACCAAAGACAACATGACTAATGTTGCCTCAACGGAGTCCATATTGCAACTGTGGCGATTGGAAGCGCGACGGTAGCTCGTTTGCATCGCAACGGAAGCGCTACGGCCGCGCGATGGTAGCGCGACGGTGGCGCGTTTGCATCGCGACAGAAGCGCTACGGCCGCGCGACGGTGGCGCGTTCACATCGCGACAAAAGCGCTACGGCCGCGCGACGATGGCGCGTTCGCATCGCGACAGAAGCGTGGCTACGTGGGCGAGGGCACACAGCTAGCGACCGCATCGCGGCTGTAGCGCGGCGAACGCGCCACCGTCGCGCGGCCGTAGCGCTACAAAAAGCCGCCGTGGGCGAGGGCCCTAAGTCAGAATGACGATAATGCCCCATTTGTCAGGCCCGATTTGTCAATTTACCGAAGCATCAATAGCCCTAAACTTCAAATTCCGATCGTCCATAAACCCGAAAACCAAAAGGCTGGCGCACTAACGCCCGAACACTAATGACCGAAAGAAATCGCTTAGAACACAAAGTCTATTTTCCTTAAAAGTATTTTTTACCACATTGACCACTTATTTACAGTCTACTTCATGAGTATTAAATGGGGAAGAGCGGAGGTTTCATTATGTTTCTTAAATGACCACTGAGGCCGGCAACATTCCAAAAATATTTGTTTTTTTACCTCCTTGTCGACTGTATATACGGGGTGTCCCAAAAATGACACGTCACAGTGACACCGGAGGTAGACCTGCTCAAAAGGCATCGAACCAACCTAACATGACCTCAGTAAAAGTTGCACGGTTTTTGAGATATGGCCAATTTAAACTTGTTCTAAATTTTACTAAAGGAGGACCAGACAAAACGGTCCTTGATACCAATAAACACGTGACATATCTCATTAGAAAGGTATACTCTACAATAGTTACTATGGGAGCTCGGTTCAAAACACTGTGTGAAAAAAGTTATAGCGATATAAAAAATATTTTTTTCATAGACGATTTTAAGCAATAAAATATTTTTTTTCACTTTTTAACGGCATTGGCAGTCGCTTTGTGAGTACCTACGTTACAAGTGAATTTCTTTGTATTCTTTATTGCCGTGACTATTTTTGACACGACTTTGATATTGGACTTTGTTTGCTTTTCTGTTGATCCTAGGCTTGTTCTTGGAGAATCGTTGCTTACTACCTATTGAAAACGGTATTTACCTATATTAGACTCGATATCATTATCTGTATTACCTTTGTTTATATAAAAATAAGAAACCGTTATTTGTTACTCACTTTGATATAATAATAACTTTATTTTTATTGCTTAAAGTTGTCGATGAAAAAAGTATTGTTTATATAGCTATAACTTTTTTCACACAATTATTTGAAGTGAGCTCCCATAGTAACTATTGTAGTATATTAAAAAACCTTTCTAATGACATATATCACATCGTTATTGGTTCTTGGACCAGCCTCCATACATTTTTGCCGGTTAAATTTTGTCAGCACTTACGCTAGTAAGTTCGTGAACGAGTAAAAATAAAAAAACCAAACACGAGAGCTTCTAACTTAATGCTAGCACTAAACTTGTTAAAAAAAAGTGAAAATTTAGAACAAGTTTAAATTGGCCATATCTCAAAAGCTGTGCAACTTTTACTGAGGTCATGTTAGGTTGGTTCGACCTCTTGAGCAGGTCTACCTCCGGTGTCACTGTGATGTGTCATTTTTGGGACACGCTGTATGTGTTTATTACTTTCAAAATTAAATAACATTTGTATTCACCGTTTTTTACCCGTGTTACTACCAAACTTACTGCCAATACAATCACTTGACCTGGTTCCAAACTAGGATACCCTGTGCTATGGTAACCGAGAAAATTCATTACAAACACGGAAATCACCCAAACTGAGGTCACTTGTACAAATTTAATGTACGGGGCTCACTGGGAATCGAACCCACGAAATCTGTCTTACCAGGTAAGCGTCAACCCATTACGTATGTCCCCACCGAGGGGCACGGGTCCCTTCCCTGAGGAAGGTATAGGCCATACTCCACCACGGGGGCCAAGTCCGGATTGGTGGAGGCTTGTAAGACAAGTGGCTGGTCTTACTGTCAGAAGTTTTCAAGCCGCCCTAAGGGCTCTGACTTAGCTTGACGACTGCCATCTATTGACGGCAGCCGGCACCAACTGCTTAACGTGCCTTGAGAAGCACGGAACCGCTCGGAAAATACCACTAGCGTTAGTCATAGACGGTGACCCATCCAAGGACTGAACGCGCCGTATGTTGCTTAACCTTAGTGATCGCTTAAGATCACTCAGGCAGCCCAGGCTACGGGTTCACCCAGGCTACGAGCGGTTCGCCCAGGCTACGAGTCATAGATACTACGCAGTCATCGATCCTCAATAATAATATTTGTAATTGGTTGTGATGTCGACAGGAACTCGTCGTCGACGGGAACCCCGCAGTCTGAAGCCGTGAGCGAGGGCGGAGACCCATTGGGTCAGAACGATAACTCCAGTGAGTTTATTGTCACTTTTTATGTTAAGCTTTTATTTACGTTTTTATGTAAGTTACTTTTTTATTTGCGTTACTTTTGCTTAATATTATGCTTTTGCATCTATGAACGATGACCAAGTCGGGGGTGGGCTCAAGATTTCGGTCTCCTGGTCAACCCGTTGGAGTCACAGGCTATCGTCATAGGCAGTAAACGGTTGCGCGATGGCCTGAAAAACCTCGGCCTTATCATAGACGGTCATCTCGGGAGGTTCAGGTTAATGATATTAGCAGACGCATACCCGACTTTTCGTTCCACTCCCTCAAACGGCTCCAAAACTTCTTGCGTTATAAAACAAAAGTGATGGATCTCAAATGGCGCAATTTCATTGATCGTTAACTCGTTCGATATAAGGCGTACGGGGAGGCCCCGCAGGCGAGATAACAACCAATGAAAGTAACAAGTCGATACGTGTTCGTTAACTCGCCTGCAGGAATTTCCCGCATGCTTTATACCGACCGTGATATCGACCAATGAAATTCATCGGTCGATATACAGCTTGCGGGGCGCGAGTCAAATATTTTTTCATTATTCAATTTTATTCGTAAATGTTAAAACTTGTGGAAATCGATCGAGATTATTCATGATTGTTATGGAATGTGACTAGTACGTTGTATAAAATTGATCCAGGGCAAGGACGTCTGTTTCAATGCCACTCTTGTTAATAACTGGCGACGAACATGGAGGATGGTCCTACATACGGACCCTATCGACTAAATGAAAACGGTTTCCCCGAATGCGGGCCCTGTGGCACGCGTTCCAGAAATCTCTCGCACCCCGCATGCGGGCGGGCCCTATCGACTAATGAAATTGCGTCATTACTCCTTCTTCGAACTGCCATATAGATTTATATTTCAACTCTTTCGAGTGGTCTAAATGCTGAACCCGATAGAGTGGAAAGTTACGTAACACAAGGGCAGGTTTCGCACCGATTCGCAGAGCATAATAATAAGCAGAGCCGGAGCTGCGGGCAAGCGCGTGGCCTGCCCTATTGGATTATTAATGTTAACATCAAAGCCGCGTATCCACTAGGCAACATTTGGCGCGCAAAACGTGCCGCTCAACATGTTCGGCAACGTTGCACAACAGCGCGCGACGATGCCAGCGGGCGCGCAGCATGACGCCCGCCTAGTTTTGCGTCGCAACAAATGTCCCGCGCTGTCGCTCAACATGTTGCGCAGCATGTTGCGCGCCAAATGTTGCCTAGTGGATACGATACGAGGCTTAATAATCCAATTTATTTATCACTTTGTACATTAAGGGTTACGGTTTACAAAAGATCTGAAGATTTAACTACCCACTCGCCTTCTCAGATTCGATCCAGCTGAACCCTTCGACTTCGGGGGCTACAGGAGCTGGCTCAGTGCTCTTCCACAAGCCTACACTCTGGGGCAGCATCAGATACTACGAATACAAAGCTCGCGTGGGGAACACCTTCCACGCCTCGCAGACCTCCACTACCGTGGATGGTTCCAGCAGCTCATACCAAGACGTTTTCTACAGCAACGAAAGGTGGGTCCTTCAAAGTACCACTGGCTCTGGTCCTTTTTAGAAAGAGTGTCGGCGATCTTTCTTACAAAAACAGTGCCCCTAACCTTTCCGAGAAACTGTTTGCGATCCCTTTAAGAATCAGTATTTAAGAAGTAAGTAGTCTACGATTATTTTTAGAATAGCTGTGATCCTCCTAATGAATTCTTGTCTGTAATCGTTCCAAAAAACTGTCCGTGATGCCTTTAGTGCTGAAATTGCCAAGAAGATACAGAATAGCAAGTACCACTTAAACGCCGACGATACACAGCTGTATATTTCTACTCCTCCAGCTGATGAAAATCAGCGCTGAGGGTTGATACCCTCAGCACAATGCTGAGTCAGTTGCCTTTTGTGGTAACTTCATGGTAACTTAGACACACCACAGAGTATATGGTTTTGTTTTAATTTACTTGTGTTGTTTTTTTTTTGTCTGTTTATGAGTATATTATTTTACTTGTGTGTTTAACTGGTGTAATAAACATTTTTTCTTTCTTTCTTTAAAATAGAGTATTAAAAAATAGCCTACAATCTTTTTTAGAGTGCCTGTGATTCTTATTCCTAACAGTAGTATCTCTAATCTTTCCAAAAAAACCGTCTGATACCCCTCAAAGAGAGGGGTTACCTACTCTTGAGACTATTCAAGAAAATAGTGTCTCTAATCCTTCAAATCACCTATCTGACCCTATCCAAATATAGAGTGTTTATCTTTTTCGAGTGTATGTTATTCTTGCAATAATCTGTCATAATTAATTATCAATTATATTCCAACCAGTTACCGTCAAAATCTGAAGCTCTAAGCACGTACTTCCATATTTGTTGTGCTTCGTAGTCGATTCATAGATCGTAAACATTGTTTACTCAAAAGCGGTTACTGTTCACCGAGTGCTTACTACGTATACTACGCGAAAGCCAACTAAACGGACACTCCTTTTGGGGGTGTCTGTGAGCCTTTCAAGAGTAAACCCACGATAATTCTGAGAGAGTCTGTGTTCTAATCACAACCATATCTCTACCACCCTCGCGGGTAACAGTGCCACCATCTTATCTGTTAAGTTGATAGCGGCGCTAGTAGTGAAGAATTTAGTAGTAACATTTCAGTTTACCTAGAAAAAATGAGAATATTTTAACCCGTCTTTCAATTTTAATGAAAATATATCTATAAATTTCAGTAAGTGAATAAATAAAACAAAAAATGGGGAACATTATTTACCATAAAGTTGATCATTTTGCATTTATTCAAATACTTAGGATAAACCAAAGAACAGTGAACCATATCCCATATCTCATTTATCAATGTTGATCAATGCTCAATCACTCACTTTGACATCAGTATAGGTATAGGTACAACACTATCACTGTCTATCTATCATAGATAACTCTCACAAATAATTATCTTGTTTACACGATTGCCGGATTCTATTGAAAGTCACTATAGTTACAATTTTGCCCACCTGAACAGGCGCTGTACCTACAGGCCTTGTTTCTGTAATGTCCTGTCTTCCACAGGTTCTGCCTCGGGCGGCTGTCGAAAGTCAATCGCAGTAAATTCGTTATACAAATGCGACGCCACATTGGGAGAGGCCTTCGCTTATACAACATCGGCGGTGAGTCCAGCGTACCGTATTCGCTAAACGACTTCCCTACTTCATTCCAAAACTATTTTGTTCGAAATACGTTTCACCAGCGAATAATACTGCGAAGGAGTCGGTTGCTCGTCTCTGCGAATCTGAGCGAAACCTGTTCGGACTCTTTCGACAAAGGAATAAACTTAATAATGTCTATTGCTTAAGAAAGTTTTATTTTAAAAATACATTTTATTCTTTCTTTCATTCTGAGCCGATAAAAAATACACTAGCTATGTACATTTTTGTTTTCGTTTAATGTTCCTACAGGGCGTCCCAAAGTTATGGGACATGAAGGGAAAGTAACTTAAATATCGTAGATAGGGTATTTTGCTGAAAGAAGACTTTATGTTATTTTTAAAAGTTAGTAATTCTGCATTCAAACATTCCCTAAAAATTACTTGCCTCGTCTGGGAATCGAACCGACTTAAATGTAAAAAAAAACCCCTACTTTTATGATGCCAAGTAACATAGTATTTTAAAAGACATGAACAGCGTGAAATTAATCATTCTAATCACGTTACAAACATACATGAAACTGGCGTAGTCAATTAAGTGGGTATTTTTTTGTAAATTCATTAATTAAATGGTAAAAATGTGTTCCCTCTTGTCTTAAGCAAATCGCCAATCTTTTAATGAGTCTGCTGCCTGTTGATTTTCTTATCATTTTATGGTGAAAACCTACTCGATATGATATGGCACAATTCTGTTTGTAACTCGCTCACGCTCTCGTATCGCTTTTTGTATAGAATATCTTTCACGTATCCCTAAAAGAAGAAATCTAATGGTGTAAGGTCCGGGGATATGGCTGGCCATCTAATCAATCCATTCGTACCAATCCAAGTAGGAAAACATTCATTTAGAAAATCTCTGCTCTCCGTCTATTATGAGCCGGAGCTCCATCTTCTTGACAAATCGTCTGCTTACTGCTAAAAACGAATAAATGCAGTTTCGGATGTTTTGAGTAAATGCGAATTGAAAGTTCAAACCAAATTTTATCTATGTTATGTCCCTGAAATAAACAAATGTACTTAAGAAAAATCGTGCATACCACTTTCAACCTTGTAAATAATAAAGTTTTGATTGATTTTTGTACAATATAATAGAAAAAAATACACAATTATTGTCGAAGTATCTGCATATATCCGGTTTTACCAGAATTTCAAAAATATGTAATAACTCCTTAAATCAGTGCTGTAACTTGCTCTTTTAATATTTATTATGTTAATAACTAAATCATGGTCTTATTAGCAGAAGAAAGACATTCCTTCTCTTATTTTCTTCTTGGAAATCACAACTATTTATTTATTTATTCGTTTTTACTTGTACACATTTTTTGTTAATTTACACTTATCAGAAAATTATACAAAAAATCACTCTTATAAACAAATAACTAAGGATCTTCTTGTTGTTCGATGATATTATCAATAAATTATAGTTGGTGAAAGCCATTGATAAATAAAATGCATTAAAAACTTAAAGTATTTTTTTTTTGTAGTAATAAGGTAACTAATTATACAATTGGATAACAAAAAAATATCAATCTTATCCTTGGGAGTTGCTCCTCAACTAAAGGTGACTTTATAGTCGTACTATCATTAGGTACTTATTTTTGTTCTTCAGAAGATTCTTCATCAGCTGCAGGCTCGGAAAACCAACCATGAAGCTTTTCAGGAATGATTTTTTTATTGCATAATCCAATGAGATCCTTCTTTTTGGCTTCACTTATGGGTACAGTATTCGTTCTTTTAATACCGAACGTATTAAAGAGACTATAGAGCGGAACAAAGGCTCTAAAGTGTTCGCAAGAGACATGTCTATTGGGTAAAGCAAGCTGACGAAGCTGAAGAGAGAAGACGGCAGTATAGCGTCGACCAAATCAGAGGTGCTGAGGAAGATTGAGAGCTTCTACGGACTGCTATACCTACACCTCAGTCGCAAAACCTATTAGCAGTTTGCACAAAGACCCAAGAGCCTAACTGACCCAACATTATACCGAATATATCCCGGACATCAGCCTGTACGAGATTAGGATGGCCCTGAAACAGCTCAAGAATAACAAGGCACCAGGAGAGGACGGAATTACATCAGAGCTTCTGAAAGCGGGTGGAACACCGGTACTTAAAGTCCTTCAGAGGGTCTTCAATTCCGTCGTGCTCGAAGGAATACCTAACGCCAGAAGCATGAAACAGAAGCGTAGTGACGCTGTTTCTCAAGAAAGGGGATAACACTCTGTTGAAGAACTACCGACCCATCTCGCTTCTGAGCCATCTGTATAAGCTGTTTTCGAGGGACCTGACGAATCGTTTCGAACGCAGGTTTGATAACTTCCAGCCTCCCGAACAAGCCGGTTTCTGAAAGGGCTATAGTACCATAGACCACATCCACATGCTGCGGCAAATTATACAGAAGACTGAGTATAATTTGCCATTATGCTTAGCGTTTGTGGACTATGAGAAAGCCTTCAATTCGATCGAGACATGGGCGGTGCTCGAGTCTCTCCAGCGTTGCCGTATTGACTATCGGTATATCGAGATGCTGAAGTGCTTGTACCACAACGCCACCATATCGGTCCGAGTACAGGAGCAGAATTCGGAGGCAATTCCATTGAAAAGGGTCGTGAGACAGGGAGATGTCATATCTCCGAAACTGATCACGAACGGACCGGAAGATGCCTTCAAGCTTCTGGAATGGCAGGAACGCGGCATCTATATCAATGGCGAGTACATCAGTCACCTTCGATTTGCCGACGACATAGTAGTAATGGCAGAGACGCTGGAGGACCTCGGCATAATGCT
The DNA here is from genome assembly GCA_947310845.1 of Yponomeuta plumbellus. Lineage (NCBI taxonomy): Eukaryota > Metazoa > Arthropoda > Insecta > Lepidoptera > Yponomeutidae > Yponomeuta > Yponomeuta plumbellus. The sequence goes on from OX371218.1 coordinate 9,385,103, forward strand.
CGAAGACCTCAGGCAAGTCGCCCAACGTGTGGGCCTTAAAATGAACATGGACAAAACGAAGGTCATGTCGAACGCCCCTTTTCTGCCCACCTCAATAACAGTGGGGAACTCGACTCTCAAAGTTGTAGACGAATACGTCTACTTAGGCCATATAGTCCAAGCCAGTCCAACTTCGTGAAAGAGGTCAATCGTCGAATCCAACTCGGCTAGGCAGCATTCGGGAAACTTAGAAAAGTATTTTCCTCCAATATACCTCAATCCCTCAAAACAAAACTATACAACCAGTGTGTGTAACCAGTGATGACTTATGACACTGTAACGTGGTCTCTTACTATGGGCCTCATAAGAAAGCTCAAGGTCACGCAATGAGCTATGGAAAGGATGCTCGGAATTTCGATGATGAGGTCCGTAGACGAACGAAAGTCGTCGACATAGCCCAGCGGATTAGTAAGTTGAAGTGGCAGTGAGCGGGGCACTATCACGCAGAACTGATGGCCGATGGGGCCGGAAACTGCTCGAATAGAGACCACATATCGGCAAGCTCAGCGTAGGACGACCGGCCACAAGATGGACAGACGATCTCATCCAAGTGGCGGGAAGACGATGCAAGCCGCGTCCGACCGGTCTTTTTGGAAATCCATGGAGGAGGCCTATGTCCAGCAGTGGACTTGTGGCTGAATGATGATGATGATGAAGCTCGATTGAATAAAATATGCCAGTATCGGTTTTTATCAGTAATAATTTTGTTGTATGCAGTCCTGTAATACTTACGGAAAAAATCTTACACGACTTTATTGTTTTTAATTATAGAAATATTAGAAACTTGAATGAATAAATGCCAGTATCTGTTTTTACCTGTTGTTATTTGGATAATCATACTCTGCACCATTACCAGAAAAACGTTTTAAACATATTTATGTAGATTTGCCTGTAAAAAATTTGACCATTTAGATGATAATGTTATTTATTATATTAAACCACTATGATTTTGGTCAAATTTCATACACTTATCTGTGTTTAAAAATAGTATCTTCGCTACTATTGGTTCTATCGTTTATTGGGTTTTACCAGTGGGAAGCCCGTAAAAAATTACATATAACTGCATTTATAACTCTATTTTGCCAAAAAGTGTATTTATTCGTTTTTAGCAGTAAGCAGACGAAATTAAGTTTTCTTGCTCCGCCGCGGAAATTTAACGCTGTTCCTTTCTTTTAAAATACTATGTTACTTCAGAAGAAATATTATTTTTTGGTCATTCTTTCGATTGAAATCATAAAAGTAGGGGTGTTTTTTTTACATTTAAGTCGGTTCGATTCCCAGACGAGGCAAGTAATTTTTAGGAAATCTTTGTATGCAGAATTAGATAGATAGATAATTTCTTTATTTACATAAGACACACACACGTATACGAATTACTGACTTTTAAAAATAACATCTTCTTCTTCTTCTTATTCGTCTTCTTTCAGCAAAATACACCATCAACGATATTTAAGGTAATTTCCCTTCATGTCCCATAACTTTGGGACCCCCAGTATATGTGATAATGTTTCCTGCAGGCGACGTGTACCTCGAATGTCTGGGCGAATATGCCATATTCGTGCAGAGCCCGCTTTGTAATAACCGCTACGGATGGTATCCTACCACCGTTATCAAGTTACAACAAGGTCAGTCCAATGGTCATTAATTTCCATCATAATCGTCATCATCAAGTGGCACTATCATGGCGCAGCATGGGTCCCGCAGGCCAATAAGGGTTCGCCGAATGTCTGAACGACTCCTCCATATTCTTGCAGAGACCGAACTGTAATCAGCGCTATGGATGGCATTACAGATCTGATTCCATTTGTCAAGGTATATACATGCAGTGTTACTTCGTTTGTCACCATTCTTGCTTCCTGATGACCGGTCTTTCTCTGCTGCAGCTTGTAACCTCAAGATCTTCAAGAGCCTTTTGCACGAGGAGTTTGCACCTTTGCTATCCTATCCCAGTCGGTGACAATAATTATAAATTACTAGCTGTTGCCCGCGACTTTGTTCTGGTAGGCTTTAGTTGAGAAAAGTGTTTGCAAATAAGTTACGAATACTTTTAACTTTGAAATTCAGAAAACTTTCATACTAACTTTGCACCCCCTCTTTTGGCCCCTTAAGGGGTGATTTTTGAAAAAATATTTTACACGTACTTCATGAATTTCAATAAAAAACCTTCATACTAAATTTCGTTCAAATAACTTCAAAAACGGCGAAGTTTCATGCTAACTTTGCACCCCCGTTTTACCACCTTAGAGGATGAATTTTCAAAAATCCTTTCTTAGTGCTCCCCTACGTTACAAAAGGGACCCCTGTGCAAAATTTCAAGTTTCTAACCCTTATAGTTTAGGCCCTGCGTTGATATGTCAGTCAGTCAGTCAGTCAGTCAGTCAGTCAGTCAGTCAGTCAGTCAGTCAGCTTTTCCTTTTATATATATAGATTTATATATACAGGGTTACAGGGAAAGTCGTACACAATATTAAAGGAGGTCATTATTTAGGTCATTTCTGATGGATTTTATTCTATTATATAGGGTCCGAAAATTAACCATTATGGAGATATTGACTGTTAAAGATTTAAAAAAAATATCAATATTTTTTGGCTTTTTGATTGCCTTTTTCTCAGAATAGAGCTCATAAAGTGTTTTTTAATGTATTTAGTTAAAAGGCATGTCAATTGATAAAAAAATATCAGCAAAAGCTGCACCTACTACTAACAGCTTTAAAAAAACTGCTCGGCAACGGTTAGAATTATTATTATATTTTTTCTCTAAATATTGTTCACATTAAAGCTCTTAAAAAATATTTACGTATGGAACTTATTCTGCAAATAATTTTAAATACTTCTACGACTCTTTAACTATTCAAAAATGTATAGGTATACATTTAATAGGTATGTGCATGAAATTTTAAAATAATGTTATTTGAGTAGGCTCTAGTGGTAGTACCGACATAACTGAACTTCGATACAAAAAAAATCTTTTTACTTCCTGGCACCTTTAAACTATGTAAAAAGGTCAGATAGGCTTTATTGTGCTCTGGAGACATGCTGTCTCAGGTGTTCAGGTACCTACCTATTTCAGTATTTCTTTTTTAGAATATTCTATCTATCTATTATTTTTGTGTTAGTCTGCTCGTGTGATTCTTCCGTGGTAGATGTGTTAATACGTGCTCTGTAAATGATTTGGGTTTTAGAAACTTTTACGTTTCTTTAGGTGTTAAAAAACGTATATCACTTGCTTAATACAAAAATCCAAACTAAGTCGCGTTTAACGAGAAATTATCAAAGAGCACGTATTTACTTGAACTAAAAATTTACCGTTTGCCATCTTAAGTGACACTTGGCTAACGTTTTGTCGATGTAATAGCAAGTGATTTACGTTTTTTAACACCTTAAGAGACGTAGAAGTTTCTAAAACGCAAATCATATGCAGAGCACGTATTAACGGGGTCCTGCTGTTTGACCAAAAGTCATTTGTCAAAATTACACTTGACAAACAATGTTTGACAAAAAATGCTTTCGCCAATTGATCATTTTACTACTAATCATTTTACAAAGGACTCACTTATCCAAATGATCAACACTTAAATTTACATTTTACAAATAATTATTTTACTTAATGAACATTTAACAACTGAGTTATCAGACAAAACTACTATTGGTCTAAAAACGTTTGATAAAATGTATTATTTGACAAATGTTTCGTTTATTAATCAATCTTACGAACGGGGGGTCGGCGATGTAAAGAATACGTGACAACAGAAATATAGTGCGACGACGCGCGTAGCGAAGCGGAGCGCGTCGGAGCGTTAGGTTCTCTATGTAAGATCGAAAACAGACTCGACTTTGATGCGTTCAACATTTTGTTAAATGACATTTGGACAAATGCTTCATTTGCAAAACATATTATTTGGTGAAATTAAAAAAGGTCAATTGACATTTTAATATTCAAAACACTTAACAAATGTAGTGTTTGCTAATGGATCATTTGCTAAGTGAGTTTTTGTAAGATGATACTTTTGTCAAATGTCTCGTTTGCCAAATGAACATTTGGTTAAACGTTGTTTGTCGAATGACCATTTGTCAATAATTTTTTGGTCAACCATTAGTAATCCCGTATTAACACATCTACCACGGAAGAATCACACGAGCAGACTAACACAAAAATAATAGATAGATAGAATATGCTAAAAAAGAAATACTGAAATAGGTAGGTACCTGAACACCTGGGAAAGCATGTCTCCAGAGCACAAAAAAGCCTATCTGACCTTTTTACATAGTTTAAAGGTGCCAGGAAGTAAAAAGATTTTTTTTGTATCGAAGTTCAGTTATGTCGGTACTACTACTAGAGCCTACTCAAAAAACATTATTTTAAAATTTCATGCAGATACCTATTAAATGTTATACCTTTTTGAATAGTTAAAGAGTCGTAGAAGTTTTTAAAATTATTTGCAGAATAAGTTCCACACGTAAATATTTTTTAAGAGCTTCAATGTGAAAAATATTTAGAGAAAAAATATTTAATTCTAACCGTTGCCGTGCAGTTTTTTAAAGCTGTTAGTAGTAGGTGCAGCTTTTGCTGATATTTTTTTATCAATTGACATGCTTTTTAACTAAATACATTAAAAAAAACACTTTATGAGCTCTATTCTGAGGAAAAAATCAATCAAAAAGCCAAAAAAATTTGATATTTTTTTTAAATCTTTAACAGTGAATATCTCCATAACGGTTAATTTTCGGACCCTATATATTAGAATAAAATCCATCAGAAATGACCTAAATAATGACCTCCTTTAATATTGAGTACGACTTTCCCTGTAACCCTGTATAGTTATCAGAATTTTATACCACCAAATCATTTCCATGTTTCGTGTCAATCCTCGACAGAGTAGAAATTTCCCGATGACCGGTCCTTCTCTCCCGCAGGGGTAATTCTCAAGCTCTTCAGCAACGAGGAGTTTGCGGCCCAGCTCCCCGCTAAGGTGGCCCAAGGGTACGTGGCTGTCGAGCAGATGAATAAGATGTGCACTATCCGCATCAGCTTCGTCAAGGGATGGGGCGTCGAGTACAGGTTTGTGATGAACGAATGAACGAAATGAACGAACGATGATTTGTGTGAACGAATGAATAGATAGACATTCTTTGTTGCACTAAAATGAGGGCTTTTCAGAGCGTCATTAAAAAAAACAATAGTACCGCAAATTACCAATAGATGGTGCTGACGTCATGACATCACTGTACCTTATTTGTGGTGCCTGTCCTATGTTTTTACAAAAATGCACAATGCATGGGCTAGTCATGAGCACAGACACAATTCACGTACCTACGTATGTAATAAACAAAGTAAAAATACTTCGATAACTTTCAAGTTTCAACAGTTTCTAAACAAAGTCTAGTTTATCACAGATTAATAACTATTAAAACCACAGACCTAAAAACATGATGACATTTTGGTCTTCTTGCAGCGCCATCTAGTTTTTTTTAATGAACTCAACTGACAGCTGTCAACTGTCATTGAAAAGCCCTCATTAACCTACTATGGTAGGTCACCTCAGGTTCTTACCTTTTTTTACTGTTTTCTTGAATAAAATATCTTTATCTATCTTTATCTACTGATAAAATTTCATTTACTCCCCTGTCTGAGGAATCGCATGTTAATTTGACGGTGGCACTTTTATCATAATGTAACATTGTGGAAGTTTTTGACAAACTTTGTTTTATTAGTTTGAATGACTTTTCACCCTCTTCTGTACATTCAAATTTAGCTTTCTTTAGGCAATCATACAATGGCTTCAATATTTTTGCCATTATTTTGCAGTCCTCTAAGTTAACTTTTCCTAAAAATTACTTAACCTTCTTAACATTTTCTGGACGCGGCAATGAATGAATGTTGTGGTTTAATTTTACTTTTAATTACTTTGACACCTGTTTTATTTAGGTACATCTTTTTTAAGCTTTAAGTTGATTTGAGAAAAAATGGTCAGAGTGGAGTTTTTTTTTCGCTGCCTTTTTCTCCACTACAGACGGCCCCAAGGCAGCGGCTAACATTATACATAACTGTATGTACATTGACATTCAACAAGCAGGATGTAAATTCTTTACGTTGAAATAAATTTCTGATTCTGATTCTGATTCATCAAATCCTAAAACCTTTAAATTTACCACAAATAAAATTGAATTTGTTAATTTTAATCTTTAATCCTGATTCCTTTATTCTTTGAAGTAGGTACTAGTTTGTGTTTCTGTTAGTGTCAAATGTAGGCATCACAATTTGCCGCCATTATCGGGGGTCATCGTCCACGGAGCTGTACAGAGATAAATTAATTAAATATAGGTAATTGATCGAAGCGACTGAGCTCGAACTAAATCTTGGAGTACTTAGGTACTTACTTACTGCGCTGGCTCAGTGACCCGAAGTGGGTCTTGGTTTCCGACACAAGATGTCGCCACTTGTCTCTGCCCGCCGCGGGCTGTTCCTTCCAGCATCCTTCCAGCGATGTTTGGGGCGGCCAACCGGTCTTAGGCCGCTTAGCAACCCCGAGTAGTTTCTGTTCAACTCGTACATCCTTTATGGTACTGACTCACGTGCTCATTAGTAGCACGAAAGCATGCTTTTAATGAGCAAGTGCCTTATCCCAATCTTTTCTGTATTTTTGTATTCCATGTTCTAATCTATCCGTCTTCCTTTTTTTGAGGTTTGCTAACCTCAGACTGCATTGTTGTTGTCAGTGTTACTGTCTTAAGAAATCATAAACTTATTTCAACGTAAAGAATTTACATTCTGTTTGTTAAATGTCTATGTGCCTACGTACAAAAAAGATTGGGAGCACTTGCTCAACATAAGCATGCTTTCGTGCTACTAATGAGCACGTATGTCAGTACCACACGTGACCAAGCCAACGGGCTCGATGCTATTTCGTTTCTCTTTTTCACATCATCCGAAAAGTAACGGCACGTGATGGTGAGGTACAGCTTTATCTTTGATTATGCCACATATTTTTTGTGGTCGTGCATTAAAGTGTTGTCTCTCCTGTTTAACCGACAGGTGGCAGTCCGTGACCTCGACTCCGTGCTGGATAGAAGTGCAACTGCACTGGCCTTTGCAGCACCTAAACCGAATCCTCGCCCAAATGAAAAAGCCCACCTCCAGCTCCGTGACCGAAGGTTAGTGTCTAGTGCAGCTTAAACCAGTTGGGCTCATAGACTGGCCAATTTGGAAGTCCACAGACTCACCACTTCGGAAGTCCATAGACTCACCAATTTGGAAGTCCATAGACTCACTAATTTGGAAGTCCATAGACTCACCAATTTGGAAGTCCATAGACTCACCAATTTGGAAGTCCATAGACTCACCAATTTGGAAGTTCATAGACCACCAATTTAGAAGTCCACAGACTCACCAATTTGGATGTCCACAGACTCACCAATTTGGAAGTCCATAGACTCACCAATTCAGAAGTCCACAGACTCACCAATTCGGAAGTCCATTGACTCACCAATTTGGAAGTCCATAGACTCACCAATTTAGAAGTCCATAGACTCACCAATTCGGAAGTCCATAGACTCACCAATTCGGAAGTCCACAGACTCACCAATTTGGAAGTCCACAGACTCACCAATTGGGAAGTCCATTGACTCACCAATTTGGAAGTCCATAGACTCACCAATTTAGAAGTCCATAGACTCACCAATTCGGAAGTCCGCAGACTCACCAATTCGGAAGTCCATAGACCACCAATTTAGAAGTCCATAGACTCACCAATTCGGAAGTCCTCAGACCACCAATTTAGAAGTCCACAGACTCACCAATTCGGAAGTCGAAAACGCAGCACGAAAGAAAATCTCAAAACTGCTTTTCTGTTGATGAATAATATTAAAAAAAGAATATTTTATTTTCCAGATGTGGCCCTTTCCCAGATGAACTAAAGAGATGGTGGGGAAAAAACAATGCTATTATAATTAATTCATACATAAGGTATTATTATATACATAATATTAGAAAGCACCACAGAAACGGCAAATTCAAAGTGTAGCTAGAAAATCGAATAGCTCCAATACATTATTTTCAATCAATGCTCGAGATAAATAAAATACAGAAAAATACAGGAAATAAATAACCAGTTACTTTACTACCTTGAAAATAATAATTAAAAATCATTATATTGGTGAGCCTGTCCACCGAAAATTCTACATTTTAAATAGTTACGGTCGAGTTAAATCTGTTTTATTTAACCACAGTGGAATCGGCCCTGAGATATTATGCAGCGTGGCCTTGTTGGCAATGTAAAAAAGTTGTTATATTTTAACAAATCTCTTTTCATGATTTTTTTATTTATTAAAAGACGATTATTTAAAGAAACGTATTAGAAATAATTTATTTGCCAGAATACACACATTGATATTTAGAACTAGAACTTTTACAGTCTAAACTTATCTTTTAGAATATACCTCGGCTACTATCGGATAGCATCGATTATATTGTAATAAGGTAAGGCTTATTTTGTTTGTTATTTATAACTTTACATAACTTTCCAAAATAGTGAAGAAAAGTTTTGTACAGAGCAGGAAGTAGTATTACACTCGTGTGCTTTCGGCGAAAACCGAAGCCTACTCTAGAGCCCGAGGTATATTCTAAAAGGCAACTGACTGTACTGGAGTTAAAAATTAGGTACCTATTATTATTATATACCTAGGTTTGATTAGTGTCAGCTGACTGACTGACTGACTGACTGACTGACTGACTGACTGACTGACTGACTGACTGACTGACTGACTGACTGACTGACTGACTGACTGACTGACTGACTGACTGACTGACTGACTGACTGACTGACTGACTGACTGACTGACTGACTGACTGACTGACTGACTGACTGACTGACTGACTGACTGACTGACTGACTGACTGACTGACTGACTGACTGACTGACTGACTGACTGACTGACTGACTGACTGACTGACTGACTGACTGACTGACTGACTGACTGACTGACTGACTGACTGACTGACTGACTGACTGACTGACTGACTGACTGACTGACTGACTGACTGACTGACTGACTGACTGACTGACTGACTGACTGACTGACTGACTGACTGACTGACTGACTGACTGACTGACTGACTGACTGACTGACTGACTGACTGACTGACTGACTGACTGACTGACTGACTGACTGACTGACTGACTGACTGACTGACTGACTGACTGACTGACTGACTGACTGACTGACTGACTGACTGACTGACTGACTGACTGACTGACTGACTGACTGACTGACTGACTGACTGACTGACTGACTGACTGACTGACTGACTGACTGACTGACTGACTGACTGACTGACTGACTGACTGACTGACTGACTGACTGACTGACTGACTGACTGACATATCAACGCAGGGCCTAAACTATTAGGGTTAGAAACTTGAAATTTTGCACAGGGGTTCCTTTTGTAACGTAGGGGAGCATTAATAAAGGATTTTTGAAAATTCATCCCCTAAGGGGGTAAAATGGGGGTTTAAAGGTAGTATGAAACTTTGCCGTTTTTGAAGTTATTCGAATGAAATTTGGTACGAAGGTTATTCATTTAAAATTATGATATACGTGTAAAATAGTTTTTTCTAAATTACCCCTTAAGGGGGAAAAGGAGGGGGTGCAAACTTCGTATGAAACTTTGTCGTTTTTGAAGTTATTCGAATGACATTCAATATGAAGGTCCTTCATTAAAAGTTATGAAAAACATGTAAAATATTTTTTCGAAAATCATCCCTTAAGGGGGTAAAAAAGGGGGTGCAAAGTTAGTATGAAACTTTGTTGTTTAAAATTTTGCACAGGGGTTCCTTTTGTAACGCAGGGGAGCACTAAGAAAGGATTTTTGAAAATTCATCCGTTAAGAGTGTAAAATGGGGGTTCAAATTTAGTATGAAACTTTGCCGTTTTTAAAGTTATTTGAATGAAATTCGGTACGAAGGTTCTTCATTTAAAAAAATAACACGTGTAAAAAAGTTTTGTTAAAAACATCTCTTAAGGGGGAAAAAGAGGGGTGGAAACTAAGTATGAAACTTTGCCGTTTTTGAAGTTATTCAAATGAGATTCATTAGGAAGGGCCTTCATTGAAAGTCATGAAAAACATGTAAAATAGTTTTTCGAAAATCATCCCTTAGGGGGGTAAAAAGGGGGGGGGGGTGCAAAGTTTGTATGAATCCCTTAAGGGGGCAAGGGGGGGATTGCGAATTTAGTATGAAAGCTCTTTCGAATGCGCTAAAAGTATGCATATCTTATTTGCAAATACTTTACTCAACTAAAGCCCACGCGGACGTAGTCGCGGGCAACAGCTAGTAGAATATAAAGCATTTATTGTCGACCTCTGTGGCGGAGTGGTTAGCGCATCTGCCTACCATGCGAGAGGTCCCGGGTTCGAATCCCGGCTGGGGACAAAAAAAAAGAAAGCCAGGTCTTGGATGTTTACATGTTTGTGACGTCGCTGTTTCTGGTTCCCACGACACAGGGTATCCTAGTGTAGGGCCAGAAGCAATGTATGCCTGTATGTAGGTAAATCTTAAAAAAAAAGTCAGGTCGAGCCTGAGCATTATGCTACCAAGTCAACGCAAATAGACGGCGGTTTGTGCAAATGAGACGTGGATAGTTTGTTCTATAAATATAACATTTCACATTTACATAACATTTACATACAGGCACATACATTGCTTCTGGCCCCACACTAGGATACCCTGTGTCGTGCAAACCAGAAACAGCGACGTCACAAACATGTAAACATCCAAGACCTGGAGTTTTGTTTTTCTCCCCAGCCGGGGATCGAACCCGGGACCTCTCCCATGGTAAGCAGATGCACTAACCACTACGCCACAAAGGTCGTCAAAATATATTTTCGACTGCTCAATGCGAGAACATCGTGGAAAAGGACTAAGGCTCGATTACCGAATTGAGAATTTACACTAAGTAGGTAAATACTTTTTCCGAGCGGTTCCGTGCTTCGCAAGGCACGTTAAGCAGTTGGTGCCGGCTGCCGTCGATAGATGGCAGTCGTTAAGCCAAGTCAGAGGCCTTAGGGCGGCTTGAAAACTTCTGACAGTAAGACCAGTCTTACAAGCCTCCACCAATCCGGACTTGGCCCCCATGGTGGAGTATGGCCTATACCTTCCTCAGGGAAGAGACCCGTGGCCCTCGGTGGGGACATAATGGGTTGATGATGGTGAAATACTTAAGTAACGTGCTGTCACGCTCTTTTCTAAAGAAATTTGATGGGACAGCACTACAGTTAAGTAATTAGGTACTTAGCGAAATTCTCAATTCTGAAATTGGCCCTAAGCTGTTTTTAGAATTAGCGTTTTCAATTAAAAAAAAATAGGAACTTTATTTGTACAATTATTGTACAAATAAAGTGTCTCTTTTTCTCATTATTCCAGCTTTTTCGGAGTAAATAAAATCGCGTTAAAAAGAAAAAAATCAATGAATAAAAAATTGTATGATTCGAAATATCACGTTGTTCTTGCAAGGGTGCGAATTATCTTATCAGATAATTTAAGTAATAAATTCATAATTAAACTAACATTTATAAGTAATTACATTACATAAACTCACGCATTTATCCCGGAGGGGTATTCAGATATCAGGGTTTGTCATTTTCCACGAATATGGCAAACTTTTTTAACTTTATCAACATTATGCTATGCTCAAGTTATTTTAAAGATATTACTTTGTGCACTAATAAAATCAAATCTGCTACTATTGTTTGGTGAACGGGTGCTTTGCTAATTGGCCAATAAGACAAAGCTTTTTACTTTAGATGTTGATACTACACGAAAACATGGCAATTTGTTTACTTACTAATGCATATAAATTTAAATAAATGTTACATCTTAAAAAGGTATGAATATTAAAATGCTGACGATGTTTCACTTCTCTTTAAAATTGACACTTCTAGAAACCTTAACCCTAGAGTGGTCGCGTGGATTACATATGTAATTTAATCTTAATTTTGTTTGTTACGATTTTCTGTAAGAAAAAGCTTTTTAAACACTTAAGTCTAAATGATAAATAATAAAAAGGATACTACTTGTTTTTTGTTACTTATAAATTGGCCTACATGTGTAACTCAAGCGACCACATACGCTTCTACATACAGCGCGAATACTGCAGGGTTAACATAGTCCAAGAAGAACTAAGTTCTACCGAAAATTGGCTACATAGACATAACCTCGAACTCAACTCGAAAAAAACTAAAATCATGCAGTTCAGAACAACCCAAAAACAACCTATTATACTAAAAGACCTATTGGAAAAAATTAAATTAGAGGAGCTGACAGATTTTACTTTACTTGGTATAACTATTGACCACTACCTTATTAGTACAAGGTTACTACCTTAACTGGAAAAAGCACATAGAAAAAGTGGAACACAAAATATCATCATTCATCTACCCTCTAAACTTACTAAAGTCCAATACAAACTATACCACAGCACTATCAGCATTCTACGCCTATGCGTACGCCTGGGTGAATTACGGAGTAATACTATGGGGAGATAGCACTAAATTCAACGACCTTTTTATACTACAAAAGAAATGCATGCGGATATTAGTTAATATTAAACAAAGACAAAGCTGTAGGCCGCACTTTATAAATAATAAAATACTAACCTTACCCTCTATATATATATTTCAAGTATGTAAATTTGTATATCAAAATCGACATCTTTTCCAAACGAATGACGAAAAAAACCCTGACTACACAGTGCGGCGCGCAAACAAACTAATACAACCTATAGCGCCAAAACTGACGATCACACAAAAAAGCCCTAACTACAGATATGTTAAAATCTACAGCAAACTACCTGACTCCATCAAAATTGACATAAACCAAGCGATTTTCACAAAAAAAAATAATTGATATTTCTAGAAAAAGCCTACTGCTCAGTTAAGGAATACGTGGGCTGCTACTTATGTATGCGGAATAGAAAAAATAAACAAATGTATATGGCTAAATATGCTTTTATTGTTTTTCAAAGTATTCTCCACTATGATCGATGCACTTTTGCATTCGATGAAACCAATTTGTAAAACACTTTTTCCACTCTGATTGAGGTATCTCCAAAACGTGCTGTTTGAACGCATCTACGGCATCTTCACGGGTCGAAAATCGTTGACCACGTAATTTATTCTTTACATTTGGGAATAAATAGAAATCGTTGGGAGCCAAATCAGGGCTGTACGGTGGATGACCCATCAATTCTATTTTTTGACCATCCAAAAATGTAGTTGTTTCCTGAGATGTATGACAGCTGGCATTGTCATGGTGAAGTATGATTCTGCGTCGCTGGTTGTTTTGGCGTATTTCTTCAAATACTTCCGGCAAACAAATGGTCGTGTACCACTCCGAATTAACCGTTCTGCGATTCTCCAGTGGTATTGTAGCCACATGGCCATTAATACCAAAAAAGCAGGCCACCATGTGCTTTACAGTGCTTTTTGCACGAGGCACTTTCGTAGGGTTCGGCTCATTTTGAAACACCCAAACTGTTGATTTTTGTTTAGTTTCGGGATCGTACGCGTAGATCCAGGATTCCTCACCTGTGTAGATATTATAAACAGATTTTGAGTCGCCTCCGTTGAATTTTTTTAAGGTTTTCTTACACCATTCGACGCGAGCATCTTTTTGATCCTGAGTTAAGTTGTGCGGGATCCAACGCGAACAAATGTTTTTTACAGACAAATGTTCATGTAATATCCTATGAATGCTCGTCATACATATGCCCAGAATAGCCTCTATCTCGCGATACGTAACATGGCGGTCTTGCATTATTAGTTTTCGCACAGCTTCAATATTTTGTGGCACAACCACCGATTTCGGGCGACCTTCTTTAACTTCGTCCGTGAGCTTACTGCGCCCGCGATTAAACTCACTTAACCAGTGATACACAGTCGTTTTTAATGGAGCTTCACCACCAAAAGTCGAAGTTAATTGATCTACGCACTGTTGTTGCGTTAAACCACGTCGAAAATGGTAATAAATCATAGCACGAATATTTTCACGAGTGAGTTCCATTTTTTCAGCGATATGACATTTTAAACCCAACAAAAACAAAACACTAACGTATATAAGAGAAAAATATTAGCGGCCCGTATTTAAAAAAAGAACGAATTTGACCATGGAGGTCAGACATTGCGTTTAAAATTATTGGAATCCCAGATTCCGCATGCATAAATAGCAGCCTATGTATATGGACGATAAAAACATGATACAAAATAATGTTATTTAAGTTAAAATATCCCATTTTAGTTTAAGACGTACTATTATTATAGGCATTTATAGGTACTAATAATTAAACTTGTCTTATAATTATAAACTGCATGTTGCAATGCCCTTACGGGGCTCATGTTGTGTACTGGAATTTAATTTAAGAACATGATATGTACCACATGACGCAAATAAACAAATATGATGATGATGATGGTTCCGACCGATTTCGGCCATGGCGACCACTTTGACCCCTAATCAGAGATGTGGCGCTGGTGCGCTCGAAGATGGCTTATGTAGCCTATCTTCGCGGCGAAACTCCGTGCACACTGAGGGCATGTGAGAATGCCGTTCTCATAATTATAAGTTATGGCAGCAGGTGGGCGAGCCTTTAACTGGTCGCGTTTGGTATCCAGGTCAGCTTTACGCTGAACCTCGAACTCGCGTACTTGGCTGTTCACGATCCTGCGCCATTCTGTCCGCTGTGCTGCCAAACGTTCCCAGCGGGAGGGCTCTATGTTGCATCTCTTCATGTGTCGCTTTTGGACATCCTTGTACCGGAGGAGGGGACCGCCATGATTCCGCTTGCCCTCCTCTAGTTCAGAATAGAAGATGCGCTTCGTCACTCTTTCCTCCGCCATACGAGATACGTGACCGCACCACCGAAGCTGTCGACGCATTAAATAGGCCTCAATGCCACCAACATTGGCTCGTCGCAGAACTTCGGTATTTTGCACTCTATCAGACCATCTGATCTTCATTATGGTACGGAGGCATTTAAGGTGGAAGCGATCCAGAGTGCGAATGTGGCGGCGGTATACACACCATGTCTCAGAGGACTATAAGAGGTTTGGCAGCACGATTGCCATATATATCGAAATCTTAGTGGCCAACTTAAGGTCATGAGAGCAGAAGACCTTGGAACATAGCTTGCCGAATGCTGCAGCTGCGGCACCGACCCTGCTATTGATCTCAGCACCAAGGTCACACTTGGATGTTACAGTGTTCCCCAGATAGCGGAATTTATCCACCTGCTTCAGCACATCCTCACCAAGTTTTATGGCCAGTGTCGTGACCGTGTATGTCCAGGGACATCACCTCCGTCTTATTGACACTGATCTTCAGGCTGAACTTACGGCAGGCTTGGTGTAATGTGGACATTAGCTGTTGCAGGCCGTCTGGGGATTCTGCTACGAAGCACAGGTCATCAGCATACATGATCTCGGTGATCAGTGCGTGTGAGACTTTAGTGCGAGCCTCAAGTCTAGCCAAGTTGAAAAGGCTGCCGTCTGTGCGGAAGCGGATGCGAACTCCTTGAGAAACAGTTTGCAAGACTTTTCTAACTACCACCGCAAAGTCTAAGGCGAACAGAGTAGGTGCTAAAACGCAACCTTGCTTCACCCCACAGGTAACGGGGAAGAAGTCTGTCTGATCACCGTCTGCGGCAGCGCAGCATTGCATGTCGTCATGCAGGAGTCTAAGCAGTCTCACAAACCTTCCCGTGCACCCAAGCTTACCTAGCACCAACCATAGAGCTTCCCGAGGCACGCTGTCGAAAGCCTTCTCTAGGTCAACAAAGCAAAGGTACAGCTGACGACCCTGTTCTCTGCTCTTTTCTTGCAGTTGACGCACAGAGAATATAGCTTCGCATGTGCCTCGATCCGGTCGGAAGCCAAACTGGGTTTCTGGCAGAATCTTTTCGGAGAAGTTCTTTAGGCGGTTTAAGAGAACTCTAGCAAAGACCTTTCCGGGGGCTGAAAGAAGTGAAATACCACGATAAGCGTTGCCGTCAGATCGGAAACCTTTGTTCTTGTAGAGAGCACTTATGCGCGACACTTTAAAGGTATCCGGAACGCGCTCCTGCTCCCACATGCGAACAAATAGTTCCCAGACCAGCGTATGCAACTCCTCTCCGCCGTATTTTATCAGCTCTCTCGGTATGAGGTCAATACCAACCGCCCTTTTGTTTTGCGTGGCAGTAACAACCTCGTCACGCAATAGAGGCTCGTCCAGCTCAAAGGCAAGAGGGAGCTGAGGCATTAAGCGGATAGTTTCTAGATCAGCTGATCGATCCACATTTAGCAGAGTATTGAAGTGCTCCGCCCAGCGCTTTAGTACATCATCCTTGTTCGTCAACAGATGACTACCATCTAGAGACCTTAAAGGCACCCTCACGTGGTAGGATGTACCAATCAGCTTACGTACCACACTGTAAAATTCTCCCAGCTGGTTTGTGTCAGTGAGCCATTGCATGTGTCTAGCTTTGTCCTGCCACCACTTGTCTTTCATATGACGAGACAGCTTGCGCAATTCGAGGTCACTAGCTTTAACAGCAACAACCGCAACGCTTCCTCTTTGCCTTCTGTGCTGTCGCAGGAGATCTCGGTGTTTATCGAATGCTACCCTCAGGATTTCATCATTTCCATCAAACCAGTCTTCGTTGCGACGGAACTTTTTGCCCAGTGCAGTTGAAGCGGTATTTATGATATGAGATGACAAAGTTCCCCAGGCAGCATCAACATCACCTACCTCATTGACGGGCAACAGCTTTTCAGACAGGGCTTCAGCGTATTTTTCCCTGACCGCGCGATCTTTTAGCTTATCCATGTCCAAAGACGCAAGCTTTTTTATAGAGGATCTACGCAGACGACGGAGGCGTATTCGCAGCTTAGTGACAATAAGCTGGTGGTCAGACCAACAGTGCGCACCACGCATAACGCGGGTGACTTGTACTTGGCTGAAATCTTTTTGCCTCCCGATTGCATAGTCAATCAAATGCCAATGCTTGAATCTTGGGTGCATCCATGTTGTTTTGTACTTGGCGGCAAGTCTAAACATAGTGTTCGTAATTGCCAGACCGTATTGAGCACAAAGACTGAGCAGCAACTGGCCATTGCTGTTCATGTTGCCAACTCCATGTCTACCCAGAAATCCAGGCCAAGCCTCGTAGTCCCGACCAACCCTGGGATTGAAATCGCCCAGCAATAAAACCTGCTCTTTGGCGTTTATGCTAACGAGGCAATGAGTCAATTCCTCATAGAACTTGTCCTTGATGTCATCAGACTTGTCTAGCGTTGGAGCATAAACACTGATGACATTAAGGTAGTAAATCGACACAATCGAGGCTAAGTAAAAAAAAATTTATAAATGTATTTATAACATGTATAGCTAGATTATGTATTTGTATTTTATATTTAAAGTGAACTGTCTAGTATGTTTTACTTGTTAATATGTAAAAGTAGAACCTAAATTACTAACGCGAGCTGAACACATATGTGTCAGTGTATCTTAGTCTTATGGCCTGCGCAGAGGACGGACTTTTCTCCGCGGCGGAGAAAAAAGTACGCTCCGCGAATAAAAAGTCCTCCGCGGATTAACCGCGAACTCAACGCACACGGGCGTGCAAAATACTGGGTCCCTCCCCTTAAATTTTATCGTGGACTAAAGTCCGTAGTCACACGAGTTCTATTTTTTTCGGGGACTCTCGCGTACCTACTTTAATCCGGTCCGCTCCCTGCATGTCCTCGGTTATTCGGCGGATTTTTAGTACGCGGTATTGCATGTTAGTTTTTAAGTACCTTGCGCTGTATTTTGTTTAACAGCTGTAGCAACGTTTATTGCAGTAAATAAATTGAAATTGAATTACTTTGTGTAATACTTTAATTCTCCTTGGTAATACCTACTTACTTTTTAATTTACTTTACGTGTGTTTTGATAACAATAACCTCTTTGCGCTTGACTTCGAAGAGTTTCGATATCAAGTGTACGGTGGAAAATAGTATTTGTTATGCAAGGCTGCAAAGTGGTTATTTTCACCAATATTACTTATGCCCGGTTCCTATAATATACGCCTACCGGCTACGATCCGTTTTCCCTACAATTTATTGACGGTTCGTAGGAATTTCGTAGGAATTGTAACCGATCGTAAGCAAAAACGAAGCGTTTTGTGGATATTGGAACCGGGCATTAGTAGGTACGACAAAAATATTTTATGGGTTTTCAATCTTAATTAAAGGACTATCCAAAAATAATAATTTCGTTACTGGCCGCTAAAAATAAAAATCATGCCAAGGGTCCATACAAAATTACCCAAACCCCTTTGTGTATCCAAGAAAATGGAGCCCATTTCGAGCAATTAATTAATTACAGTCTGTTTTTTCATTCAATGCAAAAAAATATATATTGTCACGTTGACATCTCCATACAATTCTTAGGCTGTCAATGTCTGAATGTTGCTAGTACGTAAAAACCAAATAACCCCATTTTACTTCCAAGTTAAATTGTGTATGCTACGCAGGTGTTTTTTTTTAGACTTTGCTCTTACGAGTAATTCAATTTTAATGTCTTTGATGTGATAAGGATTTTGGTCACATGAGTCTTCTATTCACGGTAAAAAAAATCTACCGATTTAACCTATAGCTTTTATAGCGGTAGCACCGCGTCATTTTTTTTGCATAGAATTAAAAAACGGACTATACGTAGTTTCGATAGCCGTTGTTGCGATTTTTTTTCCACTGCCTCCCTTAGGAGTTTCAACAATCGTGTGATTGTGTTTGTACCTGCCTTTCGTCAGCCTTTTTAATTTCAGAGTGCGAACCTTCCAAAACATTGTTTCTGTAAAGCCGGGTCCGCTGCGCCATGTTACGCGTGTTACAAAAAGCGTAACACGTAAATATAATAAAAATGGGACGTGGTATAACACGTTAAGTGTTACATAACGTTATGTTACGTGTTACGTAACACGTAAAGTGAAAATTCCACTCCCCATTTTTGTTTTAATAACGTGTTACATTTTTTGTAACACGCGTAACATGGCGCAGCGGACCCGGCTTAAGAGCGCCTACAAGTCACGCTATGATCTGGTACCGCTCTCACTGTTTGTTACGAGATTAGCTATTGTCTTCTAACCGGGTAGCTTCACATCAAAGACATTAAAATTGAATTACTCGTAAGAGCAAAGTCTAAAAAAAAACACCTGCGTAGCATACACAATTTAACTTGGAAGTAAAATGGGGTTATTTGGTTTTTACGTACTAGCAACATTCAGACATTGACAGCCTAAGAATTGTACAATAATTATGTCAACGTGAAAATATTTTTTTTTGCATTGAATGAAAAAACAGACTGTTGCGGATCCGTTGTCGCGATATAGGGTTCGGGAGTGTAGTCGGTAGAAGTAAAAGTAGGGTATCCAGAGGCAGATAAGTTTTTAATTATCTTTAGGGTATAAGAAAGGCACCTTCATCATCAACCCATTATGTCCCCACCGAGGGGCACGGGTCTCTTCCCTGAGGAAGGTATAGGCCATACTCCACCACGGGGGCCAAGTCCGGATTGGTGGAGGCTTGTAAGACTAGTGGCTGGTCTTACTGTCAGACAGAAGTTTTCAAGCCGCCCTAAGGCCTCTGACCGGCTTAACGACTGCCATCTATCGACGGCAGCCGGCACCAACTGCTTAACGTGCCTTGCGAAACACGGAACCGCTCGGAAAAATGCCACTAGCGTTAGTCATAGACGGTGACCCATCCATGGACTGAACGCGTCGTATGTTGCTTAACCTTAGAGTTTAAGATCACTCAGGCAGCCGGGTCTACGCGCGATTTGGAGAAGACATATCTATACTTATTTATCGCCACATAGACAAATAACACGAGAAATATCAAGCAAAAATAAACAATACCAAATAAATACCACAGAACACAACAAGCAGGGGACATCAGCTATGTCCATGAGGCGGTAAAACGGTCTCAGGCTGAGTAATTACTGCGGGCTTATTGCCCACAGCACTGGTTTCCAGCGAAGGTCTGGGCTAGTGACCCACGGAACATCGCATCGAGTCGGATAAAGTATACAATTAATGACCCGTTTTCAGAACTAAAAAAAAATCTAATGGCTGTCAAAGCAATGCAATTTTGGACCTCAGCCCAATAGCCATGTGTGATACATCATCGAATAGGTCTCGGCGAGCTGAACAAAAGTTACTATGACGCCAACAGCCAAATGTTTGTCCTTTCGGAGTTATATTGTATTGAAAATGTTAGTTTTTTTTTTTCAATACAATATAACTCCAAAAGGACAAACATTTGGCTGTTGGCGTCATAGTAACTTTTATTCAGCTCGCTGAGACCTATTCTTAACATGGCTATTGGGCTGAGGTCCAAAACTGTATTCCTTTGACAGCCGTTAGATTTTTTTTTAGTTCTTCTGAAAACGGCTCATTGCCGCAGTCGCTACAAAACGTCATTCATAGAAAGGGGATTCTCCGAATTCGTTACAGAATGTAAGTAATGAAAAATTTCGTGCTACATATTTTATTGGATTTAATTGATTTGAATTTGATTTACTTAACTTTTATTTAGTCAGAATCAGAATCAGATGTCAGAGTTGATTTAGACTTGCAAAAGTTAATACTTCCTTTATGGGGCACTGTATAAGGTTCTACAACAAGATACCCCAAGATATATTATTAGAGTTACCTCCAACGCGATTTAAGAATTGTGTTATGCACACTCTTTGCAAAAAAGCTTATTATAAAATCAACGATTATTTAGAAGACAAGGACGTATGGCACTAAATAGTATTTTAATATTAAATTTAATCAGAGGATAAATGTGTCTAGTGTTCAACACATCCAAGATATTATTTTGGAGGTTTGATTTGTATTAGCTTTAAGGTGATTTGAGAAAAGATGGTCAGAGTGGAGTTTTTTTTCGCTGCCTTTTTCTCTACTACAGACGGCCCCAAGGCAGTGGCTAACATTATACATAACTGTATGTACATTGACATTCAACAAGCAGAATGTAAATTCTTTACGTTGAAATAAATTTTTGAATTTTTAATTTTTTTTTTTAATTCAAAGAATCGAATTTAATGTAAGTGGTGGTGGCGTAGTGGGGTTGACCCATAGATATTCAGATGTCTGTGGGTTGACCCTTGCTTCTCGATCATGAGGGTCGGGGCTCAAACCACGCATGTTGTACCAATGACTTTTAGTTACGTACATTTGTTTATTTGTTTGTTTGTTTGTTTATTTGTTTGTACAGCTACACTATTCGCTGACAAATTATTGTCCCCGGATAACGGCGACAGGCTTGCCACTTGTCACGTTGGGACCTAATAAGCTAGGCAAAACGTGGGCCCAGTTCTAATAATTGGTGCCTCTGCCTACCCCCTCGGGGACAACGGGCGTGATTTTTTTTTATGAATTTAATGTGATATCATTTTAATTTAATTACATCTGATTCCAATATATAATTTATTTAATTACATCTGATTCCAACATACAAACATTATCATTGATGACAAAACCAATTTTATGTAAAATATCGGCACCCACGATACAGGCTCAGCCTAGTGTGAGGACACAGTCACCACTTCATAATGTTATCAGATATTAATTTCAATTGCCGTAAATTTAAACTAAGATTAATAATTATTAATCCATTGCATGTAACATAATTTAATTGGCAATAAACAATTTTTACTTTTACTTTGTACTATTTTCAAACAAAACGAATTTGCAGTTTTCTTAAAAATGTGATTCAAATGTTTTTGTTGTTTATTGTGAAATTCTGTCGCCCCCGAAAAGTGCCGGCGAGGCGGGCGGCCCCCGTTGCCCCGCGCACCGGCACTGTGCTAAACAGGAAAGAAACTAAAAAGTGATTGAATTAACAAGTACAGTCGGACACTGGCAAACGTTAACATTTTTGTTGCAAGCGTACAATTTACCAGCAACCCAATTTTGTTGCTTTTATTCTCAAACTCGTATATTAAAAAAGACAACTTATCAGGAGAGAAATAAAACTATTTGTCTTTTTATACTATGTAAGTAGCGGTGGTGGCGTGGTGGGGTGGACCCTTGCTTCTCGATCATGAGGGTCTGGGTTTGAACCACGCATACAATGTACCAATGACTTTTAGTTACGTACATTTGTTTGTTTGTACAGCAACACCATTCGCTGATAAATTGTGTCCGGATAACGGCGACTTGCCACTTGTCACGTTTGGGTCTTAATAAACTCGGTAAATCGTGGGCTCAGTTCTCGTGATTGGTGCCTCAGCCTACCCCCTCGGGGATAACGGGCGTGAGTTTTTTTTTTAGCTAGTTTTGGTAAAAAATGAAGTGCCATTTCTTAGTTAGATGTGGACTATTAGCTATATATATAAGTAAAACTAAGATACTAATCTTGTCTTTTAGTCCGGATCAACTTACCGGCGTTGTTTTTTCGGACGAGTCCGACCAGGATACTAAACTTTTTTAGCTTTAGTGTAGACTCATTTTTTGAGATAAGAGTTTGCTGCATTTTTTTACAGATACGAGTTTGAGAAAGTAAGGCAACGATTTACAATTTACGCTTCAATAAGCCTATGCGCACACTAGGCGACAGTTCGGCGACTAGACGCGGCGACTAGACGCGACGACAGGCTACGGCCGTCAACGTTCATAATATTTTGTTCGGATCTCTGCACACTTGGCGTCATAGTCGCGGAGTCGCGACGACAAGACTTCAGAAGCAAATGACGCGGCGACAAGTCGCCCTATTTGCGATGGCTCTAAGTGTTACCTACTTATTGAAATGTCAATGTAACAAGTTGCATCTAGGATATCTATGGCCTCGATTCTCCTACCGTCCGGCCGCTGGGAGTTTACGATCCTGACAGGTCATGTTAGAACGGACGACGTAACCTTTAAGTGGCGTTAAATTTTCGATTAAAATATTTTTATGTCCTATTTATCCTACTAGATATAATTGTCGTTGAAACTATATCATTGTGTAAACTTACAATCAATGTTATATTTTGCACAGTGATTTAAATGTGAAATAAGAAGAAATCTCTATTTAATGTTCGTGCGTAAAATCCTTACTACGCTGTCACAACTCACAAGGTTATGTCAACCGTATTTTTTTGTAGTGACGTACCAAATATAACGAAAATAATAACGGTCCCTTTAACGATACGAAGTTGATGAACAGGCTTTAGAAAATGATCATCGCGTTCTCAGAATCTCTCCGTACCACTGCCGTACAAAACGTTTGAGCTGATCTGGGCTCAAATAAAAGGTCGCACAGCTCGCCACAACACTTCACCGCCATTCGGCACAAAAAAGATGATGACCCTTCTAAAATGCCTGCGAAAATGGCACAAGAGATGACTGAGTGAAGGTCGTCTAAAAAACAAAACTACTTAATCGTGAGTCAGTAGCAAAAGCTAGTCAAGAATAACGTAAGGAATGATAACGTTGATTTTCTCCCATCACTAGTCATATGTGTCAGGATCGTGAACTCCCAGCGGCCGAACAATAGTGCATTATAGTTCGATGACAGATACACGGTCGGGTCACGTGACGTGTTTTACCATACCATTGACGCCTAGAACTATTGATACACGTGTTTGAGTTGACGTGAAGCGGCAATGAAACTAAATCGCCATGTTCATACAGTTATCATTGTACTACAATGCATTAGCAGAATCAGGCCCTGTACCGTGGTAACTAGGCAAGGGCAACACAAATATGGATATACCCAGACTAAGGTCGAGACAGCGGGGATCAAACCCATGACCTCCGATATGATATGTTAAGTTTAAATTTACGTCACACTAGGACGTCACAAGTGTGACCAAATGTGACTAGGACTGAGGTGTCAAAAATCACTAATAGGCTAGTTGCCCAAAAAAATGTAATTAGTCTTTTAGATTATTCAAAAATAAGGGACACGTATTTTTTTATTTGTAAATTAGACCAAAAATTACAAAGATGTAGCCCATTAAAGTTACGTGTGACGTCACGCCGTGCTGCATTTTTTAGCACGGAGTGACGTCAAACGTAACTTTAATGGCCAAATCTTTGTTATTTTTTGTTTAATCGAAAAAAGAAAAAATACGTGTCCAATATTTTTTTATAATCTAAAAGACGGACTAAATAGAATTTAATTATGTTGACCCTGAAAAGTACCCTATTAGTGTGACGGTCCGGCGGATGATTCCACAGTGGTCTGTTGTCGAGTGTACGAAAGGGTTGTGCAAGTTTCTGGCTTTGAAGAAAGTTGGACGCAGAACGCACTGCTAGGACTACGGCTCGGGGTGTTTGGTGTTAGAAAAATGTGACAATTTGCGAGTCGGACGAAAAAGGGTTCCGTACTGTTATAAAATTGGAAAAAAAATCACGTATGTTGTACTCCCACCCCTTAAATACTTATTACATTTTTATTTATTTTTAAAGTAAATCATCATCAACCCATCATGTCCACACCGAGGGCACGGGTCTCTTCCCTGAGAAAGGTATAGGGCATACTCCACCACGGGGGCCAAGTCCGGATTGGTGGAGGCTTCTAAGACTAGTGGCTGGTCTTACTGTCAGAAGTTTTCAAGCCGCCCTAAGGCCTCTGACTTGGCTTAACTACTGCCATTTAGCGACGATTTAAAGTAAATATAACTCAATATTCTGTGCATATTTCAAGCATCTAGTACTGTTGCCGTTATCATTAACGAGCAAAAGAAACCACGTTTGTTGTATTGGAGCCCCCCTTATAATAATAAATTAGTTTTAATATGATTGCCCTACCTAACGTAAAATTATTTGAAAACTACATTGTGATTGGAAGTGAAAAACTAGAATTTGTAGAAGATACTGTATTTCTGGGCATCACAATCGATGCCAAACTACAATGGGGTCCACATAATATTGTAAAATTAGCACATAGACTCCGTAGCATATGCAGTGAAAACAATTCGGCGGGAACTTACTGACGTTGCAACTGCCAGGCTTGTTTATTTTAGGTTCTTCCAAGTATTATGTCCTACGGTATACTGCTCTATGGGGCCGGCCAGGTGACATTGAGACTATCTTCATCTAGCAGAAGAGAGCTATCCGATTTATTTAAAAGCTAGGTAGTAGGGACTCGCAAAGAAACAGTTGCAAGCCCATACATTTTTGAAAATTTTAGGTATGTACGTTCGAAAAAATATCAAAGACTTCGAAACTTTTAGTAGCCGTCTTAACGTTAATACTAGAAATAAACATAAGACTTGTTTATTTCTAGACTCTCGTTTAGAAAAGTTATTACAACTTCTTTTATGGGGCACCTTATAAGATTCTACAACAGGATTCCCCAAGATATATTAGAGTTTCCTCCGACGTGGCTTAAAAAATGCCTCAAGCACAATCTGTGCAAAAAGCTTATTATAAAATCAACGATTATTTGGAAGACAAGAATGTCTGGTGTTAAACAGTAGATTAATGGTAAATTTATTTAGAGCAGATTTTTAATTTAATTTCAATTAGTATTGATAATTGTGTCTAGCGTTCAACACATCCACGTGTAATATTTTTAAGCTTGAAAGTTTGTTAATTAAACTAAGACTGTTTTGAAAAGAATAAATGTGGAGTTTCGTTGTTAGTTTCTGTTAATCTAATAACGTAGGTAATTGTGAAACTAACAACTTTGACGTTCATAATCATTTTGTTTGAATTTTTGAATAAAAATATTTGAATATATTTATTTATTTTTAAAGTGAAACTAAATATTTTGTGAATATTTCAAGCGTCTACCTATTGCCGTTATCAATATCGAGCAATAACGAGCAAAAAGTCACGTTTGATCTATCGGAACCATATTTATGTTATTCTGTATTTTATCACTTCTTAGAGCAACAATAAAAATACATCGTCTGTAAAAACTTCAACTGTCCAACTATCACGGTTCATGAGATACAGCCTCGTGACAGATGGACAGACAGCGGAGTCTCAGTAATAGGGTCCGTTTTACCCTTTGGGTATGCAACCCTAAAAAAAGAAAACGGTACAACCGTACCAATGCCGAAATTGTATCCATGGGGCCAAAGACGCAGGTGCCGAATTAGCCGCGGCACTCTCATTCCGCGTTCTGATCTCGTCGTAGAAGCAGCTTTTGGGTCTGACAGTGGCATAAGTGGTTATCAAGACAGGCTCTGCTGCTCGGCTGCTCCATGGCGGAACAACGTAAGTGATTTTTTAAAGGGTTAGTTTGTTTCGTACGTCAAACTTCGAAAAAAATTTAAAAACTTCGAAACTAAAAAAAATATTTTATAAAGGGTACATACAATTTTTTACAGCATTTCGTTTCCGCCAAACTAAATGATAGTTTGTTGGCAAACGTACTCTTAGCTTAGAACGAAATTCTCCTTGCATAGAACTAAGTTACTTAAAATACAATTTACTTAACTTAAGTTTACATATCTATTTTTTTTTTTATATTTAACTAGTCTATTAGCTTTTAGAATATACCTCGGGCTCAAGAGGCTTTGGTTTTCGCCAAAGGCACACGGGTTAAGCTAAAATATTTACACATTACCAATTCGATATGAAAGACCTCACAGTGCACACCATCAACGCAACATTTACACAACGCCAACTAAAGTTGATCGCACATTTGTCAGCACCGCACGCGCCGCATTTTAAAATTGGGTCGCACATTTGTCAGCAACGTACGCGCCGAACGCGCCGCATTTCTGTGTGTTGCCAACAATTTTTGCAGTTTTTTCTTGCCTCTGGTGTGAAACGGTGCGGTGATATTGTGTTATGGAAGAAATTGGGGCGAATGTCCATTGGGGACACAGATAATAGTTTACTGCGTCGGCAATGTCGTCGAAAACGGTGCATTTTACGGTACCAAGTTACGGGACCTTTTTTACTCCCCAAGACCCTCGGAGTGTCGGAAAGCAGTAGCTGTATAGCCTTGGTAAATGGTACATGGCTACTGCTTTCCGTCACTTGTAAAATGTTCGAGACGTGGATTTTCGTTTTTCAATCATAACTCGAAAACTGTGCATTTTACGGTACCAAGTTGTGAGACCTTTTTTGCTCCCATAGATTGCCCCTACACAATGCAAGAATAAAAAAAATAAAAATTTTTGAAGGTCAAACAGGTTTTTTTTTTTTCGTTTTTGCGTCCAGTTGGGTTCCTATAGTGGCCCCATGCATACACCCCAACGCCTACTCCCCGCCCCCAACTTTACCCACCAACCACAACATTAATTCAAAAAGGAACTTATATGGAGCATAATTCAGCTCTTCGGATCCGAATGAGGCAACACTGAGTGGCAGCACTCATTATATGACGTCATCAGAATTCTTCCGTCGGAGTTCGGATGCCTACCGTATTTTACGAAATGCGGCGCGTACGGTGCGGATAAATATGCGAGATTTCATATCATTGCATACAACGAATTCTAAAATGCGGCGCGTTCGGCGCGTGCGGCTCGTACGGTGCGGATAAATGTGCGACCAACTTAAAAAGATAATTTTTACATCGAAAATACTCGATTATCGTCGTCTTAGTAGTGAAGAGAGCTATTCCACACTTGAGTGGTTCCAACATAGAGCCAATTTAAAAAAAAAAAAAAAAAAACTCACACCCGTTATCCCCGAAGGGGTAGGCAGAGGCACCAGTCAATACAACTGGTCAGCCAACGTTTGGCGAGTTTATTAGGTCCCAAACGAGACAAGTGGCAAGCCTGGCGCCGTTATCCGGGCAAAATGAGCCGTTTTCAGAAGACCTAAAAAAAATAAAAATATTACGGCTGTCAAAGGAATGCAATTTTGGACCTAATCCCAACAGCCATGTGTGATACATCATAAAATAGGTCTCAGCGAGCTGATCAAAAGTTACTATGACGCCAACAGCCAAATGTTTTTCCTTTCAGAGTTATATTGTATTGAAAAAAAACTAACATTTTCAATAAAAGATAACTCCGAAATGACAAACATTTGGCTGTTGGCGTCATAGTAACTTTTGTTCAGCTCGCTGAGACCTATTTTATTATGTATCACACATGGCTATTGGGCTGAGGTCCAAAATTGCATTCCTTTGACAGACGTTTGACAGCCGTAATATTTTTTTTTAGTTCTTCTGAAAACGGCTCATTTATCAGCGAATGTTATTGCTGTACAAACAAATGTACGTAACTAAAAGTCATCCCAGTGGTTCGAACCCAGACCCTATTTTTTTTTATGTTTTCAAAAATAAGTAGTTACCTGGAAAAAAATATTATTTTGTTGTACCTCCTCTATATTTTAAGATTTCGACATTAATCTAATCTCTTTAAACGAGCAATTCTTGTTATATATTTATATATAATCAGAATCTTGGAAACGGCTCCAACGATTTTCACGAAATTTTGTAGGCAGATGCTTTCGGGGCGTTTAATTGATCTAACTAGGTTACATTTTTAGAAAACGTTGTTTTATCCGTGTTTTAAGCCAATTCAAATTTGCTTTGATAACGTATAGAGGTAAATTTCGCGTTCATCTGCAAGGTTGGGATAGTTCCGACGGGAAAACGAGCGACCCGTTTCGGGTCGATTTAAGAGACTCGGTTCGAGTCGTGACGTTTTTTTTCAAAGTTCTTTTTTTGTTGAAAAAGGATTGTTTTAATTTTATATTACATAAATATTTTATATTACAAAAAACGTACCGAGCAAAGCTCGGTCACCCAGGTACTGTAGTATTGGTATGACACCAATAACCTGTTCAGTCCTGAGAATAACAATTGAAAATCATTGTATTTTCAAGTAGAGTACTGAAGAGGATAAGTAGCGGTGAACAAAATGCAGCTAAAATTAAAATCACCACTGGATTTTTTCGTCCTCTGTCGGTTTAACTCCCTTAACATCTGAATGAAAAAAAAAACTGCTATACTTGAGCCATTACAAACGTGCGAACCGAGTCATAAAAGTGCGAGTGAGAGTTTCGATATGCCTGATACGCCTCCTATATGTGTGAGAGTGAGGTCTGATACAAATGTTTATGACTCAGTTGGCACGTTTGTAATGGCTCAAGTATAGTTGAGTTATCATTGGATCTCTTCACCAATACGATCTCAATTTAACGCAGAGTAGGGTGATGTTCATAACTCAATTCGGTCAAAAGCGTTACATACCTCTCTCCACCACTACGGCGACGGTGTGTTAAGCACTCTGTGGAAAAAAACCTATTATAAAAGTCAACGAGTATTGACTTTTACAAGGAAATATAAAACAACTGTTTTAAACCGGGGCGTAGCTAGGTAACCAAGGGCCCTGGGGCAAATACAAAAATAGGGGCCCCACTGCTATCTAAACTGATTAGGGTTTAGCAAGTAAAAAAATAAAATATACAAATACTTTAAAAATGCTAAGCTACTTTATCATCAGCTCTTTTTTGTCCACTGCAGGGTTGGTAATAAAAATATTAAACAGTAACAACATAAATTATAATTAATACTTGGTCTATGTTGTCTTGGTCGCTCGTAGCCTGGGCTGCCTGAGTGACCTTAAAAACTATCACTAAGGTTAAGCAACAT
Source organism: Yponomeuta plumbellus (assembly GCA_947310845.1). NCBI lineage: Eukaryota > Metazoa > Arthropoda > Insecta > Lepidoptera > Yponomeutidae > Yponomeuta > Yponomeuta plumbellus. The sequence continues at coordinate 9,414,708 of OX371218.1, forward strand.
ACGGCGTGTTTAGTCCATGGATGGGTCACCGACAATGACTAACGCTAGTGGCATTTTTCCGAGCGGTTCCGTGCTTCGCAAGGCACGTTAACCAGTTGGTGCCGGCTGCCGTCGATAGATGGCAGTCGTGAAGCCAAGTCAGAGGCCTTAGGGCGGCTTGAAAACTTCTGACAGTAAGACCAGCCACTAGTCTTACAAGCCTCCACCAATCCGGACTTGGCCCCCGTGGTGGAGTATGGCCTATACCTTCCTCAGGAAAGAGACCCGTGCCCTTCGGTGGGGACATAATGGGTTGATGATGAATGAATACCTTCTATGTAGTAAGGTAAGGCCTGTCTAGTCAATGCATCTACCTTTTCGGACGAAATTTTTGTATAGCTCCAAAAATTACGATCAAGGTGTCATTCGATTCTGAATATTATGTAGAAAGTTTAAACAAAAGTTCCGAAAGGGACCGATAAAAATTTCAATAGTTATAAACAATTTACTAAAAAAAAATTAAGGGTTTGTGAAATTTTCCAAAAGAAAGCCTTACCTACCTCCCGGAACCGTATCTATAATATTTATAATTTTTACAAAGCCCTGAAAATAGCGCTAAAAGCGGGTAGCCTGGCTTCCGCGCGTGACTCGTAACTCGGACACGATAACAATAAATATCATTTTAACATATTATTATTATTAACATAAATGAGCGTTAGAGAATAATAAAATTCTAATTGCTATTGGGATAAATAAATTTAAAAAAATTATCCCCATGTTACCATTAGTTAATTAACAAATTTTTCTAAATAGAATGTTAACATAAAAAAACTGATTATTATTAAACTAGACGAAAACCCGGCTTCGCTCGGGTAAAATGTAGACGCAAAATAATATTCCACTATGTTTTTTTTATATGGTGACGCCTCTGTATTTATCAACCACCAGTAGATATAAATCTCTTAATACATTCAGATACATAAGCTCACACCTGTATCCCAGAGGGGTAGGCAGAGACCACGGACTGTCACCTGCCACTATCCTGACAAATCACTTTCGCTTCATCGACATCCATTAGTCGTTGCATGTACCCACATCGGTTTCGGGTGCTTTTAATCTTGCCCTTTGATAATACATCCCCTATTTTGTCGAAGTATGTCCAACTGGGGCGTCCCTTACCGGCCCTTCCACTCACATTCGCTCGATATATTTGCTTTGTCAGTCTTTCTTCGTTCATCCTCTCCACATCTCCAAACCAACGCAACATTCCTTTTTTCAATTCTAGTCACTCACTACATCCTCTTTCTCTACATCCTCGGTCTCTGATCACACTATTGCGTATTCTGTCATTCAAAGTAACACCACACATATTTCTTAAGGATCTCATTTGTACTGCACTAATCCTACTTTCATGATTCTTCTGCCATACCCAAATCTCGCTACCATGCTTTGCTTACATGAGTAGGTATTGGAACCAGCACGCTATTACGGATAGCCAATCTTGCTCTTTTGGACATGTTCTGGCTACTCACGGAATGCAAGGAATGCAAGGCGAAAATCGGATACTTTTCATAACTTTGTCATGGGTACCTCATCACAAATTACTAACTAAATGAGCTTCCTTCATAAACTTAACAGCTAGTGAATCTAATGACGTATTAAATGAGACGTAGAATCCACTTGGCTAATCAACTAAAAACAGCTCCCTCTCTTTGGCTTTACAGCTTTTAGTTTTGTATTGACCACATGTTTTTCTTCATCATTTTAATTTTTGGTATTTTTCTTATCTAGTGGCTTTTTCATTTCAATAAGTTTAGTGGTAACTAAGCAAAACAATAAAGATCAATTTATGACTTTGATTTCCTTTTTCAATTATTTCTCAGACCCTTGAAAAACTCAATGTCAATTATTGTCTTCCCGCCAATGAAAATCACCACAGATTACTTACTACACCTTCTCAGTTGGCACAGATTATAATAACCTTCTTGGATGCCACGGTATTCCACACACCATGGAGTTAACAAATTTGATCAAAGGGCCGGTTCAGATTATCTTAGTGTTTAGGAGAGTGCTTTACTTTACACTCTGTTGCAACATTATGCTGAATCGGGCCCATTTTGGGGGCTCAACCTTTAATGTATTTTATTATTTTTTTCATGTTGTACAGTTTATTTATATTTTACGCTTTTTATGCTTTCTGTGTTATTTTTTTTATTATTGTACGCACTCTGTGTGTGTGTGTGTGTGTTTTTTTGTTTTGTTTTGAGTATCAAATAAATAAATTTTCTTTTTTTCTTTCTTTCTTTCTTTCTTAAGGAGAGTGCTTTTGTAGAAACGTGTAAGCGCCACTTGCTTTAGTACGTTTTACGGTATAGTACGGTTCTAGTTGCCTTTCAATTAGAATCAAAATAGAATTGGTTTCTATTGTTCTATCCAGTAACACCTGAGCGCGTTACTATCATCGTTACTTATCTGTGTATAAACTAAAAATGTAGTAAGAAATTTAGGAGAGTGCGCAAGTGACCCGTGACGGGTGCGTGTTGTTTTCAATAACTCGAATTATCAAACTTACCTACTTATGTGTTCCATTAATACTCATAGTATTTTGAGTAGGATAGCGCATATTTCGCGACGTCGACGAAGTAAAACTCTACTGGAAGAAATATAAACGTTCACTCGAACGTCTAGTAATGTACTAAATGCACTTTCCTCTCTAATTGTATTATAGCACTCTCCTAAACACTAAAATAATGTAAACCGGCCATAACAGTTCACAATGAAAACTTGTGACACTAACACAACAATGATGACATTGACATGTTTACTTAGCAACGCCATTGTTGAATTTAATAATTTTTATATTGATGCTGCTCGATAATACGAATTTTCCGCCCATATGTTGTCGACTCAGATCAACTATTTTATTACGCTCTTTCATTTGGTGTGCTGAAGGATTTCTTTCACTTCGTGGAGTTATTCTTAAGAGGCATAAAAATAGATCCCCGTTGGAAAAATTCAAAGATGTTAATTTTCCACTTTGTAAGTACATAACAAAAACATTTTTTTTATTAAATATCTTAAATGTTATGATTTCTAACGGTTAAAAGTTACATAAAACAATTTTTTATAATTTTTTTACCGCCATTGTTTAAATAATTTGTTATAAACAAATGCCTTGTTTATAAGATAATCGATAAAATAATTAACTATTGAGATAAAATTTGTTAATTATTACTAACTAATGCATTACTAATGGAAAAATGGGGATAAAATTTTTTTGCCTGCGGATAATTGTTTATTTATGTATCCCAATAGTACTAGAATTTTATTATTCCTTAATATTCATATTTATTATGTTAAAATGATATTATTTTTACCGTGTCCGATTTACGAGTCACGCACGGAAGCCAGACTACCCGCTTTTAGCGCTATTTTCAGGGCTTTGTAAAAATTATAAATATTATAAGATCATACGGTTCCGGGAGGTAGGAAACCTAAATTTTTTGGAAAATTTCCTGCTCTTTTCAGATCTTTTGATAGTTTCAGAGAAAATAAAAACCAAACCCCTTATATTTTTTTAATAAATTAATTATAACTTTTGCAATTTTTATCGGCCTCTTTTGGAACTTTTCCTTAAACCTTCTACATAATATGCCGAATCGAATGACATCTTGAGCGTAATTTTCGGAGACTATACAAAAATTTCGTCCGAAAAGGTACATTTTGACTATAGGGTGGCTTGAAAACTTCTGACAGTAAGACCAACCTTACAAGCCTCTACCAATCCGGACCCCATGGTGGAGTATGGCCTATACCTTCCTCAGGGAAGAGACCCGTGCCCCTTGGTGGGGACATAATGGATTAATGATGATGATAGGTAAGGTAGGTAAGGTAAGGTCAATTTTCAAAATTTCAGCTCGATCGAGATTTTCTGGCGAGGGCCCCCTGAGCTTGAGGGCCCCGGGGCACTGCCCCGCCTAACCCCTAGCCCCCTAGCCGTAGCTTAGGTAGCTACACCGCCTAGTCAGTGGCGTAGCTACCTAAGCTACGCCACTGACTATTTAACACCAGAGTATGCGGGCCGCTGCACCCGCAGTTGGGTTTGCGACGTGCAAATAGCTGGGAACTAAAATATAAATAAAATAGACACAAAACTGGGTGTTAGCTTCACGGCTGTATTTTGAGGACTGACAAATAAAACTGAAAAGCTTAATGGAAAAATAAAACTAATTATTTCTTTCCTTAATCGTCTCTATAGAGCCTGTATAGTATTCCCCATCTTAAAAGAAAAATAAATGCAACCCCTGCTTACCCCAAAGCATAAAACATTACTATTACCAATACTCGTAACATTATGTACAAAACAAAACTTTAAATTATTTATATAAATAATATACACCCTACATAATGAGTAACCCTACAAATCGTCGCTTTGGTAGTGAAGAGAGACATTAACATTTACATACAGGCACTTACATTGCTTCCGGCCCCACACTAGGATACCCTGTGGCGTGGGAACCAGAAACAACGACCGACGCCACAAACATGTAAACATCCAAGACCTGGGTTTTTCTTGTCCCCAGCCGGGATTAGAACCCGGGACCTCTCGCATGGTGGGCAGATACACAAACCGCTGCGCCACAGAGGTTGTCATCGTGATCGTCATCGTCGTCGTCGAGAGTCAACCCACATTTTAGGCAAAATGAGTTAGTAGCACAATAAATTAAAATAAGAACAAAATATTGTTACTACTGGTGAAGAGAGGCAACCCACCAAAGTATTTTAATCAATAATTATAACAGTGGCTAAGAGGGTTAAATGAACTGGCAACATATGACCGACCAGCCCTTATATTACGTAACTTTCCACTCTATCGGGTTAAGCATTTGGACCACTCGAAAGAGTCAAAATAAAGCCCACCATTTACTACATGCACCGTGAGCCGAGCCCCAAGCCGTACCCATTTCGCACCTCTAGAACTGAAGTGACCGAACTCAAAATTTGGGTAAAATGAGTTAAGTACTCAGAATGACTCAAAAAGGTGTACTCTTTCATGCCTATATTAAAAAACCGACTTTATTCGGTCAGAGAGAGATGGAGAAATATTTCGGTTCGGTCTGTTTTTTCTTGAGCAACTCGCTCAGAGCGCCGCGCCGAATACCTTTTCTTCATTTCCCAAAAGTTGCAAATTTTGAGTTAGGTCACTTTAGTTCTGGAGGTGCGATTTGTGGACAAATCCGTCATCGCCCACACACTACACAAGCGCCGAGCTGCTTACAGGTCAGTTATCTAAAGTTGGTCGCACATTTATCCGCACCGTACGAGCCGCACGCGCCGAACGCGCCGCATTTTAGAATTCGTTGTATGCAATGATATGAAATCTCGCATATTTATCCGCACCGTACGCGCCGCATTTCGTAAAATACGGTAGGCATCCGAACTCCGACGGAAGAATTCTGATGACGTCATATAATGCGGCGCGTACAGTCGACAGCACATCATGGTATACACCCATGCACTCTGCTCCGTTGTATTACGGGCGACTTTGCAACTAAAATGGGAAGATTGACGTGCTGTCGACTGTACGGGCGCGTGCTGCCACTCAGTGTTGCCTCATTCGGATCCGAAGAGCTGAATATGCTCCATATAAGTTCCTTTTTGAATTAATGTTGTGGTTGGTGGGTAAAGTTGGGGGCGGGGAGTAGGCGTTGGGGTGTATGCATGGGGGCACTATAGGAACCCAATTGGACGCAAAAACGAAAAAGAAAAATACTTATAAAAAAAAAATTTTTTTTGGACTTTTTTTTGTTTTTTTATTCTTGCATTGTGTAGGGAAAATCTATGGGAGCAAAAAAAGTCCCATAATTTGGTACCGTAAAACGCACCGTTTTCGAGTTATGATTGAAAAACGAAAATCCACGTCTCGAAAATTTCGACAAGTGTCGGAAAGCAGTAGCTGTATAGCCTTGGTGGCGATTCTCTTTTCTTTTTTTTTGGCTGGGCATGGATAAGGGAGGTCTTGAGGAGCAAAAAAGGTCCCGTAACTTGGTACCGTAAAATGCACCGTTTTCGACGACATTGCCAACGCAGTAAACTGCTATCTGTGTACCCAATGGTAGTAAATGGTACATGGCTACTGCTTTCCGACACTTGTAAAATTTTCGAGACGTGGATTTTCGTTTTTCAATCATAACTTTTTTGCTCCCCAAGACCCCCTTTACCCATGCTCAATCAAAAAGAAAAGAAAAAAAAAGGGTTTTCGTTTTTCAATCATAGCTCGAAAACGGTGCATTTTACGGTACCAAGTTACGGGACCTTTTTGGCTCCTCAAGACCTCCCTTATCCATGTCCAGCCAAAAAAAAGAAAAAAAATCGCCCCCAAGGCAAATACAGCTTCTGCTTTCCCACACTTGTAAAATTTTCGAGACGTGGATTTTCGTTTTTCAATCATTACTCGAAAACGGTGCGTTTTACGGTACCAAGTTGTGGGACCTTTTTTGCTCCCATAGATTGTCCCTACACAATGCAAGAATTAAAAAAAATTTTTGCAAAAATTTTCGAAGTCATAACACGACAAGAAACAATCTTACTAAAAAAAGTCAATCAACAAAAACGTATTATAATAGCGTTTTAAACCGATAGCAAAAAGAAAGAAAAAAAAATGCAAAATTTTTCTAAGTCCTCGGCCCATAGCGCCCCCAGGCTACATACACCCCAACCCAAAAAAATTTTCCATAGCACAACGTCACCGCACCGTTTCACACCAGAGGCAAGAAAAAACTGCAAAAATTGTTGGCAACACACAGAAATGCGGCGCGTGCGGCGCGTGCGGTGCTGACAAATGTGCGATCAACTTAAAGCTGGCACGTTCACAGTACTCACACTTATGCAACTTCACTATACAGTGTGTTTAAAAATAAATGATTTTGATTCAAAATGCGACTCTAGTTTAAGTGTAGACTAGAGTTAGGTTTTAGTAAGATGGGTGCGTTGTAGATAAATAAATACAAATATACATATCCTACTTGTTATAATATATTTTTAGCAAATTCGTGCAAAAAGTATTAAAAAATAAGGTGGAATCAATGGTCACAAAATATGTAGTAATAATTTTCAATAAATTTTCACATGAACATAAATAATTTCACCTAAGAAAATCTTTACCAAAACAGAAAATAATTATCCCAGAAATCCTCAACAATTTAATTATAATTTAATTATGTAGCAAAGGGTCACGGACGCTCAGTGGTCAGTTACTGGATGAATGAGCCGTTTTCAGATGAACAAAAAAAAAAAACTAATGGCTGTCAAAGGAATGCAATTTTGGACCTCAGCCCAATAGCCATGTGTGATATATCATCAAATAGGTCTCAGCAAGCTGACATGGCTATTGGACTGAGGTCCAAAATTGCATTCCATTGACTGCCATTCGTTTTTTTTTAGTTCTTCTGAAATCGGCTCATTTGGAACTACATACTTTTCTTAGCTGTCAGAAAAATCCCTCATTGAAACGCACATACGGTTGAATAACAAAAAGATCAAGCTGTATTTATAAACAGTAGCAAAAGTAAAACTATAACTGTCCCCTTCACACTCGTAAACGAGACCGCGCGCAGGAGAGACGGGCAGACTTTTCATGATGCGCATGCAGTACACGTCACGCCGCACGCTTATTCTCAGACACTACACAAGCGCAACGTGTAAATGTGTTGAACGTGCTAGCTTTACTTAACTGACCTGTACTACTTCATCTCCAGACGGCGGGCGGCGACTTGTCGCCAACGACAAGTCCGGGCGGATGGGCGCGCCTGTGAATGGTAGCCTTGAGAATGTCTACAGGGTGGTCCAAATATCATGGATCAAATGAAATGGGGAGTTAGCCAAGGTCATTTTCTACCAATAAAGTCCTATACAGGGTGGTAAAATTCTCAACGGTTTTGAACTTATGATTGATTTTCGGTTTTTTTCAAGAAAAGAGTTCCTACTACTTATTAAGAGCAATAAAAAAAAAAGTACTTACTTTTGGTGGTTGTTTTTCTTTTGAGAGTGACGGTCCATGATGAGAATGTAACAAAAAAAATTCATCGTCCCTGTCTTTATGGATCATGAGAAATTAATTAATTTTTTACGGAACTCGTATCATAATTGTTTGATCCAACATTTTCGTCATTGATTTAAAAAAAAAAAGTGTACTGCGGAAACCTGCCCCAGTAGTAGAAAAAATGGGCCATTTCATGAGGATTGTAAAAAAATACAACTCAAAGCCCTATCTCTCCCGAGTCTTTTATTATTGACCTTTATTCTCGGCAAAGTTGCATTTTTTTAAATCAACTTTTGTCCTAACTAATTTGAGTTACAAAGTAGGTACTGTTCTAGGACATAAAAATAAGTCGCAAAAGGATAAAAAAATTACACCAGATAATTAGAATAGACAGTTTAATCAAAAATAAAAAAATAAACTTTTTCATAGAAGATGTTCAAAATTTCTACCTCTCACTCGGAGGCAGAGTCGACATCTTCTAATAAAATTTCTTTTTAACAATCTAAAGGCCCGGTGATTATTTTTCACCTGGTGGGTGGCCGCTGATATTCGTCGTCGAAGCTCCTGCTCCGTGTTGCACTCCTTTTCGTATACCACTTCCTTGAAGTAACCCCAAAGAAAAAAATCTATGGGGTTTAAATCGGGTTAGCGCGGTGGCCATTGAATAGTTCCACCGCGACCGATCCAGCGATTTGGAAATACTTCATTTAGGTGACTCCTCACGTCACGAGCGAAGTGCGGAGGTGCGCCGTCATGTTGCAGCCACATAGCGCTTCTTGTTTCAAGAGAAACGTCTTCTAATAATGGGTCGAGTTCCTCTAGTAAGAATGACAAATAAATTTGACCATTCACTCTTGCAGGCAGCTCGTGTGGTCCTATTAACTGTCCTTCGACGATCCCGGCCCACATGTTGACTCCGAATTCGTGTTGGAAGTGGTCTCATCGAATAATGTGAGGATTCACATACTCGTAGTGGTGCAGGTTGTGAATATTAAAAACACCAGTGCGTTGAAACATACTTTCGTCCGACCACATAGTTTTATTTAGAAATTCGGGATCTTCTCTGTTGCGCCGGAGCATCTCTGTGCAAAAAAGTTGTCTTTTTTCGTAATCAGCCGGCAGCAGTGCTTGCACGCGCTGGACATGATACGGATGCATCATGTTCCGTTTTAAAACGCGTTGCACAGTCGTTTTTGGGACACCTAATGTTCTTGAAATTCGCCGTTGACTCGTCGACGGGTCATTCGATATTTCTTGAAGAATTTGATCTTCCATTTCCAAATCATGTACCATAGGGCGCCCGGTTCTCGTCGCGCTACTTCCAGGAATATGGCCCTCCACGTAAGCGTTGTGTACACGCTGGAATACTCTGTAGTCGGGATAGCGATCACGATTCAGAAAACGTCGCCGATATTCTCTTGCTGCTTCACGAGCGTTTCCGTCACAAAAACCGTACACAAAATGCATGTTAGCATAGTCACGGGCTGAGTAAGCCATTTTTAATAGTCCAAATTTTCTAATACACCACTGAGTCCAGTAAGAAATGCCAAGTTCGTAGGTGAAAATCCAAAACAGAGATCAGTAAGAAATGCCAAGTTTGTAGCAACCTTGATGTACAGGCGCGCGAGCGACATTAACCCCACCTGTCCTTGAGTCAAAGGTCACTTTCTCCGCGGTTTTTTTCGCGCTTTCACCCGCGACCTTCTTGACAAAAAATATCTTAGCTAAAAGACTATTATAGCTACACTAAAACTAAAAATACCTGCAGAAAATTAAAAAAGTGCACAATTTTATAAAATTACGCAAAAAATACTCCGTATAATGTGAAAACTAAAAAATAATTAACAATTTGCTAATTGCCATAAAAAAAAATTAAGTCTCCTTTATTTTGAACTTTACCATCTGATTTACAGTTTTCGTTGATATTTATCTTATTAGAAACCAACTAGATAATCTAACAATTAAAATGATACTAGTATCATAGCTTAAATATATTGCTTTCTATCAAAATAAATCGAAAGTATCTACGTACTCCTCATTACGTATCTGGGAACAAGTAGCTTTTTAGGGGTGATCTTCAATAATTAAGACTCTTTTCAAATGTAAATGTATATGAATATGATAACAATAAAATAATCTCGTATATTTCACACAAAATAATGGATAATATAAAAGAAATAATAATGATTCAACACTGAATCGTCAAACGAAAACCGTGAGGCGATGCTTTATCGTTTCAAGTAGGATTACTCAATTTGTACGTCCAAATACAAACCGTGACTAAACACATCCGTAAAGCAAATATCTTCACGATTATTTTGATATACAATGATCGTTAAAATAAGTCTTATTAATGTTTTATTTACCACATTATATTTACCTCATTTACGTAAAAAATCTATGTAAACAAAGAATGGCGGACCGCCAACTTCATTTTTTTTTTGTTAAATCTGTTTGTTGCCATAGCGAGAAAATAAATACATCTAGGGATGGAGAATTTAACACAGAATAATGGGAGATTTACCGGTTAATCTAATATCAGCTGTATTCTGTGCAAATTAATTTAAACTGAACGCAGCTGTAGCGAAGTCGGGCTGGGTACTACAGTACCCACGGACAGTTGACGGAATATTTCGTTTGGGTACTGTAGTTCCCAGGGACATTTCAGTGGGTAGGTGAAAATCCAAAACAGAGTCCAGGGAGAATGCAAAGTTCGAAGCGATAAAAAAAGAGCAGCGCAAAAAGTGACAACCGAATAACCGTGTTAAGTAGCGAACAGTAAGCAGAACACTAAGTAAAAGTTGCTGGAGGCGTGTAAAGGGTCACTAAGGTAGCTAGCGCAGGTAGTAAACCTCTCTTTGTTCCTGGGACCCCATTTCCAACCAGTAAATTCTCAGAATACAAACAAAGCTTTTGTTTACTGTTATTTTATTAACTGGTGGTACCACAAGAAAAGTGACACCGACGGGACAAGAGCTACGAAAAAAGATCGTAACGACCTGTCCGTTGTTAGAACTTAATTTTTAAATCCATTTTTGACTTATTTTTATGTCCTAGAACAGTGCTTTGTAACTCAAATTAGTTAGAACCAAAAGTTGATTTAAAAAAATGCAACTTTGCTGAGAATAAAGGTCAATAATAAAAGACTCAGGAGAGATAGGGCTTTGAGTTGTATCTTTTTACAATCCTTATGAAATGGTCCAGCTTTTCTACTACTGGGGCAGGTTTCCGCAGTACACTTTTTTTTTAAATCAATGACGAAAATGTTGGATCAAACTATTATGATACGAGATCCGTAAAAAAATAATTAATTTCTCATGATGCATAAAGACAGGGACGATGAATTTTTTTTTGTTACATTCTCATCATGGACCGTCACTCTCAAAAAAAAAAACAACCACCAAAAGTAAGCACTTTTTTTTATTGCTCTTAATAAGTAGTAGGAACTCTTTTCTTGAAAAAAACCGAAAATCAATCATAAGTTCAAAACCGTTGAGAATTTTACCACCCTGTATAGGACTTTATTGGTAGAAGATGACCTTGGCTAACTCCCCATTTCATTTGATCCATGATATTTGGACCACCCTGTATATGACAGTTCGGAGTAGGAGTACGAGATACCTAAACAAAGTTATCTGACCCGGTGGATAATTATGTCAAATTTAGTATGGAAACGTCAAGTTTACTATGAGAAAAGTGACGCCTTCACCGGTCAGACAAGTTTGTCGTATTCTACTGGAAAAAAAGCCCCAGAATGTAACAGTGTGACATAAGGTATGGTGTGATACCGGGAACAAAAGGGCTAAATCAAACAACTCCTTAACCCTTAAAGTAGCAGCGTGTAATATAGTATACGCTGACTTTAATTAATTGTGTAACGGAAACAAACTACTTATTTCCAATTTTTTTGACCTGAAACTAATTTTGAGACCCAGTCCTATAAGAAAAAAAATACTGGTGTGTAATATGTGGCAAAATTTTGATGTTTCACTTATTCGAACGCAACGATGCCGAGGTATCTCAAGCACTTCAAGGTAAGACATATTTTATTCGTGAAGCAAGTTTTATTCTTAACCAAAAGTCATGTGTTTTGTAATCTTAGATATATTCTTGCCATGTTTATGCCAAAATATATAACAAATATGTACATTTTTCATACCAAACACTGCGCTACTTACTAACAAATAACTACGTGTATTATTATATACACTGCTACTGCCGTCGTAAAAAACATTTTGGTTTTCTCGTATGGTATTTTATGCACAGTTCCCTAGTTTCATAGTTTTTTGTTATTTGCTTGCTTGATTTTCCTCTACAGTTTATTTTCTGCTTGCACACGGTTGTTGGGTTTGCTTATGTGCATGCTTTTTATCACTCTTTTACAGCCTCAACAACGCAAACGGTATAGGCGCATATTGGAGCTTGAGCCTGACAAACAAGCTATATCTGACGCTAGCGATAGCACAAATGATGAAGAGAATATTTGCAGCCGTTCCTCTTCCCCTACTCCATCGATTGACTCATCACTTGAAAGGCTCGAGCCCAATTCTATCCAGTTCTTCAGAATAGGAAATTTATGTAAATTCTCTATCTATCCTTTACTTCGTTGAACGTGAAACGTCATCCCTATTCATCCCAATCCCGACTACTACTCAACGCGATATCAATGTGATTTGTCCACCCATTCACCAAACTTTAGAAGACGAGACTCCATTGAAATCTATACTAGCAGATGCCTTTCCGACCAGCACGCAATGCAATTATAATACGATACCATCCATATCATTGCTACCTTCTCTACCTTTTGTCCAACCATCAACCAACGACCAACAACAGACTCAAGAAAACGTAGAGTACCAAATGTCACATAACGAAACCATAACGAAACGGCAAAACATTGAAACACTGAAACTTAACTTCGAAAGGAAAAAAGCAAAAGGTAGGAATATTTGGGAGTAGTGGTCATGCCATCGTTCAAAGATTATTGGAAAGAAGATACGGGTAGGTACGAAAAGATTCCTGATATAATGTCAGTTAAAAGAATAATTTTGTTGATAGCACACAAGCTGATGAGACTGACCGGTACTGCAAACTAAGACCACTTATTGACCAAGTCAGGGCAAAAAATCTGGTACGAACGAGAGTGCCTGGAATGATTTACGACTTCAGGCTGTACGAACTTGAAGATACTTTCAAAGGAATAGACTTTTCACCTGAAGATTCACCTGAATTTCACAAAGATTCCAAAGAGCGTATCGATGTAGCATTCCCCCAAATTGTAAAACATTGTAATCGACACATAGGTGGAGTTGGTTTGGCTGATATGTGGATTGCCTTATACCAAATCAACATGAAACGTACAGGGATATAAAATGCAAATTTTGCAAGGAAGGGCAAGCAAGTGCGCATTGCAAGACATGTGAAATTAATAAGTACCTACATAAATGTTATGTTTCTAAAAGACACCATTTTGTTGAACTTCATAAAAAATAATGTGTTTCCGAAAGTTCTTACATTTTTTAATATTCTTCCTTATAACAACTGGGTTCATAAGGAATATTTAGTTTTATGTGCCTTTTCTAAATAAAATAATATAATTCTTTAATATTAGAGTATTTATTTCTGCAACAAATTAAAACATTTTCTGTTGTATTTTCATACTACTTATGCACCTCAAAAATTATTTTCGACATTATCATCTCCTAAGTATAGCTACAAATACTACTACTTTAGCAACTTTGTATAAAATACTATACACGTTAATCACGAGACATTTTTCAGCAAAGGGGGCAGTGTATGATATAATACACATACGGTTTCTCAAAATCTAACAGTCAGGTATTTTTTTCTTCATTTTTTTTAGCTTCAAAATATGTTAAATAATCCGGACAATTGAAAAAAACACCACTTTTAAACATTTTATCATCCTGCTACTTTAAGGGTTAAAGTGGAGTCTTACTAAACGTAATTGTAGGTACCGCTGATGAGTGTTTTGGCACTCATCAAGGGTACAATTAGGTAAGGGGTACAATTCGTAACATAATTGCTGAAATTAAATCTACCTTTCTTTTTAACTACTTTTCCAGATCTTGTGAAAGTAGTAGTTATAACACCGGCTGGGGTCACAGAACAAAAAAAAAGAGTAGAAATAGTGACATGACCTATCAGTAGGAAAACCAGTGTGACCAAACTCACACACACAAATCAAAAGCACACTGTGAATACCAAGCTGCCATTGGCAAATAAAGGCAATTCTGAAAAGGTCTACATCACAAAAGTTCCACGTAAAATATGAACCTTTTCAATAATATAAACAATGATCAAAATCAAATGATAATTATGAAATTAAGTTTGACATACGATCTTTGCTTTGTAGTACCGCTACTCTACATTAGATGGAACTACCGCCGCGTGTGATCGTCGAGAAGCTTTAAGTTTTATGCCATAAAGTCGAATATTGAAAAATAACTATCTGCTATGTTGCTACTCAGGCTAAGGATGGGACATATTGCCATATCGACAAATTATAGAACTGATTCATAAAGCGACAGTTGAAAATGAATTTGTTATGACAATGTTTCTAAATCATTTTTTTTTTTAGTATCTACATTGACAAAGTAACATAATGTATTCCCTTCTGCCAAACTGTACCACAGTTCGATGTAAATTACGCAGCCGGCTACCATATTAACTGTCCTTCTGGATGATTGGCTACGCAATGTACCTAAAATGGAATTCTCATAATCTAACCATAGTCGCTTTATGAAACGAAGCCCGGCAAACTTATCGTGTACAATTTATAGAGAATAAGAAAGCCTATTCTATATTTTTCTTTTAACTGTAACTTTTATTTGTCTCTTGCTTCTTGTGTGCAATAAAGAATATTCTTTTTTTTCTTACGTAGCCTCGATTGCCACAGAACAGAAAAAAAGAGTAGAATGAGTGACATGACCTATTAGCAGGAAAACCAGTGTGACCAAACTCACACATAAGCCAAAACCCACACTATGAATGCCAAGCTGCCATTTGTAAACAAAGGCAATGCCGAAAAGGTCTACATCATAAAAGTTCCACGTAACATATGAACCTTTTGGTGATATAAACAACGATCAAAATCAAATGATAATGATGAAATTAAGTTTGACATTAGATCTTTGTTCGTAGTACCGCTACTCTACACTAGCTGGAAATCCCGCCGCGTCTGACAAACCCTATTATTTAAGAAACACAAAACTAATTAAATTGGTGATAGCTTAAATGATACCCTGATTAAATTATCTAGACCCCCCAGATGATTTTACTATACGAGCAATAAAATCATCTAACTTTGAAATTATGCATGCTGGTTTAGTTTTGATGACAATACGCCAATCTATACTAATAAAAATGACATGTTTTTTGAACTTAAACTTTCGGCACAACACATTGTAAACATTTAGTCCGGATCTACTTACGGGTGTTGTTTGATCGGACGGGTCCGACTAGGTTTCGCTCCGATATACGCAGAGCAGTGAGTGGGTGGTGAGCAGAGACGGACCTTGCGTCGTTCGGTTGCTCGTCTCAAAATGGGATGGGTAAGTTGATCCGGATTAAAAGTTTACAAAAATGACATGATACTGCAGTCAGGACCACATTCTCGCAAAGGAACTAAACAGCGACAAGGAACATGATCAATAAATTTTGCGCAGTATCAAAAATAATTGCAACTAAAAATGTGTTAAATAATAATAGTAAAAGATGATAATAAACACTTACATACAGGCACATACATTGCCCCTGGCCCCACCCTGGGATACCCTGTGTCGTGGGCACCAGAAACAACGACGTCACAAACATGTAAACATACAAGACCTGGGATTGTTTTTTGTCCCCAGCCGGGATTCGAACCCGGGATCTCTCGCATGGTAGTCAGATGCACTAACGACTGCGCCACAGAGGTCTTCAATTAAAATAAAATAACGACAATTATTTTCCCAAAGTACCTAATAAGACGCAGGTACTCTACCTAAAGTACCGATAATTATTTATTACTGCTAAGTCACAGACAAAATATTATCGATAGATTTTTATAATGTTGTGTCCCAGCTGAATTGAGTAGCATTTGAGTAGCATTCAAATGTTGACAGAAATTTGTAGAAAAAGTACACAGACTTCGACGAAAATTGAACATTATATTCCAGTAAATAAAGGTGTTTTACTTTCTCACTTTCGGATTGCTTTCCTTGTTCATGTCATTGCAAATTTAATTTCTATTAAATTAAATACAATGGAAATACTACTTACCGATGGAATGTTATGGCATGATCGGTACATTTTGGTCCCCAACTTTTATTTTTGCACTCTAACACAGCACAATAAGGCATTTTTGTAGAGTTTTCACAATTGTTTTCTTTACTAGAAGCGCACGGCAACTGAGGTAAGAAAAACTGTCATAGACTACGCTTAGGCAATACATTGCTAATTTGAGGCACGCGAGCACCGCCCACTTACGATTTCTACTCTTTTTTTTTTGTTCTGTGGGCTGGGGTAGTGGGTGCAGTAGGGTTAGCCAAACTTCAGAGTATAATTTGGAATTTGTAGGGTTTCACGGAGTATGAGGGGGTCGAAAAGAAAAGCGGGTTTTAATTTGTCAACCGACTGATATTGGTCCAGGTAGTTATTTCTAAAGCAAAGTTTTTCTATTTTACTTAAAACTTTGTATAGCCCCTCGTACAGTGCCACCATCTTATTTGTTCAGTTGATAGCGACGCTAGTGGAGAATTTAGTAGTAACATTTTGACGAATTGTCCTAGACCAATGAGAATATTTTTTAGGTGATTAAATAAAACAAAAAAAGTGGGAACAGGATTTACAATTTATATGTTAGTTATAATTTTGCCCACCTGAACAGATAAGGATTTTTGTCGGAAGAATAAAGAAGAATGTCAATAATATCTAGTGCTTACGAAAGTCTTAGGTTGAAAAAAGTACTAAGATATTTTTAGAAACATACTACAAGCACAGAATACATATACACAATACACAATAAACAGAATACACAATAGTACAGGTACAGAAGATTCTCTGCGCAAAATCAATTAAAGAAAAAGGGACTCTAGCAGCGATACAATTAAGTGCAATTGAGATCGCACGACGCTAAGAGGCGACTCAAAATCTGTTTATAATATCTACACAGGTCACGAAACTAAACAACAATCAACAGTTTGGGTGTTTCAAAATGAGCCGAACCCTACGAAAGTGGCTCGTGCAAAAAGCACTGTAAAGCAAATGGTGGCCTGCTTTTTTGGTATTTAATGGCCATGTGGCTACAATACCACTGGAGAATCGCAGAACGGTTAATTCGGTGTGGTAGGTACACGACCATTTGTTTGCCGGAAGTATTTGAAGAAATACGCCAAAGCAACTAGCGACGCAGAATCATACTTCACCATGACAATGCCAGCTGTCATACATCTCAGGAAACAACTACATTTTTGGATGGTCAAAAAATAGAATTGATTGGTCATCCACCGTACAGCCCTGATTTGGCTCCCAATGATTTCTATTTATTCCCAAATGTAAAGAATAAATTTCGTGGTCAACGATTTTCGATCCGTGAAGATGCCGTAGATGCGTTCAAACAGCACGTTTTGGAGATACCTCAATCAGAGTGGAAAAAGTGTTTTACAAATTGGTTTCATCGAATGCAAAAGTGCATCGATCATAGTGGAGAATACTTTGAAAAACAATAAAAGCATATTTAGCCATATACATTTGTTTATTTTTTCTATTCCGCATACATAAGTAGCAGCCCTCGTACTAACTAAAAAGTTTTAAATGTGCGAGCGAAATTAATAAAGACTTCGTAAATGTGTTTACCAGATAGAAAGACGCTCAAGGATTTACATTACACGCTTTCCAGATGAATCACGTCAACAACAGCCCAGTGATAGTACGCCCCAGCCAGGTCCTTCCAGTTCGGCCTCCACCGACGTCGCACACGGCCATTATTTGTAAGTGTTAAATAAATACAAAATGTGCCCACACGCCTGGTCTAGTCCACGGCAACCATAGAAGACTGAAGTCCATCCTGACCTTCAGTGAAGATCACGCCGGTGATCCCCGTTTTCTCGTGGTCCTACTGATTTGTCCTACTGGTAGGACCACGAGGGAGACCAATTTCTGTCTGTCTCACTACGTGCCTTAGTAGCTGTCAATTATTTAAACTGGCTGTTTATACCTCTTAAAAGTAGGTACCTCTTATTTTTTTTTGTATCCCTCTTAAGTTTACTTTTAGTGTAAACCTGTCGCACGGTAGGTTAGGTACAAACCATTGCGAATCGGAACCATTGAATATACAGGTGGTTTAAATAATTGACAATAGCTAGCTTAGCTCTAGCTAGTGATCCTGTAAGTAAACCAGTGTGAGGAGAGGTGTGATGCCCCGAAACATGCCGTAATGTCAATGAATTTACTCGAAATTTACAACTTTTGGCCCATAAAACGCGTAACCAGCGTCGTTATTACCCTCATGTTATGTTATCTCCATATTCTATAACATTCTTTGTTTCACTAAATATGAACTTCTACAAAGGCGAGCTTAGTAACAGATAATAATATGATGATGGTCTTAATTCCTAACTTATTAAACATTCAGTCTTAGGACCAAAAACAGATTACTCTTTATTTATATATGTGTATAAGTTCAACATAAAAAATCTAAAATTATTATAAATAAAATAAATAAATAATAAACTCACGCCCGTTATCCCCGAAGGGGTAGGCAGAGGCACCAGTCTCTAGAACTGGACCCACGTTTTGCCGAGTTTATTAGGTCCCAAACGTGACAAGTGGCAAGCCTGTCGCCGTTATCCGGGCACAATTTAAAATTATTAATGATGTTTTAAAAAATAAATATCTACAGTCGAAACCGGGAGCAAAATCTGTGTTCTTCGCGCGTCACACTCTGTTCGCGCTTACGGAAAACTTTGATAACTTTTGTATTCGATTAATAAGCGTATAGAGTAATACATCAAATAAATTTTGTTTAACTATGCATCATAATGACCAAAGAACATTTATGTTATCTCTTAAGTTACAAAAGTTAATAGGCATTATATCTCTTTCACAAGATTTTGCTAGTTTCGCGAGCGCGCAACAAAACGGCACCTATCTTCCAAGAGTGGCAACTTGTCGCTACAAGTTTTAGCTGTGTGGACGCTCAAAAGTGTCCCGCCATCAGTGGGGGAAAACCATACGTCCATCACTTCAAAACAAAAAAATACTAACTACGTAGGTAAGTTTTGAATATTTTCAAGTAGCCTTAGTTAAGAAACTTTCATGCGCATATTTTGATGAATAATATTTATAATTTTCCAGCTCATTTTCAATTAAGGAATAAGATAGATCTTCGAGATTATTTCCAAGTATTTTGTTCATCATTTTACCTATAACTCTAATCGTAATTCTCAAAAATGTGAATTTTTTTAACTTTCGTGGCACAACTTTCATGGCAATTTGTCCACGAAAGTTAGCTAGCGCACAACGAAAGTTACATATCTTCATTAAATATAAAAGCGTAAAGCTCAAAAGAAAGGTTATATTTAAATGCATGTGAGTGTTTAAAAAAATATCTCGTTACATCGACAATTTAACACTTTATCCACCCCAAACTGGGCTGTTTTGCCCATTGTTTAAAAAATGTTTGCTTAGAAAATCCCAACTACATTGTCATTCTTTCTGATTATCTTGTATGTTACCTACTTCAATTACTCACATCAGTCATGTTAATTTCTTTTGGTTGAAATTATTTTTAGATTACATACAAACCAAAACTATGCCAAAGCAAACTTCAAAGGAGCGACGGGAGAAAAAGCGTCTTGCAGAGATAAAAAGAAGAGCAAGAATAAAAAATGAGACAGAGTTAATGCAGGGAAAATTATTTAGATAATGAAATATTTAAGATACTTTTATACAGGGTGGCATTTTCACCGGTACAATAAATGAACATACGTAATACTAAGTCCAAAATACAAATACCAACATTTTTTGTTACTACCCCGTTGGTACAAAAAAAACAAAAATACCAATGTCTGAACTAATCCGCAAATCTTAAAGAAATATGGACTCATTACGCATGATCACAACTAAACGCACGAACTGGCAACTGCGCGCGGCTTGCGGGAAGGAAAAGAAGCGGCGGCGGCGGCGCAGCCAGTAGGTATGACGTAGCAAAAAAAATCTTACTTGATTTCAATTCTTCCTTCATACTTGCACGGGCTTAGGACAGTCACCGGCGTGCAAGCACTGGTTGGTAGTGGTATGAATTTCCACACCACGTACTGGCTAACGCCGAAGTGCGCCGTGCGTACCGCGTCGTTGGTGCTCCTTCTGGGGTCTTCCTCGAAGAACGCGAATATCTGTTCCTCGATCTCCATGGCCAAGGGAGGTCTCCCTCCTTGGCCTTGAGCGTGCGCTGGTGCAGTGAACTGTCCGTAGTCTAGCAAATGCTGCGTCACTCTCATGAATAGAGATGGGCAACTTCTCGGTAACTTTCCATTTTGTGGAAACTTACCGATATCTTCCCTGAAAGTTTCCGTATCTTCTCATTTTGGTGAGAACATAAAATGTTCTTATTAATTTTTTTTGTTTATTGCATTATTTGCATATTTTTCCTAAGCGCAGTGTACTTTTATCCGTATTTACTATTATTAAACTTGGTTATTCGTTAAGTTTTATGAAAGTGAAACATATTCATCATACATTCTATGTGTGTCTGGTTTTTAGTAATTTAAATATCTGGCTGGGTATTTTTATATGGAGGTCTTATTAATTTGGTTAAAAAAATATCCAGTCTTATGAAAACAGTAATTCAACTCTCTGAACTGTATAAATGTGGAAAGATAAATAAAATGAAGTAACATATCAAATTATCATTTATTTAAAATTTCAATAAAAAACAAATTAAAACTTCAACAAAATTAAATTAAACTAACAAAATTCAGCCAGAATCACTACCTAAATTATTGCAATCGAAAAACTCTACACGCGGCTGTGTACCACTTGGCCTAGCCACCACTGATAACGAAGCGTCTAGCGACGGAATCTTGGTTACGACTGAGATTTCATCATTTGATGACTCGTTGTCTGAAGAATTAACAGAATATTATTCGTCTTCTTCCACTTCTTCTTCAACCGGATAATGTGATACCTACTACGGTTTAATAAATTCTAGTTTAAATATGCAACGTATGCCATTTTGGCGGCTCTTTCAGCTGTACGGCGGTTTCTTAATTTGTTATGTATCCTCCTATGTGTACTGAAAGAGCACTCAACAACAGCATCAGCTGCTCTACACATCAGTGTAGGGCGTGTAAGAATACGCAAAGTGATTTTACTCATGAAAGGAAAGGCTCCACTTCATGAGTGAAATCACCAGTTTGTAAAAGTGTGGCTCATAGATGTCACATTTTTCCATACAAATGTTTTTCCCCACAATCTTCCATCTTTTGCTCTAAAGCTTGCAAGATTTTCGGCAATGTCTTTGTTGAGCTGATTTGCGATTGTGTGAATATAACAGATTTACAAAAATAATGAAAATAAAACATCAATGATTGCAAAATAAAGAACAATCAAAAGTACCAACAGAATTCTATGTTATATCCTAAATTTCTCCAAAATGTTAACATCTATATTAATAATTTCGTTCCGGTCTACGGTAGACTCGAACGCCGAGACATGGACACTCACGAAAGGGTTGGTCCACCAGTTTAAAGTCGCTCAGCGAGCTATGGAGAGAGCTATGCTCGGAGTTTCTCTGAAGGATAGGATTCGTAACGAATACATCCGACAGAGAACCAAAGTTATCGACATAGCTCAGAGAATTAGCAAGCTGAAGTGGCAGTGGGCTGGCCATATTTCGCGAAGAACCGACAACCGCTGGGGTAAACGTGTTCTTGAGTGGAGACCGCAACTCGGCAAACGTAGTGTAGGACGCCCTCTAACCAGGTGGGATGATGATCTGCGAAGGACTGCAGGCAGATGCTGGATGCGGCAAGCTGAAGACAGGGCGCTATGGCGCTCATTAGGGGAGGGCTATTGTCCAGCAGTGGACTAATATAGCCTGATGATGATGATGATGATGATGAACAAAACAAAAAAAAAACACACACACAGAATGCGTACAATAATAAAAAAATAACACAGAAAGCATAAAAAGCGTAAAAAAAAATAAACTGTACAACATGAAAATAATAATTTACATTTACATATTTACATTTACATACAGGCACATACATTGCTTCTGGCCCCACACTAGGATACCCTGTGTCGTGGGAACCAGAAACAGCGACGTCACAAACATGTAAACATCCAAGACCTGGCATTTTTTTTTGTCCCCAGCCGGGATTCGAACCCGGGACCTCTCACATGGTAGTCAGATGCGCTAACCACTACGCCACAGAGGTCGTTAAAGGTTGAGCCCCCAAAATGGGCCCGATTCAGCATAATGTTGCAACAGAGTGTAAAGTAAAGCACTCTCCTAAACACTAAGATAATCTAAACCGGCTCTTTGATCTAATTTGATAACTTCATGGTGTGTGGAATACCGTAGCATCCAAAAAGGTTATTATAATCTGTGCCAACTGAGAAGGTGTAGTAAGTAATCTGTGGTGTTTTTCATTGGCGGGAGCTCAGAAGAAGGTCCTTCTTCTGAGGGCGGGAGGGAAGACAATAATTTGACATTGAGTTTTGGAAGGGTCTGAAAAATAATTGAAAAAGGAAATCAAAGTCATAAATTGATCTTTATTGTTTTGCTTAGTTAGGTACCAATAAACTTATTGAAATGAAAAAGCCACTACATGAAGAAAAACATGTGGTCAATACAAAACTAAAAGCTGTAAAGCCAAAGAGAGGGAGCTGTTTTTAGTTGATTAGCCAAGTGGATTCTACGTCTCATACGTCATTGGATTCACTAGCTGTTAACTAAATTCAATGCTGTTAAGTTTATGAAGGAAGCTCATTTAGTAATTTGTGATGAGGTACCCATGACAAAGTTATGATAAGTATCCGATTTTCGCCTTGCATTCCTTCGTGAGTAGCCAGAACATGTCCAAAAGAGCAAGATTGGCTATACGGATAGCCAATCTGTAGCCAATAGTGTGCTGGTTCCAATACTGATGTAAGCATGATAGCGAGATTTGGGCATGGCAGAAGTCAGAAGAATCATGAAAGTAGGATTAGTGCAGTACAAATGAGATCCTTAAGAAATATGTGTGGTGTTACTTTGAATGACAGAATACGCAATAGTGTGATCAGAGACCGAGGATGTAGAGAAAGAGGATGTAGTGAGTGACTAGAATTGAAAAAAGGAATGTTGCGTTGGTTTGGAGATGTGGAGAGGATGAACGAAGAAAGACTGACAAAGCAAATATATCGGGCGAATGTGAGTGGAAGGGCTGGTAAGGGACGCCCCAGTTGGACATACTTCGACCAAATAGGGGATGTATTAGCAAAGGGCAAGATGAAAAGTACCCGAAACCGATGTGGGTACATGCAACGACTAATGGATGTCGATGAAGCGAAAGTGATTTGTCAGGATAGTGGCGGCAGGTGACAGTCCGTGGTCTCTGCCTACCCCTCTGGGATACAGGTGTGAGCTTATGTATCTGAATGTATTAAGATATTTATATCTACTGGTGGTTGATAAATACAGAGGCGTCACCATATAAAAAAACATAGTGGAATATTATTTTGCGTCTACATTTTACCCTACATAAAATAAAAAGTACTTACGAATCAAGAAGTGTCCGGTTTTGATAGTCCAAATCACAGATAATATTCACAGTAACAATTTAACAAGCCAAGTCGTTGTATAAATGAGTATTAGAGTCCAATAAACAAGCGTGATCAAAATATGATCCTTTAAGGCATAAGACAGCAGTAGACTATCAGAAGACTAATAACAGACTGATAGTCCAGTCATTATCAAAAAACCGACCCTACCCGTGAATAATCAGTTCTTGGATTTTTTTTCGTAGGTCCCTCGGGGGTGCCCCCCTAGGAGTCTGAATTCAAAAAGTAGACCGAATCAGGCTCATGCCTATATTCGAAAAACGGTTTTTCTTTAATAACTCGGCGATTTTTGATTTTACAGTAAAACCGTTAAAACAAAAATTGTATGAAATTTCATTCTCTACAGGTTTGGTCCTAAAAAATTTTTTTTATTTTTTTATTTCCAAAATATCAATTTTGGGGGAAAAAGGTGGAAACCAAAATTGTTCAGAATTTGATTCTCTACAACTTTTTTTCTCCTCATTCATACCGTAAAACGTGGAACATGGAGATAATGATAATAATTTGAGTTATTCGCATTTTTCAGGTTTAATTTCCAAAATATCGATCTTGGGGAAAAAAAGATGGTAATCGAAATTGCTCAGAATTTGATTCTCTACAACTTTGTTTCTCTTCATTAATGCCGTAAAACGTGGAACATAGGAGATAATGATAATATTTTGAATTTTTCGCATTTTTCAGGTTTAATTTCCAAAATATCGATCTTGGGGAAAAAAAGATTTGAACCGAAATTGTTCAGAATTTGATTTTCTACAACTTTGTTTCCCTCCATTCATCCCGTAAAACGTGGAACATAGGAGATAATGATAATATTTTGAATTTGTCGGGTTTTTCAGTAATTTTTTTTTTAAATATCGATCCTATAAGAATAATTGTGAGGACCAAACTTGTAGAAAATCTAATTTCCTATTTTTTTTTTTCTCGGTTTTACTGTAAAATCAAAAATGGCCGAGTTATTCAAGAAAAACTGTTTTTATGGAAACAATTTTTTTTTCGAATATACGCAGGAGGCTGATTCAGTCTACTTTTTGAACTTACATTCCCAGTGACCGCCCCGAGGGACCTAAGAAAAAAAATTCAAGAACTCATTATTCACGGGTCAAAATCTATAATGACTCAGCTATGAAGTAAGAGACATTTTTGAGCAAATAGTGTCATAAAACAACACTTTCTGAAGAACTACTCATATCCTATTACTATGAATTTTTCTGGCTGTGCGATAAAGTGTCTTTCCTATATTTTTTCTGGCTTTGCAATAAAATGTAGTCTCTCCTATATTTTTCTGATGGGCGATAAAGTGTAGTCTTTTCAATTTTTTTGTAGCTTTGCGATAAAGCTTAGTCGCATTTTTATTTTCCTGGCTGTACGATAAAGAGTAGTCTCTGATATTTTTTTCGTTGGTCATCGTGCGTGAAGCTGTACAGAGATACATAAATGAAATGAGACTGAGTTTGAACTAAATCTTGGATTCCTTACGCACTTACTACGCTGGCTCAGCGACCCGAAGTGGGTCTTGGTCTCCGACACAAGATGTCGCCACTTGTCTCTGTCCGCCGCGGTCTGTTGCCAGTCACCCGCCTGCAGCTCACGCAGCTCCTTACCCACTTCATCCTTCCAGCGATGTCTGGGGCGGCCAGCCGGTCTTTGGCCGCTTGACAGCCTCGAGTAGGTATGCTATCTTCACCTCATACATCCTTTGTACGTGACCGAGCCAGCGGATTCGGTGGGATTTCGTTTCACGTTTTTACATCATCCGAAAAGTGATGACATGATGGTGGGGTACTTACAGCTAAATCTTGGGGTATGCCACATATTTTTTCTGATGGTGCAATAAACTGTTGTCTTCCTGTCTTCAACCGTTGACGCGACCCCGTGCTGGCTAGAAGTGAATCTGAACTGGCCTTTGCTGTACCTGGACCGATTCATCACCCAAATGTGGTCCCCGAGGCTTCCCTCCTACTCCATGTTCTAAGGTCAGTGTCTTATGCAGCTGACACCAGTCGGGTCCATAGAGTCGCCAATTTGGAAGTCCATAGACTCACCAATTTGGAAGTCAATAGACTCACCAATTCGGAAGTCCATAGTAGACTTACCAATTTGGAAGTCCATAGACTCACCAATTTGGAAGCTGTAACGCGTTCCCGACAATTGAGGCACATAGAATCAAAGGCTGCAAAGTACCACAAGCCACTTTGCCGCATTTGATTCCAACGCGGTAACACTTAGCAGCCTTTGAACCCAATATGAGATTTGCATGAGGTTTTAAGTGGTCTTTTGCTGATTTTGTTACTAAATTGAAAAAATGCATAGTGTAAACTCGACATACACTAGGTGGCTCATATTTAGAAAGTATGGCACTTAGCAGCCTTTGATTCTATATGCCTCAATTAATGCTCCATGAAAGAAAATCATAAAGCCACTTGTGTGTTGATAAATAATTTAAAGAATACCATTTTTATTTTCCAGATATGTCCCAGCTGAACTAAAGAAAACCTGACCAGCGGTAGTGCCGTCTTGCGTTACGGGACTTCCCCTATTTTAACAAATCTCTTTTCATGAATACAATTTTTTTAATTCAATAATAAACGATTATTTAAAAAAACGTATTGATAAACAATTTCCTCTCAATCAGGCGAATGAGACGGCGGTATTGTGCAAATAAGACGCGGATAGGTTGTTCTGTTAACATATTTCGAACGGCTCAATGCACATGCTGAGTCGAAACCCATTTGCATTTGCCACACACACGCTGCCATGTTTTTATTATTGTTCTTAATATTGTTTCTCTACTCTTTTCATACTGTCAAGCTGTGTTTGTACCTATGCCTTGTGTATGTTTCTGTATTGTCTATGTTTGCTATGTGCTGATGATGTATGATTCACAATGATATGTGTACGTGTGTGTGTCTTATGGAAATAAACGTTTTATCTATCTATCTATCAATGCGTGAACATCGTGGAAAAGGACTAGAGCCTAAGCACACTACGTATTTTAAACGCGCAGACGACGCGCAGATGTCTCGCGTATACGCGCTTCAAACGAGATTCGAACGCAACTTTGCAACCTAAGCACACGGGTAGATCGTGAAACGCGACTCCACTGCGCGTATAC
The DNA here is from genome assembly GCA_947310845.1 of Yponomeuta plumbellus. Taxonomy (NCBI): domain Eukaryota; kingdom Metazoa; phylum Arthropoda; class Insecta; order Lepidoptera; family Yponomeutidae; genus Yponomeuta; species Yponomeuta plumbellus. Next base: position 9,441,671 of record OX371218.1, read on the forward strand.
GCGCAGATGAAGCGATACAAACGCGCTGTGATCACTCGTAACTTTAGCGTTTTGATATTTAGCGCGCGCCCCTCTCCCCCTTCTCCACTTCTTTGTACACACGTTTGTACGTACGTGCGTTTGCATCGCGATAAACGTAATAATATATAAACGTTAAATCAATACAAACGCAACAACCTGTATCTACGGCGCCGAATACGCGCGTCGTCTGCGCGTATAACTTTACGCAGTGTGCTAAGGCTCTAAGCTATTCCACAGAATTCGGAATTTAATTTTAAACCATCTTTTGTTACGTGTACTCTGTAGATACTTTCGGTGTTATTTTTAAAAACTCGATTACTTATGACACTCTAAGAACGCCGACTAAGATAGTCTGTGGTGAAGATATTATAAGGTAAAGATGTCACCACTCACCACACTTTAAAGTCTCTCCTATTTATGTGTGAGAGAGAGGTCCGATACAAATGTTTATGACTTAGTTCGCACGTTTGTAATGGCTCAAGTATAGTTTATAACTAATGTTCTTACTAGCATTGATGCATTGGCGCGCGAGATCCGACCGTCTTTGACAATTTAAAAAACCTAGAAAGGCGCCAAACCACTTTTAAGAACCACTAGGTGTGTAAAAGGTGTTTTTTTTTTGCGATCTTAATTAATTTTAAAACGATTATTAATTAAGAATTTTATGGAAGGAAAAAAAAGTTGTGAGTGTGAAATGTAAAAGTATAGTGTTTGTTTAATAGTAGAAATTTAAAGTATTTAATGTTCGAAAGCTTTTTGTAACTTTTCACTGTATCGAACTTTTATTATAATAAAAAGTTACACTTGTACAGTCGACAGCACATCATGGTACACACCCATGCACTCTACTCCGTTGCGTTACGGGCTACTTTGCAACTAAAATGGGAAGATTGACGTGCTGTCGACTGTACTTGAATAATAACTCTTTAAGACCTTTTTACTGTAATTTATCGCAATAAATTGAATCGAATTAATATCAATTGTAATGTTCACAAAATTAAGACTGAATAAGTATTGACACTTCAAAAAATATACAACAAAGAGTGAAAGGTTTATAATGATGACAATGACGATGATGGTGGTGTTCTTCTTATTAGTAGGTATTGTATAGTGATAATTGATGTCGAGTTTCGTTTGATCCCATTTAAAATGTTCGCTATTTTTTGGTTATGTCTCATGAATAAGGACCTTTTGTTAAATTTTTATTTCCGTATGTTTCTTACCAGTAAATAAGAAATTTAATTTTGTTTCTGCCTTCTTAGTATAAGTAACATAAATAATTTTGATCTCAAAATTCGATCTTATTCAAAGGTTAAAATTTAAGTTTATAATGTACGCTGTTTTTGTTTATGCCCCATGTGTAAGGACTTCTTGTTGTATTTAGTATTTTTATTAACGTATAAAAGTTTTTTAAAATAAATAAGGCTGAAGTTATTGCTTTTTTTACTCACAAGTCAAGATGAAACCTAAAATAGACGATCGACGGCGACGATTAGATTGGTAGGTACTGGATTTTTGCCCCGTTTCCTGGTGGGCATACTAATGTCATATCAGTATGACTACCAGGATATACATGCCCTCCTAGTCATACTGTAACACGATATATTGAGAAAAAGGTTTTTCCTTCTTTCCTGTACCTATAATATAAATACTTTTCAGTGTAAATAAAGAAAGTAGTAAATACTTGTACTTCTATTATTAAGTAGTATTTAGGTACTTGTATAAAACTACAACTTTGTATAAAACACTACTTGTGCGGGCATTTGTTTTTCCCTCTACAGGACGTTCCGAAAAGTGATGTATATCCTCGTAGTCATACTGATATGACAAATTAGTATGACCTCCAGGAAACGGGGGATTTTTGTGCCAAAAGTCGCATCTACTTAAATGAACCTTTTCTTTTTCTATTCTATAAAATATTCAAAACCCTTCTTACCCACGGTCCACCTCCTGAGAGCACTTGGGTGAACCGTGGGATTTTTTTTTCACAACGGTTCACCTCTCTAACATAAAACATAACGTCCTTGGATAGAACTTATTATGCGAGTGGTTGACCAAAAAGGGACATCAAGGGAAAATAATTGATTTCGAGTAAATCGCGTTTGAAGTAACGTGTTTCTACAGGTTTAAAATATTAACGACGGCACCTAAAAATATTCTGGTTAGACAAAAACAAAGATAAAATACCACACATAAAAAAATTCAAATAAAAAAAAACAACGGTTTCCAATCCCTCACTCACTCATATATTTTAAAAGTTATGGCCTGGTTTACATTATAAAACATAACGTCCTTGGATAGAACTTATTATGCGAGTGGTTAACCAAAAAGGGACATCAAGGGAAAATAATTGATTTCGAGTAAATCGCGTTTGTAGTTACGTGTTTCTACAGGTTTAAAATATTAACGACGGCACCTAAAAATATTCTGGTTAGACAAAAACAAAGATAAAATACCACACATAAAAAAATTCAAATAAAAAAAAACAACGGTTTCCAATCCCTCACTCACTCATATATTTTAAAAGTTATGGCCTGGTTTACATTTGCTTTATTTTCATGCTTTTTAAGCATGCTTTCCATAGAGCTAGAATAGAATAGAGACGCCAATTCTTTTATAAGTACATAACCAAATAATATATCAGTAATGGTTGGTTGTATACTATGTATTTAGGATTTTTTGAAAGTTTATACATGGTGCGTAATAAAAGCTATGAATCGGCATACGTTTTTGCCGTCTCTATTTGATTCTTTCTCTATGGAAATCATGCCAAAAAAGCATGAAAATAAAGCAAATGTAAACCAGGCCTATACCTATTTTTTATTGGTATAAATATTTGGTAAATATTGGTATAAAATATTGCACAAAGGCATTACAAAAGGTTTCAAGCAGGCATTAAAGATTTTTTTTTAAAATGTATAAGGAGATATGGGCTATAGGAGACACCAAGAAGTAGGATAAAATGGCGGAGACAGATTTCTAAAAATAGATATTCGGGACATTCAGTTGCCTGACTAACCGAGTGGCTGATTATAGTGCCAGAGATCTCAGAGACTCATTACCAGCATTTAGGAAAAATATATTGTTTACAAACTATTTCGGCACAAAAACATTAAATAAAAAAACAATAAATCAATTTAAAAATATTTAAAGCTGCTTTAAGACTCTAATGCCCGGTTCCAATATCCACAAAACGCTTCGTTTTTGCTTACGATCGGTTACAATTCCTACAAAATTCCTACGAACCGTCAAAAAATTGTAGGGTAGAACGGATCGTAGCCGGTAGGCCACAGAACAGAAAAAAAGAGTAGAAATCTTAAGTGGGCGGTGCCCGCGTGCCTCAAATTAGCAATGTATTGCCTATGCGTAGTCTATGACAGTTTTTCTTACCTCAGTTGCCGTGCGCTTCTAGTAAAGAAAACAATTGTGAAAACTCTACTAAAATGCCTTATTGTGCTGTGCTAGAGTGCAAAACTAAAAGTTCGGGACCAAAATGTACCGATCATGCCGTAACATTCCATCGGTAAGTAGTATTTCCATTTTATATAATTTAATAGAAATTAAATTTGTAATGACATGAACAAGGAAAGCAATCCGAAAGTGAGAAAGTAAAACCACCTTTATTTACTGGAATATAATGTTCAATTTTCGTCGAAGTCTGTGTACTTTTTCTACAAATTTCTGTCAACATTTGAATGCTACTCAAATGAGTAGCAATTGCAGCTGGGACAGAACATTATAAAAATCTATCGATAATATTTTGTCTATGACTTAGCAGTAATAAATAATTATCGGTACTTTAGGTAGAGTACCTGCGTCTAATATAGGTACTTTGGGAAAATAATTGTCGTTATTTTAGTTTGATTGAAGACCTCTGTGGCGCAGTGGTTAGTGCATCTTTCTACCATGCGAGAGATCCCGGGTTCGAATCCCGTCTGGAGACAAAAAAAAATCCCAGGTCTTGTATGTTTACATGTTTGTGACGTCGTTGTTTCTGGTGCACACGACACAGGGTATCCCAGGGTGCGGCCAGAGGCAATGTATGTGCCTGTATGTAAGTGTTTATTATCATCTTTTATTATTATTATTTAACACATTTTTAGTTGCAATTATTTTTTATACTGCGCAAAATTTATTGTTCATGTTCCTTGACGCTGTTTAGTTCCTTTGCGAGAATGTGGTCGTGACTGCAGTATCATGTCATTTTTGTAAACTTTTAATCCGGATCAACTTACCCATCCCATTTTGAGACGTGCAACCGAACGACGCAAGTTCCGTCTCTGCTCACCACCCACTAACTGCTCTGCGTATCGGAGCAAAACCTAGTCGGACTCGTCCGATAAAACAACACCCGTAAGTAGATCCGGACTAAATGTTTACAATGTGTTGTGCCGAAAGTTTTAGTACAAAAAACATGTCATTTTTATTAGTATAGATTGGTGTATTGTCATCAAAACTAAACCAGCATGCATAATTTCAAAGTTAGATGATTTTATGTACTCGTGTAGTAAAATCATCTGGGGGGGTCTAGATAATTTAATCAACGCTTACTCCTTATATGTATGGGGAAATGTCGTGACTTTCGTTGGCAAATGTCATCTCCATAATATAAGTGAAGCACAAGCGTTGATGGATAACGTAAAAAAAAGAATATTCCTTATTGCACACAAGAAGCAAGAGACAAATAAAAGTTACAGTAAAAAAAAAATATACAATAGGCTTTCTTATTCTCTATAAATTGTACACGATAAGTTTGCTGGGCTTCGTTTCGTAAAGCGACTATGGTTAGATTATGAGAATTCCATTATAGGTACATTGCGTAGCCAATCATCCAGAAGTTTGTTATTTGTAAAATGAAAAAATGAGAGAAAATTTAAGAATCTGTTTCAGTACAAAACATGCCGCTCACCTTAAAAGAATACAATTTTTTTAACAAATGTACACTCTTTACACGAGAAACAAAATAATATGAAACAAACCAAATCACAAATTCTAATAAAAACCTACTTCATGTTTCTACCTTCCCTAAAAATAAAAATCAAATAAAGAAAGAAAAACTAAAACTCATTACTTGCTTATTCAAGAGGTAGAGGACAGACCTTAACTACGGGTCGCTTAAAAAATGATTTACCAGCTCGTAAAGTTACTACGCGAGTGATATTGTCCGCACCGGGATGCAAAGTGTGCACTCTAGCTAACTTCCACTGTAAAAGGGGAAGGTTTTCGTCGCGTACCACAACAGTGCCTTCCCGGATCGTGGGCCCGCGATTTTGAAGCCATTTACTATTCTGTTGAAGTTCATGGAGATATTCCTGGCTCCATCTCTTCCAAAAATGTTGGACGCACTGCTGGATCCAGCGCCAATGCGCAAGTTTATTTGGGTTCTCATGCGTTCAAATAACATCTGAAAGCGCTGTTAGAGGTTCACCTATTAAGAAATGAGATGGTGTCAGTGGTAAAGGATCCGTAGACTCGGAACTCATTAGACACAGGGGCCGTGAATTCAAAACCGCTTCTATTTGACATATAAGTGTATGTATCTCATCATAAGTTTGAGTTCTAGTACCGACTACTCTATACAAATGATGTTTGAAGCTTTTAACACCGGCTTCAAAAAGTCCACCGAAATGACTAGCAAATGGTGGTTGGAAATGCCAAGTAATACCTTGTTGAAGAGCAAGGTTGTTAAGTTCACATTGAACCGAGTCTCGTCGTAAAAATCATATACATCCTTTAAATAATTATTGCACCCGACAAAATTTGTTCCACAGTCCGAATAAATATCTGTACATAGTCCTCGACGTGAGATGAATCGGCGCAGTGCTGCCAGGAAAGCATCATTACTAAGCTCCGAAACGACTTCTAGATGTATGGCTTTAGTGCTCATACAAACGAAAACTGACACATAGCATTTAATAATCTTGGCATTACGCACTCTGTTTGCGCGCACGTAAAATGGGCCAGCATAATCTACTGCTGTCTTTATAAAAGGTCGCGCGGGACGCAAGCGTGCTGCCGCAAGTTCTCCCATGCGCGGCTGACTGTCCAGGGGGTGCGCGCGAAAGCAACGTATGCAGCGATGTATGCGTTGACGTACAATATCACGGCTCGACAAAATCCAGTATCGCTGCATTAACAAGTATCGTACGGTCTGAGGTCCCGCATGGAGGCTCATTAAATGAGCGTTATCGATGATAAGATTCGTTAAACTATGTTTTTTAGGTAAGATTATTTGATGTTTAGATTCGAAAGCTAAAAGCGACTTATCGATTCGACCACCAACACGAAGTATATTATCCTTGTCTAAAAACGGGTTTAGACGCTTTAATTTATTCGACAAAGGTCTTATTTGAGAAATATTTGTCACGTCGTCACTGAATGTTTCACTTTGAACTAATTGGATTAGCCTATTAAGGCCAAAATTATACTCTTCCACAGTTACATATTTAGGAGTGGACTGTTGCAGTTTCCTGCATTTTTTATAAAAACGGAATACGTGGGCCATTACTCGTACTAGTCTTCCTAATGAAGAGAACCGCGAAATAATTTCAACTTGGTCAACTGACCTGGCGTCAGTTTGAATAGTAAGTACAGGCAAACTACGCTTTTCTTGCTGAGTTTTAGGAACTTCTTTAAAACGAGGCCATACCGACGTGTCACGTTGAAGCCACTCGGGACCACAGAACCACAGAGTATTTTGTAACAAAGCAGCAGGAAGCAAGCCTCTCGAAGGCGCATCAGCTGGATTGTCAGCCAATGGCACATGTCTCCAGCAACTTGCCGGAACTCGAGCCACAATTTCGCTAGTGCGATTAGAAACAAATGTTTTCCATTCATATGGTGGGGAATGCAACCACGAGAGAACAACGGATGAATCCGACCAAGCGAACACATTCTCGGAGGAAATACGATCACCGTAGGCATTTATCACGATTTGAATAAGCCTTGATAACAACTCCGCTGCAATAAGCTCAAGACGCGGTACCGTCAATCATGGAGTGAGGGGAGCAACTCGTGTTTTTGCTAATACAAGGAATGTTTTTATGCTGTTATCTTCAACATAACGTAAGTAAATACAGGCTGCGTAAGCCTTTTCAGAGGCGTCAGAGAAACCATGAAGTTGTATAGTCCCAATGGTAGGAAAAGTGTGTCGTGGAATCTCAACAGTAGATAAAAGTGGGAGCTCGGATATGAGATCAGACTAAGCATTGACAATATCAACCGGCAATGGTTCATCCCAATCAACACCTGATAGCCACAATAGCTGCATTAAATGTTTTGCATATAGAGTCACGGGAGATAGCCATCCCATGGGATCATACATTTTTGCAATTTCCGACAGTATGATACGTTTTGACCATTTTTGATTGGAAACTTGTACAGTGAAGCTGAACGTATCAGACTTAGAGTTCCACTGAAGCCCTAGCACCTTATTTTTGGTATCATTTTCCATGAGAGCGAATGGAAGATTATCTTGCCGCCCACCGTGAGAAACTGTACTTTGAACGGCGGCAAGAACTCTTGAAGAGTTGCTGTGCCATTTACGCAATTCAAAACCTGCCGTCCCACAGATACCTATGAGCTCGTGTTGCAGCTTAATCGCGCTCAGCTCGTCTTCAGCACCAGTAATTATGTCATCAACGAACACTTGATGGCGAAGAACCTGTGAAGCATGAGGAAATCGCGAGGCTTCATCCTGCGCTAATTGCTGTATGGTGCGAAGAGCAAGATAGGGGGACACATTGACACCAAACGTAACGGTACGCAGTCTATAATCTTGTATGGGATCCTCCGGTGAAGAGCGCCACAAAATGCGTTGGTGATCGCAATCAGAATCTCGCACGAATCTCGAGAATGTTCCTATACATTTGTTTGATGTCAGCAGTAAATACTATTGGGTGCAATCTAAACCCCAAAAGAATAGTTACGATGTCTTTGTGAAGTTTAGGACCAGTCAAAAGTACGTCATTTAGCGATTTACCATTTGAACTTGGACATCCCGCATCGAATACAACCCGCGTTTTAGTAGTCTCGCTAGCTTCTCTCACTACACAGTGATGCGGAATGTAATACGTTATTTCACCCTTAGCGGGTTTTTCTACTTTCTCCATATGTTCTAGTTCTACATATTCCTGAAGGCATTCGTGATAGTTAGCTTTAAGTTTGGGATTGCTTTCAAATCGTTGTTCTAACTTACGGAATCTAGCCAATGCAATGTCACGGGACTCGCCTAAAGATGGCGCGTCGGGCTTGAAAGGAAGCGCAACACAATATCGTCCATTGGCTTCACGAGTAACGGTGGTCTCATAAATGTCTTCACACAGACGTTCATCGGCCGTGAGTTTCTTTTCCTCGCATAAGGATTCTATTTCCCAAAATCTCCTGAGTTTGTTATCTTGATATGAACTGAAACACGCATGAACTGGGCCAGTTTTCAAGGAATTCATTGCAATATTCCCGAATAGCACATATCCAAAAATGGTGTTAAGTGCTGTCGGAGTACCTGGGTTACCTGTCACTACACCCCCCAACAACACTTGCGACAATACATCGGCTCCTAAGAGCATCTCCTCCGGCTGCGGTGTGCGAAAAGTGGGGTCAGCTAGAGTCAAGTTTTGTAAATACGCCCACTCCGTTTCAGGCAAGGGTACCGATGGCATTTGGGCTATAAGTTTTGGCAAAATCAATGCACTGACAGGAATTATCGGCTGGCTATCTTTGGTGGGTGCAATGGTTAAAGATACAACACCCTGAGGATATACTGGTTTCTCATCTCCTATCCCTAGCACTGGTACATTCACCCCATTGCGTACCAATCCCAATCTCTGCACACAAGCCTCCGTGATAAAGCTAGCTTGACTCCCTGAATCAATCAAGCAGCGAATTGTTGCGCGTTTTTGTGTTCCTACATAAACAGTTACAAGTGCTGTAGACAATAACACTGTTTGTGCATTTATGAGTGGAGCGCTGCTTGCCAAGCCACGAGCGGAATGGGTAGTTGAATTTGCCACCGAAGTCATCGCAATTTTCTGTGTTTCACCTACGGTAGCCGATGTAACAGAATTCTCATTTTGTTTGCATGTAAAAGTAGCGCTCTTATCCACCATTTCACGCATGATTGGTAGACTTTGCTGTGTGGGAAAATGGATTAGAGAATGATGTCGCTTTTGGCAGTAACGACATACAAAGCTTGAGTTACACTGTCGCACCTCATGACCCACACTGAGGCAGTTAAAGCACACATTTCTCTTTAGTATGAATGTATATCCGTCATTTGGGGACAGGTCCAAAAACTGCGAACATTTTGTCAACAAATGAACTCCCTCGCACATTATGCAGTTTTTAGCTCTATCACCATAGGTTTCCGCATCATTTGCCTTAGGCTCAGTTACATTTACGGCAAATGATCGACGGGGTGGCGCAGCAGTTCCAGTGACAGCCGCGGGTGCACCACGTAGCACTCGTGCACTCGGAGACCCGCCCAAGCACTCTCCAGCCATCTCACAAGCGGCCAACTCTCTATCTAGGAAGCTTATGAGCGTATCTATCGACGGGACCACATTTGGCTTTATCAAAGATAATTCAAATCTTTTACGAGTTGATGAGGACAATTTCCGAAGCAAAATGGTGAGTAATACAAAGTCCCACTTGTCTGTTGGGAACTTCATCATCTCAAGAGCCTTGATTTTCTCTTGATATGTGTTCAGTAATTGCCGGAGACAGAGATTTCCCTTATCAGAACAAGGCTCAATGTCCAGAATCCTTTCGAGATGTTTTGTTGCAATCGCTCGTTTATTTTGGTATCGGGCAGTAAGAATTTGGAACGCCACATGATAATTTTCATCCGTGATCGGAATGGACTTTATTAAATTGAAAGGTTCGTCCTTTAGGGTCAGTAACAGGTACCTGAATTTCTCGGCGTCAGTGTAGCCACCGTTAGTGTGCACTAACGAGACGAATAAATCATGGTATGATGGCCAATCTGTAGACTCGCCCGAAAACGACGGCAAAGGCAGTGTTGGCAGTTTACTATTACTGTTCGGTCGGTAGAGGAATATAATTATAAGAACTATTCATCATACTACGATTCACGCGACGGGTCTCCTCATCCTCTTTTTTCAACCTCTGCACATGCATCTGAATCGTGTAATAGCAATCGTTAAAATCACTTCGGATCTTTAGCTGTTCTTCCTTGTTAAATTTTTAATTTTTTATTAATGCCTTCTCTATTTTCGATTGCAATTTAGAAAATTTACGTTGTTGAGAAATCAAATCAGTTGAACGAGATTTGAACTGCAACTCGTCTGTATCGATCAGAGACAATCCCCTATTAACCTCATTCACAATAACATCTCTTTCAAATAAATCCTGTTCATCCGCCATTTTCACCAAAAAGTTTCAAGCTTAAAATTACCTATTTGCAACTTGAAACATGCTAAAGAAACAAAACAATGCTCTGTCAAAGACGGAAAAAATGGATGACAATTTTCTTTTAGAAAATAATTATGTAATTAGAATGAACACAAATACACACTCTAGAATGATACTATCCGGCTCGAATTGACCAAATTTTATATTAGAGAGAATTCATATGGGCCTGGCAACTCACCGTTCACCGCACCTTCGACTCTAGGCAGCCCAAACTCGCTGCTCTGCGTAACTTTAGGTGGGCGTTTTTAGAGCTTTTCCGGCAGGATAAATTCTTCCCCAACGTCCATAGAGAGAACCTGAATACGCTGGCACATCCACAGTCTTCACTTTATCGAATATTTGTAAAAAACACGGAATCACAGAAGTATAAATCTTTAAATATTAAGATTAGAAGTTAAGTTCATGCCATGTAATGTATATAATTTTTCTTTGAAATAAACAGCTTAAATTTTTTTTATTTTTTTTTATAGCACATAACTCCTCTGAAGTTTGAAATCTCTTCTGACCACAGTGTCACATCGCCGATAGAGGCGCGACGATCGCCCACACCAATGCGAGTCTTCAGTTTGGATTACGCATCGCCACCAGGACAAACTTTTATAGCTAAAAATTCGCGAATCATTCCACAGTATGTTATTTGTAAAATGAAAAAATGAGAGAAAATTTAAGAATCTGTTTCAGTACAAAACACATAAACATTTACATACAGGCACATACATTGCTTCTGGCCCCACACTAGGATACCCTGTCTCGTGGGAACCAGAAACAGCGACGTCACAAACATGTAAACATGTAAGACCTGGAGTTTTTTTTTCCAGCCGGGGATCGAACCTGGGACCTCTCGCATGATAAGCAGTTGCGCTAACCGCTACGCCACAGAGGTCGTCAAGTCCAAGTAGGTCCATGAAATATGCGTGGTGACTGGCATCCCTAGCGTCTTCCTGTCGGTATAGTATCCATCTGCTTGAGATTTTAATTATAATTTTCCTGTTGAAACAAAAAAAAAATGAAACTCGCTATTGAACCCTGTAAAACTACTTTTAAACAAAAAAGCATTTTGACTATGGCACCGGAGATTTATAATAAATACCTGACAAAATTAAAACATTAAATACAAATCAATTAAAATATATGACATATTAGTTAATAAATGCTACTAGGACATCAATGAATTTTTTGCCGACAAAATGTAATAATTACTTCGTATCTGACATTATGTTTTTTTAGTTATTTTTAATTTTGTATTGACATAATTATGTAATTTAGCTTAAGTTTTTAATTTTTTTTTAATTTGTTTTGGATTATTACTTATTTTTATTGACATTTTTAATTTATATTTAATTACATGATCTGTATGCCTATATAGGTAGAGCACACAGCAAGTTATTTTTTTAATATTTGTAATATCTTTATGTACTTGTGACTCACGGATCAATAAATGAATGATGAATTATGATACAATTGAGAAACAATACATTGTAAGTTTAGTGAGGGCCTGGAGATGTGTCACACAGGATCTTTCCTAGTATGGACTCCAGCCTCTCACATAGGATTAAGTCTAGATTATTCAAATTGTTCAAATTTTAGTGTTTTGATACCTCTAGTAAACCTACCTAGTAAATAAATAAATTACTTACTTACACAGAATCGCTAACTCGTTGGCCAGGGCAGCTCAGCAAAAAATCCTACTTTTTACCACTATTAGAATTTCCAAGAAATTGAACAAAGCAAAACAGGGAAAAAGTAAGAAAAAGTTTGAAACAGCAAGTACAGTCGGAAACTGGCAAACGTTTACATTTTTACTGTAGCACGACTGTACACAGATAAAATAAACGCCCTCTGTGGCGCAGGGGTTAGAGCATCTGCCTATCATGCCAGAGGTCCCGGGTTCGAATCCCGGCTGGGGCCAAAAAAATCCAACCCCGGGTTTGGATGTTTACATGTTTGTGACGTGTCGTGGGAACCCGACTGAGTTATGTTATAATTTGAGATATGAATTAAGTTGAGTGAACGCGTGTTATTATTTAGTAATAACTTCCACACTTATCCCAACTAGGGTATCCTGTGCCGTAGTAGCCAGGCAAGGGAAACACAATGTGGCCAACCCAGACCTTGGTCCAGACGAGCGGGGATCGAATCCACGACCTCCTCCATGACAATCACTCGTTATACCGCTCAACCGCTGAGTTTACTCACGCTCTGGATCCCAATCAAATAATGTTTGGTATGAACGGATAGTATGACCAATTATGACGAAACTAATCGCGCTTTTTCGTCGGCAAAAGTCCAGTACATTAATTGCCAAATTCTGACATTTTAGAGCGACAAAACGCGTGACTCGTGCCACCATACTGTCCGTGATGGTGAAGGTAATATTAAAACATAGTATACTCCCACGCCTGTGTACCAGAGGGGTAGGCAGAGACCAGGGACTGCCACTTGCCACGAATGTATGTTATAATTTCTGGATTGCCAAAAAATAATGTGACGTCACACCAAGGTGGGGGGGGGGTCACAAATGTGACCAACGTGACTAGGATTGGGCAGGCTTCACCGAATCGCTAAATCAGTGTAAAGTACGCGATGAATGCTATCATTAGTATGTATGATTTTGATTAGTATTAAGGCATTTCTCCAGAAGAGGCAAAAATGGCTGACTTCAGTGGTCGTTTTGTTTTTCGTCTTTCCGGAATTTTATCGATTGTTTTGGATAAGGGGCTAAAAACTGTAAAACGTGATATATTTTGGGTACCCAGATTCTCGGTTATATAACGAAATATTTAAATCACCGAAATCAGACTACACCGAAATCAGAAACAAAATATAGTATTATTATAGTGGTCTCGTTGTCGACTGTACGTAAAGCTTGTACGGGTTGAACGCGTGACGCTTTACGCAGAGCGCATTGTTGACTTCACGTTGGGGTGAATTGTTTTACTAAGAGGAAAATTATATTTTCGTACCGATGTCGAAATTGTGTCCTAGGAGGCTAATGACGCAGGTGCGACCTTACCAGGGCTCATTTCTGGCTGCGGCAAGACCATTTCGTTTTGGGATTTCGTCGTATAAGGAACTTTTAGCTCTGACAGTGACATACTTAGTTATCAGGACAGGCTCTGCTGCTCGGCTGCGCCATGGCGGAACAACGTAAGTGAATCTAGGTATTCCAGTGGTGGATTTACCAGCAGGCTGAGTAGGCTGGAGCCTAGGGTGCCAGATTTTAGGGGGCGGCAAATTTGCCCCAAATTTTTTTTTGTCTTACAGAATTTAAAATGAAAAAAATACCTGAATTTTATTAAGTTTCACCATTTAACTTAACTGGAAAGGTGGAATATTTGACGTTTGTCAATCTGCTAACTAATACATTGGTACTTTTTTATATTACATATTTGCGTAGGCAGTTTTGGGGGGCGCCAAATTTGCCCCAATTTTTTTTTTGTCTTACAGTAATAAAAAATAAAAAAATACCTGAATGTTATTAGATTTCACCATTTAACTTAACATCTACATCATGTCAAAAAAAGCTAAATACTTTTGTGCATAGAATCAGAACTAATGAACTACATTTCATACGACGATATAATTAACGATTTTGCGAATTAGAAAATCGCGCAAAAAGGCCATGTAAAACTTTTATAAACTATTATTTATTTTATCGTGATCATCAAGCAGACTGTTAACGGATAATTTAATAGGAATATTTTTTGTATTGTTCTAAATATGTAAGTCCAATAAAAAAAAATAACAACATTTACCGAATGTACATTATTATGTAATCTACCAGCTACCTCCCTCCAGCTACCCCATCCTACCTGAAGGAACGATTTGACTTTCTTCATTCCTGTCACGGCCTATCTCTTGGCTCATCCCAATCCCTCCTCCTTAAGATCCCATCCCACCGTACCAAAAACATCCGTTCAGCTTTGGAATGCCCTGCCAGAGGAAGTGCGGAAAGTAAAGTCTCTTCCTATTTTCAAAACACTGGTAAAGTCTCACTATCTCGCTGAGGACCTATAATGCTGTTCTTAAACTTAACAAGTAACTACTCTGTAACGTCTTTGTGTAACTTTCCTGTTATATGTTATATAATGTACATCTATATGTATTAATATAAAAATATTATGTGTGTATTTTATGGTAAGTTTAAGTATTATATCGAATATGTACCTATGTATGTATGTATTTACATATATGTAATTATTAAATACCTACTTTAATGGACCGAATAAAATCTGTAAGTCAGTTAGTTTATGTACATTCCCCTCATTATACTTTTTGTACACTTACCTGGTCTACCTTTTCTCTACATCTTTTCTATCCATCCCAAGGTTGTCTGGAAGAGATCGCTTTTAGCGATATGACCGCCAATTGTATACGGCAAAACTTAGATTTAAAAGTCTTACAATGTATTTGTTTGTTTTTCTGGTGTGTACAATAAAGAGTTCTAATCTAATCTAATCTAATCTGTTTTCATTCAAATTGTGTAAGAGGTTTTAAGGTAAATTTTAGTACCTACATCTTAAAGCAATACAATGATTGAGCTTTTCTCAGCTTTTTCTTAGCTCAGAAATAAAATTATGTACTTCTTGTGTAACCTACGTCGTGGGTAGTAAAAATATCCCCTAGATATTATTATATGTAAATGATTCCTAGTTTATAGTCATACCAATAATGGAAAAAATCTGATATAATGAAAACGTGTTACACAAGTCGTATTATTCCATACCTACATGTTGCAATTTCATCGACAAAAAAATTTATATGATTATGAACGATACTGAAAATTATTATCAACTAGCTTTCGCCCACGACTCCATCCGCGTGGACTTTATAAAATTTTGCAACCCCGTTCACTTTCTTGAGGGTTAAATTTAGAAAAACGCCGGAACACGTGTTCAATCAATTGTGTTGAAGCGTATTTATTTGAAGTTTCAAGAAAATCAGACAACATTTTATATACCTCCCATACAAGTTTTGGCAACCCTTTACGCCCCCTTAAGGGTTAAATTTCAAAAAATCCGTTCTTATTCCTTGCCTAAATTATATGTAGATCAAATTTCAGCTTCCTAGGTCAAACGGCTTGGGCTGGGCGTTGGTGAGTGAGTCAGTCAGTCAGGACTTTGAATTTTATATTTATTTATTTATTACATTTATATTTATATATATGTAGATAGATTAAAAAAATTGTCATGTTCAGTTTTATTCATAATCACCAACCCATTATGTCTCCACCGAGGGGCACGGGTATCTTCCCTGAGGAAGGTATAGGCCATACTCCACCACAGGGGCCAAGTCCGGATTGGTGGAGGATCAGTTATAATGTTAATGTTGAAGCAGGACTATAATGTAGTAATAATAATTATCAAGCTTCAGCAAACATTATATTTCTCAAGTTACCAAACTTTACTTAAAGGAAATTCAAAATGAAAGTACCTAAATTTACAAAATATTTATCTTTTTTTTGCAATAAGTATACGATTTAATTTGTGATGAGTATACGATTTATTTAGAAACTGTGCAAGCAATGTATGTGCATGTAAAAAACTATCTCTCCTCTAATCACCCACTTTTTCCCTGTCAGCGCCGCTCCCGACATTCGATTACATGGAGGAGGAGCCCCTCCCGCTGCTCTACTCGAAATATCTGCACTTCGACCCGGTTAAGAAGTAAGTACCACCCCAGTCCACCGGACTAGAGATGGAAAAAAACGGTGTTTTTTCTGAGCTGAAAAAAAACGGTGAAAAAAAACATTTTGAAAATTTCTTTTTTTCTGCAGCCCGTTTTTTTAAGACTATAAAATTATTAAATTAACACAAGTATTTGCACTTAAAAGCACTTAATATTTCGTAAACGGATCCCTAAATCGAAAAATTGTTTCAACTCTCGATAAATGCCTCAAAATAATGATTTTATTTTATTTGAAAGCAAATGTATGCGACTAAAATACGTAACGTAACTGTTGGCAAAATAGCAAATCGAACTCTATTAATATCGGCTGACACTATTTTTAGTTTAAAGGTTACCAAGGAGAATTAAAGACCTATTATTAACAAAACATAATAAATTTAAAAGTTAACATAAAAAAACAGATTTTGTTTTATTTAATTTCAGATTAAAAAATCTTAAAAAAATAAAAATAAAAAAAAACTATGGTGCCATGTTTTTTTTCAAAATTGTGAAAAAAACATTTTGTGGTTTTTTTTTCTATTTACATCTCTACACCGGACCACACACGTCCACTGCTTAATCAGCCCCAAGGCAGCGGCTAACATTACCTATACATTAGACATTGACATTCAATAAACAGAATGCAAATTCTTTACGTTGAAATAAATTTCCGATTTCTGATTTCTGGTTGCTGGTTTCTGATTTCTGATTTCTGATTTCTGATTTCTGATTTCTGATTTCTGATTTCTGATTTCTGATTTCTGATTTCTGATTTCTGATTTCTGATTTCTGATTTCTGATTTCTCATTTCTCATTTCTCATTTCTCATTTCTCATTTCTCATTTCTCATTTCTCATTTCTCATTTCTCATTTCTCATTTCTCATTTCTCATTTCTCATTTCTCATTTCTCATTTCTCATTTCTCATTTCTCATTTCTCATTTCTCATTTCTCATTTCTCATTTCTCATTTCTCATTTCTCATTTCTCATTTCTCATTTCTCATTTCTCATTTCTCATTTCTCATTTCTCATTTCTCATTTCTCATTTCTCATTTCTCATTTCTCATTTCTCATTTCTCATTTCTCATTTCTCATTTCTCATTTCTCATTTCTCATTTCTCATTTCTCATTTCTCATTTCTCATTTCTCATTTCTCATTTCTCATTTCTCATTTCTCATTTCTCATTTCTCATTTCTCATTTCTCATTTCTCATTTCTGATTTCTGATTTCTGATTTCTGTTCGCAGTACCGTGGACAACTTGTCCCAGTCGTCGCTCTTCCCGGAGTGTTTGCACAACGACCCGGCTGATACGTGAGTACCACCGCCGTCCACCGGCCACACCCGTCCACTGCTTAGTTTCGTAGCTCTCCTATAGAGTCATTGCCTTCGGCCCCCAGCGTTGCTGCCACCATCGTCCACTACTGGGCAAGTGGACCCACCCGTAACCCTTCAATTTCAGTAGATCCATTGACCAGGTCCATTATGGATCTAGTGAGATATTTTTTTCTTGGTAGATCTATGTCTTACCAAACTGGATCTGATTAGATTTTTTTAATGCCTTCAATCTCAGTAGATCCGTTGACCAGATCCATTATAGATCTAGAGAGAATGTTTTTTTTAGATCTTTACACGAAACTGGATCTGATGAGATTTTTTTATTGCCAATAGGGTTTATTTTCAAAAATATGTTACATCAATTGGATCTAATGCCTATATGTATTGCCACTAGATATAATGTAAAAGAAACGCAAAATACATTTTAAATTTAAATGAACATAATATATTTGCAAGAACTAACACGTACCTAGCTATTGACGCAATTGTTTAAAAAAAATGGCCAATGCTAATTTTGCCAATATCTTCATATTAGATCCATAGCACGCAGAACTGATGGCCGATGGGGCCGAAAAGTTCTCGAATGGAGACCACATATCGGCAAGCGCAGCGTAGAACGACCAGCCACAAGATGGACAGACGATCTCATCCAAGTGGCGGGAAGACGCTGGATGCAAGCAGCTTCCGACCAGTCTTTTTGGAAATCCATTGAGGAGGCCTATGTCCAGCAGTGGACTTCTTGTGGCTGAGTGATGATGATGATAGATAGATCCATACTTTGGAATGTGGATCTGCTTAACCGTCCGGCGAGGCGCGTCTAGACTACCTAGTGTGCCCATATGCCCTTCCTGAGTGGCCCTAAGGCGCTGCCATATTTTTTTACATTTTTTATGGGACGCCGTTCCGCATTTCTCAAATTAGAGAAAGTACTACATAATTATTCTATAAGTGTTATATATATCTAGAATCTGCATAAAATTTCCTATCCAATTATTATATATTTTATTATAATAAAACTTACCTGTTTTCCAAATGACGAGGTGAATTTCCACTATCCACACCATCCTTTACTACTTTGAACTTTTTTTCGTTTTTTTCACTTGCACTTTTCACTAGCACTGAACTAACACTTATAATATGATTTGCATATTATTTTTAACTATTTTAATCTATTTTTTAATATAAATCACCAAAATAAAGCTATAAATGACGAAGAGATAAATGCCATCACGGGCCGCGCAACCTTTGCAGAAAGTTCGAGGCTTGTTTTCACTTTATTTTCCATGAAATACAACAAAACTATTATTTGAAAAATAATCTACACACTTTTCCCAGTAATTTGATATATAACACAAAACAAATACTATCTGCTTTCCTCTTGAATAACTTATAAACCTCCAGCGGGCGGAGCCGAAACGCCTGACGCGGCACTAAAAGTTAGAGGCTTTTTTCATTTGATTTTCCATCAAATACAACAAAACTATTATTTGAAACATAATCTACACACTTTTTCCAGTAATTTTATATATAACACATAAACAAATACTATCCGCTTCCTTTCGAAATTATCTAAAAACCTCGAGCGGGCGGAGCAACTCGCGACGAAAACACAAAATGGCGTCTGTCAGACGCGGTTCACTTGTTTTTCGATGAGAACTTTATTTTTTTCTTTGGAATGGCATGAAGTTCGTTGACAAAAGTAATCCTTAATAACCATTGGTCAAGAGAAAACCGGATATTGGCCATAGACTATAAAAACACGGCAGAAATCGAAGTCAAATCCAGTCTCTCGCTTAGCGTACACCCGTGTGTACGCTAAACAGTTGGGGCACAAAAAGTTAACGTACACACGGGTGTACGCTAAGCGCTTAAGGGGTAGGATCTAGCGAGCAAAGTACTTTGCAGTAGATCCACATTGTCTATAAATGGATCTATTGAGGAAAAAAAAATCTATTTACTGAAGCGAACGACTAAAGGTAAACAAAGACACAGCATTTCTCAAACTTACATGTCACTCAAAATAGCTTGCTTGCTTTGCTTGCATCGTATACCCACATAGGTTTAGATAGGTACTGTTTAAGGAAAACAGACAGACAACCAAACAAGACAAGACAAACACTAAGAAAATAAAATAGTTTAGAGAAGTTGCACTCGCATCAACAACGTCAATTGTGAGTAAATGTGGCGTCGGGGTGGCTGTCTTACTTTTTTGCCTTTAATTAAAAAAGAGGTTCGTAGTCAGATCTCCATACTTCTTTCTACACTTCGCGTAGCGCATTAGCATAAAATAATCGATCATAATTGGCCTTTAAACAAAAATCCTACATCTTTGCTAGTTGCGAACATATTTGGCAGCAGTAGGATCGCTTTTATTTGAGGATCACTGAAATTTTAGGTATTTTTTGGGGCATAGATCTCTTAAGCAAATGGTATTTTCATGATAAAATAAAATATTTAGTTAAATAAACTGCGAGTGAGGGATAAATCAGGTAATAACAGTGTTTTTGTGTTTATTGCTTATTGGCATTTATTAGCCATGTCGTTTTGTATAACTTTCCTAAATATTATGCAGTGTTATAAATGTGGCATATTGAAAAACCAAATTTTTGACATGTTGACACTTAGTCGTTCGCTTCAGTAAATAGGGTGTAGATCTAAAATGGATCTTGTCAATGGATCTACTGTGATTGAAGGCAATAAAAAAATATCATCAGATCCAGTTTGGTAAAACATAGATCTACCGAGAAAAAAATATCTCACTAGATCCATCCCGGCTGGGGACAAAAAAAAAGAAACCCAGGTCTTGGAGGTTTACATGTTTTTGACGTCGCTGTTTCTGGTTCCCACGACACAGGGTATCCTAGTGTGGGACCAGAAGCAATGAATGTGCCTGTTTGTAAATGTTATGTTATGTTAATGAATCTGGTCAATGGATCTACTGAGATTGAAGGCCCGTACGCGCCATCAGCCATTGTGATAACCAAACTCGTCGTTTGCAGTGACTTGGACAACTTGCCTCAGTCGTCGCTTTTCCCGGAGTGTCGTCTGGACTACGAGCCGGCTGAGACGTGAGTACCACCGCCGTCCACCGGCCACCCGTCCACTGCTTAATTTCGTAGCCGGCCTGTAACGCAAACCCCCACGGTTTCATCATCAACCCATTATGTCCAGGGGCACGGCTCTCTTCCCTGAGGGAGGTATAGGCCATACTCCACCACGGGGGCCAAGTCCGGATTGGTGGAGGCTTGTAAGACTAGTGGCTGGTCTTCCTGTCAGAAGTTTTCAAGCCGCCGTAAGGCCTGACTTGGCTTAACGACTGCCGTCGATAGATAGCCGGCACCAACTGCTTAACGTGCCTTGCGAAGCACGGAACCGCTCGGAAAAGTGCCACTAGCGTTAGTCAAAGAACGGTCACCCATCTAGCACTGAACGCGCCCTATGTTGCTTAACCTTCGTGATCGTTTAAGCAGTGGCGTGGCGTAGAAAATATTTTTTTTTGCAAATACACATTTAGAAATTTTATTCTTCTAGATTACCATATCAGTAGCTAGCTTTAAGATCACTCAGGCAGCCGGGGCTACGAGCGTTTCGGTTTAAGTATCCCATACTTACCTACTACTGCCTTGACACCGCTGGTTTCTGAAGCTGTGCAGCCCTCCTTCTGTAAGTAGCTTCTGTAAGCAGCTCGGCGCTCGTGTAGTGTGTGGACGATGACGGATTTGTCCACGAATGGGTACCGCTCGGGGCTAGGCTCACGGTGCGTGTAATGAATGATGGGCTTAAGATTTGGTGATACAATTTTTAAAATAGAAACTGAATTGTATAACCCATGTCTAAGCTCACTAATGCTGCGGCCACACTTGAAGGCGAAGATTCGTGCATACTTTTAGTACCGCTCTTTGAGCAACTTCAAGTTTTTTTATTGTTGTTTTCGGGGCACCACCCCAGGATGTAATGCAATAAGTTATCAACGATTGGCAAATAGCGTAGTATATTTGCTTGAGTAAATACGGTTCAACCACATTTCGCAATGTTTTAAAAAAGTATATTAGTTTACGGATTCTCTTACTATGTACGTGTATATGTTCTTTAAAACTAACTTGTTCATCTACGAGAATACCTAGGTACTTTATAGTTTTAGCACGTTCCAAACATTTACATGAGCATTTTTTTTATGTATCTTTATTTTTGGATGGATGAGAACAATTATGGGCAGTTAAATGATCATTTAGATCTAAAGTTTCACGAATCGAAAAAGCCATATATTTTGTTTTATCAGCGGTATTTTACCGACAGCAGCGCGAAGGGTGTTTGTATTCGGGATGATGATTCGCGATAGGACGAATTTTTTGGCCATACATGTCGCGACAACGCAAATCTTCGCGTTGTCGCGATAGTGTGGCCGTACCATTCGCGCTGCTGTCGTTAAAATACCGCACATCAAAGGGCAAAATGAATTTAGCAACGTTCTAGATTGTCGCGACGTAGCGAAGGTTTATTTGATGTGGCCAAGCTCTTCGCCGTAGAGCGAACACGAAATTCTGTCGCGCCAACGCGAACACGAATCTTCGCCTTCAAGTGTGGCCGCAGCAGAAGGGTGTTTGTATTCGCGATGATGATTCGCGATCTTCGCGTTATCGCGATAGTGTGGCCGTACCTTAACAACATTCTTGATTCTTGATACGAGTGTTGTCTATTGCAGAGTGATCCAGAGAGTTGCCGCGAGTGTGGGCGCACAGTGCTCGACGTACGTCGCGCCCACGCTACCACCACTGTTGCCACCGCACCCCAACCTTTTGTGAGTATCCTACAGGGGGGGGACACATGGAACAAAACGAAATTTTAAGAACATGGTGGCGCCATCTCGATTTTTTCCCCGAAAACTAATAGTTTTTTAATTTGCCTATAGATGTCACTATGAAAAATCAAAACAAAATCACATCTTTATAGATTTTTCCATTTCATTATTTTTATAACAAAATCGTAGTTAATGCGCATAAATAAATAAAAACTATAATTTGATGACTACTTACAAATTCGGCAGATTTACTGTATTATGGCAACATTCATAGGTTTTTCTGTCTTAGCCATACATCAATCCATCAAACTATTCAAACTGCTTGATGAAAAAAAAGCGTGCTGAAAACTTTGATTTCGTGGAGAAAAGTATGGTGTGGTGAATTTGTATTTCAAAAAAAGCGTTGAGTTGAACTGTAATACTCCTTCGTTTTTACTGTTGACAATTAAGACTTCTGTGTTTGAGCTAAGGACGCTATACCTACTTTGCGAGTGTTTTTCCTCCTTTCTATAGACTTTACAGCAAACATTAGTACCTAAAATTGTAAAACCAAGAGCATCTGCCAACAAACTTATGCAGTTTGGCAGAAACCATTTTCTGTAATTTACTGTACATTTATTAGAATAAACGTCTTTATCATTCATTCATTCATTAGAATGTGAAAACTACTATGCTAAATTCCGCCAAACATACACACACAAATAAATAGTAGGTACCTGTTTACCATCTCCAGCTACTCAATGCCAAGGTGTGCACTTTTGGATGTCCGGCTAATGGTAAGAAGTAATTTGTTATTGCCTCTTTTCTCCTTCTCTACGTGACATAAAAAGTAGTTTTCCGCATTTGTATGTAAATCCACTTCTAACTATTCTTGAACTTCGTAAGGGATTGCACTTTTCACCATCAATTAGGTACATATTTTTTCATGAGAGGTTTTACTTGCATACAATATCCTACACGCCATTTACTGAAGCAAACGAGTAAGTGTCAACATGTCAAAAATGTGGTCTTTCAATATGCCACATTTATAACACTGCATAATATTTAGGAAAGTTATACAAAACGATATGCCTAATAAATGCCAATAAGCAATAAACACAATAACACTGTTATTACCTGATTTATCCCTCACTCGCAGTTTATTTAACAAAATACTTTATTTTATCATGAAAATACCATTTGCTTAAGAGATCTATGCCCCAAAAAATACCTAAAATTTCAGTGGTCCTCAAATAAAAGCGATCCTACGTCTGCCAAATTCGCAACTAGCAAAGATGTAGGACTTTTGTTTAAAGGCCGATTATGATCGATTATTTTATGCTAATGCGCTACGCGAAGTGTAGCTGACTCGAAGCTGACTACGAATCTCTTTTTTTATTAAAGGCAAAAAAAAGTAAGATAGCCACCCCGACGCCATATTTAAATTTACGTTGTTGATGCGAGTGCGACTTTTTTGTTGGTTTTGGTTTGGTTGTCTGTCTGTATTGTACTTTGTACTGTGTCTGTGGGTATACGATGCAAGCAAAGCTGCGAGCATGAGCTATTTTGAGTGACATGTAAGTTTGAGAGATGCTGTGTCTTTGTTTACCTTTAGTCGTTCGCTTCAGTAAATAGATTGTAGTTATTCCCCAACTTTAACCACCAACCATAATATTTCTCTAAATGGCACCCATGTGAAATTAATCCCCTGAGAATCATGAGATATTGACCAAGCATGATGTGAACCGTCATGCTAATTCCTCTAAGTACTCAGACAACAGTCCAATCAACCATTGTTTTTTATTTCAGACCTCACAATGCATTCCTTTCAATCAGACAAGACAATCAGACAAATGTCCAGAACGTTCTAAAAGGGTTACCTTAGCCGGTCTGCGAAACTGAGTCAGATTATGCCTACTACAGCAAAAGAGAAGTTTGTGACAAACATTTCTCGGACAAGGAACGAAACTGTTATAACTTCATTTTGTTTGGTAATTTTTTCAAAACATGTGAACCTCACAGAATTATACGTTGATAAGGTTTCCATAGAATATAAATAAGTAGGTATAAAATAAATTATTTTAAATACCTACAAAGATTTTTTTAGTTGTGTTCTACAAGTGTTCAGATATTTTTTTTTTTTTCAAAATAAACCAAATAACCTTTTCTTCTAGGACAAGTTCTGGAGAAGCCATCATTAAACAAGATGTTTAAGGTCCTACAATAATCCATCACAGCCTGTGCCAAACATCCACGTGTTTCTGACATGGCAACTCGGGCAACTTAAAGAGGTGAGTTAATATTAAATCACAGTGAATTAAAATACTAGACTTTTATTTTGTACAGTCTGTACAAAAGAGCACCTAGTACCATAGTTATTTAGGATCGAAACATGCATTACTGCATATTTTTGAAAAATAACATTGTAAAGCGATTGTTAAGTTACTATTGAGTTGACTAGAAACCTGTACAAACACTGTTGAGTAGTGAGTTATGGTGACTAATTCCCTGAAAATCCTTTTTCAGACAACTTCGCTGTGCTTGGATTTGGCAACATGGTTTCAAGCAAGAATCGGGCTCCCAAAAAGGAATTAAAAGAGAAACTTATGGATATTTCAATAAATATTTTGATATATAGGTTAGTAACTGACTTAAGTACGACCAAAATGAAGGTGATTAATGTAAGACGGCTGCTCAGAAGTATTATAAATAAGCATAAACATTTTAAAAATAAAAACAGCACACAGTTCTCTAGTTTATTTGACATCTGTTTGTTAGCGCAGATTTCTTTGAAACTGTTTTGGTTGTTTTTCTGTTTGTATTTTCTAAACTTAGGGTTACACAAGACGTACATCTATACTTTATTTTATATCCTTATTGACAGAAACAACAACAAAACAGCTTCAAAGTAAATAATACCTACCTACCTACAACAGCCTACAGAGCTATACATATATATATAGGATCCTATATCTATCTATCTATATATATGTATAGCCTATATCCTAGTACACTTATGCCCATTTTCACTAAACTGACAAAAGGAATCGCCTAACTAGTTATCACCTAAACTTAGGCAATACCTAAAAGGATTTTCTTTTTCACCAACGTTTTTTTCTTGGGCAATGCCTAATATAGGCAGCGCCTAGTTAGATAAAATTTGTCGATGGTTTTTACATTTTGACATAAAAAAAACCATTATTCTCTGACTTTTCACTGATATTTAATGGATGCATAGAAAAAAAAAAAAGCAATAACCTCGAAATAACGAATTAGCAGTTTATTATTTTGACATAATCGTAGTAATTTTGCATTTCTTTACTTTAAACGTTCGTATTGTTTAAACAATACTGTCTTATAATGCCAGGAGGTGCTCTCAGGCACAGAAGTGCAAATTTCACTGAAGAAGAAAAAATTAAATAATGCATTCAATTGGTGCTTACATTTATATAAAACTTCCTTATTATAGTTCAGTATTCATAGTTTGATTAAGGTGTAGGTAGGGTAGTTACCTATCACTGTCAAACTCCAGGTCCGTTTCTATCAGCTCCAGAACAAACAAGGCAGTGGCTTTGGTCATCCGATATCTCCGAAAAAAATCTTCTTCATCTAAGTTCGAAAAGTTGTCTATCCTCTCCCGTATGATGCGAGGTCTCCTAACAACTCCATCATCTAAACGATCCAGCATGTCAAACAGCTCAAAAACTTCCTCCATTTCAAAATTAAACTGTTGTCTACCAATTACCTATTGTTGTTATTTTTTTCAAAGAGGTTAGGTGACGCCTAATCGCTTAGGCGGCCGGTCATAGGTAGTTTATCTTTAGTTGTTGCCTAAGCAATTTAGGTGACAACTAAAGTTAGTGAAACGATTTTTTTCACTAGTTGACTACTAAATGGTTGCGCATCAGATTTAGGCTATACCTAAGTTTAGTGAAAATGGGCATTAGTGTAGGGGGAAAAATGCAGAGGGCGCATTTTCATGCTTCGATAGTGTTGGCATTAAAGAGCCGAGAGTGCGCTCTCTATTTCCAATAGTTACTATACTCTATGGTATCCTATCCACTGTTTCTTTATTAACTGTTTATTTATCAAAGTTATTAAAGGCTCAGCCTAAAGAAAAATAATTGAGCTTTTTAGAATCGAGTCGCCTAAGGAGCTCTAAGCCAAGAGGCGTATAGCTTGTCTAAAAAGAGTAGAAACCGGAAGTGAAAGTCTACTAATTGTTTTATTGAGAAGTTAAAACATTTACTATATCTAATGAAGCACAATTCCTTATTTTATGTAATAGCTAAAGTTTTTAATTTATATATTGCTTGTAAGCGCAAGCTATTAACAAACCCAGACAAAAAGTCTGAGCAAAACCTTACTCTTTAATATCTACTCTTTTTGGACAAGCTGTACATGGCTGTCAAATCGCGGCCGAGGCGATAGATTGATAGATTGACGAGTTTACATCGACTTACATAGTAAGTTTTCCGCGTTTTCGGAATTCTAAATGAATAATAATAAAAGTAGCATAAAACACAAAATTAATAATTTATTGTAATAGCAAAGGCATAAAGCTTGAGCTTCCATCCTACAAAACCTTATAGAATGGGCTAGTTGCCCGAAAAAATGTAATTAGTCCGTGTTTTAGATTATTCAAAAATAAGAGACACGTATTTTTTTATTTGTAAATTAGACCAAAAATAATAAAGATATAGGTAGCCTATTAAAGTTACGTGTGACGTCACGCCGTGCTGCACTTTTTTAGCACGGAGTGACGTCACACGTAATTTTAATGGGCTATATCTTTGTTATTTTTTGTTTAAACGAAAAAAGAAAAAATACGTGTCCAATATTTTTTTATAATCTAAAATACGGACCAAATAGAATTTAATTATTTTGACCCTGGAAACTACCCTATTACACCTCAGTCGCGAGTCGTTTAAGAAAAGGCTTGAGACGTGAGTCTTTTCTTAAAAGACTCTAGCTTTATAATAAAAACCTCAAAATAAAAGCCTTATTCTAGGCTCGAGTCCCCAAAATTGAGGTCAGCCTTAATGATAAAGGCTTAAAAGGCTCGAGTCCTACTCATACCCCATTAGAAGTATTACCTCTTACCCGATAAGACTAGGATATGATAAGATAAGATAAGATAGGGCCAAGACCCGGCAAGGCCGGCAACATCAGCCCGGAACCAACTAAACTTTATTATTATTATAGTTACTATGATAGTACCTATATAAACGTGTATACTATATACGTTTTATCGGTCGGACCCCAAGAATAATATATAAAAAATAATATGGTTATGAAGTTATATAATAAAATTACTAATTTAATTTAAAAAGTCAATAAATTTTTTTACAATGAAAATACTACATTTTATAATTTGACATACAGAAAATTTCTACAGAATTCACTAAGATGCTCGGTCTCCGCCTGCATAGTTGGAGCCCCCGCGGTCACTGCCACCATGGTCGGTCACTGTTGCCACAAGCATTGTGCCCACTGCCATTATTGCTGGTGCCACGGTCAAAGCTTCCATTGCCACTATAGCTAGCTACTGCCGCCATAACTTTGCTGGCCATAGGTGTTGCCAGATGATTGCCTCCATAACTAGACCATACTGTATACAACACCATCCGAGTGGACAGTTTTAGTTGCTAAGACGAATCAGTTTGTCCAAGCGTACCTACTATGATCGTAAAACTGCGGCTTTATGTTATGTAAATAAAAGATTGAATCAAAACAGCACCAAAAAAAAAAGTAAGTAATAAAATAACATTGCTAAATATATAATAATCTAAAGTACAAATTACAGTCTGTTAGCTTTTAGAATAATTATACCTCGGGCTTTAGAGTAGGCTTCGGTTTTTGCCGAAAGCACACGAGTGTAATACTACTTCCTGCTCTGTACAAAACTTTTCTTCACTATTTTGCAAATTTAAATAACAAAACAAAAAATAAACCTTACCTAATTTCAATATAATCGGTTTTTGATTGCTCAGCCGAGGTATATTCTAAAAGATAACAGACTGTAATAGGATAAAAACATGGACAATTTAATTTCTACACATGCAAGGACATAAATAATTTAAGTATTTATGGCTAAGTGAGAGTGAAAAAATGTGAACACTTATTTAATTTTTTTTGTAAAAGTGTATACCATCTTACTCCCCTTCCTCCCAGCCCTACGATTTGAGAGACAATCTCGGGGTCGGGCATTAAGCAACAGCGAAGAAGAGATGCAACAGATGAATTGAATACAAATATATTATCATGAGCACGGGTTTGCTAAGTTTGTAATTTTGGAGTGGGTTTGTGTAAATCATCACCATCAACCCATTATGTCCCCACCGAGGGGCACGGGTCTCTTCCCTGAGAACGGTACCTATAGGCTTTACTTCACCATAACGCGACTTGCGAAGCATGGAACCGCTCGGAAAAATGCCACTAGCATTAGTCATAGACAGTCACCGATCCATGCACTGAACACGCCCTATGTTACTTAACCTTCGTGATTGTAAAAGATCACTCAGGCAGCCGGGGCTATGAGCGATAGGTATGAGGCTATGAGTGATGTCTTGGATGACCAGCATGCAAGACATCCTTTGCAAAAGACTTCTTCTATTTTCTTGGACCATATCTCTACAATAAAATTAACAAAGACCAGTCTATAAAAGAAACTTCAAAGTTACTATGCAAAATAAAACTAAATTCTTACCTAAGTAAAATGGACTATTGTACAACGGAAAATATGTTTAATGTTAATTAATTTATTTATGTATACAAAACATTATACAGTACAACATACATTTATACGTGTTATTAGTTATATATTGTCATACAATAAATATATTTATACATATATCTATTATATTCATAGTAGTTATATGTTTTCACTGGAAATGTCTCCTGAATAATGTAATGTTGATTATTAGCTTTATTTTGGATTGTTTCTTCTTTTGTTTTGCCTAGATTACTTTAATCTTATTTGTGATTCACTGTCCGCAACTGCATGTATTTACCCGTTTTCTGTCAGAGATGTGATGATGCTACCCTGCCGTAATACAGTTCATACTAGTACGGGGGGTAGTGGACCTTTTCTCACATGTAACCATTACTTACAGATGATTATTTTACTGTACTGTGTAATTGCTGAACAAGTGAAATAAATTTCATTTAATTTCATTTCATTTCATTTGATAAAAGAGGGCGTAAAGTGAAAAAAAGGTATCAGAGGCAGAGTAGTTTTTGTATTTATTTAAATGTAAAGGAAAGGCACCTGGGAACAATAAAAAATTAGGGTCCTACCTAACTAAGGTCTATAAGATAAATATAAAAATACAATTTGGAGTATAAAAGAAAGCACAAACACTTACATAATAATGTGCCTTTCGAATATTTGATTGTGATAGATTTATAATAATAGGTACGTATGGAGATTAGAGCAATCGGGTAACGTACTGACAGACGTGTTATAATAATCTATCTAATCTATCTATCTAATCTCTTTAAACGAGCAATTCTTGTATATATATATTTACATATAATCAGAATCTCGGAAACGGCTCCAACGATTTTCACGAAATTTTGTAGGCAGATGCTTTCGGGCGCGTGCAATTAATTTAACTAGGTTAAATTTTTAGAAAACGCTGTTTTATCCGTGTTTTAACGCAATTGAAATTTGCTATAATAACATACAGAGGTAAATTTCGCGTTTACCTGCAAGGTTGGGATAGTTCTGACGGGAAAACGGGCGACCCATTTCGGGCCAATTTCAAGAGACCCGGTTCGAGTCATGATTTTTTTTTCCAAGTTCTTTTTTTGTTGAAAAAGGATTATTTTAATTTTATATTAAATTACAAAAAAAGTACCGGTCACCCAGGTACTGATAATAAACAAGAATAACACAGACATATTTCTATTCAGATATCTATGTAGAATAACGTTTACGTCCACTTAGTTCGGAAGCTCAGGGTTATTTGAACCAGATGCGTCCGTCCACGGTGGCAAATGTCAAAAACTAATTAAAAAAGAATAGTTAAAGGCCGAAAATTATTTAAAAGCAACGAGGCGATCACCTCGTTATACACATATACGAAAACGGACAGCGGAGTCTCAGTAATACGGTCCGTTTTGCCTTTTGGCTACAGAACCTGAAAAATTATAAAAAAGAAAACTAAGCAATAAAACAGGTCTGTCGCCATCACCCAGACTGGTGCCATTGGTACAAATGTACGGTAGCCTACCCCCCAGTGGAAATTGAACCCACCAACTCTTTCTTAATAATATATCTCCTCTGAAAACATCTCCGTACCACTGGATGTTAGAATTTACTGTAGCATTGGAGTTTACGAGTGGTGTCTCTTCAGAGAGAGGCAGAGTGGTACCGCGAGGATGGCCGCACACAGCTCGATTTAAAGCCACCAACCATCAGCTCTGTGTGAGTATCCTATCCGCCGTTTAGTTATTTTATTATTAGTACCTGGGTGACCGAGCTTTGCTCGGTACTTTTTTTGTAATATAAAATTAAAATAATCCTTTTCCAACAAAAAAAGAACTTGGAAAAACTCCAACCGGGTCTCTTGAAATCGGCCCGAAACGGGTCGCTCTTTTTCCCGTCAGGACTATCCCAACCTTGCAGATAGACGCGAAATTTACCTCTGTATGTTATTATAGCAAATTTCAATTGCCTTAAAACACGGATAACACAACGTTTACTAACAATGTAACCTAGTTAGATCAATTAAACGCCCCCGAAAGCATCTGCCTACAAAATTTCGTGAAAATCGTTGGAGCCGTTTCCAAGGTTCTGATTATATTTATAAATATATATACAAGAATTGCTCGTTTAAAGAGATTATATTAGATAGACGTATTTATTACTTCCAAAATCAAATAGTATTTTGTATTCACAATTAAAACAAAATACTATCACTTGACGTGGTTTCAAACATACAATAATACAAATTGAATCATTATTACACAAAAGAAATAATTAAATGAACAACTCACCTTGTTCAAAAAGCTACGAAATAACTCGCACGGGGTCGCCGCTCAAGAGCGAATCAAGGTATCCTTAGGCTCCCGTAACTTGGTCGCTGAGAATACCAACTTAATATCTCTCCTCTGAAAACATTTCCGTACCATCGCGTATTAGAATTTACTATACTATTGGAGTTAACGAGTGGTGTCTCTTCAGAAGGATGCAGAGCGGTGCCGCCAGGATGACCGCACACAGCTCAATGTACGTCAAGCCCACGCTGCAAAACCAGATGCCAGCGAACAGCAAGTTTGTGTGAGTAACCTATCCGCAGTTTAAATTTATTATATGTACCTATTTAATACTTTCAAATTCAAATAATATTTGTTTTTACAAAAAAAAAACAAAATAATAACAATAGTTTCCACAAAATACAATCAGTTGACACGGTTTCAATCTAGAATACCCTGTGCTATGATAACCAAGAAAAGACATTACAAACATGGAAAAACACCAAGTACGGTGATTAACCATAGGAGTACTTTCCTATAAATGAAACTTTTTGAATGTAATTCATTGTTATTAATTTCATGATTTTACTGACACATGGATATAGTTATGCCGAGAGAACAAAACTAAATTTAAAAATGACAATGATTAAAGAGCAATATGTATAAAAAACAACTAAGCAATTAAAAAGGTTTTTCGCCAACTTGGCACCCCGTGGTGTGAAGCAAGCATTTTGCGACTTGCACATCGATCGACGGATCCGTATAGTGTAAATAAATGCACATTTTATGATTTGCACTATAGCGACCTGCACATTTAACAATTTGCACTTATTACGACCTGCACCTTCTGCAATTTGCACATATTGCGACCTGCACCTTCTGCGATTTGCACATACTTATTGCGACCTGCACCTTCTGCGATTTGCACATATTGCGACCTGCACCTTCTGCAATTTGCACATATTGCGACCTGCACCTTCTGCAATTTGCACATATTGCGACCTGCACCTTCTGCAATTTGCACATATTGCGACCTGCACCTTCTGCAATTTGCACATATTGCGACCTGCACCTTCTGCGATTTGCACATATTGCGACCTGCACCTTCTGCAATTTGCACATATTGCGACCTGCACCTTCTGCAATTTGCACATATTGCGACCTGCACCTTCTGCAATTTGCACATATTGCGACCTGCACCTTCTGCAATTTGCACATATTGCGACCTGCACCTTCTGCAATTTGCACATATTGCGACCTGCACCTTCTGCAATTTGCACATATTGCGACCTGCACCTTCTGCAATTTGCACATATTGCGACCTGCACCTTCTGCAATTTGCACATATTGCGACCTGCACCTTCTGCAATTTGCACATATTGCGACCTGCACCTTCTGCAATTTGCACATATTGCGACCTGCACCTTCTGCAATTTGCACATATTGCGACCTGCACCTTCTGCAATTTGCACATATTGCGACCTGCACCTTCTGCAATTTGCACATATTGCGACCTGCACCTTCTGCAATTTGCACTAGTGCACATTTTGCGACTTGCACTACACGATAGAGGTAATCCAATGGGTTATCCGGGTTGAACTTAACCGTTTTCTGGAGGAAAAGTTTCTTGGCTGCTCTTGGTACAGTCACCGTTAGATAATATAATGGTATTTACAGTGGGCTGAATTTGCTCTATTTCAAAATCTACACATTTTGCGACCTGCTGAATACAAGACCTGCTTACCCCTTTTTCGATCTGCTCATTATAATATATGCACATTTTGCGTTCTGCTCACTGTGAGATCTGCACGTTTTGCGATTTGCTCACTTTACGCAGCCTGCACATTTTGCGACTTGCAAATCGATCGACGGATCCGTGGAATGAACTTCCAGATAATTTTTAGGTTAGCGGTGAAATCGTATAACTCGTATAATCGTATAGTTATTATTAAGCCCCTACGAAGCGTGTTCTGTTGTTAACATTATGAACGATGGGCTGCTTCGCCTGGCAATAAATCGTCTCGGAGCCATTTTGGCTGAATCTGTGGTAAGACTTAGGTGCTACTAACAAAAGATGAACTGCTCGAACAGTGAGGCGATGTAGTATTTGTCTCGATATATTACTCTCGTTGTTCGCGTGAGTGGCACGTTTGTAAAAGTGCGAGATAATCAGACGCACGATTGGGTGTTTACCATCTCACATTATGGGATTGGGTTCCGTATCACAGCGGAGCATAGCGGCTTGTCGGTGCTCTTGCCGGGGCTATGCCAAGGGCAAAGCCGGCGGCTTCGCCGAGTCACCGGGTGTATTGGTGGTGCGATGAGATCGCCAGCCTACGCCGAGCGTGCGTGGCGGCGCGCCGGCAATACACTCGGTGCAGAAGGAGAAGAACCCAGGACCGGGCCGAGCGGAGTTTCGCCCCCCACAAATGGCACCGCTGCCTCGGTCCGAGGAGGAGGAGACGGAGCCGGAGGAGGTGCCGCTGGTCTCGGTGGCAGAGCTCGGGGCGGCGATTCTGAAACTTAGGTTGGAGAACACCGCCCCGGGTCCGGATGGTGTGCCGGGGCGCGTTGTGGTGCTAGCGATAAAGGAGCTAGGAGACCTGGCGGTGTCTCTGTTTTCCGCGTGCCTCGTCGAGGGTCGGTTCCCGCGACCTTGGAAAACGGGTCCTTCTGCGGAAGGACGGCCGCCCGGCCGAATCGCCGTCGGGCTATCGGCCCATCGTACTGCTCTTTGAGCGCGTGCTCGCTGCACGTCTCGTCGGGCATATGACGTCAGTGGGTCCCGACTTGATAGACGCGCAGTTCGGCTTCCGTCGCGGGCGATCGACAATCGACGCAGTCGCGCGGGTCCGAGACATCGCAGAGGAGGCGGTCGCCCGGGGCGGGGTGGTGTTGGCGGTTTCGCTGGATATCGCAAACGCCTTCAACATCCTGCCTTGGGAGACCGTGAAGAAGGCGTGCGGTACCACGGCGTGCCCCGGTACCTGAGGAGGGTGATGGCAGACTACTTCGTCAACCGGGCCATTGCGTATCCGGCCCGGGACGAGTGGTCCACCATAGAAATGTCGTGCGGTGTCCCACAGGGGTCGGTCTTCGGCCCGCTCCTGTGGAACATCGGCTACGACTGGGTGCTGCGCGGGGCCAACTTGCGGGGGGTCGGCGTGATATGTTACGCCGACGATACCCTCGTGACAGCCCGAGGCGCCAACCACAGGGAGGTGGCCCTCCTCAGCACGGCGGGCGTAGCCCAGGTCGTTCGGAGGATCCGGAGCCTGGGCCTGGAGGTGGCCCTCAGCAAGTCCGAGGCCCTGGTTTTCCACGGGCCTCGAAAGGCGCAGCCTCCAGGAATGGCAATAGTGGTGGGGTACCTGGGCATCGTGCTCGACGGCCGATGGAGGTTCACGGAGCACTTCCGGCGCTTGGCTCCCAGACTGGTGGCCTCGGCCGGAGCGCTCGCGAGACTGCTCCCCAATATTGGGGGGCCTGGGGGAAACTGTCGCTGCCTGTACGCAGGTGTGGTGCGCTCTATGGCGCTCTACGGAGCGCCAATATGGGTGGACGCACTAGGCGCTGCAAATCGGACCCTGCTGCGGCGCCCGCAGCGGGTCATGGCAACCAGGATGGCTCGAGCGTACCGCACCGTCTCGTACGAGGCGGCGACGGTGCTGGCTGGTAGCCCGCCGTGGGACCTCGAAGCCGAGGTACTCGCGGCGAACTACTGGCGCAGTGCGGAGGTTCGCGCCAATGGCGGGATGCCGCTTCCGGAGGAGATCGTGCGGTGGAGAGAGGGAGCCTGCGACGATCTCTTCCGGGACTGGTGGGAGAGGCTGGCGCAACCTACCGCCGGCCTCGAGGTGGTGGCCGCCGTTCGACCCGTTCTTCGGGAGTGGGCCGATCGCAAGCACGGCGCACTGACCTACCGCCTACCACAGGTCCTCACCGGGCACGGCTGCTTCGGTGTGTACCTGTGCTGGATTGTGGGTCGGGAGCCGTCGACGGCGTGCCACCACTGCGAAGCGACGGAGGACACGGTGCAGCACACACGCGCCGTGTGCCTCGCGTGGGCGGAGCCGCTTGCTGAATTGGCCGCGGCTATTGGGGCGGACCTCTCGCTGGTCAGTCACATAATATGTGCCTTTTTGAAATATTTTATGATGATTTAGATAATAACATTGAGAATAAGATAATCCGGGTCGTGAAAAACATAAAAAAGGTGGACGTTTAGGTCCAGCTTGGATGGAATCTGAGGATAATCTGGCTCAGCTAAAACTGATTAAATTTAGAATAGGAGATGGCCAAAAACTAATAAAAAGCAACGAAGCGATTGCACCTCGTTACAATACCCCGTATGCCTGAAAAAAAAAACCCTGAGGGAGGACAATGCAAAATAAAAACCTTAACTAAGGTCTAAAAGTAACTATAAAAATGAGGAAGGTATAGGCCATACTCCACCACGGGGGCCAAGT
The DNA here is from genome assembly GCA_947310845.1 of Yponomeuta plumbellus. Lineage (NCBI taxonomy): Eukaryota > Metazoa > Arthropoda > Insecta > Lepidoptera > Yponomeutidae > Yponomeuta > Yponomeuta plumbellus. Next base: position 9,477,355 of record OX371218.1, read on the forward strand.
CCGGATTGGTGGAGGCTTGTAAGACTAGTGGCTGGTCTTACTGTCAGAAGTTTTCAAGCCGCCTTAAGGCCTCTGACTAGGCTTAACGACTGCCATCAATCGACGGCAGCCGGCACCAACTGCTTAACGTGCCTTGCGAAGCACGGAACCGCCAAAAATGGACCGGAAAAAATGCCACTAGCGTTACTCATCGAGGGTGACCCATCCATGGACTGAACGCGCCATATGTTGCTTAACCTTAGTGATCGGTGAAGATCACTCAGGCAGCCCAGGCTACGAGTGAACCCACCAACTCTTTCTTAATGATATCTATCCTCTGAAAATATTTCCGTATCATCGCATATTAGAATTTACTATACTATGGGAGTTTACGAGTGATGTCTCTGCAGAGGGATGCAGAGTGGTGCCGCGAGTGTGGCCGCACACAAGTCGATGTACGTCGAGCCCACGCTGCAACAACAGATGCCAGCGAAGACCAAAGTGTGAGAATCCTATCCGCTGTTTATTTATTATAATAATAGGTTGGGGAAAAAGTCTTTTCGCATATAGTATGTATGAACTTGTAATAAAATCTCTTTGGCTATTTGTACCTGTCTGGTTTTGGTATTATTTAAAAGTTGAAATTTTAAACAAGATAATTCCTAATTCAACTTAGGAAAGTGCGTGATTTTCATTACCACCAAGATGAGTGAATCTAATGAAGAAATTAGATACATTTTAAAATTTACTACAAAAAAAGTAAAAAAGCAAAGCAAGCCGCGAAAAAATATTGTGATGTTTATGGACCTAGTACAGTGTAGGTGAGAGTAGCACAAATTTGGTTTAAGCGTTTTCAACCCAGAAATGTTGATGTCAAAGATGCACGTCGCGCTGGTCGCCCAGTTACGGATAAAATGGATGCTATTTTTGAAAAAGTGGAGCAAGATCGGTATATCATTAGTTACGACGCAGCTGAAGAACTGGGAATTGACAAAACAAATTATATTTGGGTACCAATGATGCCTAGGAAGCTGAAATTTTGCACAGAGGGTCTATATATAATGTAGGCAAGGAATAAGACCGATTTTTTTTAAATTCAACCCCTAAGGGAGCGAAAAGGGTTGCTAAAATTTGTATGGGAGGTAAAGAATGTTATCTAATTTTCTTGAAACTTAAAATAAATGCTCTTCAGCACAATTGATTGAACACGTGTTTCGCCATTTTTCAAAATTTATCCCTTAAGGGAGTGGATGGGGTTGCAAAATTTGGAAACTGAAGTCCACGCGGACGGAAGTCACGGGCGAAAGCTAGTATAATCATAAAAATGAACAACTCACCTTGTTAACAAAGTTACGAAATTACTCGCATGGGGACGCCGCTCAAGAGCGTATCAAGGTATCCCTAAGCTCCCGTAACTTGGTCGCTGCTAGAATACTAACTTAATATCTCTCCTCTGAAAATATGTCTGTACCATCGCATATTAGAATTTACTATACCATTGGAGTTTACGAGTGGTGTCTCTTCAGAGGGATGCAGAGTGGTGCCGCGAGTGTAGCCGCACACAAGTCGATGTACGTCGAGCCCATGCTGCAACAACAGATGCCAACGAAGACCAAAGTGTGAGAATCCTATCCGCTGTTTATTTATTATAATAATAGGTTGGGGAAAAAGTCTTTTCGCATATAGTATGTATGAACTTGTAATAAAATCTCTTTGGCTATACTATATGTACCTGTCTGGTTTTGGTATTATTTGAAATTTGAAATTTTAAACAAGATGATTCCTAATTCAACTTAGGAAAGTGCGTGATTTTCATTACCACCAAGATGAGTGAATCTAATGAAGAAATTAGATACATTTTAAAATTTACTACAAAAAAAGTAAAAAAGCAAAGCAAGCCGCGAAAAAATATTGTGATGTTTATGGACCTAGTACAGTGTAGGTGAGAGTAGCACAAATTTGGTTTAAGCGTTTTCAACCCAGAAATGTTGATGTCAAAGATGCACGTCGCGCTGGTCGCCCTGTTACGGATAAAATGGATGCTATTTTTGAAAAAGTGGAGCAAGATCGGTATATCATTAGTTACGACGCAGCTGAAGAACTGGGAATTGACAAAACAAATTATATTTGGGTACCTCACGAGCTCACTGAAAGAAACCCAATGAGCCGTGTACTCATTTGTGATTCTTTATTATGACGTAATAGAACTGAATCATTTTTGAAGAAATTGATAGCTAATGATGAAAAATGGGTCACGTACGGCAAAAACGTGCAAAATAGGTTGTGGGCAAAGGCCGGTCAGGCTTCCCGGCAAATCCCGGTTTAACTCGCAACAATTTGATGCTGTGTGTTTGGTGGGATTGGAAGGGCATTATTCATTATGAGCTGTTACCACCAGGCAGGACCATCGATTTAGAACTCTACTGTGAACAACTGATAAGATTAAAGCAAGAAGTTGAGCGAAAGTGGCCGGAATTAATCAACAGAAGGGGTGTGGTTTTTCATCATGATAACGTGAGACCTCACACATCGTTAACCACTCAGCAAAAATTAAGAGAGTTTGGCTGGGAGGTGTTAATGCATCCGCCGTATTAGTCCTGGCCTTGCACCTTCAGATCTCCACCTGTATCGGCCTCTTCAGTATTATTTAGGCAGTGTTAGGTTAACATCACGAGAGGACTGCCAAAACTACTTGACGCAGTTTTGATCAGTTGATGATTTGATTTTTTGATCAGAATCCCCAAAATTTCTATAGCAATGAGATCATGTCGCTACCAATAAGATGGCAAAAAGTTATCGAACAAAATGGTACCTACATACTTTAGTTAAATGTAAATAAACTATATTATTAAAAATGTAAATTACTATACCATTGGAGTTTACGAGTGTTGTCTCTTCAGAGGGATGCAGAGCGGTGCCGCGAGTGTGGTAGCACACAGCTCGATGTACGTCGCGCCCACGCTGCAACAACAGATGCCAGCGAAGACCAAAGTGTGAGTATCATATCCGCTGTTTATTTATTAATTCAAATTCAAATAGTATTTGTATTCACTATATAAACAAAATAATAATAACTTCCACAAAATACAATCACTTGACTCGGTTTCAAACATATGATAATACAAATTGAATCATTAATACACAATACATCTTATATGGTAAATAAAATTCAAAGTCCTGACTGACTGACTCACTCATCAACGCCCAGCCCAAGCCGTGGGACCTAGGAAGCTGAAATTTTGCACAGAGGGTCTATATATAATGTAGGCAAGGAATAAGACCGAATTTTTTTAAATTCAACCCCTAAGGGAGCGAAAAGGGTTGCTAAAATTTGTATGGGAGGTAAAGAATGTTATCTAATTTTCTTGAAACTTAAAATAAATACTCTTCAGCACAATTGATTGAACACGTGTTTCGCCATTTTTCAAAATTTATCCCTTAAGGGAGTGGATGGGGTTGCAAAATTTGGAAACTGAAGTCCACGCGGACGGAAGTCACGGGCGAAAGCTAGTATAATCATAAAAATGAACAACTCACCTTGTTAACAAAGTTACGAAATTACTCGCATGGGGACGCCGCTCAAGAGCGTATCAAGGTATCCCTAAGCTCCCGTAACTTGGTCGCTGCTAGAATACTAACTTAATATCTCTCCTCTGAAAATATGTCTGTACCATCGCATATTAGAATTTACTATACCATTGGAGTTTACGAGTGGTGTCTCTTCAGAGGGATGCAGAGTGGTGCCGCGAGTGTAGCCGCACACAAGTCGATGTACGTCGAGCCCATGCTGCAACAACAGATGCCAACGAAGACCAAAGTGTGAGAATCCTATCCGCTGTTTATTTATTATAATAATAGGTTGGGGAAAAAGTCTTTTCGCATATAGTATGTATGAACTTGTAATAAAATCTCTTTGGCTATACTATATGTACCTGTCTGGTTTTGGTATTATTTGAAATTTGAAATTTTAAACAAGATGATTCCTAATTCAACTTAGGAAAGTGCGTGATTTTCATTACCACCAAGATGAGTGAATCTAATGAAGAAATTAGATACATTTTAAAATTTACTACAAAAAAAGTAAAAAAGCAAAGCAAGCCGCGAAAAAATATTGTGATGTTTATGGACCTAGTACAGTGTAGGTGAGAGTAGCACAAATTTGGTTTAAGCGTTTTCAACCCAGAAATGTTGATGTCAAAGATGCACGTCGCGCTGGTCGCCCTGTTACGGATAAAATGGATGCTATTTTTGAAAAAGTAGAGCAAGATCGGTATATCATTAGTTACGACGCAGCTGAAGAACTGGGAATTGACAAAACAAATTATATTTGGGTACCTCACGAGCTCACTGAAAGAAACCCAATGAGCCGTGTACTCATTTGTGATTCTTTATTATGACGTAATAGAACTGAATCATTTTTGAAGAAATTGATAGCTAATGATGAAAAATGGGTCACGTACGGCAAAAACGTGCAAAAAAGGTTGTGGGCAAAGGCCGGTCAGGCTTCCCGGCAAATCCCGGTTTAACTCGCAACAATTTGATGCTGTGTGTTTGGTGGGATTGGAAGGGCATTATTCATTATGAGCTGTTACCACCAGGCAGGACCATCGATTTAGAACTCTACTGTGAACAACTGATAAGATTAAAGCAAGAAGTTGAGCGAAAGTGGCCGGAATTAATCAACAGAAGGGGTGTGGTTTTTCATCATGATAACGTGAGACCTCACACATCGTTAACCACTCAGCAAAAATTAAGAGAGTTTGGCTGGGAGGTGTTAATGCATCCGCCGTATTAGTCCTGGCCTTGCACCTTCAGATCTCCACCTGTATCGGCCTCTTCAGTATTATTTAGGCAGTGTTAGGTTAACATCACGAGAGGACTGCCAAAACTACTTGACGCAGTTTTGATCAGTTGATGATTTGATTTTTTGATCAGAATCCCCAAAATTTCTATAGCAATGAGATCATGTCGCTACCAATAAGATGGCAAAAAGTTATCGAACAAAATGGTACCTACATACTTTAGTTAAATGTAAATAAACTATATTATTAAAAATGTAAATTACTATACCATTGGAGTTTACGAGTGTTGTCTCTTCAGAGGGATGCAGAGCGGTGCCGCGAGTGTGGTAGCACACAGCTCGATGTACGTCGCGCCCACGCTGCAACAACAGATGCCAGCGAAGACCAAAGTGTGAGTATCATATCCGCTGTTTATTTATTAATTCAAATTCAAATAGTATTTGTATTCACTATATAAACAAAATAATAATAACTTCCACAAAATACAATCACTTGACTCGGTTTCAAACATATGATAATACAAATTGAATCATTAATACACAATACATCTTATATGGTAAATAAAATTCAAAGTCCTGACTGACTGACTCACTCATCAACGCCCAGCCCAAGCCGTGGGACCTAGGAAGCTGAAATTTTGCACAGAGGGTCTATATATAATGTAGGCAAGGAATAAGACCGAATTTTTTTAAATTCAACCCCTAAGGGAGCGAAAAGGGTTGCTAAAATTTGTATGGGAGGTAAAGAATGTTATCTAATTTTCTTGAAACTTAAAATAAATACTCTTCAGCACAATTGATTGAACACGTGTTTCGCCATTTTTCAAAATTTATCCCTTAAGGGAGTGGATGGGGTTGCAAAATTTGGAAACTGAAGTCCACGCGGACGGAAGTCACGGGCGAAAGCTAGTATAATCATAAAAATGAACAACTCACCTTGTTAACAAAGTTACGAAATTACTCGCATGGGGACGCCGCTCAAGAGCGTATCAAGGTATCCCTAAGCTCCCGTAACTTGGTCGCTGCTAGAATACTAACTTAATATCTCTCCTCTGAAAATATGTCTGTACCATCGCATATTAGAATTTACTATACCATTGGAGTTTACGAGTGGTGTCTCTTCAGAGGGATGCAGAGTGGTGCCGCGAGTGTAGCCGCACACAAGTCGATGTACGTCGAGCCCATGCTGCAACAACAGATGCCAACGAAGACCAAAGTGTGAGAATCCTATCCGCTGTTTATTTATTATAATAATAGGTTGGGGAAAAAGTCTTTTCGCATATAGTATGTATGAACTTGTAATAAAATCTCTTTGGCTATACTATATGTACCTGTCTGGTTTTGGTATTATTTGAAATTTGAAATTTTAAACAAGATGATTCCTAATTCAACTTAGGAAAGTGCGTGATTTTCATTACCACCAAGATGAGTGAATCTAATGAAGAAATTAGATACATTTTAAAATTTACTACAAAAAAAGTAAAAAAGCAAAGCAAGCCGCGAAAAAATATTGTGATGTTTATGGACCTAGTACAGTGTAGGTGAGAGTAGCACAAATTTGGTTTAAGCGTTTTCAACCCAGAAATGTTGATGTCAAAGATGCACGTCGCGCTGGTCGCCCTGTTACGGATAAAATGGATGCTATTTTTGAAAAAGTAGAGCAAGATCGGTATATCATTAGTTACGACGCAGCTGAAGAACTGGGAATTGACAAAACAAATTATATTTGGGTACCTCACGAGCTCACTGAAAGAAACCCAATGAGCCGTGTACTCATTTGTGATTCTTTATTATGACGTAATAGAACTGAATCATTTTTGAAGAAATTGATAGCTAATGATGAAAAATGGGTCACGTACGGCAAAAACGTGCAAAAAAGGTTGTGGGCAAAGGCCGGTCAGGCTTCCCGGCAAATCCCGGTTTAACTCGCAACAATTTGATGCTGTGTGTTTGGTGGGATTGGAAGGGCATTATTCATTATGAGCTGTTACCACCAGGCAGGACCATCGATTTAGAACTCTACTGTGAACAACTGATAAGATTAAAGCAAGAAGTTGAGCGAAAGTGGCCGGAATTAATCAACAGAAGGGGTGTGGTTTTTCATCATGATAACGTGAGACCTCACACATCGTTAACCACTCAGCAAAAATTAAGAGAGTTTGGCTGGGAGGTGTTAATGCATCCGCCGTATTAGTCCTGGCCTTGCACCTTCAGATCTCCACCTGTATCGGCCTCTTCAGTATTATTTAGGCAGTGTTAGGTTAACATCACGAGAGGACTGCCAAAACTACTTGACGCAGTTTTGATCAGTTGATGATTTGATTTTTTGATCAGAATCCCCAAAATTTCTATAGCAATGAGATCATGTCGCTACCAATAAGGTGGCAAAAAGTTATCGAACAAAATGGTACCTACATACTTTAGTTAAATGTAAATAAACTATATTATTAAAAATGTAAATTACTATACCATTGGAGTTTACGAGTGTTGTCTCTTCAGAGGGATGCAGAGCGGTGCCGCGAGTGTGGTAGCACACAGCTCGATGTACGTCGCGCCCACGCTGCAACAACAGATGCCAGCGAAGACCAAAGTGTGAGTATCATATCCGCTGTTTATTTATTAATTCAAATTCAAATAGTATTTGTATTCACTATATAAACTAAATAATAATAACTTCCACAAAATACAATCACTTGACTCGGTTTCAAACATATGATAATACAAATTGAATCATTAATACACAATACATCTTATATGGTAAATAAAATTCAAAGTCCTGACTGACTGACTCACTCATCAACGCCCAGCCCAAGCCGTGGGACCTAGGAAGCTGAAATTTTGCACAGAGGGTCTATATATAATGTAGGCAAGGAATAAGACCGATTTTTTTTAAATTCAACCCCTAAGGGAGCGAAAAGGGTTGCTAAAATTTGTATGGGAGGTAAAGAATGTTATCTAATTTTCTTGAAACTTAAAATAAATACTCTTCAGCACAATTGATTGAACACGTGTTTCGCCATTTTTCAAAATTTATCCCTTAAGGGAGTGGATGGGGTTGCAAAATTTGGAAACTGAAGTCCACGCGGACGGAAGTCACGGGCGAAAGCTAGTATAATCATAAAAATGAACAACTCACCTTGTTAACAAAGTTACGAAATTACTCGCATGGGGACGCCGCTCAAGAGCGTATCAAGGTATCCCTAAGCTCCCGTAACTTGGTCGCTGCTAGAATACTAACTTAATATCTCTCCTCTGAAAATATGTCTGTACCATCGCATATTAGAATTTACTATACCATTGGAGTTTACGAGTGGTGTCTCTTCAGAGGGATGCAGAGTGGTGCCGCGAGTGTGGCCGCACACAGCTCGATGTACGTCGAGCCGACGCTGCAACTACAGACGCCAGCGCAGACCAAAGTGTGAGTATTCTATTCGCTGTTTATTTATTAATGTCTTTATTACTTTCAAATTCTAATAGTATTTGTACTTACAATAAAAACAAAGTAATAATAGCTTCCACAAAATACAATCACTTGACCTGGTTTCAAACATAATTAATAATACAAATTGAATCAATAATAGGTACACATATCGCACCCCTAGATGGAAAGCGAAATAATATCTGAAAATTTAGTTAGCTACTTTTTCGACTTCGACCTTATACCGGACCGGACAATGTAACTCCCTTATCGTCTCCTTCAAGTTGAAGGTATGGTAGCTAACTACTTCGACTTAATGGTTTCCATCTAGGGGTGCGATATAATCATAAAATGAACACTCACCTTATTCAAAAAAGTTAGGAAATTACTCGTATGAGGGCGTCGCTCAAGAGCGAATCAAGGTATCCTTAGACTCCCGTGACTTGGTCGCTGCTAGAATACAAACTTCGATGGGGATTATGAAGCTAGCTAAATTCGGGCAGTTTCAAGTGCTTCATTTCTTAATGCAAAACCGCTTTGACCCCATTCGAGTAAATAAAGGTCTAATATTTATTTTATTCTGTTTTTTAGTATTTGTTATTATAGCCGCAACAGAAATACATAATCTGTGAAAATACATAAGTAGATGGAAAGAATATTCTTTAGTGTATGTACACCATGAAAATTTAAACTGTCTAACTATATAACGGTTCGTGAGATGCACCCTGGTGACAGACGGACGTACGGACGTACGGACGGACGGACAGCGGAGTCTTAGTAATACGGTCCGTTTTACCCTTTGGGTACGGAACCAAAAATGACAATTAGGCTCTAATTATATGCGTCCACCCGACCGAGCGGCCCGGCCACTACACCACCATATTGCAATACAAGCAATTGTGTGTAACGATTTGTGTATCGATGTGAGCGGTCGCGCCTTCGAGCGGCGTGGTCGCGCGGCCCGGCCGCTCGGACGAGTTTCAACGTGTTCACTTGTATCGGTGCATTTGAAGCGGACGGGACGCTCTTTCGTTGTTTGTGAGAATGTGTGGAGAGCGGAGACGCTCGGGCCGCTTCATATAAATCAAAAAGCGACTTGGCCGCGGCCGCTGGAATCTGCGGCCAAACCGCTCGGTCGCGCGGACGCCTCAAGCCGTACATATAAAAAACAATATTTATAAAAAAGAAAAGTAAGTAATAAAAAAGGTCTGTCGCCATCACCCAGACTGATGCCATTGGTACAAATGTACGGTGGCCCGCTGTGGGAATCGAACCCACTAACTCTTTCTTAATAATATCTCTCCTCTGAAAACATCTACGTAACCGCATCATATTAGAATTTACTATACTATTGGAGTTGACGAGAGTGGTGTCTCTTCAGAGGGGTGGAGAGCGATGACGCGAGTGCGCGCGCACACAACTCGATGTATGTCAAGCTCTTGCTGCGAAAACAGGTGCTAGCGAAGGTCAAATTTAGGTGAGTAACCTATCCGCTGTTTTTTTATTAATGTATTGCTTACTTTCAAATTCAAAAAATATTTTTTATCAAAATAAAAACGAGGTAGCTACCTCGGCCAGCGCATCAGCCTGGCCATTCAGAGGGGGAATGCTGCCAGTATCTTGGGAACTCTCCACAATGGCAGCGGTTTAGAGAAGACTTTTTATATTTAGGTAGTATTTAGTTTATTATTTTATATTTAGTTTAGTTTTAGTTTAATAATTAATTTTAAGATATTTATTTGTAAAAATGTATGATTGTAAATTAAACGGCAATAAATGCTTATTCACAAATAAAAACAAAACAATAATAATAACTTCCACACAATACAGTCACTTAACCTTGTTTCAAAGTAGGATACCCTGTGTTATGGTAACCAAGAGAAGACATTACAAACATGGAATGACACCCAGTATTGAGAACAGTAGAGTCTCGTTACTCTCCTCTAAAATAAAACTTTTTGACAGTAATTCACTGTTATTGATTTCACACTTTTACTGACATGGATATAGACTATACTGCCGAGAATACAAAACTATTAAAACCGACCAATTACGAGTCTGACTTGCGCACAAAGGGTTCAGTACCATTATTTTTATTATCTATAAAAACGGCAAAAAAATCATGTCTGTTGCATGGGAGTATTAGTATTTATTTTATGTTTATTTTAAAGTTAATAATATAACACAATATTCTGTGAATATTTCAAGCGTCTACCTGTGTTACTATCAATATCCAGCAAAATGTAGAAAAAAATCACGTTTGTTGTATGGGAGCCCAAATCAATATTTATTTTATTCTATTTTTTGTTAATGTTGCTATTTAATGTTGTTACAGCAGCAATAGAAGTACATCATGTGTGAAATTAGAATATTCTTTATCGTATGTTCAACAGGATTTCAATCGTCTATCTATCACGGTTCATAAGATACAGTCTGGTGACAGACGGACAGCGAAGTTTGAGTAATAGGCTCCGTTTTACCCTTTGCGTACGGAATCTTAAAAATGACAACAATATAATAGGTCTGTTGAGCGTGCGAGCGAGATTTCCGATATGCCTGATATGCCTCCTATATGCGTGAGAGAGAGAGAGGTCTAATACAAATGTTTATGACTCACTTCGCAAGTTTGTAATGGCTCAAGTATAGTACAAAATTAAATATACAGTAGCCCCCAGTGGGAATCGAACCCACCAACTATTTCTTATAGCATCTCTCCTCTGAAAACATCTCCGTACCACCGCATATTAGAATGTATCTATAGGTATATCTTCATCATCAACCCATTATGTCCCCTCCGAGGGGCACGGGTCTCTTCCATGAGGAAGGTATAGGCCATACTCCTCCACGGGGGCCAAGTCCGGATTGGTGGAGGCTTGTAAGACTAGTGGCTGGTCTTACTGTCAGAAGTTTTCAAGCCGCCCTAAGGCCTCTGACTTGGCTTAACGACTGCCATCTATCGACGGCAGCCGGCACCAACTGCTTAACGTGCCTTGCGAAGCACGAAACCGCTCGGAAAAATGCTACTAGCGTTAGTCATAGACGGTGACATGCACTGAACGCGCCGTATGTTGCATAACCTTGATCGTTTAAGATCACTCAGGCAGCCCGGGCTACGAAAGAAGTCGCGGTCAACAGCTAGTTTGTTATACTATTGGCATTGAATTTAATTCAATGCTATTGGCATTGAATATTGGAGGTTTACGAGTGGTGTCTCTGCAGAGAGATGCAGAGTGGTGCCGCGAGTGTGCCCGCACAGAACGCGATGTACGTCAAGCCCACGCCGCGACCACAGGTACCAGCGAACAGCAACCTTGTGTGAGTATCCTGGAGTATCCTAACTGCTGTTTATTTATTACTACGGTCTGTAAAACATAGCTTGAGCTCCACGACAGCCGCACACTGACAGGGCCAGGTTACGATACAGTGTGCAGTGAGTACAGCGCCACCAAGTTATCTGTTCAGGTGGCCAAAATTGTAACTAACTACCTAACTAATAGTAAATCCTGTTCCCCATGTTTTTTCCTTTTGTTTCATTTATTCACTTACTAAGATTTATATATGCATTTTCATTAAAATTGAAAGACGGGTTAAAATAATCTCATTTCTCGAAGTAAATTTCTTAAATGTTACTACTAAATTCTCCACTAGCGCCGCTATTAACTGAACAGGTAAGATGGTTGCACTGTACGGAGTTTTCACAGTACAAATATTCTGTGAAAAAATTCAAAACTTCATAGACGCAATTTCGATGACAGCTATCGCGGAACTCAAGATATATTTTACAGACTATAGATGAAATTAAACACAGCTTCGCTGGGCTAAAATGTAGAATCTTAATTATTTATCGTACCTAACACTTTCAGAGCTAACACGTATCGATATTTTACCAGTAGATAATTATTTCCTCTTAAATCTTATTTGCCTAAATAGCTATCACGTCTCTGTCTCAAAACATACGTGTCATACCGGCCACATCACGACCACATCGCAACCACATCCCAACCACAACACAACGTATGAATGCCGGATCGTACTGTGTCTGCACACGACGTAACCGCAACCCAACTACTGGCGACAACATTGCGACGTGGTGTGGTTGTGGTACGTGTGAAAAGGCCCTAAATGAGGACTCATAATACTACATCCACTTTCCTTCATTACTTTAGATGTTACCTCTGTACGAGGGCTGCTACTTATGTATGCGGAATAGAAAAAATAAACAAATGTATATGGCTAAATATGCTTTTATTGTTTTTCAAAGTATTCTCCACTATGATCGATGCACTTTTGCATTCAATGAAACCAATTTGTAAAACACTTTTTCCACTCTGATTGAGGTATCTCCAAAACGTGCTGTTTGAACGCATCTACGGCATCTTCACGGGTCGAAAATCGTTGACCACGTAATTTATTCTTTACATTTGGGAATAAATAGAAATCATTGGGAGCCAAATCAGGGCTGTACGGTGGATGACCCATCAATTCTATTTTTTGACCATCCAAAAATGTAGTTGTTTCCTGAGATGTATGACAGCTGGCATTGTCATGGCGAAGTATGATTCTGCGTCGCTGGTTGCTTTGGCGTATTTCTTCAAATACTTCCGGCAAAAAAATGGTCGTGTACCTACCACTCCGAATTAACCGTTCTGCGATTCTCCAGTGGTATTGTAGCCACATGGCCATTAAATACCAAAAAAGCAGGCCACCATTTGCTTTACAGTGCTTTTTGCACGAGCCACTTTCGTAGGGTACGGCTCATTTTGAAACACCCAAACTGTTGATTATTGTTTAGTTTCGTGACCTGTGTAGATATTATAAACAGATTTTGAGTCACCTCCGTTGATTTTTTTTAAGGTTTTCTTGCAACATTCGACGCGAGCATCTTTTTGATCCTGAGTTAAGTTGTGCGGGATCCAACGCGAACAAATTTTTTTTACAGACAAATGTTCATGTAATATCCTATGAATGCTCGTCATACATATGCCCAGAATAGCCTCTATCTCACGATACGTAACATGGCGGTCTTGCATTATTAGTTTTCGCACAGCTTCAATATTTTGTGGCACAACCACCGATTTCGGGCGACCTTCTTTAACTTCGTCCGTGAGCTTACTGCGCCCGCGATTAAACTCACTAAACCAGTGATACACAGTCGTTTTTGATGGAGCTTCACCACCAAAAGTCGAAGTTAATTGATCTACGAACAGTTGTTGCGTTCAACCACGTCAAAAATCGTAATAAATCATAGCACGAATATTTTCACGAGTGAGTTCCATTTTTTCAGCGATATGACATTTTAAACCCAACAAAAACAAAACACTAACGTATATAAGAGAAAAATATTAGCGGCCAGTATTTAAAAAAAGAACGAATTTGACCATGGAGTTCAGACATTGCGGTTAAAATTATTGGAATCCCAGATTCCGCATACATAAGTAGCAGCCTATGTAGTTAACCGTTTTCAACGAATAACATCTTGGCTAGTGATAGATTCGTATACCATATAGTGTCGTGTCTACTCAGTACCGTATCTACTTTATATGGTAGGTATTTATTGGTCACATTTTTAACACAGCCCCCAGTCTTTAACCTTTTAACGGGCAGAACTAGCATAATTTTTTGGACTTTATTTCAAAGTGACACAGGGGTTTCACAACAGGCTCTAAAATGTCACTTTGATAATTCTTGGCTTTTACCTTGACGCCTTGTTGGCAGAAATGGAGTGGAGTGACACCTTTACGAAACTCCCTATTATACCATCACACTAGCTGGATGATGAGTACGCGAGACTTTCTGTGCTGAAGCTAGGACATCCTTGCTACTTATGGCAAACACTTTATTGTTTTAGATTTTAGTGTAAAGATTTTCTCATCGGTGAAGAGTATCTTCCTCGCATCGTGTCTCTTAAGCAGTATTGGGCAATTTACGAAGGCGATCGTTTAAAAGTTAACTTTCCTACGGTTATATTGAGATCATATTTCAGTATTCTGTTGACTGAAATGGCCAAAATATTAATCTGCAGAGCGAGTTTCTTCCGAGTGCGACATGGATTTCAGCGAAGTTGCTCTCGAATGATTTTGTTGTGCGCAGGCGTTGTCACAGAGCGTGGCCGACCACTTCTTTGGCGATCTTGCAAAGAACTTGTCTCCTTGTATCGTTTGACAGTGTAATACACAAAGTTGCGGCTCACACCAAAAGTTTTCACCTCACGGAAAATCTCTATTGGCTTTTTCCCCACCTTAAATAGCGAAATCACGGTCGCACGTACCTAATTCTTTGGTTCCCTCCATCACGAGAAAATTTTAATAAATTAATTTGAAAATCTAAGAAATTCAAAGTTAACATACCAAATTCAAAATTGGAAAAAGAAATAAATTTCAGCCAGTAATATTTTATTTAATTTTTTAATGACAAAGTTTGTCTCAAAACTTATGAACACTAAGCCTATGCGGACACTAGGCGACACGCGACAGCGACTAGACGCGACAACAAGCTACGGCCGTCAATTTTCATAAATTTTGTTCGAATCTCCGCACACTTGGCGTCGGAGTCGCAGAATCGCGACGACAAGACGCCAGAAGCAAACGACAACGTTGCGTCTGGCGCGGCGACTAGACGCGGAGACAAGTCGCCCTGTTTGCGATGGCTCTTATACCTCGTTTAATAAGTTGTAATGTCGACAGGAGCTCGTCGTCGGTGGAGAAACCGCCGCCTGAATACGTGAGCGAAGACCGAGACCGAATGGATCACAACGACAACTTGAGTGAGTTTGTTGACACTTGTTGCGCATTTTATGCTAAGTTTTTATTTACGTTTGTTTTTATGTAACGTTTTACTTTTAAATGATAACATACTTGTAATACTAAACAGTAACAATAGATCTATCTTAGAGTTATATTATTATATTATAATTATTATATTTTAGAGTTATTTTGTATTAAAAAAAAACTAACATTTTCAATAAAATATAACTCCGAAAGGACAAACATTTGGCTGTTGGCGTCATAGTAACTGTTCTGTTAACTGGTTCAGCTCGCTGAGACCTATTTTATGATAATTTTTTTTATTTATTTATTTATTCACTCAACACATTACGAAATTACAACAGCATTAGTTTGCCAAACTGCTAATGCAGTTTATCGGCAAGCTCTTGGTAACAGTTCTTAAATCACACATGGCTATTCGGCTGAGGTTCAAAATTGCATCCCTTTGACAGCCGTTAAATTTTTTTTTAGTTCTTCTGAAATCGGCTCATTACAGGTTTCGCTCTGATTTACAGAGCTTAATAATGCTGAGCCGAGCCAGAGCTCGCGTCGGCGGCTGCTCGCCTCGGACTGCGACCCAGCGTGCGGACCGCCCCCGCCGAAATGTGGGCCATGGGTCAAGCGGGCGCCGACAACTGATGCGGGGAATCCCCTTGACTTATCAAGTAAAGGGCCATCCATAAATTACGTCACACGAATTTCATGACCTCCCCCCCTCCTTGTTACAGCTGGTCACATTTGTGAGACTGTGTGACGTAATTTCACACAGTCTCACAAATGTGACCAGCACAAATGTAATCAGACGTCTGTGTGACGTCACATATTTTGCAATTTTACATGTAGATTTCTATTGGATTAAAACAGCAGTTCCGAAGTTAGTTTTATTTCCGATAGAGTTGCAAAAGTTTTTGTATTTTTCGTTGATAGTTCTAACTTCGTGTTTTAACACTTAGATTAAAAAAGATTTTTAAATGTGACGTCAAAAAATGTAAGACCCCCTCCCGCCCCCTTGTCACACAATGTCACACTTCGTCGACCCCCTCCCTCCCCCTTAGCGTGTGACGTAATTTATGGATGGCCATCCTAAGATAATCCAGGCCATATTTTACAGTCAGAAGGACTGCCCACTTTAATATCACTCCGGACCCACCGAGTTAGGGGTTCACTCGTCTTTTTCCCTAATTCGTCAGCAGCGCGATGCCGACTATCGCCCTGTGCCCACTTTTGCAGATAAGGGGCCGGCCGTCTTGTTTGACAAAAATCACGAAATGTCACAAGGGGGAGGGGGGTGTAGTAAGATATCACGTGTATTTATTTTTTCATTATTTTTTCAAACGCGCACGCGTCCAACACGCGCGCAAGACAATTCTAGTTCTAAAAAGTTTAAGAATTTTGTAGATACGAAAATTACACGTGATGTTGGGTGGGGGATGGGGGGTAGTCTTAAATCTCACCATATATCACCAAGGGGGAGGGGGGGTTAAAAATGCTTAAAAAAAGATCACGTGATTAATGGACGGCCCGTAACTGACCAGTTAGGGAAAATGACGAATTAGCGAGAATGTAGAATTAGGGAAATTGACTAAGTAATTAAAGATTTTTGAATAATTGACGAATTGGGAAAGTGACCAATTAGTAAAATTGACGAATTAGGGAAAATGACGAGTGAACCCCTAACCCTTCTGCACCATACCCCCAGGGGTAATTTCGAACTGGCTTGCGATAGAAAGCTGGATATACCTATTGAAAAAAAAGAACAATTTAACGCGGCAAAAAATATTCTTGTTCGTTCGTGTTTCGTCCGATTTTGAAAGTTTATTGAATTTAACAGAATGAGTTCAAGTGATGAAAATGACTCCGACGAACTTATTTTAACGCCACCTGAAATTCAAGAGGCGGCAAGAGCCGTAATAGAAAGGCGGCTTGAAAACTTCTGACAGTAAGACCAGCCACTAGTCTTATAAGCCGCCACCAATCCGGACTTGACCTCCCTGTTGGAGTATGGCCTATACCTTCCTCAAGGAAGAGGCTAGGGGGGTATGGTGGGTCCGGAGCGTTTAATATTAAAAAAATTTTTTTTTTAAACGTATATACCTAGCAAATATGTTAACATAGGTAGTAAATAGTAGCAAATATTATCTAACATTTATCTTATCTGTCACAAGCCTCCACCAATCCGGACTTGGCCCCCGTGGTGGAGTATGGCCTATACCTTCCTCAGGGAAGAGACCCGTACCCCTCGGTGGGACATAAAGGGTTGATGATGATGATGATGATGATGATCTATCACTTTGTCCATTCATTCTGACGCTCACGTATCATCAGCGTCGTTTTTTTACTAAGGAAAAAACTAGCTATCTTACAAAGTGCTTACCTACCATGAAGGATTACGGTTTAGAAAAGATCTGAAGGTACCGTTTGTCCAAAAACACTAGAAACCGGAAGTGAAAGTTTACTAATTGTTTTATTGAGAAGTCAAAACAATTGCTATATTTATTGAAGCAAAATACCTTATTTTAAGTAATAGCTCAAGTTTTTAATTTATATAATGCTTGTAAGCGCAAGCTACAGACAAAAAGTCTAAGCAAAACCGTACTCTTTAATTTTTACTCTTTCTGGACAAGCTTTATAACTACACACTCATCTTGCCAGATCCGATCCAGCTGAACCCCACGCCTTTGAAAGTGGCCAAAGAGGGTGCTTCGGCATTCAACTACAAGCCTGGATACTGGTGCAGCATCACGTACTACGAGCAAAATACCCGCGTGGGGAATATCTTCCATGCCTCGCAGACCTCCACCACTGTGGACGGATACAGCAACCCATACAACAACGAGAGGTAGGCCCTTCAAAGGTACAGAGGCTCTGGTCCGTTTTAGAAAGAGTGTCTGTGATCCTTCTTTGAAAAAATACTGTAACGAGGTGATTGCCTCGTTGCTTTCTAATAATTTTCGGTCTTTAACTATTCTAAATTTAACTAGTTTATGACATTCGCCACAGTGTTCGGACGTATTTGCTCCAGATATTCGTGAGCTGTCATCCAAGCGTGACGTCTAGGCGTCATTATTTTACCACATCCTACCTTTATTACGACCCGCATTTCTCTATTCTCCATATTACTATGATCTAACAATCATTTAACAAATATTCGAAAGGCACATTATGATGTGCCTTTCCTTTACCATTTAAATAAACTGAAAACTACTATTGCCCCTGGATACCCTCTTTCACTTTACGGATCGCACCCCCATCTTACCTAACTGCGACACTGGCGCCCAACGTGGGGCATTTCTCCAGCCTGTATCCCAGAGGGGTAGGCAGAGACCAGGGACTGCCACCTGACACAATCCCGACAAACCACTTTCGCTTCATCGACATTCATTAGTCGTTGCATGCTCGCACATCGGTTTCGGGTACTTTTTATCTTGCCCTTTGCTAATACATCCCCTATTTGGTCAAAGTATGTTCGCCTGGGGCGTCCCTTACCAGCCCTTCCACACACATTCGCTGGATATATTTGCTTCGTCAGTCTTTCTCCCTTCATCCTCTCCACATGTGCAAACCAACCCAACATTCCTTTCTCAATTCTAGTCACTACATCCTCTTTGAAAATAGTGTCTTTAGTATTTCCAAGAAACTTTTTGCGATCCCTTTAAGAAACCCTTTCGTCCCACTATACCGGATTCCCAAAATACCAGATTCCCACAATACCTTAAGTGCATGCATGAATAAAATAAATAAAAATAAGATTTATAATTTTAATAATTTATTTTCGATTCACCCCTTTTTATTCACATAAACGTTATATTAGTAAGGGGCCCATGATGCTAAATCGGGATTTACTCGAGCGTCATAGAGACCTATTTGATTGTGAAGTTTAGATGATAAGAAGAAAAAAATGTCATATAATATAATTATACCTTTTCATCGGTGGGGGAGCGACTGTAGATTTTCAAAAATGTAAAAAAAACTGTTGCATGGACATACTCGAGCGCGTCAGATATTGATAGCATCTATATCCTGTGTATTATTGAAAATGTACGTATGTTAATCTAATTGTTTCTATGATGGGGGTGGTCGTGAAAATGAAAAAAAAAATGCATCGATGTTATTTGCACCTAAAAAAAAGCTCATAAAATAATAATCTGACGATTTGGATGTAACGCAAACTCGCGGCCATTATTAGAATGTGCAAAAAAAATTCGCCATTTTGAAATACTCGAGCGCGTCAGATTAAGGTATATATGGTTCTTCTTAATGCCCTAGACGTGCTGTCTCATAATCTAACGATTATCTAGAGGGATTCGCCTAATCTGATAATTAAAATATTTTTTTATTCTTTTTTCAAATCATTGAACTTAATTAATTGAAAAGCTGAAGAAATAGCATGCAAAAAAAAAGTACAGGTTTTTTAAGTATAATGCTTGTATTTATAAGAAAATAATTATAAAAAATTACATTTTTTTTTGCGTAGTTTTTTTTTAATCATCATCTTCTTCATCGGTAGAATCATCTTTCTCCTCTGGCTCGATTCCATCCTCATCCTCCCCATAGCTGCACGCACTGCACGCATTAAACTCTACCTATTATTTTTTCTTACTTCGGCTTATGGAAATCGTGAGATTATATATTTTTCATTATCCTTGAATTATTTTCTTCAAAATAAAAAAAAAATTAGCCACACGCTCGAGAAAGTCGAGATGACGTTTTTTTTTACAAGTTTGTAACCCTCCTACTTCTCTACGTCACTCGAAAATTGTCAGATTAGTGGAATATACACTTTTTATCATGTAATTAACTCACCCTACCTTAATCTGACGCGCTCGAGAATTTCTGATGATCAATTTTTTTTTACTAATCTGATCCTTTATCCGTGACAGGCGACCATATATATGGGGCTCATCTTTGGTGGAGGTACTTTGCCTGGTACAAGGTATCTCCCCTGTATGTTAATCTGCCGCGCTTTAGTAACACCCGAAATCCCCCCTTGGGCTCCCCTACCATATTTTTTATTGGTGACGGTCCACCCCAGAAGTCTGATGCTGGCCATAAATAATATTTATGGAATTTTTTTGACGTGTTTTTTACTAAATTTACATCAGTAAAATGATAACATGATCCCAAAAACACCCAGGTGGACAAAGGTGGTCTGTTGAAAAAATAAACACCACGCTTCACCCAGGTGGTATCAGGAGGTAGACCGTGGGTAAGAAGGGCCTTTTAAGAATAAGTCTAAAATCATGTTGAGAGAGTCTGTGTTCTATTCACAAACCCAGTCTCTGCTATGTTAGTGAACTTAGCAGATCATTGTCCAGCAGATCACAAAAAAATGAGAGTTCTTGTCGCATGCAGCAGAGTTCTAGAGTTCCTGATACTTTTTGGAAATAGTTCTGGCCATTTGACCTTGAAAAACTAAATTGAAAAAATGATCTGCTAACTTCCCGTAGCATATCATTTCGCAGCAACTAAAAAAACAAGGTGAGTTCTTATCGCATGCAGCCGAGTTCTATAGTTCCTGATACTTTTTAGACATAGTTCTGGCGATTTTACCCGAAAAAAGGCAGTCGACAAAATGATCTGCCAACTTCCCGTAGCAGATCATTTTGCAGAAAATCAAAAATTAACGAAAGTTCTAAGCGTATGCACCAAAGCTTTACAGTTCCTGATACTTCTCACGAATAGTTCTGTGTTCAAATTCAAGTAAAAAGCAATTTAAGTATTAAAGAGCAAAAATCAACAAACACCAATTTCGTCGATTCCAACAATTTTAAAAACCTTCACAAGAAAATATAATGTTCCATTCACATTATCTAAGCAAAATCTAGAGCCTACAACCTAAATCAGTACTAGAACTCACGTAAAAGTATAAGCAGATCATATAAGAATGTGTGAAAAATAAAAAAATAAAAACTTTAGACTCATTAAATTTTTTTAAAAATTCAGCTGGGTACAAAAACCAGAAATCCTGCAAATTTTATAGATCTGCACCTAAACTAAAATAAAGAACTAAATTTAGAACCAGAACTCACGTCCAGGTGTCAGCAGATCATACCTATATGTAAGAAAATCCAACAATTGTAACACTGGAAAACAAAAATATTTCGGTAAGGTAAGAACCCAGAACTCCAACGAATTTCATAGACCTGCACCAGAACTACAATCTAAAACTAGATTTATAACTAGAACT
This sequence comes from Yponomeuta plumbellus, assembly GCA_947310845.1. Classification (NCBI taxonomy): domain Eukaryota; kingdom Metazoa; phylum Arthropoda; class Insecta; order Lepidoptera; family Yponomeutidae; genus Yponomeuta; species Yponomeuta plumbellus. The sequence continues at coordinate 9,498,504 of OX371218.1, forward strand.
CACGTCCAGGTGCCAGCAGATCATACGTACATGTTAGAAAATCCAAAAATTGTAACACTGGAAAATAAAAATATTTCGGTAAGGTAAGAACGCAGAACTCCAACGAATTTCATAGACCTGCACCAGAACTACAATCTAGAACTAGATTTAGAACTAGAACTCACGTAGAGGTGCCAGCAGATCACACCTATATGTTAAAAAATCCAAAAATTGTAACACTAGGACAATAAAATTATTTCAATGAGCTGAGAACCCAGAACTCCAACTAATTTAACAGATCTGCACCAGAACTACAATCTGGAACTAGATTTAGAACTAGAACTCACGTCCAGGTGCCAGCAGATCATACCTACATGTTAGAAAATCCAAAAATTGTAACACTGGAAAATAAAAATATTTCGGTAAGGTAAGAACCCAGAACTCCAACGAATTTCATAGACCTGCACCAGAACTACAATCTAGAACTAGATTTAGAACTAGAACTCACGTAGAGGTGCCAGCAGATCACACCTATATGTTAAAAAATCGAAAAATTGTAACACTAGGACAATAAAATTATTTCAATGAGCTGAGAACTCAGAACTCCAACTAATTTAACAGATCTGCACCAGAACTACAATCAAGAACTAGATTTAGAACTAGAACTCACGTCCAGGTATCAGCAGATCATACCCATATGTAAGAATGTCCAAAAATTGTAACACTAGGACAATAAAATTATTTCAATGAGCTGAGAACCCAGAACTCCAATGAATTTAACAGATCTGCACCAGAACTACAATCTGGAACTAGATTTAGAACTAGAACTCACGTCCAGGTGCCAGCAGATCATACGTACATGTTAGAAAATCCAAAAATTGTAACACTGGAAAATAAAAATATTTCGGTAAGGTAAGAACGCAGAACTCCAACGAATTTCATAGACCTGCACCAGAACTACAATGTAGAACTAGATTTAGAACTAGAACTCACGTCCAGGTGCCATCAGATCATACCCATATGTAAGAATGTCCAAAAATTGTAACACTAGGACAATAACATTTATTTCAATGAGCTAAGAACCCAGAACTCCAATGAATTTCATAGATCTGCACCAGAACTACAATCTAAAACTAGATTTAGAACTAGAACTCACGTCCAGGTGCCAGCAGATCATACCCATATGTAAGAATGTCCAAAAATTGTAACACTAGGACAATAACATTTATTTCAATGAGCTAAGAACCCAGAACTCCAATGAATTTCATAGATCTGCACCAGAACTACAATCTAAAACTAGATTTAGAACTAGAACTCACGTCCAGGTGCCAGCAGATCATACCCATATGTAAGAATGTCCAAAAATTGTAACACTAGGACAATAAAATTATTTCAATGAGCTGAGAACCCAGAACTCCAACTAATTTAACAGATCTGCACCAGAACTACAATCTGGAACTAGATTTAGAACTAGAACTCACGTCCAGGTGCCAGCAGATCATACCTACATGTTAGAAAATCCAAAAATTGTAACACTGGAAAATAAAAATATTTCGGTAAGGTAAGAACGCAGAACTCCAACGAATTTCATAGACCTGCACCAGAACTACAATCTAGAACTAGATTTAGAACTAGAACTCACGTAGAGGTGCCAGCAGATCACACCTGTATGTTAAAAAATCCTAAAATTGTAACAATATGACAATAAAAATATATCAATGAGCTGAGAACCCAGAACTCGAACGAATTTAATAGATTTGCACCAGAACTACAATCAAGAACTAGATTTAGAACTAGAACTCACGTCCAGGTGCCAGCAGATCAAACCCATATGTAAGAATGTCCAAAAATTGTAACACTAGGACAATAAAATTATTTTAATGAGCTGAGAACCCAGAACTCCAACGAATTTCATAGACCTGCACCAGAACTACAATCTAGAACTAGATTTAGAACTAGAACTCACGTCCAGGTGCCAGCAGATCATACGTACATGTTAGAAAATCCAAAAATTGTAACACTGGAAAATAAAAATATTTCGGTAAGGTAAGAACGCAGAACTCCAACGAATTTCATAGACCTGCACCAGAACTACAATCTAGAACTAGATTTAGAACTAGAACTCACGTAGAGGTGCCAGCAGATCACACCTATATGTTAAAAAATCCAAAAATTGTAACACTAGGACAATAAAATTATTTCAATGAGCTGAGAACCCAGAACTCCAATGAATTTAACAGATCTGCACCAGAACTACAATCAAGAACTAGATTTAGAACTAGAACTCACGTCCAGGTATCAGCAGATCATACCCATATGTAAGAATGTCCAAAAATTGTAACACTACGACAATAAAATTATTTCAATGAGCTGAGAACCCAGAACTCCAACGAATTTAACAGATCTGCACCAGAACTACAATCTGGAACTAGATTTAGAACTAGAACTCACGTCCAGGTGCCAGCAGATCATACCTACATGTTAGAAAATCCAAAAATTGTAACACTGGAAAATAAAAATATTTCGGTAAGGTAAGAACGCAGAACTCCAACGAATTTTATAGACCTGCACCAGAACTACAATCTAGAACTAGATTTAGAACTAGAACTCACGTAGAGGTGCCAGCAGATCACACCTGTATGTTAAAAAATCCTAAAATTGTAACAATATGACAATAAAAATATATCAATGAGCTGAGAACCCAGAACTCGAACGAATTTAATAGATTTGCACCAGAACTACAATCAAGAACTAGATTTAGAACTAGAACTCACGTCCAGGTGCCAGCAGATCATACGTACATGTTAGAAAATCCAAAAATTGTAACACTGGAAAATAAAAATATTTCGGTAAGGTAAGAACGCAGAACTCCAACGAATTTCATAGACCTGCACCAGAACTACAATCTAGAACTAGATTTAGAACTAGAACTCACGTCCAGGTGCCAGCAGATCATACGTACATGTTAGAAAATCCAAAAATTGTAACACTGGAAAATAAAAATATTTCGGTAAGGTAAGAACGCAGAACTCCAACGAATTTCATAGACCTGCACCAGAACTACAATCTAGAACTAGATTTAGAACTAGAACTCACGTAGAGGTGCCAGCAGATCACACCTATATGTTAAAAAATCCAAAAATTGTAACACTAGGACAATAAAATTATTTCAATGAGCTGAGAACCCAGAACTCCAACGAATTTAACAGATCTGCACCAGAACTACAATCTGGAACTAGATTTAGAACTAGAACTCACGTCCAGGTATCAGCAGATCATACCCATATGTAAGAATGTCCAAAAATTGTAACACTAGGACAATAAAATTATTTCAATGAGCTGAGAACCCAGAACTCCAATGAATTTTTTAGATCTGCACCAGAACTACAATTTAGAACTAGATTTAGAACTAGAACTCACGTCCAGGTGCCAGCAGATCATACCCATATGTAAGAATGTCCAAAAATTGTAACACTAGGACAATAAAATTATTTTAATGAGCTGAGAACCCAGAACTCCAACGAATTTCATAGACCTGCACCAGAACTACAATCTAGAACTAGATTTAGAACTAGAACTCACGTAGAGGTGCCAGCAGATCACACCTATATGTTAAAAAATCCAAAAATTGTAACACTAGGACAATAAAATTATTTCAATGAGCTGAGAACCCAGAACTCCAACTAATTTAACAGATCTGCACCAGAACTACAATCTGGAACTAGATTTAGAACTAGAACTCACGTCCAGGTGCCAGCAGATCATACGTACATGTTAGAAAATCCAAAAATTGTAACACTGGAAAATAAAAATATTTCGGTAAGGTAAGAACGCAGAACTCCAACGAATTTCATAGACCTGCACCAGAACTACAATCTAGAACTAGATTTAGAACTAGAACTCACGTAGAGGTGCCAGCAGATCACACCTGTATGTTAAAAAATCCTAAAATTGTAACAATATGACAATAAAAATATATCAATGAGCTGAGAACCCAGAACTCGAACGAATTTAATAGATTTGCACCAGAACTACAATCTAGAACTAGATTTAGAACTAGAACTCACGTCCAGGTGCCAGCAGATCATACCTATGTGTTAGAAAATCCAAAAATTGTAACACTAGGACAATAACATTTATTTCAATGAGCTAAGAACCCAGAACTCCAATGAATTTCATAGATCTGCACCAGAACTACAATCTAAAACTAGATTTAGAACTAGAACTCACGTCCAGGTGCCAGCAGATCATACCCATATGTAAGAATGTCCAAAAATTGTAACACTAGGACAATAAAATTATTTTAATGAGCTGAGAACCCAGAACTCCAACGAATTTCATAGACCTGCACCAGAACTACAATCTAGAACTAGATTTAGAACTAGAACTCACGTCCAGGTGCCAGCAGATCATACCTATGTGTTAGAAAATCCAAAAATTGTAACATTAGGACATTAAAATTATTTCAATGAGCTGAGAACCCAGAACTCCAACGAATTTAATAGATTTGCACCAGAACTACAATCTAGAACAAGATTTAGAACTAGAACTCACGTCCAGGTGCCAGCAGATCATACCTATGTGTTAGAAAATCCAAAAATTGTAACACTAGGACAATAACATTTATTTCAATGAGCTAAGAACCCAGAACTCCAATGAATTTCATAGATCTGCACCAGAACTACAATCTAAAACTAGATTTAGAACTAGAACTCACGTCCAGGTGCCAGCAGATCATACCCATATGTAAGAATGTCCAAAAATTGTAACACTAGGACAATAAAATTATTTTAATGAGCTGAGAACCCAGAACTCCAACGAATTTCATAGACCTGCACCAGAACTACAATCTAGAACTAGATTTAGAACTAGAACTCACGTCCAGGTGCCAGCAGATCATACGTACATGTTAGAAAATCCAAAAATTGTAACACTGGAAAATAAAAATATTTCGGTAAGGTAAGAACGCAGAACTCCAACGAATTTCATAGACCTGCACCAGAACTACAATCTAGAACTAGATTTAGAACTAGAACTCACGTAGAGGTGCCAGCAGATCACACCTATATGTTAAAAAATCCAAAAATTGTAACACTAGGACAATAAAATTATTTCAATGAGCTGAGAACCCAGAACTCCAACTAATTTAACAGATCTGCACCAGAACTACAATCTGGAACTAGATTTAGAACTAGAACTCACGTCCAGGTGGCAGCAGATCATACCTATGTGTTAGAAAATCCAAAAATTGTAACACTAGGACAATAACATTTATTTCAATGAGCTAAGAACCCAGAACTCCAATGAATTTCATAGATCTGCACCAGAACTACAATCTAAAACTAGATTTAGAACTAGAACTCACGTCCAGGTGCCAGCAGATCATACCCATATGTAAGAATGTCCAAAAATTGTAACACTAGGACAATAAAATTATTTTAATGAGCTGAGAACCCAGAACTCCAACGAATTTCATAGACCTGCACCAGAACTACAATCTAGAACTAGATTTAGAACTAGAACTTATACTTTTTCAGCACTTTAAGTACGCGACTGTAGGTTGTTCCAATTACTTCGGCAGCATCTCTGCTTGAAGCCTTCGGAAATGCTTCGAAGTATGTTAAAACATTTATATCAAAATCGAAGTTGTTTTGCTGAAGAGTTTGCCGTCGCTTTTCGAAACTACCCGTATTCTTTAAATTTTCTACCATGTTTTCAGTACAAACCGAGTTGGTGCCTGTCGATCTCGATATCTCTCCCCATACTACCGCAGAATCCCGAAAAATCTTTGAATGCAGTTTTCTTTCTTTTCAAAAATAAAGTAATGTTTTCTTTGAGTAAAATTTTCTATCTACAGTATTAAGAGTACTTCCCCTTTAGGTGGCATTACAAAATTCCACCCTGTATAATGCATGCAATAAAATACAATATAATAAATAAAATAAATAAAAATATGTTTATTTATAAGAAATGAATTACAAAAATGTATGGTCTATTGCGACTCCCACACTAGGCCCAGCCTGTGTCGTGGGTGACGGGTAGAATACCCACTTTAGTTAGCACCGGTTGACGACAAGCGAGTCACAAGCGTGAGCAACTAAATAGTGCTACTATGGACTCTCGAGCTCGACACTAGGCCGAGCCTGTGTCGTGGACAGCCATTGATTGTTTTTGAAGTAGATATATCTTAGCAACTGCTTTTGCAGGCCCACGCCCGTGTTCAGATTGTATATTAAAAAAATTTTTTTACATTACAAAAATTATCAAATAAATTGAATGAATGAACTTATTATAAAATGAATTAAATAGTCATTAAAAAGAAACCGGCTTGATTAGAACTAGTAAAATCAGCGGAAATTGGAATAGAAATAATTTAAATTTACATGCAGATATAGATGATAATAATTTACATAATTTAATTTGCATAATTGTAATAAAATTGTTGTAGATATTTTATTGTCAACAATTATTTCCTATTTATCACTTTTAACCTAAATTGAAATCACCAATCTATAAAGAGCCTTACTAATTCACACATGGATTCACACACACACACACATACACACAATTGACTGTGGCAAATTGTATTTCTCAATAAAAATATCTACATATTTCAATTTTTATTCGAACCCGGGACCTCTCACATGGTAGGCAGGCAATACCCACTGCGCCACATGGGTCGTCAAATTGTTGTCAAAAATTGATAACAGGAGTGGAAATATAGCGATTCTTCTTTATAGTAACTGGCCGACGCAGCCGTCTAGGATGATTTTAAATGTTTGATAGGGAATCGCTACGTTTTTATTGATGTCAGTCGATCCCTTGCTAGAGCGATGCCGACGAAAAGAGAAAAATAAATAATATACCTATATGCTAAAAAGCATCTTTCAATAAATGTAGTTGCGCTACAGTACCTACACAACCATACATCCCTATCAAATGCTCAAACTCTAGTTCCAAGGTCGAAGATGAGGAAAACGTCATGGAAGTCGACGACCGTCAGCAATCAATGGTTGAGTTTGACCAATTTGCGGTTAAATTCAAAGTACAAAAAAATGCACGCAGCACTCTAATCGAAGCTGAAAATAACAGAGTGCTCAGTTTCGAGCAGAAAGAATCTTTACCACTCCCTCTGTCACCACGAGACGAAAACATTCCGGGTGATAATGATTGGAATGTTCGGGAAGAGTGGAGAGGATTAGAAAAAAATAAACGTAGTGATCAGATAAATTATTCACCAAAAAAAAAACGTGCGAAGTCCACTTGTTTCGATGACTGTCCCGAATGGGATTTCATCAAACATTCTACGACGAATAACATACCGATTCTGTTAAACGGTAATATAGCAGGATCAGTACGTTTAGGAAATAGTAATTTCAATGTGACGTCGACGTGCGCATTCGATTCCATTTTCCAAGGAATCCTTAGCGGTCTATTGGCAAATAAGGTATATTCCGATACATTACAATCATCTGATTGTCCAATAGTGAAACTGGCACAGAATGTGAGTGACAAAAAAAAGATCTTCAAAGATCATTACGTCCAACGGGCGAAAATATTAATTGAAATTCCGATTTTTGCACAGGCTGTTGCGACATATTCAAAAAAAATAAAGCGTCTAGATGCTGAATGCAATGCTGCACACTTAGCGCAGTATTTATTTGAAAAAGAGCCAAGCTACACGTGCTACGTGGAGTGTTCTTGTGGACATAAGAACCAAAAACCATACGGTTTTTGAGTTCTGAGTGAGTGTCAATATTGACTTAATTCTATGCGGCGGACTTCATATGATCCAAGAAGCCATAAATGAGTGTATAGCTCTCGAAAGGTCTTGCTTCAACTGCAAAACAAAAGTATCTTCTTTTAATGAATATGGATCACATTGATCATTGATACCTCAGTTGTTAGTGATCCTGGCTACGCCCGAAGAGAAAAGATGCCCATGCACAAATTAAATTCAATAAAAAAAAATATCAAGGTATTTGAAAAGACGTACATGATTGCTGCTGTTGTCGATTACAGCATAGAGAACAAACACTATGTCGCATATGGACTATCAGGTGAGTTTTGGTATAAATACGACAGTTTGATGAAAAAACGCTGTGCCACGAACTCAAACACGGCAATAAAACCACATTTAATTGTATACGCAATATGCGATAAATAAGTAATTTATGATAAAAATTCCTAGGGTTGTATAAGTTAAGTCGGTAAATAATAAAAAAAAACAGGCATTAACTTGTAATTTATGTTGTCAAAGTGCTTTTTCCTTACCTTGTAGTCAAGACTACAACTTATTTTGTTCAATTTGCTGATATTGTTATTTAATCATAGAGTTAAATCTAATCATATGTTAAAATTAAGAAAAAAAATTATTAAAAAAATACAAAAAATAAAAAAAAAACCTACAAAAAACTACAACAGGAACCAGCAGTCTTGTTGTGATTTATGTTATCAAAGTGCCTTTTCGTTCCAGCTTGAGCTTAAGTCGAAGCTCAAAAGTCGTCGAGACAAACATTTTTTGTTCTATTTGAAACACAATACAATCATTGACACATTTTATATCTATTTTGTTCTATTTGCTGATTTGTTATTTAATCGACAAGTGAAATCTAATCGTCTATTAGTGTGTTAAAAAATAAGAAAAAAATAACAGAATAAAAAAAACTCAAAACATGTTTTATAAAATCAATAAACATATATGTAGTTCGATTTGTTGATTGTCTAATAAATAAATTGAGTAACATTGAATCATATGTTAGTGAGTTAAAAATAAAGACATAAAAAAATCAAAACAAAATGAAAAATAATATGATTTTATGTAAATAAAAAAACAATAGAGGCGATCGCCTTATAACTTATGTTGTAAAAATGCTTTTTCCTTATTTTGTGACGACGAGGCTCAAAAGTCATCATTACAACTTATTTTGTTCAATTTGCTGATATTGTTATTTAATCATAGAGTTAAATCTAATCACGTGTTAAAATTGTGAAATAATAAAAAATATAAAAAAAAACGAAAAATAAAAAAAAAATACCTACAAAAACTTACAACACGAACCAGCAGTCTTGTTGTGATTTATGTTATCAAATTGCCTTTTCGTTCCAGCTTGAGCTTAAGTTGAAGCTCAAAAGTCGTCGAGACAAACATTTTTTGTTCTATTTGAAACACAATACAATCATTGACACATTTAATATCTATTTTGTTCTATTTGCTGATTTGTTATTTAATCGACAAGTGAAATCTAATCGTCTATTAGTGTGTTAAAAAATAAGAAAAAAATAACAGAATAAAAAAAACTCAAAACATGTTTTATAAAATCAATAAACATATATGTAGTTCGATTTGTTGATTGTCTAATAAATAAATTGAGTAACATTGAATCATATGTTAGTGAGTTAAAAATAAAGACATAAAAAAATCAAAACAAAATGAAAAATAATATGATTTTATGTAAATAAAAAAACAATAGAGGCGATCGCCTTATAACTTATGTTGTAAAAATGCTTTTTCCTTATTTTGTGACGACGAGGCTCAAAAGTCATCATTACAACTTATTTTGTTCAATTTGCTGATATTGTTATTTAATCATAGAGTTAAATCTAATCACGTGTTAAAATTGTGAAATAATAAAAAATATAAAAAAAAACGAAAAATAAAAAAAAAATACCTACAAAAACTTACAACACGAACCAGCAGTCTTGTTGTGATTTATGTTATCAAATTGCCTTTTCGTTCCAGCTTGAGCTTAAGTCGAAGCTCAAAAGTCGTCGAGACAAACATTTTTTGTTCTATTTGAAACACAATACAATCATTGACACATTTAATATCTATTTTGTTCTATTTGCTGATTTGTTATTTAATCGACAAGTGAAATCTAATCGTCTATTAGTGTGTTAAAAAATAAGAAAAAAATAACAGAATAAAAAAAACTCAAAACATGTTTTATAAAATCAATAAATATATATGTAGTTCGATTTGTTGATTGTCTAATAAATAAATTGAGTAACATTGAATCATATGTTAGTGTGTTAAAAATAAAGACATAAAAAAATCAAAACAAAATGAAAAATAATATGAATTTATGTAAATAAAAAAACCAATAGAGGCGGTCGCCTTATAACTTATGTTGTAAAAATGCTTTTTCCTTATTTTGTGACGACGAGGCTCAAAAGTCATCATTACAACTTATTTTGTTCAATTTGCTGATATTGTTATTTAATCATAGAGTTAAATCTAATCACGTGTTAAAATTGAGAAATAATAAAAAATATAAAAAAAAACGAAAAATAAAAAAAAAGTACCTACAAAAACTTACAACACGAACCAGCAGTTCTAGATTGTAGTTATGGTGCAAATATTTTTAATTCGTTGGAGTTCTGGGTTCTCAGCTCATTGATATATTTTTATTGTCATATTGTTACAATTTTAGGATTTTTTAACATTTAGGTGTGATCTGCTGGCACCTCTACGTGAGTTCTAGTTCTAAATCTAGTTCTAGATTGTAGTTCTGGTGCAGGTCTATGAAATTCGTTGGAGTTCTGCGTTCTTACCTTACCGAAATATTTTTATTTTCCAGTGTTACAATTTTTGGATTTTCTAACATGTAGGTATGATCTGCTGGCACCTGGACGTGAGTTCTAGTTCTAAATCAAGTTCCAGATTGTAGTTCTGGTGCAGATCTGTTAAATTCGTTGGAGTTCTGGGTTCTCAGCTCATTGAAATAATTTTATTGTCCTAGTGTTACAATTTTAGGATTTTTTAACATACAGGTGTGATCTGCTGGCACCTCGACGTGAGTTCTAGTTCTAAATCTAGTTCTCAATTGTAGTTCTGGTGCAGATCCAATAAATTCATTGGAGTTCTGGGTTCTCAGCTCATTGAAATAATTTTATTGTCCTAGTGTTACAATTTTTGGATTTTTTAACATATAGGTGTGATCTGCTGGCACCTCTACGTGAGTTCTAGTTCTAAATCTAGTTCTAGATTGTAGTTCTGGTGCAGATCTAAAAAATTCATTGGAGTTCTGGGTTCTCAGCTCATTGAAATAATTTTATTGTCCTAGTGTTACAATTTTTGGACATTCTTACATATGGGTATGATCTGCTGATACCTGGACGTGAGTTCTAGTTCTAAATCTAGTTCCAGATTGTTGTTCTGGTGCAGATCTGTTAAATTCGTTGGAGTTCTGGGTTCTCAGCTCATTGAAATAATTTTATTGTCCTAGTGTTACAATTTTTGGATTTTTTAACATATAGGTGTGATCTGCTGGCACCTGGACGTGAGTTCTAGTTCTAAATCTAGTTCCAGATTGTAGTTCTGGTGCAGATCTGTTAAATTCGTTGGAGTTCTGGGTTCTCAGCTCATTGAAATAATTTTATTGTCCTAGTGTTACAATTTTTGGATTTTTTAACGTATAGGTGTGATCTGCTGGCACCTCTACGTGAGTTCTAGTTCTAAATCTAGTTCTAGATTGTAGTTCTGGTGCAGGTCTATGAAATTCGTTGGAGTTCTGGGTTCTCAGCTCATTAAAATAATTTTATTGTCCTAGTGTTACAATTTTTGGATTTTCTAACATGTAGGTATGATCTGCTGGCACCTGGACGTGAGTTCTAGTTCTAAATCTAGTTCCAGATTGTAGTTCTGGTGCAGATCTGTTAAATTAGTTGGAGTTCTGTGTTCTCAGCTCATTAAAATAATTTTATTGTCCTAGTGTTACAATTTTTGGATTTTTTAACATATAGGTGTGATCTGCTGGCACCTCTACGTGAGTTCTAGTTCTAAATCTAGTTCTAGATTGTAGTTCTGGTGCAGGTCTATGAAATTCATTGGAGTTCTGGGTTCTCAGCTCATTAAAATAATTTTATTGTCCTAGTGTTACAATTTTTGGATTTTTTAACATATAGGTGTGATCTGCTGGCACCTCTACGTGAGTTCTAGTTCTAAATCTAGTTCTAGATTGTAGTTCTGGTGCAGGTCTATGAAATTCGTTGGAGTTCTGCGTTCTTACCTTACTGAAATATTTTTATTTTCCAGTGTTACAATTTTTGGATTTTCTAACATGTACGTATGATCTGCTGGCACCTGGACGTGAGTTCTAGTTCTAAATCTAGTTCTAGATTGTAGTTCTGGTGCAGGTCTATGAAATTCGTTGGAGTTCTGGGTTCTCAGCTCATTAAAATAATTTTATTGTCCTAGTGTTACAATTTTTGGACATTCTTACATATGGGTTTGATCTGCTGGCACCTGGACGTGAGTTCTAGTTCTAAATCTAGTTCTTGATTGTAGTTCTGGTGCAAATCTATTAAATTCGTTCGAGTTCTGGGTTCTCAGCTCATTGATATATTTTTATTGTCATATTGTTACAATTTTAGGATTTTTTAACATACAGGTGTGATCTGCTGGCACCTCTACGTGAGTTCTAGTTCTAAATCTAGTTCTAGATTGTAGTTCTGGTGCAGGTCTATGAAATTCGTTGGAGTTCTGCGTTCTTACCTTACCGAAATATTTTTATTTTCCAGTGTTACAATTTTTGGATTTTCTAACATGTAGGTATGATCTGCTGGCACCTGGACGTGAGTTCTAGTTCTAAATCTAGTTCCAGATTGTAGTTCTGGTGCAGATCTGTTAAATTCGTTGGAGTTCTGGGTTCTCAGCTCATTGAAATAATTTTATTGTCCTAGTGTTACAATTTTTGGATTTTTTAACATATAGGTGTGATCTGCTGGCACCTCTACGTGAGTTCTAGTTCTAAATCTAGTTCTAGATTGTAGTTCTGGTGCAGGTCTATGAAATTCGTTGGAGTTCTGCGTTCTTACCTTACTGAAATATTTTTATTTTCCAGTGTTACAATTTTTGGATTTTCTAACATGTACGTATGATCTGCTGGCACCTGGACGTGAGTTCTAGTTCTAAATCTAGTTCCAGATTGTAGTTCTGGTGCAGATCTGTTAAATTCGTTGGAGTTCTGGGTTCTCAGCTCATTGATATATTTTTATTGTCATATTGTTACAATTTTAGGATTTTTTAACATACAGGTATGATCTGCTGGCACCTGGACGTGAGTTCTAGTTCTAAATCTAGTTCTACATTGTAGTTCTGGTGCAGGTCTATGAAATTCGTTGGAGTTCTGCGTTCTTACCTTACCGAAATATTTTTATTTTCCAGTGTTACAATTTTTGGATTTTCTAACATGTACGTATGATCTGCTGGCACCTGGACGTGAGTTCTAGTTCTAAATCTAGTTCCAGATTGTAGTTCTGGTGCAGATCTGTTAAATTCATTGGAGTTCTGGGTTCTCAGCTCATTGAAATAATTTTATTGTCCTAGTGTTACAATTTTTGGACATTCTTACATATGGGTATGATCTGCTGATACCTGGACGTGAGTTCTAGTTCTAAATCTAGTTCTTGATTGTAGTTCTGGTGCAAATCTATTAAATTCGTTCGATTTCTGGGTTCTCAGCTCATTGATATATTTTTATTGTCATATTGTTACAATTTTAGGATTTTTTAACATACAGGTGTGATCTGCTGGCACCTCTACGTGAGTTCTAGTTCTAAATCTAGTTCTAGATTGTAGTTCTGGTGCAGGTCTATGAAATTCGTTGGAGTTCTGCGTTCTTACCTTACCGAAATATTTTTATTTTCCAGTGTTACAATTTTTGGATTTTCTAACATGTACGTATGATCTGCTGGCACCTGGACGTGAGTTCTAGTTCTAAATCTAGTTCCAGATTGTAGTTCTGGTGCAGATCTGTTAAATTCATTGGAGTTCTGGGTTCTCAGCTCATTGAAATAATTTTATTGTCCTAGTGTTACAATTTTTGGATTTTTTAACATATAGGTGTGATCTGCTGGCACCTCTACGTGAGTTCTAGTTCTAAATCTAGTTCTAGATTGTAGTTCTGGTGCAGGTCTATGAAATTCGTTGGAGTTCTGGGTTCTCAGCTCATTAAAATAATTTTATTGTCCTAGTGTTACAATTTTTGGACATTCTTACATATGGGTATGATCTGCTGGCACCTGGACGTGAGTTCTAGTTCTAAATCTAGTTCTAAATTGTAGTTCTGGTGCAGATCTAAAAAATTCATTGGAGTTCTGGGTTCTCAGCTCATTGAAATAATTTTATTGTCCTAGTGTTACAATTTTTGGACATTCTTACATATGGGTATGATCTGCTGATACCTGGACGTGAGTTCTAGTTCTAAATCTAGTTCCAGATTGTAGTTCTGGTGCAGATCTGTTAAATTCGTTGGAGTTCTGGGTTCTCAGCTCATTGAAATAATTTTATTGTCCTAGTGTTACAATTTTTGGATTTTTTAACATATAGGTGTGATCTGCTGGCACCTCTACGTGAGTTCTAGTTCTAAATCTAGTTCTAGATTGTAGTTCTGGTGCAGGTCTATGAAATTCGTTGGAGTTCTGCGTTCTTACCTTACCGTAATATTTTTATTTTCCAGTGTTACAATTTTTGGATTATCTAACATGTAGGTATGATCTGCTGGCACCTGGACGTGAGTTCTAGTTCTAAATCTAGTTCCAGATTGTAGTTCTGGTGCAGATCTGTTAAATTCGTTGGAGTTCTGGGTTCTCAGCTCATTGAAATAATTTTATTGTCCTAGTGTTACAATTTTTGGATTTTTTAACATATAGGTGTGATCTGCTGGCACCTCTACGTGAGTTCTAGTTCTAAATCTAGTTCTAGATTGTAGTTCTGGTGCAGGTCTATGAAATTCGTTGGAGTTCTGGGTTCTCAGCTCATTGAAATAATTTTATTGTCCTAGTGTTACAATTTTTGGATTTTCTAACATGTAGGTATGATCTGCTGGCACCTGGACGTGAGTTCTAGTTCTAAATCTAGTTCCAGATTGTAGTTTTGGTGCAGATCTGTTAAATTCGTTGGAGTTCTGGGTTCTCAGCTCATTGAAATAATTTTATTGTCCTAGTGTTACAATTTTTGGATTTTTTAACATATAGGTGTGATCTGCTGGCACCTCTACGTGAGTTCTAGTTCTAAATCTAGTTCTAGATTGTAGTTCTGGTGCAGGTCTATGAAATTCGTTGGAGTTCTGGGTTCTCAGCTCATTAAAATAATTTTATTGTCCTAGTGTTACAATTTTTGGACATTCTTACATATGGGTATGATCTGCTGGCACCTGGACGTGAGTTCTAGTTCTAAATCTAGTTCTAGATTGTAGTTCTGGTGCAGGTCTATGAAATTCGTTGGAGTTCTGCGTTCTTACCTTACTGAAATATTTTTATTTTCCAGTGTTACAATTTTTGGATTTTCTAACATGTACGTATGATCTGCTGGCACCTGGACGTGAGTTCTAGTTCTAAATCTAGTTCTAGATTGTAGTTCTGGTGCAGGTCTATGAAATTCGTTGGAGTTCTGCGTTCTTACCTTACCGAAATATTTTTATTTTCCAGTGTTACAATTTTTGGATTTTCTAACATGTACGTATGATCTGCTGGCACCTGGACGTGAGTTCTAGTTCTAAATCTAGTTCTAGATTGTAGTTCTGGTGCAGGTCTATGAAATTCGTTGGAGTTCTGGGTTCTCAGCTCATTAAAATAATTTTATTGTCCTAGTGTTACAATTTTTGGACATTCTTACATATGGGTTTGATCTGCTGGCACCTGGACGTGAGTTCTAGTTCTAAATCTAGTTCTTGATTGTAGTTCTGGTGCAAATCTATTAAATTCGTTCGAGTTCTGGGTTCTCAGCTCATTGATATATTTTTATTGTCATATTGTTACAATTTTAGGATTTTTTAACATACAGGTGTGATCTGCTGGCACCTCTACGTGAGTTCTAGTTCTAAATCTAGTTCTAGATTGTAGTTCTGGTGCAGGTCTATGAAATTCGTTGGAGTTCTGCGTTCTTACCTTACCGAAATATTTTTATTTTCCAGTGTTACAATTTTTGGATTTTCTAACATGTAGGTATGATCTGCTGGCACCTGGACGTGAGTTCTAGTTCTAAATCTAGTTCCAGATTGTAGTTCTGGTGCAGATCTGTTAAATTAGTTGGAGTTCTGGGTTCTCAGCTCATTGAAATAATTTTATTGTCCTAGTGTTACAATTTTTGGACATTCTTACATATGGGTATGATCTGCTGGCACCTGGACGTGAGTTCTAGTTCTAAATCTAGTTTTAGATTGTAGTTCTGGTGCAGATCTATGAAATTCATTGGAGTTCTGGGTTCTTAGCTCATTGAAATAAATGTTATTGTCCTAGTGTTACAATTTTTGGACATTCTTACATATGGGTATGATCTGCTGGCACCTGGACGTGAGTTCTAGTTCTAAATCTAGTTTTAGATTGTAGTTCTGGTGCAGATCTATGAAATTCATTGGAGTTCTGGGTTCTTAGCTCATTGAAATAAATGTTATTGTCCTAGTGTTACAATTTTTGGACATTCTTACATATGGGTATGATCTGATGGCACCTGGACGTGAGTTCTAGTTCTAAATCTAGTTCTACATTGTAGTTCTGGTGCAGGTCTATGAAATTCGTTGGAGTTCTGCGTTCTTACCTTACCGAAATATTTTTATTTTCCAGTGTTACAATTTTTGGATTTTCTAACATGTACGTATGATCTGCTGGCACCTGGACGTGAGTTCTAGTTCTAAATCTAGTTCCAGATTGTAGTTCTGGTGCAGATCTGTTAAATTCATTGGAGTTCTGGGTTCTCAGCTCATTGAAATAATTTTATTGTCCTAGTGTTACAATTTTTGGACATTCTTACATATGGGTATGATCTGCTGATACCTGGACGTGAGTTCTAGTTCTAAATCTAGTTCTTGATTGTAGTTCTGGTGCAGATCTGTTAAATTAGTTGGAGTTCTGAGTTCTCAGCTCATTGAAATAATTTTATTGTCCTAGTGTTACAATTTTTCGATTTTTTAACATATAGGTGTGATCTGCTGGCACCTCTACGTGAGTTCTAGTTCTAAATCTAGTTCTAGATTGTAGTTCTGGTGCAGGTCTATGAAATTCGTTGGAGTTCTGGGTTCTTACCTTACCGAAATATTTTTATTTTCCAGTGTTACAATTTTTGGATTTTCTAACATGTAGGTATGATCTGCTGGCACCTGGACGTGAGTTCTAGTTCTAAATCTAGTTCCAGATTGTAGTTCTGGTGCAGATCTGTTAAATTAGTTGGAGTTCTGGGTTCTCAGCTCATTGAAATAATTTTATTGTCCTAGTGTTACAATTTTTGGATTTTTTAACATATAGGTGTGATCTGCTGGCACCTCTACGTGAGTTCTAGTTCTAAATCTAGTTCTAGATTGTAGTTCTGGTGCAGGTCTATGAAATTCGTTGGAGTTCTGCGTTCTTACCTTACCGAAATATTTTTATTTTCCAGTGTTACAATTTTTGGATTTTCTAACATGTACGTATGATCTGCTGGCACCTGGACGTGAGTTCTAGTTCTAAATCTAGTTTTAGATTGTAGTTCTGGTGCAGGTCTATGAAATTCGTTGGAGTTCTGGGTTCTTACCTTACCGAAATATTTTTGTTTTCCAGTGTTACAATTGTTGGATTTTCTTACATATAGGTATGATCTGCTGACACCTGGACGTGAGTTCTGGTTCTAAATTTAGTTCTTTATTTTAGTTTAGGTGCAGATCTATAAAATTTGCAGGATTTCTGGTTTTTGTACCCAGCTGAATTTTTAAAAAAATTTAATGAGTCTAAAGTTTTTATTTTTTTATTTTTCACACATTCTTATATGATCTGCTGATACTTTTACGTGAGTTCTAGTACTGATTTAGGTTGTAGGCTTTAGATTTTGCTTAGATAATGTGAATGGAACATTATATTTTCTTGTGAAGGTTTTTAAAATTGTTGGAATCGACGAAATTGGTGTTTGTTGATTTTTGCTCTTTAATACTTAAATTGCTTTTTACTTGAATTTGAACACAGAACTATTCGTGAGAAGTATCAGGAACTGTAAAGCTTTGGTGCATATGCTTAGAACTTTCGTTAATTTTTGATTTTCTGCAAAATGATCTGCTACGGGAAGTTGGCAGATCATTTTGTCGACTGCCTTTTTTCGGGTAAAATCGCCAGAACTATGTCTAAAAAGTATCAGGAACTATAGAACTCGGCTGCATGCGATAAGAACTCACCTTGTTTTTTTAGTTGCTGCGAAATGATATGCTACGGGAAGTTAGCAGATCATTTTTTCAATTTAGTTTTTCAAGGTCAAATGGCCAGAACTATTTCCAAAAAGTATCAGGAACTCTAGAACTCTGCTGCATGCGACAAGAACTCTCATTTTTTTGTGATCTGCTGGACAATGATCTGCTAAGTTCACTAACATGTCTCTGCTTGCCCTAGCAGGATACAGACCTTGTTTCTGTAATGTACCTACTTATCCTCCAAAGGTTCTGCCTCGGCCGGCTGTGTAATATGAATCGCAGTGAATTGGTTATACGGACGCGTCGCAACATCGAGAGAGGCATTCGCTTTTACTACATCGGCGGTGAGTCCAGCGTCATCATCATCAGCCCATTATGTCCCCACCGAGGGGCACGGTTCTCCTCCCTGAGGAAGGTATAGACCATTCTCCACCGCGGGGGCCAAGTCTGGATTGGTGGAGGCCTTAAGACTAGTGGCTGGTCTTACTGTCAGAAGTTTTCAAGCCGCCCTAAGGCCTCTGACTTGGCTTAACGACCGCCATCTATCGACGGCAGCCGGCACCAACTGCTTAACGTGCCTTGCGAAGCACGGAACCGCTCGGAAAAATGCCACTAGCGTTAGTCATAGACAGTGATCCATCCATGGCCTGAACGCGCCGTATGTTGCTTAACCTTAGTGATCGTTTAAGATCACTCAGGCAGCCCAGGCTACGAGCGATTCATACATACGAGGGCTGCTACTTATGTATGCGGAATAGAAAAAATAAACAAATGTATATGGCTAAATATGCTTTTATTGTTTTTCAAAGTATTCTCCACTATGATCGATGCACTTTTGCATTCGATGAAACCAATTTGTAAAACACTTTTTCCACTCTGATTGAGGTATCTCCAAAACGTGCTGTTTGAACGCATCTACGGCATCTTCACGGGTCGAAAATCGTTGACCACGTAATTTATTCTTTATTTCATTTAATTTATTTATTGCAAAACCATGAACAGTTTCTTAAGTACTATCATGGACCCTGTAAGGGTGTAGCAAATTTTAATTACATTATTGGAGCATGCATGTTAATGTTTACAAAGCATAGTTTGAACAAGGTTAACTAAGATTTTATGGTCCTCTATTAAATTATGAATTTGATTTTTTTTTATAAGTTACAACATTTTCATGAATTTAGCTGGAGCAGTTATCTTGAACTTACGACTCAATTATAAACTAGTTCCGTATTGTCTAAACTATTCATAGTTTCTTATGTGGTTATTGCAACTGTAGTTAATAATATTATCAACAATAAAATTAACTAAAAGTGTTAAAAAAATTAGAAAAAAGTCCTAAAACACAATTAAGTGAAAAAAGCGGATAAAAGGGGAAAAAAATATTATCTCCTAAACTACGTAAAATGGTAAAACATACATAGGGGTGATTCGGATATTCATCACCATGAGGCTTTCAAATTTTAGCTTTGGACGTCAACTTCTCGGCCACCCTGTATAAGAATTATATGTCAGATGTACAGATGAGCAGTAATTCAGAACTTGTACAATTATTACATTTGTGTATTATAAAGGCTTGTCACTTAATGGTTATTAATTAGATTTCAATAATAATGTCAATAATTTGTTATGTCATTTGATGAGAATACATTTAGAAAATCAAATTAGTTGTCAATCATTAATCTGTTACATTGGATCATGGACCAAGTTGATTTGAATAGATATAACATGTCAGATAGCACAATATTACAACATAATGTCACAGGTCTTTGTCATTCATATATTCTTCTATAGAGTAATAGGATTTATTTAATAGGAGCCTTTTAAGCTTTCTATTGAATATTCCATTCTTGTCTTCATTTTTAAGGTAGTCAGGTAGCTTGTTATATATTTTTACACATCTATATTGTGGACTATTTTTGTACATTTCTAGTTTAGGTGCAGGAAGGAGAAGTTTGTTTAGGCGTTTGTTTTTTTTTTTTTTTTTAAAAAGTTACTGTTATTTCTGATGAACAGAGCTGCCTCCAAGATGTATATGGATGGTAATGTGAGTAAGTTTTCTGATATAAAATGTGGCTTACAGCTTTCCCGTCTATTAATGTTTACGATAATTCTTACACATTTTTTTTGGGCAATAAATAAGTCTTGGGCATCGGTACTGTGGCCCCACATTATCACTCCATACCTTAATCAAGCATAGGCGTAAGCATAGTATGCGGATAGAGCGCAGTCCTTTCTAGTATTTGCTTGCAGTACTCGCAGCGCACAGATAAACTGTGATAGTTTTGATTTTGTTTTCTCTACATGCTCTTTCCGGTTCAAATGTGTGCCCAACGTTACTCCTAGTAGTGTAAATGTGGTAACTTCCTCAATATTTAAGGCATTTGTGATTTCAGAGGCTGTATTGCATATTTTTGGTAAATCGTTGATGTAAATCAGGAAGAGAATGCAACCTATCACACTTCCTTGCGGTATCGACCAGTTTATAGTTAAATAAGATGAGTTCTCTTTTTTATGTTCATAAGTGACCGCATCTAAATGCCCTATCTCAATGTATTGTCTCCTATTCGAGAGATATGATTTTAGCCAGTCAAATACTTTACCTCGTAGGCCAACCCCTTGTAGTTTAGACAGTAATACTGTATGTGAGACCTTATCATACGCTTTTGTCATATCAAGTAGAAGTCCTACAGCATATTTTTTATCTCTTAGACAATTCAAAATTTTTTGAACATAATTATATAGTGCTAATGTTGTTGATCGTCTTTTCCGAAATCCAAACTTTTTAGTATCGAGTATGTCGTATTTCTCTAGAAAAGCAGAGACTCTATTTGCCATGACTTTCTCATATATTTTGGAAAATGCGGGGAGTATTGAGATGGGTCTATATTGACTAGGATCATTTGACTTGCCTCCTTTCTTGAGGATGGGTTTGATTTTTGCAATTTTTAGCCGATCCGGGAATATTGATTCATCAAACGATTGGTTGACTAATTTGGTTATGATAGGGGTTAATTCCTTTACACATATTTTTATTAATGACGTTGGTATCTCGTCTACCCCGCAGCTATGCTTATTCGGTAGGTTCTGTATTATGCTATATACCTCACGTTCCGTAACTGGGTGAACAAACATTGAGTGGATGGCAGGTGTGATAACACGGCAGTCATGCTGTATATGAGGATGTACCTGTGGTGGTTTTCCTACCGATGCAAAGTATTCGTTGAATGTGTTTGCAACGGCTTTTGGAGTTTTAATTACTGTATTATTTGTGTTAAAAGTAATATTTTCGGTCGTATAGTTTGTTTTTTGTGTAACTCGTTTTATAATATTCCACATTGTTTTAGTTTTATTATTTGATGTTCTCATTTCTTGTATATAGTTTCTCCATTTTTATATTTTAATGCTTTTTTAAGTATATTTGAGAACGTCTTATAGTGGTCTCTGATCACTTTTTCCTTCGTTTGATTAACTAAAGCTTTGAGTGCTCTTTTATGTTTACATGAGATACGCAAACCTTTCGTGATCCACTGTTTGTTTTTTTTATTTCTTACTTTAATCTTTTTTAATGGTAATTTATTTTCTAATTGTATTTTTATTTGGTCGTCAAATAGATTGTAGTTCTGATTTGCATCGTTTTCATCGTCAATAATACTTTCCCAAGGGATGTCACAAAAAAAAAGAAAAAAAAAGTTAGTTAATCGCTCTAAGTTATTCATACTACGTTTCGTCATATACCTTGCATTCGTCGATATTTTTGTATTTAATTTGGTCAGATAATCCGTAATCATTGACGGTTAAATTGTAGAGTTTGTTATTCGTGAATAATAAGTCTATACACGTTGAGCTCGTTGCAGTTTCTCTGGTAGGTACTTGAACAATTTGATGCATGTTATATTCTAACATGATATTGACAAGCTTTTTATAGTCTCTAGACTTTTTGCAGGCATCAATATTAAAGTCGCCTCCTAAGATAATGTGTTTTTTGCAGTGGTGGGTCTTGAATAGGTTAAGAAGCAAATTAAGGTACGTAAAAAATTTGTCTATATCCCGGTTGGCCCTATAAACATTGACAAGAATGATATTTGGATGAATTTCTACCGCGCAACACTCTATATAGTAATCCACGGAAAGATCTGTAAGCTCTTGCCTGTTATTAAATTTAAACTTAGCTCCACTGGGCAGCAGGATAGCGACACCTCCGCCCCTGCGCTCACGACGGCAGTAGAATGCAGCAAACTCATAGCCACTAACGTGTATGTAGGGTAGCTGGTCTTCTGTAATCCAAGTTTCATTGAGACATACGGCCTGATAGTTATGTTCTTCTAATACGCTCTCTAGCAAATCTAGTTTATTTTTGACGCTTTGTACATTTTGTATAATAATACTAAAAGGCCCGAAAGGAATTATTTTTCTTTTGATGAAGCTGTTTGGCGTTATTCTTCAGTTTCTGTTTCTGCTGGTCAGCCTAGTGGTAAAAGGCCATGATCTTCTTTAAGTTTTCCAGTATATTATGCATCCCTTTTCGGTTTAATTTTCCCGTTGTGTATGAGAACATGTCAAAGGTAAGGTCTGCACATCTAGGTATAGGAGATTGTTAAAGAGCTCTACCCTAGAGTTAAACATGATTGCACCACATATATAGGTTGGTGGGCAGATCACAATATTTGTGTTTCTTATTTTTATGAGTTCAAATCTCACTTTCTCTACAAGTTGCACATAGTTCTTGGTTTACATTTGGGAATAAATAGAAATCATTTGGAGCCAAATCAGGGCTGTACGGTGGATGACCCATCAATTCTATTTTTTGACCATCCAAAAATGTAGTTGTTTCCCGAGATGTATGACAGCTGGCATTGTCATGGTGAAGTATGATTCTGCGTCACTGGTGGTTTTCACGTATTTCTTCAAATACTTCCGGCAAACAAATGGTCGTGTACCACTCCGAATTAACCGTTCTGCGATTCTCCAGTGGTATTGTAGCCACATGGCCATTAATAGGTACCAAAAAAGCAAGCCACCATTTGCTTTACAGTGCTTTTTGCACGAGCCACTTTCGTAGGGTTCGGCTCATTTTGAAATACCCAAACTGTTGATTGTTGTTTAGTTTCGGGATCGCACGCGTAGATCCAGGATTCGTCACCTGTGTAGATATTATAAACAGATTTTGAGTCGCCTCCGTTGAATTTTTTTAAGGTTTTCTTGCACCATTCGACGCGAGCATCTTTTTGATCCTGAGTTAAGTTGTGCGGGATCCAACGCAAACAAATGTTTTTTACAGGCAAATGTTCATGTAATATCCTATGAATGCTCGTCATACATATGCCCAGAATAGCCTCTATCTCGCGATACGTAACATGGCGGTCTTGCATTATTAGTTTTCGCACAGCTTCAATATTTTGTGGCACAACCACCGATTTCGGGCGACCTTCTTTAACTTCGTCCGTGAGCTTACTGCGCCCGCGATTAAACTCACTAAACCAGTGATACACAGTCGTTTTTGATGGAGCTTCTCCACCAAAAGTCGAAGTTAATTAATCTACGCATTGTTGTTGCGTTAAACCACGTCGAAAATCGTAATAAATCATAGCACGAATATTTTCACGAGTGAGTTCCATTTTTTCAGCGATATGACATATTAAACCCAACAAAAACAAAACACTAACGTATATAAGAGAAAAATATTAGCGGCCAGTATTTAAAAAAGAACGAATTTGACCATGGAGGTCAGACATTGCGTTTAAAATTATTGGAATCCCAGATTCCGCATACATAAGTAGCAGCCTATGTATACATACGAAACATACACACAAAAATAAAAATCTTTTCTCTTTATAATAAAAGGGCATCTATATCTATAATCTATAATAATATTATTATTATAGATTATAGATATAGATGCTCTTTAGACAATTTTTAGAGTTCCGTACCCAAAGGGTAAAGGGACCCTATTCTGAGACTCCGCTGTCAATAGGTAACGTAGTGGCACCAATTATCGACACTTTTAGGAGATGGTGGGCTTCTTTACAACAATAAAGATCATTTAGTCATATTTAAACCAAAAGTAACGATTGAGTATGGTAAGGTATATTCTTGAGATAAGAATAAGATGTACCTATTATTTTTATTAACTATACATGGGCTAGAAAAAAATCGCAAAAAAGGAAAAAGTGTATAAATCTCCAGTCATCGACACCGAATCTCCAGTAATCGACCCCCAGTCATCGACAGTTACCAGTTACCGACACCCAGTTATCGACTATTACCTATAATGTGTATCTGCCAAATCACAACCCCCTTAGTGGGTAATTAAATTATAATAACTGTTTAATAAGTATTAATTTATTGTCCACAGTACAATGTTCCTATTTTTCTTTCTAAATCATACAAATACACACATAGTGTACACACTTTTCTAATATAATAAAAACGTCAATGTCAAAAAGTTTAAATTGCAAAAATCAACAATATTTACTGTAAAGTTACAAATATTAATATTGCAACGAATCGGTACCTAGTAGGATCCCATGGTTATGGAAACAGGAATCATAGGGGGCAAATGCTAGTCAACTTCCTCGAAAGGGAGGGGTTATTCTTGATGAATTCATTCTTCAAGAAAAAGCCCCAAAGGAAGTGGACATGGCAGAGCCCCGACTCTATGACAAAAATTCTTCGATTCGATCGAAAAAATTCGATTTCATCATAACGGACAAGAAGCGTATATTCAGAGACGTCTCAGTGATCAATAGGTTTAATACCGGAAGCGATCGCCGACTTGTGCGAGGCTCTCTGAATATTAATTTTAAGCTCGAACGTGTCCGTTTAATGAAATCCAGGCTTCGACCAAACCTGCACCAAACTATAGTGGGATCTGAAAAGTTCCAGTCTAACCTGGAGAACCGATTCGCTACCGTGGAAATCACAAATGACGTTGACATTGACCAGGCCCTCGAGAATGTAGTCGGAATCCTCAGGGAGGCATATGCGGCATAAAGGCACGAAGTCGAAATTTTCGGAAGAAACACTCAAGCTTATGGAAGAACGACGTGAACGCCCACCAGTCTCTGCGTCAGAAAGGCATGCTCTAAACAGGAGAATTGGCAAACTAGTTCGACGCGATCTCCGATGCTCCAACACTCGTTCAATAGAACGAGCAATCGAGCAAAATCGGGGATCGAAAGTGTTTGTTCAATCTCTTGGGAGAAGCCATCTGACAAAGTTGACCACCACGGATGGAGTGGTTGTTTCCTCCATACCAGAGGTTCTTTCGGAAGATGAAAACTTCTACGGCCAGCTGTACGCTGCGCATGCATCTCGGCCTGATCCCCAAAATGAAGATTCCAAAGCTACATTGACACGCCACTATACTGAAGACTTGCCAGAAGTCAGCCTAGACGTAATCGCGATAGCTATTAAACAGCTTAAAAAGAGAAAAGCCCCTGGAGAGGACGGTATTACAACTGAGCTCTTGAAGTCCGGCGGTAAACCCGTAATGAAGAAGCTGCAGAAGATCTTTAATGCTGTCCTCTTTGATGGGAGAACTCCGGAGGCGTGGAGTAAGTGTGTTGTCGTGTTGTTCTTCAAAAAGGGTGATAAAACCCTTTTGAAAAACTACCGAACCATTTCAGTCATCACGAATGGCTTGCGAGGAGTCTCGATGAGTTTCAGCCACCTCAGCAGGCCGGCGTTAGATCGGGTTACGGAAGCATTAGACCACATTCACACAGTGTGGCAGATTATACAGAAGACCGAAGAGTATAATCGGCCCCTTTGCTTAGCGTTTGTGGACAATGAAAAGGCTTTTGACTCGGTCGAAACCTGGTCTGTTCTGGAAACTTTGCAGCGATGCCAAGTCGACTGGCGATACATCCAAGTGCTGAGAGGTCTATACAACGCCGCCACTATGGCCGTCCAAATCCAGAACCGGCAGTCTGAACCTATCCCCATACATCGTGGTGTGAGAAAAGGGGATGTTATTTCCCCCAAATTGTTCACAAATGCTATGGAGGATATGTTTAAGACGCTGGACAGGAAGGGGTACGGCATTAATATTAGCGGCGAGTACCTTTCACACTTGCGATTTGCGGACGACATCGTCATCATGGCGGAAACGCTGCAAGATCTGCAACATATGCTGAGTAGCCTAGCTGATTCTTCCCAACGCATTGGTCTCCGGATGAACTTGGATAAAACCAAAATTATGTTCAATGAACACGTAAATCCGGAGACAATTGTTGTTCAGGGCAGTATTCTCGAAGTTGTTAAGGAGTACGTTTACCTCGGGCAAACCATGCAATGATGTAAAAACAACTTCGAGAAAGAGGCCAATAGAAGAATACAGCTGGGCTGGGCAGCGTATGGGAAACTGCGTCGAGTCTTCACATCGCCAATCCCACAGAGTCTAAAGACGAAAGTCTTCAACCAGTGCGTCCTGCCCGTCATGTCATACGGTGCCGAAACGTGGACACTCACGGTGGGGTGGTTCCACAAATTTAAAGTCGCTCAGCGTGCTATGGAAAGGGCTATGCTCGGGGTTTCTCTGAAAGATCGAATTCGAAACGAAGTCATCCGACAGAGAACCAAAGTCACCGACATAGCCCACCGAATTAGCATGCTGAAGTTGCAGTGGGCCGGCCATATCACCCGAAGAACTGATAACCGATGGGGTAGAAGAGTTCTTGAGTGGAGACCGCGGATCGGTAAGCGTAGTGTAGGACGTCCTCAGACTCGGTGGAGCGATGATCTTCGCAGGGCGGCTGGCAAGAGCTGGATGAGAGTAGCCGAGGGCCGTGCTCAGTGGCGTGCAATGGGAGAGGCCTATGTCCAGCAGTGGAGAACCGTAGGCCGATGATGATAGTTTAGGCCCCGCGTTGATATGTCAGTCAGTCAGGTTCTCCTTTTTTTATATTATAGATTATAAAGAGGAAAAAATTGTATTTTTATGTGTTTGTAATGTACGCTCAGAAACTAAAGAGCCGATTTTAAAAATTCCTTTTTTGCCACCCGTGTGAAGCCGGGACGGATCGCTAGTAACTATATATTTTTCTAACTGGTCGGGAGTATAATGTTTTCTCGGAGCCATCTGTAAGAACCAATCATCGACACTAATTATTCCCCAGTAATCGACACTTGTCGATTACTGGTAGCTCGACTTTGATTAGTTTACTTCAAATATCTACCAAATAAGCAAAATAAGAAGAACTATATTCGCTTGCCAAATGAAAAATGTTTAAAAAAATTATTATCGACGCATGTCGATTATTGGAAAAGTCGGTTTGAAAAAACCAGTGATCGACACCTACATTTTACTAATATCAAAATTATTTTAAACTTTCGTTATAACAAAAATCGATCCTATAGTTCTTCTAATAACCCGTGAAAAACATAAAATTCAAATAATTTACAATACATTAGTTTAATTAAGAAAATATGTACTCACTTCCTTATGGATTTCAATAAGAAATGTTGTTATTTTCACCGTACTCCAGCCGCAATCACTTGCCACGTCGCCATTTTCAAACAAAACGGCACATTTCGCTCAAATGTCAATGGGAGACAGTCAAAAGTGTGCTAACTACGGTACCGTGTCGCTATATTAAGAAATCGGTTTCCTACCCTCATTTTACATATTGAATCAAAAAATAAAGTGTCGGTTATTGGTTCTTGTCGGTCATTGGTGCCACAACTATATTATTTTATATTATAAAAACAAACAGTGTACAGCGCAATATTATTTATGGTAATAAATCCTACAATACTTAAGAAAAACCATTTAAAAAACTGTCTAAAGATACATTTACTCTACGTTTATCCGAAAATAATTAAAAAATAAATGTCTACCAGTGCCACAAACCTTTCCTCATTGACCCGTGCTAAGCCGGGGCGGGCCGCTAGTTTAACCCTTAATAAGCCATAGGGATAATAGTTCCCACCTTATCCTTTGAACCTTATCGCTAAGTCCAAAACCAATTAAAAATGTATCCTATCCTTGGCCGTTTAAGGTTTAATACATGTGATAATGTTTCCCGCAGGCGAAGTGTTCCTCGAATGTCTGAGCCGCTGTTCCGTATTCGTGCAGAGCCAGAACTGTAATGATCGCAACGGATGGCATTCGGACACCGTTATCAAGTTACCACAAGGTCAGTCCAAGGGTCATTACTTGCCATCATAATCATCATCATCATCATCATCAAGTGGCATTCGCATGGGGCTGTATGTGCCCCGCAAGCCAAGTGTTTGCCGAATGTGTGAACGACTCCTCCATATTCTTGCAGAGACCGAAATGTAATCAGCGCTATGGATGGCATTACAGTTCAGATTCCATTAGTCAAGGAAATGGTTTGCAGTATTCCTCCCTAGTTCTATAATTCACTCTCACTAGTTCAATTAACAGTTCAATTGATGGAACTGGTGAAACTTTCCAGTATTAGCAGTTCAATGATTTTCTTTGATTGAACTGCTAATACTGGAAAGTTTCACTAGTTCAATTGTCTTTCAATTAACTACGACAACATAACTAGTATGTATAAAAATTTGGGTGTACCTACTTTTGGAGATCGCTACCGTATCACTAACGTCGTAGAGGGATGAAACTTCTAGATGAATGGATTACGCCACAGTAATCCAAACATACCTGAAGTATTGCAAGTTTTGCATAACGATGCCACTCAATACAAAATGCGATGTCATCAATTGTGATCAAGTTAAAAATTTTGCCGAAAAAGTACTGCCGCAACGTCGGAAATTAGACATATAAAACGATCACTTCATTCAAAAATCTCAAATGGAACTAATACATGATGTGATGACACAGTGCCTCTTTTTTTTTGAAAAAATGGCTATGATGTAAAGTGTTAGTTATGTTGTGCAATAAAGTAAGTTGGTTTCATACAAGGTATGTTGTCGAAGTTAATTGAAAAACATTTAAACTAACTGTAGCTATAGCAGTTCAATCAAAGAAAATCATTGAACTGCTTATACTGGAAAGTTTCACTAGTTCAATCAATTGGGCTGTTAATTGAACTAGTGGGAGTAGAGGGTAGTATTACCCTTTTTATATACCAATATACGAAAATGATCACTATGCTCTATATTTTAAGAACCAAAAACTTTCATAGCGATCCGATGAGTATATGCAAAGTTATGGCACATGGAAGTCCAACCCAAACGTATGGAGAGCGTAGATCCGATAAGACCTAAAAAATGAAATATCTCAAAACTCACTTTTTGTGGGTTGGAACCCAAATATTTTTTCCCATGTTTCGTGTCAATCCTTGACTGTGTAGAAACTTCCCGATGACCGGTGTTTCTCTCCCTCAGCGGTAGTTCTCAAGATCTTCAGCAACCAGGATTTTGCGACCCTGCTCTCGCGGGCAGTGACCCATGGGTACGAGGCTATCGGGCAGTTGAATAAGATGTGCACTATCTACATCAGCTTCATCAAGGGATGGGGCGTCGATTACAGGTTTGTGGTGCCGGATGGATCATCATAATCATCATCATCATTCAACCACAAGAAGTCCACTGCCGGACATATGCCTCCTCCATGGATTTCCAAAAAGACCGGTCGGAAGCGGCTTGCATCCAGCGTCTTCCCGCCACTTGGATGAGATCGTTTGTCCATCTTGTGGCTGGTCGTCCTACGCTGCGTTTGCCGATATGTGGTCTCCAGTCGATAACTTTTCCGCCCCATCGGCCATCAGTTCTGCGTGCTATGTGCCCCGCCCACTGCCACTTCAACTTTGGTACTAATCCGCATGAATGGATGAACATTCATTATTGCACTAAAAAATTAACTTCTACAAAGGCGAGCTTAATACTAAGTATTATATTACTTAGTAATGTGTCTTTTCTATAATAGAGGATCTACATATATCTGGCTATGCAATAAAGTGTAGTCGCTCTTATATATTCCTGGCTGCACGATAAAGTGTTCTCGCCTATATTTTTCTGACTGTGCAACTGCAAAGTGCTGTCTCTCCTCTATTTTTTCTAGCTGTAAAATAAAGTGTAATCTCTCCTATATTTTTCTGATGGGGCTGTTTGGAAGCACATGGGAATTTCCAATAGTATTTTCATAAGAGCAACGTGCTTGACAGAATAATGATGTAATAATAAAATACTTCCCTGATTAATAAAAAATAAAAACTGACTAAGCAATGTAATTGGAAGGGCCAGTAAGGGACGCCCCAGGTGGACATACTTCGACCAAATAGGGCAAGACAAATAAGGTATTAGCAAAGGGCCAGATAAAAAGTACCCGAAACCGACGACTGTGCATGCAACGACTAATGAATGTCGATGAAGCGAAAGTGATTTGTCAGGATCGTGGCAGGTGGCAGTCCCTGATCTCTGCCTACCCCTCTGGGATTCAGACGTGAGCTTATGTATGTATGTAATAAAAAAGAATACATAAACCCTTTACTAAAAGCAAGGATTTTTAAGACCGCTTGCTTAACCCTTTGGCTCAACTCTGCAAATGACAAGTTGCCTTGAACCAAGGGACTTTAGAACGACGGTTAATCAATATAGGGTTAATTTCGCTTCCGAGCACCCGCTACCAAATTTGGTAGCCGCCGAGCGAGCGGGTCGCACCACGTTATAGCGCAGACGCTGAAACATGCCCCCGGGCGTTGAAAGCATCGCTTTCAACCAGAATCATGTGAAGACACTGGCAGTGAACAAATCCTTCTAAAAGCTCTCCGTATCGTTCCCGTGAAAGTCTTACTTATTTATTTATTTATTTAAGGCACACCAACAGGTAACATACAAGTATTACAATACAGCTTATAATAGGAACTATTCTAGTATGTTAGCCAATTACAGGTGGGCACAACATTATCTTGTTGTTCTTTTTTAATACTGTTGATAATACATTGGGTTGTCCTGACACTATGCTGAAGCATCAGACGGTCTTACGTCGGCAACGCGACCTATTCCATCGGCACTGGGGAGAACTGCGAAGATTCTTCCAAGCCTCCATTTTAACGGGGGAAGATTGTCTTCCTTCACCACAACCAATGTATTCGGCT
Organism: Yponomeuta plumbellus; assembly: GCA_947310845.1. NCBI lineage: Eukaryota > Metazoa > Arthropoda > Insecta > Lepidoptera > Yponomeutidae > Yponomeuta > Yponomeuta plumbellus. Next base: position 9,529,663 of record OX371218.1, read on the forward strand.
TTATGCCATCATGGTAATACCGCCATTTTTTTGAAACGTACGTACTCTTATAGGTCACAGCACACTATCAACTCGGAAAGTGTGCGCGACGACTAAGGCGAAGGGCGAAGGTGACGTCACACGGCAGCGGGCGAGCGTTCAGTGGACTGTATACTATGTTCGATGTGTGCCCGCCGCACGTGTGGAGAGGGGTTTCACCGTCGCTTGGTACACAGGTTGCGCCGGTTGGTTCGAGATGCCCTGGTCTATGGGTTCGCCTTCCTCTGCCCTCGGTGACTACGCGGGAAACTATGGCGTGGGCCGCCAGGCGGGAAACTATAGCGTAGCGACTCGAAAGTGGAGCAGTGAAAGGCGCGTTCTATTTAGATCGACCGTGCTGTATTCGATGGGGGTCAGGAGCCTCTCGGTGTTAGACCGGAGCGAAGCGAGTGTGCGAACTGGACTGCAGAGAGCTCTAGTAGAGTTGAGAGCTTTTCCTTTTCTTCTTCTTCTTCTAGTTGCTGCGACTGTATTGGGTTTTGATTTCCAATGACTATTCGTCGTCTTGCGGTCTTCTCACACTTCCCCCTAGGGAAAGTGGAGGGTCGGGGTCAGGGCGTGGCCCTCTTCCCGAGGGATCTACCGCTGTCCGCGGCTACGGACAGGTCAATGGGTGGCCTTCCAGGCGGTGGTCTTCACTGGAGGTCGCAGGTGATCTTCTTTAGACCGAATTGGCCGTGGACTCGACCAGGCTTCGGGGGACGGGCTTGGCGCGGCTGTCGGGCGGTCGCGCGTGCAGTGGTGCCAGTCCACGCTGGTGCTGCAGCTGCGACCGGTCCGCACGCGCGAACATATCGGTCGCCAGCCGCGCCACGAAGGCGTCCAGCTCCTCCCACTTGAGGTCCCTCGCGATCGTCGCATTCCTCACGCAGCGAGGCGCGCCGACGATGGTGCGTAGGGAGGTTCTCCTGGGCTCGGAGCCGCTTCTTATTCGACTCCGAGACAAGCGCGAACCATGCCGGCGCAGCGTACGTGAGGCGGGGCCTGACATAGGTCTTGTAGACCCCGAGCTTCGCTCGCAGAGGGAGGCGGGAGGTGAAGATTGGACGCAGCTTCGCGCGCGTCACCTTCACCTGGTTGACGACTGCGCTGACGTGCGCAGCCATCGTTAGTCCACGGTCGATGACGACGTCGAGTACGTCCCCCGAGCCGTCCCAGTGGTAGTGGGTGGGCTCGTCTGGACCTGCGACGTCGTAGTGGGACATCACGGTGTCGGCGAAGAGGCGTCTTCCTTGGGCGTTGGTAGCCGATGAGTTCCACGCGGTGTGCTTGGCGTTGAGGTCGCCGGCGACGATGGTCGGTGATGGCGACTCTAGCAGCCCCCGCAGGTCTCTGAAGTCGAAGGCGGTGACTGGGGGCTTATAGGCGGCGAAGAGTCGCATCACTGTGCCGGCGACTTGTACCTCGATACCGAGAGCGTACATTGACGCAAGCTCCCGGAACTCGATCGGCTGGTGGACGACTTTCCTCTTCACGATCACCGCCAGTCCTCGGAACGCACGGTGTTCGGTTTTCTCGTCCTTGCGATAGACGACGTAGTTGGGGATGGTGAGTTTGTCACCCTCCCCAAGCCAGGTCTCGCTGAGTAGCGCCACGTCGACGTCTTGCTCCCGGAGGAAGACCTGGAGCAGCCGCTTCTTCCTACGCAGCGACTGGGCATTCCAGTGCACCACCCTTAGAGGCCTAGTGAATGTCACGGTCAGTCGCCGGGCCTGGGGTGACGGGGGCTTGTGGAGGCCCCGTCTGCAGCGCCGCAAGGACTTCCATGAGGGCACTGACAGCACGCGTCAGTGCCTCGTTGGAGGTCAGATGAAGTGCGGTGGTTGCAGGTGCTGCGGTGGCTGCTGCTGTAGTCGCTGGTGGAGCGGCCGCTACCCCAGCCGGTCCAGCAGGCTTTTTCTTTTTCCCACCCCTCTTCCTGCGCGGCTTAGTGACCGCAGGAGTGGAGCGGGATGTGGGCGGGTTGGCCGGCGCCATGAGGTTGCCAGGCGCCGACTCCTGCACCGCTGGCTGCTGCTGGGCTGCGTTGGTCGTGCTCCGGCCTCCCTGGCCTGATATGGCGACAGTGCCAGCTTTAGTGTTCCGCGCCTCCTTGCGGAACACTGGGCAGGAGGAGTTGTTCGCGCCGTGTGGTCCGCCGCAGTTCGCGCACGTCGCTGGCTCCTCCTTCGGGCGTGGGCAGTTCCGGGCGTGGTGATCCTCCCCGCAACGCACGCATTTCTGCGGGCGGTGGCAGTGCTGGGAGGAGTGTCGGAGCTGCTGACACCGGTGGCACTGCGCTGGCCCCTGCTTGCCGCGCCATGCTTCAATCTTTACTCCCGGCATGTAAAGGAGCTCACTGAGCTCATACAGTGCCGGGAGCAAGTTGGGCGTTCGGCGGAGCGATGCGAAGAATATGCATCCGGGGCGCCCCGCAAGCGGCCGGATGCGCGTCGCATGCTCCGCCTCGAAGCCGTGCTCGGCGAGGGCGGCGATGATGTCCGCCGGCGCCGTGTCCGCTGGAAGTCCACGGATCGCCACTTTGACGCTCCGTTCGGCTGGGAGGGAGTAGGAGAACCACGACACGTGGTCCTCCCTTTCCAGCTTGGTGAGGTACCGCTGGATGAGGCGATACTCGTCGTCCCCGGCTGGGGTGAAGCGCACACCGTTCCCGTACGGGCGTGCGTTTGGTGGGCGGCCGAGTTCCGCCGCTATGTTCCTAAAGTGGAACGCCCAGTTGGGTAGGCGCTCCACCACCAGGGGCGGATATTTCGGCCGCTTGGGCAGCGCCGCTTTGGGAGCGGCGGGAGCGGCTACGGGGACGACGGGCGTGCGTTCAGCGGCTCCGTCGTGAGCAGTGGCGGTCGCAGTGGTAGCGGCTGAGGAACCAGCGGGCATTGCGGATGCATGGTGGGTGTCAGGACGGTGGAGGGGAGGTGGGCCCGCGTCAGGGTGGGCAGGCCCTGTTGTAGGCTGGGCGGGCCCCGTCGTGGGGCGGGCGGGACCCGTCGTGGGGCGGGCGGGCCCTGTCGTAGGGCGGGCAGGCCCCGTAGTGGGGTGGGCGGGCCCCGTAGTGGGGCGGGCGGGCTTCGTTGTGGGACGGGCGGGCGCCAGTGTGGGGCGGGAGGGCCCCGTCGTAAGGCGAGTGGATCCCGCGTCGGTGGGGTGCGCAGGTTTTCCGCCTGGGTGGGCAGGCCCTGCAACCGTCTTTGCAGCAGGGCGGGCGACAGCGCTTGCGAAGGTTACCGCTGTCGTTGACCTGTCTCGCGGTTTGGGCAGCGGCCTCGCGTCTAACGTCGGCCGCGGGAGCCGCATTGGGCTGGGCGGCGGTGACGTCAGCCCACGAAGGCGGAGCGGAGGCCGCGGGTCCTTGGGGGCGGCGTCAGTCTCCATCACCACGGCCCGGGGAGGCGGCGATGACTGAGCCTGCTCAGGTAGCAAGCCCAGCGCCTGCATCACCTCGAAGGATAAGTCCCGGGGTGGTGGCGTAGGAGAGCGAGGTGCGGCGCCCTGCACAGTTGTGGGTCGGCGCAGTGGCGAAGGGGCGCGCGTGCTTGGGGCGCTTCCGCCGGTTTGGGTCTCCTCAAGGTGCCGGCGGTGACTTGACGGTGGAGGGGTTAGCGGGCGGTGGATGGGCGCGCAGTGACGCTTTGCTTCGTCCTCATGTCCATGCCATGTCCTCCGGGCTTCTCTGGCGGCGGCGGCGTGGAGCAGGCTGGAGTGGACCACTCGCGTCACCAAGGCGGTCGTGATCCCCATCAGCAGCGCCCCACTTGAGGTAGGCCGCCTCCAGCTTGAGGTAGGCCTCCATCCAGGAGAGGAGGCCGTCGGAGAGTAAGCCGTCGTCACGTAGGCGCCGACTCCTCAAGACGTCGGTGCTGTATGTGGCGCGCAGCGCTCCCAGGCGACTGTTCGACTATGACTATTCGAACCACAAGGCCGCTTAATATAGCGCGAGGTTGGTTCGCAAGCGCCAGTGATTCGTGCGAGTTTGTGGCGTTTCGACCAATCAGAGTGCGCGAGAGTGGGGAGATATACCCCATCGCCTCTACGCCTATTGGCTAATAATCTATGCTCTGATTGGTCGCCCTATATGTTCAAAGTGAACATTTCCTATTATCTATTTTGTCTTAAAGACCTATCTATTTTCCTTTTTCTTAGGACTATACTATCTATTATGCAATTATTTGCCTATCCCTAATTGTTCCCTAAATCTATCGGCTCCTGACCCTACCATTGAAAAGACAGCACGGGATATTCTTTATTTACGAATCAACAAAAATATAAAAAGGTACAAACTTATAAACTATAAAACAAGTGTAAAAACTATAACTAAGTATCAAATTATCATGTATAAACTATATCGATGTATAGCTAAGCTATCTATGACTATGTAAAAGCTATATCTATGTACTATAATGGGTCAATGTTCCCTATAACTATATCTATCTATATAACCTAACCGTCGGGAATATTCTCCCGCCGTACTTCGCCGGTATCTGCAGCGCCGGCGATGTAGTCACTTCCCCGGTGAGCGACGATTGACTGTTCCGGCTCGGTGGGTAGCATGATGACCTTCTTGGCAGCCCGTCGCTTCGTGGTACCTCCGGAGAGCACGTCGAGCGTTCGCACGATCCCATCTGGTCTTGGGTGGACGGCGGTAACAAGGCCCAGAGGCCAAGTGTTGCGAGGCTGTGTGCCATCCACCAGCAGGACAACGTCGCCGATCTTGACCTGTGGGCCGATGCTGTAGGGCTCCCGCCGGTCTTGCAGCGTCGGCAGGTATTCACGCAGCCATCGCTGCCAAAACAGGTCGGCGAGGCGTTGGGATGAACGCCAGTGCGTGGGGCCGATCAAGTCGTTGTCCGAGAAGTCTCCTGCTGTCGGGACGCGTGCAGGGCCGAGCAGCAGGAAGTGGTTCGGCGTCAGGGCTTCGGGGTCGTCGGGGTCCACCGAGATGTGAGTTAACGGCCGACTATTGACCGTAAACTCAACCTCGGCGAGAAGCGTGGCCAGGACCTCTTCAGTCGGGCTTTGCTCGGTCATGACGGTGGCCAATGCCGTCTTCACGCTGTGGACGAGACGCTCCCAGGCGCCTCCCATGAATGGCGCTCCTGGAGGGATGTAGCGCTAGTTTATGGTCCTCTTACTGGCCTCCTGTTCTGTGGCTGCGTCGAGCGTGCGGCGCAGTTCTCTATCGTTGTCAGACCAGATCTCTGTGGGGCAGCCTCGACGCGCGATCATCCTTCGCAGTGCCATCACTGCGGAGTCCACGTTGAGCGTGCGGGCGATCTCGAGATGGACGGCGCGCGTCGTGAGGCAGGTGAAGAGGGCCACGTATCGTTTCTGTGTGCTCCTGTTGACTGTTACGGTGAGCGGTCCGAAGTAGTCGACTCCGACGTGTGTGAAGGGTCGACGGTGATGTGCCAGGCGACCGTGAGGGTGTGGTCACAGGTGGCAGGTGATGGCGGAGTAGTGCGGCGGCGTGCGCACTGTCGGCAGCGGTGCACGATCATTCGCACCACTATGCGCAGTCTGAGAATCCAGTAATGCTGTCGGCATTCATTCATGGTCGCTTCGACGCCAGAGTGATGTGCCTTTCTATGAATGTACTCGATGTACAGCCGTGCTAGATGACTGTTACCATCGAGCACTGGCGGACTTTTCTGTGTCACTGGAATCCCCACAGCGGCGGCGATGCGTGACCTCAAGACGAGTACACCGTTGACCGTTTCTGTGGCTATGGCGGAGAGGCGACTCGATCTCCCCGGTGGCTTGCCGTGCGCTAAGTCCTCGATTTCGGTTGCGAAGGCCTCGTGCTGGCTGGCCTTCACCAGTAGGATCTCGGCGCGGCGCAAGAGGTCCGCGCTGATGGCGAGCGCGTTAGTGACGACGGTACCCGGGATTCCGGCTGTAGCTCCGTCGTTGGTGCGTCTTTTCGATCCTGTCGCTTGCCACGCTGGGTCGGATTCTTTGTTCCTCTTCGTCCTTTTGTAATGGACTCTGGCGCGCGATGGTTTGCGGCAGAGTTCGATGAACTGTAGGACTCGTGCTGTTGTGGGACCGGAAGTTTGTGGGACCGGATGTAGTCACTCGCCCCACGATAGAATATGTTGAAGTATGAAGTAAGAAAGCAGAGAGGCACAGCAAGTAAAGGGTTTTAGCGAAGACGAAATGAAGCGTATTATTTAGAATTTAGGATAGGTTATATTACAGAAGCGAAATTAATAATTTTACGTACAAAGATTCAAATACAACTACGAAAACGATACAAAGCGAGAAAGCGCGCGCGAGCGTCGTGATTAGAATGCGGCGATATCACGACTGGTGCGCGTAGTGTTGGTCAGTCCGCGCCAGAGCCGGCGGCTCAAGCTTAGGCGACAGCGGGCGGTGAGGCGCGGTGCGACGGGGTGTTGCTGTACAAAAACTTGCTCCGTAGGATGCGGTCAAAGGCGCATAAGCGGAGCGGATTTCAAGTCGCTTCACCGCTACATCTTCCCCCCGCCAGACCGTGACTACGGTCGATAAAAATCGGGCAGCTTGACTCGCCGACCACTTCGTGTCCTTCGCCCTTCTTCGTTCGCGACCGAAGTTTTAGTGACGGTGTTGCTGACTGGAATGCTGACCGGTGTGTTTACTTCCTTCATGATGTACGCGGGCTTGAGTCTGTCAATGGAAACGTTTACAGTTTTTCCACGAACCTTCAGGGTGTAGTACTTCGGCTTTCGCTCTATAACTTCGAAGGGTCCAGCATAGGGAGGTTCCAGCGAGCCGCGAACATGATCCTGACGTAAAAAGACATGGGAAGAGTTGTGCAAATCACGTGGTATGTAAAACGGAGAGTTTCTGTGCCATGAAGTTGGCCTCGGTGCCAGTTTGGCCATGTAGGAGCGTAGCCTGGTCGCATACTCTGTGATGTCAGCTGCAGTGTAGTCGTCTTTCGGTGTCAGGAACTGGCCAGGTAAGAGAAGGGGCTCACCGTAAACTAGTTCAGCAGGGGACGCTTGGAGGTCATCCTTCCAGGTGTTTCTCATGCCCAACAGAACTAGGGGCAGAGCTTCTATCCACTGCGTGGAAGCGTAGCACATAATGGACGCTTTGAGCTGACGATGCATGCGTTCGACGATACCGTTAGCAGCAGGATGGTAGGCAGTCGTGCGGAAGTGACGCGCACCAATCAAGGCAGTTAAGGCCTTGAAGAGGTGGCTCTCAAACTGACGACCACGATCTGTCGTCACTCGCACAGGACAGCCGAATCTGGCTACCCAGCCAGACACGAGGGTGGCAGCACACGTCTCTGCAGTGATGTCTTTCATCGGAATAGCCTCAGGCCATCGAGTAAATCGGTCGATGACGGTGAGGACATATCTGTAATCAGAAGAAATCGGTAATGGCCCTACGATATCGAGGTGGATATGGGAGAACCTCGAGGAAGGGGCTAGGAAGGAGGACAGGGGGGAAATGGTATGTCGGGATATTTTGGATTTCTGGCAATGCAGGCATTGCCGTGCCCACTCTCTACTGTCCTTGCGAATCCCTGGCCAAACAAATCTCTGTGTTACCAGTCGCACTGTAGCTGACCTTCCTGGATGGTGTAAATTGTGCAACATGTCAAAGACTTGTCTGCGTAGTTGTGGCGTGATGTATGGTCGAGGGGGCTGAATAGAAGTGTCGCAGTAGACAGGTAAGTCACAGTCTGCGCTTTTTACCTTTTCAAGCTTTAAGGTAGTGCCATGACGTAGAAGTGCTTGCAGTTCAGAGTCATCATTCTGAAGACATGCGAGAGTCTCGTAGTCGATGGCTGGAGTAACCTCTTCCACACGGGACAAGGCGTCAGCAACGATGTTGTCCTTGCCTGGTATGTACCTAATATCTGTAGTAAATTGTGAGATAAAGTCGAGGTACCTGTACTGCCGTGGGGAGCATTTGTCCTTATTCATAGAAAAGGCGAAGGTGAGAGGTTTATGGTCTGTAAAGACAGTAAAAATCCGTGCCTCAACCATATGTCGAAAATACTTGATCGCCTCATAAATAGCCAGGAGCTCGCGGTCGTACGGACTATATTTCTTCTGAGCAGTGTTCAGCTTATGGGAAAAGAAAGCCAGAGGCTGCCAGTTTTTACCGGATCGCTGTTGTAGAACAGCTCCGATAGCCGAGTCAGAGGCATCAGTAACAATGGCTAGTTCCGCAGAAGTGTCCGGATGAGCAAGAAGGGTCGCCTGAGAAAGGGAAGTCTTGCAATCTTCGAAGGCTTTAAGTCTCTCTGGGTTCATCTTCACAGGATGTGCACCTTTCATCTTTGGTCCCATCAAGGCTTCGTTCAACGGTGCTTGTAACCGTGCAGCGTTAGGGATGAATCGACGGTAAAAGTTAAGCATCCCTAAGAAGCGACGTAGTTCCTTGACGGTTTTAGGGACCGAAAACTCCTTGATGGCTTTGACTTTGCTTTCAAGTGGTTTTATACCAGCTGCAGATACGTTAAAGCCAAGAAATTCGACCTCTGGAGCACCGAGTACACACTTGCTGGTGTTTACGAGGATGCCGTACTGCTTCAGACGCTGGAATAGTTGCCGAAGATGGCCTCTGTGCTCTTCTATTGACCTTGAAAAGACCAGTATATCGTCAATATAGCCATAGCAAAAGTCGAGACCGAGAAGTACCTCGTCGATAAACCGTTGAAAGGTCTGCGCCGCGTTCATAAGCCCAAACGTCATGAATGGAAATTCATAAAGACCAAACGGCGTCGTTATGGCGGTTTTTGGTATGTCGTCTGGGTTGACGGCAATCTGGTTGTAGGCCTTTATTAAGTCGCATTTGGAGAAGATAGTACATCCAGAAAGTTGATAAGAAAAATCATGAATATGACGGATTGGGTACTGATCGGGGATTGTGCGAGAATTTAGTGAGCGATAGTCGCCACAGGGCCTCCAACCGTCATCTTTCTTTTTGACGAGATGTAAGGCTGAAGACCACGGACTTTCTGAACGTCTGGCAATCCCACTGGAAAGCATGTCCTCGAATTCTTTTTTAGCTGCCTGCATGCGTATCGGATCGAGGCGTCGAGGTTTCGAAGAGACAGGTGGACCAGGCGTTGTTCTAATGAAGTGCAGAGTGTTATGTTTGGGAGTAGAGAATATACCTGCTGGTCTGGTGATCTCTGGAAACTCGCGTAGCAGTTGGTGAAACTCTGATTCTCCAGTGGCGGCTTTGACAGAAGCAAACTCTTCAGAAACTCCGGATGAAGTAGCAGGAGCAGTGAGAGTCGTCAGGTTGTCCACGATTCGTTGATTCCGGCAGTCTACCAGAAGATTATAGTGGATAAGAAAATCGACACCTATAATTGGTTTTGACACGTCAGCTATGGTAAATTTCCATTGGAAGTCGCGTCTGAGTCCGAAATCAAGGTGGAGTGTTACCGGGCCGTAGGTGTGTATGACAGAGTTGTTGGCAGCGATAAGGTCAAACTTCGACTTGGGACAGGGCGTCTTGATGTGAGACCGCGGGAAAACGCACAAGTCAGAGCCAGTGTCCACAAGGAACTGCATCTTCGTCGATCGGTCAGTAACAAACAGACGGCCTGTTGGATAGGGGCAGTCGTTGGCCGCTACTTGCGACCGCCCTGATAGTTTTCCGCTTTAAAGCTACACGGCTGCTTGCACTTGTGAGCCTTCTCACCGTAGTTGAAGTGGTAAAAGCAATGCGGATGATCTGATGGAGGCTGTTTTGGTCTGGAGCGACTGCGTGAGCGACCGTTGCGATAGCGGTTGTACCTGGAGCGTGACTGTGAGGGTCCATCTCGGTTCAGGCGGGTAGTAAGCTGCTCCACCTGCTTCCGTAGTTCGCTGATTTCCTTCATCATCTCGCAGTTTGACGAGGAGGACGTGCTGGCCATGGCTACCTGGGGACTAGATGGAGCTATTTCATGTACCTTGTCGGCTAACTCGCCCTGCTTCTCCAGCGGTAGATCCATCTGCAAGGCCAGGATCGTTTGTATGTTCTGTGGCAAACGACTGGACCACAGAGTAAACAGGAACTCTGAAGGTACTGCGGGACCGGCCAAATCTATTAAATGTCGGAGAAATTGAGACGGCTTCCGATCGCCAAGCTCTTCGTGCACCAGAAGTTGTTTTACGCGCTTTTCCTGTGATGCAGATAGACGTTTAATTAGTTCTGTCTTAAGCTTTAGATATTTATCAGTAGCCGGTGGTGCCTTAATTATGTCCTTAACCTCCTTAGCATATTGCGGCTCCAGACTAGAGGTGATGTAATAGAATTTAGTTTCATCCACCGTAATTTTCGCCAAAGCAAATTGTGCTTCCATTTGCGCAAACCACAAATCTGCATCTTCGGGAGAGAATATAGGCGCCTTTATGCCTACTCGGTTCACTTGCTCGGTATCTTTGGACTCGCTCATAATGAAAGTAAAAAAACGCTCACCGCTTATGCCTTGGAGCACAGCCTTATTTCTTCGTCCGATTTGTTGCCGTGCGAATATGTAATGTAATAAGAATTCCGCTTCTACCTTGCACTCCGAGGAACGCAGGATCTCTTCTTCAGTCGGTGTCACCAGTTTGTGGGACCGGATGTAGTCACTCGCCCCACGATAGAATATGTTGAAGTATGAAGTAAGAAAGCAGAGAGGCACAGCAAGTAAAGGGTTTTAGCGAAGACGAAATGAAGCGTATTATTTAGAATTTAGGATAGGTTATATTACAGAAGCGAAATTAATAATTTTACGTACAAAGATTCAAATACAACTACGAAAACGATACAAAGCGAGAAAGCGCGCGCGAGCGTCGTGATTAGAATGCGGCGATATCACGACTGGTGCGCGTAGTGTTGGTCAGTCCGCGCCAGAGCCGGCGGCTCAAGCTTAGGCGACAGCGGGCGGTGAGGCGCGGTGCGACGGGGTGTTGCTGTACAAAAACTTGCTCCGTAGGATGCGGTCAAAGGCGCATAAGCGGAGCGGATTTCAAGTCGCTTCACCGCTACACTGTCGTCCGCACAAGGCGTTCCCATTTGGAGAACCGGTCGGCTTATGGGAGTGCGTGCGACAGTCTCGGGGTGCTATTCGTGGCGAAGGTAGAGCACACCTTCTCTTCCCCAGTATTCGATACTGGCGTCTGTCTCTCTATGGGCCAGTTTGACGGGTCCTGTTGCAGGAAATCAGGGCCGGTGAACCATCTGTGTCCACTGTCGAAGTTGTTCGGCACTTCCCGCGTTGCGTCGTCGGCCACGTTCATCTTGGTGGGAACCCAGCGCCACTCGTTCACGTGGCTGTGGTCCTCCACGGTCGCAATTCTGTGTGCGACGAAAGAGCGGTATGATCGGGCGCCAGTTTTGAGCCACGTCAATACCGTTTTGCTATCAGTCCAGAAGATCTTCTTTTCTGGCTGGACATCGTGCTCTTCTAGCACCGGAGTGGCCATGCGACTTCCCAGTACAGCTGCCTGTAGCTCGAGACGTGGGATGGAGGTGAGCTTCAGGGGCGCCACCTTCGCTTTCGATGCTATGAGCGAAACATCTACGGCACCGTCTGGTGCCTCAGCTCTCTAGTACAGGACTGCACTGAAGGTAGTTTCGCTGGCGTCTACGAAAGTATGCAGCTGTAGCGATCGCGCGTCGCTGTAGTGAGGATAACAGCGAGGCACGGCGATGTGGCGAAGTTCTTGCAGATGACCCACCCAGCGTCGCCACTGTTGCGCAAGGTCGCTATCTATGCGATCGTCCCATCCGGTGCCTCGGCGCCAGACTTCTTGGATGATCCTCTTCGGTGCGATAGTGACTGGCGACACAAGTCCAAGTGGGTCGAAGACCGACATGACGACTTGAAGGATTTCTCGCTTCGTCGGTTCTTCCTTTTCTAGTATGTTCGGGGCAGGCGCGACAGATGTAGGTCGAACGATAATTCGTCCGATTCCGGCTTCCAGATGAGTCCCAGCACACGTTCGGTCTTAGCTTCACCACCCAAATCCACGGACGTGAGTGTTGACGTCTCGGGTTCTATTGTGTGCAGAACCTCTCTGTTGTTAGAGGTCCAGTGGTGGAACTCGTAGTGTGCGTGGCGATGGATCTCACGGACTTCAGTTGCAGTCTGTATGGCTTCTTGAACATCGTCGTAGCTAGCCAGATAATCGTCCACATAGTGGTTGCGAACGATGTTGCGCGCTGCCTCTGGGTACTGGTGCACATACTTGTTGGCGTTAGCGTTCTTCACGTGGATCGCTATTGCCGGAGAGCAGGTGGCGCCAAAGTTGAGCGATTTCATTCGGTATTCTTGTGGCGGAGCGACGTCTTTTCTATCTCCACGCCACAGGTAACGAAGTGCGTCGCGATCTTCTGGCCGAATGGTCACTTGCATGAACATTTCTTTGATGTCCGCTCCGACAGCCACTTTTCTTTGTCGAAAGCGCATGAGGACCCCCGGTAGTGATTGAAGAAGGTCGGGGCCCGTCAGGAGGAAGTCATTTAGAGCCTTCCCTTGCGTTTTCGCTGCTGCATCGTGCACGATTCGAAGTTTTCCGGGTTTCGTAGGGTTGAAAACCGGAAAATGTGGTAGGTACCACGTCTTGCCCGGCGTTTTTGTCGCTGGAGCAGGCTCAGCGTAGCCTTTAGCGACAACAGCCTCCATCTCTAGTGCATAACGCTGTTTCAGTGTCGGGTCTCGATCGAGCTTCTTCTCTATCTGATGCAGGCGACGCAGCGTGTTCTGGTAGTTATCTGGCATCTCACATTGTTCGTCGGCCCACAGGAGAGGGACTTCGTATCGTCCGTCGTCGAGCTGTTGTGTGCCGCTTGTGAGTATGATCAGCGCTCGTTCCTCCGGGTCAGACTTCGGTCTGCGTGGCTCCACCATGAGCGCGTCCACGGAGAAAAAGTGTTCTAGTTTCTCGTCCATGCGTCAATCCATGACGTGGGCGACTGTGGATGAGGTAGCTGAGCGCGCTGCGTTTGCGCCATGCAGCACCCAACCCAGTGGTGTGAGGGTAGCCACTGGTTGGTGCGGAGGGCCTCTTCTTGTTTCTATCGGGATCAGCAAGTCCACGTTGTCTTGGCCGATCAGTATTCTTGGCCTCTCTGCGTTGACCATGAGTTGCGAGGCGATGTCTTGCAGGTGTTCGCAGTCTCGTACGTCGTTGGCGGACACCGTCTGTGCAGAGAGGCGCACGGAGTCAACTGTGTTGGCGTTCAGCGTGCACTGTCCCGTCGTGCCACGGAGTGTAAGTGAAACACGACGGGATAGAGGCGCTTCTATGTGGTGGATGCTGAAGGCCTCGATGCGAAGTGGGTCATTCGTTCCCACAGCGCCGATCTTCCGGGCGATGGAGTCTTCTATGAGGGTTACTGTTGAGCCGTCATCGATCAGTGCGATGGCGTCGATGGCTCCCGCCGGTCCCAGGACAGTTACTTGAAGCATCTTCAGATATGCACGCGGCTTCTTAATCTGTTTCGCTGTGATGACGGTTTCTGGTTGAGGCGATTTCTGCCGAACGAAGTGTAGCAACCTGTGGTGCGTTCGGTTACAACCGTCTTGGCCGCATTTGGTGCGTGGGCATTTGTGCGTCTTGTCACGCTTTCGTAGACAGTGGTAGCAATGGTTGAGGGTCTTTGCTCGATTCCAGCGGTCATTTGCGGTCAGACGCGCAAAATCTGTGCAGCTCTTGGCGCCGTGTCCCTCGTTAGTGCAGATGGGACACCGTGGTGGCGTTGTAGCTGACGTGACGTAGGTGCGCTGCAGCTTTGGCTTCTGCTGCGCCGATGTTCTGTTCTGGGTGAGACCGGTGCTTCTCTGTGGTGCCGGTGTTCTATTCTGGGCGAGACCGATGTTTCTCTGTGGTGCCGGGTCTGGGATGGACTCGCGCTGTGCGTACGAAGCGGTCGGCCTCTCGATCAAGGAAGCTTGCTAGCCGTAGTAGATCTGGCAGGCTTCGGTCGCTCTCGAAGGCGTAGTCCATCCATCTGTATCGTAGGCCTGCAGGTAGCTTCTCTATTGTTGACCTCACGATAGCAGGGCTGTGTAGGTACTCGCTGCGATCGAGTGCTCGAAGAGCGGCGACTCCGTTGCCGAAGCGGCTTGCGAAGATACAGATATCTCTCGGAGTGTCGCTGGGTGGGCGTAGGTTGTGCAGACTGTCGAGTTCAGACTGTGCGACTTGATCTGCGCCCCCGAACCGTCTCTCCAATGCGTGCATGACGTTGACGAAGGTGGAGCCGTAGATAAGCAAGCGTTCTACGGCTTCCCGAGCTGCTCCGCGTAGGCATCTTCGTAGACGGGCTATTCGTTCTGTTTCTGTGTAGGCAGCCGCGGACTCTATGTAGGCTGCCTTGAAGTACAGCCACTCATGGTGTGAACCGGTGAACGTAGGTAGATCACCATGGCGTGGCGGGTGCTGTGACGTCCGTAGAGAGGACGTAATCGCCGCAGCTAGGTCCGACAGGTCGAAAGACTGTGGGGCACCTGTCGGAACCTTCGTTGGCGCGAACTGGGTAGCCGGCAGCACGGGGTGAGGCGCTGGCTTGTCTATGCCTGCAGTCGGCAGGGTCGGCGTCGTTTCTTTGACGACCGGCTTCGATGGTGCAGGCTTGACGAGACGTGCGGGTGACGCAAGTACTTGAGGCCTCGGAGCCGACGGGTTAGACTGCTGCAGCACGGGGTGAGGCGCTGGCTTGTCTATGCCTGCAGTCGGCAGGGTCGGCGTCGTTTCTTTGACGACCGGCTTCGATGGTGCAGGCTTGACGAGACGTGCGGGTGACGCAAGTACTTGAGGCCTCGGAGCCGACGGGTTAGACTGCAGTGGTGGGATCTGGGTGTCTAACTATCTGTCGAGTCGGTGCCGAGAGACTTCAGTGATGGCGTCGTCGTCTTCGTCGCTCCCGGAGGATTCGGCTCTTATCGTCGCGATGTCATTCTCGGCGAGCACCAACATTATTCGCAGACGCCTGTCGTTTGCTCCTGCGAGGCGACGTGACTTCTCGCTTCGTTTGCTTGATGACGAACGTGCGTATGGAACATTCGTAGGAGCTGGTACTATCGGTGGAGCGAAGAGAGGCGGTGCGGTGAAAGTGGTAGGGCGTAGCGGCTCGCGGATGTCTCTGAGGCGCATAGGGGACCCCGAGGTAATGTTCTCGGAGGCCGGCGTCTCGGACGGCGATGCGGGCGACTCAGGCACGATAGGTGCCACTTGAGGAGCGGTTGGTTGAGTCGCAGTTCGTCTCTCGAGAGCTTCGTCCCGACGGAGGCGTCCCGACGTCGATCTTGTGGTAGGCATCTCGATAGATCCGGCTCGAAGGACCAGACTCGATGTAATCCGGCTCGAAGGACCAGACTGTGCGCGACGACGAAGGCGAAGGGCGAAGGTGACGTCACACGGCAGCGGGCGAGCGTTCAGTGGACTGTATACTATGTTCGATGTGTGCCCGCCGCACGTGTGGAGAGGGGTTTCACCGTCGCTTGGTGCACAGGTTGCGCCGGTTGGTTCGAGATGACCTGGTCTATGGTTTCGCCTTCCTCTGCCCTCGGTGACCACGCGGGAAACTATGGCGTGGGCCGCCAGGCGGGAAACTATAGCGTAGCGACTCGAAAGTGGAGCAGTGAAAGGCGCGTTCTATGTAGATCGACCGTGCTGTAATCGATGGGGGTCAGGAGCCTCTCGGTGCTAGACCGGAGCGAAGAGAGCTCTAGTAGAGTTGAGAGCTTTTCCTTTTCTTCTTCTTCTTCTAGTTGCTGCGACTGTATTGCGTTTTGATTTCCAATGACTATTCGAACCACAAGGCCGCTTAATATAGCGCGAGGTTGGTTCGCAAGCGCCAGTGATTCGTGCGAGTTTGTGGCGTTTCGACCAATCAGAGTGCGCGAGAGTGGGGAGATATACCCCATCGCCTCTACGCATATTGGCTAATAATCTATGCCCTGATTGGTCGCCCTATATGCTCAAAGTGAAAATTTCCTATTATCTATTTTGTCTTAAATACCTATTTATTTTCCTTTTTCTTAGGACTATACTATATCTATTATGCAATTATTTGCCTATCCCTAATTGTTCCCTAAATCTATCGGCTCCTGACCCTACCATTGAAAAGACAGCACGGGGCATTCTTTATTTACGAATCAACAAAAATATAAAAAGGTACAAACTTATAAACTATAAAACAAGTGTAAAAACTATAAATAAGTATCAAATTATCATGTAAAAACTATATCTATGTATAGCTAAGCTATCTATGACTATGTAAAAGCTATATCTATTTACTATAATGGGTCAATGTTCCCTATAACTATATCTATCTATAACTATAACCTAACCGTCGGGAACAGAAAGGGATCGTCACCGTATCGCCTTTCGCCTCGCCGTCAACCACTGCAAATGTTGTTTGAGTGAGTCCTCCTTAGGATAGATCCTTATAGTTGATATGTGTGCTGTGACCTTTACTCCAACGATCCCAAAAATTTTGGTGAAGCTGCTCAATACGTTGGAATCTCGTTAAAAGAGCGGCATCAGACTGATCCTGGTACAATGTGGTAACGAAGTAAGCGAAGCAGTTCGAACGTGCGTTCGAAAGTGAACTGGGCAATTTGTATTCAGACACAAATTGCACAGCATGCGGCGGCGAAGAGAATTAGTGCATGTAGGTACGATCAGAGTGCTTAGCGCGAGTTTTTTTAATCGCGTTAACGTAAACTCATATTCGTATAGTGCCAAAGCGCGCCACCTAGCTAGTTGTCTCTTTGTCACTCCTATAGAAATTGCAAACGCTCTCGCTATCGAAAGTGAATGAAAAAACTCTCACTTAGCACTCAGGAGATGTCCGTCATCAAAGGCAATGATCGGAGGGATCAGAGTGCGTATACTGAGTTTTTTCATTCACTTTCGATAGCGAGAGCGTTTGCGATTTGCATAGGAGTGACAAAGAGACAACTATGTGGCGAGCTTTGTCACTCCTGTACAAATTGCAAACGCTCTCGCTATCGAAAGTGAAGGAAAAAACTCAGTATAAGTATTCTGATGAAAGCAGTGTGAGCGGCCGTGAGTTCAGGATTGTTTCGATTTGTATTAACGTAAGTAAGATTATAATATCCCATCACTCTACTAAGCAAATGATGTATGGTCGATTTCACTCCTGCCTCCCAGAGACCACTAAAGTGAGGGGTATCTGAAATAAAGTGGTTTGCACCGATTTGCATCGCGGCTTGCACCGATTTGGCACTATCGTTCGGTTAGACTGTCGCACTACTCTCGCGTCCGCTGACGCTAAATTGGTTTAACGATGTTAACTATGTAGGTACCTACCCGAATTATGAAAGTTAATTTAACTTTACGTTTAATTTCCTTTTCGGTGGAGACCAGAACGAATTACAATTCAAAATCGACTTTGTCAGTCTCAGAACTTCTTTTTCATAGCCTTGACAACATAAGGAGCACCGTAATTTCTTCTCGAATACTTTGTTATTGTGAGTATTATTCTTTTATGCAGAACGTAATAATTTAAAGAACATGTAACTACCTACATAATTTTTATTTTCTCTTCCAGGTTGCAACGTGAAAGACTATGACGATATTATCTTTAACTTACACAGATTGCGGAAAATTGTACTAAACCCCTTAATTAAGAGGAGCCAACGCTATCACAGCTAAAAGCCTGTACTACGTCTTCCTCGGTACGGATGCGGTGCTTTGGCTGGTCAGGTTCACGACGCGCATTAACAAAGGTTTGTGTGGACCAGAAAAGGGCGGACCTTTTCTGGTCCACACAAACCTCCAGCCCTGGCGGCAGCCAGCCTCCCGTGCCAAGTAAAATAGGCGTCTGTTTGTCTTCGACAGCCTTTCGTTGGCATAGCAGACCTGCGCGCCATGGGTAAGTCTTCAGTGGTTGCGCCACGACGAACACCCCGCAGCAGTGTGCTTAGTGCGAGTTTTTTTAACTACTCGATCGCGTTAACGTAAACTCATATTCTATAGGAGTGACAAAGCGCGCCACCTAGTTGTCTCTCTGTCACTCCTATACAAATTGCAAACGCTCTCGCTATCGAAAGTGAATGAAAAAACTCGCACTAAGGGCCCAGGTCGTCCCGCAGGCAGCGCCGTATGAGGCGGACGACGTGAGCACGGGGACTCCCCGCGCCGCCCGGTCCCACCGCGCCGACTTCGCCCCCACGCCTGAAGCCGGGTCCGCTGCGCCATGTTACGCGTGTTACAAAAAATGTAACACGTTATTAAAACAAAAATGGGGAGTGGTATTAACACTTTACGTGTTAAGTAACACGTAACGTAACGTTATGTAACACGTAACGTGTTACACCATGCCCCATTTTTATTATAATTACGTGTTACGTTTTTTTGTAACACGCGTAACATGGCGCAGCGGACCCGGCTTGACCCTACCCGCATTTACGACATCGCGGTCGTCTAGGGACACACCCAGCTTCGTGCCTATCAACTTCACGATGTGGAGCGAGTTCTCATTCGCATCCTCCGGAATGTTTGTTATTTCTACATCATTGAATAGCAAGTCCTACGATCATTCATCTCCGGTTTTAGTTCGACGAAGGCATTTTCAAGTTCCGAAATATACTTACGGGTTTTTGGTGGTCGATGATTTTTTTTATCGTTCGGTCTATTGACCGATTCTTCTTTGGGTGGATTCTACTTTGGGCAGATTCTACTTTGGATAGATTCTACTTTTGACATTGGTCTTATTATTGTCCCTTTTCAAATTTCTGAAGAAAGAAAGGGTGTGTGGTACATTCCTGTTATGGTAGAGGGATAAAAAATCAATATTGCCAGTTATCTTAAATCATTCATTATTTATTCAAAGTAACCAAGAAATCAGAAATCAGAAATTTATTTCGACGTAAAGAATTTACATTCTGCTTGTTGAATGTCAATGTACATAAACTTATTATGTTAGCCGCTGCCTTAGGGCCGAATGTAGTGGAGAAAAAGGCAGCAAAAAAAACTCCACTCTGACCATCTTTTCTCAAAACATCTTAAATCTAATACAAAGTTTGGTATGCCATCTACTTAAGAAATTGTAACACCTCTAACTAACAATGATAAATTATTACGATGTCCATTTACCTACTATGAAACAATTAAAAATGTATTTCTAAAATAAAAATAAATAAACTCACGCCCGTTATCCCCGAGGGGGTAGCCAGAGGCACCAATCATTAGAACTGGGCCCACGTTTAAAAAAAAAGTTATTTCTCTTTTTTTAATAATAATAAAGTAAAATAATATGGTCAAATTTATATAATTTAATTTCTTGAAAAGTGGTTATTAAGTTTCATCAAAACATTTGAAGTATAATCTGCCCAAAGTAGAATCTGTTCAAAGCAGAATCTGTCAATAGTGGACCAAACGTCAAAACGAGCGCTAAAAGCCTCTACCAGTATGTTTGACCTCGCTAAGGCCGATTTTAAATAGCTCACATGCTCTCGAAAGCCCTGGATCTCTCCGCGAACCTGAGAAGCTCCTTCCGGAACAGCCGCATTTTCACGACGAGGTCAAGATTGAACTCCTCCGTCACGTTATTTGCCGTACTGTTTAAAGGGCCCTCAGGTTGCACGTCTAGGCTACAACCTTCATCCCTTACAACTGCACCAACAGTAGCATCTCCACCTGTTGAACCTGACCCCTTTTCCTCCTTGCATATAGGGCATAATCATGTTGGCAGAACCCGCATCGAATCGGGGGCATCCACACAGTTTCGATGGAAGGCCGCCAAGCATTTTATACAACCAACCCCATCGGCCAGGCCCAAGAAGCGGCCGCACGCCCGGCAATACGCTACCAATGTTGAATTGGCTTTTGTTATTCAATTAAAGATCAACGCACAGCAGCGATTGTAGTAGTAGGTAGGGTGAAAAAACAACCTTGTCGCCTTTGTTCTGATAGACCGAAACTAATCCGCTATAATTTCCCATACACACAACGAGCAGCCGAGATTATACTTGTTTTATTTCTTATCACTGTTCACGCAAACACCGTTTGTACTAAGTATTAGGCTCTGTTTATAGTTACCTATTTTATAGTGGCAATAATGTGTGTGCTCCGAGTGTGCTTGACATACGCTCCGTGACGTCACTCCAATCACTCCTGTATTTATGGAGGCCAGACAGCACTTTGGTGTGACGATCTGTTGGACGCGCGAGGGCACCATTCATGTGCCCAAAGAGCTTGCTACGGTGGACAACAAAGCTTCAGCGGCAGCCTCCGCTAAGGCTCACTGCGATTATATTTCTTGGTTGGTTCTTACTTACTGCGCTTCGGGTCGCTGAGCCAGTCTCGAAGTCTCTGCGATGTTTGGGGCGACCCACCGATCTTTGGCCGCTTAGTAGCCCCGAGAATGCTCTCTTCACCTCATAATTCCTTAATACGTGACCGAACCAACGCCATCGGTGAGATTTCGTTTCTCTTTTTCACATCATCCAAAACGTAACGACACCTGATGGTGGGGTATCTACAGCTATATCTTGGATTATGCCACATATTTATTCATCCTCAGGCTATATCAGTCCACTGCTGGACATAGCCCTCCCCTAATGAGCGCCATGGCGTAGTGTAGGACGCCCTCTAACCAGGTGGGATGACGACCTGCGAAGAACTGCAGGCAGATGCTGGATGCGGCAAGCTGAAGACAGGGCGCTATGGCGCTCATTAGGGGAGGGCTATGTCCAGCAGTGGACATATTTTATTATGGTCGTGCAATAAATTGTTGTCTATCCTCTCTAACCGACAGGCGGCAGACCGTGACCGCGACTCCGTGCTGGCTAGAAGTGCAACTGCTCTGGCCTAAGCAGTGCCTGAGTCGACTCCTCACCCAAATGGATTCCTCGGCGGCCCCCGACAACTCCGTGTGCACAGGTCAGTGTCTTGTGCAGCTTACACCAGTTGGATCCATAGACTCGCCAATTTGGAAGTCTATAGACTCACGATGTACGAGCAGAGGAGAGCGTGCGCAACTCAACTCTGTCGCACAGTAGATGTTGTAGGAGGGCGGTGGTGGTTGAAGGAAGTAGAATATTGATGTTAGGTTTTCATGTTTTATTTCTCACCGTGCACAGTTACATGTTTGTTGTTAATGAGGCGCAGGCAGCAAGGCCCGTGAGCTCGACTGTGCGCGGTGCACAGTCAGCGATACGGCGACCTAGAAAGATGTACGGTGCTGGCCCGTACACACGAATTTGAAAGCTCTAAAACGCACCAATCGTTCCCGAGAGCTAAAGCTCGACGAAAGACAATATTAAAGCTGCTTGTGTCGATTAATAATAGTAAGTATTTTTATTTTCCAGCTGTGATCGAGGTGGACTGAAGAGATGGTGGGAAAAAACAAATCTATTATATTACATACCTTCATAAGATACAGATACATATAAAACATAGTAAATAGCATATAACGGAAAATTCTACTGTAGGTGAAACCACCGTGTTAAGATAACCTTTTGTGCCGAGCCCAAAATCAAAGACATAAAATGATATAAAAATATGTTTTAGGGCGAGTAGTTGAGTACAATAGGATGTCGTCAAACACATTTTAATATATATTAAAGAAAGTTAAAGATCGACTTCTTAAGAATTGGTGTAGCAGGCATAATCAACATGTTTACCTGGAAAACACTTCCTCCTTCAGAATATTCAGACACTTATTCGTAAATTTTCTTTTGGCGTGATATAATATATCATACTGGTTCTATCCCACAAAGCCGTTTTTCTAAGAACCATGGCTATCAAAATTTTGCTATTACCTCCATCTTCAAATCGCATGTGTGAAAATTTTTCGATTTTGAAATGGAGGTACAGTCACCAGCATAAATATATGACGGTGGGCAGTAGTGCCAAAATATCTGATTCACCATTGAAATCATAAGAATATGATGACACTCTGCCGGTAAAAATATGTGATGCTTTGTGGGCGGTATAAATATCGCATCTCACTAATTGCATAAATATCTGACCATGTCGCTTAAAAATATGTAATCACTGCTAAAATCAAAATGATGTGACTGCTCTTGCTGGAATATTTATCTATTCATTAGGAAGGAATAAATGTCGAATAATGGCAGGCGTCATAAATATGTGTAACATAAAACACAAGCAAAAATATTCCATCGATTTGTCATTTCATATTAGTGCGTGTTGTTCAGTGTCCGTGTAGGTACCGATATCTTTTTTTTTAATCGGGGTTAATTACTGAGATGATATTTATGTTAACCTCCTTGCACGCAAAACTTTACTGACATCGTAAAAAAACATTTTATCCGTCAAGTCTGTCACAATAAAACAAACATAATATTTTATACCTACACCATTTCATAATTCGAGTCAGTAAGATGATAATTAGAACTGTCATGTTTTGAACCCATGTCTAGGTGTCATACCGACCAAGTGCGAGTCGGACTCGCGCACGGAGGGTTCCGTACCATTATACAATAGGAAAAAAATCACGTTTGTTGTATGTTTTGTAATATTTTCTAAAAAATATAATTACTCAGTATCTGCAGAGTTTGATTACAATACAATTGTAATATAATGCAGCATGTAGGACCACTCAGTGCAGGGGAGAAACTGACCAACTTTTTGGTTAGTCATATTTTCTTATCCAGAAGAAAATAGGTATCATTGGGAGTCAAGGTTTTAAATAGAGACGTGATTTGGATTGAGCAAGAATTTTGATAGGTATATTTTCCAAGACAAGACAGAAACCAGCCGGGTAGCTCGTTTTTGTGACAAAGTCACATATTTTTGCTTGTGTTTAAGTTACACATATTTATTATGCCTGCCATCATTCGATATTTATTCCTTCACAGTGAATAGATATACATTCCAGCAAGAGCAGACACATTATTTTGATTTTAGCAGTGATCAAATATTTTTAAGCGACCTGGTCCGATATTTAATTAGTGAAATACTTAATATTTATACCGCCCACAAAGCATCACATATTTTTACCGGCAAAGTGTCATCATATTCTTACGATCTCAATGGTGAATCAGATATTTTTGCACTACTGCCCACCGTCATATATTTATGCTGGTGACTGTACACACTACACAGGCAGAGTTCGACCGGCATGATCAGGTAATACGTACCTACTTTTACCTGCATACCAATACCGATCAGTACGGATCCGTACGGTCTTGCCGGTACGGATTACCTGTTTCCTTATAACCGCACCCAATCACAATACGGGACGGTGTAGTTCTGGAAATTACCTAACCAAATGGTGTGAATTTCTATAGCAGGTTCTTATCAAAGTTTTAAAATAAATAGATGACCGTGTAACTACTTACTCAGTGAACTGTCAAATTTGACAAGCTGTTTTAACAAAAAATATTACATAGGTAATATAGCGCTTGAGACGATAAATTGGGACTATGATTTAAAAATGGACTAAAACTTTTGCTTCAGTTGTTAATTACAATCAGCCACTGAATATTGAAGTAGTATTTTACGAAAAGTTAAAGTAAAATAACATCAGCGTTGTTGTCAGCAGTCATAGCTAGTATGAGCTCATTGGTTTTGGACTTTACTTCAAAGCGATAAGATTCAATATGGTGGCAACTTTTATGCCGATATCCGGTAAAGGGTTAATATGGTGGCTAATAGTCTTTAAAAATATTTTTTACAAAGTTTTATAAAAATTTAAAATAAAATTTAAACTAAATTTAAACGGCGAACTTAATGCTAAAGCATTAGCTTTCAGCTAACCAGGAGATTTTAAAAAGGGTAGTGCTTATAAACCTAAAATAACAAAACATAATAATAACACACTTATATCTTATACTTATGCCCATTTTCACTAAACTTAGGTATAGCCTAAATCTGATGCGCAACCATTTAGTAGTCAACTAGTGAAAAAAATCGTTTCACTAACTTTAGTTGTCACCTAAATTGCTTAGGCAACAACTAAAGATAAACTACCTATGACCGGCCGCCTAAGCGATTAGGCGTCACCTAACCTCTTTGAAAAAAATAACAACAATAGGTAATTTTTAATTTTGTAGTTTACTAATATTTTAAACAATAGTTTAATTTTGAAATGGAGGAAGTTTTTGAGCTGTTTGACATGCTGGATCGTTTAGATGATGGAGTTGTTAGGAGACCTCGCATCATACGGGAGAGGATAGACAACTTTTCGAACTTAGATGAAGAAGATTTTTTTCGGAGATATCGGATGACCAAAGCCACTACCTTGTTTGTGCTGGAGCTGATAGAAACGGACCTGGAGTTTGACACTGATAGGTAACTACCCTACCTACACCTTAATCAAACTATGAATACTGAACTATAATAAGGAAGTTTTATATAAATGTAAGCACCAATTGAATGCATTATTTAATTTTTTCTTCTTCAGTGAAATTTGCACTTCTGTGCCTGAGAGCACCTCCTGGCATTATAAGACAGTATTGTTTAAACAATACGAACGTTTAAAGTAAAGAAATGCAAAATTACTACGATTATGTCAAAATAATAAACTGCTAATTCGTTATTTCGAGGTTATTGTTTTTTTTTTTTTCTATGCATCCATAAAATATCAGTGAAAAGTCAGAGAATAATGGTTTTTTTTATGTCAAAATGTAAAAACCATCGACAAATTTTATCTAACTAGGCGCTGCCTATATTAGGCATTGCCCAAGAAAAAAACGTTGGTGAAAAAGAAAATCCTTTTAGGTATTGCCTAAGTTTAGGTGATAACTAGTTAGGCGATTCCTTTTGTCAGTTTAGTGAAAATGGGCATTAGACTTATATCTTAGATAGGTTTTTATCTTAACTTTCGTTTCAAGTTTGATTTTTCGGTTCGGTTTCGGTTAAGTCTAGTCTCTCAATAAAAACTAAGCCACGTTAATTTAGTTTTCAAAACTTTAATTTTTTTGAAATTTTATAGGCAACTGTGCGAAGTTGTAACTTTAAAATTAATTAATGTTTGATTTTTTTTTAAGTTATATCTTCTTATACTTAGGGTCTGTTTCACAATCTGCGGATAAAGTTACGAATGATCAATCCGCAACCAGGGTTGCCGTTTGTTCTAAATTTGAAGCCATAAGCGTACATATTTTTTTTTATTAACACACGCAATATAGGAAAATTTATTTAAATTTAGAACAAACGGCAGCCCTGGTTGCGGATAACTTATCTGGAACTTTATTTGAACATTGTAAAACAGGGGCTTAGACTTATATCTTCGACTTATAGGTTTATAACTTAACTTTCGTTTCAAGTTCGATTTTTCGGTTAAGTGTAGTCTCTCTATTACGCGTTTGAAAATAAATAATCTGCATTAATTCCGTCTATTGAGATGGAATGAATGAAGTTTAGTTTTATTCAACATCAATTTTTTTTAAGTTATACATGGTTACAGGGAAAGTCGTACACAATATTAAAGGAGGTCATTATTTAGGTCATTTCTGATGGATTTTATTCTATTATATAGGGTCCGAAAATTAACCGTTATGGAGATATTGACTGTTGAAGATTTTTAAAAAATATCAAATTTTTTTGGCTTCTTGATGGATTGTTTCTCAGAATAGAGCTCACAAAGTGTTTTTTTTTAATGTATTTAGTTAAAAAGCATGTCAATTGATAAAAAAATATCAGCAAAAGCTGCACCTACCACTAACAGCTTTAAAAAAACTGCTCGACAACGGTTAGAATTAAATATTTTTTTCTAAATATTTTTCACATTGAAGCTCTTAAAAAATATTTACGTATGGAACTTACTCTGCAAATAATTTTAAAAACTTCTACGACTCTTTAACTATTCAAAAAGGTATAACATTTAATAGGTATCTGCATGAAATTTTAAAATAATGTTATTTGAGTAGGATCTAGTGGTAGTACCGACATAACTGAACTTCGATACAAAAAAATCTTTTTACTTCCTGGCACCTTTAAACTATGTAAAAAGGTCAGATAGGCTTTTTTGTGGTCTGGAGACATGCTGTCTCAGGTGTTCAGTATTTCTTTCACCTACCTATTTCAGTATTTCTTTTTTAGAATATTCTATCTATCTATTATTTTTGTGTTGGTCTGCTCGTGTGATTCTTCCGTGATAGATGTGTTAATACGTGCTCTGCAAATTATTTGCGTTTTAGAAACTTCTACGTCTCTTTAGGTATTAAAAAACGTATATCACTTGCTATTACATCGAAAAAATGTTAGCCAAGTGTCACTTAAGGTAAATTTTTAGTTGAGGTAAATACGTGCTCTTTGATAATTTCCCGTAAAACGCGACTTAGTTTGGATTTTGGTATTTATTCATCTTCATTGTGTGACTTGGCTTGGAATTTGAACTGATACATCTCCGTTTTTAACATGGTTGCCTCTATTTCTAATACAAATTCTCATTCTTTTTTTTTAATTACTCTTCACTACAGAAGTTCGCAGGTTTCTCCTTATTTTCACAGCCGTTTCCGCAAATATTCTCTGTCTCAGACATTTTCAATTGGCGTCATTTTGTTTTAAATTATGTTTTTAATATGATCTCATACATAAAAATCCATTGGCGTTAGATCAGGGCTCCTAGCCGGCCATGCAATGGGACCGTCTTTTCCAATCCATTTGTTTGGGAAGTTCTCGTCCATACATGCTCCCGTGGTGCGCTGGGCAGCCGTCATGTAGAAAGAACATGTCTCGTCTCAATGCAATAGAAATGTCGTCCGTCAACAAGGGTAACTCCTCCCTCAAAAAGTTTTCATATGTGTCTCGCCATTTAAGTCACAGAATGAAAATGAATCAGTCCAAAATCCAAGCCAAGTCTCAGTATGAAGATGAATCAGTTCAAACAGAATGAAGATGAATTAATACAAAAATCCAAACTAAATCGCGTTTTACGGGACATTATCAAGGAGCACAACTAAAAATTTACCGTTTGCCATCTTAAGTGACACTTGGCTAACATTTTTTCGATATACGCAAGTGATATACGTTTTTTAATACCTTAAGAGACGTAGAAGTTTCTAAAACGCAAATAATTTGCAGAGCACGTATTAACACATCTACCACGGAAGAATCACACGAGCAGATCAACACAAAAATAATAGATAGATAGAATATTCTAAAAAAGAAATACTGAAATAGGTAGGTACCTGAACACCTGAGACAGCATGTCTCCAGACCACAAGAAAGCCTATCTGACCTTTTTACATAGTTTAAAGGTGGCAGGAAGTAAAAAGATTTTTTTTGTATCCAAGTTCAGTTATGTCGGTACTACCACTAGAGCCTACTCAAATAACATTATTTTAAAATTTCATGCTGATACCTATTAAATGTTATACCTTTTTGAATAGTTAAAGAGTCGTAGAAGTTTTTAAAATTATTTGCGGAATAAGTTCCATACGTAAAAATTTTTTTAAGAGCTTCAATATGAAAAATATTTAGAGAAAAAATATTTAATTCTAACCGTTGCCGAGCAGATTTTTAAAGCTGTTAGTAGTATGTGCAGCTTTTGCTAATATTTTTTTATCACTTGACATGCCTTTTAACTAAATACATTAAAAAAAAACACTTTACGAGCTCTATTCTGAGAAAAAGTCAATCAAAAAGCCAAAAAAATTTAATATTTTTTTAAAATTTTTAACAGTAAATATCTCTATAACGGCTAATTTTTCGGACCCTATATAATAGAATAAAGTCCATCAGAAATGACCTAAATAATGACCTCCTTTAATATTGTGTACGACTTTCCCTGTAACCCTGTATATCTATGCGAAGTTGTAATTTTGAAAAAAACCAATGTTTTGATTTTTTTTCAAGTTTATATCTTAGACTTATACATAGACTTTTAATTTCTTAAATTTATGTCTTATAGGTTTATATCTTAACATTCGTTTCAAGTCCGATTTTTTGGTTAAGTCTAGTCTCTTGATAATGCGTTTGAAAATTTCCCTGTTAGTCTCTCGATGAGACATTGGAAAAAAACTAAACTACGTTAATTTAGTTTTTTCACATAATTTTTTTTTAACTTTTATAGGTAACTATGCGAATATGAAACTTTAAAAAAAAATTAAGTCATATATTATACTTAGACTTATATCTTAGTTATATCATAGGTTTATATCTTAACTTTCGTTTAAAGTTCGATTTTTCGCTTAAGTCTAGTGCCACGACAACGTGTTTGAAAATTTTCCTGTTTAATCGAGTCTCTCGATAACACGTTTGAAAATAAACTAAACTACGTTAACTACGGAATTAATGTAGTTTAGTTTTTTCAACATCAATATTTTTTTTTAAGTTATACAGGAATATTTTTTCACCAGTACAATAAATCAAAATACGTAATACTAAGTCCAAAATACAAATACCAACATTTTTTGTTACTACCCCATTGGTACAAAAAAACAAAACTACCAATGTCTGAACTTATCCGCAAATCTTAAAGAAACGTGGACTCATTACGCATGAGTACAACTAAACGCACGAACTGGCAACTGCGCGCGGCTTGCGGCAAGGAAAAGAAACGGCGGCGGCGCTGCAGCCAGTAGGTAGGTATGACTTATGTATGACGTAGCAAAAAAAATCTTACTTGATACCAATTCTTCCTTCATACTTGCACATACTTCAGAATCGCTCGTAGCCTGGGCTGCCAGAGTGATCTTAAACGATCACTAAGGTTAAACAACATACGGCGCGTTCAGTCCATGGATGGGTCACCGTCTATGACTAACGCTAGTGGCATTTTTCCGAGCGCTTCCGTGCTTCGCAAGGCACGTTAAGCAGTTGGTGCCGGCTGCTGTCGATAGATGGCAGTCGTTAAGCCAAGTCAGAGGCCTTAGGGCGGCTTGAAAACTTCTGACAGTAAGACCAGCCACTAGTCTTACAAGCCTCCACCAATCCGGACTTGGCCCCCGTGGTGGAGTATGGCCTATACCTTCCTTAGGGAAGAGACCCGTGCCCCTCAGTGGGGACATAATGGGTTGACGATGATGATGATGACTTGCACGGGCTTAGGACCGTCACCGGTCACCGTAGAATGCTTGCACTGGTTAGTAGTGGTATGAATTTCCACACCACGTACTGGCTAACGCCGAAGTGTGCCGTGCATGCCGCGTCGTTGGTG
The DNA here is from genome assembly GCA_947310845.1 of Yponomeuta plumbellus. Taxonomy (NCBI): domain Eukaryota; kingdom Metazoa; phylum Arthropoda; class Insecta; order Lepidoptera; family Yponomeutidae; genus Yponomeuta; species Yponomeuta plumbellus. Next base: position 9,558,736 of record OX371218.1, read on the forward strand.
CTCCTTCTGGGGTCTTCCTCGAAGAACGCGAATATCTGTTCCTCGATCTCCACGGCCAAGGGAGGTCTCCCTCCTCGGCCTTGAGCGTGCGCTGGTGCAGTGAACTGTCTGTAGTCTATCAAATGCTGCGTCACTCTCATGAATGTCCTGGTGTTGAGTATTTGAGGTTCAATAAAACCGGCATTTATCAGGCGGGGCAAACTTTCTTCAGCGTATACCCGCCGAGCTGCAGCTGTATTTTCCTCACCGAGAAAGTAACAACGAACCATTTCGTAATACTCGCGGTTTGTAAACATCGTGTTGCGCGCCTAATTTTCGACTGCAGAAAGTGCGGAAACGGCGCACGTGCTCTCACCTAGGTCAATGCGCGCGGACTGACCGGCCAAATCGTGCGCCGGCCAGCCCGCCGCCCGCTCACTTACCCCACCCCGCCGCCCTCTGCCTCGCACCGCGATGACGTCTTGTATGGGCGCCCATGAGTTACAAATTGGATGAAGGATAAATGAATGAAAATTAAAAAAATATATGGTAATTTTATTCGATAAATGAAATCTATTATCGATACCAATGATATGGTAAAATTTATTGTACCGGTGAAAAAATCAGGCTGTATAACTATGCAAAGTTGTAATCTCGAAAAAACCAATTTTTTCAATTCTTTTTAAGTTATAACTTATATCTTATACTTAATCTTAGATTTAAATCATCGACTTATTTCTTAAATTTATATCTTATAGGTTTATATCTTAACATTCGTTTCAAGTCCGATTTTTTGGTTAAGTCTAGTCTCTTGATAATGCGTTTGAAAGGAGAATGGCAGGCTTCAGTGGAAGTCTAGTAGACCTACAAAAAGTCGTGTTGAAACATGAAATATTTACATTTAATAGATCATTGTATTAGAACTTGTTGCATTAATTTTCTTTTTTTTATAAAGTTCGGAGTCATAAGTTAAGGTTGTTTTTTTAAGAAGTTTGGAGGTTATGTTACGACCCCGTTTGCTTGACTGTTAGAGATAAATACAGATCTGATCTACATCTAGTACAAAAACATATGGATAGCGGCGCCTTTTCAATCATCTACACTCTTAAAATAACGTCATCCAAGAAGTTAGCTGGTCGCGTCACTCCCTCATGGAGAGCATAGCCCAGGTACCAGATGATACTCATCACATGGGAGCAACACCCCACAGTTCTCAGCCCTACAATGCAGTTGCAACAATAACTTATTATTGCTTCTCTGCCACGATTACCTCTTTCAGTTACAATAAAAACAAAGTATGTTTTTCCTGAAGAGTGACGAGACTTAAGTTCAATGAAATTCTTTTAGGATTCTGCCAATGTCATGTTTGTTGTGGAGATGGCAAGTATCTTCTTTTTTTTTTTTTGCCCGAAGCAGTTCCACATAACACCTAAAGATCGTTTCACCAAACAACTCACACGGTAAGATCCTTAATAATATAACAATAAAAGCTAAAATTCATTAACTCATGGGACTTCTTTCGTGAAACGAACTCTTTTGATTTTCACTTTGACATGACAGTTGTTTTTTTCTTGGCTTGCAAGCATAGATTATTCTGAGCTTGCAAAATAAAACAATCGATGGCGTTCCGTTTCTGTTTCAAAATTGCGTTTTATTTCATTATTTTCTTATTTTCTTCCCCCTACTTAAAAAAAATATTTGAATAACTGAAAAAAAAGCCAGTTGCGAAATACTAAAGTTGGGAAAATATAATCCCAAAACATTATTTTAATAGGGCGGTACACCATTTGCCGTTGTCCTTTCTCAGTTAGTCTCTCGATGAGACATTTGAAAAAAATACTAAACCACGTTAAGTTAGTTTTTTCACACCATTTTTTTTAAGTTTTATCGTTAACTATGCGAATCTGTAACTTTAAAAAAATTAAGTCATATATTATACTAAAACTTATATCTCAGATCCCTCCGGTCTGTTAGGACTGATTCCTATCTTGTACTGATCTCATATGAACAAATATCAAAATCACCTTTTCCCAAAATGACTGATTTTCTAAATGTCTTTGTTTGAGAACGCCGGAAATTAAATTGTCAAATTCATGTACCTACCTACAGTAACACTTTATTTTTCAATCTTTAAATTATTGTCTCTTTTAAAAACATAAAAATACCTATTATTCTTAAACAAAGCCAATAGTAGATTTGTGCATTCTTTTTCATCAAGCGTTGTTGGTTTCGCGGTGGTTCGTGCTCCGCCTAAGGTCAAACAAAAACCTCAAAATATCTTAAAAATCAGGCATGTAGGTTTTTGCTTAGACATTGTTTTTGATTGACTATCACGAATGTACATTTTCTGTAAGACAATACGAGTTTCCGGCGTTTTAAATAAAGACATTTAGAAAATCAGTCAAAAGTAGATTTTTATATTTGTTCAATATGAGATCTGTACAATATAGGAATCAGTCCTAATAGACCGGAGGCTCTTAGACTTATATCTTAGATATCTTATAGGTTAATAATATCTTAACTTTCGTTTCAAGTTCGATTTTTCAGTTAAGTCTAGTCTCGATAAGGCGTCTGAAACTTTTCCCAGTCTCTCGATAACATGAATTTGAGTCGACCTAATTAGGTATACTTACCTACTTTACACGAAGGTAGGTAAGTTTCGAGTTTTCACTAAATTAATACAGACACCTACTTATTTGGAAAATTTTAAATGTGTATAATGGAATATTTTAAAATGTTTACAAGGCTACAGATATGTATTTACTAATTATGTCGTTATGTTTTTTGTAAATTCAAAAGCCCAAGAGTATCTTAAAAAACTCAAAAAACTGTTTATTACTAGTATGCTTAACAATATCTCATAAACTAATAAAAATATCAATAAACGGGTTATTGATCCAGATAGATAACGCTGACGCAACTCAGAATATGTACCTAACTCATTTTCGCAAAAAATGTCGCATGCGTTGGTTATCGTTAGAACGGCAGAATAATTCCTGATTAGGGTAAACTATAGTATTGCTGGCACCCACCTAGTCATTGGCACAGTGAGTTTTACACACAAATATTAAGAATTAAAATTGCTTAAAGGGCATTTTGGTAGGTTTTTATAATTAGCATTTTTAAGTACAAAACATACATACAAATTATAAGTGCCAATGACTGATATTATTAATGACAATGTTTGTACCTGTAATGCCAATGACTGTAGTTTTGGAGACATTTTCAAATTATTATTATTTTTCTTAAATAAACATAAACATAAACATTTACATACAGACAACAACAAGACAACAAGCAAGAATTATTTTTTATTTCCAACCTATACTCATATTCTAACTAATAAAAATGGTTAATAGTGATTGAATATGAAATTGAATGCTTAGGACGCAAATTAAGTCAAGGTTTTGCTTAAGGTGCCAATCAATGTATAGTTTACCCTATATTGTAAAATTATTAACAACGCCATCTAGACAGACAATGGCTACGCTTCTTAACCTTCTCTAACAAGCCACACAGTGATTATCTCTAGAGTAATCCCCAAATTGAATCGCTCGTAGCCCCGGCCGCCTGCGCGATCTTAAACGATCACGAAGATTAAGCAACATAGGGCGCGTACAGTGCATGGATGGGTGACCGTCTATAACTAACGCTAGTGGCATTTTTCCGAGCGGTTCCGTGATTCGCAAGGCACGTTAAGCAGTTGGTGCCGGCTGCCGTCGATAGATGGCAGTCGTTAAGCCAAGTCAGAGGCCTTAGGGCGGCTTGGAAACTTCTGACAGTAAGACCAGCCACTAGTCTTACAAGCCTCCACCAATCCAGACTTGGCCCCCGTGGTGGAGTATGGCCTATACCTTTCTCAGGGAGAAGACCTGTGCCCCTCGGTGGGGACATAATGGGTTGATGATGATGAATGCTTAAATGGTTCGAGCCTTTCTGTCTAGGTGGCGCGATATCGTATATTAGTCCCTATACCAACATAATATCGCACACTTGCAAGAACAACGTGTTGTTTCGAAACCCTTGCGTTACATGGGAGCATTTTTTTAAGGTTTCAAAGTAATGGCCGAAAGAGATAGCGCTATAACGTGATGCAGTGTCTCTCATTGCTCATTATTCCGACGTTTTCGGAATAAATAAAATCGCGTTAAAAAACATAAATTTCTATGAATAAAAAATGGTTTTCTTCGAAATATCACGTTGTTCTTGCAAGGGTGCGATATAGAAGCAAAATGGAACCCCGTATAGCTCTCTTGTTCCGGATCGGTTTTCATGAAGAATATTCGAAGCATCTGCCTACCTACTCAGCCCGTCACTGAAGATTCCAGGAAGACCCGCGAGATCCATAGTATCCATTATATGAAGCGGCCCGGGCGTCTCCGCTCTCCACACATTCTCACAAACAGCGAAAGAGCGTCCCGTCCGCTTCAAATGCACCATTACAAGTAAAACGTAGTGATTATATACTCTTTGATTACAAGTGAACACGTTGAAACTCGTCCGAGCGGCCGGGCCACGTGACTCGAAGGCGCGACCGCGCCGGTATTAAATAAATCGTTACACACAATTTGCTTGTAATTTCGTGGTGTAGCGGCCGGGCCGCTCGGTCGCGCGGACGCACATAATTAGAGCTTAATCACGGTGAGCAGAGACTGAGCGAAACCTGGGGTGCAATTACGTAAGACTCCACTGTATGGAGTTGTCTGATTTAGCCCTTTTGTTCCCGGTATGTCACACCACCTTATGTCACACTGTTACATTGTGCGATATTTTTTTTCAATAGGTATCTCATACTCCTACTCCGAACTGTCATATACGTTCTTATTTTGACTCTTTCGAGGTGTCCAAATGCTTAACCCGATAGAGTGGAAAGTTACGTAATATAAGGGCTGGTCGGAATCTTCCGACGAAAAATCAAGTACCTAAGCGTATCCGGGGAACAATATACATTGTGTAGTGCTTAAGAAAGTTTTATGTTGTGAAATGTTACATACAAAATGTATGTTTAGCTAAATAACCAACAAATGCTGTAGCTTGTGTTTAGTTGTGTCAGAGTTCGTTCTGCCTCTGGAGTTTAGATTCTCAATGCCATGAATATACGCATTTATGTAACTCCGTTTGGGCCACCCGCTTAACCGCAATTCGGCTGAGCGGCGGTTAACTACGCGGTGACAGCGGGCTGTGACTAAGAACCCGAATGAAGTTTATACAAAAGTACATTTAGAATTAATTTATGTGAATTATTTTAAAACACAATTGAGGCCATGAGAGCCAAAGCGCCCTAACTTCTTAAAAAAGTCAAAAAGAAAACATTGAGCCCTAATTTAAAATAATTGTAACTGGTAAATTAATTTATTTAATTATTTTTGGCTGTTGCACTTTTTAAGTAATCTTTTCTAGTAAGGCATCTTATTCATTAATTTATTTTCAGGCTCTCTTGGCCTCAATTATACTTATAAGTTTTCATCGGAATCCGAAACTGTGAAAATGGCGGTTTGACATCTTATGTATGAAAATTATGTCAAACCGCTATTTTCATTCCTCGGATAAAAGTTATTTGACCATTGAAAAATCAGCCCTAAGTGTTTTATGAAATCAGAATGTCGTTTGAAAGATCATTATTAAATGTTTGATTGTCTATTTGTTTCTATGTACCTAGCTACCTATTCTTATTTTCAGACGCTACTTTCACGAAACCTTTACAAGAAATTGCCTTAAAAATAACCCGACACCACAATTTTAACCGCAAATCCATCACACACGTATCACGTTATTATTCGGCTCCCACTTGTAATTAAGAGGTTTTCTCGACTGAATCATGCTCGGCAGCGCTTCCATAGACGAATAGCCAGCCACAGAGGAACAGCTCATAGATTCATCTGATCTCCTGACCCTAGGGTCCGTTCGATTCAATGTGTGTGTGGCAGGTATCCTATGTACCGCTGACAAACTTGCGACGCGACTGTCGACCTCAATCTTCCCGTCAGCCGACGACATATTGCTGTGAATCTTAGAATTTATAATCCCGGCGCAGCTGTGGAATTTCGAGAACTTATCCGCGCTCCTGTGTTCCAAATCCACGTGCAGACTCAACTGGCGTCTGTTGGCGAACGTTTCGCCGCAGATCTTGCATTTGTTGGTAGGGGCGGACTTCTTCGCGAAGGTGAAGTCGGTGCCTTCGCTGCATGTCCTGTCTAGCTGCGACTGGCACGTGTTTGTGCAGCTTATAGTTTTCTTCCCGGACACTGCGCCGTCTTTCGTCTTGCCCAGTGTCGTCTCGGAGCACTGGCATTTTCTCATTTCGGTCACCAGGTCTGAATCGACGATTTTGTCAAAGAACGACACGATTTTCTTCAATTTCGCTTGTTGCAAAACAGTGTCTTTCCGCTTTTGGGTATCTGATGGTTTGTCCTCTTTTGGACTTGTTTTAGTAGGCAACACAGGCGGCGATACGGCGGGCATCGCGTTGAGTTTGCTAATGCCAATATGTTCGTTTTCGTGTACGAATTTGTCGTGTTCGTTTTCGAAGCCTTCGTGGCAGTAGTGGCACACGTATTTGCGTTCTTTGAAGTGGCAAAGGTTCAAATGGTCATTGTAGTTTATTATGCCTGGAATAAAGTACAATCGTAGATTAGAGCCACATAAAAAAGAAAACCCCCCTGACTACGTCCTCCCGGACGGAGGTCCATGGGAACACCGAAAACCATGTGGATGGTCGTAGTGAAGGAAAACCGCTTAAAGTGAGATGCTAGGTACTGAAGAAGAAACCGGGAACAGGACGAAGTGGACGGAGAAGATAAGGAACGCTGACTCCGCCATCGTGTGGTATTAAAAGCCAGGAAGACAGAGAGAGAGATGGCATATTATAGCCACATTAAGACCGTTTTTAATTCGATGTAAAAAAACAACGCTGTGTTCCCACTATATAATAATAAATATATAATAATAATAATAAATCGTTTATTTCAGGCTTTGCCCATATAAAAGTTAGTACATTTAGAATAATAATGATATCACAAGTTAGTATTAGGTACTAGGTATTAGGTATATAGCGATACCTTAATTCGCAAACCAGCCAACTCCATAATTATACGATTTCTGTGGCGCAGCGGTTAGCGCATCTGACTACCTAGCGAGAGGTCCCGGGTTCGAATCCCGGCTGGGGACAAAAAAAAGAACCCAGGTCTTGGATGTTTACATGTTTGTGACTAGTGTGGGGCCAGAAGCAATGTATGTGCCTGTATGTAAATGTAATGTTATGTCATTCTAACTCAAATGGAGTTGGCTGGTTTGCGAATTAAGGTATCGTAGGTAGGTTTACTCACTAGCAACACTCAGACGTTGACAGCCTTTGGCTTGATATTGATTGTCAACGTGACTGTTGTTTTTTCCTTGAATTAAAAAACATACCTACCTACTATAGATACGACTAAAGCTGGCTTCCCACGGTCCGCGATATCGCGGACGGACGCGGACCAGCTCGAACGACACACCGTGGGAAAGGTCTTGGTCCGCGGTAGCACAGACAGACGACAGGTCAGTTGGAAGAGCCTCTCGTGGTGCGTGGCTGTCCGTGGTTGTCGGCCATCCGCGTCCGTCCGCGACATCGCGGACCGTGGGAAGCCAGCCTTAGGCTGACCGTGGGAAGCCAGCCTTAGGCTGACTTCCCACGGTGTGCGATTTTGCCGACGGCCGACGATCACGAACAGCCGTGCACCACGCACGTGGCTCTTTCCACGGTGCGCGATTCTGCGGATATCGATACGACCACCTAGGTACCCACGACCGGTACGGCGCACCGCCACAGACGACTGTGCTACCGCGGACCGAGACCCTTCCCACGGTGTGTCGTGCGAGCTGGTCCGCGTCCGTCCGCGATATTGCTGACCATGGGAAGCCGACTTTACAAGGCAGTGCACCATAGCTTTATCAGGTCGTATAATACAGAGAAAAAGTGTTTCTTACCATAAAACATCATCCGGCACCCAAGTATCGGGCACTGGCGCGGCGTGGTATCCAATAGGCAGCTCCTCTGAACACACTGCACGTAGTCAAGTATGACTGGATCGTTCACATCCCTTATAGCACCCTCGGACTTAATCACTTTAGGCCGTCTAAATCTGCGGAACCTCAGCCCTCGCCGCTTCTTTCGTTCGTGGACGATATTATTCTCTGAAGCCGCGAGGATATGCCCGTTGGGTAACACGTAAGGTTTGTTTGGCCATTCTCTGCGGATCCCCAAAAGCCTCTGCAGAAATCCTTGGAAACGTGTGATGCGGCGCTTCTCTTTGTATTGGGGCTGGAATATGGGTGGCTTTTCGTTGAAAAGTAAGTAAGGGATGGGATGCTGGATTGGTTGGACTGCAGGCTCGGTTTCCTTAGTTGTCTGCGTGTGGTTGCACTCCTTTTGTAGCGCTGGGATGGGCTTTAAGTTTATAGTGGATCGGGAGTCCTGAGTCGAAGCGTTCATGGAACGGTTGTCGCTTTGGCCTTGACTAGAAAGGCAATGCTTCGCCGAAATGTAGTCTCTAGATATGGAGCAGAATGTCTCAGAATTCATGTCTGATACATCGCCGTGATTCGATTCGGACGCGCACACGAAACTATCCGTTCTCGAGCGCAAATAACGCTTCTTTTTCCTTGATCTTTTGGGAGTTTCTTCCACGTTCTGCAGTTGATTTTCAAAATGGTTCTGAGGCATCATGCCGACCATACTGGCGTCGTAGATCTGGAAGAGTTTCTTCAGGCATTTGTACTTCGCTTTGAGCACCTCGTGTTTCTTTTTCGGGACCCATTTTGTTGGTTTTTCCTCGTCGGTTTCTGGTATGCTGCTGAGGGCGGGCTGCGCTTTATACATTGGGAAAGTAGCGCACTTCGCTGTCACGCCAAAGACAATTTTCGCCAGTGCCACATACAAACCGTAATATTACCGTCGTAATTTTGTCGCATACCGTAACGCTTGGCCCGCAGTGGATTTATCGCCTAAATAGCGGTTCTACTGTCGGTTTCGCCTTGAAATAATGTTTGTCCCTGGTTAACATGTTGTAGTGACATTTTGACAGGATAATTTAGAATGACTGACGTGACCATGACTGACTGAGATTTTTGAATGTGGACTCCCTAGCGCTGTTATTTTTTTTCTTCCTAGGCCTGGTTTACATAAAATTTGCTTTATGGTACTGACACACGTGCTCATTAGTAGCACCATAGCACGAAAGCATGCTTATATTGAGCAAGTGCTTTACTCCTAATCTTTTCTGTATGTAGGCACATAGACATTCAACAAACAGAATGTAAAATTCTTTACGTTGAAATAAGTTTATGATTTCTTAAGACAGTAACACTGACAACAACAATGCAGTCTTAGGTTATGAAACCTCAAAAAAAAAAGACTGATACTCGTAGATTAAAGGTCACAGCACACATATCAACTCGGAAAGGGATCGTCACCATATCGCCTCGAGCCGTTCAGCATTGTTTGTATGGAACTCCCTACTGCAACGCACACTAATCGGAATCGTAACGTAATCGCCTCGCCTCGCAACTGGCTCCGAACCGCGATGCGGTGCGTGGTCAACTTGCAGTTCCCGCGCTTACGGCTCGTCGTCAGATTTCAGATTTCAGATTTCTTTATTGCAATAATCATGTGTCATTACAGTTCTTATATGTAATTCAACAGGTACATGACACCCTGTAAGGGCACTACAATATAACTTAACTAATTCCTTAATTGCTGACTTACAACTATCTATTACTAATATTATTTTAATTATATTTTTTCTTTTCTATTGTGTATTTTAACATTTATCATTGAAAAATTCTTGAAGAGAATAGTAACATTTGTGGCCTAAGTACTTATTAAGGGTTATTTTAAATAAATTATCGTCTTTTATATCTTGTATGTGATATGGTAGAGCATTGAAAACCTTTGCTGCCATTGAGTGGGGACCAGAGTTTACCATTTCTAGTTTAGCAGTCTTGGTGGCGAGGCGTTGTCGATGTCTAAGACCCTCAGGGCGAGTATGTTGTGAAAAAAGGGGCGTATTTTTCCTGACAAAGATGCTGATTTCTAAAATATAGAGAGCTGTCATAGTTAAAATGTTAAGTTCCACAAAATATCTTCTACAGCTCGTCATCGCGTCTATATTGGCCAGAATCCTAATACATTTTTTTTGTAATATAAAGACGTTTTTTGCGTCCGTGCTATTTCCCCAAAGAATTATACCATACCTAAGCCAGGCTTGTGCGTATGCATGATAAGCGCATGTTGCCGTCTTGAGGTCTGTGGTTTTTTTCAGCTCTGTTAGGGCATATATAAAGCTTGAGAGCTTGCCAGTTATCTTTAGAATGTGGCTTTTCCAATTTAAATTATTATCAATATTGATACCTAGGAGACAAGATGAGTCTACATTTTCTATTATAGTTCCGTTGAATTTATAGTTTATAATATCTAGGGGTCGTTTTTGGTAAGGTCTGAATTCTATTAATTTAGTTTTTTTAAAGTTAATTTCTAAGTTATGGTCATCTAACCAAGTTTTTATTCCATTTAGGTGTGAATTTAGGTCTATATTTAATTGCTCTACATTTTGACTAGGAAAAATCAGGGATATATCATCTGCAAATAGCGTACATGGTATATTAATAGTATTAGGAAGATCATTTATATATATTAAAAATAGCAAACATCCCAGCACGCTACCCTGTGGAATTGATTTGGTTAATTCTACCTCATTTGATCGTATTTTACCGATTCGCCCGGTAGTTGAGTTATAATGTTCTATATCAACATATTGTACTCGATTATGCAAGTACGATGAAAACCAGTTGAAAGCCATACCTCTCACTCCCACTCCATAGAGTTTTTTCAATAGAGCTCCGTATAAGACCCGATCATAAGCTTTACTCATATCCAAAAGAACTCCAACGGCATGTTTTTTATCGTTCAATATTTTTAAGATCTCGTTAACATATGTAATTACTGCAGATGTAGTCGATCGACCCTTGCGGAAACCATTCTGATTTTTATTAAAAATATTATATTTTTCGCAAAATTTGTAAATATGTTTGTACATAGCGGACTCTATTATTTTAGAAAAGGTGGGAAGAAGAGCAATCGGGCGATAATTATTACAATCGCTATGGCTGCCGCTCTTGTGCAAAGGTTTTACTATAGTTATTTTTAGTTTTTCTGGTACGACGCCTTGTGTAAAAGACTGGTTGATGATAAAAGACAAAGGTGGGGATAGTTCCAATGCACATTCCCTTATCAACGTTGGAGGTAACTCATCGAAACCACAACTTGTCTTGTTTTTCAGTTTACGTATTAATGAAGAAACTTCAGATGGTGTAGTTGGTTGAAGATATACTGAATTAAGCGTTGGAGATAGTATTGGGCGTCCCCTGGGTGGGTTTATACCAGGAGCGCCCACTGACGAGAAATATGTATTAAAATAATTGGCAATTACGAGGGGGTCATTGGTAGTTTTATTATTTATATTTAGTTGTACGTTTGTTCTTACTTTTTTCTTGGTTTTATTAGTTCGAATCTTAACTACTTGCCACACAGCTTTCATGACATTATTTGATTTTAATACTTTATTTTTAAAATGGATTTTCTTAGCATTTGCTACAGTCTTTTTCAAAAGTTTTTCATATTTTTTGTAATGATTGTGTAAGATTTTGTTGTCTGTTTGCGAGGTAAATATCTTTAAAAGCCGTTTATTTTTGCAAGATATTCGTAGCCCTTTGGTCAACCATGTATTTTTATGATCTTTTTTAATAGTAATTTTAGATTTTGGGATAGTCTTGTCTAAAATAATAGTGATTATTTCAAGGAATTTGTTATAGTTTTCATTTACAGATTCCGTTATATCAAAAATAGTGTTCCAGTTAACTTTTCTAACTTTTAATTTAAATTCTTGCATTTTACGTTTGCTAAAAATTCTTTCAAATGTAAACCATTGCTCTTTATTATCTTTCTTACTATAAGGTATGCTTATAAAAATTCCTTTGTGATCCGAAAAACCTAAATCTTTAACTTCTGCGGTAACTTTGACACTTGGATCATGTACGTTGTTGAAAGCTAGGTCAATGCAACTAGAGGTGTGTAGCGTTACTCTTGTTGGTTCGTTTACCAATTGTAAGAAGTTGAAGCTTTTCATTAAATTCAGTAGGTCTGTCGTTAGATTATTTTGTTCGAGAATATTTATATTAAAATCTCCGCCTATGATAATATTTTTAATTCTATCTTTGATCATTAATAATTGCAAGAGCTTTGAAAGCGATTCATAAAACATATCAGGTTGCCTCTTGCTATCCGGCCAATATAAAGCCACCAGAACCACATTTATTTTGGGCATCTCTATTGCACATATTTCAAAAATAAACTCTACAGCCAAATTTAAGATATCAGTTCGCTCCTTGCAGTATTCACCGTTTTTTAATAGAATGCATACTCCTCCACCCTGTCGCTCCGAGCGACAGAAACTACTGGCCAAATTAAAACCTTCAATACTTAGGAGGTCCTTTTTAGACGTTGTTATCCATGTTTCAGTAATACAAACTGCTTTAATATCCTTAATATGGTCTAGGGTAGCTTCCAATAAATGGCGTTTATTCTTTAAGCTACGCATATTTTGGTATAGTATGTTAAATTTTGACATTTTACTGGAATGAATTGACTCGAAAAAGCTCTACATTGGCGTCTAGATTTTCAGTCGGCACGATCTCGTTATTATTATACCAATTGTTTATGTCATCGATTTTCGTTTTTATATCAATGAATACCTGTTTCAATCCATTGTTATTCAAAACCCCGCTGTGAGGGTTAAACATGGTGTGATCGTAGTAGAGGTTCAAATTAGAGTCTAATATATATCCGTGTTCGTGCTTCATAATATCCACACATAGCAGTTTATTAAAAGCTTCTATTCTGGAGTTGAAGATATCAAAATTCCTATTTCCTTGCTTAAAGGTTGGCACGCATAACAACACATTTGTGTGAGTGACTTTAAGTAATATTTCTCTAATCGATAAAACTAGGTCGTGGTATTTTCCTGTATATTTAAAATCTTTACTTCCTATAAGAACGATGATGTAATCGTCGCTAGAAAAGTTTGCTACTTTTGACTCTACACCTTGCAGAAGCTGTACTATGCCTCTATTAGGCATGAGATAATGACATATTTCGTATGACTCTTCGAAAATCGATTGTGCGATTGCTAATGTTCTATTAAATCTATTTGTACTTATCAAACAAATCTTCTTTTTCTTCGCTCTTGCGTTTGATTCGGCTGGGAGGGGCGCTGATGGAGAGGACTCGTCGGATCTCTGTGTGGCGTTTTTGGGTACTTTTGGGCTGGATTTATTATCATGATGCGCCATTTCCACGCTGTCCGCTGACTGTATGGGTAGTGTTTTGAGTTTTTCCTCAGTATCGACCTTACTTTCTGCAGGGCTAATGCCAGATTTTGGCGTAGACTTAGTATCCTCCAACACGCTTTTCCTCTTAGAAATCATCCTCGATCTAGAAACAGAGGCGGGTGCTGCAACTTTTGGTGTAGAAGTGGTGATCTCGGAGCTTATTTTAAGTAAAAGAGCATTTCTTTTGGTGAGTTCTTGGATATCTAATTTTAAACTGGTGTTTTCTTCATTCAGCCTAATAATTTCCTCGTGAGCACTGTTTAGGTCCATAGTTAAATGTGCAATTTGTTCTTTCAGGTCTTGTACCAATGATTCGTTCAGCTGTGACGAAACAGCGTTTGGAAGGCTTTTTGCTGTATTATCAAGGAAGCTTGAACTTTCCAAATCATGAGATAAATCATTTAACGAATTACCTTTCCGCTGCTGGTTAGGTTGATCGGGACTTAGGCATTCTGCAGCGTTCGATTTTGAACTTGCCGGTGTCTGTTCGAGACTTAAAATCGCATTCTCTGTGCTTCTAGACTTTGACTTATTTATATCACCTGACTCTATGGGTTGGGTACTTTTTTTCTTTAAGTTTTTCCCACGACCCAACGTAATATTTGAACATAGATCGCATTTCCATTGCTTTTTAGTTGCGTACAATACGGAATACTTCGCAGAAGTTATGTTTAAGCACTGATAGTGATATTCTCTTCTACATACGGCACATTTGAGTAAATCACTGAGATTTATCAGTTTGCGACACACTTCGCACTTCATTTTAAAGCCCAGAAAAGAAAAAAAAAAAAAAAAAAAAAAAAAAAAAAAAGTACGTGGTATGTAGCAACTTTCCCGTCGATGGATTCGAACTCGTGCCTTATTGATCACGTAGTCACTCTTGGCCGTCGACACGTTATCCAACAAACCAACGTGCTGATAGCTTTTCTTGTCGAAAATTAGAATTAGGTTTGGGCTCTCTGCATTCTGATCGAAATAATATGAGTTGCCGGGTATACGGAACTTGGACTTTGCACTTTCTTTGTGTCACCTGGCCGCAACAACTATTAAACGGTTCACTTTCGAAGATTTTTGGTATTTATCACCGATTTGCGCGATTGCAACAAACACTGTTTAGCTTAATTTACTCTTGATTTCACCGGCTTTAACTGTATACAAGTTTGACTACGAAATAAGCACTTTTTACGACTTTTGTGAATTATTTTAGGGGACAAAACGACAACACGTCTTATCTCAACTAGCGGTTACATGTGTCCCCGCGCTTACGTCTCTCCGTACCCGAACTAATGTCTCTTCGTCCACCCAAAGTATTACTTTAGAGCAATCTGGTAAGTACCAGTGGTCGGCGAGGCCTAAACGCGGTGTCGCCTAGCCGTAGCCGAGTTGACGTACAAGAGCTGCTGATACGCGTTGGTTACGTGCATACGTCAGGTTGACGCCTGGTTGACGGCGAGGCGAAAGGCTATACGGCGACGATCCCTTTCCGAGTTGATATGTGTGCTGTGACCTTTAAACATCGAATACAAAAATACAGAAAAGAATGGGAGTAAAGCACTTGCTCAATAAAAGCATGCTTTAGTGCTACTAATGAGCACGTGTGTCAGTACCATTACTTTCATACTTTCTTCGCATGCATGGAAAGCATGCTAAAGCATGCAGTTAATGGAACTTGAAATAATGGTACTAATAACAACTTCGTTATCACAAGGAGCCCTTCGTTGACAATAGTACCATGATTTGGGGATATAGATCCCAGAGAGGTAGGCAGAGACCAGGGATTGCCACTCCGCGATCCTGACAGATCACTTTCGCTTCATCGACATCCATTAGTCGTTGCATTCAGGCACGTCGCGCGACCACGCCGCTCGAAGACGCGACCGCGCCGCAATTTAAATAAATCGTTACACACAATTGCTTGTAATTTCGTGGTGTAGCGGCCGGGCCGCTCGGTCGCGCCGACGCATACAATTAGAGCCTTAACCCTTTGCTAATACATACCTATTTGGTCGCAGTATGTCCGAATGGGGCCGTCCCTCACCGGCCCTTCCACCCACATTCGCTCGACATACTTGTGTTCTCAGTCTTTCTTCCTTCATCCTCTCCACACGTCCAAACCAGCGCAACATTCCTTTCTCTCGGTTACTGAGCAAAAATCAAGGTGAATTAGAAAAAAGTTTAATAGGTTATTTTCACAGCGTATAAATTAGTTGTGGCGTAGCAGTACAATAAGACTGCCCTCGTAAGGAAGAACGCAGTAATCGTAAAAACGCAGTTTTGAGTAAATAGCTATTTATTTCTTAGGATTAGAAGGATTTCATACATTACTGCATATTTTCTTACAGAAATTTCAGGTTTCTAGTAGACCTACAGCCACCATTATTTTTTCACCTATAGATATACCACCAGGGAGCTCAATTTCGCATCCAAAGTAAAAACGCAGTAATGGCTATTACTGCGTTCTTCCTTACGAGGGCAGAAGAGGTTTCCGTAGTCTAAGGCGTAACTCGTTTGGGGTCCCTCGGGAACATTGAGGTCTTCCTGATGTTGTCCAGACCCAGATATAGCATCACCACCCGCTCCATGCCGATGCCACCGCCTGAAGCCAAGAAGTTTACTTTTATTTTTTATTGACATTTAACTAATTATGATTTAATTTAAATTTTATTGGAATTGAATGTACATATTTTTATCGATTTTTAATTTTGCTTCTCATGACTGTTTAATCTATTTGATTCTGATTTAATTTAATTTTCTATTGGAAATTAATGTGTCTACGAGCTATTATTTATATTACTCAGCTATCGCAATAGGGTCTCCTGTAATGATAACTGTAAGTTATGGTAATAAATAAATAAATAAATAAGTTTGAAGCTAAACTACACTGATCCTACAAAAACACAACTTATAATAAGGGGAGAACCATAAATTCATCATCAACCCAGGTCTTGGATGTTTACGTTTGTGACGTCGCTGTTTCCGGGTCCCACGACACAGGGTATCCTAGTGTGGGGCCAGAAGCAATGTATGTGCCTGTATGTAAATGTTTATGTTACAGTCAGTGACGGGAAAGCGTATGGTCCATAACTTCACGATTAAGCATCTGGGCAAGGCAAGGGTGATATTTTCGTATTCAGTGATGAAGATATTACAGTGCATAGGGGTCAAATGCATTTTCGAAAATTTCGACCTGTTGTGTATGTGCCACCTTGAAGGTGCTATGAATATGGTTCGAAGTAACAGGTGACATGAATTGCTAAGGCTGCAGCATCAGCATCCAAGCTAGGGCCGAATTATCAGAAGCCTACAGCTTACGTTCTCACAGAACGACACTTAGAACGCCTGCTAGAACAAACATACTTCTTGTAGAATTAACTGCTTATCGTTGACATGCAGCGTTGACTTGCATCCCGTAGGCCATGCACCGCTTGCTACTTTTGCACAATGTAAGCATGATGATTGACTGCAGCTCAGCATTCATAGCGGGCACTCACAGGACCCACTAATGCTAGAATTGAAGTTAATTTTTCAACAGGAGTACCTAAAGTGTGTTGATACCTATAAGCGCAGCCAGCAACCGGGACATGGGATGACGTGGTCGTAGCTTGGTTTTTATACAAGTGTAATTTCCAACGTCGCTTGCTTATCACAAACTCGCCCGGTAAACAAACGGCTATTTTGTTAGGTAAAGCCCAATCAATTATTTTTATAGCTCATGTGTTATCAGCACAGTCGGTCAAGGATCACATACTAGTTGTTTTACCCTACTATTACTGCATCCGATCTGCATCGTTGTCGTTGTTGAGACACGCTCTTATCACGCACACAATGCCGTATGTGTTTAATAGGTATATTTTACCTGTATACTAAAGGTACAAACTTTCAAACTGGTATTCACGATGATTCTCCAGCATTCTTATTATGGACTGCCAAGCTCATTGTCAGACAATGCGTCTGGTACAGCAATTAAACGTTGTTAACGATGTACCAAATTCGTAGCGCAAGTTCCCGGGACCCCGGTAGGGGAGCACAGGATGACTTGTAAATCATGTATTTCCATAATAATTCTAGTTTGACTGGCGTTGTACGAGAATATTTTATTATTCAATTGTTTATTTTACGAACGATTACATTACCGCGCCGAACGATAACCCGCGGGTTAGGTTGTGGGAATTTCCAATTCTATTTTTATCCCTATTTCGCTTTCCTTATCCCGTATGGCGAACTCCTGGCTTAGTATAAATTGACTTGCGCATAGTCGATGGCTACACACTAACCGGTGAACGTTCACGAAGGAACATCACGTAGACTGAGAAGCTCCGTGACATCTCAACATGACGTCCCACGAAGATCAAGACAGAGCACTTACTTACCCGGTGGACACCTTCACTATCCGCAGGCCTGCTATACCCCCTGGGGCCCCTTTCAGCTTTGAAGAATTTATGCGTTTTGACACTGCATATCGACAGTTTGTTCAGTCGGTGCGAGACCTGGACTTGACTTTTCTTAATGGGAAAGTATGCACCATCCGCTACAGCTTTGATGCGACGAGGTCGGAAGAAGATCGCCTGCTGATAAATTGGGACTGGCTCATGCCCCTATTTTGGGAGCCGCCGCCAGGTGAAAGAGATATTGTGAGGGTGCCTACGATACTGAAGTTCGTCGAGGAACAGGTTCGTTTTCGGAAGTGCAAGACGGTCGCCGGCGACACCTGCTCCTGTGGCAACAATCCACATGAAGTGGTATCTCCTGGAAGTGAGTGCACGAACGAACTCCACTGGCATCATTTCTGCACCGCGCACGTCTGTGCGTGGTTGACCAATTATTTGGTGGCGGCGATTCTTCTTAAAGAATCTAAAGAGATGTTCCATGCGATGATTGCAAAAGTGCATCGAGACGATCCAGCCATCTTGGAATATTATTCCACGGGTGAACGTGAGGACACACAATTGTTGCTTGACTCGGCTCGCAGCATTAGTGGTTCCGGCTCTGGTGCAGCTGCATCTCAATAGTGTTAATAGTGTTGACTAGTTTGCATTAGTCTAACGTACCGTAGATTGAAATAAATGGTTGTGTTCAATATGTCTACTTTTATTTGTGTTATTCCTATTAGTGTAAGATGATGGAGAGTTGTGCAGGTAAGGTATTGAGAGCGTTCCCTCTTACGTTGCTCCAAGTTCAAATTTAGTTTCGCTCGTGACAACTCTGTGTTAGATACAATCAAGTCAAGCTTTGGACGGCACTAGAGGTAACGGCTAGGTAACGTGCTACTAGGGGCCACGTAGCACGTCACACCACTATCACTTACAGTGGAGTTGCAAGGCGTGATGATAAGAGTTATGTACACATTGGATGCAAAGCTCCGCTATCACAAACAATGCTTATTATATGTCTTGAGCAAGGCCTGAATGTGCAGTCGCTTACTGAGTCCGTGTACCTGCGACGTTTTGGTGCGGAGCAGACCATACAGGAATGTAAGACGTCTAAATAACGTTTTTCTTAAGTTGGTTCATGAGTAATATCTATACAGAAGCATAGCATGTCACTGTGCACCTACAATCCTGTTACAAAGTTTAGTGACCGCGGTTATCTATGCATAGGATGCAGATCGTACAACCTCTTAATGAATATAACTAGTGCAATATATGATTGTTATCATTATTAAGCCAACTACCTGCATATCGAGTGTCATGAAGGAAATCGGTGTGTCGTGACATTTATGAGAAGGTACACGCATGCTTGGCATTCGTTGCAACATGCACTTTGAAATGAAATAGTCATATCTGAGGAACAAGTTTTTATTATTATTAAGAACAAATACTATTATAAATTATCACATATACGACTAGGATGCATTACTTCGGCCTGTTTTTTTCCCGCGCCACAATGCCTGCTGGCGCAAAGCTTCTGCATACCGCAAGAGGTCCTCCTCAAGTTTCCGCTGCTCTATCCGGTTATGCCTCCTCTCTTCACGCGCCTCGTCTTGTCTTTTCCACTCTGCTTTTTGCTCCTCCGAAGGTTCCTCGGCGGCTCGACGAGCGGCTTCTCCAGAGTTTCCATCATTGTTTGCCCACATGGTGATTGGATGTCAAGGGTCAATAGTATGCTGATTGATTGTATAGCTCGTGGCGATTGTGTAGAGGATATATATGCTAATGATTGATTGTATAGGGCTTTTCCGCAATTTATACCAATTCGAAAACTACCTAATAAGGATAACCGCTTGAAATTTCATAAATATCGGGAATGTAATTGTGGTTAAATGAGCTCACTATCATGATGGATTATTCAAACACACCGACCGCATAGTGTAGCACAGTAACAATAGATATTGGAAACAAATTCAGGGAAGGAAAATATTTCGCGAGTGATATCATAGAATGTGTTAACTTTCCCGTTGGGTTGCACAATCATGCTCCGTATGAAAAAAAAATATAGGTAATATTCACGAGCTGCTCGTTACGGTACAAATGCAACGAAATAAGATAGTCTAAACTCTAACTGCAAGCAGCAGCCTGACATGCTGAGCATTCATGGAGTCTTGCTGCGTGACCTGCAGTCTTACTTGACTGTGTGATGTTCTCTGGAGGTTTGGTTCCGCCAAGCTATTCCACTATAGCAATGCAGCGTGCATGTCCTCAGAAAAGTTGACGAAGCAAACTCGAGAGACTTGAGTTTATATTTAAACATCCATCCACACCATCGTTAGGTAATGAACACTTAATTACCTCCATAAGTGTACATGTGGTTCACCGTAGGTATGACGTCAGACCTTATCGGAATGGTATATTTTTTTATTTTCCCGAACTATAAATCATTTAATAAATTGCACTGACCGGATAATGTCGGTTAATAAAAGCCGATAACATATTTAATTGAATCAGAAAAAACTTGAATAAACCACGTTCAACTTCAGCGATAACGGCGTTATCGCCGTCATGGGTGGTCGCTCTAATGTTGTAACAATATGCTGATATGAATATTGCTACCTACAACCAAGGTGAACTTACAGGTTAGCAGTAAAGAGTTTTTACGCCTGCATTCGCAGGGACCTAAGGTTAGGAGCTTGAATCGAGGACTCATTTTCACACAGCAAAACCTAGAACTCCTCCAACAATCATACTTTTCTCGAGTCTACTATGCATCAAAGTCGTTTCTCCGCTGTATACATTAGTATCACCCTCCCCTACCCCTGGTACAGCGTTTTTTATTTTCGTCCCGTACGCTCTTGTGTCCCCTACTGTATGTTTATTATGTAACCACCGAGGGGCATGTCTGACAGTAAGACCAGCCACCAGTCTTACAAGCCTCCACCAATCCGGACTTGGCCTCCGTAGTGGTGTATGGCCTATGCCTACCTCAGTGAAGGGACCCGTGTCCCTCGATGGGGACATAATGGATGATGACCTTTTTGTATCTTTTTGTATAGGAATTGTTCATGAATGCTGCGAGAATTTGGCAATTTCGAGTGATTATTGTAATTCTTTGCATCTACGTAATGGTATACTAAGGCTTACAGCGATCTCTTCCAGACTACCTTTGGATGGAGAGAATTGCAGGAAGAATAGTCGGTAGATTTATTTAGGATGTACATAGGAAAAACTAAAATATATTGACAAACAGAGAAAGTTTTCGCGAAAATAAAAACGTTTTCGCGAAGAACCGACAACCGCTGGCGTAAACGTGTTCTTGAGTGGAGACCGCGACTCTGCAAACATAGTGTAGGACGCCCTCTGACCAGGTGGGATGGCGATCTGCGAGAAACTGCAGGCAGATGCTGGATGCGGCAAGTTGAAGACAGGGCGCTATGGCGCTCATTAGGGGAGGGCTATGTCCAGCAGTGGACTAATATAGCCTGATGATGATGAGAGAAGGTTTTAAAGACCAATTGGGGGTACGTTGGCGCGGGTGACCTGCGGCCAGATGGTCGGATGATGTCGTTGAGTCGGCGGAAGGTCCCTGGATGCGGTTGGCGAGAGACCGTGTGAAATGGCATTTGGGGGAAAAGGCCTATACCCAACAGTGGGCAGCGGTAGGCTGATGATGATGATGATGGCGTGGGTGTTCACGAATATATTTACCTGCGTGTGGAGGACATCCCAGGCGGAAGGACTCGATGTACGCGGATATTTTGCTGACATCTGTGGACAACACGAAATTATTTTGCTATGTCCGTAACAAATCTGTTAGGATGCGGTTTATTAGGCTACAGGTCAGTACTGATACGTACAGGCCGTCGATTCTGTTGATGCACTGTAGTACAATGACGACTGGATGAACGTGGCGATTTAGTTTCATTGCCGCTTCAAGTCGACGCGTGCACTCAAATCAAGCGATGGAAGCGTCAATGGTATGAAAAAAAAACACGTCACGTGACCCGACCGTTTATCTGTCATCGAACTATAATGCACTAACAGAATTAAGCCCCTGGTCAGTACTGATACGTAAAGTACAGTTTCGGAATGATTTTTAGTAAAAGAGTAGATTATTATTATTATTATTAAATTCTTTATTGCACAAAAACACAGGTTTGGTACAAAGGCGTACTTAATGCTACTAAGGACTACGTTAATTATTTTCGCTTTGAAACCAACAATTTCTCCATCGAAGTCTGAAAAACTATTGTTTAACAGTGAAGCTATGATGACCATATGAGAACAATAATCTAAAGTATGATTTTCTATTCCGTAGAATTCTGACATTTCATAAGTGTTGCTACTAACATAGCTCTCCACCGAAAAAAGGAGCAAATAGGCCCATTTGAGTGCGAGACAAAATAAAATGCTAGATATTTTTTATGTTTTACCTAGAAAAAGATAAATCTAAATATTGACTTACACAAGTGAACTAATATAAAAAAACAAATATTTCAATATCACGATCAATATATCGAATTCATTTTAATTACTTTATTTTATTCTTTAGCTGGCATCACTCACTCCCCCAGTTATTCAGGTATATTCAACCTTTTTAAAAAAGTGAAGTATGCCCCTGTTAGCTCTTTTAATAATTAATGTCAGCGATGATGATGAAGATAATTATATTCGTATTAACGATGATTACATATTTTAATAAAAATATGTTATCTTTACTTGTACTTTTTTACTATTTGTGTAATGAAAAGGGACACAATTATCACTCACCGTAAATCCTGTTTAAATTTGGAGGGCCGCACTTTATAAAATGGATACTTTCACTGACAAATAAAATTTATAGACTCAGATGTTCACACTTGTATTGAAATAGAAAAATGAACCCGGCCAAAAAGGTTTGTAATCACCGACATGTCAAAAAATGATAACTGTCGGAATTCTACGGAATTAAAAATCAGACTTTAGGTAAGTATATTTTGTTACCTACAGCTTGATGTTTAATATTGTCTGGTATGGTCTTTTGAAGTATGGTCTTTTGACTATCAGAATCAGAATCAGAAATTTATTTCCACGTAAAGAATTTACATTCTGCTTGTTGAATGTCAATGTACATACAGTTATGTATAATGTTAGCCGCTGCCTTGGGGCCGTCTGTAGTGGAGAAAAAGGCAGCGAAAAAAAAAAACTCCACTCTGACCATCTTTTCTCAAATCAACTTAAAGCTAATACAAATAAAACTTACAAAACAATATCTTGGATGTGGTGAACACTAGACACATTTATCCTCTGATTAAATTTAATATTAAACTACTATTTAAAGCTATACGTCCTTGTCTTCTAAATAATCGTTGATTTTATAATAAGCTTTTTTGCAAAGAGTGTGCTTAACACAATTCTTAAATCGCGTTGGAGGTAACTCTAATATATCTTGGGGTATCTTGTTGTAGAACCTTATACAGTGCCCGATAAAGGAAGTATTAACTTTTGCAAGTCTAAATCGTTGAAATGACAATTTATGTTTATTCCTAGTATTAACGTTATGATGGCTACCAAGTGTTTCGATGCCTTGGGGCCGTCTGTAGTGGAGAAAAAGGCAGCGAAAAAAAAAACTCCACTCTGACCATCTTTTCTCAAATCAACTTAAAGCTAATACAAATAAAACTTACAAAACAATATCGACGGTTAAAAGGTAATAGGGCATAAGCGACATTTTGGCCCAATATGACTTTTGAATGCCATCTTACTTAAAAAAAAAATCTGCGTCGAATGCGCTTACTCCCGCGGCTCTACAATGACTTTTTTGTATCGTAGAGCCGCGGGAGTAGGCGCATTCGACGCAGAATTTTTTTTTAAGTAAGATGGCATTCAAAAGTCATTTTGGGCCAAAATGTCGCTTATGCCTTATTACCTTTTAACCGTCGATATCTTAGATTATGAATCCGAATTTGAATATTCCGCCGTAGCACTCACCGATGCCGTGGTGCTTCGCCCGCTCAGTCAAGAACTCCGGGTCGTGGATGCGCTGAGCGCCGCTAAGTATCTCTTCGCCTCTCATGAACATGTCGTATGAGTTTGACGCTTTCTGAAACGAGAGAGATTCATCATCAATCCATTATGTCCCCACCGAGAGGCACGGGTCTCTTCCCTGAGGACGGTATAGGCCATACTCCACCACGGGAGCCAAGTCCGGATTGGTGGAGGCTTGTAAGACTAGTGGCTGGCCTTACTGTCAGAAGTTTCCAAGCCGCCCTAAGGTTAACGACTGCCATCTGTCGACGGCAGCCGGCACCAACTGATTAACGTGTCTTGCGAAGCACGGAACCGCTTGGAATAATGCCACTAGCTTTAGTCATAGACAGTGACCCATCCACGGACTAAACGCGCCGTATGTTGCTTAACGTTAGTGATCGTTTAAGATCACTCAGGCAGCCCAGGCTACGAGCGAGAGAGATTAGACTAGATTAAAACTCTATTGTACACACCAGAACAGAGTTAACATTGTCTGGAAGAGATCATTTTTAGTAGTAAGGCCGCCGTCTGTACTCTTAGATTAAGAAATACCTGTGTAATATCCTATTTTATGTACTACTAGCTGTCCCGGCAAACTTCGTACCGCAAAAGTTTTCGTTGTTTTTTCCATATTTTCTCACCATTGGTTCGTTTATACAGCAACACCATTCGCTGATAAATTGTGCCCGGATAACGGCGACAGGCTTGCCACTTGTCATGTTTGGGACCTAATAAACTTTTTACGTCGTTGGTTTTTTGGTTTGTTTACTGACATGTGACGTCTTAATTCCTGTGCGACGCCATATTGCCCAAGATAGCGTTTTGGCGGGGCATTTCAAAACTAAACTTTGCCGTTTGCCTTTTTTAGAAGACATACACGAAAGAATTCAAAATTACCACTTTCTGAGGACTCCATGAACACCAACAAAAAATATGAGACGGTTGTCAGAAATCTGTCAAATACCTAGCTTGTGTAACAAATGTGCCGAGAGTAGAAAGAAGTGGTTCGGGCAGTGGACGAGTGTGGACTAGGGTTGATGAGGATTCCTCTTCCTCTTCCTGAAAATGAGGAATTTCCTCATATTTTTGAGGTTCCTCATCGTCTTCCTCCTCCTCAAAATTTATTTTGAAATAATCCTCTTCCTCTTCCTCATGAGGAATTTAAGAGGAAAGAGAGTTATAAGTTTTGTTGAAACGAAATGTGTTTGAGAGAGAGAGAGAGAGAAGTCTCGCCGTATTAAAAAGTTAAAGGAAGACAGAGACGGAAACATGTAGGTAAAGAAGTTCAATACTAGCGTAATCTACGTAATGTTATTTTGTTCTTCGTCTTTAGCATCCTCTTCCTCGTCCTCTTTCTCTTAGTCTGCCAGATTCCTCATCCTCATCCTCTTCCTCAAAATCGACTTTAAAAAAATCCTCTTCCTCATCCTCTTCCTCATCCTTTTCCTCAGAACAAGTTCCTCAACAACCCTAGTGTGGACTGGGTGACTTACCGGGTTGACAGGGTCAGGCATGGTATAGAAGGGTCTCACGGCCAGCGGGTACTTGTCGAGGATGTAGAAGTCCGTGTCGTATTTGGCCTTAACGAGTCGCCCCAGTAGCTTCTCGTCCGGAGTAGACAAGTCGTCCTCTTCACCCAGCGTCACGCCTGGAATTTAATACGGTATTTGAGACGACCAACAATAAATTATTTCTTATGCTCAATGAAAACAAAAATTACAAAATATTTCGGAAAAGGTCCGATTTTAGTCAATTACTAGTTACTACAATTTTTAAATAGATGAAACATAAAAAGAGTGCTCTGAAATATGACGTCATAAACCGGTATTTTCATACAAAATTCCGTTTTAAAAGTAACTTATTTGACATTTTGTCAACTACCCTATTATTGTGCGGGCCAATCCGAACAGTTTCATAGTACAGACGAATTGCTTGTCAGCAATGCCGTAGTCGACACGACCAACAATAAATTATTATTTGATATGCTCGATTAAAACAAAAATTACAAAATGTTTCGGAAATTGTATCTCAAAGTCCATTACTAGATATTACAATTTTTAAATAGATGAAACATTAAAAAGAATGCTCTGAAACATGACGTCATAATTCGGTATATTCATACGAAATTTTGAAAGTAACTTATTTGACATTTTATCAACTACCCAATTGTCAATTACCCTAGGCCGCGGACTTTAGCCTTCACGTAGCGTGTAATCGCTAACTAAGTTTTTTTTTTCATTTACATTGACAAAGTAACATAATAGTATATTCCCTTCTCCCAAACTGTATCACAGTTTCACGACACGATTAGTTCACGACACGGACATATAGCCGATCCAGTCAGACGGACACGCGTCGCGTCCTCATTATCAGTACAGCATCAGTTCATCTCATCCTTCATTTTAGTCCTAGTTACTACTGACAATATATCAGTTATAAGTACCCCAAGTCAGTTCGTATCATTTATCAGACATTAGTGTCATCATCAACTCATTATGGCCCCACCGAGGGGCACAGGTCTTCTCCCTGAGGAAGGTATAAGCCATACTCCACCACGGGGACCAAGTCCGGATTGGTGGAGGCTTGTAAGACTAGTGGCGGCTTGAAAACTTCTGACAGTTAGCCCAGCTACTAGTCTTACAAGCCTCCAACAATCCGGACTTGGCCCCCGTGGTGGAGCATGCCTATACCTTCCTCAGGGAAGAGATCCGTGCCCCTCGGTGGGGACATAATGAGATGATGATGATCTTTAAATATGGATATTATATCTAAATTAAAAAAAAAATTAATAAACTCACGCCCGATATCCCAGAAGGGGTAGGCACCAGTCACTGGAACTGGGCCCACGTTTTGCCGAGTTTATTAGGTCCCAAACGTGATAAGTGGCAAGCCTGTCGCCGTTATCCGGGCACAATTTATCAGCGAATGGTGTTGCTGTACAAACAAATGTACGTAACTAAAAGTCATTGGTACATGCGTGGTTCGAACCCAGACTCTCAAGATCGAGAAGCAAGGGTCGACCCCACTACGCCACCACCGCTTACTATGGTCAAAAGTAGATTTAAAGCCTCCTTACCCGCCTCAGCCAGCATCTCAATCGCGTGGGGGAACTGCAAGATGAGGGGAGGGTCCAGGAACTTGAAAGGCTCTACCCGGTATTGATGGCCCACGGCCTCGATCTCTGCTGCGTACCTGTGGAGGACGGAACAGGATTACAGGGGGCGAGATTCTCAATTCAATTCAATAGGGAATGGATGAAAATATCAGAAGTGCTTGATATTTTTTTTGGTGATAGGAATAACCTTCCTTATCGCGAGAAAAAAGTTTCAATTTTTTTGGCTTCGTAGTTAATTTTTAAATATACTTAATATTTTTCCATTCGTAGTTCTGGGCTTAGTACGGCATATCAGACATATTCCTTGGTCCGCTCGTATGAAAAAAAAAAACTGGTGACAATGACAGCTTTTCAAGGTGGATTTTTTTTTATACGTAGCGGACTAAGGAATATGTCTGATATGCCGTACTAAGCCCAGAACTACGAATGGAAAAATATTAAGTATATTTAAAAATTAACTACGAAGCCAAAAAAATTGAAACTTTTTCTCGCGATAAGGAAGGTTATTCCTATCACCAAAAAAAATATCAAGCACTTCTGATATTTTCATCCATTCCCTATTCTTTAGAATGGCACCCCTAAGGATTCTGCCAATGTCAGGTTTATTGTGGGGATGGCAACATTTTTTTTTTCCCTACAATCTAAAACTAAAAACGCGATAGTTGAGAAACTTTTAATAAAATTGTAAATAAATAAAACAAAATAGTACTTAAAATATTCTAAAATTATATTCTTGTACTATGACATAACGTCGCTGTCATTTCAAAAAGTCGTATGTTAGATTTTTGTGTCGCATTGTTACAAAAACCTATGACGCAGCTTGAATTTAGTTACAATAACATCATACATAAATAGATACAGGAAAAAGAAAACTAATCCCATAAAAAATGTTTTCCTAGGTCCAAAAGTCACAGAAAAAAAATGTTTTTTGTGTTTTCTGAAAACAGTCTGTTTCACATACGACTTTTTGAAATGACAGCGACGATAAGACATTCATCATCAACCCATTAAGTCCCCACCGAGGGGCACGGGTCTCTTCCCTGAGGAAGGTATAGGCCATACTCCACCACGGGGGCCAAGTCCGGATTGGTAGGCTTGTAAGACTAGTGGCTGGTCTTACTGTCAGAAGTTTTCAAGCCGCTCTTTAAAGGCTTCTGACTTGGCCATATGACATTGAGATCTGTCCTATACTTGAGCTATTACAAACGTGCGAACGGAGTCATAAGCATTTGTATCAGACCTCTCTCTCAAACACATAGGAGGCATATCAGGCATCGGAACTCTCGCTCGCACTTTTATGACTCGGTTCGCACGTTTGTAATGGCTCGAGTATAGCACAATTGAAGAGCAAAAAACTACCCCGGGAATTCTCCACAGAACTAATATCGACGCTTTACTGCTAAAACCGACTATCCGCATGAAATGTTGTTTCGAGAAAACTCGCGTTTAACTTTTGGATGTCATTAACTATATTAAAACTTGTAATTGTTATTGCGACCATTATGTAGATCTTGAAGAGTAGATTCTGATGGTTTATATAACTCAGTTTTGACAAAAAGGGCACTTTGTTGGTTTTAGCAGTAAGGCGTCGATATGGCTATTTCCACGGAAATGTTTTTGCTACCCGTGCGAAGCCGGGGCGAGTCGCTAGTTTAAAGTAATTTACTCTCCCGGTCAATATAACATATTTATTACGTGTCTGTTACGAACATCATTGTCGAATAAATCATCCAAAAACACTGACATCTCAGTGGAGCCGATTTCTGAACCGAGAGTCTGGCTAAGCAACTACTTAACTGTAGTGTTGTCTCGTCATATTTCTTAGAAAAGATCATGACAGAACGTTACACAATAATAAGTTACTTAGTGAAATTCCCAATTCATAAACCGGCCCTCAATAATATATTCCAACCAGTGGACCTTTCTATGAAGGCTGCTGTTTGTGATAATAGGGTAGTTTCGAGGGTCAAAATAATTTAATTCTATTTAGTCAGTATTTTATTTTTTCTTTTTTCGATTAAACAAACAATAACAAAGATATACATATAGCCCATTAAAGTTACGTGTGACGTCACTCCGTCCTAAAAAATGCAGCACGGCGTGACGTCACACGTAACTTTAATGGGCTATATCTTTGTAATTTTTGGTCTAATTTTGAAATAAAAAAATGCGTGTCCCTTATTTTTGAATAATCTAAAAGACGGACTAATTACATTTTTTAGGGCAACTAGCCCATTATATTATTTTTAAATACGAGGTTGCACACTAGATGACGCTATCAATTTCTACATCGCGGTATGGTTGTGTTCAAGTGACAGATATATAAAAGGAGGTATTGATAATGCTTCTGTTTCGTGGCAATATAATACTGTTTAAGACACGAATTTTTAAGTAACACTATATTTTTATATCCTCGTGAGGCCCGACCTTGAAAAGAACAATTGATTTTGTGATCACTTGAAGACATTGGGCCTCACGAGGTTATAGTGTTCAATTCAAAGCCTGCTAAAATATTAGTCACTCCGGCGCACTAAATTATAATTCGCTCACTAGCATATTCTCAAAAAACATCATATTCTCGTGTTATGATCTTATGATATTATCGCGTCATGATATTCGTAAAGTACTACATTCGCACAACAGCATTATCACAAAACAAAACATGATATTCTTAAATAATGCTATTCTTTAAATATTTAAGTCGCAGATTAAGACATATTTATCCTAGTAAGTACAGTTAATTACGAGTAAATCGTCTCTATATATAGGTTGGTGAAGTTGGTTGTTAAGGTTATGTTTATATTGTTTTGAACCCCGATGTCTTCTAAAAATACCAGGGGTGCATAAAGCTCTCAAAGGTTTGTTGAACACCCAATGGGCACCATGACATTAAATACCATGCCTGACTAATTAATTTTTTTTCTACAGCAGCTCCTTTACAGTGCAGGCAGTCCGCCTCTGGAATGACCTGCCGGTAGAGGTGCCAAGTCACTGCCAATTTTTAAGAGTATGGTAAAGGGTCACTATCTCACTGGTGTAGGTACTGTAACACTAGTGCTGTCGTTTTATTTGTGTCCTGTGTGTATGATATATAATTTTATGTATTTAGATAAATTATATATATCGCACCCCCGGTGCTAGACTGTCACTTTTGCTGAAATTGCAAAAATGAGTTAAATATGTAATAACTATCCTAAGGCACCGAGTGAAGTACTTGGTGCGATAAAAGAAAGTTAAAAGTTCATGTTGTTGTAAAAGCTATTCATGTTGTTTAAATCTTGAAATATCATTAATATGTGAGCTATCAAAGCTTTCAAACCTCCTCCTGAACAATTGCATTTTTGCAAAAGTGACAGTCTAGCACCGGGGGTGCGATATATTTTAAATTATTTAGGTATTTGTGTATATTATTAGTGTGTATCTATTAATATGTTATGTATATAATTTGGTTAATTAAGCATGTTTAAAGAATATATCTCAGAAATTGTTATATTACTTATTTTGTACATCTACCTCCTTCTCCAATGTCTAGCTCCAGTCCATCCAAAGGTTGTCTGGAAGAGATCACTTTTAGTGATAAGGCCGCCGTCTGTACACTTAGATTAAGAAATACCTGTGTAATCTCCTTTTTTTATGTACAATAAAATGTTCTCTATCTATCTACCTAAATTTTCGTATTGCAAAAACCACTGAAAGTAAGAATAGTTTTGCCAATAAGTACCAGGAGTACATGGCTTGTTAGGAGATATTGTGTAGACAAATGTGAGGAATGTGAAGTATAGATAAACTCGATAAAATAAAAAAATACTAATAAAAAATTATAAAATACTAGTTGATCGCCCGCAAAGCCTTTAGCGCGTATGTACGATTTTACTTTTAGTGGCTTTTGCAATACGAAAATTTAATCAGGCAGGCAGGGTATGTAATGTCATGATACCCATTGGGTGTTCAACAAATTTCTGACAACTTTATGCTCCCCTGGTACTTTTAGAACACATTAGGGTTCAAAACAATCGTATTCTTGTTTATTTTATTTTTTTGTTTAAAGCTCTAACAGTAGATAGACGCCGAAAAAAAGTAAACTACCCATATAACAACTACGATAGTCAGTAGTAACAAGGGAAGTAAAAATTCACCCATGTTACTACTTCGATAGCCAGTAGTAAGTAATACGGGAAAAAAATTACTTGTGTTACTACTGGTAGTAAGTTTGGTAGTAACACGGGTAAAAAACGCCTTTTTTGACTGGCCAGCTACATTATTCTTCTTATCATACTTATTAAGTTATTCATATCTTTACCGAGACTTTTTGCTAGTGAGATCTAATTTGAAATTGTTTTATTTTTTCTCTTTCTTTATTTTTTTGTGATAACTATAATTACTATTGCATGATTTAGTGAGTGTCCACACGAGTGTTTTACTTTTTAATGTGTTACTACCGGCGAGAATCTATTATTAGCTGTTAGACACCTAGTTATATTGTTATAATGTAATTTCATGCTGATGATTCTCCAAACCGAATAAATAAATAAGATACTCACTGGTCTCTCAGGCCTCTGAACATATCGGTGAATGTCTGCGCGATCACATCCAGAACCTGAAAAAGGGTTAAACTATTCTTTAGACATGATCTATGTCCACACTTTCACACAACTTTCCCTTCATCATTCTATTCAACTTTCCCTTAGGGCAAGCAACTGTTGAATGCATCATGTCCGTGCGTCATCCGACCGGAGTCGTTAATTATCGTTCAGTATAACAACATGTGCGACGAGATGATTCTACTATGTGCGGCTTACTTGGTGATAAGAAAATCTAGAAAACAAAAGAGAACCAAGCGCAAGATGTGGGCTCGAAAATATTTTATGGATCGAACTAATGTTTAAATTATGCGTGAACTGCGAGAAGATAAAGATATTCTTTTTAAGAACTTTACACGCATGTCCGAAAACAATTTCGATCGACTTTTGAAATTGGTTGTACCAAGAATCGCAAAGCAGTCAACCAATTTCCATCTTGATGTTGAACGCTATGTTGCACAGAAATCCACGGACCGCGGGAACGCGTGCATCACAGCGCGCGCTATGCTTTTAACTCATTTAAGGCATGCGTCAAGGGCATGCCTCACGTGCGCTGTTGACAGCGCTACGACGCATGCCCTTGTTGAACGAAAAAAGGCACAGTGTGGACATGGCTTAAAGTATTCTAAAGCATGACTACAACTCTATCATCATCAACCCATTGGCATTTAGCAGAACACATCGATGAGTAATCGATTACAAAGTTACTGCTGAACGCACACAAAACTCCGATGACTGACAGCGATTTATAGCAATCGGACGCCATGTTTTCCATCGGATTTGAATTCCGATGAGAAGCAGCGATGGTTCACAGAAAAAAGTTGCTGTCAAACGTAATTTTGAGTCTATTCACTTTGATGCATCTTAGCTTGAGCGTGTTTTGGGTCCTAAGCTTGGGCATCAAAATGAATCATTTCGAGCAGATGGAGTGAAAAAAGCTTTACACCGTTACTAGGTTAAGTTGTTGAGTGTAGTAGTGTTATTTTTTTTGTAACATGTAACATTTACATACAGGCACATACATTGCTTCTGGCCCCACACTAGGATACCCTGTGTCGTGGGAACCAGAAACAGCGACGTCACAAACATGTAAACATCCAAGACCTGGAGTTTTTTTTTTTTCTCCCCAGCCGGGGATCGAACCCGGGACCTCTCGCATGGTAAGCAAATGCGCTAACCACTACGCCACAGAGGTCGTCGTAATGGATGGATCTTGAACGTACCTCGTGATAATGGAATTTGAAGGCCATCTCCAGATCCAGTCCAACGAACTCGGTAAGATGGCGGTGAGTGTTCGAGTCTTCAGCCCTGAAGACAGCCCCCACTGTGAAAACCTGAAGAAACAGACAGTTTGACAGCTAGTCCGCACCCAGAAAAATACCTTGTGGCTCCCACAGACTATGCCCGTGGGTAGAAAGCCGCCGGCAATACCGCACAAGCCGAGACGCCGGTCGTGTCGGCGGGTTACGTGGCAAGCCGGCGGCAGTTCGCTCCCGGCATTCGATTGAAAGTGTTGTGCACCGGACTATCCGGCTGACAACTAGAAAATCATGCCAATGATGATCTGCGGCAGCCAGCGGCAAGTGCCGGCGGCATACCACCGCGGCAAAAAGCCGCCGGCATAGATAGCTAAACTGCAATTATGCATAATGTATGTACAAGCAAATACGAAAGTGCCTGGCTACCCATAGCACAGGGTATCCTAGTTTGGGAGCCAGGACAAATTCTGTAACACTTTTAGTACAAAATAAATATTTTTCATTTCATTTTCATTTCATTTCATTTCATAGTGTGTAGCAGCTTTAGATTGTCAGTAACAGAAAATACCAATTTGCCTTCAAACACACTGAAGCACAACATCGCTAAAATTATAGAACAGTAATGACAGTTTATTTCATCATCATCATTCAGCCACAGGAATTCCACTGCTGGACGTAGGCGTCCCCCATGGATTTCCAAAAAGACCGGTCGGAAGCGGCTTGCATCCAGCGTCTCCCTGCCACTTGGATGTGATCGTCTGTCCATCTTGTGGCTGGTCGTCCTACGCTGCGCTTGCCGATGCCGATGAAGAAGAAGAAGAAGAAGAAGAAGATAAATTTATTATAACAACAAACCACACGCCACAAAACAAAATAAATTCAAAAAAATTAACCATAAAATTAGTACAAAACAAAGAATCAGAAGAAAACAGGAGGAAAATAAAGATCACGGCGTGACACTGCTGTTATAAAGGCAGCTGACTCAGCATTATGCTGAAGGACAAGCCTTCAGCGCTGATTTTCAGTCAGTGCCAAATGATACTCCGCGAGCGTCACAGACCGCGGTGTGGTACAGCGATGAGAGAATTTAAAAAACTTAATACTTATGTACAAAAAAATAAGGAACATAATACTTATGTACAGAATAGATTAAGTACCTAAAATAGTTTATTACCAAGTACCAGACAAGACTATTAAGTATAAATTATGGTCTCCATTCAAGAACTTTTCGGCCCCATCGGCCATCAGTTCTGCGTGCTATGTGCCCCACTCACTGCCACTTCAACTTACTCAGCCGGTGGGCTATGTCGACAACTTTCGTTTGTCTACAGACCTCATCATTTCTGATTCGGTCTCGTAGAGAAATTCCGAGCATAGCCCTTTCCGTAGCTTGTAAAACTGAGGACTTAGCGCGTGTATGCTGAGAACTTGAAGTAGCTTACTGTGTGCACGCGCGTTTTACCCCAAGATAGACTATGAATGACCGTTTTTAGCCATATCAGTGTGAACTTGTCAAGTCAACGGCGATCACCGTGAATGACCGTTACGAGTGTTACGTTGTCAAAGTCTGCAGCGATCGCTGGGAATAACCGTTTTATACGACTGTTACGTTGTAAAAGTCTGCAGCGATCGCTGGGATGGACCGTGTTGTATAAGTATTACCGTGTAAAAGTCAGCGAAGATCGCTGGGAATTACCGTTTTGTATATGTATTACCTTGTCAATGTCAGCGACGATCGCTGGGAATGACCTGTTTGTATAAGTATTACCGTGTCAAAGTCAGCGACGATCGCTGGGAATGACCGTTTTGCATAAGTGTTACCTTGTCAAAGTCAGCGGCGATCGCCATCTGCTTGTAGAGCTGAGGACTCTGCGCGAGGTACGCCGATGACTTGAAGTAGGAGACTGTGAACACATTTGCACCACCTTCCGAGGCTGCCGAGATGATCTTTGGAGTGTGGATTTCCACAAAGCCTGCGAATAGACATTAATGGATCATTTACATGAGGCCATTTGAAGAGCCTTTCCACTAAGCTAATCCATTAAGAGGAAACACTGAGGCAGTTTTTCCATACAAACGTAGTCCCCTGTTTCCTCCCTGGATAATGCCAGTAGAGCAATTTTTTTTTTCCATAAAATCTATGGTTACTATAGGCATGTCCCTATGTTTTTATTTTTTTCATAAATCTATTATTAAAAGAGATATGAACATTTAAAAACCTAAAAAATTGGCCCGATTTTCCGCTGTATTCAAAAACTCAGAAAAGCTATTTTACTAGATTATATAAAAAATGGAAAACATAGGAACACGGCCAAAGCCTTTCTTTAATTATTTATGAAAAAAATAGTTAAATTGGTTAAGTTTTGGAGAAGAAATCAGGGGACTACGAATCGTTGATTTTGTGTATTTTTAATAGCTATTTTCGGTCCAAGCTGCAGTTGTCTCTATCGTGCTCTGCGGGGGGAGGCTTGAGGTTGGGGAGGCGCGGACTACGTATACATACACTAGTGACGTGACACGTAGTCGATAATTTTATCGATACTTTAGTGTTGTTGATTGATATCGATATTTCTAGTAAGAGTATTTTACGTGAAGTGCATTTAGCAGATTATTGTGTTGTTCGATTGTTGGAAAATAACAAGTAGGTTATAAACCTTTTATATGAAATGCTCAAAGCACACTAATATCAATACTGCCGCGCTAACAGTAAGAGCAGTAAGTCGATTTTTATCAAAAATGTGTTCATCGCCGCGTCATGCTCTAAAAACTGGTCTGATCCCCGGTTTTCTACCTTCACTGGAACCTAAAAATACCATGAAGCATAACAGCAGTAAGTCAATGAAATGATTTTGTTTTCTTGGCGTAAAAGCAGGAAATATACTTACTTCACGTTAATTACTGTACATCCGAAATCTATATTCTATTTTGCTAATAATAAAAACAGTCTCTGTAAGTGAACATTATTGTTGTGTAAATGGGCTTAATCAAAAACTTTTAACTTAGAATTTCAGCACTAATCACACTTACTGCTTTTTTCTGAAATCAAATAATCTGTGAAAATTTCAACTGTCTAACTATCACGGTTCATGCGATACAGCCTGGTGACAGACGGACGGACAGACGGACGGACCAACAGCGGAGTCTCAGTAATAGGGTCAGTTTTACCCTTTGGGTACAGAACTTTAAAAAGGAGACTCAAGAAGTAGTAATATGGATGGATAATTGTTGCGCCCAAAACAAAAATTTCGCTCTTTTCAGTTTTTGGTGTACATTATTGAAGCCAGCATTTACATGCGATAAAAAATTTAATACTTTGAGCCTGGTCCCTCTTTTAAATCAGTCGACAGCTTCCTACACCAGGTTGAACAAGCTATGCAAAGAAAACAAAAACGTATTATTTTTCAGATTTTGTCGATTCAGTACGGCAAGCAAACTCTAAAAGGGTTATTGTCAGAAAATGGCTCAGATTAACTCAATAAAAAGTAACAAATATGGCCGTAATAGTCCCTGAAAATTGAATTGTAGCATATTTGTAGGTTTCGGGACCTTAACGGTATTCACTTTAATTACGTACTACTTTCAGAGCCTTCTAGAAAAAAACTTTAGTTAATTTACTACATTTCAATGTTTGTAAGTATAGATGTCTCACTATATTATCTTTCAAATTATACATAGTGATTACTGCTTATTAGTTAACATCTTAGTTTTTTTTTACCCCAAAGTGACACGTAATTTCATACAAAATATAGATATCGAATGTATGGAATACTTAGCATTAAAGCAGTAACTGGGGCACTTACTGCGGTTATTCTAAGCAATCAGTACAAATAGATTTAACTCGTACTAGAAATAATAGGAGTTTTCGTCAATTAAATAATATAGTATTATAATAACTAAATAGTAATTTAGTTATTATAATAAAGCATGTATCATGAAAGAACTCCATTTAAGCTACATATTGAAAAATCAGAACTACAAAAACTTATAAGCTAAAGTAGAAGTAAATAAAAATGTAATACAAAACTTTGTCCTCCGTTTTCTCAACTTTGAAATTTCCGACTTACTGCTCTTACCCTTAGCACGGCAGAATAATGTTGAAAGTAAATCTAAAGTTAGGTATAAAAAAACTATTCAGTGGTCAAACCGTTTCTCTCTCTTACTGATCTATAAAAAAACTTGTATGTAATGGTAGGTTACGACCGTCGCGGGAATGGGAAAATGGGGATTGGTTGAAACGCATATTGAATGAAATGGGAATCAGATCAATAATGAACTTGGATCTATAAAAAACGAGCGGATTATTTTTCGATCTGGTAACGGACAATCGATATAAAAAGTTCATTTTTCTCCCAAAATACATGTTCTCTTTTAATTTTTTCGTAAAGTAAGCCTGAGATCCACAAAATAAAATAGCGGAAGTCCAGTAAGTAATAGCCAGAGTCAAATAAAATAATAAGACGGTACAACACTCCGCACACGACGAACGAAATCAACTTGCAGACTACGCCCGGCCCGCTCGCGAGCGTGGTATTTTACAAATACCTATTTTTCAATTCTCTAGCCCGTGATGTTTCCTCTTAAGCCAATCCAATAAAAAGCGCAAAATTCGTGGGGTTCATTTACACTTAAGTCAATATTAAGAAAAAAAAATGGACTGGCTTAGGGGATTTTCTCAAGTATTGGCTGCGTGTAAATGGTCCATAATAGACATTGATAAACACAGAAACATGGAGCAGTTGATCTCCACGACACAGGTTCGCCTAATGTGGAGATCACTGGCAAAGCAAACGGAAACCATAATTTTCAGAAAACCCACTTTAATGTTACATCAATAATTCTTTATTTATTTCCCTTTCCAAGTTCAATATCGTCCCTTAGCTTACAACACAGCATAAGTCATTTTTACCAACTTTACAGGTGTGACCAATAGTTAGACGCGCAATGAGCAGCTCCATCTAATGCCATTCAAAGGTGGAAACCGCCAATTTTCGATTTGAGCGGTGTTGTAAGCTAAGGGACGATATTAAGAAATGTCGTTATCGACATCGCCAAAAGAATCGAGATCTATGTGGGGGCTGCCAAGTTCTCTGTAGAAAATCATGAAATTTCCCCATTTCTCCAGTTCCCGTTTTGGGGACTCAATACTTAAAACTTTACGATATTTTGTCATTATTGTTTGTCTTCGTGTTACTTGTATTTCGGCCGCGACCCACCTTTCGG
This sequence comes from Yponomeuta plumbellus, assembly GCA_947310845.1. Classification (NCBI taxonomy): domain Eukaryota; kingdom Metazoa; phylum Arthropoda; class Insecta; order Lepidoptera; family Yponomeutidae; genus Yponomeuta; species Yponomeuta plumbellus. Next base: position 9,596,690 of record OX371218.1, read on the forward strand.
CTGATATTGTGTTTTCTGTTGACTTGTATTTGGCGATTTTGTGTTTATGAGTATTGTGCCGTCAAATCAATATATTTTTCTTGCTTTTATTTCTTCTTTCTAAAGTATGTAGCTATTAAGATAAGATAGGAGTATTCTTTTTTGCGACAAGGAAAACACAAACAAAACATTAGGCTTGTAAATATAATTATAATAGTTTAGTGTAAGTCATTATTTTTTCCAATTACATTTGTTAAATGAAGAATATTTAAAGTACTACGTGGCATTAGAAATTACATTATTGATTTACATTATGTATTTTCTTTTGTGCAATCTAATCTCTTTAAACGAGCAATTCTTGTATATGTATTTATACAGTGTGATTTTTTCACCGGTACAATAAATTTCACCATATCATTGGTATCGATAGATCGATAGATATCGAATAGATTACATTTATCGAATAAAATTACCATAATTTTTTTTCATTTTTATTAATTTATCCTTCATCCAATTTGTAACTCATGGGCACCCCTTACAAGGCGTCATCGCGGTGCGAGGCAGAGGGCGGCGGGGTGGGGTAAGTGAGCGGGCGGCGGGCTGGCCGGCGCACGATTTGGCCGGTCATTCAGTCCGCGCGCATTGACCTAGGTGAGTGCACGTGCGCCGTTTCCGCACTTCCTGCAGTCGAAAATTACGCGCGCACGATGTTTACAAGCCGCGAGTATTACGAAATGGTTCGTAGTTACTTTCTCAGTGGGGAAAATACAGTGCAGCTCGGCGGGTATACGGTGAAGAAAGTTTGCCCCGCCTGATAAATGCCGGTTTTATTTAACCTCAAATACTCAACACCAGGACGTTCATGAGAGTGACGCAGCATTTGCTAGACTACGGACAGTTCACTGCACCAGCGCACGCTCAAGGCCGAGGAGGGAGACCTCCCTTGGCCGTGGAGATCGAGGAAACGATATTCGCGTTCTTCGAGGAAGACCCTAGAAGGAGCACCAACGACGCGGTACGCACGGCGCACTTCGGCGTTAGCCAGTACGTGGTGTGGAAATTCATACCACTACCAACCAGTGCAAGCATTCCACGCCGGTGACGGTCCTAAGCCCGTGCAAGTATGAAGGAAGAATTGAAATCAAGTAAGATTTTTTTTGCTACGTCATACATAAGTCATACCTACTGGCTGCGCCGCCGCCACCGCTTCTTTTCCTTCCCGCAAGCCGCGCGCAGTTGCCAGTTCGTGCGATTAGTTGTACTCATGCGTAGTGAGTCCATATTTCTTTAAGATTTGCGGATAAGTTCAGACATTGGTATTTTTGTTTTTTTGTACCAACGGGGTAGTAATAAAAAATGTTGGTATTTGTATTTTGGACTTAGTATTACGTATGTTGATTTATTGTACCGGAGAAAATGCCACCCTGTATATAATCAGAGTCTTGGAAACGGCTCCAACGATTTTCACGAAATTTTGTAGGCAGATGCTTTCGGGGGCGTTTAATTGATCTAACTAGGTTACATTTTTAGAAAACGTTGTTTTATCCGTGTTTTAAGGCAATTGAAATTTGCTATAATAACATACAGAGGTAAATTTCGCGTCTACCTGCAAGGTTGTGATAGTTCCGACGGGAAAACGGGCGACCCGTTTCGGGCCGATTTCAAGAGACCCGGTTCGAGTCATGATGTTTTTTTTTCCAAGTTCTTTTTTTGTTGAAAAAGGATTATTTTAATTTTAAATTACATATTTTATGTTACAAAAAAAGTACCGAGCAAAGCTCGGTCACCCAGTTACTAAAGTGTAACAACAACAACAACATTGACAATTCTAGAATACCGCTGAAAATTCGGCAGACACAAGCATTGATCTGAAAGATGGCTTGGTTGGCGGCCGTGCAAAGATCAAGAAATGCGTATCTGTGAAGCTCTCTGCATCTGAGAGAAGACATGTGGACAGAGACGTAGATAACAAGGCTGCAGAGATCCATAATATCAAGGATGCTTACCTTAAGACGTTAGAATACCCCTGAAAATTCTGCAGACACAAGCCTCTATCCAGAAGATGGCTTGATTGGCGGGCGTGCGCAGGTCAAGACTTACGTTCTGATGAAGGCATCTCTTTCTGAGAGAGAGCTGTGGACTGCAGTGGAGCCTACATAGGCTGTTACGAAGATCTGTAACAAAGTGGCTTACCTTTGGAGGTGAGAATATCCCTAAAGAGGCGGCAAACGCCAGCCTCGATCCGGAAGATGGCTTGGTTGGCGGGCGTGCGCAGATCAAGCACACGGTTGTCTAGCCGAGTGTCTTGGTTTACGCGAATCTTGAGCGCTTCTGGATCCTGTATTTGGAGAGAAATAATCTTAAACGATCACGAAGGTTAAGCAACATAGGGCGCGTTCAGTGCTTGGATGGTTGACCGTTCTATGACTAACGCTAGTGGCATATTTCCGAGCGGTTTTTCCGTGCTTCGCAAGGCACGTTAAGCAGTTGGTGCCGGCTGCCGTCGATAGATGGCAGTGAAGTCGTTAAGCCAAGTCAGAGGCCTTAGCGGCTTGAAAACTCCTGACAGTAAGACCAGCCACTAGTCTTACAAGCCTCCACCAATCCGGACTTGGCCCCCGTGGTGGAGTATGGCCTATACTTTCCTCAGGGAAGAGACCCGTGCCCTGGGCTGATTTTAAAAATTCTTTCACCATTAGAAAGCTACATTCTTCGCGAGTAACATAGGCATAGGCTATATTGGATTTTCAAAAACTTTAGGTTTCAATACGAAATGTCAAATAATGTAACCCAAGGTGTAAAAAATTACTACCCAGGGAATTTTCCAAGGAACTAATATAGCTATTTCGTTTTTGCCACCCGTGCGCGTGGCTAGTAATTACCTAACAGATCAAGCGCAAATATTGTAAGGGGTAGTAAGATCTAGTGGAACCTTTGAGCAGACAAAATATAAGATCATTAAAGGATTTGCTTAATTTTTTTCTACAACAAAATTAAATTTCCAAATTCATTTTACATCATCCTGTTTTTATGCACCCACACACGATTGAAGTAAAGTCCGTTCGCTTAGATAGTGTCGGTACACACGAAGGCAATCTTGGTTTTAGTAAAAAAAACATTTATTTCAATAATACAACTTAGACGGCCAAAAGACTTTAAATAGAAAAAAAACATGGTACACAATGTACCTAATGAAGCACAAAATACAATACTACTCTTCATCACTCGAAGTGTCTTCAGACAATTCATTTCCACCGGGACCTACCTAAGTAATGCAGGATCGTTTCGTTATAAAACTAAAATACTGATTGATTTACTTCTTTAATTGCGTGATCTACATAATAGTAGAATGAGACGAGCTGCGAGCCAAATTCACTGGCATGTTTGCGCCGCGTCGGCTTCCTTTAAATTTCTTTTGCCAAAATTTTCATTCGCCGAGGCGGTAAATATCAAAGTGACACTACGATAGCGAACAGACTCTATGGATGATCGATTTTTTATTCGACCTATTATTCCTAATAATAGTTGTTCAATTGATGTATTGAACATTTTCAATTCTATCGGCCCTTAAAATATTTGCGCTTGATTTGTTGGGATATTATACTCACATCGCTCTTCTCAGGCCGCGCAGCGTCCTCCAACAGCAAAGGCAGTTGTGGCTTCGCCGCGGAGACGAGCCAGAACTGTGCGCCGTGGAGCTCAACGTCCCGCTGCGTACAAGCCTCGATCGGGGCTTCGGTCTTGACCACCTGGGCTTTCACGTCGACTATAGACTCCTTGGAGACGCTGGAAGATCATCGCGACACGTTCTAGACTCATCTACTTGACTCATTTGACGACCTCTGTGGCGTAGTGGTTAGCGCATCTGCTTACCATGCGAGAGGTCCCGGGTTCGATCCCCGGCTGGGGAGAAAAAAAACTCCAGGTCTTGGATGTTTACATGTTTGTGACGTCGCTGCTTCTGGTTCCCGTGACACGGTATCCTAGTGTGGGGCCAGAAGCAATGTATATGCCTGTGTGTAAATGTTTATGTTTATCTATCAACACGACTATATCCATGGTTTTGTTTTGTACGACTACCTCATTGGTCGTTTAGGGAATTAGCTACCAAGGTCTTTAGGTTCGATGCCCACTGGGGGCCGCCGTGCATCAGTACAAATGACGTCAGACTGGGTGATTTTTCATGTTTGTAATGTCCTGGATGCTGTGAAATAAAGACTAAGGTTCACATTCAGAGACGAATCCCAAATTCATATTTAGAGCAGTCTTAGCAAAGTAATACAAAATAAATACAAACACAAAATCCTTTATTTGTGGAATGTAGGTGAATATATATGTTGGTAAATAAGCAAACAAATATTTTCGTTACTTATAGTCTAACATGCAATACTAATACTTGGTCAAATTAATGTCTTTAACAAAATCACAAGTCTCAATCGAAGTCATACATGTTATAGAGAGTGGCTCAGTAGCTCTGTAAAGTTATTTGCAGAATTCTTTGTCATTTAAATATTCAACAATAGCCTCGTGAGGCCCGACCTTGAAAAGAACAATTGATTTGGTGATCACTTGAAGACATTGGGCCTCACGAGGATATAGTAATAACATTTGTTAATCAATATGGATTTAAGCTTTACTTTAATCAAACCAACGTAAACCAAAGTCCTTAGTAGTTTCGTATTCACAGTCGATCAGGGCCCTTAGTGCGAGTTTTTTCATTCACTTTCGATAGCGAGAGCGTTTGCAATTTGTATAGGAGTGACAGAGAGACAACTAGGTGGCGCGCTTTGTCACTCCTATAGAATATGAGCTTACGTTAACGCGATCGAGTAGTTAAAAAAAACTCGCACTAAGCACACAGGAGCCTAGCTGATGGCTCCTACACACTATGCCGGTGGGTAGAGAGCCGCCGGCAATACCGTACAAGCCGAGAAGCCGGCGGCAGTTCGTTCCCGGCATTCGATTGAATCGCTCGTAGCCTGGGCTGCCTGAGTGATCTTAAACGATCACTAAAGTTAAGCAACATACGGCGCGTTCAGTCCATGGATGGGTTTCTGTCTATGACTAACGCTAGTGGCATTTTTCCGAGCGGTTCCGTGCTTCGCAAGGCACCTTAAGCAGTTGGTGCCGGCTGCCGTCGATAGAAGGCAGTCGCTAATCCAAGTCAGAGGCCTTAGGGCGGCTTGAAAACTTCTGACAGTAAGACCAGCCACTAGTCTTACAAGCCCCCACCAATCCGGACTTGGCCCCCGTGGTGGAGTGTGGCCTATACCTTCCTCAGGGAAGAGACCCGTGCCCCTCGGTGGGGACATAATGGGTTGATGATGAATTCGATTGAAAGTGTTGTGCACCGGTCTATCCGGCTGACAACTAGAAAATGATGCCAATGATGCTCTGCGGCTAAACAAGCCGGCGGCATAGTGTGTAGCAGCTATAAGAGAAGAGCAGTCTTAAGAAAGTCGTCTATACTAGGCCGATTTCTGAATTGAGAATTTACACTAAGTAAATGACGACCTCTGTGGCGAAGTGGTTAGTGCATCTGCTTACCATGCGAGAGTTCCGGGTTCGATCCCCGGCTGGGGAAAAAAAAAAACTCCAGGTCTTGGATGTTTACATGTTCGTGACGTCGCTGTTTCTGGTTCGCACGACACAGGGTATCCTAGTGTGGGGCCAGAAGCAATGTATGTGCCTGTATGTAAATGTTATGTTATGGTATGTTAAATACTTAAGTAACGTGCTGTCACGCTCTTTCCTAAAGAAATTTGACGAGACAACACTACAGTTAAGTAGTTACTTAGCGAAATTCTCAATTCAGAAATCGGCCCTAAGTATATTGTTTTTTAGTGATGATGATGTAGGTCTCACCGGTTTATTAAATATTCATTTTCTCACAAAACTCCGCAGTAAACACAATGCTAACCACAAATTCTAACCAAAGTCGTACTGTACAAAAAGGTAACCTCAAAATGAAGAAAACCAAATGTCAGTTCTAAGTTCACGTTAAGTCACCGATATTGACTACTTACACTTAGCTAAGCACCATTTCATACTCAACATGCTAAGATTCGATTCTGAATACGTGATTTTGACATTACTGGGACCAGTCTTTGCTTAATTTTCGTCAATGAATGTCAGCTTAAAAGACTCGAGTGTCTTACAACTCTATACCATACTTATTTAGGGCTGAGACAAAATGTAAACAACTTTTCAGTACTCTTTAGACTATTTGATTAATCTAATTAACTTAATTCTTAGTGTAAAAACCGAAATAACATTTTTTGACAACGAAAACAGTCTAAAGATACTGAAAAGTTGTTTACATTTTCTCTCAGCCCGAAATAAAAATGGTATAGATGTCGCAGTAAAGTAGTTAAATCAGAGAGTCAATTGAATCTCTAGATAGTCAATCAAAGATCGTTATTCAATCAAGTCGCTAAAGTTCCGTCAGACAAGTGAGTGAACGAAACGTTTAACGAGTTTCCTAAACGTTCCTAGGGATTTCAACTTTGGTAGGGAGACCAAGATATTTGATTAGAAAAAAATGGATAGTAAAAAGACATTGCTTGTCTTATATTTATTCACAATTTGAAACAAAAAACCACTCACACAACAAACCAACGTCGAACAACGTTTGCCAAAAGAAAGACTCTAAAAGTAATCAGCTGTTGTCGTGACCGCCATCTTGTTTTACATTATTAATTAACATGCTGGCTTTCGGTCAGTCAGATAGATAAACGTTTTCGACGCTGCTTTATTTAAATCAAAATGCTAGCGACTTGATTGGATATCGATCTTTGATTGACTGTCTAGAGATTCAATTGGCTCTCTGATTCAACTACTTTACTGCGACATAGATATAACGTCGGTCAGAATCATTACCGGAACATTTCCAAAAATACGATTTTTGAGTTAAGTATGCAGAATGGTGGAAGTTTTGAAGACATTCCCGAATCACTAACGGTACAAATCAACCGATTTATTTGTCCGTCACAAAAAGACTAATTCCAGTAGAGAAACAATGATTTTACTATAGCAAATGACATTTTTTAAATCTCTAAACGTCAGTTACTCAAAACAGAATATTTTGAAATGTTCCGTTAATGATTCCGACCGACGATTGACATTGCAAGTGGTGACACTCACTTCCCAGCAAACTTGACCATCTGCTTGCTAATCCCACGCTCATCGTTCACGTTGACCAACAGCTGTACTGTGCTGGAATGCTGGCGGAGCACAACGAAGCACTGCTTGCCCTTCGCTCGAGACGTCTGGAGTCGCGCTGGGGGAAGGGTGCGGACGAATCGGATTTATAACATACATTTAGATCTTTTAGAGAATCGTTATAATTCCGATAGAGTTGCAGAGTGTTAGGAACAGATAAAGTTACAAATGTTTTTTTAGTTTTTAGTTAACCGTTCAAAGTTCGTGTTTTAACACTTAGATTAGATAACACGTTTTGAAATGCGACGTTATGAAATCAAAGACCCCTCCCACCCCGTTGTCAGACAATATCACAGTTCGTCGGTTCCCTCCCTGCCCCTTAAGGCTTTTCTCCACTGCTCCGGTCCGGCAAACGTTAATTACCGAACCGATTTAGAAACACACAAGAATACTAATAAGCTTCTCCACTACTCCAGCATCCGGTTTTTAACGGTCCAATAATTTGCTAGATCGGAAGGGAATTTTACCGGTCAGAAGTGATCGACGTAGAAAAACAACACACATTTTCGCACCGCGCATACAACCCAAAAATGTTTCTACACTATTACATTAGATTAATAGAATGTGTGGAAAACATCCCCTGCCTCGAATAGAAAAACCAAGGAATTTTAATAAAGCACTGCGTCACGTCCATTGCAGATTATAGTCGGATGAATTGGAGAAGCATAATCCGGCATCCGATATTTTTCTCATGACTGATTTCGGTTCCGACGCCAGACCGAAGCAGTGGAGAAAGGGCCTTAAAATGCGACGTAATTTATGGATGACCCCTAATCAAAAATCAGAAAATCTGTAAAACTATAGGAAAAAAAATTCTACCTAAAGAATTTACGTTCTGTTTCTTGAATGGCAATGTACTTATAATGTTAATGTTAGCCACTGCCTTGGGGCCGAACGAATGTAGTGGAGAAATAAGCAGCGAAAAAAAACTCCACTCTGGCCATCTTTTCTCATAAAATAACCCGTATCTCATCTCAGCTGCTAAGCCGGGTCAGGTTTCTCAGAATGTCTAAGTACATGTTGGATGTTTACATGTTTATGATAAGATAAGAATATTCTTTATTGCAAACAAGAAACAAGATACAAAGTAAAAGTTAATAAATAATTCAAAAAGATATACAACAGGCGGTCTTATTGCTAAGAGCAGTTGTATAATATGATGTCGCTGTTTCTGGTTCCCCGACACAGGGTATACTAGTGTGGGGCCAGAAGCAATGTATGTGCCTGTATGTAAATGTTATGTCATATTGTTTTACGAAAAATTCGCTTAATGCTTAAAATAAAATATGCTTTTACTAGCTGTGCCCGGCGGTGCTACCCGCGGTTTATTAGGGAAAATAAAATGTGTATTAACAGTAAAAATAATATCTATTCACATTTTTAGAAGCAAAATAATTTAAATTTGAGCATCGGAATTTGAGAAATCATCATTTTCATCGATTTTCCCATGGGAATAAGATATTTTCTCGCAGTAAAACGTAGCCTGTGTGGTAATCCAGGGTGTCAGCTAACCCCATACCAAATTTTATTCAAATCGCTCCAGCCGTTTAGACGTGAAGAAGTAACAAACATACACACTCACACACTCACAGACTTTCGCCTTTATATTGTTTTTATCATGGTGGCACCAAGAGGCGAATAAAACATTCCCAGATTTCGCCCGACATTTTCGCAGTGGCAGTAAAATGAATGACAATAGCATGGTTTGTATCTAGTTTGTATCGAAGTTCGCAGCGTTCCGCTCGAAACATATTATGAATATTCATACAATAACATCGCAGTTATAGATAGGTAGATAGAGGAGAGAAAACTTTAAGAGCCATCGCAAACAGGGCGACTTGTCGCGTCAAGTCGCCGCGTCAGACTCGACGTTGCCATTTGCTTCTGGCGTCTTGTCGTCGCGACTGATGCCAAGTGTGCGGAGATTCGAACAAAATATATGAAAATTGACGGCCGTAGCCTGTCGTCGCGTCTAGTCGCCGAGCTGTCGCCTGTCGCGTGTCGCTAGTGTGCGCCTAGGCTTATTGTACATAAAAAAAGGAGATTACGGATTAGTGGATTAAGTAGTGGGTAGTAAGTACATTAGCAATGTTCGATTTATGTAATTACTATAATGTACTACCGTTGTTAATCCCAAATGAATAACATTACACACGCATATCTTAATATAAGAGTACAATCGGCGTCCTTATAACTAAAAGCGATCTTTTCTAGACCACCTTTGGCTGGACTGGAACAAAACATGATATAGATAATTATGTAGATGAAGGAAATAAACCGTACAAATTACTGATCAAAAGTAGTTTGACGCTCTTACAAAAACAGTAATAAGGCTGTCAGTGTTTAGGGGCAAATTTTACTATCATTTATCTAATAGACTATTTCGCGGATGCAGATATTTATGTTGCATGCGATGACTAGGCTCACCAACTACTGGGCCGATTTTAAAAATTCTTTCACCATTAGAAAACTACATTCTTCGCGAGTAACATAGGCTATATTGGATTCTCAAAAAGTTTAGGGTTCCGTACGAAATCTCGAACAATGTTACCCAAGGTGTAAAAACTACCCCGGGAATTTTCCACGGAGCTAATATAGCTATTTCCACGGAAACGTTTTAGCCACCCGTGCGAAGCCGGATCGCTAGTTGTCTTATAAATAAGGCCATGGGCTTCTCAAACATTTAAGAACATTACCTCGAACCCAGACAGTCTGTCCGTTCAGCTTCAGCCTTAGATCCTTCACATCGGTGTAAACTCTCCCAGTGTGTTCTCCAGAAGACTGGATCAGCTTGTAGGTGCCGTAACGACCCTCAGAGACGTCAGTTTCTGGTGGCCTCTCACCGGCTGGCTGACCTGTAGCCGCCTGTGGGTACCAAATCAAATATCAAATTGTTTATTATCAAAAACGCTTATGTACATGTTCCGGACTTGTCCTGTTCCAGATCTGTCGTACTCCAGATTCGCCGTAATACCTACATACAGTTGAGCAGGCACTTAGTAGGTAATTACATAATTTGACACTTGACTGTACAATAGTAATGACTGTAGTAAGTTACCAAGTGTTTTGTTTTGGTTCTACCGAAGAAAAGAGTTTTTTGTTCCATTGCTTTTATTTTTGTTAATAAAAATAAGTAACGATTTGTATATTGTTTTTTATTTTATACCGAGTATGCTTCTATGGTGGACTGAATTACAGCGAATCTGGAGTACGAAAGATCTGGTATACGACAAATCTGGAGTAGGACAGATCTGGAACACGACAAGTTCGGAACAAATCCAATGCATGCCTAATAAGAACAGGGGTGTCGAACGCCATTTTGTTTTGCCATCCTCGCCTACTTCATTGACGATGTGTTACGCCTCCTCTAGACTACTCGCGAAGTTCCTCGACAAAGTACTCGGGAAAGTTGGCCGAAGTACGTAGCTACACACTCGAGGTTGGACGAAGTAAGACGAAGTGCCTGTCCACTTTACCGCATTCGCCTAACCTTAGTCAACTTCGCGAGCAGTGTGCAGGCCACATAAAGTTTGCAAAAAAATTAAACATTATTATTATTATTTTGTTCTCTATTTAAACCGATAAATGTATTGTTTTATTATTTTGGTGCTCCGTTTGGTATTTGACGTATTTATTATCTTCATTATCTTTGTACAAGTTTTATTCGGATTCTGATTCCTCTACACCGCTCAACGCAGCATAGTCACACTCTTCTTCGGATTCGGAATCAGAAATCAGAAATGTATTTCAACGTAAAGAATTTACATTCTGCTTGTTGAAAGTCAATGTACATAAAATGATAATGTTAGCCGCTGCCTTGGGGCCGAATGTAGTTGAGAAAAAGGCAGCAAAAAAAAACTCCACTCTGCCCATCTTCTCTCAAATCATCTTAAATCATAATAAGTACAAAGTTTGGTACGAATGTTCATCTACCTAATAAGTCAAAATTCAAGACCCATGAGTGCAATCAATACTTGCAATGTCAAACATTATTTGATATTCTTAAACAAGTATGAAAACACCAATGCTGCGGCCAGACACACGGACGGCACCCGTTCACTAGCATAACGCAGGGGAATCGAATTCATCGCCCGGTTCGAATTCATCGGATACCCTGTGTTGTGGTAACCAAGGAAGGACATTACAAACATGGAAAAACCGACTGAGCCATTTGTACAGATGCGAACCCACAACGACTACTTCTTGGTAGGTATTAAGCTTGCGTTTGTGTAGATTTGTCTTACTGCAATAGAGTTCAATATCCAGCGTTACCACGTCACATAGCAACAGACCTTATGCTCCGCTCGTTTCTGCTGCTTCTCCGCTTGCTTGGCAGCTTTCTTCGCAGCCTTCTTGCTGTTGGCAGTGTCTCCCTCCGCCACCTCCTTCGGGTCCTCAGACACTACCATTGTCACTTGTGCAATCGACGAGGTTATCTAGAAAGCATTTTAGTTCTAGTTAGACCTGAGATTAACGCATAACCTAACAACATCTACAACGTCCTGTTGCAACACAGGAAAGATATTTGGGCGTTGGCTTCATCGAAAAATATCAATCATCATCGTCAACCCATTATGTTCCCACCGAGGGGCACGGGTCTCTTTCCTGAGGAGTAGGTATACCTACTCCTCAGGAAAGAGACCCGTACGGAAAGAGACCCTTGGCTGCCTGAGTATGGCCTATAGGCCATACTCAGGCAGCCAAGGCTACGAGCGATTGAAAAATATCAATACTTTTGTATAATACCTACAATTTTCTTCTAAACATATCATAGTGAATTTGTGCTTGAGCTCGAATTGCGAACCAGATAGATTTGCACCAACACTTAATTTTCATCCCCAGAATCTTTATTGTAACATCAGCGTTGCAGTTTTCTGGTGGAAATATAACCAGAGAATGTGGAGAAAAATCGACGAGAAACTCGTTGTCAGTATATAGTGCTACTGGCGTTTATAAACGAATTATTCCCTGAACGTCGCTTCACATAATGTCGCTTTGCGTTTTACTTTGATTCCCAGTACCTCGCTCGTCGCTTTACAGTGGTTCCGGCACGCCGCAGTGATTCGTTTCATACACGCTAGACGAGGGAAATTCTGTTTTGGATTTTTTGGGTTTAAATGGGAATGATGTTTTTATCTTATTTTAGTGAAATTAAATTATTTTTAGCTTATTACTGGACTTATAAGGTCCCGACGGAGATTATATATCTAGATAGATTTAAAAAAAAAACAATATAACCGAACTTTAACTTTAACTACAAAACATTAACTACAAAAAATAGAGTACTAAATTAAGTACTCATTATCATTAGTACCAACCTATATAGGTACATATTTAGCATATGGGTTATTATAATGAAACAGTAGGTGTGGTATCTTTTGTGGATCATTTAATTGTGCATACATTTAGGCACTTACAATACAGGTTTTATTTACACAACAACTTAACTAGGCATATTTACAGTTGAAAGTTATAATTTACTTAGCATACACATTACATTAATTAAGTACACAGTACTCGTCTGAATCATCCTGTTCGGTACTGTCAAGTGCCAAATAATCTTCCTCAAAGACATGCAATGGAGCTGACGACTTCGGATTTATCTGGGATTGGATGAGGAAGGACAGAACCTCAGCAGAAAGACTATCCCGAGAATTCCGAAGATTCTAGGAGGTCTCGAACTTTTTCACGCTTCATGTTTTCACTGCAGTCCTCGAAGTCCTTCTTCGGCCTCCCATGTATGGTACCTATAGCGGTGTTATACCTGCAGACTCGTCTTCAGATGGCATGTCCACCGTAGTACGAGAACACGTGAATCGGCCTTTTTCAAGCCAATCAGCATACTTCAGAAGAAACTACGAGAAATAAAATTATACTTTGGCCATGAAGATATTTTTTTCAGCTATGAATAAATATATAAAATAGCAAAAAACGAAAACAAAAGAGATACATTCGTAAGAAAAGTATTTGAAATCAAGATTACCTTTCTTTTCGGCTTCCGGCTGACTTCCACTTTTTTTCAATTTTATTGGAATATAGTCCAACTTTATTTCTTGATTGCTTCAAACTTGAGTCTTTCAGATTTGTAGCAGGGATTTGCGATAGGACGAAGTCTAAAAGTCGAGGCATCCGCTCCAATTATGATGCATTGCACCAAACTTCAAAAAACTCCGTCAGCGGCAGTGAAACAGAATCACCTATGAAAAAAAAAATGAAGGTGATGCAATCCCGTGCGAAACCAACCAATCACAGATTTTGAAAATAGACAGTCCAAACTTTAATATATAAAAAAACTACAGGGGTATTTTGGGATAATCATGTTTAGATATTCTAACAAATGTGAAAAGTTTTTTTTTCTCTTAAAATTATACCATTATTGAATATTTATTATTAAAGACATCTTAAATGTTGGTGAAATGAAAATAATACATAAGATAGTACATACCTTGAGAAATATTCTCCATAATTTTCACAATAGTTGGGTACTTGGAACTTATTTTAAAATATTATGACACTTGGGCTCGAAAATACTCGTAGCAACTGCATTATCGTTCCCAGCAATACTTCCATTAAATACCTTTGGATCCTCATTAGGCTTCACTGGATCATATTGTAATTGATTGCAATGCATTATTAGGGTCCCTGGGTATCTGAGAATCGATTAGAAAACTCAAATTTGAGTAATTAGGTCATGAATTTCCCTCGTCTAGCATGTATGGAACGAATTACCGTGCGCCGCGCCGCATTTGTGGTTAGAATTGGTACAGTCCAGAGCAGAACTTTCAGTTTATTTTCTGGTCTTAGAAAAAAATTACGAACGTGGCTGAAGGGATATACTTAATCAAAATATCACAGTAAATCACAAATTTTTTTCATAATTTTGCCGTTAATTCTTAATAACGAGAAATTTTATATAATCAAAATATCACAGTAAATATTCAATTTTTTCACCCAGAAATGCGTCAATAATTTTTGTAATAACCAGATCTTTATTGTCAGTTTTGCGTGTTTTTTTTGGCACGTTCTCATGGATTCTAATTTGTTTACGAACAAAATGCATAGTGATGACACTGACATGGATTTGTGGGAGTTATTCATGTTTGTTTAACTCTCCCAAGAAGTAATGCGCTATTTGATATCCATATATGAAATTTTATTATGTAATTGTGCTAGTTATGGTGTAGTTGGCGACACATCAAAGTATAAATCATTTTAAATTAAAAAACTGCCAAAAAAAAAATTGCACTTAATTGTTAATTTAAAATGTACCTAATAAATTTAAAAAAAAAACATTTTAATCCCATCAGAAAACTCCAAAGTAATTTTTATTTTTAACTTTACCCGATCCAAACATAAGTACTAGGGTAACAGAAGTTAGTAGAGGGTTGTTTAATACTGGGCAATATTATGTAACTCCATGAATAAGCCACAATGTTCTTCATGAGGTTTTATTTGAGCAGCAATCACTTACATACTTCTGCTAACCTAGTAGTTACTTTTTAAATGAAATCACTGATAATAAAAGGCCAGTAAGTGGTCATCGTCGGTCCATAACCAAGAGTAATTCAAACTAATACCTTCCTATTCCCATTCCTACCTTTTTATTTTTCTTTTTTCAATAAAAAAAATTTTTAAGTTTGAACAATTTTAAGCAGTCTCTAAATGAAGTTTAAAAGAGATTAATCATTACTGTACCATAAGGAGGCGCGACGTTATGGGACTTACAGTAAGGTGAAGAGCGATGTAATGGGATTGCAGGTAAAACGGCTACTGAGGAGCGACATTATGGGAAGCGACGTTCAGGGAATAATTCTTATAAACAACGTCAGTTTCGCTTTGATGTAACACCAAGAGGCTCAGAAGAGAATAAAATTTTACTGTTTTGTGGTATTTATGATAATATGATTAACTTAGGTAATCTAATTATATAAATTATGTAACTTACTATAGATACTTAAATCGAAAAACTTATCGATGAAAAGGGCAGGATAATATGGTCAACAACACAGGGAAAGTAATAACTAGCGATTTGCAATACAGACCAAGGTTCACCTATCGAGTGATACAAATAAAAAAAATCGAAACTACCTACATCTTCCACAATATTTTAATTTCTTAGGCGTTGTTTTAAAACCACAATAGTTTCAAATGAGGGTCATCATCATCCCAACCCATTATGTCTCCACCGAGGGGCACGGGTCTCTTCCCTGAGGAAGGTATAGGCCATACTCCACCACGGGGGCAAAGTCCAGATTTGTGGAGCAAATGAGGGTAAAAAATAATAATAATTTATTTTGTTACCTTCTATTTTTATCAACTTTTCTGATTACTGGTGAAATATAACAGAGAATCATAATTATTACTTTACTTTGCAAATGTCGTAGTATGTCAAGAGGTACCTGAACCAGTAAGTAACAGTCTAACAGCCCATCTATGTGTTATTTTTACATACTGAAATATCAGGTGAATGATATCAGACAATTTCACACAAGTTTTGTGCACTGTTATGAATAATTCTGTTCTGTGGAATAACCCTTTAATTAAGACAATATTGTGTACCAAGCCGGTAAACTACTGACTACTGACAACTCATCAGCTGCATACATTGTATACTTGTGTTGAAGTAGGTATTTATTGGAAACACAGAGGTGAAAATAAGTGACGTGGTTAGATTCAATTCAATTCTGTTTTACGGACTCAATGCACTGATTGTCCAGTACAACTTCGCCAATATCCCGTGTTAGACAAGACTATAGCCAATGATGTGATTGGTTACCGATGAGAGAAAATTAAATCACATTTTATAGTATCTCACAGCGCCTTGCATCACGCAGGATAATTCTGAAAATAAAGCTTCTATGAATGGAAAAACGTACCTCGTTAACGTGGCTCGTCACCTCGAGATTATATATGGTATAGTATTCGTTAAAAACGCTTTACTTGTCTAGTTATCACTGTTAAATTCGGGCAAAAATAGGTTATGTCCGACACAGATGCAGTGATAAATTGAGGGTAAGAGAAAGTGTCAAAGCGACATTTTAACCAGTGTTGCCAGTGGCAGGTAGTCAAATATAACACGAGACAGATCAAAAGGTAACATTTTCTCGAGAAAAGTAACATACATAACCCCTTTTTTTATTGTAGAATCCGATACAATACTTTATTAGGGCAGTTTATTACTCAAAAAGTAAAATAAGTTTCAGGTCCCATGAAAAAAAATCTTAATAATTTGTAGATCGAAAGACTGGCGACAATTCAATGGTACAATCAATGATGTTTGTCTACTAAAAGTATCAACCAATTTAAACCCTGTAGTTCCGGGTGACTAATTGGACTACGGTAGCCCCTGCCTGTCGTAAGAGGCGACAAAAAGGGGACCTCGGAGTCGTGGCCGGTGAGAGTGTTGGCTCGATCTGTCCATCAAGCGACTCCGGGAAGGCGGCAACCTGGAGTGGCTCCTCGTTGCCGTAGGATGGCACTTGGGATGGCCCAGCCAGCCCAGAGCAGGGTGCACGCACGGTGCAGGGGAGCACTGGAAGTGTTCTAGTCAGTACCCGGTGCTCCCCACAAAGCACGGATAAATGCCACCGGGGGGGGGGTTTTAGTGGGTAAAAACCACACATAACTCGACTTTCCCCCCAGGAGTATCTTTTTGAAGATTTCCCCCCGTCAACAAAAAAAAAGGTATCAACCAATTTAAGAATGTCTTTCAGTACTGCTTTGTCATCAATAAATATGAAAAAACGTCATCATAATATGTTAATGGAGATGAAGTAACACAAAAGTAACAATTGGGTCGTGTAACATTGAGGTAGCATAAGAGGGCCAAAAGTAATGTAAAATGTTACTTTTGTAACGTTCTGGCAAGTCTGGCAACGCTGCTTTACCTTTTTATAGTGTGTTGCCATGAGAGAAAAAGGATATGGCTGCGTTCAAGAAAATTTGAAATAAAAATAATTTGCTTGAAAGTAAGGCAACGAGGAAACCACAAAGAGAACAGAAGAGAAAGAACAATAAAACTTTGGCAACTGTCGGAACCATTTCCCACAAGAAATTAATCAACTTTTCGTAAAAAAATCGATGTTATGATTAAATTCTCCGTTCAAAATGTCAATTAATAACTCGGAGCCCAAGTTTTACTTTGTAGGTAGTGCTGTAACGAGACTATTTGTACAAAATGCCCGTGTTTATAGCCAATGTTCCTGCTCCTCTCAAAGTCGGCGATCGCATAGAGATCGGCGGTAAAATTAAGGAAAATGCACGCAAGTAAGCTTAAGCCAAACCCCCAAAGCACAGATTTCGGGACTTCTACATTAGAAACTTGCTGCCTCAAAAAGCTCTCATATTCCTGATTTCCATGTGTCACCAATCTGTGAACTCGTAATATACCGACCACTGCGTCAATATTCTCTATTGGACTTCGATATCCATTATTTTAAATCGCCTGATTGAGACTGCAGCTGTGTTACTTAGGGACGTGCGTGCGGATTATTAGTATCTACCTATACTTACCTATACTTATAACGTCCTAGTTAGTAGCAGAGTTAATTAAAAAAATTGAAATCAATTTAACGAAGCGCTACGTAACAGAGCCAAGTCCAGCTTAATTTTATTAATGGCGAAACCGTCATTGTTGGAGAGACAGTAGGTACAGAAATATCCTAACAAGGCAATACTTGCTGGTATAGGCCGTATTGTTACTTGGCCAACGTTCCACTGACAGAGAAACTAAATATGCACCGTTCCCACTATCGATTGGCGATTGCAATCGCATAAGTAGGTACCTACGAGTACACTTTACATCTCTGAGTGCTTAGTGCGAGTTTTTTCATTCACTTTCGATAGCGAGATCGTTTGCAATTTATATAGGAGTGACAAACCGCGCAACCTAGTTGTCTCTTTGTCACTCCTATACAAATTGCAAACGCTCTCGCTATCGAAAGTGAATGAAAAAACTCGCACTAAGCACTCAGAGTGCTTATACTGAGTGAGAACCGTCGTTCGTAGCATAACAACGCGCGACAAATTTGTATACCACCTTTGAATATAATCCGGCAATCATGTAAACATACCAATCGGATCCTGATCTTAATCATATTTTACACGCAGTGGTCAAAATGAGCGTACTTACCGTCGACATCCCATCAAGCTTTACACCTAGGGACGATACATTACGATGTTACAACCTAAATTGTAAAGCTTGATTTTGTCTTGAACATGAACATGAAAGCTTAGAATGTTCTCAGGCACTGAGCGAAATTAAATGTCAAATTAATTAGGTTGCACGTCGTCGCGCATTGGGTTCAAATGTTCTTAATTTCTTATGACCCTTTTGTGACGGAGATTTGTTTTTCTTCTCTTGCCGTTCTGTAGATAGTCTTAGGCTAAAAAAGTGGTTTCCTATTTTATATGTACTTAGGTGATCTAAATACCCATGGCGTCGACGCGGTATCGGAGCCAGTTATATAGAGACGACTAAACTTGACTTTGTATCACATATGACGCGAAGTCACTTTTAGAAATGTTGCTTTGATAATATAGAACATGTCATATTCAAGTTGCAGGTACTTTTAAAATGCCAGCCCACTAAATGGCTATTAATCAGTTGCGTTGTGACCTTGAAAAGGGCAATTAAAAACCATTGTTAAGCCTGGTTTTCACAGGCCCAGTAGCTGGCGGTCAGTGACGAACAGTTACTGTCTGTCAGCTACTGGCTCCGTGAAAACAAAGTTGAGCCAGTACTGACCGATCAGTTGCTGGCTTGTTTTTGTTGTAAACCAGGCTTTATGCAGATTTAGTAGTTAGTGAGAACACGTCGGGAAAGTGACAGTACTGTATAGACAGCAGAATGTACAGTTGCTGTCTACTGGGTGGTTGGGAGGTGGAAAAACCAGGCTTTATGGTGAGCCGATTAGCCCACCTAAAGCTTAAGATACAGATACAGGTTAAGATTCACTTCCCTGTTTTCCCATCCAGGATGTCGGTCAACCTCTGCGCTCAAGAGGGTGAAGAACCCCGGGACGTGGTGCTCCATTTTGACGTGCGATTCCACCGGGACAACATAATTTCGCTGTCGAGAAAAAATGGCGTGTGGATTGGCAGCGGCAATTACGATACCAACTACAATATGTTCGTGCCTGGTGAGTATTTGCCGGTTCTGTAAATACCGTAGAGTGGCTGTCTCACTTTCACACTATTTTTTCCTGATATCTCCTTTTCACTTAGGTATGCCACTTTTTCTCGAGAGCGACAAAAGATAAGAGTATTTCTCTTTGTATAGGTAGTTACTATAGAACATAGCTTAAAAATTGCAAAAATACACACACTCACACACACACACACACAAATACCTACTTACTTACACAAGATATTCTACATTAGCCAAAAAATTAACAAAAAAAGATAAAATTCCGGTGACAAATGAGACAAACTTTTTTAGGGGCAACTTTATATGCTACTCCAGCCACGTTTTATAAACTCACTCACTAATAATTATACCTACGCCATTCCTTCCTTCCTGTCCCGTTCCTGAGTACTGAAATAAGACTTCTCCTCAGGAACGATATTCCGAATAATATTCGAGATCAAGGACACTGATGTGATCACGATCTACTGCCAGGGAAAGTTCCACTCCAACTTCCTTCCCAAGATCCCCATGACCATGGCGAAGTACGTCGTGGCCTGGGCCGACGTGGAGAGGATCACGCATTGCTACTTCCATTTTAATCCTAAGGTGAGATTTGAGAGGCCGTAAATTCTATTATCTTCTTCTTCGGTCCTCTAACTCCTAGGGGAGCATAGGGCCTTAACTACAGATTTCTACTTCTGACGGTCGTTCGCGGCAGCTTACAATTATATTATGGGAGGTAGTTAATAAAATAACTGAAAATTTTACCTGTTTAAAAATTTGAAGGTAACAACAAACAACAACAATTATTATTTAACAGCTCTTTGGAAATCACAGGCACAGAACTCACCCAATCTCAGGTCTATCTAGAACTCTGTCTAAAATCTGTCTGTCTAAAGCCGGGTCCGCTGCGCCATGTTACGCGTGTTACAAAAAATGTAACACGTTATAATGGGGCGTGGTATAAACATGTTACGTGTTACGTAACACGTAACACGTAAACAGAACTAGAAAGTCGCAGCAGACGGGCTGTTACGATACGTAACCGTAACATGTTACATTTTTTGTAACACGCGTAACATGGAGCAGCGGACGCGGCTTAATAAATATCTTAGGTACCTACCTACTAGGTTGGTAAGTCTGTTCTCAGTTAGGTAAATCCATAAAATTAGAGGCAGAAAGTTTCAATACTTACAATTAGATGCTTAAGTAGGTACCTTCATACCTCGCTACGACCCTCGCGCAATAACGACGAATCAATTAAGATCCATTATTTTGTTAAAATCTGGTCATGGTGAAAAAGTTACTTTAGGTATTAGACATATCTGATAGACTTCCGCCGTGAGACATACAGACAGACTTACCGACAGAAAGAAGGATGCCCTGGATTTCTTATTATTTAGGCATATTATATTACACCCTATTTACTGAAGCGAACGAGTAAGTAATTTGGTTTTTCAACATGTCACATTTATAACACTGCATAATATTTAGCAAAGTTATACAAAACGATATGGCTAATAAATGCCAATAAGCAATAAACACAATAACACTGTTATGAGCTACCTGATTTATCCCTCACTCGCAGTTTATTTAACTAAATATTTTATTTTATCATGAAAATACCATTTGCGAGATCTATGCCCCAAAAAATACCTAAAATTTCAGTGGTCCTCAAGTAAAAGCGATCCTACTGCTGCCAAATATGTTCGCAACTAGCAAAGATGTAGGTAGGACTTTTGTTTAAAGGCCGATAAGATCGATTATTTTATGCTAATGCGCTACGCGAAGTGTAGGAAGAAGTATGGACAGCTGACTACGATCCTCTTTTTTAATTAAAGGCAAAAGAAAGTAAGATAGCCACCCCGACGCCATATTTAGGTACTCACGATTGACGTTGATGATGCGAGTGCAACTTCTTTAAACTATTTTATTTTCTTTAGTGTTTTTCTTGTCTTGTTTGGTTGTCTGTCTGTTTTCCTTAAACAGTACCTACCTAAACCTATGTGGGTATACGAGGCAAGCAAAGCTGCGTGCATGAGCTATTTTGAGTGACATGTAAGTTTGGGAGATGCTGTGTCTTTGTTTACCTTTAGTCGTTCGCTTCAGAAAATGGAATATAGGTAGCTATGTTAGTACAGAACCCTTAGACGCCGCAGACATTTTAATATGATCTATAAGGCACCATTCGGGTACGGAATTAACGAATCATCATCAACCCATTATGTCCCCACCGAGGGGTACGGGTCTCTTCCCTGAGGAAGGTATAGGCCATACTCCACCACGGGGGCCAAGTCCGGATTGGTGGAGGCTTGTAAGACTAGTGGCTGGTCTTACTGTCAGAAGTTTTCAAGCCGCCCTAAGGCCTCTGACTTGGCTTAACGACTGCCATCTACTGACAGCAGCCGGCACCAACTGCTTAACATGCCTTGCGAATCACGGAACCGCTCGGAAAAATGCCACTAGCGTTAGTCATAGACAGAAACCCATCCATGGACTGAACGCGCCGTATGTTGCTTAACCTTAGTGATCGTTTAAGATCACTCAGGCAGCCCAGGCTACGAGCGAATTAATGAATACCTACCTTGTAACTATATACTCCTTTTTATCCTGACTGTTGCTTCCAAATCCACCTTTCGGAGCTTAATGCCTTCCCTCTGCCTTGTTTTCCGGTTCCCTTTTCGCAAAGATGGGCCTTTCCTTTGCCTTGTTGCCTAGTCCATCTTTCACAGAGATGGATCATTCCTCTGCATTGTTTCCCGATGCCATTTTTGCAGGTATGGGCCTCTGCCTTGTTTCCCAGGTCCTCTTTCGCACCTAGAAAGCCTGCCCTAGCCTTGTTTCCAAGTCCCCCTTTCGCGTGGGTGGACCTTTCCTCTGCCTTGCTTCAAAGTCCCTGTTTCGCAGGGGTGGGATTTACTCCAACATGTTTCCAGTTGCCTCTTTCGCAGGGCAGGGCCTCACCTTGTATATGGGTCTCCCTTTCCAAGGCTAGTACCCTCCCTCTACCTTGTTTCCAGGTCGCCCTTTCGAAAGGTAGTGCTGAGGCGTAACTATAGTTGGAGGAAACCGCTCCGCTCATAAATGTTTCCGCTCCGGTCATCACGCACCGCTACCCAACCTGCACACTACCACAATGCCTTCCCTCTGCCTTGTTTTCAGATCCCCCTTTCCGAGGAGCTGCAGGCGTCAGCGTTCTCCAACCAAACCTCGCCGCAGCGCCCCGCGACCGCGTGCGCCGCCTCTGGCGAGCCGAAGAGAGGGTAACGTCCACCATTAGCATATCTACGTCTGGGGGTAATTACCCCCACGGTGGTATCATTATTTTTTGCGTGGTAATGGACCTGCCAAATTGTTACTACGGCCACTACGGCTAAGGCCTGGGATCTAAAGCTGTAGCCCCAACAGGGGGGGGGGGGGGAGACTAGTGCAGCTCCCATGATGTCTGAACCAACACTTTGAGGATCCTCATTGGGATCCTGCCGTGTATTTGTTTGTACAAATGATATGCACAAAAATTAGTTTGTCTGCGTTCTATGTGTGTGATGTCCTTGTTTAGTTTCCATACCATAGGGAGTTTTGCGATCAGCACAATTAATTGTGCTGTCTGGAAACTAACTATTATTATTCAAATTCCCACAGCCACAGGCCGAGAAAGAAGGTTACGGGCAGCGTAAAGGCGGCCTCGTCCAACGAGACGTCGGCGGACGAGGCCCCGAAGCCGAGGCCGAAAGCCGAGGGTCGCGCCGACCGGTACTTCTACGAAACGCTCATGTGTCAGCCCCAAGAGCACAAGTTCGGCTCGCCCGACATGTCGAAGCTGCGACGTGAGGCTGGCGCTCACAGCAGAGCAGAGTTTGGAAGAAGGTGCGTGGAGACAATTTTAATGTAGGTAAATTAAATACTTAGACCAATTTGCACCACTTTCAGAGTCTTTCGGTCTTAAAGTCAGACGCAGTAAGGGAGGTCGTTGATGTATAACAAGAACAGTAAAGGACCCAAAACGCTTCTTTGTGGGACACCATGATTGGTATTTTTGTATTTGGATCGGAAACACAAGTACCTACCTTTTCTAAGCCGAAAAAAACATCATCATCAGCCATTTGACAACCATTGCAGTACAATGGCCTCCCTCGTGCTTATCTAAGTTTCCTAGTCTTGCCTGCATCCAGCGACGGTGGCGGGGAGTCGCCGTCGGACCATCTGGTGGACTGTCTGCCCACGCTGCGTCGTCCGGTTCGCGGTCGCCAGGTCAGAACATGTCCGCCCCAACGGCCATCAGTTCCGAGCAGAGCTGTGTGCTCCGCCCGACCACTGCCACTTTGACTGAGCAATTTCTCGAGCTATATTAGTGAGTCGGGTTCTTCTCCTCATTCCTGGTTCGATGAAACTACTAACATACCTACCTAGATCTCTTCACTTTCTTAAATGTGACTTTAACTGTATATTCTATAGGCGAGTTTCGGACATTAGTAGGAAGATTGGTAACTGATTCTTAGATTTAAACTGTGCACGTCCCTGTTTCCACGTCCCTTCTGGCTTACCGACTCTCGCAACGTTACCCAACAGGTACAAAGCCGCAGCGCTCTCAGATTCCGAGAAAAACTATAGTGATGGGGACGACTACTCAGAAGAGTTATCGAAAATAGACTCGTCGGTCGATTCGGACGCGATGCAGAACCTCGCCATGCAAAAGCGGATGCGGAGATCGAAATTCCCGTTCGCTCAAGTGGTAAATTTTATGGGAAAAAGGGAGAGGCGGAGTTAGTGTTGAAATTGGTCCGTCAGTGGTTTTGTGAAAGGTAATTTTTGTGGTTCTGTCGTGTGCAACTAACGTATAAATATTTTTGTAAGCTGTCATAGGTACTTATTAGATTGTTTTTAATGCTCTCAAAGAATTTTATTAAAAAAAAGGTTATCTGCGAGTTTCTGTTCCGCATCGAAGGTTCCGTGTATACAGAAAGGAGTGACCAGGGTTTGAAAACATACAGTGCTAGTTTTGGCAAAAAGCGTGAAAAATTTTTAGTCGGTCATCACAAATAAGTATTTATAAATATGTTATAAATTAATAATATTTAGGTACTGTTTACACAATGAAAAGAGCATTCTCTAAAATATTGAAAACCCTACCCAGCCTACCAAATTGCCAGTTTGAATAGTATTTTGGTTAAACAGAACAAAATACCGCTTTTTTTAAACCATATTTCAGCTTATTACAATTGGGCCCAGAGATAACCGTCCTTTGTACAAATGGCATATGGCATCAGTCTGGGTGTTTTCGATGCTTGTGATGTCCATGTGTAACCAAAGCTAGTAACACATTTTGTATTACGGTTTACTAACTTAATTGCGAATTGGCTATTATGGTACATATTAACTGTAGTTTGCTTCGGGAGAAAAGCCCTTTCTGTGTTACGCAGACTTATTTTCTATTGTGACCATAAAAATAGGATCCCGTAGGCACTTTCCGCATACGGAACCCTAAAAAAGACTTGCGCGTGTTAAAAATAATTAATTTGCTTTATTTTTTGTTATTATCACTACTACATCACTAAATCATAAAAAAATATTTAACAATCAGTTCAGGATAAAAGTTCTTTTACAATAATAATTACATTCATACATTGCTTACATAGTTGCTGACATTGCAGACCGCTAAGCCTAAAATATTCAATTTAGCTACTAATATAATTCGACAAAATCGCCGCGTGGTTCTCATCGATGCCTATTTTTAGAAGTTGCGCGTTTGATACCAAAAACAAGGATTCTCCGTCGATTTCGTTATCTAACAAAATGGACGCCGTTTCTTGCCAACCTCCTTTTGATAAATGGCTGGCCAGTTCTTCGGACTGCAAATAAAAAAGAAATAACTTCAGTGACGTATGTAGTGCGGGGGCGAAATATCGATAAATTATCGCACTATTAATAATGCTGGGGCCACACTAACGGGAAACGTCAATGCCCATCAACGCGATAAATATTGCGTTAATATTAATGCGTTGAATGACGTGGCCACACTTGACGGTCAACGTCAAATGCCCATTATTGGCAATAAAACAGGGCAATTAAAATTTCAAGAAATACAATGACTTTCTCGTTCGTTCACTCCATTTTTATAGAAGACAGACACGCACATCCGATCTCGTCGCGCTCGCACACTGCCGGAGCGTAGTTTGGCCCTTCAACGCAATAAATTGTCGCGTTGCATCTCTGATGTACACTCGATGAAGGTCAATCTTCCCATTTTAGTTGCAAACTCGCCCGTAATGCAACGGAGTAGAGTGCATGGGTGTATACGATAATGTGCTGTCGACTGTACTGCCACCCGACCTATCACCTAACGTCAAACGGCAATGTGAAGGCCGTTGCTAAAATATGGCGATAAGTTGTGACTACACCAACGTTAATGTCCATTAGCGCGTTAATCAACGGCATTTCCCGTTAATGTGGCCCCAACATAAGGGTTAGTAAGAAACGAGAACAAATTAGATAAGGGCATAAACGTTTTTCTTACCGTCCAACTTTTGACGACCTGCGGTTTTGAACAATGCAATGGGTTTTCTGCAAAAAAAGGTAAAAAGTGGGTGCTCAGTTCACGGTTACACTTTATGGTCAGGGCGTTGTTAAAAATATGAAATATAGACTCACCATTGTTAACATTGGATTTACTATCTGGCTCCTCGGAATTCTTAAAGTCTTTATCCAAACGCAATTCTGATATTGTTAGAATTGTATTTTCACTACTTTTGCTTGGCTCGTCCTTTGGTTCTTTTAGTTTTATGGTTATTGATTGTTTTGTTTCGGCTGTCGAAGCGTCTGTTCCCTTTGATTGCATTTCTAGGACCTTTGTTGGTGTTTCTAGTTCTTTAACTGGTGGCTCTGCTTTCACTGGCGCGTTCGGTATTATCCTTTCTTTCAACGGCAGTCTTATCTGTGGAAAGAAATTACTCTTTAGAGGCCATTGTAACTATTGTAATGTGTATTTGTTTTTGGAATGAAACGAATTTCATTTTCTTTCATACCTAAAGCGCAACGAAAGTTGTTGTACAATAATTGTATTTATAATTTACGTGCAAAACAAAAAAATTGAAACTTCTGTCATCCAGTAAAGTTAGTTATTAATCATCATCATCAACCCATTATGTCCCCACCAAGGGGCACGGTATATTCCCTGAGGAAGGTATAGGCCATACTCCACGAAGGAGCCAAGTCTGGATTGGCGAAAGTTAATTATTATTATGAATTATTACTATGTACCTACTTTGCTATTTCTTGGATTCTAACACAGTTATTTTTACGAATTAAGTTGATAAAAATACTTACTGGAAATGCCACATTAGACTCTTGTATAACGATGCCATCTAAGACGTGAGTCAAAATGTAGTTATTTTCATTTCCATCTCTTTTATGAATATTTCCATGTGATAGTTCGATTTGTTTGCCGCCAAAGTTTCTAATTTTTTCACTTAATGCGTTTGGACTCGGCTCTGATTTAACTTCTGGTTTATTGTCCTCTTCTTTTGGTTCTAGTGGTTTTGAATCAATTATTGCTGGTTTTACATCTGGTTTCAAATCCGGAATGAGAGGTATCCGTTCTTTAGTTTCTTCTTTGATTTTTTCTGATTTACTAATAGGTCTTTTAAAAGTAAAAGCTTTGCCTTGGTTAGCATCAAAATCGACATTATTAGATCTGTTTACCTTCATGGCAACCGTTTTCTCTTCAGGTTTACTAATTGTAGCATCTGTTACAACTTCCATAGCAGTTATATGCATTGTAGGTTGATCCAGAGATTCAACTGGAGTCTTATTTTCATTGCTGACGTTTCTCACTCGGGCCTGCCCAAAAACTGTGTTTCTTTTTAATTTTTCTCCAACTAAATCTTGAGACGTCACCGTTGCATTAGGTTTTTTTATATTGCTAGTTTCCGTTTGAACTGAACTGTCCAAAGTAGTTTGTGTACCGGGATAAGAATTCTTCATAAAATCTTTGTGAGAACTATCTGAATTAGCACCAACATCATTGACTAACGTCTTTACTTCCTTCAACCTATTGACTAAGTAATTGTTCGGATTTCCGTACGTGGCTTTATTGGCTTCGATTGCAGCTATTTTGTGTTTCGCTTCGTCTGGCGATTCACTTTTTCTTTTTCTATTATCTAAAACTGTTCTGTTCACTGTTTCAGTTGCCACAGACATTTGCGTAGGCTTAGGTGGAATGACTGGATTACTATCTACGTTACATCCCAAGTTTTTTTGAGGTTTTATATTGTTTGCCGGGCTCACATTTTGCATCATGTACATTACCCGGTTGGGTTGGGGAGGCATACTCCTTAGTTGCTGATTTTGTTGATTTGGCACGATTTTTGTATGCGGCCTTGGGGCCCTCGGCTTAATTGTTAGATTCATTGATTTTTGCGCATTATTTTGTTGCGCTTGGTTTGATATAGGCAATTTATTACTGTCTGCTCTCACTTGGTTGAAAGGTTGCACGTTGTTCACAATAGGATTGTACTGAGGGGAGTCGGCAGGTCCGGTCTGTCTCATGTAGACATTAGGTTGTTGTTGAATGTAGGTATTGGCAGCATTTCTTTGGATATTCATGGTTTGGTTTGCCATATTTTGATTCTGTAACATCGTTTGCTGAGGAACGTTTTGGACAAGTGTCTGTCGAACATTTTGTTGCACTACCATCCTGTGCTGTGGCTGCGGCTGTTGTGGAAGTGACTGCAGTGGATGTGGTTGTTGCGGATGTGACAGCTGCTGTGCTTGCTGCGTATGAGATTGCTGCGGATGAGATTGCTGTGGATGTGACTGCTGTGGATGTGGTTGCTGTGGATGTGATTGCTGTGAATGTGGTTGCTGTGGATGTTGTTGCGGTGGATGTGGTTGCTGTGGATGTGGTTGTTGTGGCTGTGACTGCTGCGAATGTGTCTGTTGCTGTTGCTGCTGCTGCTGCTGAGGTATATTTGTTGCAATCTGATTTGGTAATTGCCCGGCGGTTGGCACATTGGGCTGTACATTTTGAATAACTTTTGGTGTTGTTTGATTGCTAGGATTTTGTTGCGCATTGACGATTTGCTGTTGCATCATTCTGAACTGTTGTTGTACCATTTGCGCTCTTTGGATGTTTTGATTTTGAATAAGGTTTTGTGCAAAGTTTATATTCTGAACACTTTGCTGAACATCTGGTGGTTTTGGCGAGTTAGTTTGATTTTGTACAATTTGTACATTTGGCTGATTGACGTTTAGAGCTTGTGCAATATTTGGGACGTTTTGTGGGATGTTCGCCACGTTCTGCATATTGATCATCTGCCCATATTGGTTGACATTTATAACATTCATGTTTTGCGGTATATTGGCAAATTGTACAGGTTGTCTTATGATCTGGCGTTCTTGTAAGTTCTGCGCTAGAACTGGCATGTTTTGATTCTGTATTAATTGTGGCATGGTTGGATATGTTTGTTGAATGTACATTTGGTTTGGATCCACGTGCTGCTGCATGGCAGGAACAATGTTCTGTGGTATGTTCTGTAAGTAAACCATTTGGTTTTGGGGGTATATTTGAGAATTCTGATTCGCCCATGGCGGTTGATTCTGTGGATTGATGTAGAACGTTTGGTTGGGGTTCATTTGTTCACCTGAAAAGAAAATTAAACGTGAAATCAAACATATTAATCCCTCAAGCCCCGGGTTCCCGCCGGCGGGTCAGTCTTGCAACGGCACTTTGAATCGTATTGTGAAGATGATATACTTAGAACACAGATGTATGAGAATGTTTTTTATTCTTTGAAAACTGTGATAAATTTAAAATACATATTTATTTATTTAATTTATTATTACCACAAGTTTACATCTAACATTACAGGCTTAAACCTACTGCGACAGACAAAACAACAATTAAACGTAATTTAGCAAAAGGGAACCAATCCACAACATGGTCATTTTTGCGTTAAATATACCAAAATGATCACGATGCTCTATATTTTAAGAACCAAAAACTTGCATAGCGATCCGATGAGTATAAGCAAAGTTATGGCACATAGTAGTCCGAACTCCCGCCCAGATATATGGAGAGTGTAAATCAGCTTAAACTCAAATACCTATCTCAAAATTCACTTTGTCTGGATTGGAACATTTTTGCTAAACTACGTCCAATTTCAAAGTACATACTTATTTTCGTAAGTTAATAACTAACTTAGCTGTGAATGAAAAGGTCTTCTAGGCCTGATGGGTTAATGCAAATATTATGTTTAAATTACTTCCAAGCTTTATTTAACTATCTTACGGTTGGTTTCACAGCGGAAAATTCTTCGACTTCAGTCAGTTATTCGACATCATATTATTAGGGACTAGTCATAGAAAGCGCCCGAGGCGCAAGACGATACGCTGCGTATCGGACGCTCTTAAAAATTGTATGAAGTTCTATGCAACGGATTACATCAAGCGTCCGCGTCCGTGGTGCGCGCGTCATACGCGCGTACGACGCGCGCCCCTCTTTCGCGGATTAGAAAAGTGTGCTCATCCCAGCATAATGAGCGTTTTTCCTTATGTCAAATTTACTTCTAAAAGAATCCCTAGGTGGCGCTGCCGTACCGTAATGATAACCGTCAAAGCAAAAAATAACACTATGGTTCTGTGGAATTTGTGATGGTTGATTACGGAAAAACAAAAATGCTGTTGTCGTTTGGTGATAAGTGCTATTTTGGATATTTTGGAGTCTTTGCTGTGGATTGTGAGTTTGAATTTTTATTTTTATTACGAGAAACCTCGTCCGAATAGCAACCCTGATTCCTTCTCTTGTTTAGTAATCTGTGGACTAACTTTGACATTGATTGCTACGAATCACAATTTTGTACGTAGAAACGAATAACGCCATCTAGATTATCTCAAGGAACTAAGAAAAAAAAAAAGAAAGGAAGAACGCTCATTGACGAGCGTACGATAGACGTCCAACGCTCGCTCGACGCGCGCCCAAGCGCAGCGTTCCGAGCGCGCGCCCCGGGCGCTTTCTATGACTAGTCCCTTACGCAGCGTTGTGGAGTTAACACTTACCAGGTGGCATTAGTATCTGAGTTTCGTAGACTACTCTGACTGGGCACAGGACCATCTGCTGCTGTGCTGCAGCTGCTGCCTGCTGCTGTTGGCTGGAAGTAAATAAATTTACATGTAATTTGAGCCAGATTGTTGGTAGCTATTGGATGGGATTGACTCTGGGATAATCCGCTACTTGACTCTTTTTCCAAGTATGTCTTAAATGCTAAATATCTCTTCCATTAGACCAAAAAATATTTTAGTATATTTTTTGAGGACCTAAAAGCAACAAAAACATTATTTTAAAACGTTGCTTTGCTAAACAGCCAAAAACGCGGTCCGCCATTTTTGTCTATGGTTTGAAGTCCTCTACGTTTGTAAACAAAGTTTGACATTCAACATAGGTAGAGTTCGTGCCACGAAAGAAGTATGAGTCACAATAGAACCTACGCACGCACGACTGACAGATGTTTGTTTACAACCAAAGGTGCTTCCAAGATGGCGGATAGTGTTTTCACCGTTCCGATTTAAAAGCGACAAATATTTT
Organism: Yponomeuta plumbellus; assembly: GCA_947310845.1. Taxonomy (NCBI): domain Eukaryota; kingdom Metazoa; phylum Arthropoda; class Insecta; order Lepidoptera; family Yponomeutidae; genus Yponomeuta; species Yponomeuta plumbellus. The sequence goes on from OX371218.1 coordinate 9,627,595, forward strand.
TTTTATTTGCAAATTTTGCAGCCATCCTGCATATTTACTTAGCAAAGTCAATATATTTCGGTTTCTTACGTTAGATACTACAGGAAATATCCATTTATCGCGTCAAATTTGATACGAGGCAAGTAGCGTATTAAAGCGCTCCAAACCCGGTCTGAGTCTTGCTTGTGACAGTCATTAGTATGGAATTGGTCTGATGGACGAATGGAATCGTTCAGGTTAAGGACCTGTTATAAATGTGAATACTCAGAACCTTCATGGACCTACATGGCTGTGGAACGCATTGCCACAGAAAATGTATGCTGATTCCACGATTGGCACATTTTAAAACCGCATAAAAAGGCGTTACCTATCTCTGTGATAGATCACTTTGAGCCATATATCAAAGTAATTTCGCTAAATAACGTAGTGCTGTCTCGTCAAACTACTGAGGAAAGAGCGTGACAGAACGTTCTTAAGTAAGTACCTATTTACTTAGTGAAATTTTCTATTCCAGAGAAGCTTGTACTCGTTGTACTTGTAGCGTTGCTTGGACGGACACTATTCGTAAGTGAGGTAATAACCCAGCGTTGGGCAAAAACTACCCGACTGGCTTCAATAACTTGCTCAGCAGATCAAGAAAATGCACCACTAAAGGTTTTCTGGGAGAGAATGCTTATTGCTTCAAGCGCGACCTTGTACATTTACGTTGTAGAATAGTGCAACGAAGTAATGAAATAGGGAATGGATGAAAATATCAGAAGTGCTTGATATTTTTTTTGGTGGTAGGAATAACCTTCCTTAGCGCGAGAAAAAAGTTTCAATTTTTTTGGCTTCGTAGTTAATTTTTAAATATACCTAATATTTTTCCATTCGTAGTTCTTTTTTTTATACGTAGCGGACTAAGGAATATGTCTGATATGCCGTACTAAGCCCAGAACTACGAATGGAAAAATATTAAGTATATTTAAAAACTAACTACGGGGCCAAAAAAATTGAAACTTTTTTCCCGCGTTAAGGAAGGTTATTCCTATCACCAAAAAAAATATCAAGCACTTCTGATATTTTCATCCATTCCCTATTATAGATAGCTCGAGAAGGAGACCGTTATAATGGCGGGACCATAATTTTTAAGCCATGGGATTTGAATTAAATTCATTCAATTTAGAAATTAAATTCTCAAAATACTGAACCAATGGCTGGTACCTGATTGGGAAAGGATTTTGTATTGCTTGTGACAGCTATTTGGGGGATTATTAAAAAAACATTATCTATGACCATTTTTTTTATGCACTGTACAGGCTCCTTTTTTCCATCAATAAATTGGTGATGAGGATAAATTTACTCAACAATTTTAGGTAGGTATTATTAAAATTACCACGAAATCAATGGACGAGAGTGGTAGTGGACCGTGAGGTTGGCGTGACAGGCAAGGGACCGCTGCCCTTTGGGCTCTATTCATAGGTTAGGTTAGGTTAGGTTAGACAATTACCTCAGGGCCGGATCCTGTGTAGGCTGTTGCTGCATCTGTAAATTTAAAACAAAAAGAAATGTTAGGCTAATCATTATGCTTACAGTGCATTCATCAGAAGTTCTCCGTCCAGTTAAAATACGAACTCTATTCCCTTGTGATAGGGCGTAAACATGACCGTGTCAGGGGACAAGTTATAGTGAACGAACTTTAGGTATATTCTAGTCTCTCCTTGGTTGACACCGACTCCAAAACTAGCAATAAAGCCGGGATACACTAACGGCCTTACTAATAATAAGTTAAACACTCTGAATAACTCTTTGACGTATATCAATTTATACTGGTTTAATCGCATTCAGCGTACAAATAACCAGTTTGTCAGACCTCGCATAAAGGCTGTATACACAGCTCATAACCTTTATTAGTAAGGCCGTAAGGGACAAAATGTCCGTCAACATGACCCGCAACGCTGAATCTACGTGACGCTGCAACGTTGCTCAGTGTCCCGCAACATGGCCCTCAATATTTTCATTTCGTGAGTGTCTTTTGTGAGACATTCAGGATACCCTGTGCTACGGTAACCAGGTAAGGACATTACAAACATGGAAAAACACCCAGGCTGAGGCAACATGGGCCTAAGGTAACAATTGAGGTACTAAATAGTACCAAAAAGGTACTGTAATGTAATGTTTTTCAAACATCAAATATCGCATTTGGTCCAGGGGTCCTGACACACTTGATACACACGGCTGCTGCGTCGCCAGTTTCTTTTTCCTCAAACTTGGCTGGACTCGCTGTCACGTGTCTAGATTTAAAAACTAGTGCGAGTCAGACTCGCGCTCGATGGGTTCCGTACCATTATCTATAAAAACGGCAAAAAATCATGTCTGTTGTATGGGGGCCCCACTTAAACATAAATTTTATTTTAATACAATAATTTATTTCTAGAGTGAATAATAATAACCCAATATTCTGTGTATTTCAAGCCTCTACCTGTTTCCGTTATCAATATCGAGCAAAATATTCACGTTTGTTGTATGAGATCCCCCCCTTTAATATTTGTTTAATTTTAATTTAATTATTTATTTTTAAAGTGAATATATAACTAAATATTCTGTGAATATTTCAAACGTCTACCTGTTGCCGTTATCAATATCGACCAAAAACGAGCAAAAAAGTCTCGTTTGTTGTATGGGAGCCCCCTTCAATATTTACTTTATTATGTGTTTTAGTATTTTTTGTTAAAATTTTCAAGTGGCTAAATATCACAGTTCGTGAAATACAGCCTGGTGACAGATGGACGGACAGGGGAGTCTCAGTAATAGGGTCCGCTATACCCTTTCGGCACGGAACCCTAAAAACTATTGTATTCTCGTAACTCTAATCTTGAACGATTCTAGTATTGGCATACGCCATTTTTTTTTCAAAATATTAACATTTATAAAACAACTTTCACGATTTTATTGTACCAAACTATAAAATTAAAGTTAAGTTTGTTGAAACATTACCCCACCCATTAAAAATACCTATGTAAGTTAGCTAGGTATTTTTAATGTAAAGTTTTGTAAAGTAATGTAAATATTTTCGTACAAACAGGTACAGTTTGTCAAAAAATACTAGAAACCGGAAGTGAAAGTTTACTAATTGTTTTATTGAAAAACCTAAACATTTAATATAATAATATTTATTGAAGCACATTACCTTAATTTATGTAAAAGCACACGTTTTTAATTTATTTAATGCTTGTAAGTGCAAGGTATTAACAAATGTAGACAAAAAGTCTGAGCAAAACCGTACTCTTTAATGTCTACATTTTCTTGACAGATTGTAGGTATGTAATGTTTCTTTAATAGTTTTTTAAAAATATTTTTTGTTTCTTTTTTATCATTTTTTTGGCTTGTATCTTTTTTTTATTTATTACATATTATCCAACATAATGTCTCTGACTAACTCGTTTTACAATAAAAAAATTAGACAATTTACAACGTTAGCCTAATTACACCTTAAATATTTCTTCAGCCAAATTCTTACAAAAGTGGGGTGAGATTGGTCAGACTAAATAAACATCAGGATTCCGGTGGGACTAGGTACATACGAGCGCGTATAATTAGGCCTCAGAAAATGGCGCGTATACTCGCAATGTTAGAAATTGTCTGCGGATACTAAAACATAGATGGCGCCCTGTACGACTCTTTGGAGCGACAGCTAGGAACGAAACTGAGAATTTTTTTTCTATCGAATCACATTTTAGGATTAAGTTATCAAATTCCCGCGTACGTTTCACTCTTTCCAACGTCACATCCTATCCCTCTCCAGCACCCTTGGTGCATCGTAAATCATTAATAATAATGGCTACAAAAACTCCCCTTGCTCACAATTTTTTTGTGGCCAGCCGTGGTTAGCCATGTCCAATTGGCCGGCTATTTGTTGGAAATTAGCCCTTGTGTAGTTGTCACAAGAGTTTCGTGAAGTGTAAATCGTGTTTGGCTGGCCGAGCGATTCGATCCCTAGCCGTTCGGTACCTCGCATCTCGCCGCGGTAGACATTTTTTTTCTACCTGGCTAGTGGTGTGATTTTTTATCGATATTTTTTATGAGACTTAAGTGGAAAAAAACAATATGGTTGCACTTTTTGAGAGTATAACTCGGTAATCTGGTTAGTTATAAGACGTGAAAAAAAACTGTCACTCTTGAGTTACATACCTATAATATAGGTATAGAGATAAATTATCTCTCAAAACATATTTGTCTACGAAACATAATTACCTAATTAATATGACACTTTACATGAATTATATAAATGCGCACTATAATTATAAATTAATATAGGTACGTGCGATGAAATAACCTGCTACAATATAAACACGACTACAGTACAATAAGTGCAGACGCTATACATTAAAAATCAGATATAAAACAGTGTTTTAATGGCTAAAGTTTCTTTCTTTCGTGGGTTTAAAATGTGTAGCTTAACCAAATTCTCAGCGTGGTAGCCCGATCCAGGTTCAGTCTCCAACTATTCAATCTAAAGTTAAAATACTTATTATAAAGTATCATGTACTTTCTATTTTTATTTTTTATTTTATTTATTAAGACCACCTACCAGTGCAACAATTTATAATAATTAAATAACTTCACACTTAAAAAACGAATTACAGGTTTTCACGACTTAAGTAACTATTTAATCAAGAGAGCAGTTAGTGTAAAAGTTAGCGAAATTAAAAATTAAATTACATTTTTTTTAAATTATATTATTATAAGTAGACCTTTAGGATTTTTGGTGGGTGAATCGGCTCACCTTAACACCATAATAACGGAAAAAATTAAGATTAAGAATAAATAGTTTTGTACAACAATGTTTTGTTTATTTCAAGGTCATAATGTAACTTATTACAGCAACAATTGTAACTAGTCGCACCCACGGCTAGAGCCCTCGCCCTGCTCAATGACTTTTTTAAGCTATGTCCAACATGTTGATATTTTTGTTGATTATATGCCATATATTATAGTGCATTTTAGATTACACTTAGGTACCTAGTTAATTATTGTGTTAAATATTTAAGTAACATTAAGAGCGTTTTGGTTTTACTGTAAGTTCTTACTGTATGTCAACTAAATAAATAAATAAAATAAATAAACTCCAAAGATGACTGTCCACATCTTAATAAGAGTAAGAATTGTTGCTGTAACAAGTAACAACTTACCTAATTAAAAATGATATCATACAGTACCTACATAATTAAAATTAAATTAAAAAAAAAACAGTACCTACATTAGATATACACATTACTATTGCATACTTTTAGATTTAAATAAGATTAAAAAAAACTCTATTAAGTTACCAAGTCGTGCTAAAGGACAAATATGTTTGAGAAATTACAAATCGCTAGGCCCTTATCTAAAATATAATATTCGCAAGCAAAGGAATGCTCCTTGCTTAAAAATAACAGATTTGCGCCAAATAGAGACGGGAAAATAAACACACTGCATGACATTCGCTAACGCTCCTTTAAGTTTCTTCTTTAAGTTGATTCTCAAAAAAAAATTATAGTAAACTATCGATAATCCATAACGTCAGACCACCGAGCGCAGCACTGCTAAAATAACCCCGCTGAGTTTCCAATAAAGCCATGCCACGGTCACAAAAAAGAAATAAGAGACAACGACGCTGCCGCGAGACAGAGAAAGCAACACTCAATTAATGCTCTCGCTAAAACCGACGTTCTATAAAAAACGTGTCTTATGCACCACACATTAAGAACTAAATTTCTACGTCAAACTAAAACAACACCACACGCATAAATACAGCAAATAATGATAAATAAAGTCAATCAACACTGCACTTTATTTTTGCAGACATCAACAACTCACAGGCGCTCGTTCATCAAGTTAATTACACTTACTAATTAATTTTCGTCGCAAGTATGTCACAGTACGATAAAGTAAAATAACATTTTGAACGTCCGAACTGAGTTCGGATAAGACGTGACGTCACCACGATAACATCTACTCGTGGGTGTACATTTGCATAGATGCAACAAGACTCCATGTTGCTTGCAATCGATATTGTATACATACAAGCGCACTAAAAACCTCAAAACTAACATAAAAGCGCACTGAAACACAAAGGCACGCACAGATTAACGAGGGAAACCACTTACCATGCTTGTTTTCGTTAGAGCATCGTCGCTAAAACTGCTAAAAACAACTTGAATAGTTTAAAAACGTAACACTGACTGCAGCTCCAGACATCTTTCGAATGGAAATGGCGGCACGAATATCACGGAACGTCTTTCGCCACGAAATAGCGCCCCCGTACTAAAGACCCGCGCCCGACAGATAAAACGCAAACGCTGTCGGCGCTGCGCGAACCAAAAAGTGGTCTAACCTCCCGACAAGTTATCGATCGGGCTCCTCGCAGCGGTTCGTGGTACGCGAAAGACCTAGCCAATGGTCGTACTGCCTCAAAGCACGCACCGCATTGGATACTTCGCATTTCGAATTTTAAGAGCGTTCCATGACCCCAATATCTTTTTGTTGACTCAGAAAAGCCGCCTGTCTTCTGGATGCCTGTCTCTGTCTCGCTAACGGGGCTACACGCTTTGATAAAGCGAGATAAACGCTGTGGGATAATACGCCTTTAAGCAGAACGTCTGTTTAAAAAAATCTTTTGTCTGGTCTGCGAAGAAATAAAATACTTTATGCTTTATAAAAATAAAGTCCACTTCATAAAGTACGCATTGTCGTTGATATAAGCTGATGACAGCAATATGGCTGGGATTAACAGTCGACTATTTTAGGTCTATCTTTAGATATTGCCCAAAGCGACGATGTACTCGTATTTTATGTTAAATATTTATTTTCCCTGCAGTACGTCAAGCGTCCCACTCCATAAAATAAGTAGTTTTGATTGACGACACTGCCTTGCAATTACCTGCCTTATTGATTGAAATCGTCAGCAGTTTTTTCTCCATTTGTAGGAGTCTTAAGTTTTACAGCTCACAATTTTAGTCTCTAGTTTTAAGGCTTACAGTTTTAGTAGATTCATCTTATATATGAAAATACGATGCACTTCTCAAATGCAGCTTACCTAATTACTTTCGGTGTTATACTGCGATATTGATAATAAAACGATTTCATTACACCATTCCTTTTTAGAGTGAAGATGGCATGGTGTGGTTTACAAGACTCTGACTTTTTCTAGTTTTTAGGGTTCCATACCCATAGGGTAAAACGGAACCCTATTATCTACTGAGACGCCGCTGTCCGTCCGTCCGTCGGTCCATCTGACACAAGGCATGAACCGTGGGTAGACACTTGAAATTTTCACAGCTTATGTATTTCTGTTTAATTTTATTTATTTATTTATTTTTAAGGAAAACTTACAGCTAAAATTAACAAAACGAAGAATTTAGTAGACAACAAAAAGCTGATTACAAGTTTTCACAAATAGAGACTAATTAGTTAATCATTCGTATTGATCTCACGAGTTTTAGACTCTTAAACATAGGAACTCTTAAATTCATTCATTCATCTTTTCATCATTTAGCTGCCGTTGTAACAAAAAATACCTACTAAAGACAGAATAAAATAAATATTTAAGGGGGGCTCCCGTGACATGACAACTTGAACTACACTTGAAGAAGATTTTAAGGAATAAGTACTTACTGCTTCAGTACCTGAACAACACTGTCAAGCTCTTAAAATTCTCACCGACTTTCTCTAGAGTCGATAGCGTCTTGCACTTTACATTTTGGTTGCAAAATTGTCCATAATTAATTACCTACGCTCTACTAGAGTAGGACTTGCAAATTTCAAATTCAAAACAATTTATTAATAGTACAGACAAAATGTTTACTTTAAGAACGTCAAAGTTGTTAGCTTGACAAATTAATAGATTTGATTGAATAGATTGGAGAAGAAACTAATAAAGAAACTCCACATGTATTCTTTTCAAAACAGTTTTAGTGTCATTAACAAACTTTTAAATTATTAGGTAGGTATCCTTGGATCTGTGGACATTGGACACAGTTATCCTCCGATTAAATTTATTATTAAAGTATTGTTCAACAGACATCCTTGTCTTCCAAGTACCTAATCGTTGATTTTATAATAAGCTTTTATAACAATTTCTTAAATCGCGTTGGACTCTAATATATTATTTTGGGGTATCTTATTGTATAACCTTACACAGTGCCCCATAACGGAAATATTAACTTTTGCGAGTGTAATTCGTGGAAATGATGTTTATCATGGCTACTAATAGTTTGGAAGTCTTTAATATTTTTTTTAATGTACGTAATAAAGATTGATAAGTATACTACGCTGTCATTATGTAGTAATAAGTAGTCTTTACACCGATAGCGATAAGTTTATCGATACCTAAATATTACGTCTTGCAGACATCTCTACTTCTTTTTTTTTCGCAACAAACATTCACAATAGGTATGTAAGTTTGTACCTACAAATCTACTTGCAACATTGACAATATCCGGTTGTTTGCGGTTAGCATAGAATTATTAAGACATTTAAATGTATGGACTGCCTATCACAAAATAGCTGTTTAAAATTTTAGGCTACGTTGATCTGCAAAGGTAGTATGAGGACGCGAGTCGCGCGCGACAACGTCAAAAGTTGCGACTTTCCAGTACATTAACTGTCAAATTCTCGCGACTTTTGACGTTGTCGCGCGCGACTCACGTCCGCATACTACCTTTGCTGGTGCTTTGCTTTTTTATTTCCTTGTAGGTATATTTTTTTTAGCAACATTATTTGTCTCGATCATTATTTGAATCGCTCGTAGCCTGGGCTGCCTGAGTGATCTTAAACGATCACTAAGGTTAAGCAATATATACGGTGCGTTCAGTCCATGGATGGGTCACCATCTATGACTAACGCTAGTGGCATTTTTCCGAGCGGTTCCGTGCTTCGCAAGGCACGTTAAGCAGTTGGTGCCCGCTGCCGTCGGTAGATGGCAGTCGTTAAGCCAAGTCAGGGGCCTTAGGGCGGCTTGAAAACTTCTGACAGTAAGACCAGCCACTAGTCTTACAAGCCTCCACCAACCCGGACTGCCCCCCGTGGTGGAGTATGGCCTATACCTTCCTAAGGGAAGAGACCTGTGCCCCTAGGTGGGGACATAATGGGTTGATGATTATGATTATTTGTCCGTCTCGCGATTTTGTTTGGCGTCCATTAGTTGTACTTAACTAAGTAGGTAGGTATATACGTATGCTATTAATTATAGATTATTTATTGTTCTTACCAACCTACACTAAAATTTTGGGTAGGTATTAGGATTATATGGGTAGGTTAGGATTGACCTCTGTGGCGCAGCGGTTAGCCCATCAGACTACCTACCATGCGAGAGGTTCCGGGTGCAAATCCCGGCTGGGGACAAAAAAAACCCAGGTCTTGGATGCTTACATGTTTGTGACGTCGCTGTTTCTGGTTTCCACGACACAGGGTATCCTAGTGTGGGGCCAGAAGCAATGTATGTGACTGTATGTAAATGTTATGTTATGTTAAACCTCTCTAAAAAAATATAGCTAAACAAAATGCTGTACAAGTACCTACTAATCACAATTTCTACCAATCTTGGCAGACGATGGACTTTAAGTGCTTAGGTCTAGACTTAAGTACTTAAAACCACCGTCTGCCAAGGTTCTCGAGTGGAGACGGGTTATTTACCAACTCGACACACATGACTGGACACACCTGTGTCCAGTTGGTTAAACTCGAATTAGTATCATTAAATTCTTTCGTCATCTGGACACAGCAAGATTTTTACGCGTGTCCCGATGGTGAAACGCATTATATCATTTTAATATTTTCGCCAACTGGTTTTTTGTAGCAAAATGGTACAGTCAGGTAAACAATCACCTCATTGAATTATTGACCTCTAACAGTTGGTCGCGATCATAGTATTAGAGCCATCGCAAACAGGGCGACTTGTCGCCGCGTCAGACGTGACGTTGTCATTTGCTTCTGGCGTCTTGTCGTCGCTAAGTCGCGATTCTGACGCCAAGTGTGCGGAGATCATGCGGGGATTCGAACAAAATATATGAAAATTGACGGCCGTAGCCTGTCGCTAGTGTGCGCCTAGGCTTACTGTGTTTCTCGTTACGATGAGCGAATATAACGAGGGTGCAGTGTTAAAACCCGATAAATGCAAAAAATCGAAATTTTGTTTTTATAGCCCACTATTGCCCAGTAAGTGAAAATTAAATTAAAGAAATTAAAAACACTTTAAAGGTATTTATGGCTATACTTTATAAAATTTGTTTTGTGAGAGAACCACATAATGTGTATTTATTGGTATTTAAAGCGCAAGGATAATCACGGTATTCACACTAACACGAAATATAAAAACACACTTATCGGGTTTTATCACTGCACCCTCGATAATCTACTGCGCTGGAGGGCTCTAACTCTGCTCTCCGGCGCAGTATATTATATTCGCTCACTAGCATATTCTCAAAACATCATATTCTAGACCTACCAAAAAAAAATCGCTAGTCTCCGGTCAAATGATTCAATCGAAATCACAAACTTTACCATTTAGGAATCAGAGATACGAAATCCCTCCGAATCCGTTTTGTCGGTAGAAACGATGGTATAGATAGAGGATCAAGCGGTGAAAAGAGCATACTCGGGGCTGCCAAGCGGACAAAGACCGGCTGGCCGCCCCAGACATCGCTGGAAGGATGATGTGGGCAAGGAGCTGCGTGAGCTGCAGGCGGGCGACTGGCAGGAGACCACGGAGGACAGAGACAAGTGGCGACTTCTTGTGTCGGAGGCCGAAATCTACTTCGGGTCGCTGAGCCAGCGCGTAAGTAAGTATTATCAACCCATTATGTCTCCACCGAGGGGCACGGGTCTCTTCCCTGAGGAAGGTATAGGCCATACTCCATCACGGGGCCCAAGTCCAAGGATTGGTGGAGGCTTGTAAGACTAGTGGCTGGTCTTTTTCAAGCCAACCTAAGGCCTCTGACTTGGGTTAACGACTGCTATCTATCGACGGTAGCCGGCAGCGACTGCTTAGCGTGACTTGCGAAGCTCGGAACCGTTCGGAAAAATGCTACTAGCGTTAGTCATAGACGGTCACCCATCCATGCACAGAACGCACCCTAACCTTCTTGGTCGATTAATATCACTCAGGCAGACGAGGCTACGAGCGATGCAGTAAGTAAGTCTAAGAATTATAATCTCGAAAAATTTTTACGGCACCTAGGGAAACTCACACGGTCATGAATATGAACTTTCAATCCCTATGTTAAAATATAAATATGGTTAGGTATATTACCATAGTTCAAGGGTCTTCAGACGGACCACATCGAGGCAGTAGGTAGATAGCAGACGCGAAAAAAATATCACCGAAAGTTTTCTAAGAACCAAAAAAACGCCTCAAACCTTCAAGTACTAGAGACTTGATTCGTGAGAATGAAGGTTTAATCAATTAAAAAAATGTTTAATGCAAAGTAGCGCAGAAACTACTATTTGCCCGTGGTAGGGCTCTGTTGTCCGGTCAACCGGACCACGGGAAAAAAATCCCTCCGGCAACTTAGATCCCATGTGTTCGATCCCATGGGATCGAAAGATATTTAATTTTCTTATTAGATCCCATGGGATCGTATTGCAACGAAAAAATGATAAAATCAGTGTGAACATTCTAAAAATAATATTTTACGTGGTCCGGTTGCCTTTTTTATAAGCATAGGAATAAACTCAAAGTAGACGCAAAATAACAATGGAAGGTTTAATCAAATAAGAAAAAAAAGGAAACAGGAAAATTGTTCAGGGAAACAACTGTCAGTATTAAAAAATATTTACAATTATATTCAAAAAGGTCAAACTAATAAAAAGTGTAAATCAGGAAGGAATATGCACATACTTTCTCTTCTCTATTGCATACTGTTTAATCCAACAACTCCTTCCTATCTAAAAGAACGCTTTGAATTCCTTCACTCTTCTCATATCCTTACTTTTCGCTCCTCCCAAAACCTACTCCTAAAAATCCCATCCCACCGCACCACATTCTACAGCAGCTCCTTTACAGTGCAGGCAGTCCGCCTCTGGAATGACCTGCCGGTAGAGGTGCGGAAAGCCAAGTCACTGCCAATTTTTAAGACTATGGTAATGAGTCACTATCTCGCTGATGTATCGTGTCGTTTTATTTTAGTCCCGTGTGTATGATATATGTATAATTTTATGTATTTAGATACATTATATATATATATATATATATATATTTTAAATTATTTAGGTATTTGTGTAAATTATTCGTGTGTATCTATTGATATGTTATGTATATAATTTGGTTAATTAGGCATGTATGAATGTATCTCAGAAATTGTTATATTACTTATTTTGTACATCTACCTCCTTCTCCAATGTCTAGCTCCAGTCCATCCAAAGGTTGTCTGGAAGAGATCACTTTTAGTGATAAGGCCGCCGTCTGTACACTTAGATTAAGAAATACCTGTGTAATCTCCTTTCTTATGTACAATAAAGTGTTCTCTATCTATCTATCTATCTAAATCAGATCTTCCATTGTCCGGTCAATAGGACTACGCAAATAAAAATCTTCCGTAGTTCGGCCAACGGTACTATGGAAAATATCGCACACTTGCAAGAACAACGTGTTATTTCGGAACCCTTACGTTACATGAGAGCATTTTTTTAACGTTTCAAAGTAATGGCCGAAAGAGATAGCGCTATAACGTGATGCAGTGTCTCTTTTGCTCATTATTCCGGCGTTTTAGGAGTGAATAAAATTGCGTTAAAAAATAAATTTCTATGAATAAAAAATAGTTTTCTTCGAAATATCACGTTGTTCTTGCAAGGGTGCGATATGTTTTTTCCGTGGTCCGGTTGACAAAAGAACCGTAAGAGAGTGGTAGAAACGGCGACACAATGAACGTTACAGATTAAGCTAGGCGTCCATTTCAAAATGCAGATAATTTTGGGCAAACAGAACTCATTCATTGAACTGGCTTTTATTCCAGACTACAGTCCTAGACTTCATCACATTACAGACGACGAATTAGACGTTTTGCTGCTCATTAGTGCGATCGTTGCGTGGCCCCCGTCTGAACAGACCCCAATGAGATGACGGCCAAAAATTATCGATACAATCTGGTATCCATCTTCGCATCACTAAAACGAATAGATAAGGTACAGTCGACAGCACATCATCGTATATACCCATGCACTCTACTCCGTTGCATTACGGGCGAATTCGCAACTAAAATGTGAAGGTTGATGTGCTGTCGACTCTACCTATACCTACGTGCGAGGTTTGGCGGCCAAAAACTATCGATATAATCTGGAATCCATCTTCTCATCACTAAAAACAATAGATAAGATTCCTACACGCAATTGGCAGCCAAAAAGTATTGTCCAAATCTGTAATTCATTTTCTCATCACTGAAAAGAATAGGTAGGTACCTATTCGTGCCAGGTTTGGCGACAAAAAAGCTATCGATAATATCCAGTCTACGTAGTATGAGGACGTGAGTCGCGCGCGAAAACGTCAAAAGTCGCGAGAATTTGACAGTTAATGTACTGGAAAGTCGCGACTTTTGACGTTGTCGCGCGCGACTCGCGTCCTCATACTACCTTTGCAGGATCTATATTTGCATTGCTTAGGTAGGTACGCCTGCCAAAAAGTACGCGACCTCCTTGCAGTAGCGGGAGCCAAGTCCGGATGGGTGGAGGCTTGTAGGTTTTTAAGTTTTTAAGCCGCAGGCCTCTGACTTGGATATTTTTTACACCGGGAAAAAAAACAAAAAACGATGTAGGTAAAAATAATAAGTTTGTAGTAACAAAACGATCTATTCATAAAATAATAAGTTTGTGAATAGATCGTTTTTTATTATTATTATTATTATTATTATTAATACGTTTATTGCACATAAGTAAAAATTACAATGGCAACGCGGCGGACTTAATGCTACAAGCATTTTTGTTTTTTTTCCCGGTGTAAAAAATATCCAAGTCAGAGGCCTGCGGCTTAAAAACTTCAAAACCAGCCACTAGTCTTACAAGCCTCCACCCATCCGGTCTTGGGTCCCGTGGTGGAGTAGATATGTGATATGGCCTATACCTTCCTCAGGAAAGAGACCCGTGCCCTTCGGTGGGGACATAATGGGTTGATGATGATGTACTTAGTTAACTGTTTTGTAAACAATCTGGTAATCTTTACACATTACCAAATTCATAAGATTACATTTAATTTGTAAAAATTTTGATTAAAAAAGTGTAGGTATATTTAAATAAAAAGACTTATCCAGATTCTTTACCAGAACCTTTAGTTTCAGTACCTACCTAAACCTAAACCTAAGAAGTACCTATAGCTGACCCGGCTAACGTTTTTTGCCAGATAGAGGTATGAAAAATAAATAACAACCTATTCTCTTAGACCTACCGAATACCTATACATACAAAATTTCATCAAATTTGGTCAAGTCGTTTCGGAGGAGTATGCGCAGTAACACTGACATGAGAATTTTATGTATTAGACTTGATTAGACTAGCTGACCCGGCAAATGTTGTTATGCTAGATGGAGGTATGAAAAATAAATAACAACCTATTCTCAGACCTACCGAATATACATAAAAAAATTCATGAAAATCCGCCAAGCCGTTTCGGAGGAGTATGCGCACTAACACGGTGACACGAGTTTTTTTTTATATTAGAAGACTAGCTGCGCCAGCAAACGTTGTTTCGCCATATGAGTCATATAGAAGCATAGTCAGCAATATCCACTTTTACTGAAAGCGTACATAAGATATTTTTACTTACAATTATAATGTAGTAGCTTCTAGTTAATATGAGTTTTATACAGTATGTAATGTAAAAATAATGTAGGGGATACCGGGTACAAAAGTAACGGCGGGTAGAAAATAACAAACGCTCTCTAAAGTTATCTAAATGGCGTACACCGTTTCGCCGCTGTCAGGCGGTAGCAAGGATCGCCCTCCTCACTTCTATTTAATCGCCGCGTGCGCTACGCATTGTTAGGTTGTGTGAGAGGATGCTATGTGTTTTTACAAACCAAAAGTAAGTTTTTCGATGTTTTCTTATTTAATGTTTACGTAGTCGTAAAAGGATGGTATTGAGAACACGGTTTTTCGTGAACTTATTTCTTTTTTATAATATGTCAAAACGTAACAGATATAATACAGTAAAGAGGTCGGTGACATACCGCCCACTGGTGTGAAAACACAAAAACTTAGGAGCACGATAAAAAAACAAAGTCATAAAGTAGAAAAAAACTACTCAGGGAGTACAATTAATTTGAGTACGGGACGGCGCAGAGTACCAGCTAAAGTTTCGATATCGGCGACGCGCACTACGCTGTCTCGTCCCGAAAAAGTCGCGACGACCCGCCCACGTGGCCAGACTCCACGTGGAAGGTTGCCGACGACGATTATAACTTTGTTCCCGACTTGTAAGTTTCTGGTGGAGGCTGAATGGGGCCTAGAAACCAAGGTGGGCAGATATTCTCGGACCCACTAGGCCCAGAAATGATCCGCCAAACGCAATCCTTTCACCCAAGTTACGCGTCGTGTAAGGTCCGCGTCGTCCTGTTGGCCGATGACTGAATGCGGAGAGGAGGACCCAAGAATAAAATGAAAAGGCGTAATTGCCTGATCCTCTCCCGGAGCGACTACAACATGGGTAAGAGGTCGGGAATTTACTATTGCCTCAACCTCCAGCAGAAACAATATAATTATGAAATCGTCTGATCATGCATCTACAATATAATTATTATTATTATTAATACGTTTATTGCACATAAGTAAAAATTACAATGGCAACGCAGCGGACTTAATGCTACAAGCATTTAATTATGAAAGCGGGCAGCGGCTAATGCAGCCTGCAGTTTAAGCCGCGGGATTGAAACAGGCTTAAGGGGTGTGACGCGAGCCTTGCGTTTACTCCCTGACACGTTGCCGCTGCATCGTGAACCACTCTTAGCTTGCGCTTTCGTGGGTGTACCACTCCAATATGAGGTAATCCCTTCGACTGGTCCACCAGCTAGGGCATAACTCCGCGTAGCCTTTCGCGATTGTAGCGTCAGTATTTTGATTGTATGCCTCCTCATATTTAGGATCGCGTAACATCTTACGTTCGAGGCTAATAAAACGCGAGCGAGCAAGTTCAAAAGAATTTGGCACGTTTTTAATGTTAAGACGCCAGGGCAGTCCGGTCTCAAACCTGCCATCAGGTAAACGTCTAGTGGTTGCTTCCAACGTGCTGATGGCAAGTTTCTCACCTTCAGAGTGATACTCCTTATTAGAAATTCCTATGTCAATGCTCTCCAAGTTGTCGTCAGCCAAAGGAAACACGGACAACCGATTGACCAAACAATTCGCGGTCTCATTGGCTTTTCCCTTCAAAGCCCCAAACACGACCCAGCCTAAAGCGGTCTGTGCGGCAACTGGTTGAGATGAAGTGCCCCGACGCGTTTGCTGAGCCATGGTCAAGTGACAGTGGTCAATGCCAATGAGAACCGTTGGCTTAGCATCCTTGTAACAAAGTCCGTCTGCAATTTCCATAAGATGAGGACAAGAATGGATATCACTAGCTGTAATGTACTGTAATGTATTTACCATGCTTTAGCAAATAAAATGTTTTATCTTTATCTTATCTTTATCTTATCTGACTGATTGACGACTAAGACCAAGGTCACGCACACTTCGCACATTTTCGAGAGTGAACCATTCATCATTAAAACGGCCCCTAATCTTAAAGTCTACGAGGTTGACTTGACACTCTTTCGCCATGCCACTTATAGCTTCAATTCGCATGGCATGACTCTGTCATACACCGCCTATGGCATCGGCAATAGTAGAGTCTACTAGAGTCGCGGTGGAGCCATCATCAAGAAGAGCAAACGTGTCAACGTTGCCCTTAGGCCCACCAACCGTAACTGGGAGGACTTTTAGAAGAGGACGTCTATTTACTTCGTTAGAAGACAAGTTATGAGAGGCTACGACATTAGTAGTTATCGGGACAACTACCTCATCCTCACTAACTAGGGAGCATTGAACCTTAGAGGTGGTTGACTTGTCTTTAGGGTTTAGCTTGTCTTTAGGCAACGCCATCGGCCCGGAAAATTGGCGGGCAGGCGATGCAGTATTGGGGCTGACAGTGTCAAGCTTGTGGATCAACGTGTTTTGGCTCCACTTCCTGACACAGCCGTTGATGCTGCAACTATGTCTCTTGCAAAATTGATACCTATGACCACCTTTAACTAAACACTTGTGGCACACCTTGGTCTCAGTCACCCAGAGCCATCTATCGGTGAACGAGAGAGATAAAAACTGTTTACACTGCTTGACGTCATGACCTACGCCATCGCAAAAAAGACAGACTCGAGAGTTCGATGGCGAGGCGCTAGATGGCGCTACTGTGGCAGCAAAACAGAAATCCTTCGTGGGGCCCCCCTTATTAGGACGCTCGGGTGGTTCCACCAA
This sequence comes from Yponomeuta plumbellus, assembly GCA_947310845.1. NCBI lineage: Eukaryota > Metazoa > Arthropoda > Insecta > Lepidoptera > Yponomeutidae > Yponomeuta > Yponomeuta plumbellus. The sequence goes on from OX371218.1 coordinate 9,645,025, forward strand.
GGTAGACCGCTTGGGCGGTTCCATAAAGACCTCATACTTGGCCCTCTGATCTGCCTCCTTTGACAGAAAGTCTGACAGCAACATTAGTCTGTGGCCACCAGGCTCCCTGGCGAAAGCATAATCTGCCCACCGGGCGCGCAACAGAGGGCTCATCTTGGCAACAATCTCATTGGAAAGCTCTGGTGAAGCCAGATACTCTGAACGGCCAAGCAATTGGATGACCGCCACACAGTTGCGCACCCTGCAAGCAAACATGCACAGCTCATTCACGTTCTCGGAACCAGACAATTTAGATAGCGTCCTTACTTGAGCTATTTCCGACAGAACTATGTGCTCAGGTCGAGCGAAGGTGGTTTCGAGAGCCCTTATAATCTCCGCGGGGCCCCGCGCAGCTGCTATCAGCACGCTGACAGAGTTGCGCGCGGCATCTCGTAAGGCTGAGCTAATACGCACTAAATTCTCCGAGGCTGAAAACGACGAACTGGTTTCATTATAAATCTTTTTGAAAATTAGCCATTTCGTCGGTTTACCCTCGAAACTAGGCAATGGGAGGCTCACATGTTTCCTGGAAACGGCGACGGACGTTTGGGCCACCTCGGTGACAGCCCGCGCCAAGGTGAGTAAGGCTGATTGTGTTTGTTTATTAATGTTGCAAAAATCAGTAATATGTGTGCCTAATGTGTGCCTAATAGGTGGTGGCTCAGGCTGCCGCTGGGAAGGCGCACGCCGCTGGAGTCCATCCACTGCACAGGCACCGAGAGGCGCGTTGCCTCCCTGCACGCAGTAAGGCGCGCAGATAGGAGCAGGGGCCGATGTCACGTGCGCGGCCGGTGACAGAACCTCACGATCCTCTGGCCGCATCTTCTCCTGGCTCACCAACGGCGCAGCCGTTTGGCCCGTCAGAACGGGCACGATTGCGCAGGCGGGCGGTTGAGACGCAACGAAAGGCGTGTAGGCTCCCTGCACGCAGTAAGGCGCACAGATAGGAGCAGGGGCCGATGTCACGTGCGCCGCCGGTGACAGAACCTCACGATCCTCTGGCCGCATCTCCTCCTGGCTCGTCAATGGCGCATCCGTTTGGCCCGTCCGAACGGGCACGATTGCGCAGGTGGGCGGCTGAGACGCGGCGGTCGCACCCGCACGAGTTAGCTGGGGCGGGGCGAGGCTGCGAAGTTCACAAAGGTAGGCCACGTCACTTGGGGCGACATGATCGGCGACGGGCGGGTTGGAAATATCGTACTCTGGTGGGCTGTGGAAACGCGACTGGCTTGACGTGGCAACCCACGTTGCCACGCGTGATGTTGGCGACTGATGACAACTGGCACGGCTGGATCGACGGCTGGAGCGAACACTCGCCACCTCAGCGTCTATGGCCGCCATCTCCGCTCGAAACTCGGCATCTGCTGCGGCGACTTCAGCGGCGGCGGCGGTACGTGCAGCTTCGTGCAGTCGTCGCACGTGGCGGGCTTCTGCGGCACGTTGTTTCGCCAAAATTGTAGACTCGGAACTACGAAGTGACGCAGCTCTTCAAGTTTTTGATCGAGTTTCCATGCTAAGCAGCAATAGCACGATATTACTAGAAAATTTCTTCTGACACCAAAAATATTGAGAGCACGGTTTTTCGTGAACTTATTTATTTTTAATAATATGTCAAAACGTAACAGATATAAATTCTGACTAAAATCTGATTTTTTGCATAATATGCATTTTTTCTTAGATTGATTGTACATTGTTTAAATTCGTTTTTGTCTAGCACGTTTCGTTTTAAGGTTATATTTCACCTTTCAATAAAAATGAGGAAGGGTACAAAAGTAACACACCCGTATGGGTACACAAGTAACATGTTACTTTGGTCCCCGTAGTGATTTAATTATCTACATAATTTTTATGTGTGTCTTTACTCCAACAGAATGCCTCGAAAACGCATAAGAACTACTGCACTAGGAACTACCAATACAGAAGTGTACAGAAAAGCGGCTAAAGAGCATATCAAAGATGGTGCCAAAATTAGGAGCTTTGACTAAAAAGTATAATGTTTGCCTTGTAACGTTATACAGATTTATAACCAAATAAAAAGCAGAAAATTCATACTAACGCTGTTGTGGGCTACCGTTGCATTAATCGAGTTTTAACAATTCACGGGAAAAGCAATCTACTTAATAATTTATTTATTTGGGTTATCTCAGAAGCCACGTATGCCAGTTTGCGTACTATCATCTGAAGGAAGCAAACTGGCATATGAGTTGGCGATTAAAAAATGCGAATGATTATACGTATCAGAGTAGGAGAATAATACTGAATAGTCCGATTATAAAAGAATCATTAACATAATATAAATTTGATTTCTTTACTTAAACGAAGAATAATTTTTATTAATTTGTTTTTTTAATAATTTTTGAAAATTTGAAATTAAGAAGTTTACTTGTGTTTCTAATTTGTGTTAAACAAAGCCTTTGAATAAATCATTGTTGATTTAACAAATAATATTGTGTTAATTTCCAACCTCTTTTTCTTGTTACTTTCGACCCACACCGTGTTACTTTCGACCTGCTTTCGTGGTCGAAAGTAACAACTGACGATTTTTTTTTAACTCTCTGTTATTCATAAAAAACACCATGTTAAAATCAATCGAGCTACTAGTTTAAAGAACATAAACTGAATTTATATATGCAAGGAAAAAAAAGAACGGCTAAAAGTAAATAAGTAGTGTATATTTTCAACCAAGTGACTTTGTTCTGAGGGAGCCTGCAAACTCTGTTGCTAAAAATTAAACCATTCAACTTTGTTGACGTATGTTGGTAACATTAACCCAATCCGTATGTTAAAAACTTGGGCATCAAAGTTGGGTAACTTTAATGAAGCTTTTTAGTATTACAAATAAGTTCAATCGGTAGACACAACCTAGTTGCTTGGTAAACCTTGCCAAGTGCTTGGTATACTTCTTTGATAATCGAGCCACTTATTTGGAGATCATCATCAGGCTATATTAGTCCACTGCTGGACATAGCCCTCCCCTAATGAGCGCCATAGCGCCCTGTCTTCAGCTTGCCTCATCCAGCATCTGCCTGCAGTCCTTCGCAGATCGTCATCCCACCTGGTTAGAGGGCGTCCTACACTACGTTTGCCGAGTTGCGGTCTCCACTCAAGAACACGTTTACCCCAGCGGTTGTCGGTTCTTCGCGAAATATGGCCAGCCCACTGCCACTTCAGCTTGCTAATTCTCTGAGCTATGTCGATAACTTTGGTTCTCTGTCGGATGTATTCGTTACGAATCCTATCCTTCAGAGAAACTCCGAGCATAGGCTCTCTCCATAGCTCGCTGAGCGACTTTAAACTGGTAGACCAACCCTTTCGTGAGTGTCCATATCTCGGCTCCGTAGGTCATAACAGGTAGGACACACTGATTGAAAACTTTCGTTTTCAAGCATTGCTGTATGGATGACGAGAAGACCCGGCGTAGTTTCCCAAACGCTGCCCAGCCCAGCTGGATCCTCCTCTTGGCCTCCTTCTCGAAATGGTTTTTACCTAACAGCAGAATCTGCCCGAGGTAAGTGTATTCGGAAACGATTTCGAGTAGGTGACCATGTACGACGACCGGTATTGGATCAATGTGACCATTGATCATGACTTTGGTTTTGTCCAAATTCATACCAAGACCGATGCGTCGCGAGGCTGATGCTAGGCTGGCCAGCATGTGGTTCAGCTCCTCTAGCGACTCCGCCATTAAGACTATGTCATCTGCGAATCGCAGGTGTGAGATGTAGTCGCCGTTTATGTTAATGCCCTTTTCTTTCCAGTCCAGCGTCTTAAACATGTCTTCCAACGCGCTTGTAAACAGTTTCGGGGATATAACATCCCCCTGTCTTACTCCTCTGCACAGTTGGATAGGTTTAGACTGCTGGCCCTGTACTTGGACACTCATGGTGGCGGCTTTGTACAGACATCTCAACACCTCGATATAACGATAGTCTGCTTGGCATCGCTGTAAGGATTCCAGAACAGCCCAGGGTTCGACAGAGTCAAAGGCCTTCTCGTAGTCCACAAAAGCAAGACACAGGGGCTGATTATACTCCTCGGTCTTCTGTATAATCTGCCTCACTGTGTGAATGTGGTCTATGGTGCCATATCCTCCGCGAAACCTGGCCTGTTCCGGCGGCTGGAACTCGTCGAGTCTTCTGGCGAGACGATTCGTGATCACTCGTGAAAACAGCTTATAGACATAGCTCAGGAGCGAGATGGGTCTGTAATTTTTAAGAAGAGTCTTTTCACCCTTCTTAAAAAAGAGCACCACCAAACTCCCGCTCCATGCCTTTGGAGTTCTCCCACTGTGAAGGACGGCGTTGAAGAGCTTTTGTAATTCCTGTATAACAGGGGCTCCTCCAGCTTTCAAGAGCTCTGATGTTATTCCGTCCTCACCGGGGGTTTTTCCATTTTTAAGCTGCCTCAGAGCTAGCACGATCTCGTCTTGACTGATGTCAGGCAATTCGTCGGTGTATGGCGCGTCAGGGTGGCTCTGGAATCTTGGTCGTGTCGTTGGGAATAAGGGGCATGTGCAGCGTATAATCGGCCATAGAAATCCTCTATCTCGGCGGAGATCTCCGGCTTCGACAATACGGTCCTCCCGTCGTGCGTTGTAAGCTTCGTCAGGTGGCTCCTGCCAAGCTGCTGAGTGAATACTTTGGACCCTCGGTTTTGCTCTATTGCCTCTTCAATGAGGCGTATGTTGGAGCTCCGAAGGTCGCGCCGTTCCATCTTCGCAATTTGCTTGTTCAGGTTTGACCTCTCTGACGAAGTCGCTTGGGTGGTTTCCCGTCTTTTTGTCAGCAACCGGAGAGTCTCAGCCGAGAGTTTGGATTTCTTGCCTGTCCGCTGCGTTTTGCAGAACTTGATGCCCTCGTCCCTAAGAGTTACGACCAGATTGTGTAGGGTCTCGTCAGCGTCGTCGGTGGGCTCCAAGGCAACAAATCTATTCCCGAGAAGCTGCTGGAACTTCTCGGTGCCCGCTATGATTTGGATTGGGTTTGGTCGGAGCGTGGACTTCATCAGACGGTTTCTCTCAAGCTTCAAGTTGATATTCAGAGAGCCTCGGAGAAGTCGGTGATCAGATCCGGTATTAAACCTGTTGATCACTGAGACATCTCTGAATATATGCTTGCTATCCGCCATGATGAAGTCGATCTCATTTTTGGTCACAGTGTCGGGGCTTTGCCATGTCCACTTCCTTTGAGGCTGTTTCTTGAAGAAAGAGTTCATCAAGAATAGTTCCTCTTTCTCAAGGAAGTTGACAAGCATTTGCCCCCTGTGATTCCTGACTCCATAACCATGCGGGCCTATTCGGGACTCGTTGCCACTCTGGGTTCCCAAAGTCCCCCATAACAACGTTGAAGTGAGCCTTCGTGGTGTTATGTAAGGCTTTGGATATGTCTTCGTACATATCCTCAACTTCATCATCCGAGTGTGCCGAGGTCGGTGCGTAAACCTGAATGACCTTCATGCTGTAACGCTTGGACAGCCGAAGGATCAGGTACGCTACCCTGGTCGACACACTAGAGATTTCTTCAACGTTGTTAGAGAGGGCCTTATTGACGAGGAAACCTACGCCACCCTGGGATGTTTTATCACCCTCGCGAAAGTAGAGAAGATGGCCCGAGTCTAGGGTTACGGGGTCCTCCCCCTCTCTACGGACTTCACATAACCCCAGAACATGCCATTTAATGTTCTCTAACTCCACTTCCAACTGCGCTAGATGATGGTCAAGCCTCAGAGTGCGTCCGTTGAACGTTGCCAGGGTCAGATGTTTGTGGCAGCCTGAGGTAGCCCGGTGATTCTTAGCACCCCCTACCCCGCCATTACCATGGCCGCTGCCACGATGGCCAGGAATAGCGAGGCGGCCGGGAACTGGGGGCCGTTTCCTGTGTTGTGCCATCATGGGGTAATGCCCATAATCCCCACGCTGGGCATGCGGGTTGGGGATCGCAGTGCGGTAGAGTTGTACTGCAGGAGGCGCTGCTGCCCACCCCCCAGTTTTGTGTCCCTTAGTCGCCTTTTACGACACCCGCGGGAAGAGTTGGGTTGGTGCTATTCTCTAGGCCGACACCACACAGCCGGATTTTTGTATATTTGGAGATAAACAAGTGTAAGGGACTTTTTAAATAAGTTAAATAACACGCTTAGCCGTAGCTAACAATGTAAGCTTGTCTATTTGTAAATGATTTCCGCAAAGGTTACCTACATTTACCGAGACCCTCATTTGAAAATAAAAAAGTACTTTATTTAAAATAACCAAGAACATTTAGCAATAGTTGCTTGTCTATCATTAACAAAGCTGCAATGAGCGTTTTAAATATATCTTAGTTATATGTAGTCGAGTAATTTTTAACAAAGCCAAATTGGTACTTTGCTAGAGCAGATTTTTTCCGTGTGGTTATATTAATTTAATGACAATATCAAAACTTAGCCAGAAATCAAGGCAAAAGTACAAAGTGTTACTTTTGTACCCGGTCTCCCCTACTAAAAATACCTGTATAAAAAAGCCCTGATAGAAGGCTGATTATTCCTATAACAGCTAATACTTTTGGATGTGAAAAAAGTGGATGTTGCTGCCTTTGCATCTATATGACTCATATATATTTTTTTTCACTTAGGGCTATGAGAAATAGATAACAACCTATTCTCAAACCTACCGAATATACATGTCAAGTTTCATGAAAATCGGTCAAGCCGTTTCGGAGGAGTATGCGCATTGGTGTGCGTGTGGACTGAGTGAGCACCCTTCTAAAAATAGAAAAAGGATGCTGATCATTTAGTAAAAGTTCTAAAAGAATTGTAAAAGTAATATCTGCATTTTGTAAAACGATAAAAAAAATATACTCTATTTAACGTGTGCTCACTCAGTTCTCACAAAGTACCATCGAAATCAGTGACTGTATTAATTTAACATAATATATCTTTAGTAAAACCTACGCTAACTTACCTTTGTAATTTGTTGATCACCTAGTAACGTATTTAAAATTTTACAACTAGATAATTTCTTAAGGTCGCAGCACACATATCAACTCGGAAAGGGATCGTCACCGTATCGCCTCGAGCCGTTCAGCATTGTTTGTATGGAACTCCCTACTGCAACGCACACTAATCGGAATCGTAACGTAATCGCCTCGCCTCGCAACTGGCTCCGAACCGCGATGCGGTGCGTGGTCAACTTGCAGTTCCCGCGCTTACGGCTCGTCGTCCCCGCGCTTACGTCTCTCCATACCCGAGCTAACGTCTCTTCGTCCACCCCAAGTATTACTTTAGAGCAATCTGGTAAGTACCAGTGCTCGGCGAGCCGTAAGCGTCGCCTAGCCCTAGCCGAGTTGACGTACAGGAGCTGCTGATACGCGTTGGTTACGTACGATGCATCGTCAGGTTGACGCCTGGTTGACGGCGAGGCGAAAGGCGATACGGTGACGATCCCTTTCCGAGTTGATATGTGTGCTGTGACCTTTCTGCTCACTCAATCCGCACACTTCCGAAAACCCGATTTCTAATGAAAAAACTGAAGACTAAAGCTATGCGTCCACCGCATCGGAATCGGAGCCTCCGCACCGTACGGGCCGTCGGCATTTACAAAATGCCGATAGGGTGCGTCTACCTGCTGCATTCGGATTTGCCGTCGGCAGTATCGGTATTTTCAAAGCAATCGAGTTCGCTTGTGCACGAGTGTTCGCAATGGAGGATAGTGACGAGGATATTGTTGTCATTAGTTGTTTGTTATCAGCTGAGGAGGAGAAAAGCAAAAGGAAACGCAACATGTGGGTTCATAAAATAATCTGAAAAAGACTTATGTTTGGAGAATTTCATACATTATATTATGATTTATTAGAAGATGAAAATAGATTTTTTGTGTACATTCATGTGTCTCGAACCAAATTCTTTGAACTTCACTATACCTATTCTCGAACCGCACCTAACTAGGTGAGGTTCGAGAATATAGTGTCTTGCCTAGTTAGGCAAGACACGAATTTTAGAAAGGCGATTGGAACAAAGGAAAGGCTTTTATTTTGTTTAAGGTAAGTTTTTGTAATCTATAATAATAAGAGAAAAAGTAATTGTAAGGCAAATGCTACATTTCATTTCCATACAGGCACACTACGTTTCCTGGTAACAGCTCATAATGAATAATGCCCTTCTAATCCAATAAACTTATCAATATTACTGTGTAAAATTCTGTAGTCAAATCAATAATACCAAAAGTATACTTTATTTTTTAGCTCGCGTTGTGCTGACCCTAAATTGCTTTGTTTACATTTATTGTTTATCGAATTTGGCCCCAGTATAGTCATTCATACACAAGCGTCGCAAACACGTCAGAACTCGAAGCGTTCGGAATACGAATGGCGCGTCGGCTGCGGATGACGTCATCGGCAGTAATATCACACTCCGAAGCAGAAATGCCGATCCAGTGCACGCAGTACCATAGAAATCAATACAAAGCAACAAATCCGTTCCGATGCGGTGGACGCTTAGCTTTAAACTGCTAGATGTGTCTATAGAACTTAAGTAAAATGAATATGGGATTTTGTAAAATAGATAAAAAACCACTAACGCGGCAGGTTTTTGGATAATAAATGTTTGTGTGTGCTCACTCAGTCCACACATTATAAGTAAGTTAAAAAGGTCAATATTTTAAGATTTGTAGTATCACAGACACTATAAACTAGTACAACTTGAAGTAAAATATTTTACTACAGATCCACCATCTAATATTTGATATTCCTTGTCTGTTTTTAAAGATATTCGATTATAATTTTTCTAATGTAAATATCATTTAGGGTGACCACTCTTCATTAAATTCTAAGAAAAGGTAACATTAAATTATTCATAATTCATCATCATCATCATCATCAGGCTATACTAGTCCACTGCTCACTAATGAGCGCCATAGCGCCCTGTCTTCAGCTTGCTGCATCCAGCATCTGCCTCCAGTTTTGCGCAGATTATCATCCCACGGGTCGATCGATTCTGGTAATGCATTACAGTTCAATTACAGTTACATGGTCGGGTCACGTGACATGCTTTTTAATTACATTGACGCGTAGAATTACGAATACGCGAATTACTTTGATTTGAGGTGGCAATGAAATGAAATCGACGCAGTCATGCAACTGTCATTAGACTACAATGCATTAGCAGAATTTGGCTCTGGTCGGAGGGAGTCCTACACTACGTTTGCCGAGTCGCAGTCTCCTCTAGAGATCACGTTTACCGGCGGTTGTCGGTTCTTCGCGAGATATGGCCAGCCAACTGCTCAGCTTACTAATTCTTCAGCTTACTAATTCTTCAGGTCTTGACAGCAGGTCTTGGATGTTTACATGTTTGTGACGTCGCTGTTTCTGGTTCCCACGACACCGGGAATCCAAGTGTGGGACCAGAAGCAATGTATGTGCCCGTATGTAAATGTTTATGTTTATGTTTTATTCTCTGAGCTATATTTATATTAGAAGACTAGCTGCCCCAGCAAACGTTGTTTCGCCATATATATATTTTTTCACTTAGGGCTATGAGAAATAGATTCTCAAACCTATTCTCAAACCATATTCAATGCTCAAACCTACCGAATATATATGTCAAGTTTCATGAAAATCGGTAAAGCCGTTTCGGAGGAGTACGCGCATTGCACTAACATTGGGACATGAGAATTGTTTATATTAGATACTAGCTATTGCCCGCGACTACGTCCGCGTGGGCTTTAGTTGAGTAAAGTGTTTGCAAATAAGATAGGAATACTTTTAGCGCATGCGAAAGAGCTTTCATACTAACTTCGCAACCCCCTCTTACCCCCTTAAGGGATGATTTTCAAAAAACTACTTTACACGTCTTTCATGACTTTCAATGAAGGACCTTCATACTGAATTTCATTCGAATAACTTCAAAAATGGCTAAGTTTCACACTAACTTTCTACCCCCCTTTTTCCCCCTTAAGGGATGATTTTAAAAAAACTATTTTACACGTGTTTGGGTTAGGTCACACAAAATTGTACAAAGTAACTCTCGAGACAGTAACACAGTAACGTACGTGACAAGTAGTAACGCTCGGGACATGATAAAGCCGTGTTTACAATTGGGGACGCAAAGTATTTTTTTGGAGGGCTGTATCGAAAACAAATAATTTTACCCATTATTATTCAATATACTATTGTTCAATTATTATTTGTCAATTAAGGGCCAATTTTTCAATAGTCAGATAAAACTTAACTGGAGAATAAATTGAATTCTGTCACTGTCTAAATCATACGACAAGACATTGACAACATCAGTTTTATTCTCCAGTTAAGTTTTATCTGACTATTGAAAAACCGACCCCAAAAAACAACAATAAAAAACACAACTTTTTATTAACATTATTATTATATACTTATTTATCAAAAATTAGCTGTGGTTTCACCTGCCATTTAATTTATAGCCCAGAACCTATCTCACGAATCAATTATGCAAAACTATTTTTCAAATTGACTTATATTTCCAGATAATAATATAAGCATGTTCAAACAAAAATAAAACAAGACCTCCAGCTCTATTATATTAGTGTAGACCAAACCTATAAAATAACATATTCATAAAATAAATTCCTAGCCGTAAACAGTTAGATATATTTTACCTTTGTGAAACCAGCTTAAGGTAACACTTGGTAACTCTCGCAGCAACGCTCGGAAACTCTCGTAGTAACACTCGGTAACTCTCGCGACAGAAAAATCCTACGGCTCTAACCTAAAATGGTGATGTCTCTAAAGAAATCCACTGCAGCGCCACAATCCATGGTTAATACACAACAATACGAATGTAGAAATGAGTAACACTGAAATAACACAAAATAAGCACGTTCAAACCTAAAAATTAGTATATAAATTCAATAACCTTACGAGGACAACTTGATCGTCAGCACGTTAGGTCGAGTTTTGGCGCAAGATGGTTTGACTTTTTTAGTTTTTTATTATTGACAGGACTAGGATTAGTGTTGCCATATTAACACAGGTTTTAGGACTTTGGATACATTGATATTAAAGCAAATATTTGGTAACGCTTGCAATGTAACTCTCGGGACAAAATATTTCTGGAAATGTGTTTCATGTCGTAAAAATATGTAAAAAATTGTAATTAATGTTAATATAAGCCGTCGTTACTAATAAAATTATATAAGGAAGCAATTTAAAATCATTCCATTCGGAATAAAATTTATTTTTTAATGTAATCTTGCACTTAAAAGTCTTGTAAATTTTGGACACATACTTTCACTATGCACAGAAAAAAATGACTATTTTACAAAATATGTTACTCAATAAATACGTTATAATTTTTCAAATTTCAATAGGTTTAATATTAAATTGTACTTCTCTTAACAGAATATTACTACGCTAACCTATTTCAGTAAACTATTTATTAAGTTATTAACATATACTTTTATGGGATATGTAAAAAGTAGAAAATGTACAATTTTGCGTGGCCTTACCCGTTTCATAATTTTGAATGAAGAACCTTCGTACCAAATTTCATTTGAATAACTTCAAAAACGGCAAAGTTTCATACTAACTTTGAACCCCCATTTTACCCCCTTAGGGGATGAATTTTCAAAAATCCTTTCTTAGTGCTCCCCTACGTTACAAAAGGAACTATTGTGCAAAATTTCAAGTTTCTAACCCTTATAGTTTAGGCCCTGCGTTGATATGTCAGTCAGTTAGTCAGCTTCTCGTTTTATATACCGGGTGTCCCAAAACTCGACGTCAACCCGGAGCCGGGTGAAAAGGCAAGTCAAGCTGGTTGTCAGAAAAATATAAAAAAAAATCTAAGTTGTATGATTTTTTTTTCAATACAGTCAGTTAAAACTAGGCAATTTTTTATTTTGAAAGTTTTTCTAGGAAATAAGTCCTATTTTTTATGCAAGCTAGAGCAGCTGGTTTCAAAATTTTTACTACAGTTTAGAGAAGCATTATTCAGGGTTACACAGCAAAAAAAATAATTGGAAAAAGTAAAGATTTGTGGCAACAGGAGTAAAAAGACTGTCACAGGGTGTGTAATTTTGCGATTTTTAAAAAAATGCCTGTAATTTTGAAATCATACAACTTAGATTTTTTTTTATATTTTTCTGACAACCAGCTTGACTTGCCTTTTCACCCGGCTTCGGGTTGACGTCGAGTTTTGGGACACCCGGTATATAGATAAATTAGATATTTATAATTGTACGAGCAGAGGAGAGCGTGTGCAGCCCTCGCTCTGTCGCACAGCGGATGTTGTTTGTTGGACGGTGGTGGAAGAAGAAGTCGTATTTTACATCTTCATGGTAGTTTTATTTAGGGCACAGAATTACATTGTTTTAGTATATAAGTGTGTTTTGGGCGAGTGGCTCGAGCCGACTGCCGGGCGGTAGCGGTATGCTGGACGATGCCAAGTCAGCACACGCAGCGATGCACGGTGCTTAGCCCGTACAATAATTATATACAAAATTATGAAACAAATCATAGGTATGTGAAAAGCTCAAACACTCAGGAATAGGTACTCAAGATGTTTTTCCTACACATTTACCGAGCGCTATTGCTACTATACCTTCACAGGAGGACACGAACAGAAAATCAGCATGCTGAACTCTGGAGAACAGAAACTACTTAACGGCCTGGCCACGGGACATTCGCCCGCGCGAAAATTCGCGCGGTGCGACCGGGTCGAGGCGTCTTACCGCGTGGCTTGCTACGTACATTTCTATGAGTTTGTTTCAGTCGCTAGACGCCTCGCCGCCGTTGAAACAAACTCATAGAAATGAACGTAGCAAGCCACGCGGTAAGACGCGTCGCCGGTCGCACCGCGCGAGTTTTCGCGCGGGCGAATGTCCCGTGGCCAGGCCGTAAATGCAGACAAGCCATGGAGGCTCTGCCAACAATCTCGAAACGTCTTTCACGTAGCCTGCTTCGTCTGAGAAGATATGATATGCGCAGAGCTATGGCAATACTAACAGGCCACTGCCATGGATGTAATAATCAAAGAGAATTGAGTATTCTGACAAAAAAATGTCCTGACAAGGAGGCTCGAACTAGTGAATGTCATCTCTTTCTAAGTAGGGTGACCTTGATGTCAATGAAAACCGGACGAAACATAAGGGAAGCCAGCCGGAAGGAACGAGCGAAGTTCTCTCTTTAGGAGTAACTTGGGCATTTCCTTCCATAATGGGCGACACAGTACCTAGTGGTAGGTATATTCATTGACTGAAGAACTTTAATTACACTTATATTTGCATTTAACGAAGTTTTAACATTATAAAATGAAAGCCAAAATCAAGTCATAAAATTAGCTTTAATCCAAAAATAAACACAAAGAAATAACTCATTTAAATGTATAGAATTTACAACTTGCTTATTGAGTGTTAATGTACAGTACATTACATACTGCCCCCAAATAAGGTTTGTAGTGGAAAAGAAGAGTAGAGAGAAGAGTAAAGATAAAACTCAACTTCGACCATGTTAAAATAGGTTTTTAAAACCTTGAGTGGTATTGCTACAAAAATTACTTAGCATACATTCATGGCTCGATTCGAGTCTGGGCCTTTAATTTGAGAATAAGTAAAGTTCACTATCTTGCATGGATACATGGATACATGCAAGATAGTGAACTTTACTTACACAGTTATTAATAGTGAACTTTTCTTACATTTCTTATCATCAGTTACAGTAGGCTACTTTTTATCGCGGAAATCGCACTCATTCTGCGGAATTAACTTAATCATATTTTGATCTACATAAGTTTACAAATTATTTTCAGTGAACCAATTTAGAACTTTATATCATTATGGTCTCGACAAGGGTTAAATTAAAAATGTTGTTGCAGACAAATTTTAGTGTACAAATTGTAAATTCAGATAATAAAATCTAACTTGCCAATACGAATAAAACTCATGTAGCTACATGAGTTATGTAGTCATGAGCTAGATTGATGACAAACGTTTGAATGTTTTTTTTACATTTAAAATATGCATAAAAGCTAATATACATTACAAAATAGAATAGAATTATTAAGTATAAAATTAAATATTCTATTATACCTCCTGTCAATTTTTCTATTCAAACATAATATTCAAAGCTTCTTCTTTTGGGGAATGCATTCAGTCAGTTTGGGCACCTGCATCGAGCTGTGGTTGCTTCGTTGGTAGTTCTTCCAAATCAACATTTTCTTCCGTCGCTTAGTACCATTACTTTTTTCGCCACAGGCTGTAAATATTTATTTATTACTTACTTTCTAATAAACTTCTTAGCAAACAAAACACAAAGGTAACAGAAAAGTCCTGTGCAACGTACCTAAAGGGGTTGGTAAGCACGTCAATAAAAAGTAAACTAAGTGATACTTTCTGAGTTATTCCCGTTTGAAAATATAAAATATAAAAAAAACAATATAATTCATTCAATTGTCCATTATCATCATTTTAAAGTATTTTGCGTTACAACTAGTAATAAATTGGGGACATTTTGTCAAAGAGTATTTGTAGTTTGTGATAATTATTTTTTCTATCGATTGGCATAATGTAAACCAAACGGCAACTTTTCATGTACAAACGTACAAACTTGAAGTCGTTTTTATTTTTAAATATTTTTGTGGCTAGTCTCGTACCTTATATGTAGTAGGTACCACAGACGAAGAAATATAGGTACTGTAGCGCACTAGGTACTTTTATTAAAAGATGCTGGTTAGGAAAAATACTGTTTTTATTATCTTTTTTTTTTTTCGAGAAACGCCTAGCCTAGGTCCTCGACTGACATCTCCACAAAAACATAGCGATCCCCTTTCAAACATTTACAGTATGGTAGCTTTTAGAATATACCTCGGTTACTATCGAATAGAATCGGATATAGGTCGTCGTCAACCCATTATGTCCCCACCGAGGGGCACGGGTCTTTTCCCTGAGGAAGGTATAGGCCATATTCCACCACGGGGGCCAAGCCCGGATTGGTGGAGGTTTATAAGACTAGTGGCTGGTCTTACTGTCAGAAGTTTTCAAGCCGCCCTAAGGCCTCTGACTTGGCTTAACGACTGCCATCTATCGACGGCAGCCGACACCAACCGCTTAACGTGCCTTGCGAAGCACGGAATCGCTCGGAAAAATGCCACTAGCGTTAGTCATAGACGGTGACCCATCCATGGACTGAACGCGCCGTATGTTGCTTAACCTTAGTGATCGCTTAAGATCACTCAGGCAGCCCAGGCTACGAGCGATTCACTTTAAGATCACTCAGGCATCCCAGGCTACGAGCGATTCACGTATATCACGCGATTCGGATATAGGTATTCGTGTAATGTAAATATCGGAACTAATATGACACTTAGCCCCTGTTTCACAATGTTCAAATAAAGTTCCAGATAAGCTATCCGCAACCAGGGCTGCCGTTTGTTCTAAATTTAAATAAATATTCCTATATTCCGTGTGTTCGTTTATGGCTTCAAATTTAGAACAAACGGCAGCCCTGGTTGCGGATAGCTTATCCGGAGGAACTTTATCTGCAGATTGTGAAAAAGACTTTTATTAATTTCGAAATCAGAACTAATATGACGGAAATAAACTAATAAGTAAACAGAGCAGGAAGTAGTACCTATACACTCGTGTGGTTTCGGCGAAAACCGAAGCCTACTCTAAAGCCCGAGGTATATTCTAAAAGCTAACAGACTGTAAAATACTAGACAGCTGTGCCAGACAGTTACCTACTATAAAGAGTACCTAGTTCTTAGGAAGGAATGACGTCTTAATGTACTCAGACATTAGGGTTTTCTCGCGATCTTTTCCCTCACAGTTCGCAAGTGGTTTACTTCTGGAACTCTAAAACGAAGGTAGGCTAAATAATTTATTTTTTTAAGTTGCTTCTGGCCCCACACTAGGATACTCTGCGTCGTGGGACCCAGAAACAGCGACGTCACAAACATGTAAACATCCAAGACCTGGGTTTCTTTTTTTTGTCCCCAGCCGGGATTCGAACCCGGGACCTCCCGCATGGTAGGCGGATGCGCTAACCACTGCGCCACAGAGGTCGAATGGCAAAGCAATCAATGCGGGGTCAACTAGTCTTGATGGTCTTTGAATAATATAGGTACAGTCGACAGCACGTATTCCTTCACATTTTAGTGGCAAATTAGCCCGTAATGCAACGGAGTAGAGTGCATGGGTGTATAGCATGTGCTGTCGACTGTACCTACTTAATTATTCTGGCCCACTGACCGAATTAGTGACGGCGGACAGGGGCGGTCGCCGAGATTGTATAATTTCCCGGATTCTGTATGACAGGTGACTGGCGTTAGGCTGGGGCAGTATGTCAGTTCGGCCTTAATTGTAATTGAATATTAAAAGGGGGGGGAAGGGGGAAAGTGGTGGGAGTACTTAGTAGATTGATACCTCTTTGGTCATTGCGGTAGCTGGCCAGCAGACCTGGCTTGTTTGATTTTCAATTTAAGAATAATATTTTACAAAAAAATCGTTTCGCTCGTAGCCTGGGCTGCCTGAGTGATCTTAAACGATCACTAAGGTTAAGCAACATACGGCGCGTTCAGTCCATGGTTGGATGACCGTCTATGACTAACGCTAGTGGCATTTTTCTGAGCGATTCCGTGCTTCGCAAGGCACGTTAAGCAGTTGGTGCCGGCTGCCGTCGATAGATGGCAGTCGTTAAGCCAAGTCAGAGGCCTTAGGGAGGCTTGAAAACTTCTGACAGTAAGACCAGCCACTAGTTTTACAAGCCACCACCAATCCGGACTCGGCTCCCGTGGTGGAGTATGGCCTATACCTTCCTCAGGGAAGAGACCCGTGCCCCTCGGTGGGGACATGATGGGTTGATGATGATGATGATGATTTTACAAAACACCGACCAAGTGTGAGTTGGACTCGTGAAACAAGTGCTCTGTTATTACATTAGTAAGTAAGTACCTACATTCTGTCCCAAAAGTACCCGGAAATTCTCATTTTAAAATCCTGTGTTAGAGTAAAAAAAATATCTTTTTGCGTTAGGTTAGTACAACTGTCCTTGATTGGCGGTAAAAAATTACTTCACCTCTGTCGCAGTGGTGCCAACTTGGGGGTTTTCCCCCTAAATTTAGGGAGAGGAAGTATTAAAAGGGGGATTTTAGGGGCAGGAAATTTTTGGGGGTTTTTTTAGGGGGTTGTTCTGGCGATTGAAACTTTCAATAGCAGTGAATTAAATTACCTTTTTTAGTCGAAGATGGGCTCCTTAATTAATTAATTCTTTCATTCATCACTCAATTTACAATTTCTTTCGATTACATTTCGAAACTTGTCTGTAATAGGTTGTAAGATTGTGCGATCAAGTGCCATGTCGAAAGTGCAAAACAAAAAGTACCAACAAAATGCGTTTTATTTTATGAGTGAACTCTACTTGTTTCCTATGAAATGAAATGTTATTTGTCGATATAACAAAAAAAAAAATTGGGGGTTTTTATGGGGACTTTAAGATTTTCTTGGGGGATTTTTTCTGTAGGGGTAGACTCGACAGAGTCTGTCGAGTATTTTGTGACTAATTAACGTTTCTGACAAACAACTTTTGTGTTCTCGTCGTTTTTTTACTATGGCCGATTTTGTTGAGCAATGATCTTGTTTTAAATTCTGCGTTGCAAAAGAAACGTCTTGTGCTGAAACGATTCAGATGTAGTAAATGGCATTCGCAAATAAGGCGTCAGACCCGTGTCTCCCTTGGTAGATCCCCAGGGGGAGATATCAGGATTTTCCAGTCCTGATGTCTCCCGTTGCTGGGGGAGACATCGCCGGTCGCCCGTATGTCCAAAATTTAGGCATAGGTACATAGGTCTAAATGGTTCAAAGCGGGACGTACAATGGTCGAAGATTTACCGCCGGAAGGCCATCCACTACAACTGACGATGATCAAGTGAAGTGAAGCAAATTCAACTAGGAATATAATCTAGGAGTCATGAGGCGTTTGGGCGATGCAATTCGTCCCAACCGGCAGGATTTGTAGAACACATCGATTTTGCATCACGAAACGCGCCAGCTCACACAGCCTTGATTAGGTATTCCTTGGTTTTTGGGAAAAACATTTGACGAAAATCGGTCCGCATGCACCCTACTCACCAGATGTGACACCACGTGCCATGTGTTAGGTACCATGGCACCACTATTTTCTCTTCCTTAAACTTAAATTACCGCTTCGGCGTTTCGGGGCCACAGAGGCGGTCAAAGAAGATACGACGAAGGCGTTCAAAGCCACCCCGATTTGGCCTATAAAAAGTGGTTCGAGAGTGGTTGAAGCGCTGGCGGAAGTGTATTGCATCCAGTGGAAGTTACTTTGAAGGGGACAAAATAAATTTGGATGGTTAAAATTACCCGTTGAATTTTATTTACAATCTCCGGGTTCTTTTGGGACACAGTAGTATATTATTATATGAATATTGAGCTAAAAACGTAAAAAAATACGTTTGTAGTATGGGAGTCCCCTAAAATCTTTATTTAAAGTCAATATCATCATCATCATTCAGTCCACTGCTGGACATAGACCTCCTCCATGGATTTCCAAAAAGACCGGTTGGAAGCGGCTTGCACCCAGCTTCTTCCTGCAACTTGGATGAGATCGTCTGTCCATCTTGCGGTTGGTCGTCCTACGCTGCACTTGCCGACGTGTGGTCTCCATTCGAGCACTTTTCGGCCCCATCGGCCATCAATTCTTCGTGCTAGGTATGTGCCCCGCCCACTGCCACTTCAACATACGATCCGCTGGGCTATCGCCCGAACCCATGGATGTAATATAACATCCTTGCCCGAACCTAATAACCAATCCCGATCCATTTTTGCCTATCTCAGATTGAGAATTCAGTCCATTTTGCAGTTTATGCGTCCCAATACCATATCCGTGGATAGAAATTTTAATCTTAGAATTCAATCTATCTTTCGGAGGGCCGATCACAGATTACGGATTGCCCTCTGTACGTGAATCGCATTTTGTGCGTCCCAATAACCTATCCGTCGATTTTGACGTTTCGATCGATCGACGAAACAATCCGAAATACCAATCCCTCGACTTTCTAGGATCACAGTAAATATTTTGGGATTACGGGTAATCTATATTAATAATTTCGTTCGGGTCTACGGTAGACTCGAACGATATGCACACCAAATGAAAGAGCGTAAAAAAATAGTTGATCTGAGTCGACAACATATGGGCGGAAAATTCGTACTTATTATCGAGCAGCATCAATATAAAAATTATTAAATTCAACAATGGCGTTGCTAAGTAAACATGTCAATGTCATCATTGTTGTGTTAGTGTCACAAGTTTTCATTGTGAACTGTTATGGCCGGTTTACATTATTTTAGTGTTTAGGAGAGTGCTATAATACAATTAGAGAGGCGAGTGCATTAGTACATTACTAGACGTTCGAGTGAACGTTTATATTTCTTCCAGTAGAGTGTCACTTCGTCGACGTCGCGAAATATGCGCTATCCTACTCAAAATACTATGATTTTTAATGGAACACATAAGTAGGTAAGTTTGATAATTCGAGTTATTGAAAACAACACGCACCCGTCACGGGTCACTTGCGCACTCTCCTAAAGTTCTCACTAAATTTTTAGTTTATACACAGATAAGTAACGAGGATAGTAACGCGCTCAGGTGTTACTGGATAGAACAATAGAAACCAATTCTATTTTGATTCTAATTGAAAGGCAACTAGAACCGTACTATACCGTAAAACGTACTCTCAGCACTCTCCTTAAGAAAGAAAGAAATTAAGAAAGAAAGAAAGAAAGAAAAAAATAAAATTTATTTATTTGATACTCAAAACAAAACAAAAAAACACACACACACAGAGTGCGTACAATAATTAAAAAATAACACAGAAAGCACAAAAAACGTACAAATAAATAAACTGTACAACATGAAAATAATAATAAAATACATTAAAGGTTGAGCCCCCAAAATGGGCCCGATTCAGCATAATGTTGCAACAGAGTGTAAAGTAAAGCACTCTCCTAAACACTAAGATAATCTAAACCGGCCCTTTGATCTAATTTGTTAACTCCATGGTGTGTGGAATACCGTGGCATCCAAGAAGGTTATTAAAATCTGTGCCAACTGAGAAGGTGTAGTAAGTAATCTGTGGTGTTTTTCATTGGCGGGAAGAAAATAATTGACATTGAGTTTTGGAAGGGTCTGAAAAATAATTGAAAAATGAAATCAAAGTCATAAATTGATCTTTATTGTTTTGCTTAGTTATAGGTACCAATAAACTTATTGAAATGAAAAAGCCACTGGGTAAGAAAAATACCAAAAATTAAAATGATGAAGAAAAACATGTGTCAATACAAAACTAAAAGCTGTAAAGCCAAAGAGGGGGAGCTGTTTTTAGTTGACAAGCCAAGTGGATTCTACGTCTCATTGAATACGTCATTAGATTCACTAGCTGTTAAGTTTATGAAGGAAGCTCATTTAGTTAGTAATTTGTGATGAGGTACCTATGACAAAGTTATGATAAGTATCCGATTTTCGCCTTGCATTCCTTCGTGAGTAGCCAGAACATGTCCAAAAGCCAAAAGAGCAAGATTGGCTATCCGTAATAGTGTGCTGGTTCCAATACTGATGTAAGCATGGTAGCGAGATTTGGGTATGGCAGAAGAATCATGAAAGTAGGATTAGTGCAGTACAAATGAGATCCTTAAGAAATATGTGTGGTGTTACTTTGAATGACAGAATACGCAATAGTGATCAGAGACCGAGGATGTAGAGAAAGAGGATGTAGTGAGTGACTAGAATTGAAAAAAGGAATGTTGCGCTGGTTTGGAGATGTGGAGAGGATGAACGAAGAAAGACTGACAAAGCAAATATATCGGGTGAATGTGAGTGGAAGAGCCGGTAAGGGACGCCCTAGTTGGACATACTTCGACCAAATAGGGGATGTATTAGCAAAGGGCAAGATTAAAAGTACCCGAAACCGATGTGGGTACATGCAACGACTAATGGATGTCGATGTAGCGAAAGTGATTTGTCAGGATAGTGGCAGGTGACAGTCCGTGGTCTCTGCCTACCCCTCTGGGATACAGGTGTGAGGTTATGTATCTGAATGTATTAAGAGATTTATATCTACTGGTGGTTGATAAATACAGAGGCGTCACCATATAAAAAAACATAGTGGAATATTATTTTGCGTTTACATTTTACCCGAGCGAAGCCGGGTTTTCGTCTAGTCTATATTAATACTTTCGTTCGGGTCTACGGTAGACTCGAACGATATGCACACCAAATGAAATAGCGTAAAAAAATAGTTGATCTGAGTCGACAACATATGGGCGGAAAATTTGTATTATCGAGCAGCATCAATATAAAAATTATTAAATTCAACAATGGCGTTGCTAAGTAAACATGTCAATGTCATCATTGTTGTGTTAGTGTCACAAGTAATGTCAGTAACGTTCCGTTCCATTCCATTCAGTCAAACAATTTGCGCTTTCCAAATAATCTGAATAAAAATATTATGGACGTGACAAAATGCCAAACAGCCTTATTATCTTCCGTTTAGGGTAGTTCATCACTATCGTATTTAACTATATACATATATATTTCACTTAAAAGTATTAAAATAAATCTTACTATTGATATTAGTTTTTCGTAGAAAGGAACGTACGGGAGGGAAAAGATTGCCGTACAATCCATGCTCGAAAAAAGATTGGGTCTCTTTTTTTTGTTATTAGGACGCAGATAGGAGATCGATCCTTGGATAGGGAACAATCTGGGATTGATTTCAATCTTGGAGTGGGGATTGGTTATTAGGTTCGGGCGATGTCGACGACTTTTATTCGGCCCCGAAAAGTGAATAAACTAGTCTATACAACTTATTATTCTGTGAAAATTTCAATTGTCTAGCTATCACGGCTCAGCCTGGTGACAGACGGATTGTGGAGTTTGGTACCCTTTGGGTACGGAATGCTAATGGACGCAAAATTATGTTTTAGGGGTCAGTCATCGATTAGCTCTTAAGCCCACCACTCACTACACGCACCGCGAGCCGAGCCCCAAGCCGTAGGTACCCAATTCGTGGACAAATCCGTCATCGACCACACACTACACAAGCGCCGAGCTGCTTGCTTACTACTTTACTTAGCCTCGTGAGGCCCGACCTTGAAAAGAACAATTGATTTTGTGATCACTTGAAGACATTGGGCCTCACGAGGTTAGGTACGTGTTGGTTTTCGGTTCGGTGCGCGGCTCGCGGCTCGGCGCGGCGCTCGTCGTCTGGAGATAAAAGCGCTCGCGTAGTGTGTGGACGATGACGGATTTGTCAACGGATGGGTACGGCTCGGGGCTCGGCTCGCGCTGCGTGTAGTGAATGGTGGGCTTTACTCTAACTAACTCTTCCAAAACGTCTTGGAGTCTTGCAGTGGACGCAACCTTTCGGTATTTTGTAAAAATGCCGACGCCTCGCGAAAAAAAAGTCACAGTAGTTCCAACATGGAACTCGGCAATGGAACTACTGCGAATGATTGCTCGTACGGTGCACACTCCAACTCCGATCCAGTGGAGGCTTAGCGTAGCAGTCTCCACTGCTCTGGCGTCGGAACCGGAATCAGTCATGAGAAAAATATCGGATGCCGGATTATGCTTCTCCACTTCATCAGACTATAATCGGCAATGGACGCGACGCAGTGCTTTATTAAAATTCCTCGATTTTTCTTTTCGAGGCAGGGGACGTTTTCCACACATACCTACTTAATGTACCTAAATAAAATAGTATGGGAACATTTTTGGGTATACAACCCAAATTTTTGGGTATACAACCCAGGATTTTTTTGCGCGGTGCAAAAAAAACCGTGTATTGTTTTTATACGTCGATCACGTCGATACGTCATCGGTAAAATACCGTTCCGACCTAGCAAATTATCGGACCGTTGCCGATTTGGTTTTGGTCCTATGGACCCCTACACCTACATCATGAGCGACCCCCCTCGAGGCCGAGGAGGGCGCACAGCTTAGCTCGCTAGAGCTACCGCTTGGAGGGATTGTAACAAATGCTTTATCAATACCTCCTTTTATATATCTGTCACTTGAACACAACCATACCGCGATGTAGAAACTGATAGCGCCATCTATACTCGAATCCACAAATCCGGAGTATCATTTGACGTTTGCTGTGATACCAGATGTCGGCGAAAAATAACTAGTGATGACCCAAGTTGGTAATTTAGCTCATTCACTTAGCGAACGAATACATTGCCTTGTTGGTACGATATTTAAATTCATAATAAGATTTTAAAGGTATTTTGGAGGGTGGGACCAGAAGCAATGTATGTGGCTGTAAGTAAATGATATGCTATTTTAATGAAAATAATTAAGATTTTAGTCGCTTATTTCAAATCAATATTTCAAATTTATAATTTATAATGGGTTGACCAATTTTATTATGTCCCACCGAGGGGCACCACGGGTCTCTTTTCTGAGGAAGGTATAGGCCACACTCCACCACGGGGGCCAAGTCCGGATTGGTGGAGGCTTGTAAGACTAGTGGCTGGTCTTACTGTCAGAAGTTTTCAAGCCGCCCTAAGGCCTCTGACTTGGCTTAACGACTGCCATCTATCGACCGACCGACTGACGAGACCGCTCGGAAAAATGCGATTAGCGTTAGTCATAGAACGGTCACCTATCCATGTACTGAACGCACCATGTTGCTTAACCTGCGTGATCGTTTAAGATCACTCAGGCAGCCGGGCTATGAGCGATTCATTATTTAAATTTATAATCATACTTGATTAAATACGCAAAGCAAAAATCTCATAAAAGGTTGTCATTCGGACGCTACACAGGTATGTCCGCCGTCCAACACCATCTTGTTTACACAGGAGGGTAGTTGTTTCGGTACTTCTTTTGTCTTCCTGCCGGTCTCATAGCACGAATATTTTCATTAGAGATACGAGTAAGTTGCAGTTTTCTTTGAGTTTTTATTTTCTTGCTTTCCATAGTTTAAGTTTTGTTACATTGTTTTCTGTTATTGTTAAGTTGTTCCTGTGGTTGTTGGTGAGTTTCTTATTTAATTGGACATGCTTCTTATTTTAGCCCACTTTTTTATTTAAATACCCCCAGCCCTAAAGAATAAGTGCGTTCATGAATGAGCGAGGGCACTATGACTCCGTCTTGAGAACACTACGTATTTCCGGTATCTTACAACACGATACGAGTTATACGATTTCAAAACGGGAGACTCTAAGAAGGTTACCGCATGAGATAAGTTTACGACGCTGGTGGCGTAAACCTATTCGACGTCGACGCTATTCGGACGCTGGCACAATGGCGACGCTCGAAAGATGCTGGGTCTCTCAATTTGGTTTGGTTTTTTTTTTTAAGTAAGGCAACGGAATAATACTCATACTGCCTTCGCTCACGTCATATAAAAGCAATTTAAATCTCGATCTATATCTTAAAAAAATAAGACTTTTTAAAATCTGATAAGTAGAAATTGTACTCGAAATAGTTTTGAGATTTCCGTTCAAGTTCAAAAATGTAGCATGGCATGTAAATGCACTGCGCCACAGAGGTCGCCAAAGAGGTCGTGTATTCTGTTGTCTTTGTAATTTTTTTGGTCTATTAACCGATTTTTCTCTTGCATTGAACGAATTAATCGAATTAATTTTAATGAACTCATTCAGTAAGTATGGCAACATTATTCTAGAATTTGAAAATAGTGACTGTCAAACGATACTCCGGATTTGTGAATTCAACGTTAGTGTGCAACCTCGTGTTTTAATAGTACATTACTGCAGCGGCCAGCAAAAGAGGCATTGATGGACGATCGTGGAAATGGGCCGAGGCGAAGCCGAGGCACACATGCGTGAGTCCATCAATGCCTATGGTTCGGCCGCTGGGAGTCTAAGATCCTGACACCTGTCTGTTTCATATGACTAGTGATGGAAGAAAATCAACGTTATCATTCCATACGTTATTCTTAACTAGCTTTTGCTACTGACTCACGATTAAGTAGTTTTGTTTTTTAGACGACCTTCACTCAGTCATCTCTTGTGCCATTTTCGCAGGAAGGGTCATCATCTTTTTTGTGCCGAATGGCGGTAAAGTGTTGTGGCGAGCTGTGCGACCTTTTATTACCTTTTACGGCAGTGATACGGAGAGATTCTGAGAACGCAATGATCATTTTCTAAAGCCTGTTCATCAACTGCTTATCGTTAAAGGGACCGTTATTATTTTCGTTATTTTTGGTACGTCACTACAAAAAAATACGGTTGACATAACCTTGTTGCAGCGTAGTAAGGATTTTACGCACAAACATTAAATATTGATTTCTTCTTATTTAACATTAATTGTAAGTTTACACAATGATAAAGTTTTAATGACAAATTATTTGCTAGTAGGATAAATAGGACATAGTTAAAAATGTTTTAATCGAAAATTTAACGCGACTTCAAGGTTACGTCGTCCGTTCTAACATGACCTGTCAGGATCGTATTCTCCCAGGGGCCGGACGGTAGTTGTGGCCAAGGCTTGTATATGATTTTTCTCAAATAATGCGCGGAAATTAAAACTAGGTATGAACTCATGCTGTTAAATTCAATAAACTTTCAAAATCAGACGAATCACGAACGAACAACAATAATTTCTGCCGCGTTAAAGTGTTTTTTTTTTGTCAATAGGACCTATTGTATAACTTTCTATCGCAAGCCAGTTCGAAATTAAAAAAAAACCTCTCATAAGTTACCTCCTTGGTTGTCATTGTTCGGAGTAGAAGATCGTTCCATTTTTAAATAACACGACAGATATGAGTTTAGTATGTAATTTATTTGGCCGCAAAACACGACAGCTAAGAATTTGCATACAACTTTTTCCGGCCGCTGCTATAATGCTCAAATTTCCAAGCATGTTTGAGAAATAATAATTTGCTGACCCTTGAACGCAACAGGCGGTTTCGGGTCTCCGTGATAAGGGCTTTCGAAAATAGACGCTCCGCCGGAACTGTCGTTCCCGGTATTATAAAAAAAAGGATTGCAAGCTTATATTATAGTTCCGGAAACACCGTTTTCATATCTTCCCACTTCTGCAACCGAAAAAGTATCGAGTAGGTACTGTGAAAAGTATCGATTCTAACTCAGTATCGTAATAAATAGTATCGAGTACTAAATTACTCAGTATCGTAACTAAAGAATCGAGTATACTGAGGTATCGATACTTTATGCGTATCCCTACCAACCAAACCAAATGTGTGTTGCTAGATGTTCCGTATATCCGCTTTTTTCCGCTTTTCTGATAGTGGATCCGCTTTCCGCTTTTTACTAACGGCCTAGCCACGGAGAACGGCGGCGCGAACGGCAGTGCGGCAAGCGGGACGAAAATTCGCGCGGCGCGGTTTGCCGGCCACGGGCAGGCGCGTTTGCCGCCGCGACTAGTAGGGCTGACTAGGGCAGGCCGGCCAAGAGCGAAATGTCTTTATCTCAAAGTAATATTTTTTCTTGTTCAATACATAATATTTGGAAGAGCGTAATCTACTCCATAGATTTGAATAGGAATCGAGGTATACTATGGAGAATTCCACATTTTTCCACCGAAACATTTTTCGAGTGTACTAGAATTATTGCCGAATTATATATCCTTCAGGATTTAAAAAAAAAGTCAATGCAGCTAGAGTTTTAAGTGCCGCTGAAAAATTGATCTAATACATAGGTGCCATTTAATTAAGCTGACCATATTTTGGAGAATGATAGTAGGTATCAATGAATTTTTTTCATAATTACATTTTTTCAGAAATAACGCTGCTAAAATATGGTCAGTTAATTAAATGTTACTCTGTATATTAATGTTTCATGAAATTAAATAACTTTTAGGTAATTATGTTCGTAATCAAAGTAACAAATATACCCCATTTTAGTTAGTATTTCAGCAATAACAGTCTCGGTATTTATTATTCGCGACGAAAACAACTAAACTTGTGATCACTGCACTAGTCGCCGCGATTGCCGCTCGACGCCGTGGCTAGCGCCGTACTGGTTCATGTATTTGTTTCACTCGCCGGCCGCGCCGCCAGTCGCCGCCAGTCGCCGCTCGGTACATTTCGCCAGTCGCGCCGCCGTTCGCCGCTCCGCGTGGCTTGCTCCGTACATTTCTATGAGTTTGTTTCAGTTTGCCGTCCCGCCCGCCGCACCGCCGTTCGCGCCGCCGTTCCCCGTGGCTAGGTCGTAACGCGGTTCCGCTTTTTTTCGAAATTGCTTCAATGTCATGCATGTTCCTTTCAACATTCAACAAGTCGGTTTCCGTTTGCTGCAATAATCTGTGGTGCATACAGACAGCGCACTGCGTGCATGCGTATAAAAGTCAAATTTGTTATTTTTTACATTAAATTTTTTTTTACTTACATAGTCCGTCTTATTTAATAAACATAATATAAACACTATAGAACCCATAAGCGGAAAAAGAACAATCGGTATTGTATAATATCTTAAAATGATAAAAATAGTCCCTTTTTTTGCTGAATATCCGCTTTTTTAAAGTACAGGTACCGCATTTTCAGGTTTCGTATCTGGCAACACCGCAACACTGCGCGTCAGATGATGGTCACTATGGTCAGGGGCATACTATACAGTATTTGTTACGATTTTTATCGAAAACACATAATATTATATGAATAGTTTTGGTGATAAGATCCGTTGTAACATAATTGGTATCCTTAGTGTTCATAATTGTCCAGTTATGCATTTCTTTAGTGTCCAAAACTAGTGTTTTGTGTCATTGCAAGTTGGGCAGTCAACGAAAACAAAATACAAGGTAAGTTTCTTTGTTATAGCTTTAGGATTTATCAACAATAGTCGTATTATCTCTCTTGTTTGCATTTCCGTTGCGAGGAACTGAAATTATTTGTGTTCACATGATATGACCCCTAAAATTTAATGTCTCCATCATACATAATTATCAATAATATTATCTGAAGGATGGATGACTGTGAGTACATCTGTAATTTTCGGGTAAGATTTGGCGATTCTATTTTTTTTTATAGCAACTGTTACTGCTAAATGTAACCCATGTCTATGCTAACAATAACAATTCTTCAGAATTAGGTACAATTGCTCTGCTCTCAAATGAGATAACATCTAAACTCTGCTACAGATAATGTTGTTCAATTTGATAACTGACCAGCGTAGCTGAATCTACTTATTGGTTCCTATAATTTAATAAATATTGCCAGTGAGTGGTGTTAATGACTTGTGTTTGGTTGAAAAACAGATCAGACCGTTTATTGCAATGGGCAGGATGCACAGACAATTTTTTAATGACTCACAGTCTTCCTACGGAATAAAATTATCAGGGCATAACCATACTTCACAAATAATCACGATTAGACCGGTGAACCATATGATTAAAGTTTTATAACCCACCGGCTCATTAGCAGACCAGCTCCGGAAAACCTAATCGTCATCCGTACCAATACCTAAATTTAGAATGCATCTGTCAGTGAGCTTTGTCTTCAAGCATGTGACCTTTGGTGGGTATAAAACCCACAATCTCTGTTGGTAGTCAAGAATGTTGATTATACTTTAACGATGCAGTATCAAATCGAATCAAATTCATTTATTTGTAAAACATGCATGTACATAAAATTTCTTATAATCATACAGTTTCAGCATATTTAGCCATAACCTCGTGAGGCCCAATGTCTTCAAGTGATCACAAAATCAATTGTTCTTTTCAAGGTCGGGCCTTACGAGGATATAGGTGTACAAATATCAACATCACAAAATAATGAATATTTCGTGTCAAACAATTTTTGCCCTTACGCTACTCTGGTTCTTAACCCACGATTTACAGGATTACAATTTTTTTAAGTTAGAATTGTATTGAAATATTAAAATATGATAATAAAATTTATAAATTGATTGGCAACTACACAATTGAAATCGTCCCTTAGCTTACAACACCGCTCAAGTCGAAAATTGGCGGTTTTCACATTTGAATGCCATTAGATGGAGCTGCTCATTGCGGGTCTGACCATTGGTCATACCTGTAAAGCTGGTAAAAATGACTTAAGCGGTGTTGTAAGCTAAGGGACGAAATGTCATATATATAGTAAGTTTAAATTGTAGCATCCCTTTTATTATGTATATTGAAATAGTTATAGTATTGTTGCTATTTCTTAGTATTACATTGCATGCATGCATACTTGAGTACCTAAACAGAGGTTGTGGTTTTGATTCCCACTGAAGAGCACAGCGGTGCTAGCGGAGTAGTAGAAAGTTGGTTTCTCATTTGAATGGGTTGTGGGTTATAATCCTGGTATGTACCAATGACTTTGTTTTTGTTTGTTATTGATTCTCCGTATTGGTTACTATTAAAGTAAATAGCATTATCGTTAGTTAAGTAACAGTCTAATAGTTGATCAACTGTACATTAGCTTATCTGTCCTTCCTCCTGGTTTGGTACATAGATCTGGTTTGGTGTATATCATAAGGTATACAGTGGCAGCCAACCAAAATGTTTTAGTGTCTTGAAAACCTGCGGCCTTATTCAGTTATTCATTTGAGTAATCTGACGACCTCTGTGGCCTAGCGGTTAGCGCATCTGCTTACCATGCAAGAGGTCCCGGGTTCGATCCCCGGCTGGGGAGAAAATAAAAACTCCAGGTCTTGGATGTTTACATGTTTGTGACGTCGCTGTTTCTGGTTCCCACCACACAGAGTATCCTAGTGTGGGGCCAGAAGCAATGTATGTAAATGTTTATGTTTATCTAAGGCACGTTACTGGCAAAGGCTGGATTGAGATGGCTGAAGCCATGGCAAAGGGGCAAGCCTTAGATGTGGACTGTGGATGAGTATGGACTATCTGATAGTACTCTGTTTACTAAGATTTCTGTATAGTTTAGTGATTGAATGTAGCATACTTGAAGATCCCTGGATGCCTTAAAGTGCTCTCTACCTATCTATAAGCAATCTGTTGAAAGTGTTCATATTCATGTTTTATGAGCTCTCATAGCTGGCTGCCTGAGTAATCATAAACGATCACTAAAGTTAAGTAACATAGGGCGCGTTCAGTGCATGGATGGGTGACCGTCTATGACTACCGCTAGTGGCATTTTTCCGATTCCGTACTTTCGGTTCTGTGGTTCGCAAGGTATGTTAAAGTTGGTGCCAGCTGCCGTCGATAGATGGCAATCATTAAGTTGATGTCCTCGGTGGGGACATAATGGGTTGATGATATTTCACTCAAGTAGCCTCCTTTTAGCTATATTCATTTTATCCTTTTGATTTGTTTCTCTGTTTTATTTCTCAAGTGGATGTCCACTTCACCCTTACTTTGGTGATGATGTCAGCAATCTTGTCCTTGCTGGTATGTTGCTGATCTTTTGTTTGCTCTCAGGGTGCGGTTGTAAAGAATCAGGTTTGCCATTACGGGTTTGACGGCACAGGTCAGTACTGATACATACAGATCAGGCGTTTATGATGAAATAAGTGCGGTAAGTGGTCGCGAGCGACTGCAAGCTGAGACAAGCGACGCCAAATGATCTCTATACACGTTGGCGTTCGCCTTACTATACCAACTAGGCGAGCGTCACCGAGCGATGGCAAGACAATACAAACATACTGTCTACCTATACGTTGGTATTGGCCTTCACTTGGAAACGCTCGGCGGGTAGTCAGAGCGATAGGTTTGGGTAATACGATGACGCGAGTCACGCGTCACCCGTTTTGTGGCGCTAAAACGTCAGAATTTGACAGTTAATAGACGGGAAAGTCGCGATTTTTGACGTTATGGCGCGCGACTCGCGTCGTCGTATTATCTAGGCTGATATCGCTCCGATTTGTTAGCCGTTCGTCCTACATTTCTACAGTCCTTGTACACTTGGTAGGAGTTGGTCCAAATCGGAGTTCGTCATATTTGCAGTTTGACATTACGGCAGTCCACCCTAAGCCCAGCCCGTCTCATACGCAACTCGCCCAATATATACGCAGCCCTTTCGAGGCCTCCCGGTCCGGGAGGTAGTCGCTATCAGTGATAAAGTTATAAGAATGAACAGGCTGTTTCTGTCGCGCCATCTGTAACTAAAGACATCATCATCAACCCATCATGTCCCCACCGAGGGGCACGGGTCTCTTCCCTGAGGAAGGTATATGCCATACTCCACCACGGGGGCCAAGTCCGGATTGGTGGAGGCTTGTAAGACTAGTGGCTGGTCTTACTGTCAGAAGTTTTCAAGCCGCCCGGCGCGCTCTAAGGCCTTTGACTTGGCTTGACGACTGCCATCTATCGACGGCAGCCGGCACCAACTGCTTAACGTGCCTTGCGAAGCACGGAATCGCTCGGAAAAATGCCACTAGCGTTAGTCATAGACGGTGACCCATCCATGGACTGAACGCGCCGTATGTTGCTTAACCTTAGTGATCGTTTAAGATCACTCAGGCAGCCCAGGCTACGAGCGATTTGACCTAAAGACATGTTCACACGTAATTGTCTAGGCCTTAGGTTCAAGTACAGATCCACAAGGGCAACAAAGTTAATATTACAGACTTCGAAACACTTGGTAGCCATCATAATATTAATACTAGGAATAAACATAAATTGTCATTTCCACGATTTAGACTTTCAAAAGTTAATACTTCCTTTATGGGGCACTGTATAAGGTTCTACAACAAGATACCCCAAGATATATGAGAGTTACCTCCAACGCGATTTAAGAATTGTGTTAAGTACACTCTTTGCAAAAAAGCTTATTATAAAATCAACGATTATTTAGAAGACAAGGACGTATGGCATTATTAACTAGTAGTTTAATATTAAATTTAATCAGAGGATAAATGTGTCTAGTGTTCAACACATCCAAGATATTATTTTGTATGTTTGATTTGTATTAGCTTTAAGGTGATTTGAGAAAAGATGGTCAGAGTGGAGTTTTTTTCGCTGCCTTTTTCTCCACTACAGACGGCCCCAAGGCAGCGGCTAACATTATGCATAACTGTATGTACATTGACATTCAACAAGCAGAATGTAAATTCTTTACGTTGAAATAAATTTTTGATTTTGATTTTTACCTGTGTACTTAATGCAATTACAATGCCTTTCCATTCGGGCCTGATCTATCAGGGTTTCCCGGTGCCAATGACGATGATCGACTACGCCCCTGATCTGAGCACAGCAACCTAGGTCTGTGACCTTTAGTCTTAGAGCTGTGCCCTGGTACTGCTATTCATATCTATAGGGCCTGGTTCTTTATATTAGTTCTTTTCATGAGCCTCTCTGATAACGTTATTTGTGAATTCACAATCTCTAGGAAGCAATATTGGGTACTTCCTTTCATAACACCAGGTGGTGTTTGCCATCCGACCTCGACACCTCAGCACACCTTCAAATCTTTCGGCACAGCAAATCTTTCGCGTAGGTATGAACGCGACAGTTTCTGAACCAGCAATCTACTTCTCAACCTCTTAAACAATTAGGTATCATCAGGTGATACTGGGGTTAATCACGGGTTCCCTACTTCATTACGAAAATTCTTTGTTCGAAATACGTTTCACCACCGAATGATACTGCGAAGGTTTGATTGTGCGACGCCTTTTTTATCCGATGCTTTTATTGTTCGGTGCCTTGTTACTTCGAAAACGTTTTGCCGATTTCTTCTTACTTCAAAAAATGTTACACCTATGCATTATATTGTCGATGTTTGTTTGTTCAGTGCATCGTTGCTTCAAAAAAACGTTTTACTGAGAGTATTATATATGTAGCAAGAAAATTATAAGTACATAGATGTAAACAGTAAAACAATTGCGTGTTGTTGTATAAGTGGCCAGGATTATATTGACATCTACTTACGTATAGAAAACCTCTTTATACGACGAACTCCGATTTGGACCAACTGCTACCAAGTGAATTTGCAGTTCGTCAAGATTTTAGGACTAACTGCGTATTGGACCAAACGCTTACTGGACAAACAGCGACTTGGACTAACTGCATGTAGGACGAACGGCTAACAAATCACTCGCAGAGCTTAATCATGGTGAGCAGAGACGGAGCTCGCGTTTTCTTCTGCTCGTCTGTGACTGAGGTCAAGCGCGCGAGGCTGCGTGTTGTGGGCCCAAGGCTGTGGCTGTTGTAGTGGCTACAGTCTAATATTCAAACGTATTTTGAATACTTGTTTCAGAAAAAATGACTGACCACCACATCAGGGAAGCCGCCGAGTCACTGCTAGGCAGTGTATCGTCTCCGCATTACAGAAATTATACCAATTGTGAGTATTTTGCCTCGAACGGCTTGATCTGTCATTGTTGGCAGCAGTAGTTTTTCCAACGTTTCTAAGATGTGTCTATAAAAAATGTTGGTGAAACTGAAGAGATTTGTCAGGATTAATTGATAGACCCTGAACTCTGCTTACCCCTAGAGGATGCAGGCTTGTTTATATTATGTTGTATGACTAATTTTTTCACTAACTTGGACTGAAAACTGTTTCGCCCGTTCAGGAACGTAAAGCCTCAGTATACATTACTCTTCAGGGATAAATATCACTGCACTCAAGTTATTATTCTTCGCAAACACAAATCGCCATCGATTTCAAATAATTAAGGAAGCTCCCAGTAGCAAAGTCCATTAGTTTATTAAATCTCCTATCTTTAATCAGAAATAGTGTTCGGTCAATGATTAATATCATATTAGCTTTAAGGTTATTTGGGAAATGATGAATGAATGAATGAATGAATTAATTAATTTTTATTGTGTCAAAAACATAGGTTACAATGGTCAGAGTGGAGTTTTTTTTCGCTGCTTTTTTCTCCACTACACACGCCCCCAAGGCAGCAGCTAAAATTATACCAAGTCTCCTTGATTATACATAAGTTTTCATCATTTTCGTCATTTTCTGTCTCTTTAATTTTGGTTTTTGAAAATAAATTAATTTTCAATTCATTTCACTTTCCAGCGCATTCCCAGTCAGTGAATCTGGTATCAGAGGACTTGGTGGCCGGCCACCGTCCTGGCGGACGCATGTCCTCAATTCGACGGTTTTTCTGCCTCTTCGTCACCTTCGACCTTCTCTTCACCAGCCTCATGTGGCTGATCTGCGTCGTGGTGAGTCCTGAACACAGTGCCTAAAGGGGTGTGAAGATTTTATTTTTTTTTTCAAAAGAAAACGTCACGTTGCAGAGCTAATTGCAGAAAATTGATGACGACCTCTTGTGGCGCAGCGGTTAGCGCATCTGCCTACCATGCGAGAGGTCCCGGATTCGAATTCCGGCTGGGGAAAAAAAAGAAACCCAGGTCTTGGATGTTTACATGTTTGTGACGTCGCTGTTTCTGGTTCCCACGACACAGGGTATCCTAGTGTGGGGCCAGAAGCAATGTATGTGCGCACAATAATACCTATGTACATCGACTGGGGACACTTCTACAAACATAAAAATACTAAGGTCAATATGTCGGAAAACGCCACGTTGCAGAGTTACTTGCAGAAAACGAAAATCTTTTTCAACTTGATTTATTTACAATACATAAAACCCACAATACTTTCAGAATCATTGTTTATTGGTCAATACAACATCCATTTAGTTATTAAAATGAATTATTTGTTTGATCTTATCTTCATAAATGTATGTTATATTGACCAATAAACAATGATTCGGAAAGTAATTATTGGTTTTATTGTAAAAAAAAAGTTGAAAAAGATTTTCTTTTTCTGCAAATAACGCTGCAACGTGGCGTTTGCGGACATAGTGACTTTTGTATTTTTTTGTTTGTATAAGGGTCCCCAGTCGATGTACAGCGCCACCAACTTATCTGTTCAGGTGGGCAAAATTGTAACTAAGTAAATAATTGTAAATTTTTTTCCCCATTTTTTGTTTTATTTATTTAGTTACTAAGATTTATAGTTATATAATAATAATAATATAACGTTTATTTCAGACTTTAAATCAATTTAAATCAATCCATATTACAAACAAAAAAGGTACAAAAATAAAATGTTAGTTACAAACACAGATAATTGCGTACACTATATTAGTACTTATTATTACTATTTAAATGAATCCTATATATTACCGTTATATTTTCATTAAAATTGAAAGACGGGTTAAAATATTCTCATTTTTCCAGGTAAATTTCCTAAATGTTACTACTAAATTCTCCACTAGCGCCGCTCGGCTATCAACTGAACAGATAAGATGGTGGCACTGTACCTAGGTATTATTGTGCGCCGCCTATTTGAAAAAAAAAAAATCAAAATGGCGGCTGACCCCGCCACCAAGACAGAGGCCGTGGGTTCGGTCCCACTGGGGGCCGCCGTCCTTTTGTACAAATAGCACCCTTGCAAGAACAACGTGATACTTCGAATCATACCATTTTTATTCATAGAATTTTTTTCTTTTTAACGCGATTTTATTTACTCCGAAAAAGCCGGAATAATGAGAAAAAGCGACACTGCATCACGTTGTAGCTCTATCTCTTTCGGCCATTACTTTGAAACCTTAAAAAAAATGCTCTCATGTAACGTAAGGGTTCCGAAATAACACGTTGTTCTTGCAAGTGTGCGAAATGGCCTCGGTCTGGGTGTTTTTCGATGTTTGTAATGTCCTTGCCTAGTTACCATAGCACAGGGTATCCTAGTTTGGGACAGGTTAAGTAACTACATAATATGTATATAATAATATGAAAAGTTATGTAAAGTTAAAAATAA
Source organism: Yponomeuta plumbellus (assembly GCA_947310845.1). Classification (NCBI taxonomy): domain Eukaryota; kingdom Metazoa; phylum Arthropoda; class Insecta; order Lepidoptera; family Yponomeutidae; genus Yponomeuta; species Yponomeuta plumbellus. The sequence continues at coordinate 9,680,683 of OX371218.1, forward strand.
CAATACAAAGTAAATCTTACCTCATTGCAATATATTCGGTTTTTATTTATAGCCGAGGTATATTCTAAAAGCTAATAGTGTATTGAGTCTAATTAAATTTTATAATAACTATCATCACTTACTCACGACATGAATATATTGCAATGAGGTAAGATTTATTTTGTATTGTTATTTTTTACTTTACATAACTTTTCAAAATAGTGAAGAAAAGTTTTATGTAGGTATACTCTTTCTGGTGTGTACAATAAAGAGTTCTAATCTAATCTATTCGGAACGTGCGAAGTGGGTGGAAGGGATAAATAAAATGATCGCAGCGCTCGTCGCGGCAGAAATGTGCAACAAAAGGGGCACAGCTCTATAACGTGTGACGTAACAGTCAGTACAAACTTGGCAATATTGTCATGAAATTTTAAAAAATATTGTAACAAATTGATGAATACTAGGTTTTCCCCATTATTGTTTGCTAATCGTTTTTGAATTACCTACTTGCTTTGTTGTTAATGTAACATATTAAAGCAGCAACATGTTTGCACTTGCCGCTCTGGTTATAAACCCTCCAGTTATTATACATACATAGTTATAATTACTCCAGTGACAACCCGAGTATTATCGATCTGTAATAAATGAATAAAAATGTTTGACATAGGTACATTATCTAAATGTTTAGGCATGTTTTTAGGCTAGGAAAGTACTTACGTTTAAACTTGTTTTATAGGGTGTTGAGGTCACCGATGTTTGACGAATGATGGTTGCTCATATTAAATAACTATTGCCATTAGTTCCCAGTTCTTCTACATTCCTTACATGTTCTGCTAACATCAATTTATTTCCTTTTAGCATAGTTTGGAGCTGAAAACTTATTGTGTGTTTTATACTCTCAAAACCAGTTTTTATAATAACATCCATTTTTCCGTTAACAGTTTTTGACAAATTCCTCTAAAAATACCATTTATTGCCTTCCTAATATATTTTATTTACTTTAATCTATACAAAATAAACAAGCTCTTCTTATCAATTTTTTGACATATGCCCCTAAAACTGCGTTGGCAAGATGGCGCTACTGTCGTGCACGGTCCTAATAGTATTACACTCGTGTGCTTTCGGCGAAAACCGAAGCCTACTCTGAGGCCGAGGTATATTCTAAAATATTAAGATTCTACAAGACACCCGAAGATATTATATAAGAGTTACCTCCAATGCGGTTTAAGAACTGTGTTAAGCACACTGCAAAAAAGCTTATTTTAACCTCTTCAGTCCTGACGTTCAAAATAACAATAGTTTTCTTTTGTTATTTTGTCGACACGGGACTGAGCAGGATAAAATCAACTATTACTTAGAGATTCTGGTGTTAAACAGTAGATTAATATTAAATGTATTTGGAGTAGAATTGTGTTTAGTGTTCAACACATCCATGAGTAATTATTTTTTGTTAATTAAACTGAGACTGTTAATCTTAGGTTTTTTCTTAACACACCTTCTGTTTTTGATTTCAGATGCGCGGCGAAACTCTAGAGCAAATAATGAATCGCGAGATCGTCAATTACAACATAAAAACGTCCTTGTTCGACATAGTACTAGTAGCGATAGTCAGATTCACAGTGCTCCTACTTTTCTACGCCCTCCTCTACATAAATAACTGGAGCGTTATAGCTGTAAGTATATAAAATATGGCTTAGAGTGAGTACCTCTTAGGAAAAAGGTTCCAACATGGTCATTTTTGAGTTAAATATACCAAAATCACCACTATGCTCTATATTTTAAGAACCAAAAACTTTAATAGCGATCCAATGAGTATAAGCAAAGTTATGGCACATAGTAGTCCCACCCAAATATATGGCTAGCGTAAATCAGAATTAACCTAAAAACTCAAATATCTCGAAACTCACTTTGTGTGTGTTGGAACCTTTTTGCTACGTCCAATTTTAGGTGATTTTGTAACATTGAACGCCGTTGGGTCGATATCTTTGAATATTTGAACAACCATGTAAAAACGTTGAAATTACGTTATATTAAAGGCAGGGTTGGAAGAATCATAATGAAAAAAAATCGAATAAAGTAAGAATTTTTTAAAAATCGTAAATAATCACGATTTTTTCTTTTGATTATAAAATTTGACTGTATTTTTGCACAAAACGGAACGCGCTTTCAAGGGATTGCGCGGACGCATCGCGGGGTTTTCCTTTTTGTCTGACAAATGAATGCCAAGCAAAAGGGAAATCCCCGTGTAGTGTTTTATTTATTTCGCTTGCAATTACGGTCGAGTGTTGCCACCAACTCAGGACAGGTCGTGAGTTGGTGGCAACACTCTACCGAAAATGTCGCCATTGTCCAAAGTTTAAGTAGCCTGAAGTAGCCGATTTTTTTCTGAGATAATTTCTATGAAATTTGTTTTTTATGTTGATTTCTGTGAAAGAAAGTAAAATTAAACATTTTTGATTAATCATTGACTTGCATAAAAAAAAAATCAATTGATTTAATCACGATTTAAGTAATGATTCATTCATGCCAGCCCTGATTAAAGGTCTACTTTTTGGTTTTTTTTTTCAGTATTGAAAAAAAATAACGGTTGTGCCTCCTGAATTGTTAGTAGGTAGTAGTTACGTATTTTAGAGTTCCAGGGTATTCAGTATAAGCCAATGATATCAAGTACCTACCTTGAACTAACATTTTCGTAAGCGCTATACAATCTGTTAGCTTTTAGAATATACCTCGGCTACTATCGGATAGAATCTTATATATTCTTGCAATAAGGTAAGGTTTATTTTGTATTGTTATTTATAACCTTACGTAACTTTTCAAAATAGTGAAGAAAAGTTTTGTACAGAGCAGGAAGTAGTATTACACTCGTGTGCTTTCGGCGAAAACCGAAGCCTACTCTAGAGCCCGAGGTAAACAATCTGGACAAGTCTTTTTATTAAAATATACACTTTTTAAATCAAAATTTCTACAAATTAAAAGTGTTTTTATGAAATTACATTTAATTTCACATTGAATTGGTAATGTGTAAAGATTTTGGTTTAATAAGTGTATCTTCCAATAAAAAGGCGTATCAAGATTGTTTACCTTTAGTTAAGTACCTAAACATTAGGATAGGTACACATTGTAAACTACAACAACAATAACAACATAACATTTACATACAGGCACATACATTGCTTCTGGCCCCACACTAGGATACCCTGTGTCGTGGGAACCAGAAACAGCGACGTCACAAACATGTAAACATCCAAGACCTGGGTTTTTTTTGTCCCCAGCCGGGAATCGAACCCGGGACCTCTCGCATAGTAGTCAGATGCGCTAACCTCTGCACCACAGAGGTCGTCATAGACGTCGTCCGAATACACTTATGTACTTGATTTTTTTGTTGGAAGAGTCCTATGTAGTCCAGTCATTATAGTAAGTTTACCTCGGAATTCGAGATACCCAGCTGTAAGTCTGTAAATACTTGTATATTGACACCCTAAAAGTTGTCTCAAAACCTACAAATGGTAGGGTGTTCGCAACCATTAAAATTACAAGGTCAAAGGTCACAAAAATCTGTTTTTTGGGCTTTTTTGTTAATATCTCATGATTCAGCTCTGCGAACCATAGCGAAACCTGGTCGGACTCTTGCCACAAAAAAAAATATCAACCTTTGCCTTTTATTTTTATGGATCCCTTAACTGGCTCGTTGGGGCGCTTAACTACCAATCCATTATGTCCCCACCGAGGGGCACGGGTCTCTTCTCTGAGGAATGTATAGACCGGGGCCAAGTCCGGATTGGTGGAGGCTTTTAAAGCTGGCCATTCACGATCACTCAACTCCACAACATTCCACGCCAACACTCCAAAATATGACAAAAACCTTCCGTGTGTGCGAAATCTCACGTGGATTGAGCGGAGTGTCAAGAAATTTTGGATATCCAATCATTCAAAAATCCGGCGTTCCATCGTTCCAAACTCCAAATACGGTATTTGACACTATCAACAATAAATTATTTGAGATGCTCGATTGAAACAAAAATTACAATTATATTCGGAAAATGTATTTCTTTTAATCATTTACTAGTTTTTACAATTTTTAAATAGATGAAACATAAAAAGAGTGCTCTGAAATGTGACGTCACAAGCAAATATTTTCATACAAATTTCCGTTTTAAAAGTAACTCATTTGACATCCTGTCAAATACCCTATTCAACACTCCAGTCTGTGGCCAATCGCGGATTGGCGTACACGCTTAGTTCTATCACTCCGTTTATTCCACTCCACACCTGGTCGTCTATGGCCAATCTGCAATCCATTTCACGCTCATTTTGCGGTTAAAAAGAGTCTGTGTATTTTCTGTAGTCTGTGTTCACAGCTGAGCCTTGACTGAGCCACATAAAAAAGTAGGTCGTCAAACGTCAAATAAAAATGCCTTCCGAAAGAGAAGAGCATTTCTGAAAATTCAGAAGCCTGCTTTTGGTCCACTGGCGTTTGGATTGTTTCTCCTCTTTTATGATGATACAGGCTGCAGCTGCCGCAAGTAACAATTGATCTTCGTCAGGATCCATTTACTAAGCACATGTGGTAGGGGGCAATCTAGGCGTAGAATGGAATGGAAGACATTTTGGAAAAATGGAGTGGAGCGACGCGAATGGAACGTTCGTGTAGTTGATCAATTATTGGACGTCATCCACACCGCGCTGAGTGATGGAAATGGAGCGATCGTGAATGGCGGCCTTAAAACTAGTGGCTGGTCTTACTGTCTGAATATTCTTATCATATCTTTTTTTTTTTGTTTCAGCTGTCAACGAGTGGAACCTGTGCATTTTTAATAGGAAAGGTGTTCCTGTTTGATGTAAGTACTAAGAATGCGTACCTAAAATTATATTGTAGAAAAGGCTGCTATACTGCCGTCATAAGAAGAAAGGCCATAACTTAAATAATTACTAGTGAGAAAGAGTAAACTGTATTTAAATAAATACCACTTAAATTTAAAAAAATAGCCTCTAAAATTATGAAATATGAACATTTTTCTTGTAATTTTCAAATAGGAATCACCGACAAGTTGGCAGACATGCTTGAAATTTAGTTTTTCACTAAACTTCAATCTTCTTATCGTCTCATCTTCAATTTGCTTGAAATCAAGTTCATGGTAGTTACGGCCTTTTTTATTATGACGGCAGTATACTCCATCCCACAAAACGGGCGCCCAAAGAAAACTAGGGACTAAGGACTAAGCCCTACTCTAAGGACTGGACATGGACAGTCTTCGTTTATTTATCTGTGATATAATTCTTTATTGCACCAATAAGTGTAGCCCCGGCCGCCTGAGTGATCTTAAACGATCACGAAGGTTAAGCAACATAGGGCGCGTTCAGTGCATGGATGGGTGACCGTCTACGACTAACGCTAGTGCCATTTTTCCGAGCGGTTCCGTGCTTCGCAAGGCACGTTAAGCAATTGGTGCCGGCTGCCGTCGATATATGGCAGTCGTTAAGCCAAGTCAGAGGCCTTAGGGCGGCTTGGAAACTTCTGACAGTAAGACCAGCCACTAGTCTTACAAGCCTCCACCAATCCAGACTTGGCCCCCGTGGTGGAGTATGGCCTATACCTTTCTCAGGGAGAAGACCTGTGCCCCTCGGTGGGGGCATAATGGGTTTATGATGAATACAGTTGTCTTTGACGACAATGCATTAGTCAAATCAAGGCCATGGAGTACAAGTTGTTCGAATGAGGTGAAAAAAAATTTCTTTTTTTCAAATTTTCGGTGTCATGTCAAACTCTCACGCCCAAGTTTAACACAGGGGAGGGTCAGCATTTTCGGGCTGGACATTTGGTGACATCTTCTGATTCTTTCCCCTTATTTCAGTGGCCAAACGCCTCGCAGCCCGTCTACGTGGTGTTTCTGATTCTCACGTCGTTCACCCTGGCGTGGGGAGAGGCGTGGTTCCTGGACTTCCGAGTTTTACCCCAAGAGCTGCAGGCCAAGCATATTTTGGAGGCGATAGGTGACTATCACCATTCATCAGCCCATTATGTCCCCACTGAGGGGCACGGGTCTCTTCCCTGAGGAAGGCATAGGCCATACTCCACCACGGGGGCCAAGTCCGGATTGGTGGAGGCTTGTAAGACTAGTGGCAGGTCTTACTGCCAGAAGTTTTCAAGCCGCCGGCGTTACTATCACCATTATCGTCTGGTAACATAAGGGCGCAGGATCTTTCTAAGCTTATTTAGATTATTTAGAAGACAAGGACGTCTGGCATTAAACGGTAGTTTAATATTAAATTTAATCAGAGGATAACTGTGTCTAGTGTTCAACACATCCAGGAGTAATATTTTTTGAGTTTGAAAGTTTGTTAATTAAGTTAAAACTGTTTTGAAAAGAATACATGTGGAGTTTCTTTGTTAGTTTCTTCTCCATGTAATCTATTAATTGTGAAACTAACAACTTTGACATTCATAAAGTAAACATTTTGTTTGTACTATAAAATAAAATAATTGATTTTGATTTTGCTTAGATAGCACTAAAGTATAGATTTCATATTCATATTCATATATTTATTGCGACCAAGTAGTTGCTTAGGTAGTAGCAAGGAGAATTATTCTCCTTGGTAGTAGGTACATTTAGGGTTTGTCTCGTACATGATACCTACTTAGGGCACAGCAATTTAAAAGCAGCATGCAGTATTATAAATAATAAACATTAGGAACGTTGACAATCTATCTATCTATCTATCTATCTATATATAGTGTGAGTCTTCATAAAGTGCACATATCAAAATCAGGGAAACTACACCCCATTTCATCGACGGAAAAAAAAAAATAAAAAAAAAAAAATATTTGTAAAAAAGGTGATAAACAATGGTGTGTAGCAAAACGATGCGCATGGGCTTTTTTCAAACGGTCATAAAAACTGTTGTTTTTGAGTAATAAACGTGTAGTTTTTACTTTTAGAAAGCTAATGCCATGTAAAATAAGCTAGAATGAAAAAAAAAGTAGGGTCAATAGCATGATTTTAGGAGAAATTGTAAAACAAATGCAAAGATGATGAAAAAAAATACAGATTTTCTTCAAGTTTCACTTAATTGTAAATTTATAGGGTTAGTTTTCTTGGATATTTTACTTTATGGGTACGGCTTATTATTAGACATCATCATAAAATTTATTTCACGGCGATAACGCACTTAGTTTAAAAATTATGACGATTTATCTAAATAGGGTCAACAGGTTGTTTGTACAGCAACACCATTCGCTGATAAATTGTGCCCGGATAACGGCGACAGGCTTGCCACTTGTTACGTTTGGGACCTAATAAACTCGGCAAAACGTGGGTCCAGTTCTAGAGACTGGTGCCTCTGCCTACCCCTTCGGGGATAACGGGCGTGAGTTTATTATTTATTATTTTATTATAGGGTCAACAGGTGCAACTCATAATTTTTTAAAAATCATAATAAATACAAATATTTTTTTTTATTGAATTTTTTATTTTTTCCGTCGATGAAATGGGGTGTAGTTTCCCTGATTTTGATATGTGCACTTTATGAAGACTCACACTGTATATAAAAGGAGAAGCTGACTGACTGACTGACTGACATATCAACGCAGAGCCTAAACTATAGGGGTTAGAAACTTGAAATTTTGCACAGGGGTTCCTTTTATAACGTAGGGGAGCACTAAGAAAGGATTTTTGAAAATTCACCCCCCAAAGGGGTAAAATGGGGGTGCAAAGTTAGTATGAAACTCTGCCGTTTTTGAAGTTATTCGAATGAAATTTGGTACGAAGGTTCTTCATTTAAAATTATAAAACACGTGTAAAATAGTTTATTTTTAAATCATCCCTTAAGGGGGGGACAAAGGGTGGTGCAAACATAGTATGAAACTTTGCCGTTTTTGAAGTTATTCGAATGAGATTCAATATGAAGTCCTTCATTAAAAGTTATGAAAAACATGTAAAATAGTTTTTCGAAAATCATCCCTTAAGGGGGTAAAAGGGGGGTGCAAAGTTAGTATGAAACTTTGCCGTTTATGAAGTTATTCGAATGAAATTCAGAATGAAGGTCCTTCATTGAAAGTCATGAAAGACATGTAAAGTAGTTTTTCGAAAAAAATCCCTTAAGGGGGTAAGAGGGGGGTGCCAATTTAGTTTGAAAGCTCTTTCGCCTGCGCTAAAAGTATCCCTATCTTATTTGCAAACACTTTATTCAACTAAAGCCCACGCGGACGTAGTCGCGGGCAACAGCTAGTATTCAATAAAATCCAGCAACAGAATTAATTTTAAACAGAGAATTTTGATTTGATTAAGATAGTAGAATAAGAATAGTATTGATGAATTATTTTACAATGTCATTAAATTAATCATAATAATTAGAAAAATAATTCTTATTACGGATTTTTAACAGTTCATTAAAATAAAATAAATTAAATCAAATTAAAACCTTAAAATTTTCCAATGTCAATAAATTAAAATTCCGAAATTCAATTTCCGTCCATTCAGTCAATTTCCGGAGAAGAATTCGAGGATCTGGTGTCCTTGGAGTTGGACTCGTGTAACGGAGACCCGTTACTAGACCCTAGTTCCCCACACTCGTTTTACAGAGTATACTTAATATCGCTTTTCTCCTCAGCCACCCACGGCCCGTCGACTTCGGAGCGGACTCCCCTACTGCGCGCCAGCCGGCCCGCCTCGACTCTCGGAGAGAGCACCGGCAACTGGTTCTCTCCGCTCGACTCTCCAGCGTCCACACCGAGCTCCAAACACCATAGAGTCATACTGACTCAGGACCAGGTGAGCTGTCTCAGTCACGGGTCAAACTGACTCAGGATCAAGTGAGTCGTCTCAGTCAGGGGTCATACTGACTCATTATCAAATGAGTCGTCTCAGTCAGGGGTCGCACTGACTCAGGAGCAGGTGAGTTGTCTCAGTCACGGGTCAATCTGACTCAGGATCAAATGAGTCGTCTCAGTGAGGGGTCATACTGACTCATGATCAGGTGGTTTGTCTCAGTCAAGTGTCATACTGACTCACGATCAAATGAGTCCTCGCAGTTTCTACATCTGTTTCTGTTAGTGGTCTAATTTTTCTGACTGCAATTGCATCTGAACTCAATCAGCTTTTCTATTTGCTGATCCCACTGTAGTTTTGAGTCTATTATCATGCCTAAAAACACAGTTGTTTCAACTAAGTCTAGTCTGTCACCAGCTATTGTTAAACTTGTGTCCACTTTTTTGACATTGGGCAATGACATCTTTATATGTTTTGGTTTTTGGCATTTAACATAAGATTGTTTACGGTAAACCAGTTCAATACTTTAAAAAAAGCATTGTTTACGTAATTTTTACATAATCTAAATTAGATTGACATTCTTGATTTTAAAGATAAAGAAGTATCGTCCGCAAACGATACTATTTGGGACAATTTCTCAACTAGGTACAGCAGATCATTTTACATATACTAAGAAAAGGAAAGGCCCCAAAATAGAACTCTGAGGAACTCCTATTTTAACATCGGATCCAGAAGACTTACATAACTCTATAAATATCAACTTTCTGCACTCTGTTAGCTAAATACGATCTAAGAAGTCCTAAAGATTTATTACTAAGACCGTATCTGATCAACTTACAAAGTACGTAGCGTTTTGTGGTTTACGCAATCAAAGGCTTTGGATAGGTCGCAGAAAACCCCGATGGTATCCTGCGCCTCCTCCCACGTATCAAATGCATCTGTCGTTGAACGACCCTTAAGGCTCCATTACACAAGAAGAGTTTCTCGGTAGCGAGCGGCGAATATTCGTAATCGAATCTCCCAAGGCAACACTCGCCATACGATTCTCGCCTTCGGTTGTTTACATTTTGACAAAAACTCGTATTATTCAAGCGATTCCCGAATACGAGTATCACAGGCGAGGCTCACTTCTACTAATATGTTTACACTACAGGCGAGTTATCGTAGATCTATAGACGCATTACGAGTCTCGACCTGTATAAACATAGCTCGTAAGATAAACTCGTATAGTTTGTCTACACAGGCTCGCGGCCTAGGAGAGTTTAAGTAGCGATAATTGTATTCAAGAGGCGAAGCTCGGGGCATTTGTTTACACTAGGCGACCACATTGAATTTAGAAATTCAATGGCGACCATATTACTGCCTAAATGAAATCGCCGCTCGCTACCGAGAAACTCTTCTTGTGTAATGGTGCCTTTAGTGGAACCGAATTCTTTTCAAGGAAGAGTTTATTTAAGGTGAAGTGTGTCAACAATTGGTGTAAAATGTTTTTTTCAAATACTCGTACTTTAGGAACTTAATACTATTGCTAGGGGTCTAAAATTGTTCGGATCATCACTATCACCTGATTTAAACAGAGGAACAATTTTACTAAACTTTAAGAGATCGGGGAAAGTCCCCTGATCAATACATTTATTAAAAATTATAGCAAGGTGCCATGATATGAATTACCGTGGATATCAGCTTAACCGATAGTCCCCAGAGATCTTCGGTTTTCTTTATATTTATCTATTTAAATGTTTTCAAAATGGTTTGAAGGCTAACGTGGGAGAATTGAAAGGATATTGCGCATGCTTTTATACTTTCTAACATCAAAGATTGTGCTGACTCTCAGGACGAATTTAAACCCGCTGTTATATTGAGGGCTATGTCCAGCGGTGGACTAATATAGCCTGATGATATGATGTTATATTGAGGGGGATGTTTGTTAAGAAATTTTCGAATATATCTGCCCTTAGTGCAAAACTTTGATCCCTAAGTTTTGTTTTGTCGGTCTCCCTGTTAACTATTTCCCAAACAGTTTTTATTTTACTCGACGATGACTCTATTTTTTACTTAAACTGGGAACTTTAACTATAGAACACGATTTTTTAAAAGTTTTAGAACAATTTTCCTGATTTGATTGTTTTTCTTCATTACTTCTATGTATACCAGGAGTTTTAGGAGGACCAGGAGGATTTTATTTTTATTTTAAAAACCTATTCGAATAATAACTACCGAAATTCGGCCTGGAGCATAGTTCAATAATAGAAAATAGAAAAACGTTTATTTGGAAAAGAAAGTACCTACACACAAAAATTGGGTATTTGACAAAATATCAAATGAGTTACTTTTAAAACGGAATTTTGTATGAAAATACTGGCTTATGCCGTTACATTTCAGAGCACTGTTTTTATGTTTCATCTATGTTAAAGCAATAACTAGTAAATGATTAAGAGATATACATTTTCCGAAACATTTTGTAATTTTTGTTTTAATCGAGCATATCAAATAATTTATTGATGATAGTGTCAAATACCAAATTACATTGGTCTCCACATTAAGCAAAATAGCCTGTATGGTGGCGGCCTAAAGGTAATTAACATAGAATGTTTTACAAGCGCATGGGAACGATCGATAGGGCTTTACAATAAAACTTATTTTAAAATCTATATTTAAACACTACCAAGACTAGGATTTAGTTAACAACTAATACGGTATTTGACAGTATCAACAATAAATTATTTGAGATGCTCGTTTAAAACAAAAATGTATTTCTTTTGATGATTTACTAGTTATTACAATTTTTACATAGATGAAACATAAAAAGAGTGCTCTAAAATGTGATATCACAAGCAAGAGTTTTCATACAAAATTCCGTTTTAAAAGTAACTTATTTGACATCCTGTCAAATAACCAATTGTGAAATTATCAATAGCATTTCTTGACTGCGAGTGAATGTTCATGTAGCCTCGACTCTTTCGAATTCTATTCATACGGCGGCCGAATGTAACATGGAAATGAACGGGCGACCTTCGAGCCGGTAAGCCGGCGGATTAGCGCTAATACGCTCGGTCAATTGGGGGCAATCCCAATCATGTACCAATAGACCTTAATTCGTCTTCGTTAAGGAGCAATCTACGAATAGGTTGGATAGACTGACGAATCAAATATATCGGGCGAATGTGATCGGAAAGGCCGGTAAGGTACGCCCCAGGTGGACATCATTATAGAATAGAAAGAATAGAATAGAAAATGTTTATTTGTCTTCAGTATCAACCCATTATGTCCCTACCGAAATCAGAAATCAGAAATCAAAAATTTATTTCAACTTAAAGAATTTACATTCTGTTTGTTGAATGTCAATGTACCTACACTTATGTATAATGTTAGCCGCTGCCTTGGGGCCGTCTGTAGTGGAGAAAAAGGCAGCGCCCATCCCCTTAGGGGGCTTGAAAAGTTCTGACAGTAAGACCAGCCACTAGTCCACCAATCCGGACTAGGCCCCCGTGGTGGAGTATGGACAATACCTTCCTCGGGGTAGAGACCAGTGCCCCTCGGTGGGGACATAATGGGTTGACGATGATAATATAAATAATTGGTGAATGGTATCGTTGTCGGCCACCATTCTATGACTGCCGTTGTCCACCGACCGTCTTCTCGTCTGGACAGGCCCTCGATTTTGTTAGTGCTTTATAGTTCAATCACAGTTACACGGTCGGGTCACGTGACATTTTGATTGATTATGTCGCACGATAGGTTAGGAGGGGTGCGATCCGTTAAGTGAAAGAGGGTATCCAGGGGCAAAGAGGTTTCAATTTATTTAAATGTAAAGGAAAGGCACATTAATTTTATTAATGTGCCTTTTAAATATTTGTGATTTTGTAGATAAATAATATAGGTACGGAGAATAGAGTGATCGTAATAATAAATTTGGTCGGTCGTAGTAAAATAGAAAGACGTTCACGTCCACTTAAGGTACAATCCATAATTCGAGATACCAATTTGACAGTTCATTTCGCCCAAGTGTTGCAATAGGCAGGCTAGTGCTGTTCTTGTCGATATTTTAATCGGCTTTGGTATCGATATCGGCTTTGGTAACCATTGGTATTTATCCATTTGTTATGATGTCTTAATGAAATTAATTTAAAATTTACACGAGATAAAGGCTTTTTGCAGATGTGGTCGTTTTGCGATCAAGTCTGTATGTGGTCCTAGTCGTTTGGAGAATCCAGTCGTTTTGATACCGACCCAAATTTTTTAACCTTCTCATATTATAAGTAACATTGTGTAAAGTGGTTTAAATAAATAAAAAATAAGATAATAAATTGATGTATCATTAAATAATTAACGTATAATGTCCCATCGCAAGATACAGGCCTTCCCTCAGAGATAGAGTATGGGGCTTAATCACCACGCGACTCATATGAGTTGCAAATATTCTCCGCAATAAATTTATATAACGCATAATTTAATTTTTATTATGTTTTTTTACTATCAAAGTAATTTTGGACGATTAGAAAAGCTTCTACCAAGAACGATAAAACAAACACTTTTATTTTTCCTTGTTATATTGACCCTACATTTGTTATACATTTTTGAAAAGGTCTATTAAATACCTTTAATTTGATACCCGTGACAATGGAATGCGATAATTTTCATTTTTGAAGTCCTCACTATAGAACCCCACGGCTGCCATATATAATTTTTTGGCTAATTGAGAAATATTAAACGATCCTCATTTGTCAAAATCGGATCAGTCGTTTAGGCTCTGTGAGGGAACAGATTAACACATAACATACGAACATTCATACATAAATTCATGGAAATAGTGCGTCAACCACGTTGATTAAGTATTCGTTCGATTTATAAAAACGTCTCTGATGATGATGAAATGAGAGGATCATAATTCTGAATAAATGGTACTCCCAATAAAACATCGTTGTCTCCGCTTACACAAACTGCTTACTTCTTTTTAACCTAGTACTTAAGGATCTATGAAGAGGATGGCGGCTTTCAGACTTAAAAAAAATGGTACTCCTTTGATCGATAGATGGCACTGACGCAACCCCTATGTGAATGAAGAAAGGCCAGCCGAAATTATTCAAACTATTTCGTTGTGGATACTCTGTGTTGCTCCTTGCTTCTTACTGTTCTCAGGCCCCCGCCCCGCAACCCTTTGCTTACAGCGCCATTTGATAAATTTTGGTGAACCCAACTGACAACTGTCAAAAAAGCATACCTAAGAAGAGCTTATTGCAAATTATAATATTCGCTAATTATTACGACTTAGCAAACCAATTGGTCGAGTCGATATTCATTATCGATGTAGGCTACGTCACTATTTAAGTTTCTCTAAACCTGGTAACCCTATGTCCGTCAAACAGTTGTCAATTTAGTCTCTCGGATTAAAAATCTGACCTTAGTTCGGAGGCTGAGGAATATCTGTCCAAATACGTCCGAAAACTGCGGCGAATGTCACAAAATAGTTAAATTTGGAATTGATAAAAGGCCGAAGATCATTAAAAAGCAACGCCTCGTTACAAATAGAATAGAATAGAAAAGGTTTTATTCACAAATTATACACAGTACAATGATACTTAAAAGCTAAAGAAACAATAGTAAGATTGAAATATTTTACACAATTGAACTGAAAGGCCGTGCCAATTGTACTGCGTTTGTGAAAAGGACTCGGCTCAGCATGTGTTACATAAAGGGAACTTTCTGTAACGCTGGTATTCTGCCGGTACCTAACAAATAAATGACATTTACAACCTAAACTTAACTTAAAAACTAAAGTAATATATATAATAAACTAGCTGTGCCCCGCGGTGTTACCCGCGGTTCATCGATTTTCCCGTAGGAATAAGATATTTCCCCGCGGTAAAACGTAGCCTATGTTTTAATCCAGGGTATCGGCTAACTCCATACCAAATTTAATTAAAATCCGTCCAGCCGTTTCAGCGCTAAAGACTGACAAACATATAAACACACACACAAACTTTCACGTTTATAATATTAGTGTGATTCATAAATAAGATAATAACCCAACCCTGTAACAATAGTGAAAAATGTTATTATTTCATTAATGCCTAGAATTACGAATAAGCGTGCACGCAGTGACTTGAGGTGGCAATGAAAATCGCCATGGTCATGCAGTTGTCATGGTACTACAATGCATTAGCAGAATCTGGGCACAAGACATTCGATAAGAAACAACACGTACATAGGCGAGCTTATCGCGGTAAGCTTCGTGACTCGCGTTAGTCACTTATTCTGTAGACTTTAGTTCAAAATTTTGCAACCCCGGTGGGAGTGACCGGGGTTGGTTAAATTTAAACACGGTTAAATTAAAACAAGGTTAAGGTTAAGCAACATACGGCGCGTTCAGTCCATGGATGGGTCACCGTCTATGACTAACGCTAGTGGCATTTTTCCGAGCGATTCCGTGCTTCGCAAGGCACGTGAAGCAGTTGGTGCCGGCTGCCGTCGATAGATGGCAGTCGTTAAGCCAAGTCAGAGGCCTTAGGGCGGCTTGAAAACTTCTGACAGTAAGACCAGCCACTAGTCTTACAAGCCTCCACCAATCCGGACTTGGCCCCCGTGGTGGAGTATGGCCTATACCTTCCTCGGTGGGGACATGATGGGTTGATGATGAAATTAAAACTGCGAAACAATCAATTGTGTTGATGAGTGTTTATTTTAAGTTACAAGAAAATTTGACAACATTCTTTATACCTCCCATACAAATTTTGGCAACCCTTTTCGCCCCCTTTGGGGTTGAATTTCATAAAATCCCGTCTTATTCCTTGCCTACATTGTATATAGACCCTCTGTGCAAAATTTCAGCTTCCTAGGTCCAACGGCTTGGGCTGGGCGTTGATGAGTGAGTCAGTCAGAACTTTGAATTTTATTTATATGGATTAGTCACTAAGCATAAACATTTACATACAGCCATTCGATAGATGGCAGTCGTTAAGCCAAGTTAGAGGCCTTCGGGCGGCTTGAAAACTTCTGACAGTAAGACCAGCCACTAGTCTTACAAGCCTCCACCAATCCGGACTTGGCCCCCGTGGTGGAATATGGCCCATACCTTCCTCAGAGAAGAGACCCGTGCCACTCATTGCTTCTGGCTCCGAAAAAAGTGGATGTTGCTGACTTTGCATCTATATGACTCATAAATATGTACGATATGAAATAAGATGTCTTTAATATGTAAATTGGGTCACTTTTCTGTCAATGTCCGTTGTATCTAGGGCGAAATCCACTTGCGAGCCATAATGTCGAAGCAGATACATTTAGATACGTCAAAAGCATTTGGTTGGATTTGTCATTTCTATACTTCACAAGCAACTCGGTATGGAAAATAAGCTGCTTTTGTTTCTAAATTCTATTTCGATGAGGCAATTAACACTTCTTTATCTTTATCATATTACTATTGAAACTATCATAAGGAGGAAAAGTTTGTAAGATAGATAGATTATTTGTTATTGCATATTATTATACAGTCGACAGCACGTCAACCTTCACATTTTAGTTGCAAAGTCGCCCGTCATGCAACGGAGTAGAGTGCATGGGTGTATAAGATGATGTGCTGTCGACTGTAGACGAATGGATTACAATTAAGTTTATTTGTTTTAACTTTGTATGTAGGGGGTAATCTCCAAAAGTTCGTATATGATTTGAAAAAAATCTTTTTAACAGTATATAAAACAGACTTTCAGGGTAGATACACTGTCGGCTAATTCGTTTACCACGGGGACGTAACTCACAGGACGCTGGTTAAAAAATAATCTTGAAACGCAGTGCCCCATTATTTCTGCTCGGACTTGTAGTAAAGTGCTGTCGCTTCAATAATATAGTTTACTAGGCCAAACTGATAAATCAGTGTTGCCAGATTAGGTGAATTAACATCATTTCGGGAGTTTCGGTGGATGAAAAATACAATCGGCGACCGGCCGCTATTTGAGGTATCTCGGTATTTTGTCGGCAATCTCTAGGCCGCTTGGGAAAATAGAACGAATTATGTAAATTCCTAAAACCATGGGTCCCTAAGAAGATTGTTTCATGAACTGTAACTTAAACAACAATTTTATTATTCACTTTAAAACACTTGTTAACTTAATGATCGTTAATGTTGTTTTACTTTCACAATTAATAGATTATGTGAAGAGGCTTATAAACATGTATTCTGTTCAAAAAAGTATTAATTTGACAAACAAAGTATTCAACTTAAAAATATAATTTGTTAACGTGTTCTCCACTATCGTACGCCTAGTATCCAATAACATTGTCCTTTTTAATCGCAGAAATCATTTTATTATATGCGTTAGAACGCTTTTGTTTGAATCATCATCATTATCAGTCACTTGAAGCCCACTGCATTACGTAGGCTCCCTCATGGTTTTCCAAGCATCCACAGACTCCCCGCCACATTAAATAGGTTGTAAGACCCAGGGCCGGATTTAGGGGAGGGCAACCGAGGCGAAAGCCCCGGGGCATCCATAAATGGGGGGCCCCCACAATAGAGACTTCGAAAAAAAACCTTCCAAATAAAAAAAATGTGTTTGTTAAATACTAACGGCCTCACTAATAAATAAGTTATAACCTCTGAATAACTATTTGACGTATATCAATTTATACTGGTTTAATCGCATTTAGCGTACAAATAACCAGTTTGTCAGACCTCGCATAACGGCTGTATACACAGCTCATAACCTTTATTAGTAAGGCCGTTTGTGATTCTACATGGTTTCACTATAAATTATTTATTGAAAAACTCGACTGAAAAAAATTGTTCATTTTATTTGGAAAATAATTTGGGGCAGGGGGCCTCCGCTCCTTTGTTGCCCCGAGGCCTCTGAACCTCTAAATCTGGCCCTGGTCAGACCATCTGGTGAACGGCCTGCCCACGCTGCGTCGTCCGATCCGCGGTCGCCAGGTCAAAACTTTTACTCCCCAACGCAATTGACAACATTTCAATTTTTTAGCATACATATTTTATTGTCTTAGGGCTGATTTTTCAATAGTCAAATAACTTTTATCTGAGGAATAAAAATAGCGGTTTGACATAATTTCTATACATAAGCCACCATTTTTATTTCTCGATAAAAGTTATCTGGCTATTGAAAAATCAGCCCTTAAAGGAAACTAGATACAAAATAAAACGACCCATATTTTTTTATTTCGGAAATTCGATGATTTTCATTCACAATTTTCTGTTTGACTTTCGTCTTATTCTAAAAGGTCGTAAATGGCAAATGACGTCACACGTACGGCTTAATAATACTAACACCCTTGCCGACTTTATAAAAAGCATTGAATTACTGACATGACCTTTGAATGAAATTTAAAATCACATCTATTATAACTAGGGCTCGGATAAATATGTGATAGAAAATCAAAAATATGTACATATAATATGGATCTAAAATACGGAAATATGGAAGAATATGGGCTAAAAAAAGACAACTAATACCAAACACAAAACACTTTTATTCTAATTAATTATTTGAAAAATTAAAATGAACGAAATTAAATTGTTTAGTTACAATTAATTACTCTACCTCTTTATTAGAGTATACTGCAACAACTTGAATAAAGAGGTAACAACAATATGATTCTTCAAATTTTCAAAATTAAAGCTCTTTGCTGTTTGGTCGGAAAAACGCTTTATATTGGCTGAACGACCTTTCTACGTCACAGAAGTAACTGGCGCAAACTTAAATTTGCACAGTGAATATGCTTCCTCTGGATTGGCGCTCGACGTTCCACTAAGAATATCGTTGATTTTTTGTAGTGTAGTAAATCCTTTATTTTATCGAAGAGAAACTTTATTTTCGTTTCAGCAACAGGGCCTTCAGCCTCCATTATTTTCTTTTCAATGGAGGAAATTATTTTAATATTGTCTTTTAATGGAGTTGTCGGATTTTCCAGCGTGAGATGAGTTAAAAAACTATAATTAAAACAATGATAAAAAACAATACATAAAGAACCACATCCTGCAGTTTTTTCAGTTGAAGTAAGTATTAAAGACAGGAAATATGCAATAATGTAATTAAATTCTAAAAATATGGTCTTAACCCTAAAATATGGAAAAATATGGATTTTAAAAACCTAATTTTCCAGTTTAAACCATCATGTTTGATGTAAAACACTAAATAACTAATGCAAATGATTCAAATAAAAAATATGTGCTTACATATTTATCCGAGCCCTAATTATAACATTTTTAATATCCCTCATTCCAACGTATGTGTGACGTCATCACACAATTTTTGGTTTTTATTTACTTTATGGGGGAAAAGGCCTACCTATACCCAAAAGTGGGCAGCGGTAGGCTGATGATGATGATGATGATTTATTTTCTCCAAAACTAAGCAACAATAAAATTTCTAAATATGTTTTTCGTAATCAGGATAGCAAAATTAAGAAACCTTATTTTTAGGCGTCGTAAAATATGAAGCTGCTCCACTCAGTCGGCTAGTTCGATTTAGCCTACTCCGAGCTGTCATAATGCGTTTCGCAATTATACTTGGACAGCACAAGACCAAAAATCGACAAAAAGCGCTTATATTAGTTTATTCTGGGTTTTTTACTCTTTATTCACGAGCTTACATATGTATTGATTGATTTGATTTTTAAAGTTCTTTGTTTAACATAATTCTTTTAACAATGCTTAAAACCTAGTGTACATTTTAACATTTACATATGTATTGTAAAACCGAGAACTCACGAAACCTAGAAATCACCTGAAATGTTTATTCTAACAAATAGTTTCTTAAAGCAAACATTTCTTCAAAATAGGTATGTTGTTTATTTTCTATTAAATGACGGAACCACCCACCGCTATCCGCGGCCGCTTTGGTCTGTGGGCTCCTTGGGGCGACTTTTGGGCGAAAGTTTTCTCAAACGTAGGCGAACTTTTTCCGCCAGCATCTGGCAACACTGATGACGGTGTATAATAAGATCAGTCAGTACAGCCTTGCTAATATCACTGAGCGCACGTACGTAAAAATCTCTACTGTCGTCTTTGTTTAGTGCATCTGAATAATCATTAACTTGTGTGTGCTATAAATAGGTGTTATTTTCAACCAATCTCGTTTTGCTAGAGCGGTTTGTAGTAATAATAGTAATATTATTTTATTATTATAGTATAATATTATTGTATTATTATTGATTCCCACTGGAGGCCGCCGTACATTTGTACAAAAGGCCTCAATCTGGGTGTCTTTTCATGTTTGTAACATTCTTGCATGGTTATCATAGCACGGGGTATCCTAGTTTGGAACCAGGTCAAGTGATTGTGTTGTGTAGAAGTTATTGTTATTATTAATATTATATTCTATCGCGGCGATACCTTCGTAAAGTAGTAAAGTCGTGTTGTTACCGATGCATAAAAATTCCTTGTGGTAGAAATTATTAACATAATATTAACATTAGCATTTACACATAGGTCGCTTCTGGCCCCACACTAAGATACCCTGTGTCATGGGAACCAGAAACAGCGACGTCGCAAACATGTAAACATCCAAGACCTGTTTTTTTGTCCCCAGTCGGGATTCGAACTCGGAACCTCTCGCATGATAGGCAGATGCGCTGACCTTGAAAAGAACAATTTTATTAAAAAACATTGACGGCCAGTTACTTACAGAGAGACTAGTCCGGCCCTGCTAATAGGGATTGTATAACAATTGTTCCTCTATTTAGGTATTTCCTTTTTATTCGTTCGCGTGCGTTGATTAGCCTGCCAGTATTTGTTTTCAAACAAAGAAAAAATGTTTTATCATCGCCACATAGGCATCAATATAAACATAGGTGTTAAATATTGAAAAAATTGCAATATAACAAAAGCAGAACATAGTGAAACTACGAGCGAAAAAGACTTTAAAAAATTGTTACTTACAGATCTCTGTCTTATTTATAAACAAGTCGGATTTCTAACAAAGCAATTAGCAATGGATTTTGTACAGTCGACAGCGCATCATCGTATAAATCCATGCACTCTACTCCGTTGTATTACGGGCGACTTTGCAACTAAAATGTGATGTTTGACGTGCTGTCGACTGTACGAAGTACTCCTTATAATAGTTAGTTGCCTATTACTCGTTAACATGTAAAGCCTACATAGTTTTCCTTTTGAGCTCCGAAAGTTTGAGTTTCCCTAAATCTATATTAATAATTTCGTACCGGTCTATGGTAGACTCGAACGAAATGCGCATCAAATTAACGTGCTTAAAAAATCCGTCGATCCGAGTCGACAACTTATAGGCGGAAAACTTATAGTGACATGACCTATCAGTAGGAAAACCAGTGTGACCAAACTCACACACACAAATCAAAAGCACACTGTGAATACCAAGCTGCCATTGGCAAATAAAGGCAATTCTGAAAAGGTCTACATCACAAAAGTTCCAAGTAAAATATGAACCTTTTCAATCATATAAACAATGATCAAAATCAAATGATAATTATGAAATTAAGTTTGACATACGATCTTTGCTTTGTAGTACCGCTACTCTACATTAGATGGAACTACCGCCGCGTGTGATCGTCGAGAAGCTTTAAGTTTTATGCCATAAAGTCGAATATTGAAAAATAACTATCTGCTATGTTGCTACTCAGGCTAAGGATGGGACATATTGCCATATCGACAAATTATAGAACTGTTTCATAAAGCGACAGTTGAAAATGAATTTGTTATGACAATGTTTCTTAATCATTTATTTTTTTAGTATCTACATTGACAAAGTAACATAATGTATTCCCTTCTGCCAAACTGTACCACAGTTCGATGTAAATTACGCAGCCGGCTACCATATTAACTGTCCTTCTGGATGATTGGCTACGCAATGTACCTAAAACGGAATTCTCATAATCTAACCATAGTCGCTTTATGAAACGAAGCCCAGCAAACTTATCGTGTACAATTTATAGCGAACTAGCTGTGCCCCGCGGTGTTACCCGCGGTTCATCGATTTTCCCGTAGGAATAAGATATTTCCCCGCGGTAAAACGTAGCCTATGTTTTAATCCAGGGTATCGGCTAACTCCATACCAAATTTTATTAAAATCCGTCCAGCCGTTTCAGCGCTAAAGACTGAAAAACATATAAACACACACACAAACTTTCACGTTTATAATATTAGTGTGATGTGATAAGAAAGCCTATTGTATTTTTTTTTTAACTGTAACTTTTATTTGTCTCTTGCTTCTTGTGTGCAATAAGGAATAATTTTTTTTACGTAGCCTCGATTGCCACAAAACAGAAAAAAAAAGAGTAGAAGGAGTGACATGACCTATTAGCAGGAAAACCAGTGTGACCAAACTCACACATAAGCCAAAACCCACACTATGAATGCCAAGCTGCCATTGGTAAATAAAGGCAATGCCGAAAAGGTCTACATCATAAAAGTTCCACGTAACATATGAACCTTTTGGTGATATAAACAACGATCAAAATCAAATGATAATGATGAAATTAAGTTTGACATTAGATCTTTGTTCGTAGTACCGCTACTCTACACTAGCTGGAAATCCCGCCGCGTCTGACCGTCGACAAGTTTTATGTGATAGACCATAAAGTCGAAAATTAAAAAACAAGTATGTGCAATGGTGCTTCTCAGCTATGGATGGCCTATCGACAAATTATAGAATTGTTTCGTAAAGCGACAGTTGATATTTAATTCAATTACAATTCGATGTAAATTACGCAGCCTGTTAGTATATTAACCTACCTTCTGGATGATCGGCTACGCAACGTATATGGAATTCTCATATGAAACTAACCAAAGTCGCTTTTGAAACGAGGCCCAGCAAACTTATCGTATGTATAGTTTGTTTATTTTTTTATTTATTTATTTAAAATGACATTTGCCAACGAAAGTAACGAGACTTCCCCATAGATTTATGGAGTAAGCGTTGATTAAATTATCTAGACCCCCCAGATGATTTTACTACACGAGGACATAAAATCATCTAACTTTGAAATTATGCATGCTGGTTTAGTTTGATGACAATACACCAATCTATACTAATAAAAATGACATGTTTTTTGAACTTAAACTTTCGGCACAACACATTGTAAACATTTAGTCCGGATCTACTTACGGGTGTTGTTTTATCGGACGAGTCCGACTAGGTTTCGCTCCGATACGCAGAGCAGTGAGTGGGTGGTGAGCAGAGACGGACCTTGCGTCGTTCGGTTGCTCGTCTCAAAATGGGATGGGTAAGGATCCGGATTAAAAGTTTACAAAAATGACATGATACTGCAGTCAGGACCACATTCTCGCAAAGGAACTAAACAGCTTCAAGGAACATGATCAATAAATTTTGCGCAGTATCAAAAATAATTGGAACTAAAAATGTGTTAAATAATAATAATAATAATTAAAGATGATAATAAACACTTACATACAGGCACATACATTGCCCCTGGCCCCACCCTGGGATACCCTGTGTCGTGGGCACCAGAAACATCGACGTCACAAACATGTAAACATGCAAGACTTGGGATTGTTTTTTGTCCCCAGCCGGGATTCGAACCCGGGATCTCTCGCATGGTAGTCAGATGCACTAACCACTGCGCCACAGAGGTCTTCAATTAAAATAAAATAACGACAGTTATTTTCCCAAAGTACCTAATAAGACGCAGGTACTCTACCTAAAGTACCGATAATTATTTATTACTGCTAAGTCATAGACAAAATATTATGGAATGTTACGGCATGATCGGTACATTTTGGTCCCCAACTTTTATTTTTGCACTCTAACATAGCACAATAAGGCATTTTAGTAGAGTTTTCACAATTGTTTTCTTTACTAGAAGCGCACGGCAACTGTGAGGTAAGAAAAACTGTCATAGACTACGCTTAGGCAATACATTGCTAATTTGAGGCACGCGGGCACCGCCCACTTACTATTTCTACTCTTTTTTTTTGTTCTGTGGAATTGTATGTCCCGCAACATGCTCATTTTTGAGTTAAATAAACCAAAATTATCACTATGCTCTATATTTTAACAATCAGAGACTTTCATAGCGATCCAATGAGCATGTGCAAAGTTATGGCACATGGTAGTCCAACCCACATGTATGGAGAGCATAATTTAGAGTACGTATACTGAGTTTTTTCATTCACTTTCGATAGCGAGAGCGTTTGCGATTTGCATAGGAGTGACAAAGAGACAACTAGGTGGCGCGCTCTGTCACTCCTATACAAACTGCAAACGCTCTCGCTATCGAAAGTGAATGAACAAACTCAGTATAAGCACTCAGCTTAAACCTAAAAACTCACATATCTCAAAACTCATCAGGTTGGAACCTTTTTGCTAAACTACGACCAATTGTTCTTTTCAATGTCAGGTATCAAACTGCTTCTGCAACGTTTAAAAAAAACCAACACAAAACAAGAACACTGCTCGTTCGAAATTCTAAGTTCTCTTCTAAGTATTCTCTTCTCAAACCGAAATAAAAATAAAAAAACAACTGAACGTCGCGCGTAAACAGTTAAAAAAAAAGGAACGATCCAAGATGGCTGCCGCGCTGCCTCAAAAAGACGAGTCCTTCGATGAGGAGCAGTACAAAAATCACATGTCTGAGCCGGAGAGCGCGAAAACGGAAAAGGAAATCGACGAGAAGATATCCAGCATGTCGCGAATTGGATTTTCTATCTCGAGCTGGATGAAGTACGTTTTTAACAGAGACTCCGCTAGCACCGAGTTCAACGCTGTTTGGTTGACGGTAAGTACCTCCGTGGCGCAGCGGTTAGCGCATCTACCTACATACATACAGGTCAGTTAAGTAAAGCTGGCACGTTCAACACATTTACACGTTGCGCTTGTGTAGTGTCTGTGAATAAGCGCGCGGCGTGACGTGTACTGCATGCGCATCATGAAAAGTCTGCCCGTCTCTTGCGCGCGGTCTAGCTTATGAGTGTGAAGGGGACAGTTATAGTTTTACTTTTGCTATTGTTTATAAATACAGCGTGATCTTTTTGGTATTCAAACGTATGTGCGTTTCAATGAGGGATTTTTCTGACAGCTAAGAAAAGTAGTTCCAAATGAGGCGTTTTCAGAAGAACTAAAAAAAAGAATGAATGGCTGTCAAAGGAATGCAACTTTGGACCTCAGCCCAATAGCCATGTGCGATACATCATAAAATAGGTCTCAGCGAGCTGAACAAGAATTTCTATGACGCCAACAGCCAAATGTTTGTCGTTTCGGAGTTATATTTTATTGAAAATGTTAGTTTTTTTTCTAGTTCTTCTGAAAACGGCTCATTCATCCAGTAACTGACCACTGAGCGTCCGTGACCCTTTGTTACATATTTAAATTATAATTAAATTGTTGAGGATTTCTGGGATAATTATTTTCTGTTTTGGTAAAGATTTTCTTAAGTGAAATTATTTTTGTTCATGTGAAAATTTTTTGAAAATTAAAACTATTTTGTGACCATTGATTCGACCTTGTTTTTAATACTTTTCGCTCGAATTTGCTAAAAATATAATTATAACAAGTAACACATATATTTGTATTTATTTATCTACAACGCATCCATCTTACTAAAACTTAACTCTAGTCTACACTTAAACTAGAGTCGCATTCAAAATGCGAAAATAAATGATCAAAATCATTACAGTACGGTTTACAGTAAATAATCTATTGTTAAATTAAAAAAAGACAAAATGTGTGAAATTTGCCCTACCTAACGTAAAATTAGTTGAAAAGAACATTGTAATTGAAAATAATAAGCTAGAATTTGTTGAAGATACTGTATTTTTGGGCATCACAATCGATGCCAAACTACAATGGGGTCCACATATTATAAAATTGGCACATAGACTAAGCTCCGCAGCATATGCCGTGAAAAGAATCCGAGAACTTACTGACGTTGCAACTGCTAGGCTTGTTTATTTTAGTTACTTCCATAGTATTATGTCCTATGGTATAATACTATGGGGCCGGGCAGCAGACATTGAGACTATCTTCATCTTGCAGAAGAGAGCGATCCGATTTATTTACAAGCTAGGTAGTAGGGACTCGCTAAGAGATTTTTTCAAAGAAACTAACATCTTAACAGTTGCAAGCCAATACATTTATGAAAATATTATGTACGTTCGGAAAAATATTAAGGACTTCGAAACTCTTGGTAGCCATCACAACGTTAATACTAGGAATAAACATAAATTGTCATTTCCACGATTTAGACTTGCAAAAGTTAATACTTCCTTTATGGGGCACTGTATAAGGTTCTACAACAAGATACCCCAAGATATATTAGAGTTACCCCCAACGCGATTTAAGAATTGTGTTAAGCACACTCTTTGCAAAAAAGCTTATTATAAAATCAACGATTATTTACAAGACAAGGACATATGGCATTAAATAGTAGTTTAATATTAAATTAAATCAGAGGATAAATGTGTCTAGTGTTCAACACATCCAAGATATTATTTTGTATGTTTTATTTGTATTAGCTTTAAGGTGATTTGAGAAAAGATGGTCAGAGTGGAGTTTTTTTTTCGCTGCCTTTTTCTCCACTACAGACGGCCCCAAGGCAGCGGCTAACGTTATACATAACTGTATGTACATTGACATTCAACAAGCAGAATGTAAATTCTTTACGTTGAAATAAATTCTTGATTCTGATTCTTAGTGAAATTGCATAAGTGTGAGTACTGTGAACGTGCCAGCTTTAGTTAACGGACCTATACGGTAACGACGCGTAATTTTTTTTGCATCGAATTAAACAACGGAATTAGAAGCTTATCACCCATGAGCGCAATAACTGAATCGCTTATTTTCATTATCACACTTGTCCAAATTTTTTTTTTATTATGGCTACACACACACTCATTTGCCCCAGCCGCATGAAACCATACTACAGCATTGGTCCCACTGAAAGTATGAGATCTTTCTTTTTCGTATACTTTTTTTTCGTTTTGGAGGCCTAGCTGGTGATCCAGGCTCATTTTCCTGATTTTATTGTTCCATTATGTAGAAGCTGGTCCAGTAGAATCACGTTGCAATAAAAATAACCAAAGAAACTGTCAAAGTAATTTTTGACTCTGACACAAGTTTTATTAACCAAAATGCATATGTCCCGGACAAGTGTACACGTTTAGTTACCAAATAGCACATGTTTCTTCATACATTATTTTAGTATATTTTAGTTTTTTTTTAGACAAGTTATATTTTTGCAAAGCCATTACTCCTCATGATAAACAGTTTTTTATGCCCCCTGTAAAAAGAGCTTTTTGGACAAGTGCGTTAATGAAAATAAGCTTTTAGATACCTCGGGCTCTAGAGTACGCTTCGTTTTTCGCCGAAAGCACGTGTGCTTAATGTGATAAGTGAAATTAAGTGTCATATTAGTTTCGATTTCGAAATTCAGTGTCATATTAGTTCCGATATTTCTATTACACGAATATATCCGATAGAAGCCGAGGTATATTCTAAAAGCTAACAGACTCATTTCTCTCGCTGGCAGATTGAAGAGTACAAATCAGCAGCTGAAAAAGGAATGCGGGACGCTTGGCGCGTCGTGAACCTGCCCACTTGGCGGACGGAGAAGAAGGGCGCCGTCAAAGGTGACATCGTCGAGTCGACTCAAACGGAAGAGTTCGGCAAGGTGTACAAGTTCACTGTGAGTACACTCAGACAGTCGTCCAATAAATCACTGGTAGATATTTACGCTGGAAACGGGTAATTTTACAATAATTTTACAGTAATTAGTACAAAAGTACTAGGGTAGCAGAAGTATGTTAGAGCTTGCGGCTAAAATAAAATCTCATGAAAAACATGCGGCTTAGTTCATGGTGTTGCTTAATACTGCGCAGTATTAAACAGGGTTGTTTACTGCTACTACCACCTACTAACTTTTGTACCCTAGTACTTTTAACCGCTCTGGACTACGCCATAAGTGCAACGGGGCGTACTGGAAACCACTGTGAAGCAAGGAGCGAAGTACTGGGAATTGAAGTAAAATGCAAAGCGACATTATGGGAATCGAGATTCAGGGAATAAAACTTATGATGAAGGTCCTACAGCAAGAAAAAAAAAATTGAAACTATCAGCATGAACACTATGATCGCGACCACTGTTAGAGGTCAATTTCAATGAGCGAGGCGATTGTTAACCTGACTGTACCCTTTTTCTGCAAAAAACAGAGTGTGTCCAGTTGGCGACAACATAAAAATGATTATCCTCGTGTATGGTAGGTTGAGGTTCGAGAAACATGTGCTGGAGAATGTAAGAAATTGTTATTATCGCCTAAAGGTACTCTATCGTATTCGGCCACACCTAAATGTTGACAAGCGGGTCTACCTCGTCGTCATCAACCCATTATGTCCCCACCGAGAGGCACGGGTCTCTTCCCTGAGGAAGGTATAGGCCATACTCCACCACGGGGGCCAAGTCCGGATTGGTGGAGGCTTGTAAGACTAGTGGCTGGTCTTACTGTCAGAAGTTTTCAAGCCGCCCTAAGGCCTCTGACTTGGCTTAACGACTGCCATCTATCGACGGCAGCCGGCACCAACTGCTTAACGTACCTTGCGAAGCACGGAATCGCTCGGAAAAAATGCCACTAGCGTTAGTCATAGACGGTGACCCATCCATGGACTGAACGTGCCGTATGTTGCTTAACCTTAGTGATCGTTTAAGATCACTCAGGCAGCCCAGGCTACGAGCGATTCTCGTGGGTCTACCTATGCGAGTCATTAATCTTGTCAAAATTGAACTATGCGGATACAGTGATAGGTGGGTGTCTTTTGGTCCGCACCAAGAGACTTATACAACGGGTGCAGAACGCCTGCGCGCAGTTTTGTTTCGCTATTCCTTACCGAGCTCATGTAACACCCTATCTCAACGCGGGAGGATTGCTAAATATGGAAGCGCGCCGAGCACTGCATTTCTCCTGCTTACTATTTGGCGTCATCAAGACTCAAGAACCAGTGTATCTATGTAAGAAACTGAGCTTCTCGGTGCGACAGCGTGGACCCGTGAGGCTAGTCTGTCCAAGGCACTACACCCCTTCATTCCGTGGCAGTTTTCGTTACCGTGCCACAAAATGTTGGAATAATATTCCTCCTCCGATTAGGAACAGCCGGACTGTACAAGCCTTTAAGTCTAAGTACAAAAAATATCTTCTGCATTTACAAAACTCCTAGGTATAGACGAATGTATGTATACGTATCGTATATTTAATTATTATTAGAATGAAAATTTTATCATTAAAATGAATATTATAAATTAATAAAATTAAAATGATTATTATAATTAATATGAATATTATAATTTATATGAATTTTATGAATATTATAATTTATATGAATTTTATGAATATTATAATTAATATGAATATTGTAATTAAAATTAATGAACGTATATTTAATTATTATTAAATAGAAAATGTTATCATTAAAATTAATATTATAAATTAATAAAATGAAAATGAATATTGTAATTATTATGACTACTATAATTAATATGAATATTATAATTAAAATTAATAAATTTTATTTATACAATGAATATTATTTTATTTTATTATTATTATTTTTATTTTTTATCTATCCCCACACTCACTCCAAGTACGCGCACACATGCTCACATGTAACTAACGCATTGAAATATTACGGATAATAATAATAATTAATGTCCTGTGTTATAGCGATGCCGAGACATAGAAATGTGTCCAAGTTTGTATTGTTTTGTATTGTCAGTATTGTATTGTTTTATGTTTGTATTGTTTCGTATTGTCAGTATTGTATTGTTTTATGTTTGTTTTGTTCTGTGGTATCCGCTGAAAACCAGCGTGGTGGTCGCCACCGGCCACGGCATAAAGCTGAGCGGAGGCCATTTTGGTGCCAATTCTTAGTTTGTAAATGTGTAGATGATAAGTTTTATTTTAATAATGGTACCAAATAAACATTTCTATTTTATTCTATTCTATTATTTCAGCTTTCACCATCTGGACACACGTAAAAATCTTGGTGTGTCCAGATGACGAAAGAATAAATGATACTAATTTGAGTTTAACCAACTCGACACAGGTGTCTCCAGTCATGTGTGTACAGTTGGTGAATAACCCAGAAACACTGTCACACGAGGTTTTTAGATTAAGGTAAGCCCAATTAACACTTCAACAACAATAGCGAGTTAACTTGCGTCGTCGCCGAGTTAACTCGCTACACTACTTGTTGAAGTGTAAGCGCACACTCGGCGACACGCGACAGCGATAGTTCGGCGACTAGACGCGACGACAGGCTACGGCCGTCAGTTTTCATATATTTTGTTCGAATCTCCGCACACTTGGCGTCAGAGTCGCGGAATCGCGACGACAAGACGCCAGAAGCAAACGACAACGTCGCGTCTGACGCGGCGACTAGACGCGGCGACAAGTCGCCCTGTTTGCGATGGCTCTAAATCGGGTTTTACGCTGATCGTCCTCGCATATCAAGAACATTGTTAAGCCCAATTAACACTTCAACAACAAGAATAGCGTGTTAACTTTGCGTCGTCGCAGAGTTAACTCGCTACTCTTCTTGTTCAAGTGTTATCAATTTAATTCAAGATCGCTCGTCAGCGTCAAAATTTCACACAAACGCATTTGGGTATTATTTTTAAAATATTTGGCTATTTGTCAGGTTGTTGAAAACCATCTCATATTAAATAAACCATCCATCTTTTATTTTGTTGGTCTTCATTGAGTCCTGAGAAAGTAGTAATTTTAAATTCTTTCGTGTATTTCTTCTAAAGAAAGTAAACTAAAATTTACTATTAAAATAAGCTGCCAAAACGCTGTCTTGGGCAATATAGCGTCATGACGTCACAGGTCAGTAAACAAAACCAATGAACGTAAGAACGACATGAATGACAGACGCCATTTTTACTGAGCTGTGAGGTCATCACAGATTCGGCCGATCCAGGCCGTTATCGATAAAATTGCTACTTTTTGATATAAGGCTATGAGGCATTTTAACTAAAAAAAAAATAGATTTTTTAACACGCTTTTATTAGGTCGACCTGTAACTATGAATCTAAGGTAACTAATTTAACCATCTTTCAAGGATCGTAGCGTTATGAAAATGAACAGCTGTAGGTAGTTCTGATGCAATAATATGGTACTGTCGAACTAATCTGATGATGGAGCCGGAAGATATGAACTGGAACTTCATGATGGAACATCGTATCATAGCTGTTTTTGGATTTCTTAGAAAAGTCTTGTAAAAAACTTTGACCACGTTTAGGTTTCAAGGTCTGATGATGAAGCCGAAAGATAGGCACTGGCATTCCATGATGGAGTATCGAATAGTCGTACTTGCACTTGTGAGAAAGGCCACGTAATGGACTTTGAACACTATCAGGTATCAAGGTTCATCATCAACCCATTATGTCCCCACCAAGGGGCACGGGTCCCTTCCCTGAGGAAGGTATAGGCCATACTCCACCACGGGGGCCAAGTCCGGATTGGTGGAGGTTTTGTAAGACTAGTGGCTGGTCTTACTGTCAGAAGTTTTCAAGCCGCCCTGAGGCCTCTGGCTTGGCTTAACGACTGCCATCTATCGAGGGCAGCCGGCACCAACTGCTTAACGTGCCTTGCGAAGCACGGAACCGCTCGGAAAAATGCCACTAGCGTTAGTCATAGACGGTGACCCATCAATGGACTGAACGCGCCGTATGTTGCTTAACCTCAGTGATCGTTTAAGATCACTCAGGCAGCCCAGGCTACGAGCGATTCAAGGTATCAAGGTTATAAAAAACCTATTATTATAATATATTGACTTGTGAATATTGAGTGTGTTCTAAGCAGACAGGTAAAACACCATGCAATACAGATGCACTGGCGGAGATGGAGAGGATGCGGGCTCATTCGCCTACTTAAAATAAATATATAAATGTTATAAAAGCGGTGGTGGCGTAGTGGGGTTGACCCTTGCTTCTCGATCATGAGGGTCTGGGTTCGAACCACGCATGTACCAATGACTTTTAGTTACGTGCATTTGTTTGTACAGCAACACCATTCGCTGATAAATTGTGCCCGGATAACGGCGACAGGCTTGCCACTTGTCACGTTTGGGACCTAATAAACTCGGCAAAACTTGGGTCCAGTTCTAGAGACTGGTGCCTCTGCCTACCCCTTCGGGGATAACGGGCGTGAGTTTATTATTTTTATTATATTATTTATATATATAAATGTTAAAAATATTTCGTTACCAAAGACTAAAAAGTTTTAAATAAATAAATTTGATCAACTATTAGAATTGCATGTTAGACTATAAGTAACGAAAATATTTGTATGCTTTTTTTAGCAGAATTTAGAGTACATAAATGTATTTACCAACTTATATATCCACCTACATTCCACAAATAAATGATTTTGTATTTGTATTTGAAAATAGTTTAAAAAAACTAGAAAAACACGCTTTGCACGTAAAAACCAAAAATAAATTATGGATCATACAAGGTGTCTGTATTTCTGGGCTGAAGTGTAAACTATGTGCTTTTGATTATAATATTTGATTGTAAAAGCGTGGGGCGCTGGAACAAAGTAAAGTAAAGTAAAAATATTTATTTAAAATAACACAGTTTTATACAGATTTTGATGCACAGAATTACAAGTTTATGTTTTACTTAATATCTAGGTTTCGATGTCAGCCCTCAAACTAGGCAAAGCCTGTATCTTGGGGACTCTTATTTTCGTTTTACAAATTTGAAATTACATACACGACGGCTGTTTTAAGCGAATCAAAGCAAACAGGAAAGACTTTTTGTATAGCTTGCTGAGAAATCAAGTGAAGCGATGTTACGGGAAGCACAGAAGTCCAGTAACTGGAGTTGCAGCACGACTAGTATTCCCTTAGATATTCCATTCATTATAATCACAAATATCGTATTAACGCAAGGCACGTTAAGCAGTTGGTGCTGGATGCCGTCGATAGATGGCAGTCGTTAAGCCAAGTCAGAGGCCTTAGGGCGGCTTGAAAACTTCTGACAGTAAGACAAGCCACTAGTCTTACAAGTCTCCGCCAATCCGGACTAGGCCCCCGTGGTGGAGTATGGCCTATACCTTCCTCAGGGAAGAGATCCGTGCCCCTCGGTGGGGACATAATGGGTTGATGATGATGATCGCATTACTAATAAATCTTGATTTCTCAGCAAATTATACAAAGAGTCTTTCCTGTTCCAGCGCCCCACGCTTTTACAATCAAATATTATAGTCAAAAGCAATAGTTTACACTTCAGCCCAGAAATAGAGACAACTTGAACGATGCATCATTTATTTCTGGTTTTTACGTGCAAAGCGTGTTTTTCTAGTTTTTTTTTAAACTATTTATTTAAGTTAAAATGCCTTATAGCGGTTTTAAGACTCACAATTTATAAGAATACGTATAAGTAATGCTGTTTTTTTAACACTGACAAATATTTTATTTTATTCGAGAAAACAAACAGTTATACAACAAAATTTTAGCGTAACTTATGATAAGTATAAATGTTAATCAGATGTACAACCAACGGCGTTTTCTGCAGTTTACATATATAAAAGTATAGGTGTATAATAGGCACGCAGCAATTTCTTGCGCTTAAGAAATCACAAAAAGTAAATAGCCTATTAAAACAAAATTACCTACTCTTTTGTGGGAATAGCAACTTGAGAGACCCGTCTGAAAAGTGTCGTTATAAATTCCAGGGCGTCGTGGATTGTCCCGCCCGGTTCCTGTTCGAAGAATTCCGGGATGGGATGACCCGATTACCGGAGTGGAATCCCACTATCCTGAAGAGTGACCTTATAAAGGTAAATATAAGATCAACATCAACCCATTATGTCCTCGCCGAGGGGCACGGCTCTCTTCCGCGGAGGCCAACTCCGAATTGGTGGAGGCTTGTAAGACTAGTGGCTGGTCTTACTGTCAGAAATTTTCAAGCCACCCTAAGGGCTCTGACTTGGCTTAAAGACTGCCATCTACCGACGGCAGCCGGCACCAACTGCTTAACGTGCCTTGCGAAGCACGGAACCGGCCGGAAAAACGTCACTGGCGTTAGTCATGGAACGGTCACCCATCCAATCGATTACAATTATAAATAAATTCACAAACTCGCAAAAAAATCATAAAGTCAATAATCATCATCATCATCATCATTCAGCCACAAGAAGTCCACTGCTGGACATAGGCCTCCTCCATGGATTTCCAAAAAGACCGGTTGGAAGCGGCTTGCATCCAGCGTCTCCCTGCCACTTGGATGTGATCGTCTGTCCATCTTGTGGCTGGTCGTCCTACGCTGCGCTTGCCGATGTGTGATGAATTGTGGCACTGAAACGTGGTCTTTCACTATGGGCCTCATAAGAAATCTCAAGGTCACGCAACGAGCTATGGAAACGGCTATGCTCGGAATTTCTCTACGAGACCGAATAAGAAATGATGAGGTCCGTAGACAAACGAAAGTCGTCGACATAGCCCACCGGATGAGTAAGTTGAAGTGGCAGTGGGCGGGGCACATAGCACGAAGAACTGATGGCCGATGGGGCCGAAAGGTTCTTGAATAGAAGTCAATAATATTATTGTATTATATTATATTATAATATCGCTAACTAACGCTAGTGGCATTTTTCCGAGCGGTTCCGTGCTTCGCAAGGCACGTTAAGCAGTTGGTGCCGGCTGCCGTCGATAGATGGCAGTCGCTAAGCCAAGTCAGAGGCCTTAGGGCGACTTGAAAATTTCTGACAGTAAGACCAGCCACTAGGCTTACAAGCCTCCACCAATCCGGACTTGGCCCCCGTGGTGGAGTGTGGCCTATACCTTCCTCAGAGAAGAGACCCGTGCCCCTCGGTGGGGACATAATGGGTTGATGATGATATTATAATATTGACATGTAAATTTTGAAACAAGAAACTAAGAACTTTAATTGTAAATCATAAATGATCATAATTGTGAAACGGATAACTTTGTCGTTTGTTTGTATCACACTAATATTATAAACGTGAAAGTTTGTGTGTGTGTTTATATGTTTGTCAGTCTTTAGCGCTGAAACGGCTGGACGGATTTTAATAAAATTTGGTATGGAGTTAGCCGATACCCTGGATTAAAACATAGGCTACGTTTTACCGCGGGGAAATATCTTATTCCTTCGGGAAAATCGATGAACCGCGGGTAACACCGCGGGGCACAGCTAGTTATGAATAATTATTGTAGCTGTAACAAATATAACCTCCTCACTGTGGTAATTGAATAAATCTTCACTTTCCTCAAAAAATCTAACAGGAAATCGGCGACGGGGTAGACCTCTCTTACCAAGTGACTGCCGGCGGGGGGCGCGGGATCATCTCGCCGCGAGATTTCGTCATACTACGCAAGGCGGCCATGTTGGATCGGCAGGGGGGCGAGGTGGCGGGGGAAGAGGAGCCATATTGCTATATCAGTAGCGGGACCAGCGTGGATGTGCCTGGCTACCCCCCTAACAAGGAAATGGTCAGGTGAGGTGGCAATAGATCATTAGTGCCCGTTAAGATTGTGCCATATCACCACCATTGCAAGAACAACGTGATATTTTGAAGAAAACAATTTTTTATTCATAGATTTTGTTTAACGTGATCTTATTCACTCCGAAATCGCCGGAATAATGAGCGAAAGAGACACTGCATCACGTTATAGCGCTATCTCTTTCGGACATTACTTTGAAACCTTTAAAAAAATGCTCTCCTGTAAATTCACTCCGAAATCGCCGGAATAATGAGCGAAAGAGAGACTGCATCACGTTATAGCGCTATCTCTTTCGGCCATTACTTTGAAACCTTAAAAAAAATGCTCTCCTGTAACGTAAGGTTTCCGAAATAACACGTTGTTCTTGCAAGTGTGCGATATCACATCGAGTATTCACCATAAAATG
Source organism: Yponomeuta plumbellus (assembly GCA_947310845.1). Classification (NCBI taxonomy): domain Eukaryota; kingdom Metazoa; phylum Arthropoda; class Insecta; order Lepidoptera; family Yponomeutidae; genus Yponomeuta; species Yponomeuta plumbellus. Next base: position 9,716,291 of record OX371218.1, read on the forward strand.
ATAAGAAAATCGACAGGCAGTGGACTCATTAAAATATTGGCTATTTGCGTACGTTGGCTATTAAATGCTCAAAATGTGATCCCAAGAAGGATCACATTTTGAGCACATTTTGAGCATTTCATTAATTACTTTACAAAAAAATACCCACTTAATTGACTACGGCAGTTTCATGTATGTTTTTAATTTGATTAAAATGATTAATTTCACGCTGTTCCTTTCTTTTAAAGTACTATGTTACTAAAGAAGAGTTATTATTTTATGGCCATTCTTTTGATTGGCATCGTAAAAGCATGTCTTTTTACATTTAAGTCGGTTCGATTCCCAGACGAGGCAAGTCATTTTTAGAAAATCTTTAAATGCAGTATTACTAACTTTTAAAAATAACATAAAGTCTTCTTTCAGCCAAATACCCTGTCTACGATATTTAAGGTGCTTTCCCTTCATGTCTCATAATTTTGGGACGCCCTGTATACTAACCTACTTACACACGATGCCTGATTCCTCAGAGGACACAACAAAGTGGGTTGCTGGCTTCTAAAACCAACCATGATGAAGAACGCGTCCGGTCAGCTCGAGACGAAGACCGTATTCCAATGGCTCATGTGCTGTGACCTCAAAGGTAAGTGGAATGAATAACCATTAATTGTCAAGAAAGGTTGCGTTGAACTTGAACCATACAAGTAAATAATGCGGAGTAACACAGCAACTGCGAATTAATGCAAGTTACAAGTGAATTATTCTAAGTAACAAAGCATCTGCGAGTTAATGAAAGTTACAAGTGAATTTGTTCGAAGTAACAAAGCAACTGCGACTTAATTAATGGTACAAGTTAAATTGTTCAAAGTAACACAGCAACTGCGAATTATTGAACGTTACGGGGCTAAATTATTCAAAGCTACACAGCAAATGCGACTTACTTAACGTTAAAAGATAAATTGTACAAAGAAACACAGCAACTTCGATTTAATTAATGTTACAAATTAAATTATTTAAAGCAATACAGCAACTGCGAAATACTGAACATCACAAGTTAAATTATTCAAATCAATACTTGTCTTTCTGTATCCCATTGTATTATATTTGATTGTATTAAATGTTGGTTCACTATAGATCTGTAACAAATAAATAAATAAATACAGCAACTGCAATATTTTGCAGGTTCATATTTTGAACGTTACAAATTATTCAAAGTAACAGAGCAACTGCGACTTGCTGAACGTTACGAGTTGAATTATTCAAAGTAATACAGCAGCTTAATTAACTTTACAAGTCGATGCGATTTAATTAGTGTTACAAGTAATTTTTTTCTTTAAAGTAACAGAGCCATTTCGATTTATTGAATATTACAAGTTAAGTTATTAAAAGTGACACAACAACTGCGATTTATTAAACGTTACAAGTTGAATAAATCAAAGCAACATAGCCACTGCGATTGAATATTACAAGTAAAATTATTAAAAGTAAGATAACAACTGCGAGTTATTAAACGTTACGAGTTAAATTGTACAAAGAAACACAGTAACTGCGATTTACTAAACGTTACATGTTAAACTGTACAAAAAAGCGCATCGTCTGATATTTAATTAATTTTACAAGTAACATTTTTCAAAGTAACACAGCAATTGCGATTTAATGAAAGTCTCAAGTTATTTTTTTCAAATGAACATAATGTTTTGAGGAATGTCTATGTATGTATGAACCTTTGTAAATATTTTGTGTTCTTTTCTTTTTTCTAGTGTGAAATAAAGAATATTCTTATCTTATCTTGTCTTTGTTTGCTATGTCCAGCAGTGCTCTAATACAGCCTGATGATGATGATGTTGATGATGATCTTGTCTTTCCGCCGCAGGTAAAATCCCGCAATTCGTGCTAGACACGGCGTTCGCGACAGTGATGCTGGAATACATCGTGCACGTGAGACACCACGCCGCCGACGCTAAGGCGAAGGGGCTGTTCTAAACACACCGTGGGGAAACCTGCACATCGGTCGACCCCGCATTGCCAGATACACGTCTAACACCCAGTTTCCTGAAGACTAACAATCTGTTTATCTATTCTTAGCAGTTGTCGTGTTCACGGAGTCCTCAGAAAGTGGTCATTTTAAATTCTTTCGCGTATTTCTTCTAAAAAAGACAAACGAAACTTTACTTTTCAAATAAGCCGCCAAAACGCTATCTTAGGCAATATGACGTTGCACAGGAATTATAACGCCACTGGCCAGTAAGCCAACCTATGAACGTAAGAAAGAATTAATGACAGACGCCATTTTTACGGACACGTGACGTCATCATAGAATGGGCCAATCCAGGCAGTTTTCGATACAATGGCGGCAGATACAAACTATCAAATTTTATCTTGTGTTTTTTCACAAATAATAATTGTTTTATTAGTTAAAATGTCGCTGTTTTAAGACTCGTAATTTAGTTTACGAATACGTTTAAATAATACTGTTTTTTTTTTGTCACTCTGTCATATAGCCTATTGCAGGTGTTAACAGTATATTAACAGCTTGTTAGAGTATGAGAAACGGGGTTGTTATGATAAACATCGGGTAAGAGCTGACTACAGGGCCTTTCAGAAAGTTGCGACGCAATTAGAATGGGTTATTTTACTTCGAACTGAGTGCTTATACTGAGTTTTTTCATTCACTTTCGATAGCGAGAGCGTTTGCAATTTGTATAGGAGTGACAAAGCGCGCCACATAGGTTGTCTCTTTGTCACTCCTATACAAATTGCAAACGCTCTCGCTATCGAAAGTGAAATGAAAAACTCAGTATAAGCGCTCTGTATTCCGGATGTACTTACTTGAGTTTTTGTCGTTTGTATTGGCACTGACTGAAAATCAGCGCTGAAGGTTTGTCCTTCAGCATAATGCTGAGTCAGCTGCCATTCATAATAGCAGTGACACGCCATGACCTTTATTTTCCTCCTGTTTTCTTCTGATTTTTTGTTTTGTACTAATTTTCTGGTTTCATTTTTGGATTTATTTCGATTTTGTGGCGTGGGTTTTTTTAATAGCATTTTCTTCTTCTTCAAAAAGCCGACCAAGTACGGCGAGCTCCGTCTCCGCTCACAACGATTGAGCTCTGCGAATCGGAGAGATACCCGAGTGCTTATACTGAGTTTTTTCATTTCACTTTCGATAGCGAGAGCGTTTGCAATTTGCATAGGAGTGACAAAGAGACAACTAGGTGGCGCGCTTTGTCACTCCTATGCAAATTGCAAACGCTGTCGCTATCGAAAGTGAATGAAAAAGCACTCTGGTCGGAGTCTTCCGACAAAAAGTCAAGTAGGTAAGTGTATTCGGAATTGTTTACAATGTCTAATGCTTGCGGAAGTTTTAGTTCAAATACATTATTTTAAGTCCAAGAACTGACAAGTAGCTCTTACCGGCTTTTGAGGCTTACTTAGACCGTTTTTTTTTTTTTTGACGCGGGGAAATGCATTTGCGCATTTCGCCACTCTGCTGCCGGGGGACAGCAGAGCGACTTTGTGGTGGACTCCCAGCACTATCGAGCCGCCTGCTCAGTGCTGGACTACCCCCTAAAACCCCGCGGTGTTCCTCCGCTACTCTACCGGGCCACAGGATAGGCCAGAGGTTAAGTCACTGTGACCCGGCAAGAGCTCGCCCCCGAGGGGGCTCTACTGGTGGGGAGCCAGATTGGCTCCCCGGCGGCGCCACTCGCCCCATCGCCCATACGACGAGGCAAGGAAGCGCCGCCCCTCCTCTGGGGGGCCATAATGGCCCCCAACCGCTTCCTCGCGCCGCCCTCCCCCGACCCGTCGCCCATACAACAGGCAAGAGGAGGACGGCGCGACGCTGCGACGCCCGTCGCTCGCTCTCCAGCACTTCTCTGAAAGCAGAGAAGGTGGAGAGCGAGCGCACGGGCCCTCTCCTTGCGCGAGAAGGCACCCTCGGAACACACGAGGGTGCCTTCCGGCCCGCCGCGATCGTGGGCGTCGGGTCCCCCGACCCTCCGCCCGCGGCCACTCTTATCCGACTAGTTTGAGGCGCTGACTGCGCCCCCTCCTAGCCGGACCTCCTTCGGTTGGTCGCCTGGGTCCCGATTCACAAAGGAATTGGAACCCACGCGAACCCTCGGGCCAGATCATTCGCCGTTAGCCAGCAAGATACCACAAGGAGAAGTCACTGAATAACGCTCAGGGCGCACCGACCCCACCACTTGCCCTTCCATCTGGTTCACAAGGAATCAGAGGGAACGGAAGCGGAGGGGTACACGTGAAGGTTATCTGGCGTGGCGCCCCTAGACCGTTAGGTTAGGTTAGGTTAGTCCGTTAGACCGTTAGGTCTAAGTAAGCCTCAAAAGCCGGTAAAATCGAGCCCCCTTCAGCCCCGACTAAATGAACATCAACAAAAAATATGAGATGGTTTTCACAAACCTGTCAAATAGCCTATTAATGTTTTTAAGCACAGTCTGTCTTTGAGTTTAGAACGCCAATCCCATCACAAGAAGTAACAACGAAATTATGTTATTAGCAAAGAAGGATACAATGAAATGTGCATTTTATCTTTTATTTTGTGTTTAGTTTTAAAGCATTTTACTGTACAAAGTTTTTTTTATATTTTGAAATGACTGACAACGTGACCTCAAGGCTACTGTTACATTTAGTTTCGTCTCGCTTGCACGTTCTAACATTTTCCTTCATTAAAAAAAAATGTTACTTTTGAAAAAAATGTCATCATTTCTGAATCGGTCTTGTAGAGAAATTCCGAGCGTAGCCCTTTCCGTAGCTCGTTGCGTGACCTTGAGCTTTCTTATGAGGCCCATTTTCTTACAAGAATTAAATAAGTCAGAACGTGTGAGCGAGAAATCTTACCAGATGTAACTGCGGCCTTAAGGTGTAGTATAGCACTGTTAGTTTAAGGAAGGTACTGGATAACTGATTAGTCAGACATTTACCGTGTCTCATCATCATTACCTATTAAGCTGGCTTCCCACGGTCCGCGATATCGCGGACGGACGCGGACGGCCGACGACCACGGACAGCCATGCACCATGCACGAGGTTCCGCCCACGGTGCGCGATTCTGCGGATATCGATCCGACCACGTGGTCGGATCGATATCCTATACACCCATGCACTCTATTCCGTTGCATCACGGGCAACTTTGCAACTAAAATGTGAAGGATGACGTGCTGTCGACTGTACGGCGCGCCGCCACAGACGTCTGTGCTACCGCGGACCGAGACCCTTCCCACGGTGTGTCGTGCGAGCTGGTCCGCGTCAAATTGGATATCACTGTGGCGAGCACATGTCAACTCTGCGCGCGCACTATAAACTCCAGCATTTCTGCATCGCGCAATCAAAGTTTACACACGACTTACTTTAAATACGACGTCCAACGGATTACAGTTGGACCGGCCGTCCCCAGGCCTACGATCTGCCTGGCGGGAAATTTCCCTTTATAGCGGATGAGCACGATCACCCGCTCTTCCCTATATCACCAAACCAATATTTTATAACGGTCTGTAGAAGGTTTGATATTTGTGTGCGGGTAGACTTGGAGCGTCAGTGGAACTACATTGCTACGTTCATACAGTTGCCATTCTACTAATGCAATGTAGTACCATGACAATTGCGTGAACGCGTCGTTTTCTTTTCATTGCCGCTTCAAGTCGATGCGCGCCCGCGTATCAATATTTCTAGCCGTCAATGAAATTTAAATACACGTCACGTAATTAATTAGTAATTAAAACGTAATTGAAATATCATGCACTAGCAGAGTCGCGGCCCAGGACGACGGTCAGTAAGCAGACCTGCGACCCAATGGACGATGTCGTTGAGTCGGCGGAAGGCCCGTGGATGCGAATCGCGAGAGATCTTATGAAATGGCATTTGGGGAAAAGGCCTATGGGCCTACCCTGGGTATACTGGGCTGGTGATGATGATGATGATGATGATGATGATGATGATGATGATGACGATTCTCTATCTTTATCTGTCTATCTATCACAATGGAATAACTATTAGTCAATAGTGTAAAAGCGGGGAGCGAGTAAGTTGTCTAGTCCCTTTTTTTTAACAGTGTTATATGTTTTAAACTTTTTCGACCAAAGAGTTTAAAATAGCGATGTTACTATCTTATTATAATAATCTACCTCTGTTAGTGTGGATCCTGGAGCGCTTATGGGTGATTCTCAGAAAATAGGTTCAAATTGCACAATTGAGGCGTGGAATTTACAAACGGGTTAAGTGCCAAATCACAATAAAATTATTTTCACATGAAATAAAAATGGATACGTCTCTGAATCAACATTTATTAGGATATTTTGTCACAAACTTACAAGCTTAGTAATTTAAAAAGCTTATTTTTTAAGCACTGCACTTTTGAAATGAAATGGCTACCGAACTTAGCACCATTGAAAGGCAAAAAGTAGATTTGGATGTTTTTGGTAGTTAGCCCATTTGCAAATTCCACGCCTCAATTTCTTTGGCCCACTTTTTTCATATTAACTCCATAAAAAGTAACATTATATTGTAGGTTTATTCCCCGCTGAAGATTGTATTGTAACGTATTTGTACGTTTTGGTGGCAACTAGTACCACAATATATCATTGTGGTACTTTTTATTGAGTTAATATAAAAAAATGAGCCAAAGAAATTATTTCGGAACAAAGGTACGTTTTAAGCAAAATACATGACAGTGTGGCTTGTATTCGATGGGTTTTATGTATATAGGTACATATATTTTTTAAATAAGTCAGCGAAATTCTACTCAACAGCGTTCACTACTTTGGTGTTTCCGTTCAACAAAAATTTTTACGTTTTTAAACATATCATGTGTATTAACATTTTTATATTGTTAGTTTCTTAATAAAGTCGTAGTTTTTCTTGCATCACTTTGTAAAAAAATGTGTGTTAACGTAAATATGTGTGAATGTCAGTGGTTTTACTTTTATGCGACTCCAATCGTCTGATTAGCCATGTCAAATTGTCAACTGTCAATAGTAATAATAACATTTTCAAAATAAATTATAGAAAACCTGTAACAAAAATAAGTAGCACGGCCAATTTCTAATAGCTATCGAACAAGTCAGGCTTACGACGGAAATTGGTGCGCATAATTAAATTTAGGTGTTGTTATATCGGGTGTCCCAAAACTCAACGTCAAGCCGGAATCGGGTGAAAAGGCAAGTCATATTGATTATCAGAAAAAAAAATGCATGTATACTAAATTATAGGCATTTAAAAAAAATGGAAAAATCCTGTTGCCACAAATCTTCACTTTTTACAATATTTTTTTGTGTTGTAACTCTGAATAAAGCTTCTTCAAACTGTTAACAAAATTTCAAAACCAGCTGCACCAGCTTGGAAGAAAATGAGACTTTAAAAATTTGCTCACTTTTAATTTTGATTTTAGTTTTCATGTTTGTGAAATTTCTTGAATAAATAAAAAAAAAATAATTTATTGTACTTGAAATTAAAAAAAATCTAATTTTTATATTTTTTCTGATAACCAGTATGATTTGCCTTTTCATCCGGTTCCGGCTTAACGTTGAGTTTTGGGACACCCTGTATATTTGTCAAAATTATACTCATAATACGAGCACAACCGAAATCAAGTAGGTAAGTCTATCCGGGGCAAAGTCAATAACAGTGCTTACGAAATGTTTAGTTCATTATAATAATAGGTATGTACAATCATTGAAAGACTTTTAATTTTTTTTATTAGTGTATAAAAATAAACACGTAAGTCAGCTCTTTATTGCTACGGTTTTTATATATTATAAATATGTGTAATACTCTGAAAGAAGTTTGGAACTGGTTATAACCAATCGATATTTCTATCAATGTGGGAATGTAATTTGCAAATGTATAAATAATAAATAAATGTTTATAATTATTGCAGTAAGTTAAAGTGTATAAGGGATAGCTTGTGTAAACAATTTTGATATAAGTGTACCTAATACTGAAAAATAAGTGGGAAATGAAAGTTTTTTTGTACTGAATTTATGACTTTGATTTCTATTGAGCTTCGGAAGCGTGTTAACGAATTAAAACGCCGTGTATATTATTTCAAAAATATATTTATTATAATCATCAATCGGTAAACAGACCTATAGAAATAGAATATATTAATACGTTAGAAGGTTTAATCCAAACATATTATAACGTATATTTTTCTCGTATATCTTTCTGTAAGTAACGTCTACAAAAAACTGAACTACACCATATATTTAGCGTGGTTTGTAAGCCGTAGCAAAATGAACGTGCCTCATTAATAGCTATGGAACCTAGCTATTTTGACATGCACTTTTTTAAACAAGGTTACATAACTCTTATGGCCTGTGCAGACGACGGACTTTTCTCCGCGGCGGAGAAAAAAGTACGCTCCGCGAATAAAAAGTCCTCCGCGAATTAACCGCGAACTCAACGCACACGGGCGTGCGAAATACTCTTTCCATCCCCTTAATTTCAACGCGGACTAAAGTCCGCCGTGTGCGTTGCTTCGCCTAGTCACACGAGTTCTATTTTTTTCGGGGACACCCGCGTACTTTAGTCCGGTCCGCTCCCTGCATGTCCGCGGTTATTCGGCGGATTTTTAATACGCGGTACTTTTAATCCCTCGTTTGCGTTACTCGATACAGTTGTAAGCGATCTATTTTAGCGGTTAAAAAAGTCCGCGGAGAAAAGTCCGTCGTCTGCGCAGGCCACAAAGGTTTCTCCCCTCATTTTGTTACGTTTATACTTAAAAGAAATAATTTAAATAGATGCCATTTTTAATTACTAATATAGGTAGCGTCACGAGTTATGAGCGCTCGATGAAACTGGTGGGTGCGTCATGATGACTAGATATACACTCGCCGTCCTTATGCACACAAAATACTCGTACCAGATTCCCACAAAACCAGAACTTGTACAGGCAAATACAAAAATATACTAAACTTAGAAGTCGTTAGCAGTTATCGTCTTTTATTAATATTATAGACTGCTAATTAAAAACGAGCGAACCTGTGTGTCGAAGAACAGCTACAGGATAATGTAGCAAAGTATATAAATCTTATAAGACATGCGATTGTTATATTATATTAGGTACTTAATATTATTTCCTAGTTGCACTTAACTGAAGCGCTAGGCTATTAAAAAAAATTTATAAATCTTATTTTAATTTATTTTATTCGTACTGTACTTTTGGTATTGTGGGAATCTGGTATAGTGGGAAGAAAGGCGCTGAACGCCGTCTCAAAGTAGCGCCTGACGTCCCAAAAATGACTTCAAGGTCATCGCTCATAACTCGTGACCGCGTGATGGCCGCGGTTTGCAAACCACTCAGATTTTAGCGTGTCTAGTTTGAAAAACATGGATGGTAGGTAATATAAACTCTTTAAACATTCAGCAATAAATACCACGTTCCAGAGGTAAGATACAGCTGTTCAGAAAATAAAATTTAATAATCAGCTCGCTGGACAGGGGAGAAAAGGTGGTCCCTATGGAAATCCTCTCTTGACCAAACCCGGGCATCAATTCTATTAGTGCATTATAGTCATCATCATCATTCAGCCACAAGAAGTCCACTGCTGGACATAGGCCTCCTCCATGGATTTCCAAAAAGACCGGTCGGAAGCGGCTTGCATCCAGCGTCTTCCCGCCACTTGGATGAGATCGTCTGTCCATCTTGTGGCTGGTCGTCCTACGCTGCGCTTGCCGATATGTGGTCTCCATTCGAGAACTTTTCGGCCCATCGGCCATCAGTTCTGCGTGCTATGTGCCCCGCCCACTGTCACTTCAACTTACTAATCCGCCGGGCTATGTCGACGACTTTCGTTCGTCTACGGACCTCATCATTTCTGACTCGGTCCCGTAGAGAAATTCCGAGCATAGCCCTCTCCATAGCTCGTTGCGTGACCTTGAGCTTTCTTATGAAGCCCATGGTAAGAGACCACGTTTCAGTGCCATGAGTCATCACTGGTAACACACACTGGTTGTACAGTTTTGTTTTGAGGGATTGAGGTATATCGGAGGAAAAGACTTTTCTGAGTTTCCCGAACGCTGCCCAGCCGAGTTGGATTCGACGATTGACCTCTTTCACGAAGTTGGACCGGCCTAATTGGACTGTATGTCCTAAGTAGACGTATTCGTCTACAACTTCGAGAGTCGAGTTCCCCACTGTTATTGGGGTGGGCACAACACGGGCGTTCGACATGACCTTTGTTTTGTCCATGTTCATTTTAAGGCCCACCCGTTGGGAGACTCGACTGAGGTCTTCGAGCATTATGCCGAGGTCCTCCAGCGTCTCTGCCATGACTACAATATCGTCGGCAAATCGAAGGTGACTGATGTACTCGCCATTGATATCGATGCCGCGTTCCTGCCATTCCAGAAGCTTGAAGGCATCTTCCAGTCCGTTCGTGAACAGTTTCGGAGATATGACATCTCCCTGTCTCACGCCTCTTTTCAGTGGAATTGCCTCCGAATTCTGCTCCTGTACTCGGACCGACATGGTGGCGTTGTGGTACAAGCACTTCAGCACCTCGATGTACCGATAGTCAATATGGCAACGCTGGAGAGACTCGAGCACCGCCCATGTCTCGATCGAATCGAAGGCTTTCTCATAGTCCACAAACGCTAAGCATAATGGCAAATTATACTCCTCAGTCTTCTGTATAATTTGCCGCAGCGTGTGGATGTGGTCTATGGTACTATAGCCCTTTCGGAAACCGGCTTGTTCGGGAGGCTGGAAGTCATCAAACCTGCGTTCGAGACGATTCGTCAGGACCCTCGAGAAAAGCTTATAAACATGGCTCATAAGCGAGATGGGTCGGTAGTTCTTCAATAGAGTGTTATCCCCTTTCTTGAAGAACAGCGTCACCACGCTTCTGTTCCATGCTTCTGGCGTTGTTCCTTCGAGCAGGACGGAATTGAAGAGCCTCTGAAGAACTTTAAGTACTGGTGTTCCACCCGCTTTCAGAAGCTCTGAAGTAATTCCGTCCTCTCCTGGTGCCTTGTTATTCTTAAGCTGTTTCAGGGCCATCCTAATCTCGTACAGGCTGATTGATGTCCGGGATATCTTCGGTATAATGTCGGGTCAGTTTGGCTCTTGGGTCTTTGTGCAAACTGCTAACAGCTAACAGCATTATAGTATGATGGTAGAATCTCGGTCGTGTCACGTGACGCGTTTTTGCATACCATTAATTATTTATATACGTGCTCGCTTTGACTAGAAGCGGCAATGAAACTAAATCGCCATGGTCATGCAGTTGTCATTGTTCTACAATGCATTAGTAGAATCTAGGCCCTGAAAGCTGATTCATCATGTAATCGATCAAATGATTCTGCTTAATTACTTAAATCCACTTTACTTAATTCACTGAAAATTATTACACTAAAGATAAGGTCACATTATTTTTCCAATTCAACGAGCGTTTTCACATTGTCCGATCCGATATCGGTGTCTAAAGACGATAGCCGACATGCGATACCCTACACCATGAAAATAATCAAATATAATACAAAATCGTTCCGATGCGGCCATTTTGAAAATGGCCGCCGCGTATCGTAGGTACTCTTCGCACACAGAGACAATTTACATACACACCCATAAACATTGACAACCTCGGTTGCACAGTGGTTAGCGCACTGCCTACCATGCGAGAGGTCCCGGGTTCGAACCCCGGCTGGGCACGATAAAAACCCCAGTTCTTGGACGTTTAAATGTTTCTGATGTCGCGATTTCTAGTTCCCACGACACAATATCCTACTGTGGGGCCAGAAGCAATGTATGTAAATGTTTATGTATCGTCCGACGACTCACAGGCATCCGATGGTGCTGCCAACATATCCGACCGGACCGGACAATAGGAAAAACAGGTAGGTACATATTTCATACATTTTATTGGTCCCGATATCGTATCGGCGTCCGCCCAAATCCTGAGCGATTTTATTAGCCTGTCAAATTGTATGGACTTTGACAGTTTGACAGACGAACGAGAATTGCTCAGGATTTCGTGCTCATAAGCCCCAGACCATGAAAATAACAATGCCATTAATTCGGTATTTGACACTATCAACAATAAATTATTTGATATGCTCTATTAAAACAAAGATTACAAAATGTTTGGGAAAATGTATCTCTTTTAATCATTTATTAGTTATTACAATTTTTAAATACATTGAAACATAAAAAGAGTGCTCTGAAACGTGACGTCATAAGCAAGTATTTTCATGCAAAATTCCGTTTTAAAAGTAACTCATTTGACATTTTATCAAATACCCATTTAGGTATTTACGTTGGCCATGGTGTCTCGTTCGCACAATATAACATTTTTGGCGATGGTAATCAATTTAGAATACTTTTGAACCAAATCCTCAGAGCACATTAAAAAAAAACGGATTGTGCGAGCGAGACAGAATACTCCACGTAAAAGCATACTTAATGATAATGAATAAAATAGTACCTATTTAATATTGGTGATACTAAAGAGTATTTTATTGTACAATTTATATCTTAAAGTAAAGTATTTAGAAGTATAAATTGTACTAATCAGTGTCACGTGGCACTAGGGACCGTGTCATCAATGCACTAGCGACGGTGTCATCAGCGCTACGTAGCCCAAGCGACTTTATCATCCGTGGTACGTTTCCAGCCAGTGCGACGTGTCACTTCCGACGCGACCGCATCTTTAGTCCCAAGTGCTCCTACCGACTGTGTAATCAGTGCCACGTTTCACTAACGACCGTGCCATCACTGCCACATTTCACTAACGACCGTGTCATCAGTGCCACGTGTCACTACCGACCGAGTCATCAGTGCCACGTATTACTACCGACCGTGTCATCACTGCCACGTTTCACTAGCGACCGTGTCATCAGTTCCAAGTGTCACTACCGACAGTGTCATCAGTGCCAAGTGTCAATACCGACCGTGTCATCAGTGCCACGCTACTATCAACCGTGTCATCACTGCCACGTTTCACTAGCGACCGTGCCATCAGTGCAAAGTGACACTACCGACTGTGTCATCAGTGCAAAGTGACACTACCGACCGTGTCGTCAGTGCCACGTAGTACTAGCGACTCTGTTATCCGGCGGTGGTTGTCGACAGCAGCACGAAGCTAACACGCCGAGCGCCGCCAGCGCTAAGGAGACAGCGCTCAAAGCACAAACGGCACCTGAACTTAAATCCCCAAGAGGAGCTCCGGGTGGCGGTTGGGCGACTATCAGCGTCAGAAGTGCCACTGTGCTCAGGATCGAGAACATGGACAGTACGATGTAGCCTGGAAAGGGGGATGCGCGTTAGATTTTTTGCTGTATAAGTAGGTAATGTCCGCTGTAAGCGTTCGCGTTCACGCATATACATTGCTTCTGGCCCCACACTAGGATACCCTGTGTCGTGGGAGCCAGAAACATCGACATCACAAACATGTAATCTGTGTTTAAACTATCAACGTTTTGCTACTTAGACCTTTTGATAAGGAAGCCCAAGAAGTACTACATCCTCATCGTCGTTCAGCCACAAGAAGTCCACTGCTAGACATAGGCCTCCATCATGGATTTCCATGAATCCAGCGTCTTCCTGCCACTTGGATGAGATCGTCTGTCCACCTTGTGGCTGGTCTTACTAAAGAAGTACTTATTAGCTGGTTATGAGAGAGAGAGAGAGAGAAATAATTTATTCAACGGCACAATACTCAAAACATAAAAAAACAACAAATACATAAAATTTACACTGCAATACATTGTACCTACAGAAAAGAAAAACTAACAAAAACTTTCTTATTTTTAAAATATAAACAAATAGAACAAACAAACAGAGAAAAAATAAACAAATAATAATATTTAAAACAAAGCAAACGAACAAAAATTAACATGAACAGCCAAAAATACAAGAAACCGGATAGTTTACTACCAGTTATATTATTAAAAGTCAAAACATTACCTACTTATATTTATTGAAGCACAGTATGTACCTAGCTACCTTATTTTATGTAATAGCTCAAGTCAAGTTATGCATCGTAGCTTACCACTAATATAATTCCGGTTCGGGAGCAGCTGGTTTCTTCTGGAGCGGAACCCGAGCAGGCCCAGGATTAAGCTGGAGAACCCTGAGATCACGGCCAGGTCCAGGTAGTAGAGGCGGCCCATCTGTGGTGGTGCAGAGCTGGTTAGTTCTCGTGATCACAGTTCTGTATAGGCTAATATGAGGCTTAGAAAACGCACAGAAATCGGCTTGGGCGATGTTTACATTCGTATTTTTATTAGTAGGTAGGTATATTATATTCGCTGGGAGATTAGCTCGTATTCTGATATAAATAATATACAAACGCATGGGGACTAGCTCGAATTTTGATAAATGGTTAGCGTACATACCGCACACTTGCAAGAACAGCGTGTTATTTCAGAATCCTTACGTTACATGAGAGCATTTTTTAGAGTTTCAAAGTAATAGCCGAAAGAGATAGCACTATAACGTGATGCAGTGTCTCTTTTGCTAAATTCCGGCGATTTCGGAGTAAATAAAATTGCGTTAAAAAAATATATCCATGAATAAAAAATGGTTTTCTTCGAAATATCACGTTGTTCTTGCAAGGGTGCGATATTGTAAACAGCGCCAGTTTGCATATTTTAATAGAATATCGCATAAATGTGTACAGATTTATATTTCGTGGGATATTAATCCATAACATCTTGTAATGGAGTTGAACGAACTCGGCGTTAGAGGGTTTGGCTCGTATTTAAAAAAATATATTCGCGGATCTGGCGATAAATAACTGCGTATTTAATCATGTTAATAAATTAAAGTACACAAAAAGTAGATCATTAATTAGCTTAGTATTAGTATTAGTTTTGTAAATACCCATTAGTTTATATTAGTTTTATTAAGTATTCATTAATTATGTATATCTTACGTTAGATGTTATAAAAATAAATAAAATAAATTGTAATGAGGGAGCGAGATGGATACGAAATAATCAAAAGGCATTAATTACGTACAGACCAAACCTCTTTATATTGGTAATAACATATAAGCTAGCCAGAGACACACAGAAAAATATTTAAAATTAAAATCAGTATGACAAGAGGCATACAATGACATAGCGGTATCTACTATTAACCAAAAGGCACATACAAACAGTTTCCTTCAATAACTTAACTAAAGTAATTAACTTAAATCAATCGCCTAACACAAGGTACTTGCCTCACAAAATGACACCGACTTTTAATGTTTATCTGGTGATAACAAACACAATTAACTTCTAAATATAACTTAAGTACAGCTTTCCGAATCAGCATCCATGAGGCACATGAGATGACGAGAGTAGGTACTCGGACTAAAGGCTGAGCATCATGAAAATGATAACCATGTAGTGTATCACTGCGCTGGTTTGTACAGAGAAACACCTTTTGAGACGTGCGGGGAAGCACTATGTTATCCTGGACTAAATAACCTCCAGCTCGAGAATCCCGAGTTTCCAGTTGGCAGGCGGGAGTTAAATTGATTCTCCACAAAGCATTTCCGTAACGTACTAGGTAAAGGGCGTGCCTCGTAGGCTGCAAAGAAGAGAATGAGACTAAATGCATTGGTAGATATTTTTTTGTATCAGCAAACTAGAATAGGCATATAGTTTATTTCTCGCTGTACGATAGACAGTGTCTTAGTATTTAAGACTCACCCCGTGACAATATTTCCGAAGACACAACACAATTTATTTAGCTCAAAGCGAAATTCCTAGTTCTCACAAATTAAATGTCAAGTGACTTTCATTTATGTCAAAAATACTTTTCGTCGTCATTAGCTTGTATTACATAAATTTATTTACATTCACGGGTTGATTTGATCGTAGTTTTATGAATTTAAATTCGCAGGGGGACTGGCTCGATTTTTAGGACGTATTTTTATAAAAAATATATCTCTGGGCGACTAGCTGGTATCTTTATAAAGATTACATTCGCGGGGGAACTAGCTCGTATGTTTATAAAAGTTATATTCGCCGGTTAACTAGCTCGTATTTTTACAAAACTTATAAGTAGGTATTCGCAGGGAGGGGGCTAGCTCTCAATTTAATAAAAATCTATTCGCAGAGAGACCAACTCGTGTTTTTATTAAAATAATTATTCGCATAGCTTTTGCATCACTCCACTGCGATAAGTACCTAGCTATGTGAAATTGCAAAATATGTGACGTCACACTAGGAAGAGGGGGAGTCTCACAATTGTGACCAGCTGTGAAAGGGGAGGGGTAAAAAAATCCTGAAATTCGTGTGACGTAATTTACGGATGCGGTACTTACGCCGTACATCATGAAGAATCCCAGTCCGGCGGTAAGTCCTCCACACAAGGTCATCATCAAGGCCGCGATGGCCAGGGAGGCCGTGGCCGCGTTCGTCGGCTTCAGGCTCGACCACGACTTGTAGGTGTCTTCGGAGCACGCCGAAGGTGGGGAGGCCAGCCTACGGGAGACGGGGAGACATGATTACTCATTTATTCACTCCAGGGCTTGACCTCTGTGGCGTAACGGTTAGCGCATCTGCTTGCCATGCGAGAGGCCCCGGGTTCGATCCCCGGCTGGGGAGAAAAAAAAACTCCAGGTCTTGGATTACTCATTTATTTACTCCAGGGCTTGACCTCTGTGGCGTAACGGTTAGCGCATCTGCTTGCCATGCGAGAGGCCCCGGGTTCGATCCCCGGCTGGGGAGAAAAAAAAACTCCAGGTCTTGGATGTTTACATGTTTGTGACGTCGCTGTTTCTGGCTCCCACGACACAGGGTATCCTAGTGTGGGGCCAGAAGCAATGTATGTGCCTGTTATGTTATGTTATCATTATTTGAATCATCTTGAAGTCTTGAACATTTATGGCAAAAAATCTAGGATATGTATAGCATTAACGCCAAAAACGGCTGCTTCTGACATACCTACAATATCTGGTCCCAAGTTCTTGATCCTAAGAGCGGGATAACGAACCTGGCAAAAGATAGCTAAGCCGGAGCGGCGGCGAATGTGTTTGTACACCGCGTCGTGCACCACGCTTCGGCGCGGTTTGACGAAAATCGCGCGCGGTACGCGCCCCCGCGCGGTGGCGCGTCGGCAGTGTCTAGAAAGTCCTAGGCCTATTTTCTATACAAACTGAGATCTAGCTTACAATTTTAAAATTCGCCGCTTCGCGCTACCCGACGAAGCGCGGTGCAGTGGAATAGGTATTTGCTCTAATATAAATCAAAATGTAGGTACCACATTCTAGGCAATAAATTATTTTCTTTTATTTATTTTCATTTGCTGAGTGCTGAAAATTAGCGCCGTTAGAGGGCGTGAAACTCACGCCGGTCTGACGGCCCGGCCCGCGCTGAGCACTGTAGGTACCTTTTGCTGCCAACTGTTAAATAGGAGGCTGATCTCATTGGTCACTGTTTTTATATACCAATAGAAAGTGCCAATGAGACTAAATTGTTACCTCGCTAAGATTCGCTTGTAAAAATAACCTATGTTAATGTATTGTTGGTGGCAATACAATCTTTTTTACTTTACTTGCTTTAATTTAAATTCTTTACCAAAATGTTTGTAACCTGTTATATTAGTAAACCGCCAATATTATACGCCCCACTGCAGGCCACAGCCCTTCTCTCAGAGAGAAGGTTTGGGCTTAATATTACATACATGTAGGTACAGTACATTTACACACAGACACATACATTGCTTCTGGCCCCACACTAGGATACCCTGTGGCGTGGGAACCAAAAACAGCGACGTCACAAACATGTAAACATCCAAGACCTGGAGTTTGTTTTTCTCTCCAGCCGGGGATCGAACCCGGGACGGCTCGTATGGTAAGCAGATGCCCTAACCGCTACGCCACAGAGGTCGTCGTTAATCACCACGCGTGCCCTCCGCGATTGGCGATTTCGAGCGCTGAGGTGTGTGAATAGCTGTTATTTACGTGTTTACTATTATTTTATCGCGTTCAGTCCATGGACGGGTCACCGTCTATGACTAACGCTAGTGGCATTTTTCCGAGCGGTTCCATGCTCCGCAAGGCACGTTAAGCAGTTGGTGCCGGCTGCCGTCGATAGATGGCAGTCGTTAAGCCAAATGAGAGGCCTTAGGGTGGCTTTAAAACTTCTGACAGTAAGACCAGCCACTCTTACAAGCCTCCACCAATCTGGACTTGGCTCCCGTGGTAGAGTATGGACGATACCTTCCTCAAGGAAAAGACCCGTGCCCCTCGGTGTTGACATAATGGGTTGATCGATGACTCACCTGGGAACTATAACAGCCGTTGACTTATCTCTCAACCTGGTCTCCTTGCACCTCCTCTCATAATCCCTTCGACTCTCCCTTTCGACGCTCCTACTCCGCTCCCTCCTCTCCAGATCCAAGCTGCGATCGTGACTCTTGGACCTAGGTGACACTGTGAAGACATCTGGCCTCCCCACGTCTCCCAGGTCGTAGTTCAACTTCTGCTGTGCTTTAGGACTTATAGGAGAAGTCGTCTTACTCCCTCTCGAGACAGAAAGGTTCGCGCAACTCTTCGAAGGCGATAAGACTTGCGTTGGGGTGGTTGCGACGAGTTTCTTTGGCGTGCTGACGTATCTTGGACCCTCTTGTTGCTTGTTAGGAGTGATCCGGACTGAAGGTTGGCTCGCATAGCTGGTCAGCTTCCTTGGCGTGGAGAGGAGCTCGTGCAGCTTCTGAGTGGCTATGAGATTCCTTTGCGACATCATTGGGGATGTGAAGGTGACGTTGGAGCGCCTAGGAGGCGGGTCGTCTTCTTCCAAAGGCACTATGGCGTAACGCAGTGTCTTGCCGTTCACTGTCTTGACGATTTCTGTCGGTATTTCTTTCAGTTCATTCTCGTCTGGGCCGTCGACGTTGTATTCAGATATATCGTCGGCATCAGCTTCGAGGATTCGCTTCTTTGTTGGCGAATAATCTGCCAGGTCGTCAAAGTCATCTCTGATGACTTCGTATCTGTGTTTTGTCCTGCTGTCTTCCAGGCCGTCGTCGCTGTCCGCGTTCCTGTCGTAAATTTGCTGTTTCTTTTGTCTGAATTGAGCCATCTCCAAGTCTTCACTCCTGGTTCTTGACCTGTAGGAGTTTCTCATGGTGGGCTTGACAATCATTGAGGCCTGTCTGTGAAAGCTGTTCGTGTAAGATGTGTTGTTGCCGGTGAATTTTGCCGGTTTTGGTGGTAATTCCGGTGGTAAATCGAGGTTTCTTAGTGCGCCTGTTGGGGCCATTCTTAATGGGTTGTCAGATATGTCGGTTCTGATGATTCTGTTACCTCTCTCGATGGTTTTTCTTGGAGAGTTGGCGCCTAGAGGCGGCATCCTCTGTATGTCCGGCGAAGGTACGATTTTCGACGAAATGCATGGCGATTTTTGAGTGAAAACCACCTCGCTTTGGGCGCAGAACGCCGGATTTGAGTAGTACTTGTAGACGATTTTTGGCGACTCCATTTTTGGTTGCGTATCAAACGAATAAGCGTAGTTTGTTCCCCGTTGGTTTCTAGATGCTCTTGAGCATATCTCCTGTCTTGGGGTGTCCTCCCAAGCAAAACGGTTCAGGTTCGTGGTTTTCTTATGACCCTAGTGCGTTCAACTTATAATGAGTGCTTAACTCTCCAGAGTTTAGACTTATTTGTGAGTCTAGTTATGTTTCTAACTCTTTTTGTTTAACCGCTTTGTTATTATTATTAATACCTATACTATATCCGTTTTAGTTGAAACTATTTGAGTTTAAAACACTATCACTAAAAAAAAAACACACACACTTTCTACTTATTTACATTAACTTGAAACCTATACTGATTATTAACTTATTTTTATTACTATTATTATTGTATGAAAAATGTACAGACACGCCAAAACTGTTAGTTCTACTCAACGGTCAACCGTCAACTGCCGATCGGAAGGGCTTCCCTTTTCGAAAAGCG
Source organism: Yponomeuta plumbellus (assembly GCA_947310845.1). Classification (NCBI taxonomy): domain Eukaryota; kingdom Metazoa; phylum Arthropoda; class Insecta; order Lepidoptera; family Yponomeutidae; genus Yponomeuta; species Yponomeuta plumbellus. Next base: position 9,736,178 of record OX371218.1, read on the forward strand.
AGGGGTCGGAAACGGCGTGCGCGCAGCTCAAAGACCGACAGAAAGATCACTCTGTTTCATAGATTTTATTTTAATTTTAAGTATGTATCGAAGTATGTAGGTATTTATGAATCGCTCGTAGCCTGGGCTGCCTGAATGATCTTAAATGATCACTAAGGTTAAGCAACACACGGCGCGTTCAGTTCATGGATGGTTCACTGTTTATGACTGACACTAGTGGCATTTTTCCGAGCGGTTCCGTGCTTCGCAAGGCAGTTGTTACTGTTACTGTAAAGCAGTTGGCGCTGGCTGACGTCGATAGATGGCAGTCGTTAAGCCAAGTCAGAGGCCTTAGGGCGGCTTGAATACTTCTGACAGTAAGACCAGCCACTAGTCTTACAAGCCTCCACCAATCCGGACTTGGCCCCCGTGGTGGAGAATGGCCTAACCTTCCTCAGGGAAGAGACCCGTGTCCCTCGGTGGGGACATAATGGCTTGATGATGATACCTATTTGGTAGGTCAAAGATAAGTTCGTACGCTAATTTATATGGCAAAACGCTTGCCCACTCAGCTATTAAAATACAAAATCTCGTGTCTCAGTGCTTGTTATCGAACTCCCAAAACGGCTTTAGCGATTTTTACAGATATTTTCGTGCATCTTTGGTAGGTCTGAAAATAGGTCGAAAGCTATTTTTTAAGTAAAAAAATATTTAGTAGCATTAGTAGCTACCTCGGCCAGCGCATCAGCCTGGCCATTCAGAGAGGAAATGCTGCCAGTATCTTGGGAACTCTCCCCAACGGCAGCGGTCTAGAGACTATTTTTTATATTTAGTTTTTATGTAGTATGTATTTAGTTTAATATTTAGTTTAGTTTTAATATTTATAGTTTAGTTTTATTATTTAGTCTATAATTGTTATGTTATGTTATTTAAGTTAGATTTATTTATATTTATAGTTCATTATTAAATACTCTGCTATCAGTCGTTAAAAAAAGTTTACATAGCTAAGTACTTTTTTTTTCAAAATAAAAAATCTTTTTTTAAATCATCACAGCAAGTAGAGTTGTAGGCATTATTTTACTAAACAAGAAGTATAGTGTTAGTAATGGTGTCCCCCCATACTAGGCTAGGCCTGTGTCGTGGGCAACTTACCACAGTTTCATGTTCATGGTAGATGTAATACATTGTTTTACGAAAAAAAAAAACAAATACAATGTTAAAGCCACTTTGGGATCGTCTTGTGAATATAGATTTTTGTAATATGACTACTACTGTACTGTGAATAGGACGTATAGTTTAGCTAAAAGGTTCCAACTCACAACATGGTCATTTTAGTGTATAAAATACCAAATTGATCACTATGCTGTATATTTTAAGAATCACAGACTGTCATAGCTATCCGATGAGTAGGTATGTGCAAAGTCACGGCACATGATAGTCCAGCCCATGTATGGAGTGCGTAAAGCGGCTTGAACCTGAAAATAGAAATATCTAAAAACTCACTTTGTGTGGCTTGGAACCCTTTTACCTATTAATGTAAAAAAATATACTAGAATCCCTTAACATTAATATTTATGAATTGACTTTACATTTTAACATACATACATAATCTCACGCCTGTATCCCAGAGGGGTACTCGCTTTGAATCGAATCGCTCGTAGCCTGGGCTGCCTGAGTTATCTTAATCGATCACTAAGGTTAAGCAACATACGGCGCGTTTAGTCCATGGATGGGTCACCATCTATGACTAATGCTAGTGGCATTTTTAATAATAATAATAATAAAATCTTTATTCGTAGTAATAGTGTAACATGACTTACATTTTCCGAGCGATTCCGTGCTTCGCAAGGCACGTTAAGCAGTTGGTGCCGGCTGCCGTCGATAGATGGCAGTCGTTAAGCCAAGTCAGAGGCCTTAGGGCGGCTTGAAAACTTCTGACAGTAAGACCAGCCATTAGTCTTACAAGCCTCCACCAATCCGGATTTGGACCCCGTAGTGGAGTAAGGGAAGCAGGCTTACCTTCCGCAGGGAAGAGAACCGTACCCCTCGGTGGGGACATGGTGGGTTGATGATGATGATGATGATGATCCCAGAGGGGTAGGCAGAGACTGTGCCACCTGCCACGAACAAGAACCACGAATCACTTTCGCTTCATCGACATTAATTAGTCGTTGCATGCACGCACGTCGGTTTCGAGTACTTTTTATCTTTCCCTTTCCTAATACATCCCATATTTGGTTATTGGTCCGCCTGGGGCGTCCCTTCTAGGCCCTTTTTTACTATTTACAACAGTGAAAAAAAATCTTAAATCGTCGAAGTACTTCTGTCTCGATCAATTTCTATCCCCATGCGCATGCGCACCCCTGCAGACAGCACGCGCTATTCGCGTTACGTTAATAATAAAGCTTGCGGGTGAAAAAAATAACCTTAATCCTGTATCATTAGGTCTATTTTACAACACTGCGACTTTTAACTACAGAGTATGAACAGGAATTTAAGTCCTTACTTTGGTGGACAGCGTCTTAAGTAAGAGTGTGTGACAACAGGGATCACCAGAACGTACTTGGTAAAACAGAAACGTTTGTAAATATGCACACAGCAAGTTGCTAGTGAGTTTTCAACTTTACCTGCTGTGTCATAAGGATAACTTTCCTTTGCAGTTGGTGTACAGTGGACGGTATATCCACCCTTACATTTTAAGTAGCAAACACGTCTTTATTGTAACTGATTAGAACGCACATATGTAATAAGGTATGGGCCGGTTTTTGAATTGTGATTTTCACTAATTAAATACTTAAGGGTGTAACAAGGGTAAATGTTGCAAAATTGGCTAGCTTTAACTGAAATGTTAGGCAAAAGTACGCACAAAAAAATTCTGAATAAAATATTTGGTAATAAAGGATATATCAGTGACTAATTCGTACGGAAAAAAAATGCATTTAACCTGTCTAGATGGCAAAAAAAAAATTTTTTCCAAAAGCCTTATTTTCCACAGAATCTAATTTCGCTGGTAAACGATAGTAGCTTTTCATTTAAATCTTTCATGCAAATATCGGCCACATCAATATCTGCAATCCTATCTGCTCATATATTTTTTAATGTTAATATTAAGCGTGATTAGTACAAAATTGTACGATTTCTTAATTAGCGCAGGGAATAATCGCCATCGAACATCCGCCACATCTCTTATCTGTGTAATCTTTGGATTATGGATTAGCCCTTAAAGTATTTGCCGAAGATGTACAACAAACATTCAAGAGATTGCGCTAGTTTATTATGTTATAACTCAGAGGTCAAATGCTCAAAGTCATTCGCCCTTGTTACAGCCTTAAGTAACGCTGCGTACGCACGCTCTTTTCAGTTTACAAAAGACCGCACACCCCACCACCACAGTTAAATAATTTATTTGCGAAATACTCATGTCAGAAACTGGCTTTATGTGTAGCTGCGTCCTCGATTTGGCGCAGGCCTGGTTTACATTTGCTTTATTTTCATGCTTTTTTAGCATGATTTTCCTAGAGAAAGAATAAAATAGAGACGGCAAAAACATAATGCCGATTCATGGCTTTTAAAATGCACCATATATTATAGAAGTACTTTAAAATATCCTAAATAGTAGTATACAACCAACCATTACTGATTTATTATTTGCTTATGTACTTATAAAAGGAAGTGGGGTCTCTATTCTATTCTAGCACTATGGAAAGCATGCTAAAAAAGCATGAAAATAAAGCAAATGTAAACCAGGCCGTACGCAGCCAGACGAAGGACTTAGAGCCGGGTTTTGAATTGAGAATTTCACAAGTAAATACTTAAGTATCGTTCCGTCACGCTCTTTTCTGAATTTGACGGAAAAAGTAGATAATACTTTGCGAAATACTCAATTCAGAAACTGGACCTTAGATTGTAGGCAGGATTGAAGTTGGCGTCGAATGAAAACACGGAATACTGAGAGAAAAATTAATCAACCTTCGCTTAGAATTAATTATACGAAAAGTTAGCATCTTATTTAGTATGTATTAGAACGCGAACTGTGGAAAGGGGCGTGACCAGTTCAGGCGGTTCGGCTGGAAACCACTCAGAAAATTAAATAAGGAATCTGAAATAAACATAACATAAACATTCACAAACAGGCACATACATTGCTTCTGTTCCCACACTAGGATACACTGTGTCGTGGGAACCAGAAACCGCGACGTCAGAAACATGTAAACATCCAAGACCTGGGTTTCTTTCTTTTTTCCCCAGCCGGGGATCGAACCCGGGACCTCTCGCATGGTAAGCAGATGCGCTAACCACTATGCCACAGAAATCTTCTTGTAATGTAATTTAATCTTGCGTGTTAAATAATTATCTTCTCAGCATTGATGAGATATTATTACTGTATAATATTATCTCATCAATGACCCCAAAACCCTCACACTAAATTCGATTCTTAATGAATCGAATTTAGTACGAGATTAAACTAGGTAAAACTTAAGTAAATCAAATTAGAATCAATTAAATCCTCATTGGATTGGATTGGATTGGAGCGGCAATGAAACTAAATCGCTATGCTCATGAATTTGACATTCTACTACAATGCATTAGCAGAATAAAGGCTGTTTACTATGAAATATTCTCAATTCCCGCCATATTTTTTGTCCCCCACCTGCGCAGGGGCACGTGACACTGCCAGCTGCGGCGCATGCCTCTCCCCGTCCCTCTCGCACTCACGGGGATAGGATAGGCTGATCTTGTCCCTCGTTCCCTTAAAGGTGAAATTGAAAATGCGACCAAAACAAAGAGTCCAGGAAAACTTGTGAAACGTGTTATTTATTAAAACACGATTCTTTAAAACACATGCATGACGTAAACTCACACCTGTATCCGCGAGGGGTAGGCAGAGGCCAGGATCAGACAGTTCTCTTATGTTTTATCCAAATAATAATAATACCAACAATCAACAATCACACTAATACCTATTATAAAGGTGAAAGTTTGTGAGTGTATCTCACTTTTTTTTTCATTTCTTTCTTCCTTTCATTTTCATTCATTTTTGCACGCCTACCTCAATTTTGGCCTCTCCTGTACCTCCTGCGGGTTGACTGGTAGAAAATGTCACCAGCATTAAGTCCACCTTTTGTTCACTATTTTTTGCTCAATAAAGAATCAATAATAATTATTAATAATGGCCCAACTATCAGGCTAATAGCCGTACGCAAGAGACATTTCATTAACTTTAATGGTTAGTTAAGAAAGAAAAATAACACTTATATCCATACCTCTAAAGACGACCTCTGTGACGCAATGGTTAGCGCATCTGCTTACCATGCAAGAGGTGCGGGTTCGAATCCCGGTTGGGGACCAAAAAAAACCAGGTCTTGGATGCTTACATGTTTGTGACGTCGCTGTTTGTGGTTCCCACGACACAGGATGTCCTAGTATGGGGCCAGAAGTAATGTATGTGCCTGTATGTAAAATGTTATGTTAATACCCATAAAGGCTATCATTAAAATGTTTAATGAACATTACGTTAAATGACGTCTCTGAGTGCGGTCGTTAGTGCGGAAATCTCGGCTCCAACTAAAACTAGCAGTGCAGAATTCCTCACGATATATTTCTCAACCACTGTCTACTAGTACAAGCGATCGAAGCTTATCGATTTGCTTACACGCTCCCTTCATCAATGAAGCCGAATAACTTTTAAAAAGTTGGCCTTTGCGTTTGGATCTGCGCACGCGCCGCCCCTCGGTGTAACGGTCGCTCGCAGCTGCGCAGCTGGCAGATGGCGGCTGGGGTTGCGCACCTTTGGCGCTACACATTCAAGTGTCATGCTGGCACTTCAGTTGGCTGTTCGTATTCGCGTATTTGCCGAGGTTCAGAATACATTGCAGATTAAGATTCGCATGGACGCCCAGCAATGGATGGTCAGTATTTGTCAAATACACGAATACCAATAGCCGTGTGTAGTGCCAGCATCAGAGGTGTTCACGTCATTAACTTTGAAGAACGCTTTTACACGTTTCACGTAACTTGCCCAGCAATCATCGGAGTTTAGTTTAAACTCGCTTATATTACCCACGACACTATTTGCACTGGGAGACAAATTACGGAATTTAAAAGCCCAGCTCGTCGCCAATATATTATGTATGGGGAGCGGCTAAGTAACACGAAAAGTGGCGGATGACAACTGATTTATTGAAGTACCTTCAGACATGGACAATCAATCAATTAGGTAGGTAGATACATCACAACAAACAAAAATTTCTAAAACTTTCAAGATCTTTAGGTTACTCATTTTGTCCAAAAAAGTACATTCCGTACAACAGTCCCAAGTATGGATTAAAATGGACATAAAGCCCACAAAAATCCATCAACGGATCTGTTCAATGGACTTTTTTGGACAAAGGGGTTTTTAGGCTGATTAGAATTAATTTCATCATCAACCCATTATGTCCCCACCGAGGGGCACGGGTCTCTTTCCTGAGGAAGGTATAGGCCACACTCCACCACGGGGGCCAAGTCCGGATTGGTGGAGACTTGTAAGACTAGTGGCTGTCAGAAGTTTTCAAGCCGACCGAAGGCCTCTGACTTGGCTTAACGACTGCCATCCATCGACGGCAGCCGGCACCAACTGCTTAACGTACCTTGCGAAGCACGGAACCGCTCGGAAAAATGCCACTAGCGTTAGTCATAGACAGTGACCCATCCATGGGCTGAACGCGCCGTATGTTGCTTAACCTTAGTGATCGTTTAAGATCACTCAGGCAGCCCAGGCTACGAGCGATTCCATAAGAATTAATTTGCTATTAATATATATTTTTTTAAAAGATTAAGTACTTACCGAAGGTTCTCGATCTCTGACTCGTATCTAAGTCTACACCTAGGTACCTATTGCAGTTTAGCCAGGGGTGGTTGGGACATCGATAGAAGGTAAAATGTATACGGGACAGCTGATTAACCAGAACATTTTCAACGTAGGAACGTCCTTATCCCAAACAAATAGAGTTTATTTTAGAACGTCTCCGTGCAAGTAAATGTTGTTGTTATGTTTTTTCCATAAGTCCTTATAATATTATACTGCATGAGGCAAATGACCACTCGGAGGCTACAGTGCCTGGGAGATTCTCTTAAAACGGCTTTCGAAGCACTTCTTACACTGCCAATAATTAAAGAACAAAATTTTTCTTCTTGCGTGTCAGAGACAGAAATTGTCACTTAATAATAAAATTAGAATAATTCTTTTTCAATTGTTTATATAAACATTTACACACAGGTACAGGTTGCCTACCTTACCAGTAAAGTTCGACATTATTTACATACAGGCACATACATTGCTTCTGGCCCCACACTAGGATACCGTGTCGTGGGAACCAGAAACAGCGACGTCACAAACATGTAAACATCCAAGGCCTGGGGTTTTTTGTCCCCAGCCGGAGGAAGAAATAATAAAGAAATAAGAATCATGTTTTTATTTACACACCAAAACACACATTTATACTTTTGAGTGAAATTAGAACTAAAAAAGACGAAAAAACCGAAAATTTACAAAAGAAAACAGAAAAATCTTTAAAATAATGCAGGAATTAGAAACTACATGATTTTTGTTTAACTTCATATCACAATCCTTGTTTTATTTTTTTTATTTTGCAATAGAGTATAACATCGCTCGTAGCCTGGGCTGCCTGAGTGATCTTAAACGATCACTAAGGTAGCAACATACGGCGCGTTCAGTCCATGGATGTATCACCGTCTATGACTACGCTAGTGGCATTTTTCCGAGCGATTCCGTGCTTCGCAAGGCACGTTAAGCAGTTGGTGCCGGCTGCCGTCGATAGATGACAGTCGTTAAGCCAAGTCAGAGGCCTGAGGGCGCCTTGAAAACTTCTGACAGTAAGACCAGCCACTAGTCTTACAAGCCTCCACCAATCCGGACTTGGCCCCCGTGGTGGAGTATGGCCTATACCTTCCTCAGGGAAGAGACCCGTGCCCCTCGGTGGGGACAAGATGGGTTGATGATGATGATGATGAGAGTGTAACATAACATAACATTACATTTACATACAGGCACATACATTTCTTCTGGTCCCACACTAGGATACCCTGTGTCGTGGAAACCAGAAACAGCGACGTCACAAACATATAAACATCCAAGACCCGGGATTTTTTTTTGTCCCCAACCGGGATTCGAACCCGGGCCCTCTCGCATGGCAGGCACATGCGCTAACCATTGCGCCACAGAGGTCGTCAACAACAACAATCCTTACCCAAAATATCAAATATTAAACAACGCACCTAACCCAAAGAAAATGTTCCGAGAACAAAATACATTTTTACATTTACATTTACAAACAGGATACCCTGTGTCGTGGGCACCAGAAACAGCGACGTCACAAACATGTAAACATCCTAATAGCCAACCACGCTTACGCAGTCCCCTCGCGCGAACACCTACTAACTGCGAACCAAAATAACCTCCTAAAGCGGGGCTCTCGACCCGAAAGCCAAACTCAAACCCCTAAAACATGTCTGCGCCCTCTACGACCAAGAAGAACCGAAGCAGGTCCACCAGGGCTGGCCTACACTTCCCTATAGGGAGGATCCACAAAATCCTTCGCAAAGGAAACTATGCTCCCAGGATAGGAAGTGGTGCCCCGGTGTACCTAGCGGCAGTTCTGGAGTATTTAGCAGCGGAAATCTTGGAATTAGCCAGCGACGCAGCAAAGGATAATAACAAGTCACGCCTGGTGCCCCGGCATCTCATGATGGCGATAAAGAATGACGACGAACTGAACCAGATGCTCTCTTCGGTGACGATCTCCCAGGCTGGCGTCATGCCGGCCATACACCCTCAGCTGCTGCCGATGAAGACCGCGAAACGGACCTGAGCGAGGTGATGAGTAGGTGATCGGACTTCAGCGTGACAAATGACGCTGTAATAACTTGACAAAGTCCTTTTCAGGACTGCATTTCGTTCTGCTCGTTTCTGGTTTGGACGGCGCTGTCTTTTTTACCCCCGGTTTTCGTACAGTAACAGACTGTACAGTAACAGAATCGCGCGTAGCCTGGGCTGCCTGAGTGATCTTTAACGATCACTAATGTTAAGCAATATACGGCGCGTTCAATCCATGGATGGGTCACCGTCTATGACTAACGCTAGTGGCATTTTTCCGAGCGGTTCCGTGCTTCGCAAGGTACGTTAAGCAGTTGGTGCCGGCTGCCGTCGATGGATGGCAGTCGTTAAGCCAAGTCAGAGGCCTTCGGTCGGCTTGAAAACTTCTGACAGCCACTAGTATTACAAGTCTCCACCAATCCGGACTTGGCCCCCGTGGTGGAGTGTGGCCTATACCTTCCTCAGGAAAGAGACCCGTGCCCCTCGGTGGGGACATAATGGGTTGATGATGATGAACAGACTGTTTGCATGCACTTCTGCCTTCTGCGATGGGCTGTTAAAAGTAGATGTTTTACTTAATGTTTACTTTAAAATTAAACCACCAGCCCGATGCACGGGCCGAAGGTATTGTGAAAGTGACTGGGAGACATTGGATCAGACTAGCACTGGTCCGGATGGGTTGGCGTGAAAGAGAAGAGGCCTATGCATGCCCAACAGTGGGCTCAATAGAGCCTGTAAATATACAGGCTGATTAGATACATAGATAATAAAAAGGTTATTATTACTCTACTTTTATAGTGACTCACATATTAGAAGGCCTTAATTAACTACAGGGGTTATTACCTTGTAATTGTAGCCTTTCAAATCATACTTACGATGAATCATCATCATCAACCCATTATGGCACGGGTCTCTTCCCTGAGGAAGGTATAGGCCATACTCCACCACGGGGGCCAAGTACGAATTGGTGGTCATATTATAGGTACAACAAGAATATATCAAGCGGTTGCGGGTGGAAGGTCTTGTAAGGGACGTCCTTAGTGCATTCACTAAGGACGTCCCTTGCCAATGCCAATGATAATTAATAGTAAAAACGGTACAACAAACATCATGCGATCTATTTTATTTAAATAGGTTTTAATAATTTTCATAGTGGGTAGACCAACAAATAAAGAAAGCCGTCAACGGTTGAAAAACGTAATTGTAGTAATCGTTTCTCGGCCCCCACGATACAGGCTAGGCCTAGTGTGGGGACCGCCGTTACTTCAAAACTTTTCAACAACCTATAAGTTGCATTCATGTACCTCTTTAATTTAAGCATTTTTAAACTTAATGTTATGCATGCAACCCTATTATTTAAATAAATTATTCTTATATTTTTATTCTTATTCATGGCAGTTTTGTGTACAAGCCCTAAGTTGAACGAGACTAACCATCGACGCATTCCATCGAAACACAGAACGTTTTGCAGTCCTTAAAAGGACTTTTCTCAATACACAGCCATGCATGTTGCACCTAGACCCGACCTGCTAAAAAAAATGGTTATTGAAGAAATAGAAAAGAATTCCCACGAAGAATTTCACGCTCGTTCACCACGCACTCTGCGCGCAAACTGGATGTCTTTCGGCATGATGGTGACTCTCTTAGCGTGAATAGCGCACAGGTTTGTGTCTTCAAACAGGCCCACTATGTACGCTTCGCTCGCCTCCTGGAGAGCCATCACAGCGGAACTCTGGAACCGGAGATCCGTCTTGTAATCCTGTGCGATTTCCCTTACCAGCCTTTGGAAGGGGAGCTTTGGAATGAGTAGAGCGGTGCTTTTCTGGTATCTGCGGATTTCTCGAAGGGCTACGGTTCCGGAGCGATATCGGTGCGGTTTCTTCACCCCTCCAGTGGCTGAGGCGCTCTTCCTAGCCACCTTGGTTGCCAGTTGCTTCCGTGGTGCCTTGCCGCCGGTGGATTTACGAGCGGTCTGCTTCGTGCGCGCCATTTTGAATCTGTCCGATTTTCTTGTTGAAATAAGTTGTAGTAGTTGTCTTCCCTGTACTGCCATGCAATGGCGTCTTGGCGGCGCATTTTATGGATTGAGCATGGTCGCGTGGAGTGCCCCCACCGCCGTTTTGGTTTGGTGTCTCCTGATTGGTTGTTTGAATTGTGCTTGCACGCGACTCAAAATGTACCTGGTGTTGGTGAAATTAACTGTCGTTTAGGTAAGTGGATCATGATCGTCGTCATTATCGATCGGCGACCTCTGTGGCGCAGCGGTTAGCGCATCTGTCTACCATGCGAGAGGTCCTGGGTTCGAATCCCCGCTGGGGAAAAAAACTTCAGGTCTTGGATGTTTACATGTTTGTGACGTCGCTGTTTCTGGTTCCAAACACAGGGTATCCTAGTGTAGGGCCAGAAGCAATGTGTGCCTGTATGTAAATACACATGCTGTGTGGTGTCGGCCTAGAGAATAGCACCAACCCAACTCGTCCCGCGGGTGTCGTAAAAGGCGACTAAGGGACACAAAACCGGGGGGTGGGCAGCAGCGCCTCCTGCAGTACAACTCTACCGCACTGCGATCCCCAACCCGCATGCCCAGCGTGGGGATTATGGGCATTACCCCCAATGATGGCACAACCTAGGAAACGGCCCCTAGTTCCCGGCCGCCTCGCTATTCCTGGCCATCGTGGCAGCGGCCATGGTAACGGCGGGGTAGGGGGTGCTAAGAATCACCGGGCTACCTTAGGCTGCCACAAACAACTGACCCTGGCAACGTTCAACGGACGCACTCTGAGGCTTGACCATCATCTAGCGCAGTTGGAAGTGGAGTTAGAGAACATTAAATGGCATGTTCTGGGGTTAAGTGAAGTCCGTAGAGAGGGGGAGGACACCGTAACCCTAGACTCGGGCCATCTTCTCTACTTTCGCGAGGGTGATAAAACATCCCAGGGTGGCGTAGGTTTCCTCGTCAATAAGGCCCTCTCTAACAACGTTGAAGAAATCTCTAGTGTGTCGACCAGGGTAGCGTACCTGATCCTTCGGCTGTCCAAGCGTTACAGCATGAAGGTCATTCAGGTTTACGCACCGACCTCGGCACACTCGGATGATGAAGTTGAGGATATGTACGAAGACATATCCAAAGCCTTACATAACACCACGAAGGCTCACTTCAACGTTGTAATGGGGGACTTTAACGGCAAGGTGGGAACCCAGAGTGGCAACGAGTCCCGAATAGGCCCGCATGGTTATGGAGTCAGGAATCACAGGGGGCAAATGCTTGTCAACTTCCTTGAGAAAGAGGAACTATTCTTGATGAACTCTTTCTTCAAGAAACAGCCTCAAAGGAAGTGGACATGGCAAAGCCCCGACACTGTGACCAAAAATGAGATCGACTTCATCATGACGGATAGCAAGCATATACTCACAGATGTCTCAGTGATCAACAGGTTTAATACCGGATCTGATCACCGACTTCTCCGAGGCTCTCTGAATATCAACTTGAAGCTTGAGAGAAACCGTCTGATGAAGTCCACGCTCCGACCAAACCCAATCCAAATCATGGCGGGCACCGAGAAGTTCCAGCAGCTTCTCGGGAATAGATTTGTTGCCTTGGAGCCCACCGACGACGCTGACGAGACCCTACACAATCTGGTCGTAACTCTTAGGGACGAGGGCATCAAGTTCTGCAAAACGCAGCGGACAGGCAAGAAATCCAAACTCTCGGCTGAGACTCTCCGGTTACTGACAAAAAGACGGGAAACCACCCAAGCGACTTCGTCAGAGAGGTCAAACCTGAACAAGCAAATTGCGAAGATGGTACGGCGCGACCTTCGGAGCTCCAACACACGCCTCATTGAAGAGGCAATAGAGCAAAACCGAGGCTCCAAAGTATTCACTCAGCAGCTTGGCAGGAGCCACCTGACGAAGCTTACAACGCAAGACGGGAGGACCGTATTGTCGAAGCCGGAGATCTCCGCCGAGATAGAGGATTTCTATGGCCGATTATACGCTGCACATGCTTCTTATTCCCAACGAGACGACCAAGATTCCAGAGCCACCCTGACGCGACACTACACCGACGAACTGCCTGACATCAGTCAAGACGAGATCGTGCTAGCTCTGAGGCAGCTTAAAAATGGAAAAGCCCCCGGTGAGGACGGAATAACATCAGAGCTTTTGAAAGCTGGAGGAGCCCCTGTTATACAGGAATTACAAAGGCTCTTTAACGCCGTCCTTCACAGTGGGAGAACTCCAAAGGCATGGAGCGGGAGTTTGGTGGTGCTCTTTTTTAAGAAGGGTGACAAAACTCTTCTTAAAAATTACAGACCCATCTCGCTCCTGAGCCATGTCTATAAGCTGTTTTCACGAGTGATCACGAATCGTCTCGCCAGGAGACTCGACGAGTTCCAGCCGCCGGAACAGGCCGGGTTTCGCGGAGGATATGGCACCATAGACCACATTCACACAGTGAGGCAGATTATACAGAAGACCGAAGAGTATAATCAGCCCCTGTGTCTTGCTTTTGTGGACTATGAGAAGGCCTTTGACTCTGTCGAAACCTGGGCTGTTCTGGAATCCTTACAGCGATGCCAAGTAGACTGTCGTTATATCGAGGTGTTGAGATGTCTGTACGAAGCCGCCTTCATGAGTGTCCAAGTACAGGGCCAGCAGTCTAAACCTATCCAACTGCGTAGAGGAGTACGACAGGGGGATGTTATATCCCCGAAACTGTTTACAAGCGCGTTGGAAGACATGTTTAAGACGCTGGACTGGAAAGGAAAGGGCATTAACATAAACGGCGACTACATCTCGCACCTGCGATTCGCAGACGACATTGTCTTAATGGCGGAGTCGCTAGAGGAGCTGAACCAGATGCTGGCCGGCCTAGCTTCAGCCTCGCGACGTATCGGTCTTGGCATGAATTTGGATAAAACCAAAGTCATGATCAATGGCCACATTGATCCAATACCGGTCGTCGTAGAAGGTCACCTTCTCGAAATGGTTTCCGAATACACTTACCTCGGGCAGATTCTGCAGTTAGGTAAAAACAATTTCGAGAAGGAGGCCAAGAGGAGGATCCAGCTGGGCTGGGCAGCGTTTGGGAAACTACGTCGAGTCTTCTCGTCATCCATACCGCAATGCTTGAAAACGAAAGTTTTCAATCAGTGTGTCCTACCTGTTATGACCTACGGAGCCGAGACATGGACACTCACGAAAGGGTTGGTCCACCAGTTTAAAGTCGCTCAGCGAGCTATGGAGAGAGCTATGCTCGGAGTTTCTTTGAAGGATAAGATTCGTAACGAATACATCCGACAGAGAACCAAAGTTATCGACATAGCTCAGAGAATTAGCAAGCTGAAGTGGCAGTGGGCTGGCCATATTTCGCAAAGAACCGACAACCGCTGGGGTAAACGTGTTCTTGAGTGGAGACCGCGACTCGGCAAACGTAGTGTAGGACGCCCTCTAACCAGGTGGGATGACGATCTGCGAAGGACTGCAGGCAGATGCTGGATGCGGCAAGCTGAAGACAGGGCGCTATGGCGCTCATTAGGGGAGGGCTATGTCCAGCAGTGGACTAATATAGCCTGATGATGATGATGATGATGATGTAAATGTTATGTTTGTATCATCAGTCATTTGGTCCACTGAAGGACATAGGCCTCTTTCATGGTTTTCCAAGTATAATATGTAGAATATTTTTAACTTATCGTACTTAAGTATCGTAACCCCGGCCGCCTGAGTGATCTTAAGGGATCACGAAGTGTTCCCGACGGTTAGGACATAGTCATAGATATATATAGTTATAGGGAACATTGACCCATTATAGTACATAGATATAGCTTTTACATAGTCATAGATAGCTTAGCTATACATAGATATAGTTTTTACATGTTATTTTATAGTTCGTAAGTTTTGTACTTTTATACTTTTGTTGATTTTACGAATAAAGAACACCCCGTGTTGTCTTTTTAATGGTAGGGTCAGGAGCCGATAGATATAGGGAACAGATAGGCATAGGCAAATAGTTAGACATAGATAGAATAGTCCTTAGAAAAAGGAAAATAGATAGGTCTTTAAGACAAAATAGATAATAGGAAATGTTCACTTTGGACAAATAGGGCGACCAATCAGAGAATAGATTATTAGCCAATAAGCGTAGAGGCGATGGGGTATATCTCCCCACCCTCGCGCACTCTGATTGGTCGAAACGCCACAATCTCGCACAAATCACTGGCGCTTGCGAACCAACCTCGCGCTATATTAAGCGGCCTTGCGGTTCGAATAGACATTGGAAATCAAAACCCAATACAGTCGCAGCAACTAGAAGAAGAAGAAAAGGAAAAGCTCTCAACTCCACTTGAGCTCTCTGCAGTCCAGTTCGCACACTTGCTTCGCTCCGTGAGACCGTAGACTTGCGCAAAGTGTGTCCTTAGAGGGAGTTGTTATATCTCATATCTTTGATCACCGGGACACATTATATCCCAATCATATCTTACTCACCGTTATATCCTAGCTCATACGACGTACAACAGAGTTTGAGTGGAGATAAGAGCCGTGCGACACAAGTGTTGAGTCTAGTCTACCTATTTCCTACTATATCCAGCTCACAATTTCTTTCATAATCACAACAGATTGTACCTACTATTATTTTCAAATTTTCTTCATACTTTACAGACTTAGGACTGACAACCTGAACAGAGTTAATATAAATGTATCACTTTAGTAGCAAATATACGAACAAATTAGACTGTGAAACATGTTGAGGTGGGCATATTTAAAAGTTGAAAATATACAATGATTAAAAATATTTAAAATCACGTCAGATCAGATCGCTTGATGACCTTCAATCGCAAACTAACTCAAAACAAGTATTTACGTACACAATGCATTCGCATTTGTGGCTAATTTTAATTGCTTTTTTAACTTTACCGTCTGTGACCTACATAAAGACTAGTTTTGACTTTCCCGTGCTATGCTATGTAATGAGTGAAGTGTCACTAGCATTGCTCTGTAAAAGCTTCAGTGACGATGACCTACTCACTGCAAAAAATCTCTTATTTGATTCCATCTCGAAACGTAAAACGACTAGGCAGGGGGATGGAAAATCAAAGAGAATTATTGATGATATTATCAGATTGATAAAAGAAACAGATCCTGAGAAATTGCCGATTTTTGTGGCCCGCGAGCTTCATAAACTACCCCCGATAACATTCGATCACATAGATGCTACACGTCTGTTGAAGGATATTATGGTTATACAAGGCGAACTGAGAACAATTCAGGAGAATTACCTTATACGTGAAATGGATTATGTAACTGTTGAGGAATATCGGAAATTAAAATGTGAGGTAGACGAATTGAAAAAAAGTTCGAATTATGGGTGTGAGCCGTATGTAAATACCAAAAGAGGCGCTTATTGTCTGCAGGACAGTCGCGATTGCAACAGCGGTCCGATGGGTTTTATTACCGGATTAAACTCGACCCGTGTTTCAGATTCACCAGGGGAAACTCAACTATCCCATCTGCCTATTAATTCACATCGATCGTCTAATTTTGAACCTGCAGCTGACCAACACAGTGAATCAATAACAAAAACAATTGCGGAGAAGGGGAATGACCACTCTGACGACGGTCAGGACTGTGATACTCGTTCTTATTCGCGCATCGAAGATTCTAATCCTACCATCTCGTTTCCGCCGTCGCATAATATTATGCGCGTGGAGGCCCCTACCGCGGTTTCGCAATCCGGTTTGCTATCTGCGCCAGCGCAGCCTAACAAAAGCGTGAGGCGCACGGAGGTTTCGCGAGCTTCGAATGACGAGTGTAAAGAGCCGATACCGGTAGTGGAGACAGGCGACGCGTCATCGAATAATAACTACAAACAGATAGTGGCTTCTTTTGCTCAGATGGATAAAAATACGGACCCCAGCAATTCCCAAAATTGTGAGAGAGAAAGCGATTGGATAACTATAAGACGTAAACAGTCTAAGGAGAGATTTATCGGAAGAAAAGGGACGGCGACTACAACTTCTGAATCAAAGTTTAAGGCTGCTGATATTAGACTGCCGCTCTTCATTAACAACGTAGATAAGGAGACCTTACCGGCGGATATTATTGAACACATAAAAGAGAAAACGCAGGTGATGGTGACGCTGGAAAAAATCTATATGAAGCGACAAAAGGACTATAATGCGTACAAGGTTTTAGTACCACGACACAAACTGCACCTGTTTATGGATAGTTCCATCTGGCCGGAGGGAATTTCTTTTCGGCGTTTTATCAACTTTAGACTAAGAACACAAACCACAATATCTGCGGAAATTGCAGACCCCTTAATCAGTTACCAAAATTATAAAAACCATCGTGATGTCGGGGAGGAGTAATTTCATCAGCTATAACTGTAAATCCGTTACCCGCTCGATGGATTATATAAGAACGCTGTGCAGTGATGCCGATATTATCGCTCTTCAAGAGACTTGGCTTTTTCCGCATGACATAGCCGTTCTGGGAGTTATCAGTCCGGACTTCGGGTACACTGGCAAGTCCGCCATCGATACGTCGGCAGGTGTTATCCGTGGTAGGCCCTATGGTGGTGTTGCTCTGCTGTGGCGGATAAGTGCGTTTGAATCAGTAACTGTGGTTGAGTGCAACAGTAAACGGCTAACAGGCATTAAAGTGACGCTGAGTGATCGGTCCTTCATCGTGTTTTCGGTATATATGCCTACTGATAACTTTGAAAATCTAGTGGAGTTTACAGAGTGCCTAGGAGAGATGTACGCTATAGTGCAAAGCTCGGAAGTAAGTTCAGTGTACATGTTAGGTGACTACAACGCCCACCCGGGTGAACTTTTTTGTAAGGAGCTTTTAGAATTTTGTGGTGAAAATCAGTGGACTTGTGTGGACATGGAAAGATTGAACAATGCTTTTACATTTATTAGCGACGCGCACGGATGTACCCGATGGTTGGACCACTGCCTTGTGACGGAAGACGCGAAGAGATCGGTGGTTGATGTGCGTGTGTTACACGATGTTGCGTGGTCCGACCATTTAGCGCTACGGATATGTTGTAATCTGAATGTCCTTATCCCACAATGTGTATCTCAAAATACACTATGTAATAAGGTGCTATGGGGAGAAAGGGACAATGCACAAATTGATCAATTTCACTTTTTATGCAATGAAAAACTTAGAGAAATAGACTTTCCCTCGGGACTTTCTTTATGCTGCGATAGGGAGTGTTATGATATTGACCATAGGCGTATTATCGATGAAATGTACAGTAAGATTGTTTTCATACTGAGTGAAGCGGCCATCGAAAGTTGCGAGAGAAGGTCTTCTAATAGAAGGAGAAACATTGTGGGATGGAATAGGCATGTTCAGACTGCACATAAAAATGCTAGGATCCATTTTCAAATATGGATGTCGCATGGTAAGCCCGCAGTAGGGCCTTTGTACAATGCTATGAATGAGTCGAGAAGCATCTTCAAGGCTAAGCTTAGATGGTGCCAGCAGAATGCCGAAAAAAATTAAAATGGACATTATAGCGGAGAATCACGCTACGAAAGATTTCAAAAATTTTTGGAAACATACATCTAAGCTTGGTCCTAGACCCTGTTCGCCTCTAAACGTCGAGGGTAAAACATGTAAGACTGAAATAGCCAACTTGTTTATGGAGAACTTTAGAATAGACCCAACCCTGTTACCTACGCCTAAGCTACCGTTACACTCGCCGACTATTTATCCGAGTAATGCCTCTCCGCCTCTCCTCCGTTTTACTGCTGCGGAGGTGGCGCGTGTAATAAGTAAAATGACAAAGGGGAAATCACCAGGATTCGACAGTATTAGCGTAGAACATCTCAAGCATGCTGGTGTGCACTTGCCAAGGGTGTTGGCAATGTTTTATACGTTTTGTGTCAGGCACTGTTATTTGCCCAAGGAGTGCTTACGTACTATTGTGGTGCCAATAATCAAGAACAAGACAGGTGACCAGTCTGATGGGTCCAATTACAGGCCAATCTCACTGGCGACTACTGTAGCTAAGGTGTTGGACTGTCTGATTGATCAACATCTCGCTAAACACTGCAAGCTACACGATGCACAGTTCGGATTCAGAGCTGGCCTATCCACAGAAACAGCGATTCTGTGTCTCAAGCAGACAGTCCGATACTATACCGACAGGAAGACGCCAGTGTACGCGTGTTTCTTGGACTTATCTAAGGCTTTTGACTTAGTGTCGTATGAGTTGCTGTGGCAGAAATTGAGGACGGAAACTGACCTGCCAGAGGAGCTCGTACGAGTTCTTGATTATTGGTATAACAATCAAGTCAATGTGGTGAGATGGTCGGGGGTGGACTCTGATGAATATAGGCTGAGATGCGGTGTGAGGCAGGGAGGCTTAACCTCTCCTCGCCTCTTTAATATATATGTAAATAAGCTGATTGAGGGGCTCAGCGGCACTGTAGCTGGGTGCTCTATTGATGGTAAAATGATTAATAACATTAGTTACGCCGATGACATGGTGCTGCTGAGCCCATCAATCAGTGGCCTTAGGAGGCTCCTGAAACTGTGTGAGGAATATGCGGAGTCACATGGGCTGAGGTACAACTCTAAAAAGAGTGAAATGCTGGTTTTCCAACCACGTAAACAAAAGGTGGCCATAGTGCCTTCTGTATACCTAAATGGGACGGTCCTAAAAAGGGTCCAGCATTTTAAGTACCTCGGTCACTGGGTCTCCGAGGACCTTTCAGATGACCTCGACATCGAAAGGGAACGGAGAGCGCTGGCCGTTCGGGGGAACATGCTGGCTCGCAGGTTCACACGCTGTACTAACGAAGTGAAGATAACGCTTTTTAAGTCGTACTGTCAATCTTTTTACACGTGCAGCCTGTGGGCCAGCTGTACTCAGAGGGCGCTCAGCGCTCTCCGCGTACAATACAACAATATCTTTAGGATGCTGTTGGGGCTGCCTCGGTACTGCAGTGCCTCGGGCATGTTCGCGGAGGCCCGCACGGACGGCTTTCATGCCATAATGCGCAAGCGTGCGGCGTCCCTGCTAGGCCGCGTCCGAGGCAGTGCCAACGGCCTCCTACAGGTATTGGCGGACAGGCCGGACTGTCCAATATGGAACCATTTGGATGGCTTGCATGTGATGAAAATAGTTTAACTTATTTTTATTACGTGTAGGCTGTCCAAATGGTTTTAAAAGAACGTGTTTTTAAAATAAAGTAGAATTAAGATACCTATTAAGCCTACTAACATAATTTTTACTTTTAGTTTAGTTTCAGTTTTTAAGGCTACTAACAGCACTATGGATCACTGTTTTATCCGAAATAAACGTTTATTATTATTATGCGCCAAAGTAAGATATCGAAAAGATCACCAAAACGATATATTTAGTATGAATCGGGTGACCTCCGTTTCACAAATCAGTAATTAAAGCGTGACAAACATATATGATTATCTTCTTAACCGTTCATCTCATTAATACGAGTATTGCACCCGAATGCACGATGTTAGCCGAACAAGCCAGGCGTACCAATAGCGATCAAAAAGGTCACCAAGTCAATACATTCTTAAGAATCTGGTGATCTTTCTCTCGTCGCTCGTTTGTTACTACGACGAGAAATGCGGCTGAATGTATCCGATGACAGCCGATCTCGATCTCGCTCTCGCGCACTGTGTATGAGCTGGATAAAGTAGCAGGAGCTTAGTAGGAGAGGGAGCCAGATATAATTGAAATCTCCGAGATATAACAGGGACACACTTGACGACTGGGGAGATATGTGTCCTATCATATCTGGCTCCTGAGTTACCCAAGGCTATAACACCGAGAGGCTCCTGACCCCCATCGAATACAACACGGTCGATCTACATAGAACGCGCCTTTCACTGCTCCACTTTCGAGTCGCTACGCTATAGTTTCCCGCCTGGCGGCCCACGCTACAGTTTCCCGCGTGGTCACCGAGGGCAGAGGAAGGCGAACCCATAGACCAGGGCATCTCGAACCAACCGGCGCAACCTGTGCACCAAGCGACGGTAAAACCCCTCCACACGCGCGGCGGGCACACATCGAACATAGTATACAGTCCACTGAACGCTCGCCCGCTGCCGTGTGACGTCACCCCTTCGCCCTTCGCCTTCGTCGTCGCGCACCATAGGGCGAGTTCAGTGCATGGATGGGTGACCGTCTATGACTAACGCTAGTGCCATTTTTCCGAGCGGTTCCGTAGTTCGCAAGGCACGTTAAGCGTTGGTGCCGGCTGCCGTCGACAGATGGCAGTCGTTAAGCACAGTCAGAGGCCCTAGGGCGGCTTGAAAACTTTGACAGTAAGACCTGCCACTAGTCTTGCAAGCCTCCACCAATCCGGACTTAGCCCCTTGGTGGAGTATGGCCTATCTTCCTCAGGGGAGAGACCGTGCCCCTCGATGGGGACATACCTATTTTATGAAAATCGAAGTTATAATCCAGTTAGCGCTGAAACAGTACTCGCTTATAAATGCTAATAAAGGTAGATATCGACTCCATAATCAGTCTTGAGTCGATTTGATAAGATATCTTCGATGACAAATGCTTGAATATTTTGTCCACGATTTGATTAATTTCTTTGAAGGGTTCCTTAGCTCTTTGAAGTTGTGCTTAAACCTGAAGATTATCATGATAGAATTTCCTATACAGGTAAGCAGACTCCTTTCTTTTAACACTAATTAGTCATCATCAATGGCTGATGATGGTGACCGTCTACGTCTAACGCTAGTGGAATTTTTCCGAGCGGTTCCATGTCAGCTTTCTTCGCTTACAATTGAACCCTAATTTATTAATTTGATAATCGCTTCGTGCAGCGCCGTGATTTGGTGATTGTGCGGCCCATAGAATCATATTTATTTAGTTTATTTTACAATTTACTGTTCAAAGAGTCGCGAGGAAATGGGCCTCTTCAACTGCTACAGAGCTCAGGATGAGGATCAGGACCAGTCCAAGAAGATTGATAGGGAAATTAAGCAATGGATCAGGTCTTATAATGATGTGAGTACCAAGTGTTTCAATATCCCAACCTCAGCCTAACCCACGGTTCTCGAACGCTAACAATGCTATCAATATCTCGAACGCCTCGCTCGAACGAATCGCTCGTAGCCCGATAACGTTCGTGATCGTAAACGATCACGAACGTTAAGCAACGCAGGGTGCGCTCAGTGCATGGATGGGTGACCGTTCTATGACTAACGCTAATGGCATTTTTCCGAGCGGTTCCGTAGTGCTTCGCAACGCACGTTAAGCAGTTGGTGCGGGCTGCCGTCGATAGATAGCAATCGTTAAGCCAAGTCAGAGGCCTTAGGGCGGCTTGAGAACTTCTGACAGTAAGACCAGCCACAAGTCTTATAAGCCTCCACCAATCTGGACTTGGCCCCCGTGGTGGAGTATGGCCTATACCTTCCTCAGGGACTAGACCCGTGCCTTGGTGATCGTTTAAGATCACTCAGGCAGCCCAGGCCACGAGCGATTCGTGCAATGGTGGTTATTAATTATGAAGACCGTAAGCATTCCTTATAATTTTTGTTTCAGTCCGTGAAACTACTGCTTCTAGGAACGGGTGAAAGCGGGAAGACGACCATTATAAAGCAGATGAAGATTCTTCACGTTCAAGGATTCTCGGCTAGGTAAATGAAAGAATTTAAAATTACCACTATCTGAGGACTCAATGAACACCAACAAAGAGTATGAGATGGGTTTCAGAAACCTGTCCGTTTCAGTGTCCAAACAGCCTCTCGACATTACTGCATACAAGTTGCCCCACAATTACGTACAAGTAGTCAAAAATAACGATTTAGTGAACGCTTTAGTTGTGAGAAAGGAATGCAATTTTGGACCTCAGCCCAATAGCCATGTGACGTTTATTATTGTTTGAAGGCAAACAAGACCAATAGAACTTTGGAACTACAATTGTTTCAAATTCACATGATACATCGTACATTGTAGGAAAATTAAAACTATACTAAAATTAAAACTATACTAAAATTAAAACTACACTAAAATTAAAACTATATTAAAATTAAAAAAACTATATAAAAGGGAATTTATTATTTGTGAATAGATAGCTATTCACAAATAATAAATCCCCTCGAGTTCGCCTACTTCCCGCATGGTGCACCGCATGCACGCAGCGTTGCCCCGTTGTACTGCGAGGGAAAGTGTATTGAAGTAATTAACTTAACATAACATTTACATACAGGCACACACATTGCCTCTGGCCTCACACTAGGATACCCTGTGTCGTGGGAACCAGAGACAGCGACGTTACAAACATGTAAACATCCAAGACCTGGGTCTCTTTTTTTTGTCCCCAGCCGGGATTCGAACTCGGGACCCCTCGCATGGTAGGCAGATGCGCTAACCACTGCGCCACAGAGGTCGTCAGTTTACTCAAACACAGCAGGTCTTAGATGTTTGCATGATTGTGATGCCACTGTTTCTGGCTCCCACGACACAGGGTATCCTAGTGTGGGGCCAGTAGCAATGTATATGCCTGTATGTTTGTGTATTAAAAAATCCTACAACGGAGCTTCAGAGCGCATCGGAAGCTGAAGCCAATTTCGGCCAAACTGTTAAATAAAAGAAGGTTTCTCAAATTGGCCAACGTCATTTTCATTGTACGAGGTAGGTCTATCTAATAATCGCAGTTAGTATGTAGTAGAACACGCAATTGGTAAGGAGGCGTGGCCACAACGATAGCATGCAGAGTTTTTGCTTATTTTCTACGAATCTAGTATAACCTGGGCTCAAACTACACATCTTACATTCTATTAGGAACCCGATACAAACTTATTCTAATTCAATTATTTACTATAGGTATAAATAATAAACTAATGCTAATAAATATCTTACGTTCTATATTTTACAAATAAAACAGGGAGCCCAGAACGCTGGCGACGATGCCTCTTTGGATGGCCAGGCTTATTCTTTGGCCGAGGTACGCACCAGTTCTCTGGTCTCCTGATGGGCGACTAGACGTGCCGCTAGGTCTTTGAAGAGCAGGCTTGCTTCTGGGCCCCATGTGCCCATCGTTTTGACACCAAACAGCGTAAATATGTAACAGATGCCAATTTCGGCCGCTCCGGCCGCTGAACAGGGGCTCTTCCGCTCTGGGAAACATGGGAGGGTGCCAGTTTGTCACCAGTGGCCTCCCATGTTTCCAGGGGATCAGAATCATGCCATCGGGCCACTTACCATCATCCCGGATAACGCCTTGACGTTCTTGCGTCGCCGGCCACCCGGATGTGGCGAAGGCCCTCCGGATGATGCCATTAAAAGCCGCGTGGCGGGAAAGGCGGGCGGTACTCCGCTGACATAACAGGGTCTCAATTCTCTTGGTGTATTAAAGTTCTATTACAGTTACATGGTTGGGTCACGTGACGTGTTTTTAATTCCATTGACGCGAGAATTACGAGGACGCGTGCGCGCGTTGATTTGAATCGGCAATGAAATTAAATCGACGCAGTCATGCAACTGATATTCTACTACAATGTATTAGCAGAATCGGAGCCATTTTTCTTACTAATATAAATTCTTATTCTAACAATGTATTGAGAACTTCTGACAGTAAGACCAGCCACTAGTCTTACAAGCCTCCACCAACTTTGGCTTGGCCCCCGTGGTGGAGTATGGCCTATACCTTCCTCAGGGAAGAGGAACGTGCCCCTAGAAAACGTTTATTTAGTACCGACAGGATCAAAATAAAAATAAAAACAATAACGGTTTAGTGTGTAGATGACTTAGGTTCTAATTAGAGTTATGATTGAGTTCTGCTCGGAACACATTGAGAGTAAATCTCAGAACACGTAAAGAAGTGTTCTGAGGAGTAAGTAGATTCTTCGCGTCTACCTACACTTCCGGCTTGCACATTTCACTAAGTAAATACTTAAGAGACGTTCTGTCACGCTCTTTTCTGAGCAACTTGACGAGACAGCACTACAGTTAAGTAGTTACCGAAATTCTCAATTCAGGAACCGGCCCTTCCATCGAGATGTTCTTCAGATGTCTCTTGATAATACTAGGTTTTAAATTAGGTCTGAGATGGACTAGAGTCGACACTATGTAGTTAGGAATGCAGTTTTCAAGGAAAGTGACAGTTTATGAACAATCTCACTGGTTTGCTTGAAACCGACCTTCATACGTTCATTATTAAGACGAGTTTCCCGTGCCGTTTTAGGCTCTCCAGTCAGCGGCGAGTTTATTATTATTCAGCAGAAAAGTACATCCAAACAACATAGCTTTTTGAGATTGCTTATTCATGGATACTGTAATTTTTCACTGTGAAATTATGCATTTTCGAACCTTCACGCTTACAGCGACCGCGCAGAGAAGCTCCCCTACATCCGACATAATATCCACGAGTCCATCTACGACATCGCGCGGCACATGGCGCCGCTGAACGTGCCGCTCGGCAGCGCGAGGAACGCGCCGGCGCGGCAGCACGTGCTGCAGCTCGGACCGCAAGGACCCGAGGCTTACACTGAGGTGGGTCCTTCGAAAGCTTTACCTACGCTATACTGCCCTGCTTAGCGCAAAAGTCATATCTGTAAAATTGTAATTTTGCAGGAGAGACAAAAACTTATTTCGGTGAATGCCAACCTTAATGGTTTGGGTGAAATTAATTAAACTTATCTGACGTAGCTAAAAATTGGTTTTATTTTTAGGCATTATTAGTATTGCACCTTTCTATACAAAAATTAAAAAAAACAGCAGTTCGGACTTTTTTCTGCTGTATCATTCAATTAATCTTACCCTTAGCAACAGGGTACCCAACTGCAGATATGACTAACTTAAACTTGTGTTTGGAGTAAGAAAATGAACAGATAGGTCTCTGTTGGTTTGTGGGCATCTCGGGAGTGTTGCCATCCTACCAAATATGCAAAAAAGTGAAAATACCTAAAATTGTCAGATACGACTTTTGCGCTTAGCAGGGCAGTATAGCAGCAACTGAAAATGTCAACATTATATAATACCAACACCATTTGATCAACGGTTTAAAATGTCAGTAGATCAAAATATCAACAATTTACTATACTGTTTACATAGTCAACGGTTCAAAATGTCAACACTCAGTTTATCAACCAATTGAAATTTCGGTTTTGGGCAGCAGGCATACAAATTTTGATTCATATTCGAGGTTTTTACTCAACAACAGCAATAGTGAACATGTCCTAACAGCTGTATGATGAACTATATGAGCTATGCCGATTGTCTACCATGCGAGAGGTCCCGGGTTCGATCCCCGGCTGGGGAGAAAAAAAAAACTCCAGGTCTTGGATGTTTACATGTTTGTGACGTCGCTGTTTCTGGTTCCCACGACAAAGGGTATCCTAGTGTGGGGCCAGAAGCAATGTGTGTGCCTGTATGTAAATGTTATGTTATGTTACTTTGTAAACGATTATAGAAAATCGCGTTTTTACTGAAAAAAGAGCTCTTTGTGGCGGTTCTAAATATCTATGAATAAAAAAATTGTTTTCTTCCAAATATCACGTTGTTCTTGCAAGTGTGCGATATGATTCTGAGTTCGACATTTATTTTTCAGGAATACTTCGACCACGTCCGTGCACTTTGGCACGACACCGGCTTAAAGGAGACTTTTAGACGATCCAACGAGTACCAGCTCATAGACAGCGCTGAATAGTAAGTATACTCTATGAAATTTGCGTAGTTTGAAAGCCATAGCAGAATTCATCATCATTACCAACCCATTATGTCTCCATCGTGGGGCACGGGTCTCTTCCCTGAGTAAGGTATGCCATACTCCCCCACGGGGGCCAATTGCGGATTGGTGGAGGATTGTGAGACTAGTGGCTGGTCTTACTGTCAGAAGTTTTCAAGCCTCCCTAAGGCCTCTGACTTGGCTTAACGACTGCCATCTATCGACGGCAGCCGGCACCAACTGCTTAGCGTGCCTTGTGAAGCACGGAACCGCTCGGAAAAATGCCACTAGCGTTGGTCATAGACGGTGACCCATCCATGGACTGAACGCCCCGTATGTTGCTTAACATTAGTGATCGTTTAGCATCACTCAGGCAGCTCAGGTGATTCTTGAGGTCTTGGATCGTGTTTGTGATGTCGCTGTTTCTGGTTCCCACGAGAGAGGGTATCCGATTCTGGGGCCGGAAGCAATGCCTGTATGTAAATGTTCATGTTTATTTTGCTTTCGTCTCTTTGTCAGTTTCCTGGACAGAATAGACCTGATCGCCAAGCCCGACTACGTGCCGACCGACGCCGACATCCTGAGATGTCGGCAGAAGACCACCGGTATCCAAAAGATCGAGTTCAAAGTCAAGGTAAATCATCATCATCAACCCATTATGTCCACACCGAAGGGCACGGGTCTCTTCCCTGAGGAAGGTATAGGCCATACTCCATCACGAGGGCCAAGTTCGGATTGGATTGGTGGAGGCTTATAAGACTTGTGACTGCCCTTATTGTCAGAAGTTTTCAAGCCGACCTAAGGCCTCTGACTTGGCTTAATGACTGCCATCTATCGACGGCAGTCGGCACCATCTGCTTAACGTGCCTTCCGAAGCACGGAACTGCTAAATAAAATGCCACTAGCGTAGTCATAGACGGTAACCCATACATGGACTGAACGCGCCGTATGTTGCTTAACCTTAGTGATCGTTTAAGATCACTCAGGCCCGCAAGCTACAAGCGATTCACCAATAAATAAGTATAAATGTCCACGATATTTTGTTCAGGTCCCCAAATCGATGCACGGCGGAGTCCAAGACTTCTGGATGTTCGACGTGGGTGGACAGAGAGGGGAACGGAAAAAGTGGATACAGGTACGTATTTACTTAGGCCCCAGTCTTCATCATCATCATCATCATCATCAGCCCACCGCTGCCCAGTGCTGGGTATAGGCCTTTTCCCCCAAATGCCCCAGTCTTAGCTGATGATAATGACTCCAGAAGGAAGAAATCGTCTTCCCGCTTCGCCAGGTGGCCTGCCCATTACCATTTCAGTCTCGAGGCTTTTCGCCAATGTCATCGACCCGATCGATGTTTCCCTTTACAGTTAGCGAAACGACTTCATAACATAACATTATAACATTTACATACAGGCACATACATTGCTTCTGGCCCCACATTGGGATACCCTGTGTCGTGGGAGCCAGAAACAGCGTCGTCACAAACCTGTAAACATCCAAGACCTGTTTTTTTTTGTCCCCATCCGGGATTCGAATCCGAGACCTCTCGAATGCTAACCACTGCGCCATAGAGGTCGTCACATCGCTCACCATCAAGTTGTTCATGAAAACGAACTCATTGGTATGGGATTCGAGTCCACGACCAACGGAATGAGAAACCGGCGTCCTAAGGCCCTTTCTGCACTGCTCCGGCTCGGCATCGGAACCGGAATTAGTCATGAGAAAAACATCAGATGCCGGATCATGCTTCCGATTATAATCGGCAATGGAAGTGACGCAGTGCTTTATTAAAATTCTTCGGTTTTTCTATTCGAGGCAGGTGACGTTTTCCACACTTTCTATTAATGTAGATAGATAGATAGAGATAGAGAACACTTTATTTTACATAAAAAAGGAAATTACACAGGTAATGTAAATAAAATAGTATGGGAAAATTTTCGGGTTGTATGCGCGGTGCAAAAACGTGTATTGTTTTTGTACGTCGACCACTTCGGCCCGGCAAAATACCGCTCCGATCTAGCAAATTATCGGACCGTTGAAAACCAGATGCCGGAGTAGTGGATAAGCTTACTAGTATTCTTGTGTGTTTCTAAATCGGACCGGTAATTAACGTTTGCCGGACCGGAGAAGTGGAGAAAGGCCCTAACGCACCCTACCACCTATTCCGATACCGAAGACGACCGGAATGCCCTATTGCATTCCGGTCTTCTTCGGTATCAGAAGTGGGATGGGGGGGGGGAAGTCCGAAACGCAATAGGGTATACAGTTGGCTTTTGAACCTCATCATCAATCATCATCAACCCATTATGTCCCGACCGAGGGGCACGGGTCTCTCCCCTGGGGAAGGTATAGGCTATACTCCACCGCCACCACGTTTTGCACCTCGATGTTGTACAAATATATCATGCTCTATAACAGGTATTCGAAGGAATCCACGCCATCTGGTTCCTGGTGGCTTGCAGTGACTTCGATCAGACCCTCAGAGAAGACAATTCACAGAATCGACTGAAGGAAGCTGTCGACTTGTTTGAAGACGTGTGGCAAAGCAGGTACGGCTCAAAATTGATTGTACAAAGGTCTACTATATTGTTTTGTATATTTGACGCGCGAATATTCAAATCTATTAGTGGAGTCATCTAGCTAAGACCACAAAAAACAAATATTGACCGAATGATGTTCAAGGACAACTCATTCAAGAATAACTTTCATCGGACGATACATTCATTCACTCAATGTCGACGTCGAGAACTTCGACGACCTCTGTGGCGTCGCGGGTAACGCATCTGCTTACCATGCGAGAGGTCCCGGGCTCTATCCCCGGCTGGGGAGAAAAAAAAACTCCAGGTCTTGGATGTTTACATGTTTGTGACGTTGCTGTTTCTGGTACCCACGATAAGGTTTGTAAATTATATGTAGAATAAATGTAAATTATTTATCTATCCTGCGCCATAGAATCGAGAGTAGAGTGATCTTAAGCGATCACTGAGGTTAAGAGGGAACATCACGGGCTAGAGAATTGAAAAATAGGTATTTGTAAAGTCTATTGCTGTCGCGCGATGCCTGAAGAAGCGAGCTATCAATGTCTGAATGGGACTGTCAATGTGTGCGTGGCATGCCCGCCGCGGCGCACACGCCGCCGCGCCCTGCGCCCGCCACGCTCGCGAGCGGGCCGGCCGGGCGTAGTCTGCAAGTTGATTTCGTTCGGCGCGGCGTGTGCGGAGTGTTGTTTCGTCTTATTGTTTTACCTACCTGCTCTTTGTTTGACTCTGGCTATTACTTACTGGACATATTTTATTTTGTGGACAGGCTTACTTTACGAA
Organism: Yponomeuta plumbellus; assembly: GCA_947310845.1. NCBI lineage: Eukaryota > Metazoa > Arthropoda > Insecta > Lepidoptera > Yponomeutidae > Yponomeuta > Yponomeuta plumbellus. Next base: position 9,766,027 of record OX371218.1, read on the forward strand.
AAAATTTATTTTTTGAATACAGCGGAAAATAGGGGCCAATTTTTTAGGTTTTTGAAAGTTCATATCTCTTTTAATAATAAATTTATGAAAAAAATCAAAACATAGGGACATGCGTATAGTAGCCGTAGATTTTATGGAAAAGAAGAATTGCTGTACTGGCATTATCCAGGGAGGAAACAGGGGACTACGTTTGTATGGAAAAACTGCCGTTGTGTTTCCTCTTAAGCCCAACTCTTAAGATGGGCCACCATCTATGACTAACGCAAGTGGCATTTTTCCGAGCGATTCCGTGCTTCGCAAGGCACGTTAAGCAGTTGGTGCCGGCTGCCGTCGATAGATGGCAGTCGTTAAGCCAAGTCAGAGGCCCAAGGGCGGCTTGAAAACTTCGGACAGTAAGACCAGCCACTAGTCTTACAAGCCTCCACCAATCCGGACTTGGCCCCCGTGGTGGAGACTATACCTTCCTCAGGGAAGAGACCCGTGCCCGTGGTGGGGACATAATGGGTTGATGATGATGATGATGTTATCTATAAAGTAAGTTACTGTATTACTTATATTTGTTGTCTTATCCCGCAGATTTCTCCTGGAAGCCGGCCTGATAGTTTTCTTGAACAAGCAGGATCTACTGGAGAACAAAATCGCCCAGGGCAAGTCGATTGAGACGTATTTCCCGAAGTACCGCGACTTCGAGTACCAAGGCGATGAGTACACGAGGACCAGGGCGTTTATAAGGAGCATGTTCGCTGTAAGCCTCCGGGCCAATTTCTGAATTGATAATTTACCTAAGTAACTCTGCCCTCGTAAGGAAGAACGCAGTAATAGCCATTACTGCGTTTTTACTTTGGATGCAAAAATGAGCTCCCTGGTGGTACATCTATAGGTGAAAAAATAATGGTGGCTGTCTACCAGAAACCTGACATTTCAGTAATTTAAATTCAAAATTCAAACGCGCGTTGTAAGACCTATGAGGTCCGATTTAAGTGTACACATGCAAACGCGCGCTTACTGCGCGTTGGCATGTGTACCTACACTTCAATCAAACCTCATAGTTCTTACAACGGGCGTTACAAAAGCGCGCGCTTCAAAACGCCTAGTGTGTACCCGCTCTACTGCGTTCTTCCTTACGAGGGCAGAACTATACTTAAAGGTCTCATCAAACTCAGAAAAGACTGTGAAAGAACGTTACTTAAGTATTTTCTTAGCGAAATTCTCAATTCAGAAAGGCTGTCTAAGGGCCGACCTCTGATTTGAAAATTTATACTAAGTCAATACTTAGTATCGTTCTGTCACGCTCTTTTCTAAAGAAATTTGATGAGACACCTTTAAGTAAAAGGGTGATTTGGAGAAACAACCAAGGCCGCATTTTTGTGTTTTTTTTTTGTTTAGGTACCTAAAATATAGTATGAAGCACAAATAGTCCATAGAGCAAAAAAAATTACAAAAATGTGACCTTGGTGGTTTTTCCAAAACCCTTACTTAGCGAAATTCTCAACTCAGAAATCGGTCCTATATCAACCAATACCTTGGCCTGTGACATATTAATTCCCTTATGGTACGGCCACACTATCGCGATAACGCGAAGATTTGCGTTGTCGCGACATGTCTGGCCAAAAAATTCGTCCTATCGCGAATGCAAACACCCTTCGCGCTGCTGTCGGTAAAATACCGCACATCAAAGGGCAAAATGAATTTAGCAACGTTCTAGATTGTCACGACGTAGCGAAGGTTTATTTGATGTGGCCAAGCTCTTCGCCGTAGAGCGAACACGAAATTTTGTCGCGACAACGCGAACACGAATCTTCGCCTTCAAGTGTGGCCGCAGCATTACTGCACCCCACTATATTCTTCCTGCAATACCCTCAGGAGGTGACTCGGAAGCGGCGAGAGCGTAAGAACCTCGGCGCCTCAGCGGAGAGATTCGTCGTGCTAGAAGCTTCTAGACCGAGGGAGTGCTACTTCCATTACACGACCGCCACAGACACGGATAACGTGCGCACCGTGTTCCGAGACGTGCACCAGATTATCCTGACGCACATACTTAACAACATAGGCGTGTACTGAGGACGGAGCGTGGAAACTTCAAATTTGAACCTTACGACATACATTACCTAAGGCAGGATTTACATTTGCTTTGTTTTCATGCTTTCCATAGAAGTAGGTACCTACAATAAACATACGACATTAAACATTTAGATCATCGTCATCAACCTATGCCCCCACCGAGAGGCACGGGTCTCTTTCCTCAGGAAGGCATAGGCCATACTCCACCACGGGGGCCTAGTCCGTATTGGTGGAGGCTTGTAAGACTAGTGGCTGGTCTTACTGTCAGAAGTTTTCAAGCCGCCCTAAGGGTTCTGACTTGGCTTAACGACTGCCATCTATCGACGGCAGCCGGTCGGCACCGACTGTTTAACGTGCCTGGGGAAGCATGGAACCGCTCCGAAAAATGTTAGTCATAGACGGTGACCCATCCATGCACTGCAGGCGCCCTATGTTGCTTAACATTCGTGATCGTTTAAGATCACTCAGGCAGCCGGGGCTACGAGCGATTCTACTCGCACTAGGAATAGAATACAGACGCCAATTCCTTTTACAAGTAAATTTTATTCGTAAAGCAAATAATAAATCAGTAATGATTGCTTGTATACTACGTATGTAAGATTTTTTTTAAAAGAACTTTTATTTAACAATATACCTATGGTGCATTTAATAAAAACTAAGATTCGGCATACGTTTTTGCCTTATCGATTTTATTCGACCTCTGATGGAAGGCAAGCAAAAAGTAAAAAGCAATGTAAAAACAATGTAAAAGGCTTGAAAATAAAGCTAAATCAGGCCTTAGTTTTTGTCTGGACTTACCCAATAATTAAGTAACTTAAATTTTACCTTACCTAACCTTAATTAAATTTTAGAAAAAATAAAAATGGTCGTAGATTTTTTGTTTAATTTTGTTCTCCACACTGTTCACGGCGAGGAAGTTTTATATTTCGGATTATAATGATTTAATTTGTGAGTGACTGAGTCACGGCCGATTTCTCAACTGGGAATTTACGCTAAGTAAATTAAATACTTTTTTATTTTATTTATGGTGTAATATATAAGTAAACTTTAATTAATTATAATCAATAAAATATTAATAGAACAGAAAAGTAACTACAAACTATTTACAAAACTAAAACTTATAATAATATTTAAAAAAAAGAAAAAACTAAACTAAGGCTATTTTTTTATTTAAATAGAATATTGGAGCCAGATCGCTGTCGGCCGGTAGAGTTCCGAGAAGGCTGGCGGCATTGCCTCGCTGTCGCTAAGCCTTTGGCCAAAGTAGGCACTTAAGTAGCGTTCTGTCACGCTCTGTTCTGAGAAAATTGACGAGACAGCACTACAGTTAAGTAGGTAGTTACTTAGAAAAATTCTCAATTCAGAAATTGGCCCATTCACAACTTTTACAGAATGTTGTTAACTCCTGGTCTCTCTTACAAAGCTGTTAATTTATTGTTAAAAACTTGTCACTTGGCCAAAATGCGTCGGTATAGAAAACACGACTGACAACTTGACAATTGACGACTCTGCCTGCCTCGTTGGTCTAACCGTTAAAGAGCTTAGCTACCGAGAAAGAGGTCGCGGATTCAATTCCCAGTGGGGGCCGCTGTACATTTGTACGAATGCCCTCAGTCTGGATGTTTTTCCATGTTTGTAATGTCTTTGCCTGGTTACCATAACACAGGGTTTCATAGTGTGGGACCAGTGGGCTCATTATGTAATTTTCTAAACGGATATTCATACGTCTTAAAAAGTCACGTCAACACAAAAACCGACGTCGTACGGAGTACTGTCTCGCTCTAACATAGGGTCTTAAAAGAAGATAGTGCTATACAGTAGTGGTAATACATGACTTTTTGAGACGTATGAATATCCGTTGCGAAAATTACATAATGAGCTCACTGGTCAAGTGATTGAGTTGTATGCATGTTATTATTTTTAATTAAAATTCTTATAATTTCATAACAACATAACTAGTCCAGGTCCCAAACTAGGATACCTTTTTATGTCTATGTAACCATGCAAGGACGATACAAACAAGGAAATACACTCTAGACTATTAATCATGCAGGTGGGTAGAAAGAAAACAAAAATAATGTTTGGTTTATCTTCTCACTTTGAAGGGTAGGATATAACATATTGAGGTTAAATGTTTGCATTCGTACTCTCAAATTCGTACGCCAGATTCGCAAAACTCGTCCTAAGCCCTCCTACAATTATACATTTAACTCAAACGGTCAACGTTATTGCGTCAGCTGTGACTGGCCGGCACAGCTTCTAGAATGATTTTAAAATGATTGAAAGGGAATCGCTACCTACGTTTTTTGAGATGTCAGTCGATGACCAGCTAGGATAGGCAGTTCTCGTAAAAATATAAATAAAAGTTAATTTTGCTAAAGAAAATCTTTCAACAAAACTCGTGCACTTCATACCTACATTAAAAAATAAAAACTACAAAATATAACAACAAAAATATTGCATAATAACGCCGTCGTCCTTTAGGAAGAAACAAGGAACCAGATGCGGCCCTAAAAAGGACCTTGTCAACGCTATTTACAAACTATTAACTACCTACAGACAAACGCAATGCCTAGCCTAGCCTAACCTAGCTCTGATCACCCCCCAAAGCCGTACAGAGTCCTCCCTTGCCGCTTCAGAGCGTACACGACATCCATCGCAGTAACGGTCTTCCTTTTTGCATGCTCAGTGTATGTGACAGCGGCTCGTATGACGTTCTCAAGGAAAACCTTCAGCACTGCCCTGGTTTCTTCGTACACCAAGCCGGAGATTCGCTTGACGCCGCCTCTCCTGGCCAGTCTTCTGATAGCAGGCTTCGTGATGCCCTGGATGTTGTCACGGAGGACCTTCCGGTGCCGCTTGGCGCCCCCCTTTCCAAGACCCTTGCTCCCTTTTCCGCGCCCAGTCATGGTTGTTTCTCGTTGAGCAGACGTCGGAGAGTGATGGCGTGCGGTGGAGCGCGCGCGTTTTATAGGATTCTTGCGGTGGTGGGTAGTTGGGTGGTGAGACAGTACTTGTGATGGGTGGACCTGTGCGAATATCATAGAGTTATTATCTCTCCCTAGCCCGGCATCCCAGTTGGGAGGCCCAGAATCAGAAATCAGAATCGTCGATTTGAAGCGGCAATGAAGTGAAATCGACGCAGACATTCACTGTTATTGTTCTACAATGCATTATTGGTATCTAGGTATTCATTATACTGTGGTGACGTCTTATAAACGTGCCTGAGGTGCTAGCAGGACCTACATTCTGTCATCATCATCAGGCTATATTAGTCCACTGCTGGACACTGCTGTCACATTCTGTCAAGGCATTTTAATGCAATGAGAACTGCATGAACATGGCGATTTAGTTTCGTTGTCGTTTCAAGTCAACGCGGGCACGCATATTAAACCTGTGTGCTTATACTGAGTTTTTTCATTCACTCTCGATAGTGAGAGCGTTTGCGTTTTGCATAGGAGTGACAAAGAGACAACTAGATGGCGCGCTTTGTCACTCCTATGCAAATCGCAAACGCTCTCGCTATCGAAAGTGAAAGACAAAACTCAGTATACGCACTCTGGGCCCTTAGTGGGAGTTTTTTCATTCACTTTCGATAGCGAGAGCGTTTGCAATTTGTATAGGAGTGACAGAGAGACAACCAGGTGGCGCGCTTTGTCACTCCTATAGAATATGAGTTTACGTTAACGCGATCGAGTAGTTAAAAAAACTCGCACTAAGCACACTGGCCGTCAATGGTATGAAAAAACACGTCACGTGACCCGACCGTGTATCTGTCATCGTACCATAATGCATTAGCAGAATCGAGACCCAGGTTGGACGCAGTCAAATAGACTAGGCACCCTCGATTTTACTTCAAATGCGAACTCTTTTGTGATTGGTCAACCCGTGCGCTCTCTTGAAGGACAACTAGCTGCGATGCTGGATTCAAACCACTTCCCTATTTTTTCTCTCTACCCACTGACATTACGAAATTAGTGGCATTAAATTAATAAAAAACTAATTTCACCAAAAAATCTATATCATGCAACTAATGTCATCGTATAAACGCGACACGATAGTGGACTGCCATTTGTACGATTTTTGCTGATTCCACGCGAGTACTATCGAAGCATCGAAATCGTACGGAAATCGTACGATTTTTTACAATAGTTGCATTTAGTCGTGGGCCAATTCTAGTAATTGGTGCCTCTGCCTACCCCCTCGGGGATAACGGGCGTGAGTTTTATTTTTTGCGTTTAAACTTTTTTCAATATTGATTAGCGACTACTTACGACAATATTTGACGATTTATCAATAATTTATAAAATAAAAACGCATTTGGCAACACTTATTTGAGACGGAAATGTTTTCTTTGTATTTAATCTTCTTTCTTTCTTTGTATAATATACGGTGCGCAATAAAAATGTGGATCGGCAAAAATTCAAATTCAAACAAAATGTTTAGGTACAGTCGACAGCACATCATGCTATACACCCATGCACTCTACTCCGTTGCATTACGGGCGACTTTGCAACTAAAATGTGAAGATTGACGTGCTGTCGACTGTACTTTATGAACGTCAAAGTTATTAGTTTCACAATAATAATAGATACGCTTTTGCCTTCTCTATTTTATTCTATCTCTACGGAAAGCAGGCTTAAAAAGCATGAAAATAAAGCAAATGAAGGGTACAAGGTTAGAACGATGAATGTCCTCTTTTTCCAACATTTCGAGATAATCGAGTTTGAAGTTTAAACTCTCAGCGTTACTGCTACGGAGCGGAATATTTCTTTTTGATACTTCTCTTGACCTTGACTCACGTCGTTCTAGTGTATGATAATTGATAGAGATCCAAAAGTGCTAACCATAAACAATAATACAATTAAAAATTTTTTTTTTGACATTTATCGTTCTAGCCTTGTACCCTTCAAATGTAAATGAGCCCTAAGGGTAAACAAATATTGAGGTCGTAAAATAAAATACAATCTGCCTGTAGAACGTTATTTATTAAAAATAACTAGATAAGTACATAATACTTTACATTAATCAAAGTATTAAAATAAGTAATAGTTTACAGTACAAGTTACAACCAATGGATTACTCTTACAAACTAAGTTGTTGTAATTATAAACTAAGTTCATGTATTTAAGACGTAAGTAATTAAGCTGATACAATGTTGCGGATAAGTCGACTGGAAAAACTAGAAGTTTACGATGTAAACCGTAAATAATACTGTTAGCGATGTACTGCGAAATTATTACTTGCCAAAATATCCAAAATTATACGAAATATTAAAAACGTTGCGTGAAATCACAGTAATAGTACGTAAGTAATTACTAAAAAAAGAGAGAACCAAAAGCAATATTTTTTGTATGTTTTTATTGTTTATTTATTACTTAAAGTTTAAAACTTAAACAATAATTTCATTACTTAAGCATAAAACATCGCGGTGGAGCTCCATACAAAATACTACAACCGTAAATTACGCATGTATGGACCACAGCACCTTAAATTAACAAAAAAAAAATCTTGCGAATTTTCAAGGAACAATTTGTAGTTAGGAACGACCTTAAATTAGGCAAGATGGTGTATTTTTGTTTTGTTTAAGCACCTATCAGACCATCCACGTTATCACGATTTCAATCTAAAATAGTCCTTAAACCTATAGGGTTAAGGTCGCTGTACTCGGCAACAAAGCGATGAGACTAAAACAGTAGACCGTAGAAAGTACAGGTCTACTTTCTACGGTCTACTGTTTTAGTCTCAACCCCTAAGTATTTATGGACTATTTTAGTTTGCACCGTTGCACGTATGTAGCTAGTTACAACGTGGACCAAGTCTTATAATACAGCATGAGGTCCACTAGCGCCACCAATGAACAAAAAAAGAAAAAAATATACTTCATAAAACAATTTTGCAAAAAATCTCTGAACAATTTCTTAAACATGGTAAGACCTGGTTTAGATTTGCCTTATTTCCATGCTTTTTAGCATGCTTTCCATAGAGCTACAACAGAATAGAGACGCTAATTCCCTTTATAAGTACATAAGCAAATAATTAATCAGTAATGGTTGGTTGTATACTATGTTTTTACGATTTTTTGAAAGTAGTTTTATGATATATACGGCGCATAATAAAAGCTATGATTGGGCATGCGTTTTTGCCGTCTCTATTTTATTTAATCCCTATGGAAAGCATGCTAAAAGAAGCATGAAAAAAAGCAAATGTAAGCCAACCAAATGTATAGTGATTTTTAGCAACCTCAAAGCCTAAGGCTTAACTTCTGGTTTTTTGCCATAAATGCTATCAAGCCCTAGGGGTACAATTACGCAAGTCCTTCACTGTATGGAGTTGTCTGAATAAGCCTACTCCGAACTGTCAAACTCATACATTTACATTTACATACAGGCATATACATTGCATCTGGCCCCACACTAGGATACCCTGTGTCGTGGGAACCAGAAACAGCGACGTCACAAACATGTAAACATCCAAGACCTGTTTTTTTTGTCCCCAGCCGGGATTCGCACCCGGGACTTCTCACATGGTAGTCAGATGCGCTAACCGCTGCGCCACAGAGGTCGTCAATTAAATTTTAATGTCTTTGATTTGATGAGGATTTTGATGATACATATTTTGACACTGGAGTTGTATAAACGCTTAACCCGATAGAGTGGAAAGTTACATAATACAGAGACAAGTCAGTGATCCTAGGTTCTCGGTAGTCGCTGCTAAAAACCACTAGAGAGTCAAAAGATTTTTTTTGCAAAAAACGTTGATGTGTTAAAGATATTAGTGGTTACATTTGCGGCGCTGGTGTTTCTCTTGGTCACCACTATACAGGCTATCGTATAGTGGTGACCACCACTATACAGGCGCATGGTCACCACTATACAGGCTGTCGCCTTGTGTGGAGACCACTGCAACTCGTGTGTATTTGCTTTTGGAATAAAAATATTTCATTTAATTTCTTAGAGGTCCTAAATTCGTGACAAAATTACGCAACAAGACATGTTTAACTTATATAAAATTTTACTTAAAACAAACACGCTGATTCACCAACTTATCGGGCAATGAAAAATCCTGGGGATTGCCAAATACGTTAACAATTACACTTCTTCTGTAAACAGTTCTGGAAATGCTCGATCGGAGAGCCCTGTTACAAGCTTCTGATCACAACGTTTAACAATATATTCAATATACATAATATGTGGCTTGAAAACCTCAGTTACATAATTAGTTACTAAAAATGCTATGTAGTCATTACTTTTATGTATAGACGTCAAAATGAGTTGAGAAATCGTACTTCAAATTGACAAAACTCGTAACAAAACAATTCACAAACTCGTCCAGAAACCCATTAGACGGACTCATTGCTTTTTGCATTTATGACCTAGGGGACAATCTGAGGGCCAGTTTCTGAATTGAAAATTTCGCAAAGTAACTAGTATTAATCGCTTATTTTAATCGGGACATAAAAAACCGTTTATCATGAGGAGTACATGGCATTGCAAAAATATTACTTGTCTAAAAAATAAAACTAAAATAAACTAAAATAATCTAAGAAGAAACTATTGTCTAGCTATTGCCTTTTCTTAGATATTTTGTTATCAAAATTTGGACATGTGCTATTTGGTAACTAAACGTGTACATTTGTCCGGGACATATGCATTTTGGTTAATAAAACTGTGTCGATGGCAAAAATTACTTTGACAGTTTCTTCGGATATTTCTATTGCAACGTGATTCTACTGGACCAGCTTCTATATAATGGAACAATAAAATCTGGAAAATGAGCCTGGATCACCAGATAGGCCTCCAAAACGAAAAAAAGGTATACGTAAACGAAGGATCTTATACTTTCAGTGGGACTAATGCTGTATGGTTTTGTAAGACGATGCGGATGGTGCAAATGAGTGTGTGGCCATAATAAAAAAGAAAAAAAAAATTTGGACAAGTGCGATAATGAAAATAAGCGATTTTAACTCAGTGATATTCCCAATTCGGAAAGCTGCCCTAGGCCTCGCCAAACAGAAAGCGTAATTAGCGCGGGTCAGGGCGCTAACGCTGAAGCGCCGTAACGTCGCACACTCTGTGTGTGACAGCTTCGACGCTATTCAGTAGGCGCTAACTTATATTCTGTAATAAAATACAACGCGACGTCACGACGCGGCGCTAGAGCGTCGCGTACTGGTAGCGCGCTGGCGCTGTTTGACAGGTTATAACCTGTTCAGTACAACACAACGCGACGCTATAACGCAGGACGCTTTAGCGCCCTTACGCGCGCTAATTACGCTTTCTGTTTGGCGAGGCCTTTAGCCGTCAAAATGGGTTGAGAAAACTCGTTTAAAAAAAAAACGAACGCGGTTCCGCTAACAATTAAAGTACAAATGCATGTATACAGATTTGACGACAATAAAAATTAAATTACTAAATTGCAGTCGGCATGTGCCCAGTGACATGAGATATCTTTCAACGGCGCTGCTTTTCAACACCCACTTGCTTTGATGGACTAATTCCCTTCTGCATAGGACGTAGAGGAGGATGGTGTGAAAGAAACCTCTAAGAAAGGAATTACAACATTTGTAACAGGTGGGCAAAAGCCGCCACTGACTGGGATCTACGCGACGGACATCGCAAACATGGCCGACCATATAGGGGCGATCTCAAGATCCTTCTGCCGGGTCGGAGGTGCCACGAACGGGGAGGCCTTTACAGCACTGGGACACGATTAGGGCACTAATGCCCGGTCCAATAACCTATCAAACAGCTACCACCAGTTACAATGTTAACTACAGTCCGTTTTTTAATTCAATGCAAAAAAAATGACACGGTGTTACTGTTATAAAATATATAGGTTTACTCGGTAGATTTTTTTTACCGTGAATAGAAGAATTGTGTGACCAAAATCCTTATCACATCAAACACATTAAAGTTTAATTCCTTATAAGAGCAAAGTAAAAAAAAACACCTACGTAGCACAAACAATTTTTACTTGGAAGTAAAATGGGCTAATTTGGTTTTTGCGTACTAGCAACATTCAGACATTGATTGGATTGTATTGAGATGTCAACGTGACTGTTTTCTTTTTTTGCATTGAGCTAAAAAACAGACTTTAGTGCTAGGCCACTCAATAGAAAAGAAAAACGGGGCATTACAATATCGCCTTGACAGCTACCAGGCCGATTTCTGAATTGACAATTTGCACTAAGTAAATACTTAAGTAACATGCTGTCAGCACTACAGTTAAGTAATTAGGTACTTAGGCTCTAATAATATGCGTCCGCGCGACCGAGCGGTTTGGCCGCAGATTCCAGCGACCGCGGCCAAGTCGCTTTTTGATTTATATGAAGCGGCCCGAGCGTCTCCGCTCTCCACACGTTCTCACAAACAACCAAAGAACGTCCCGTCCGCTTCAAGTGCATCGATACAGTGAACACGTTGAAACGTGCGAAACGTTGCGACTACGCTGCTCGAAGGCGCGACCGCGCCGCTATTAAAATAAATCGGTACACGATACAATACGGTATTTGACACTATCAACAATAAATTATTTGAGATGCTCGATTAAAACTAAAATTACAAAATGTTTCGGAAAATGTATTTCTTTTAATCATTTACTAGTTATTACAATTTTTAAATAGATGAAACATAAAGAGTGCTCTGAAATGTGACGTCACAAGCAAGTATTTTCATACAAAATTCCGTTTTAAAAGTAACTCATTTGACATCCTGTCAAATACCCAATTGTGGTTTGTAATTTCAAAAACAAGCAATTAATGCTTGTAATTTCGTGGTATAGCGGCCGGGCCGCTCGGTCGCGCGGGAAATTCTCAATTCAGAAATCGGCGGACTATCAGCTCTCTGTAGATGATTTCAAAATGATTCGCTGCCTTTTTCTCCGCTACAAATCGACTCGAAGGCAGAAGTGGCTAATGTTGTAAATTGACAATTTCAAGTTCATACAGTTTTCCACTTCCAAAGTTTAAATACATGTAAAATTAATTATTGGGTATAGATTTTCATATTATGTATACCGACAGTCATATTTGTACGCCTCTATGACAGGACAGGACAGGACAGGACATAGCGATCTGTAACCTCACTGAACACCAAAAGTAAATGTAGCTATGATCCACAAATAAATGCTTTATGATTATAATTGAGGCCATGAGAGCCAGAGCGGATTAACTGTTTATAAAAGTCAACGAGAAAAAATTGAGCCCTAATTTAAATTGTAACTTTAGTAAATCAATTTATTTCATAAGTTTTTGCTTTCTTACGCACTTTTCATGTGATCTTTAAGTGATTTTGTTGACCCTAGGCATCTCATTCATTAGTTTATTTTCGGATAGGTATTGAAAAATTATAGGCCACACTGGCTCTCATGGGCTCAATTATGATTGACTTTCGGCAAACACAATGTAATTCGTTTTTAAAGTCGATTGATTAGATTCTGCTCAGTTCGCTGATGTTGAAATAAATTAACAAGAACATTAATTTTGTTTGTGAAATAACGATTTTTGTCAGCGCTTTGTTTAACCTAGTCCTGATCTCGGAAATAACAATCGCTTCTATTGTTATTTTAAATGTCAGGACTTAGGGTGTTACATAGAAAAAAACCAAGCTGGTACGGTGTATGCACATTCGTAAGTAATTAATGTACACGATTTTAAAAACATGTTTAACACAATTACAGCGTGCACTTACTAAGAATTTATATTTTTTAAATATTAATTAACAATTTACAAATACCTATGAAATCATCTTATCAAAAACTACACTTTCGTTCCTCCAGTCCAAATGAAAAGTAAAAGTACCTTTGTTTAAGTATCGTAATTATATATTGTTATAGTTAAGTAGAGTCTGGCAAAGCTAACTTTGCAATGGAATTAAGTGGCAACCCCACAGAAAAGACTACTATAGCAACACTCGTTTCTGTCACTCTCATTGTTAAGCTTAATTAAGCAGTTTTGATACTATGAATGTTGAATTTAAATTCTTTTCTAAGCCCGATCAAGTATCAAGACTATAATTGGGGTTATAAAGCTATGTTTATAACCCCAATTATAGTCTTGATACTTGATCGGCAAACCCTATGGTTGCCATATATATATATTTTTAAATCTATCATATTTAAGCCATTGCAAAGTTAGCTCTGTCAGACTCAATATTTTTTGTTTCACCGCTATACTAGTTAAGTATAATAAATTATAGCCTACGAATTTATTCGAGAGAAAATGGGAAATTTTACAATATACAAGTATAAAAATTTCGACAAATAGTTAATTCGCGATTGGCTTTCGCTCCAAATCGGATTAAGGGTATTGTCCCTTACAAAATTTCTGTTATACAAAGTTCACTAAGTACAAATCACATAAGTCTCTGATAATTTCAGCTTAACCGTACTCCCTTCAAGGGTATTACAAGTATCATTTTACAAAGTACAACTCAGGGCATGATATTGTAAACACAACTACTTAAAGCTTACGCACTCAAACCAACTTTTGGGGAATAACATTTTTCGCAATCGAAACACTAAAGACAGAAAAGAATCAGGAACTCAATTCGCTGCACACAATATACCATACAAGACATCCACATTAACCTGTGTATAACTTACACACACTAGTTGTGTGTTAGGGCGTGTATGAACACTTAATACGGACCTGGTGGCGTTTGTTTCACGCTGGGCGTCCGTTGAACAAGTTTTTCAGGTCGTGCTCGTATAGAGCTATGACCAGCATTATGCCAATGCCGGTCGCCAATCCCATGAGCTGAAGGAGGCACTGACAAAGAGTGCCTTCTTTGCTGTGGGACGTGCTCAGTTCAGGCATCTGGGGAGGGGTGGAGAGAAGTCGAATTACATTTAGAACTTTTTATTTTGTGTTATAATTATAAGTAAAGTAAGTAGTTTTTGTGTGTGCGCTTCACTATTGTATTAGGACTACATCCTGTAAAAATAGTAAGCTGCAAAAAAAAATAAAAAAAATACTTCCACACAACACAATAGGCTATTTGACAGTGTGGTAAAAACAGTATTATTTATACGTATTCGTAAAATTATGTTTCTTAAAACCGCTTTAGAGCATTTTGACTAAAACAATTATGATTTGGTAAAAAACACGATTAACTTTGATAATTCGGTAGTTGACTCGACCAACAATAAAATATTTGATATGCTCGATTAAAAAATATTTCTGAAAATCTATGTCTTTTAGGTAATTACTAGTTATTACAATTTTTAAATAGATGAAACATAAAAAGAGTGCTCTGAAATATGACGTCATAAACCGGTCTTTTCATACAAAATTCCGTTTTAAAAGTAACTTATTTGACTTTTTGTCAACTACCCAATTATGTATCTGCAGCCATTGTGTCGAAAACGGCCTGGATTGGCCGATTCTACGATGACGTCACATGGCAGTAAAAATGGCGTTTATCATTCATTATTTCTTGCGTTCATTGGTTGGTTTTCTGGGATGTGACGTCACAATGCCTGTGCGACGCCATATTAATTACGCCCAAGATAGCGTTTTGGCGGCTTATTTGAAAAGAAAATTTTCGTTTGCCTTTTTTAGAAGAAATACACGAAAGAATTTAAAATGACCACTTTCTGTGGACTCCATGAACACCAACAAACGCTATGAGATGGCTTTCAGAAATCGGTCAAACAGCCTATTGTGCTGGTCTCAAGGTGGGATATCCGTATATGTGTCGATATATGTGTGTAGACGCTAATAAAAATCATATTGTACCTTTAAGAATCATATTGATAATAATAAAAATCATATTGTGCCTTTACGGCCAAATAAGCTGAAACTTTATTATTTCTAAGAACTTTTATGTACACGGATGTTATTTCACAAAATGTTTCAGTACGCATATTCGTACTTGTGGCACAGACGTGACGGCCTATTTTGGAGTGAACGGGAAAATTTCTCGCAAGTCACCATTTTGCGTACCTAACTTATACTTCTTTGCATTTGCATTTCTTCGATTACCCGTAAGTCTATCAACACAATATTTGTACGTCACTGATTTATTTGATTAACTTTTTATCCGATTTTATTATGTATTTACTCCCTTCACTCTTCACAAGCACTGCACAGTATAATATTTAAGTAATGTATTCTATTGTCTTTTTTACACCGCGGGCAGCTTATTAAACTTTACTTTTTCACACATATAATGCTAACCGCAGTGTGGACAAGGCTGAAAATCAGCGTGCAACGGATCACTCTGTTGCAACATTATGCTGAGTCGGGCCCATTTTGGGGGCTCAATACTTAAAATGTATTTTATTATTCTTTTCGTGTTGTACCGTTAATTTATTTTTTACCCAGTTTTTATAAACTTTCTGGGTTAATTGTTGTACGAGTATAATGTATGCATATTGTGTTGGTTTTGGGTGATTTATTTTCTTTTTTGTTTTGAGTATTGTGTCGTCAAATAAATGAGTTTTCTTCTTCTAAATAAATTAATTTCAAATTGACTGTCCCACTGACTCACCAATCCGGGACATCCCTTTTTTTTTACTTGATGGATATGGTTTGTCTTTGGAGTGCATATACCTACGTTTGAATATAAGTAAATATGTATGTTTGTTCAATCGTTGTTTTACCCTGTTGTTATTGTCAGTAAAGATTTTCAATTGTGTTAAAAAAAAGCAGATGAGAACTGAGATTTAGCCTTATTATATCGTACCGTCGAGTTCTAGGTTATATCCAAATAAAATAGACACTTTTTGTGATTTCTTAAACGCTTGCGTTTGTTGTTTGCTGCGTGCCTATTATATACCTATACTTTTATATATGTAAACTGTAGAAAACGCTGATGGTTATAAATCTAATTAACATTAACACTGTGCGTGCTGCTCGTCAGTGGAACTTACTGCCCAAGGAAATCCGAGATTGTCCGTCTGTGTCACAGTTCCGTGTCAAACTCAAAGAGCACTTTCTCTCCATTATATAAGTAATAATATTATTATTTTATCAACGTAACTTTCGTTTATGTAGGTATGTTTATTATCGTGTACATATTTATGTCTAGAAGTATGTGCATTTAATATATATTATGTTATTTATTATATATATATGTATAAATATATATGTATATTAGGATGTAACCATCTATCACTTAACAAAAAAGTTAACCCAACCCTGACTGTTGATTCTTATTTTTATTTAGTGATATTTGACTTTTTTGTTTTTTTAATTTTTGGTTATTCTCTTGTTTTTTTTGTTTTTGTACAATTACCCTTTGAGCTTTATTTGCCATCTCCCGCTCTCTGTTTTATTGTTCAAAACCTTTCTTAGGCTGGCTGGAAGAAATTTCTTTTGAAATAAGTCCGCCTTTGTACATCGACACATACCTGTTATTTAAGATTTTATGTACTGTTTTATTTCTTTTGTGCAATAAAGTGTAATAAACAAACAAACAAACAAACACTAATCATAAGTTAGGCTAACATTTGTTGTAACATTTGTTTTCTCGAATAAAATAAAATAAAATCCCAGCGGCTACCGCGGAAAGCCGGGCCGTGACGGGATGAAAATCCATCGTCTATCCAACTTCCGATCTAGGTCACACATCCCACTTCAGATTTCAACGACACTGTGCAACAGACTCACCATATCTACGAGGGCGATGTAGAGGAACATCCCAGCGGCCACGGCGAAGAGCCAGCGAGTGGCGGACGGCGCGTGGCCTGCCAGCACTCCGCAGACCATACCGGCGAGGCAGAGCCCCGAAGAGAGGACGTTGTACCAGACGGCGCGCTTCACAGACATGCCCGCTTTGAGGAGGACGGCGAAGTCGCCTGGTTGGAAGGAAAAAGAATACATCATCATCAGGCTATATGAGTCCTATAGAATCAAAAGCGGCAATCTGCACTTTGACTGTTTAGTAGCAAAGTGCTAAAAACGATTGCCATGTTTATTTTGAATTTTATATATATTTTGAACTATTACAGGTAGCCGTAAGTGAAACTAACCTGTCACTTTGAAGTCGATTTACTATGAAAGGTATTTTGTTTACTATATTTGATACTGATACTAAAATACGTTAAAAAAGGTTTAAAATTCTGAGTGCAGATTGCCACTTTTGATTCTAAAGCACTCATATGAGTCCACAGCTGGACATAGCCCTCCCCTAATGAGCGCTATAGCACCCCATTTTGATCAGCTTGAATGTCAAGCCATGTTCAAATTCAAGTTGGTGATGATGTTTAGTTTTTAAGTTCCTTCGTAATTGCGGAAAATCTGCTCCCGCAAAGGTAAGTCGTGCAAAACGGCAGTACCTACATTTTATAGTTACGTCGTCTCTGCGACTAGCCCAAAAATTGACCAGTGAACTTTTGAGTCTACTGTTGCATGAGATGACTCTTAATTCCTCTTGATCAGAGATGGATGTTTACCCAGTTCTATTGAGACGATATTTCTGGGAAATAAGTGCTTAATGCGGTCGACAAATTTTGCAAGTGGCATTTTATGGCTAATTTTACATTGTTTTAAAGGATTTTAGTTTAGAAATTGCTGCGTATACCCCTTGATGCAATCTCGCGTACCCTTAGGGGTACCCACTAGTTGGGAAACACTGCTCTAGGGGGATCCAGGAGGTAACACTAGCGCCACGAAGAAAAGTGAATTGCCCAAATGGTCGTTATCGTCATCGAACAAAATAGAACGACAAAAATTGAACCCTTCTCCTCAGGAAACAGTCCTACGATGATTTTAAATGTTTAAAAGGGAATCGCTACGTTTTTATTGAGATGTGAGTCAAGAACTGGCTAGGCTAGGCGTTTCTTGAAAAAAAAAGAAGTATTATTGCTAAATCAGCATCTTTTAATCAAGTAGTGCGCTACAGTATACACGTAGGTGTGTGTGTGTGTGTGTGTGTGTGTGTGTATGTGTGTGTGTGTGTGTGTGTGTGTGTGTGTGTGTGTGTGTGTGTGTGTGTGTGTTTACATACCCAGCTCATGCGGCAGTTCGTGGCAGAACACGGCGATGGCCGTCGAGAAGCCACCGGCAATGTTTGAGGCGAACGCAGCACCTGAAATCGGAACATACATAACATAATCAGAATCAGAATAGGCTATTTGACCGATTTCTGAAAGCTATCTCATATTGTTTGTTGGTGTTCAGAAAGTGGTTATTTTTAATTCTTTCGTGTGTTTCTTCTAAAAAAGGCAAACGAAAATTTACTTTTCAAATAATCCGCCAAAACGCTTGCCTTAGGCAATATGGCGTCGCACAGGAATTATGACGTCACTTCCCGGGAAACCAACCAATGAACGTGAGAAAGAATGAATGGCAGACGCCATTTTTATTGCCATGTGACGTCATCATGAAATAGGCCCAGGCCGTTTTCGATACAAGGGTGACAGATACAAATTATCAAATTTTATCTTGTTGTTTTACAAATCATAATTGTTTTTTTAGTTAAAATGCCTTAAACCGGTTTTAAGGCATAATTTATACGAATACGCATAAATAATACCGTTTTTTTCACACTGTCAAATAGCCTATTACATTTATTATTTGTCATTTCTTAGCCTATATTTACATAAGCCCCCAGGCCAGGGACGTATTTGTGAGCATTGAGAAAGCATAACATCATTATTATCATATCACCCGACCAAAGTAACTGTACACGTAATTCGATTTGAACATTCTCAATAAACATTCTCTTTCTCATTTTTGTCGCCATAGCGCCAGAAAAGATCTGCACAAGAGCGAGCTTCACACTAAAAAGTATTTTCTTCCAGCTAACCATGGGTGATAAGGAAAGAGTAAGGTGTGTAGCTAGAGAAGTATTTAAGAAAAAAAGGTAAACTACCTACACACAAATTACCAGTAATGTTATATTAATGTATTATGTCATGATTATATCATTACGATCTACCGTGCCTTGCGCAGCGCGGAAGCGCTCGGAAAAACGCCACTAGCGTTAGTCATAGACAGTGACCCATCCATGGACTGAACGCGAAGTATGTTGCTTAACATCTCGTTTAAGATCACTCAGGCAGCCCGGGCTACGAGCGATTCAGTATGAAATATTTTTTGGAATATATAAATTTGTGACGTCACACGGCGCCCCAGCCGTGTAGTGTCACGCGATTGCGTTAGCGTGTGAGTGAGTAAAAGTCAGGAGTCTGTGAATACTTTCAAAAAAGCCACAGACTATGTAAAACGTCGAGAGACAGCGTTACGTTTGTTACACAGATTATAATTGCTGCCTGCAGAGTACTGTAACCGTCGTATGACGTCACGCAGCACTTTTATAACAAAATTAATTTTCTGAAAATAATGATCTTTTGATAAGCTTTTGATTTCATTGGCTCTAACATTGAAAATACTCCTATTTGGATAAAAACCTCAAAATGGTTTTCCATTTAGCCTATGTAACAAATTCTTTCTTTCGCGAATTGAAGGTCACGCGTATTATCCAATGGGCGCACATGCACGATTTCCTTCGGGAGCTCGTCTCGTGGGACGGAAAATAGTTTGTGGTCAGGACGGTCAAGTGATTGTGTTTTGTGGACGTTACATTATTACTATACATATTTAAAAGCACGATAGGGCATTTATTCGCATCGCAAGACATTTTTATTTATCTTATACTCGTAAGAAGCCACACAGACACATTCGAAAAAGATATTATATTTTATATTCGCACGAGCTTGGATTAAATACATTCGCAAAAGGTAGTAGAAGTGAATAAACACATATGTGACGTCACATTTCCGGTCTTTCAGAAAAAGAAAGAATATATATTCAGAAAAAAAAATTGTGAATAGACAAAGTGTACTATGAAAACAAAAGGTATCAATTTTTTAAATAAAAGAAGACCGTTTTATTAAGCCACTTATTAATTAGATACACGCATAGAATGCCTCCTACAAACCCAATATTAGATTGTAAATTTATTTTATTAAATCAGAAATCAAAAATTTATTTCAACGTAAAGAATTTACATTCTGCTTGTTGAATGTCAATGTACATACAGTTATGTATAATGTTAGCCGCTGCCTTGGGGCCGTCTGTGGTGGAGAAAAAGACAGCGAATATACACACATGTATTGTAATCAAAATCATAGAACGCTGTACCTACAATTGGTATCATAGATAGACACTACAGATAGACAGTATTCGTGTGTGTCTGTTAGAATCGATACAGGCTGAAGTTAATACATGCACGCTAGCAAGCCGTTTATAGAACCAACAGCCTAGAATCTGACGATGTAGAATTATCGATTTATGCTCAAAGCAGTCATTTTTGGCAGAGCTCTATTGCTGCGGCCACACTTGAAGGCGAAGATTCGTGTTTGAGTTGTCGCGACATTTCGTGTTCGCTCTACGGCGAAGAGCTTGGCCACATCAAATAAACCTTCGCTAGGTCGCGACAATCTAGAACGTTGCTAAATTCATTTTGTCCTTTGATGTGCGGTATTTTACCGACAGCAGCGCGAAGGGTGTTTGTATTCGCGATGATGATTCGCGATAGGACGAATTTTTTGGCCAGGCATGTCGCGACAACGCAAATCTTCGCGTTATCGCGATAGTGTGGCCATAAGAAGCCATAAGTGACGAATTAAATAAACGTCAAATGACTGACACAGCTCTTAAAACGGTCTAAGTAAGCCTTAAGAGTCGGTAAAATCAAGCCTTCAACCCTAAAGCCCCGAGGCCCCGCCGGCGGGTCCGATGTAAACTACGGGGCATTCCATCAGGCCCCGTAGCCCGGCCGGCGGGTCGCTCGCGCACCGGCACTTTGAATCCAATTTTGAAGATAATACAGACAACAGTTGTATGAGCACGTTTTATACTTTGACTACTGTGATAAATTTCAAATATTACTCTGTGAATAAGTAACTTAGCTATGAAAAAGTGGTCTAGGCTTGAGGGGTTAATCCGTACTCTACTGTATCATCATCATCATCATCAACCCATTATGTCCCCACCGAGGGGCACGGGTCTCTTCGCTGAGGAAGGTATAGGCGATATCCACCACGGGGGCCAAGTCCGGACTGGTGGAGGCTTGTAAGACTAGTGGCTGGTCTTACTGTCAGAAGCTTTTCAAGCCACCCTAAGGCCTCTGACTTGGCTTAACGACTTCCATCTACCGACGGCAGCCGGCACCAACTGCTTAACGTGCCTTGCGAAGCACGAAACTTTTATTTACTATTTAAAAATTGATTTACTGTATACTGTAAATCAATTAAAAATACAATCCCGGGACACCCGACCCAAAAGTTCCCATGACGGTAGCAGGATAACCATAGATTAAAAAGTAAATCCACTTCGCAATGCCATGATAAACTAAGAATTGTAGCTTTTCCGAGCGGTTCCGTGCTTCGCACGGCACGTTAAGCAGTTGGTGCCGGCTACCGTCGATAGAAGGCAGTCGTAAAGCCAAGTCAGATGCCTTAGGGCGGCTTGAAAACTTCTGACAGCAAGACCAGCCACTAGTCTTACAAGCCTCCACCAATCCAGACTTGGCCCCCGTGGTGGAGCTTGGCCTATACCTTCTTCAGGGAAGAGACCCGTGCCCCTCGGTGGGGACATAATGGGTTGATGATAATGATGTAGTTTTTGAAGCCCAGGTGTGTCTTACCTATGGCCATCCCGTCGGTGAAGTTGTGCAGGCCATCGCCCATGATGACCATCCAGGCCACCGAGGACATGGACGACGGTGGCGCGTGGACGTGGCCGTGCGAGTGCGAGTGCCCGTGGTGCGCCCGCGAGTGTTCTCTGAAGATGGCAAAAAAAAATCTTAAAAAAAATCCGAGAGTAGCAACAATTTTTTTTTATATCCTCTTAAGTCTTGACCTTGAAAATAACAATAGAAAACGACGTAGCACATAAAAAAAAATACATTAGAAACACAATCAAAATTCACACAAAACTTTAAATATAATTTTAGCGGTAAACTACAAACATCTGGCAAACTAGCCCCGTAATAAGTCAATCAAAAATATCGCCCCGGGACACACCCGACCCAAAATTTCCCATGACGCTAGCAGGTCAAGGTCAGGAATTAAGGGGATATAGGTACATTTGTTCTATAAATGCGGACTTAAAATAGCCTGCTTTCATAAGCTCCATCTAAACAATGCAACAGGCACTGCAGCGTCCGAGTTGTCTCTACACCGATCCAGTGGGGTGGGAGTGAAGTTGGCACTTGACCTTCTCCGGTACACCCACGCAGGGATGACGAATCTTACATATGACCGGATACACATAGAGAGATGCCACACGGGCGTTGCCTGAGCGTTGCGTTAGCGCTGCGTTTTACGTATAAAGTTGAACGAAAGCCACAGGATGCGTAGAAATGACAGACAGCAACGCAACTCACAAAGAGAGGGGAGAAGGGCGCTGCGTTGAAACGACGCAGCGGCAACGCAGTATTTATGTTGTTTATGTGAAGATCGCCGCGTTGAAGCGACGCCGACCCAGCGGTCGTGTGGCATTCACTGCGTTGAAATTATTGCGCCGCGAACGTCGCAGCGCATCCGTAACGCCCGTGTGGCATCGCCCTACTTGAACTTTTGTGGAAGCAGTTCGACAAGGTTTCGCTCTGATTCGCAGAGCTTAATCGTGGTGATTAGAGACGGAGCTCGGGTCGTCGGTTACTCGTCTCTGCCTACGATCTTTTATCAAGTCGAACGTTATACAATAGTTGGTATAGACAAATTAAATCATGGGATTCCCATACCTCTATGACCCATTAAAAACCTGCCCACTCACCTCAAAATGACCGTGTAGCTGTCAGCGTCCTTCAGATCCTTAACCTCATCCTCCTTATGTTTTATATTGTTCATTTCCACCACGGCTGGTGCTTCGGACTTCAACAACCAGTCTTTAGCGGTCGGTTCAGCCTCTTTAGCCTCGGTGTTGAGGGCATTTGAGGAAACAACGCTAACCGAATTGCTATGGTTCTTCACAGCTTTAGGACTGGGGGGTATTTGTCCGTCCCTATGGTGGTGATCGTCGTGGGTGTCAGTTTCTATCTCGTCGTAACAGTAGGGGTACTCCGAATATTTGTGCTTGCACATTTTCGTTGTCGGATCGTTGTCCTTGTCTTTCTTATTGAAGATTTTCTTGAGGGAGTTCGAGCTGGAGTTGGCCTTGGGCTGGTTCGTGTTGTTCCCGTGCTCGTCTTTCAACACGCGGACTCTGGAGGGCAGTTTGTCGTCCTCAAGCTTCTGCCTGCGCTTCCGCCACTCCACGACAACCGTCAGGCCCTTTTCCATGAAGTAGAAGAACACCACACCCATCATGGCAGCTAAGCCTTTCCACATTCCATCGTCATGATCATAGGGCTCTACTTGAGTCCCGTTTTCGTCCTCACTCTCCATTGGACTCATGGCGTGAGGCATCAGATGCAGGAGCGCGTCTCCGCACAGGGTTCCGACTGCCAACGCCACTAGAAACTGCAGTAAATGGTTGTAGAAGGTCTTGTGCATTATGGGGATGACTGCTACGCCTAAAAGGCCGCAGGCACTGATTGCGGTGATGCTGAGAGAGGAGTAGAGCCAGACGGCGAGCGTACTCTCGCTGTACGCGTTGGTTCTTTCGTAGGGCTTGACCGTTCTGTCAAGGTTGTGAAGGTTTATAAGGCATCCAGTGCGTTCTAAGGAGGTGTTGGCGAGCTGTTGGTACAGGAGGACAGGGCATAAAGCTTCGAAGGTACTCTCGTCGATGGTGGTGAAGTCATGGTCGTGTTCCTCGTGATGGTGTTCGTGGTCTGGCCCTTTTAGTTTTGTGTTGACGGTCGTGATCAGTTCTCGGCTGTCGACACACTGTGGAGAAGGAAATGGCGTGCTAAGATTGATTAAGGAAAGCAATAAAGTGTTTTCTCCAGTCAATGACGCTTTGGATTACACCGTAAACGCTGTATTTCCTGGGATCGAAATGAAGTATAAGTAAAAAGAGCTTTTAGTTTTCAGCGTACGAAGTTAAGTTACAGAGCAATTTCACTAAACCAAATACAATGAAAATAATTGAAAATCTAATCAGCCTAGTGTACACGGTTACCACTACATAATGTTATCAAATGTAAATTTTTATTCGGCTGTAAAACTAAGATTAATGATTATACATCCACATACATGGCAATCAAGCATGTTTTTATTTTTTATTATGTAATATTCAAAAGGCCAGGGTGAGAATACTAAGGGACGATGCGGTCACCGGGGACCTACATAGCGTTTAAGGGGTTAATATCCTCATATTGATTTACAAGATGGACTTTCTTCAATCAGTACTAATGAAGCCTATTCTTGAATCCGGAACTAAGTGTACCTGTAGAACAGTAATAAAACCTTCAAGACACTTACCCTCACCACACTATTTTGCTCCGTCTCCTTCTCTTTCGAATAAAGGTAGGGTTTGGTCTCGATCCTTTGCTCTCCGCCTGTGATAAGCTTATGCAAGTTCAGCCCTTCGAGCATCTTGTTGAAGCCAGTCAAGTTCATAGTCATACTGTTGGCATCCCCGTACAATTTAAAGAGTTCCACGGCGTAACCCGTGGGTTTGGCGGGGGCAGGCGGTGCATGCCTTTTTCGCCTGTCAATCGAGTCTGTTTTGTGGCCACGGATCTTCTGCAGTTTGTGGTAGTAACGGTCGCTCCTTTCCTCTCGTCTCTGGTCCTCTATTCTGTGGTGGCTCAAGGCCTGGATGACGTTCGTCTGTGGTTGGATCAGGTCTTCCTTCTGGCTCAACTCGTGGGAATTGCAGGTGGAGTGGGAGGCGCAGAGTAGACAGAACATGCATACTGTCACGAAGTGGTGAGACATGATTGCGTTCACTGATTTCTTTCGCTTAAAAATAAGTGGAAATCCATTGGCTGTGGAGTCACACGTGAGTGGAGACGCTTGTTGGATGTCACGAGGACGTCTGCATTGGTGCGCAGGTTATTGTCTGTGGACAAGTAAAAAGTCACTTAGTTTGCGGTTTCGGAATCTGTAATAGGACTTATTTAAAACGCATGAGCATGAGCGGAATTCTCAAAATCTCCCTGTTCCGAGAATTATGCATTCAGTAAATTTATCAGATTTCTAAACAAGTCTATATTTTCAAAAATATTAAAAAAATTAATATAAATATTAATATAAATATAAATTTTATTTGTTTTTTTCTTGGTACTCAGGCAAGGCGAGGATCTTTAATCATGTTCTCATGACGTCACAAATACAAAAAAAATCGAAAAAATATTAAAAATGGACATAATGAATAAAACTCGAAAATACCGAAACGTGTTTCTTAAAATGGTTACCATTTTCAAAATATAATACATAAAATTCTCGGTATTACCGTGTTACCGTGTTAGTGAAGTAGACTGGACCGATTTTGATGAAATTTTATATGTATATTCGGTCGGTCTGAGAATAGGTTGTTATCTATTTTTCATACCCGTATCTGGCAAAACAACGTTTGCCGGGTCAGCTAGTAAATTATAAAAGCAATGTTTGACAAAAAATACTTTCGCCAATTGATCATTTTACTACTAATCATTTTACAAATGACTCACTTATCCAAATGATCAACACTTAAATTTACATTTTACAAATAATTATTTTACTTAATGAACATTTAACAACTGAGTTATCAGACAAAACTACTATTGGTCTAAAAACGTTTGATAAAATGTATTATTTGACAAATGTTTCGTTTATTAATCAATCTTACGAACGGGGGGTCGGCGATGTAAAGAATACGTGACAACAGAAATATAGGTGCGACGACGCGCGTAGCGAAGCGGAGCGCGTCGGAGCGTTAGGTTCTCTATGTAAGATCGAAAACAGACTCGACTTTGATGCGTTCAACATTTTGTTAAATGACATTTGGACAAATGCTTCATTTGCGAAACATATTATTTGGTGAAATTAAAAAAGGTCAATTGACATTTTAATATTCAAAACATTTAACAAATGTAGTGTTTGCTAATGGATCATTTGCTAAGTGAGTTTTTGTAAGATGATACTTTTGTCAAATGTCTCGTTTGCCAAATGAACATTTGGTTAAACGTTGTTTGTCGAATGACCATTTGTCAATAATTTTTTGGTCAACGATTAGTAATCCCCCTTTTTGGTCAACCACACACATATTATGCAAAGTTACAGTACGGTGTGATACCTCATTTATAACCACAACACTGACGTAAATAAATAATTGAGATTCAATGCGCGTTCCAATCATAATAATGATACTGCAACTGACTAAAGTCTCGATTTGTGCGTGTGTTTGACTGTCCCAAAGATAAAATGACGACGTTATCACTATAGTGATTTAAGGCCCTTTCTCCACTGCTCCGGTCCGGCGTCGGAACCGGAATCAGTCATGAGAAAAATATCGGATGCCGGATTATGCTTCTCCACTTCATCCGACTATAAGCGGCAATGGATGTGACACAGTGCTTTATTAAAATTCCTCGCTTTTTCTATTCCGAGGCAGGGAATGTTTACCACACATTCTATTAATGTATATAAAATAGTATGGGAACATTTTTGGGTTGTATGCGCGGTGCAAAAACGTGTATTGTTTTTGTACGTCGATCACTTCGGACCGGTAAAATACCGTTCCAATCTAGCAAATTATCGGACCGTTAAAAACCGGATGCCGGAATAGTGGAGAAGCGTATTAGTATTCTGGTGTATTTCTAAATCAGATCGGTAATGAACGTTTGCCGGACCGGAGCAGTGGACAAAGGCCCTAAGTGATATCTTTTACCAATAATGAGATTGGTAGACCTCATTATTGGTAAAAATGTCACTTCGATGATTCGATCACTCTAGTTGTTATGAGGAAGTTAGATAAGAATGCTTTATGATTGTTTTATGCCATTACAGAAAAATCAATAACCTTTAAGTGGTCCTCAGTGCTAACTCTATTTAGAGGTCACAACATCTCACTGTAGAATGGCTGTTGACAGATTTCTGAAAACAATCTCATATTTTTGTTGGTGTTTATTGAGTCCTCAGAAAGTGGTAATTTTGAATTCTTTCGTGTATTTCTTCTAAAAAAGGCAAACGAAAATTTACTTTTGAAATAAGCCGCCAAAACGCTATCTTGGGCAATATGCCGTCGCACAGGAATCATGACGTCACTGGTTAGTAAACAAACCAATGGACGTAAGAACGACATGAATGACAGACGCCATTTTTACCGAGCTGTGACGTCTTCATAGAATCAGCCAATCCTGGCCATTTACGATACAATGGCAGCAGATAAATATTCAAATTATGAAATTTTATCCTGTTTATTTTATAATAAAAAAAAACTTACGCCCGTTATCCCCGAGGGGGTAACCAGAGGCACCAATCACAAATAACTAGTTTTAGTTAAAATCCCTTAAAGCGGTTTTAAGACTCGTCATTCACGTATGAATAATACTGTTTTTTTCACACTGTCAAATAGCCTATAATGGTGGGGTCAGCAAAGTGAAGGCATGCCAGACCAATCTAAGTCCGTTTTTTAATTCGATGCAAAAAAAATGACGCGGTGTTACCGCTATAAAATATATAATAATATAATAATAATAATAAAATTTTTATTCATAGTAATAGTGTAACATGACTTACATTATCTTAAATTTTGTAGAACTTTGACCTTAAATATTACAATTTGTATAATGTAATTGGTGGTCGTCTGCTGCCATAACTAGACTGGCAAGTAGTCTGTATTTATGGTCAGCAAAAGGTATAGGTTTACTCGGTAGATTTTTTTTACCGTGAATAGAATACTCGTGTGACCAAAATCCTTATCACATCGAAGACATTAAAATTTAATTCCTCATAAGAGGAAAGTCTAAAAAAACACCTACGTAGCACAAACCAGTTTTACTTGGAAGTAAAATTAGTCCAGTCATTATTGACATTCGAAATCGAAAATTTAATAATAATTCCAAAAGTTTTCAAACTTCGGTCAAGTGAATGGTACATTGGGACGACAATAAATCTCATTTTGCAACCTTGTCCGCAGTCCGGAACATTGTTGAAATTGCAATTAAATTAATTTTTGCTGTATGGTCGTGAAAAAAATTCCAAAAGTTCTGCAAACTTGGGGAAGTTTTCGATATAATATTTCATATCACGTATTAAATTTGCAACCAATCTAAGTGTACGGAACATTTTTTGTTATTGAAAATTAATGTTTTTTTTTATTAAACTGAATGAAAACGTTCCAAAAGTTCTGCAAACTTGACACATATATCGGAAAAATATACCAAACGGTTGTATAAATTTGCAACCTTTTTCGTTGACCGGAACATGTTTATTTATAATTATTAATGAAATTCTTAAAAAATTAATGAATTCGTGGTCATTTTTTCGAGTAAGGTGGTCTCGGAATAATTACAAAAGTTTTGAAACTTGGTTGCAAACTTCGAAAACATCTATTCTGATGCATTTACAAATTTGCAACCTCATACGCGATCCGGAACTTTATGCAAATTGCAAAAATGTATTTTTTTATTTTTTCACCTTCAAGAAAATTTCAAAAGTTCTGCAAATCGAGGGGACTGTTTAATTTTGGGATTAATGTCAGTATTTGAATTTGCAACCTCTCACGCAATCCGGAATCTTGTGTGATGTCGGAAATTTAACTTCATGGCATTTTTAATTTCCGAAAAAAATTCAAAAGTTCTGCAAATCGAGGGGACTGTTTAATTTTGGGATTAATGTTAGTATTAAAATTTGCAACCTCTCATCACGCAATCCGGAATCTTGTGTGATGTCGGAAATTTAAATTTATGGCATTTTTCATTTTCGAAAAAATTGCAAATATTAGCAAATCGAGCCAATGATTGTTTCTTTGAGGTAAATAAATAATAAATAATTATGAGCATTTGAATTTTTTTGTGTGGGCCCTCCCACACCATTCCTGTATCACCATAATGTTCTTCCAGTTCCGTGGTACATTTCGATGACATTTCACATTCCACAATAGGGAATGGATGAAAATATCAGAAGTGCTTGATATTTTTTTCGGTGATAGGAATAACCTTCCTTAACGCGAGAAAAAAGTTTCAATTTTTTTGGCTTCGTAGTTAATTTTTAAATAATCCATATATTTTTCCATTCGTAGTTCTGGACTCAGTACGGCTTAACAGACATATTCCTTGGTCCGCTACGTATTAAAAAAAAATCTGTGGTGACATTGACAGCTTTTCAAGGTGGATTTTTTTTCATACGTAGCGGACTAAGGAATATGTCTGATATGCCGTACTAAGCCCAGAACGACGAATGGAAAAATATTAAGTATATTTAAAAATTAACTACGGGGCCAAAAAAAATTAAACTTTTTTCCCGCGTTAAGGAAGGTTATTCCTATCACCAAAAAAAATATCAAGCACTTCTGATATTTTCATCCATTCCCTATTGTATTATCCGGTGCACCATCTTCTGCATCTGATCTGACGTCACTGCTTTCATAATCAAGGAACGTATCCAGCGGTTGACGCGACCGTTGGTCGCGTTACCATAGCAACGCAGGTATACGATGTCGCGGCGGCTTCGTAAGCACAAAGTTTAGGCCCTGAATATATAACAGCGATGTGTACGGAAATAATATTTTGCGTGAAAGTGATTAAAAAATATTTCCGTATTCCGGATATGGTTGCAAATTCAAATACTGACATTAATCCCAAAATTAAACAGTCCCCTCGATATGCAGAACTTTTGAAATTTTCTTGAAGGTGAAAAAATAAAAAAAATACATTTTTGCAAATTGCATAAAGTTCCGGATCGCGTATGAGGTTGCAAATTTGTAAATGCATCAGAATAGATGTTTTCGAAGTTTGCAACCAAGTTTCAAAACTTTTGTAATTATTCCGAGACCACCTTACTCGAAAAAATGACCACGAATTAAAAATAATTATAAATAAACATGTTCCGGTCAACGAAAAAGGTTGCAAATTTATACAACCGTTCGGTATATTTTTCCGATATATGTGTCAAGTTTGCAGAACTTTTGGAACGTTTTCCTTCAGTTTAATAAAGAAAAACATTAATTGTTAATAACAAAAAATGTTCCGTACACTTAAATTGGTTGCAAATTTGACACGTGATGTAAAATAATATATTTAACACCACTCCAACTTTGCAGAACTTTTGGAATTTTCGTCTCAAGAACTGAGCAAATTATCATTTATTGCATTTTTAACAATGTTCCGGACCGCAGAACAGGTTGCAAAATTTTATAGTTTGTTTTAATACCATTCCCGACCTTACTTCAAAATTTGAAAACTTTTGGAATTATTATGAATTAATTGTCTTGACTGACTGGACTAAATGGGGTTATTTGGTTTTTGAGTACTAGCAACATTCAGACCTTGACAGTCTTTGTATTGTATTGAGATGTCAACGCGACAGTTTTATTTTTTTGCATTGAATTAAAAAACAGACTTTAAGTAACTGACGAGTATAGGATACATAAAAAAATAAAAATAGGAGGAACAACCGCATAGCCCGAACTTGACCTTTGTCTATCTTTAGCAAAAGCACGAAAAGTTCTACTAAAAGATTCTCGGTATCGTCAGCCACTTCACAATACCCAGTTTCATTCAACCCTAACTCCTATTCCGCACGTGATAACAGCTAAATTGTAAAACAACGGTACAGACGACACGGGATTTTTCTCGCAAAGCCGCCCCTATTGCGACTGAATACAGTGCATGAGGGTAAAGGTTGCCTTGTTGGCTAGTGTAAAATACCGCGATTGGTACGAATGTGAACCACCTCAAAGTAAAAGTGGAACCTTTTCATCGGAAGTCAAGGCTGAAAAATAAACTACGAGTAGATCGAAAAGTTATATGTATACTAATACCATGATAGAATCGCTCGTAGCCCCGGCTGCCTGAGTGATCTTAAACGATCACGAAGGTTTAGCAACATTGGGCGCGTTCAGTGCATAGATGGGTGACCATCTATTGCTAACGCTAGTGGCATTTTTTCGAGCGGTTCCGTGCTTCGCAAGGCACGTTAAGCAGTTGGTGCCGGCTGCCGTCGATAGATGGCAGTCGTTAAGCCAAGTCAGAGGACTTAATAGCTTGAACACTTCTGACAGTAATAGTCTAGTCTTACAAGCCTCCCTCGGTGGGGACATAATGGGTTGATGATGATACTAATACCAGCTGACCCGGCAAACGTTTCGACATATGATTTTTCATTTTTCACTTAGGGCTATGAAAAATAGATAATAATAATAAATAATAATAATAAACTCACGCCCGCTATCCCCGAAGGGGTAGGCAGAGGCACCAGTCTATAGAGCTGGACCCACGTTTTGCCGACTTTATTAGGCCCCAAACGTAACAAGTGGCAAGCCTGTCGCCGTTATCCGGGCACAATTTATCAGCGAATGGTGTTGCTGTACAAACAAATGTACGTAACTAAAAGTCATTGGTACATGCGTGGTTCGAACCCAGACCCTCATGATCGAGAAGCAAGGGTCAACCCCACTACGCCACCACCGCTTCAAAAAATAAGATAGATAACAACCTATTCTCAGACCTACCTAACATACAGAAAATTTCATCAAAATCCAATTATGTATATAAAATTTCATCAAAATCGTTCAAGGCGTATGCGCAACTGAGTAACGACAACAGCATGAACATGGCGATTTAGTTTCATTGCCGCTTCAAGTCATCGCGATCATTTTATCAACAATCCTACGCGTCAATGGTACGCAAATACTAGTCATGAGACCCGACCGTGTAGCTGTCATCGTACTATAATGCACTTAAAGAATCGAGGCCCAGATCTCAAGCTAAGATACCTCAACAATGGGAATGGTACTGACACACGTGCTCATTAGTAGCACGAAAGCATGCTTATATTGAGCAAGTGCTTTACTCCCAATCTTTTCTGTATGTAGGCACATACGACATTCAACAAACCGAATGTAAATTCTTTATGTTGAAATAAGTTTATGATTTCTTAAGACAGTAACACTGACAACAACAATGCAGTCTGAGGTTAGCAAACCTCAAAAAAAAGGAAGACGGATAGATTAAAACATCGAATACAAAAAATACAGAAAAGATTGGGAGTAAAGCACTTGCTCAATAAAAGCATGCTTTCGTGCTACTAATGAGCAAGGGTGTCAGTACCATAATGAGTGGATAATGATAGTGATATTATAAACAAGAAAAACAAAACCGATCGAATTTCAATTACTAATTCCATAAGTCTGTGACAAATAAACCAATACTTTTTCCTCCGTTTCCGTTGGCCAATTAGGCATAATCTAAGGGCAAATTGCGCAAGCGACTCTATTGTTCGTCTCGTCTGCCATTGGCTGTCGCCTTGAACTTGTTGCGTGCGCGCGCGCAGGTTTCACGGTGAAAAAGTCTCGAGCCGATTATTTTTTATGGCTCTCTCCGAGTGCTTATACTGAGTTTTGTCTTTCACTTTCGATAGCGAGAGCGTTTGCGATTTGTATAGGAGTGACAAAGCGCGCCACATAGTTGTCTCTTTGTCACTCCTATGCAAATCGCAAACGCTCTCACTATCGAGAGTGAATGAAAAAACTCAGTATACGCACTCAGAAGCGTCTGTCTCTTGCTTTACTTTCAATAAGGGACTCCACACACGGCGGCTATAAGGTAAAGATGTATATTATAGCACGATATATCTCATTATATCTTTCCATAGAAATCGTCAGGAGACCACACACGACAGCTATAATATACATCTTTACATCTTCGTATCTTAAAGGTACTGAGCGGTCTCTAAGCTATACATCCTGGGATGTAATGTATATTATAGCCGCCGTGTGTGAAGTCCCTAAGGCTGACATTCAGAGACGAAAACTAAGCAAAGACTGGTCTCAGAAATGTCAAAATCACGTACTTAAAAACATTTCGTATTCATAATCGAATCTTAGCAAGTTTAGTATGAAATGGTGGTTAGCTAAGTGTAAGTAGTCAATATCGGTGACTTTACGTGAACTTAGAACAGTCACTTCTAAGCCTTTTGTTCACAGACTACTCCAAACGTCATTTCACTGATGTTCTACGAGCATTATCTGTGGGATTTTTTTATTCACCCTGACATATATAAAATTGTATGATGTTGTCCTGCTCTCGTGTAGCAATGTCAAATTTAAAAAACCGGTAAGAACTACATCACTAAAAAATGATAGACAATATAGATGACTTTCTTTAGGTAACTGTGAATACGAAAATTACGGTGCTTTACTAAGTACGACTTTAGTTTACTTTGCTAAGACTGATCTAAGCGTGAACTTAGGATTTGTCTCTGAATGTCAGCCTAAGACGCTTGTTTACGCTTCCGTTCGACTGTCTGACCATCCGTCAATCCGTCTGTCAGACGTTTGTTTTTTTTTAAAGTCACCGGTCTAAGATAGTGGAAATATTCACAGTTTTGTTTATAAGGTTAATAAATAACCAAAAATAAATAGCGTTTTTAAATTAAATATAATTTAAAATTAAAAATGTAAATAAATGCTATTGTCGTCACACAACTCAAGTACCTACCTATTATTTTAGAGGGAGGTGTTAAACTTTCCTAGTTCAGTCCGTAGACAATAGATAATAATGACTAGAACAACATACACATTAACATACAGGCACATACATTACTTCTGGCCCCACACTAGGATACCCTGTGTCGTGGGAACCAGAAACAGCGACATCACAACCAAGTAAATATCCAAGACCTGGGTTTTTTTGTCCCCAGCCGGAATTCAAACTGACGTCAAGCGGGTGAAAAGGCAAGTTATACTGTTTATCAGAAAAATACAAAAAAAATATAATCAAAAGAGCAAGAATTTTCCAATTTTTTGTTGGTTTTGTAACTATGAAGAACCCTTCTCTAAACTTTCAACAAAATTTCACAACCAGCTGCTCCAACTTGGAAGAAAATGAGCGTTTAAAAAAAAGATGCACTTAAAAAAATTGCCTAGTTTTAATTACTTTTGTGAAATTTCTCGAAGTTAGATTTATTTGATAATATATATTATTGTGTGTTTTGATAAATAAAGATTTTATTCTTACTTGAATAAACAATTTAAAAAAAAATTAGTACTGAAAAAAATTTTAGATATTTTGAAATATTTTTCTGATAAGCAGTATGATATGCCTTTTCACCCTGTTCCGGGTTGACGCCGAGTTTTGGGACACCCTGTACAGCTGAGCCGGCAAACGTTGTTTTACCACATTAAATTTAACCTACGACCCACTCTCAGACCTACCAAATACACACAAAAAATAAATCATAAATTCATATTTATTTATTTTATATTACTTAGAATAATACCAAATAACACCAAACAGCACAAGTGCAAATCAAACTCCCGACTTGATCAAAGAAAAGAGACCCGCAAGTCCAATACGCGGTGATCGGTTTTTTAAGTGTCTCCTGAAACGGCGTGATTGACAACCTGACAGGTACTAAGCAAATGCAAGCGACTTGAAGTCTAAGGACAGCACGGTTGAGCAGGCTCGTTACAATTGAAAACAGACGTTTCGATCCGGTAAAGATCGATTCTCCACGCTACTTCATTACTTGGAACCGCTGACGATATTGCTAGGGACGTCGCGCTGATAACGGTATTGATTACGGTCAAATAACGATTGTAATAACGAAGCGGCTGAAGATATTGCTAGGAACGACATGCCGAATAACGGTATTGACAATGGTCAAATAACGATAGTAATAACGACGCGGCTGACGATATTACTAAGAACGTCATGCTAAATAATGGTGTTGATAACGGTCAAATACCGATAGTAATAACGATGCGGTTGACGATATTTTGTACAGAGTAGACACGACACAATATGGTACACGAAGCTATGCCGAGCCAAAATATTATTCATTGAAAACGGCTAACTATAACTTCAAAGGTATCATCTAAATTTTATGAAAAAAAAATTTGGAACTTAATTTTATGAGTCCAGATTCTCTCAATAAAGATACCAGAACTGGTTGCCCATCTCCGATAGAAGTCGGCACATAAAGAAGAAAATAAATAATATGTAGAACACTAAACACCAGACAACTTTGTCTTCTAAATAATCCTTAAGGGCGAAGAACCGTCAGGCATGTTTCACTACGTGTGTCGGTAGGTACCGAACTCTGGCGGCGTGGCAAATAGGTAGGAATTCAGGCGCCAGAAGAGGTAAGAGTTACGCAGTAGAAAGAGAGGCAACATGTAGGTGAATGTAACGTAGCTTTTTTAGCACCGTGCGATCAGAGTGCGTATACTGAGTTTTTTCATTCACTCTCGATAGTGAGAGCGTTTGCGATTTGCATAGGAGTGACAAAGAGACAACTAGATGGCGCGCTTTGTCACTCCTATGCAACTCGCAAACGCTCTCGCTATCGAAAGTGAATGACAAAACTCAGTATACGCACTCTGTGTGCTTAGTGCGAGTTTTTTTATTACCTATTTGTCTCTCTGTTACTCCTATATAAATTGCAAACGCTCTCGCTATCGAAAGTGAATGAAAAAACTCGCACTACGGGCCCAGAGGGCTTAGTGCGAGTTTTTTCCTTCACTTTCGATAGCGAGAGCGTTTGCGTTTTGTATAGGAGTGACAAAGAGACAACTATGTGGCGCGCTTTGTCACTCTTATAGAATATGAGTTTACGTAAACGCGATCGAGTAGTTAAAAAAACTCGCACTAAGCACTCTGAATTGCACCTAATACGGTATTTGACACTATCAGCCATAAATTTATTTGAGATGCCTGATTAAAACAAAAACTACAAAATGATTCGGAAAATGTATTTCTTTTAATCATTTACTAGTTATTACCATTTTTAAATAGATGAAACATAAAAAGAGTGCTCCGAAATGTGACGTCACAAGCAAGTATTTCCATACAAAATTCCGTTTTAAAAGTAACTCATTTGACATCCTGTCAAATACCCAATTGCATCGCTGCTAGAGTCCCTTTTTCTTTCATTGATTTTGCGGAGTGAATCTTCTGTACCTGTACTATTATGTATTCTGTGGAACCGTTGCAGAACCTTTTGCAGGCCCCCATAAAGGATTCATACTTCCTAGCTTGTAAATATCGATCGGGCAATGACAAATAGAATGGGCACATTCAATGCAGGGCAACGTATGCTTTATTGGCATTCAATATAGAGCAACGGATGCTTTATTGGCCTAGCGGTTTAGGGGCCCCAGGGAGTAAGTAACACTGGCGCCTTGCCGGGGAAAATTACATTATCCTTCTTTACAGATCGAATTCGCAAAGTTTGTACTAGCTCTCAATTATCAAATCAAAAAATCAAAATAAAAATTGTTTTATTGAGCAGTATAATATAAAGTAACTCATCATCAACCCATCGTGTCCCCACCGAGGGGCACGGGTCTTTTCCCTGAGGAAGGTATAGACCATACTCCACCACGGGGGCCTAGTCCGGATTGGTGGAGGCTTGTAAGACTAGTGGCTGGTCTTACTGTCAGAAGTTTTCAAGCCACCCTAAGGCGTCTGACTTGGCTTACCGATTGCCACCTATCGACGGCAGCCGGCACCAACTGCTTAACGTGCCTTGCGAAGCACGGAACCGCTCGGAAAAATGCCACTAGCGTTAGTCATAGACGGTCATCCATCCATGCACTGAACGCGCACTATGTTGTTTAACCCTCGTGATCGTTTAACATCACTCAGGCAGCCGAGGCTACGCGCGATTCAACCAACAAGACAACAATACCAACAAGACTCAATAGCTGATGTGCTGTACCAATATTAGGTACGTCTGGTCAGATCGACCGTCCATAGTTTCTGAATTGAAAATTTCGCTAAGTTATCACTTAAAGTCCGTTCGCTTAGATAGTGTCGGTACACACGATTGCAATCTTGGTTTTAGTAAAAAAACATTTATTTCAATAATACAACTTACGTAGACGGCAAAAAATACTTTAAATAGAAAAAAAAACATGGTACACAATATACCTAATGAAGCACAAAATAAAACACTACTCTTCATCACTCGAAGTGTCCTCAGAATAAGCATCTCCACCGGTATTTAGAATAGGTACCTACCTAAGTGATGCAGGATCATCTCGTTATAAATCCATTCTAAAATACTGATTGATTTACTTCTTTAATTGCTTGATCTACATAATAGTAGAATGAGACGAGCTGCGAGCCTAATTCACTGGCGTGTTTGCGCCGCGTCGGCTCCTTTAATTTATTTTGTGAAAAGCCGCCACGTGACGAGGCGGCAAATATCAAAGTGACACTATGATAGCGAACAGACTTATAACACTTGCTGTCTTTAAAAGCAAGGTGAAGGAGGTATTACTTTACAATCACCTGTACAAAGTGATAGATAAATGTCAAGCTACTTAACTGTAGTGCCGTCTCGTCAATTTTCTTAGAAAAGAGCGTGACAGAACGTTACTTAAGTATTTCCTTAGTGAAATTCTCTATTTAGAAACCGTTTGTCAACTGTATCTGTTTGTTGCTAATAGATCAAGGCGAATAAATCCGGTATTTCATCTGGAAAAGTGTCGTCTAGGAAAAGGCAAATCTCATCTCCGTGGAGGGTTGTAACAAATTCAATAAACTGACAAAGGTTGGCGATCTTGCCATGCTTAACTCAAAATATGTTCCTATCGAGGGCAAAACTTAGTGCAGATTTTTTCAATTAACAACAGTTAAATTGTTTTAGCTACGTATTTTATTTTCCTAAAGGAACCTAGATACAAAATAAAACGACCCATATTTTTTTATTTTCGGAAATTTATTTGCAGACTTTTTAAAAACCATTGAATTACTCCGACATGATGACATGACATTTGAATAAAATTGAAAATGACATCTGTCATAACATTTTTAATATTAGGCTACGGTACCTCCTCATTACAGTGCCACCATCTTATCTGTTTAGTTGATAGCGGCGCTAGTGGAGAATTTAGTAGTAACATTTGAGGAATTTGCCTAGAAAAATGAGAATATTTTAACCCGTCTTTCAATTTTAATGAAAATATATCTATAAATCTTAGTAAGTGAATAAATAAACCAAAAAATGGGGAACAGGATTTATATTTATATGTTAGTTACAATTTTGCCCACCTGAACAGATAACTTGGTGGCGCTATCCAATTATAGATTAATGGATTATAAGTGTATCCGGAATAACGGAACGCAGTGTAGATAATCAGAAATTAAAATCAGAGCCAGTCACACGCTCCATTCGGCCAAAACAAATATTTGCGGACACTCGAGTCTAATCAAATAAATCCCATTAACGCAATCATCAAACGAAATCGTAGACACCTACCCGCCTTAGCAATTTTTTTATCGTGCATCACCGTTGGACTAAAAATCTACTTTGTGCTTTCGATAAGATGTTACACGTTTCCAGTGATTTACGACTTTACGTAAAAGTGAACGAACTCTGACTGAACTAGATTTCTTTAACGTAGCTTAAAAACTTCTTTGGCTACCCCCCTGGGATACAGGTGTGAGTTTATGTATGTGTGTCTGTCTCCACTGTCTTCACAAATAACCTTCCTTAGATTCCTGTTACGAAGGCATTCTCATACAAATGTAAAGTCCGTTTTTTGATTCGATGCATAAAAACAAATTACGCGGTGTAACCGTTATAAAATATATAGGATTACTCGGTAGATTTTTTTTACCGTGAATAGAAGACTCGTGTGACCAAAATCCCTATCACATCAAAGACATTAAAATTTAATTCCTCATAAGAGCAAAGTCTAAAAAATACACCAACGTAGCACACACAATTTGAACTTGGAAGTAAAATGGGGTTATTTGGTTTTTAGGTACTAGCAACATTCAGACATTGACAGCCCTTGGCTTGTATTGATATGTCAACGTGGCAGTTTTATTTTTTTGCAATTAATTAGAAAACATAACATAACATTCACATACAGGCACATACATTGCTTCTGGCCCCACTCTAGGATACCCAGAAACAGACTTTAGTTTGGTTTTTATTTACCATCGATCCGGACCGTACAGAAACTTTGAGTAAAACACGTCAAGGTCACACAAATCGAGGTTTGATAATACTAGGAAATTGAAATGAACTCACTAAAGCCTGGTCCACATTTTTCGGTGTAACGTATCTCCGTTTAGTGGCCGTCGGCGCGTATCATGATCGCAGTTTGGACTCAAGATGATACCTACCCGTTAATGATACACTCCATAACTGATACGGCCCGATCCGGACTAACCACGTATCTTGATACATCTTGTCACCATACACTGACATGATCAGCATTTGATAAGTATGGATGCGTTTGTACAAGATACGCCTTAATAATACGACATGGGCAAAATGAGTGTCCAATTTATGATAAAAAATACTTGATAGTTACGAGTCGGCTGATCGTGATACGTCAAGAAGCTACAAATGTGAACGCAGCTTTAAAGAAACTAGACTTGTGAAAATAAAATGAACATTCTCATGAGGTTATATTTAATTTTTAGGGTTTCGTTCCTAAGGAGTAAAAACGGGGCCCTACTACCCTATTTTATTTTATTTGTTTACAAAGCCAACAGCACTTAGACTCCGTTTGTCCTTCTGTCTGTCTGTATCACACTAATATTGAAAAGGTGAAAGTTTGTGAGTGTGCGAGTGTGTATGTTTGTTACTAACCCAATTTACTTCCAAGTTAAAATTGTGTGTGCTACGTAGTTGTTTTTTTAGACATTCCTCTTATGAGTAATTGAATTTTAATGTCTTTGATGTGAGAAGGATTTTTGTCATAGCTTTCTATTCACAGTAAAAATAAATGTACCGAGTAAACCTTTATATTTTATAGCGGTAGCACCGCGTTATTTTATTTTTGCAAGACTTTATACTTGAGCCATTACAAACGTGCGAACCGAGTCATAAAAGTGCGAGCGCGAGTTCCGATATGCCTGATATGCCGAGGTCTGATACAAATGTTTATCACTGAGTTCGCACGTTTGTAATGGCTCAAGTATAGTAAGTAAATAAAACACTCCAACGTAATTATGTCCCAATGTGCGCGCGCACTCCATAGATAAAGCGATAAACGCCGTTTATCTATAGGACTTGATAGAGCCACAACTGATTGTAACTTTGTACCCCTTTATATGTCGTTATGGTACAGGATGTTATTACAGGATGATGGGAATAATGCAGACTTATACGTCGCATTGCAGGGCACAGACGCCTTCAGGCTCTCTTAGAGGAAGTGAGGGCTTAATCACCACGAGTATTATGTCCTCCAGAAAAAAGAAAGACGGAGAGAGATAGGGGGAGGGAGGGGCGGACGGAGGGAGGGGGAGGGAAGGTAGGGAGGGAGGGAGGAAGAAATAAATAAAGAAAGAAGTAAGGAAGGAAAGCAGGAGGGAGGGCCGGACGGAGGGAGGGAAGGAAGGGAGGGAGGAAGGTAGAAAGAAATAAAGGAGGGAAAGAAGGCTGGAGGGAGGGGAAGGGAAGGGAGGAAGAGAGGAAGGAAGAGGCAGGGAGGTACGGAGGGAGGAAGGTTGGAAAAAAAGGACAATAGCAAGAAAGTATTTGAGACACATTAGCACATCACAACCAATTCACGTAAAAACATAGATAGGATAGGAGAAGATGCTATGGGGAAATAGTACAAATTTAAATGATCTATTTAAACTCCAAAAGAAATGCATTAGAATTTTAGCACAAATAAAAAACACAGATAGTTGCAAGCCATTTTTCACATTATATAAAATTTTAACTTTGCCTTCCATTTACATCCAGGACATATGTATATTTGTTTTTAAAAATCCTAACCTATTTCGGAACTACACTAATATTCATGGCATCAATACCAGACATAAAAATAGACTAGTGTTACCATCCTCAAGAATTAAAATGTTAAATTGTAGTCCATATTATATGTGTGTAAAAATTTATAACAAACTCCCACCGCATATAAAATTGCAAAAGGATTTCAACACTTTTAAAAGAAAACTGCAAGAATTCCTAACAGAAAAATGCTTTTACTCATTAAAGGAGTACCTGCCAAATGTAGTATAAATTAGTTTAACCCTAGATTACGAAATTGCAACACCTGCAAAAGGTGACTAAGTTTTAAGTCCTAATCTTAAGTAAGACCTATAATATATTTGATTATAGAAATATATTTGAATTTTTTGAATTTTTGAAGACAAAGTCGGAGCGTAACAAATTGTTGTGTCACAAAGGGCATCAGACTCAGGATTGTGTTGTGTGAGCCAAGTTCAGGCACTCGGGTCACGACACTTGCCTGCACAGTCAGCTACTATAAGGCCCTTTCTCCATTGCTCCGGTCCGGCTTCGGAACCGGAATCGGTGATGAGAAAAATATCGGTTGCCGGATTTTGCTTCTCCACTTCATCCGACTATAATCGGCAATGGACGTGACGCAGTGCTTTATTAAAATTCCTCGGTTTTTCTATTCGAGGCACGTTTTCCACACTTTCTATTAATCTAATTAAATAGTATGGGAACATTTTTGGGTTGTATGCGCGGTGCAGAAACGTGTATTGTTTTTGTACGTCGATCACTTCGGACCGGTAAAATACCGTTCCGATCTAGCAAATTATCGGGCCGTTAAGAACCGGATGCCGGAGTAGTGGAGAAACTTATTAGTATTCTTGTGTGTTTCTAAATCGGATCGGTAATTAACGTTTGCCGGACCGGAGCAGTGAAGAAAGGGCCTAAATGTACATAATTTGGAAAACAAACCTCTTTGACAGCGCCACGCGTTCAGCCAATGGGCGTTTTTCCTTTCTTTTTTTTTCTTAGTTCCTCGAGATACACTAGATGGCGTCATTCGTTTCTTCATACGAATTTATGATTCGTAGCAATCAATGTCAAAGTCAGTCCACAGATCACTAAACAAGAGAAGAAACTAGGGTTGCTATTTGGACGAGGTTTCTCGTAATAAAAATAAAAAATCAAACCCACAATCCATAGCAAAGACTCCAAAGTATTCAAAAACGCACTTATCACCAAACGACAACAGTATTTTTTCTTCTAGGTAACCAACCATCACAAATTCCACAGAACCATATTATTATTTTTTTCTTTGACGTTTATTATTACGATACGGCAGCGCCACCTAGGGATCATTTTAGAACTAAATTTGACATAAGGAAAAACGCTCATTCGCTGTCATCTTTTAGTTTGATAATACTGAGGCACAAAGTATGAGATAAGGAACAGACCGAGCTTGACCTAAGGTTATCGCTGTGGCAAGGGGTGTGTCTTGTGTCCTATAAATATTCGATTTGATGTCCGACTGCACCGAATTTATGTCCACGTTACACGTCTGAATCTATATCTATACTAATATTATAAAGAGGAAACATTTGTATTTTTGTGTGTGTGTGTGTGTATGTTTGTAATGAATAGGCTCAGAAACTAACTAAAGTTTGACGACCTCTGTGGCGCAGTGGTTGGCGCATCTGCCTACCATGCGAGAGGTCCCGGGTTCGAATCCCGGCTGGGGACAAAAAAAAAAAACCCAGGTCTTGGATGTTTACATGTTTGTGACGTCGCTGTTTCTGGTTCCCACGACACAGCGTATCCTAGTGTGGGGCCAGAAGCAATGTATGTGCCTCTATGTAAATGTTATGTTATGTTAAAGTAAAGGTGTAAGGGAGTCCAATACTTTTTTTCTTCCTTTTGTACATGACTCTTTCTGAGAGCACGCTTATGTAGGTCTCCAGCGGAAAGTCTATGTAAAGGATGATGTGCTGGCGACTATATTAAGAAGATATTGAAATATTCCGTTTTCCTTTTCTATTGAGTGGCCTATCACTCGCGTTGACAGCTAACTGTCAGTTATCTGTAGATAGGTTGTTGGGACCGGGCATTAGAAGACAAAGATGTATGGTGTTAAACAGTAGATTCATATTAAATGTATTCAGAGGACAAATTAGACGTAGTTTAGCAAAATGGTTCCAACCTACTTACAGTATGGTAATTTTTGAGTTAAATATACCAAAATGATTACTATGCTCTGTATTTTAAGAATCAGAGACTTTCATAGCGATCCGATGAGTATGTGCAAAGTTATGGCACATGGTAGCCAACCCACATTGTATGGAGAGCGTACATCAGCTTAAGCCAAGAACGTTTTACCCAATGGACGCGACACAGTTGAAGTTTTCGACTATTCCCCGCGTGCCACTACCGTGGTTAAATGACCTCGGTTCTGAATTTTTACTGTCAGTGTGACATCAGACTTTCGAGGAAAAACGTCGAGAAAAAAGTGCAAAAATATGACGAAGTGCGCAGTGTTGTTCTGTAAAAATTACAGCAATAAAACAGCTAATGTTTCTTATCACCCGTAAGTATGATTTTGTACTTTTACATGTGGTATTTCTTTAGAAAATTAATAAAAAGTGCAACATAAACAACATATAATACGCCGAATTTAAATTTTTTCGTGTCTATGACAATATAATGGCACTTTGACATTCTGTAATTTATGGTACAATATCATTCATTCAGACCTCATTCCGTTCTTTATGAGTATTTTTTTCTTGCAATAGGGTTTGAAACAGTCGATAAAATATTTCGATATTTCAATCGACGTCACACCAAGGACGTAGAACATTTTTTTTCAATCGCTCGGTGTCGACTCACTCGTTGATTTAGCGGTGTCACGTGATCACGTCTGATTTCCAAGCCGGAGGTCGTAGGTTCGATTTCCACTGTGGGCTGCCGTACATTTTGTACATATGTCGTTAATGTGGGTGTATTTTCATGTTTGTGATGTCCTTGCCTGGCTACCATAGTACCTAGTTTGGGACCGGAACAAGTGATTGTGTTGCGTGGAAGTTATTTAATATTTATTTATTGATACTTTTATTGCACATATTAAGGAAAATCGTATCGTTATTTCTTACTTATTTAGTTTTATTATGTAGATTTCCAGTACATAGATCTAGTAAGAAAAAGAAAGTACGTAATAAGTACGTAATTTTTGAATGTATGTTACTGCACGAGCAGCAAATATTTTTATAGTTCTTAAAATAGATCTATTTGTAAATATGTATGTAAGTAATTTTCTATTTGCTGTTATAAATGTTTGGTAATCTGAGCAGATAAAATTTTTGTTGCTATAATTTGCATAGCTGACAACTTATGCTATTTGCATATAACTTATGTCACTAAGAGTCTTCGAAATAAGTCAAGTCCGTTTGTCATTTGTAAAAATAAAAAACTAGAGAAAGTAGCTCTTTATTGCTTTTACCTTCACAAACTGCATTTAAAAATTAGTTGTACGAAATGGAAATAAGACTGTTCTTACAGAAATAAATAAACTCAATCTACTTACTAGTAGATTGAGCTCATTTAAAGTTCGTAGTAATAAAAAACTTCTTTATTACTACGAACTACCTACAACTACATAAAGTTCACCTCATTCCTCATCCATTCATTTCGTTCACTCATCATTTATAGATAATATTTTTATCGACATTTGCAAGCACTAAACTGATATTTTGACAGTAACAGCTTCCTCCCGCCCCCCAAAAGTTGGTCGCATGTGTTTTCCTACAAAATGTCAGTCATGTCATATCCCGTGGCTAAAATATCCTTGGCTTAAGCCTAA
Source organism: Yponomeuta plumbellus (assembly GCA_947310845.1). Taxonomy (NCBI): domain Eukaryota; kingdom Metazoa; phylum Arthropoda; class Insecta; order Lepidoptera; family Yponomeutidae; genus Yponomeuta; species Yponomeuta plumbellus. The sequence continues at coordinate 9,810,638 of OX371218.1, forward strand.
AAACTCAAGTATCTCAAAACTCACTTTGTTCAACACTATAATCCATTTATCTATACTTGGCATTTTTTTATACTTTAAACAACCCTAAATCAAAAACATTTGTTAACTGTTTCGAGTTTTCGACCGCTAAAGGTTTTTGATTTATGCCCGGTTCCAATATCACAAAACGCTTCGTATTTGCTTACGATCGGTTGCAATTCCTACGAGCCTGGCTTACGATCGGTTAAAATTTCAACGAACAAACGGATCGTAGCCGGTAGGCGTATATTATAGGAACCCCGGTTCCTATAATATACGCATTGGGGTCGTTTAAAGTCTGAAAAAAATGCCAAGTATAGATAAATGGATTGTTAGTTAAATTATTTTTAATAACAATTTTTTTTCTACTTGCAAAGAGTTTATTCTTACAACAAATAATTTAAGTAAGTGATTCCGGAATTCGGTTAATTAATGTAAAGAAAATTACATACAATTTGATTTTTTAATCATTCAGGGAAAACCAACAAATGTTTCAATCAATCAATCGTGAGACGAACGACTTTTGTCAATAATTAGAACCGTCAAACGAGGTAAAAACACTGAATTGTCAAATTATCTTCGAATTATCATAATTCAAACAGGCTTGCCACTTGTCACGTTAGGCCCTAATAAACACGGCAAAACGTGGGCCCAGTTCTAGTGATTGGTGCCTCTCTGCCTACCCCCTCGGGGATAACGGGCGTGAGTTTATTTATTTTTTATTTTATCATAATTATACATACCTGTTTTTTTTTATACTAAGTTAATTCCGGATCACTTACCCATATTTATTTGTCGGAAGAGTCCGACCAGTGTTTTTTATGGTTAAAATAAGCATTTAGCTTTTTTTTGCATTACCATTAAAATTGTGTGTGTACTAAAAGTCATCTAATATCAAAGGCGGCAATATACCTACATTTCGTCGGTTATTTGTGATAGTGCTTTATAAAGGCCATATCCGTTTAATAAAGCAGTGGAAAATGATCATTCTCATTGTAGGTATATTTAAAAAATATCTAAGTTATGTGATGAATAAATTTCACAATACCTACGCGTTTTTATCACTTTACACAAAATCCAACAAAATGGATATTGCCGCCTTTGATATTAGATGATTCTACAACTGTAGGTAGGTACTTATTAATTGTGTAAGTGTACCAAAAAAAGTAATACCAACGATCGGCAGACCTGCAGCAGCCACAAAAATCACAAAAACACAACGTAGCAACACACGTCACGCGACAAACAAACAATAATGAGAATCAGAATTACACACCGGAAAAAAAAGATGGAGTCACTCGTTCGAATTTCGAGCGCGCGTTGGCTGTGCGCGCGCGCCGGGTAACGATAACGCTATCGCGGCGTTACGTGGCCGTTCGCCGTAACGAGCCGTCGCGTGATTCGTTATGGCCGTCACAGATTAGGTAAGCGGCGAATGTAGATGTGCCATCACCGCATTAGCATGCGCTTGCGCAGTTCGCGCGGTCATTAGTTAGTGTATTGTATAGTGCAGCCTATTTGCGTCCCACTGTAGGCACAGGCCGTGCCTTAGAACGGATGGGCAATGGCCATGCTACTTTTTATGTATGTTTTTTATAACTAATTTTGAAATAAATTTCGGTATGATTGAGTTTCATTCATTACATCGATTTTTATTATTTTCCAAAAGTTTTGTGTTTGTGACGTCATCAGAGGATGATTAAGAGAAAGTCTTTGCCTACATACGAAAAAAAAAACAAATGTCATGTGTGTTTCTTATGTTTTTTTTTTGTAACTAAGGCAAAGGAATCATACTACATACATACTTATACTGTGTTTGCTGACGTAATAGAAAAGTCATTTAAGGTGAAGATTTTTATTGAATTATTCAATGGATCCCTTTGCCTGAAATAAGGAACTATTTATTATTATTTTATTTTAGTATGGTAATTTTTATTTCATTAATAATAATTTCGTAATTTACAATTTTTAATACATAGGACTGCTCACTTTAAAGTCTATTATGATGTTCATCATCATCAACCCATTATGTCCCCACCGAGGGGCACGGGTCTCTTCCCTGAGGAAGGTACAGGCCATACTCCACCACGGAGCCCAAGTCGAGATTATAATGTTACTTTATTACTAATGCATTCGTGGTTATCTACAAGAAAGGGTCCACGTGGCCCTTAAGTTTTTGTACAGTCGACAGCACATTATCCTATACACCCATGCACTCTACTCCGTTGCATTACGGGCGATTTTGAAACAAAAATGTGAAGGTTGACGTGCTGTCGACTGTGCTATGTATTTTTTTGTAACTCTTGTCGGTGATCCTTAGTAAGATAAAATTTCAAAAATCCCTAAAGCCGGGTCCGCTGCGCCATGTTACGCGTGTTACAAATAATGTAACACGTTATTAAAACAAAAATGGGTAGTGGCATTAACACTTTACGTGTTACAAAACACGTAACGTAACGTTATGTCTCACGTAACGTGTTATACCACGCCCTATTTTTATTATATTTACGTGTTACGTTTTTTGTCTTGCAATCCTATTAATTAATCCTTATTTATCTCCTCCAAAATCTCAAAGCTACATTTTTAAACATGAACGGAAATCTCAAAACCATTTCGAGAATTATGCTTTCAGTACATTTCTATTTATCAGATTGGTTAATCTATATATTTTAAGATATTCAACAAAACGCCTTGACCTTAAATGACTTTTCTATGACGTCAGCAAACACAGTATAAACAGTATAATCCTTTGCCTTAATAAAAAAAAAATGCAAATGACCTTGTTTTGCATGAAGGCAAAGACTATCTCTTTAGTCACGCTTTGATGACGTCAGAAATACCAAAATATTAAATAAAATATTCGTCTACAGGAATTTCTCTACGAGACCGAGTCAGAAATGATGAGGTCCGTAGACGAACGAAAGTGGTCGACATAGCCCAGCGGATTTGTAAGTTGAAGTGGCAGTGGGCGGGGTACATAGCACGCAGAACTGATGGCCGATGGGGCCGAAAAGTTCTCGAATGGAGACCACACATCGGCAAGCGCAGCGTAGGACGACCAGCCACAAGATGGACAGACGATCTCATCCAAGTGGCGGGAAGACGCTGGATGCAAGCCGCTTCCGACCGGTCTTTTTGGAAATCCATGGAGGAGGCCTATGTCCAGCAGTGGACTTCTTGTGGCTGAATGATGATGATGAAATAAAATATTATAAAGATTTGTATTTTTGTTTGTATGTTTGTAATGAATAGGCTCAGAAACTACTGGGCCGATTTTAAAAATTCTTTCACCATTCGAAAGCTACATTTTTCGTGAGTAACATAGGCTATATTATTTTCAAAAAGTTTAGGGTCCGTGCGAAATCTCGAATAATGTAACCCAAGGTGTAAAAAAATTACTACCCCGGGAATTTTCCACGGAACTAATATAGCTCCACGGAATCATTTTTTCCACCCGTGCGAAGCGTGGGCAAGTCGCTAGTATTAAATATAGACTTAAATATATAGTATTAAATATATATAGTATTAAATATAGACATAATTAATAAAACAAAAAAGACCGAAATTAGTTTCTTAAAATTGTCAATATTTCATAATAAATAAAAAAATACAATACCAAAAACAAGTAGCCTGGCCAATTGTTTGTACAGTAAACAGCACAACCACCTCTACACGTGTGGACTCTATTCGGCAACATTACGAGCGAGTTTGCAACGAAATTGTGAAGGTCGACTTTACGTACGGTAATCAGGAACGAATGGAAATTGACACGTAGCGTCCGCGGTGACCTTGTAACGACGTTCGGAGCCCCGACGCGTCGCTCGCAAGTCCAAGGTCACCCCGCGTGTCCAATTTTGTATTCGGCGAGGCTAATACTTAGTCTTATTCTTAATTATTATTATTTATTTAGACTGTAGAACATTACAGTATCAACTACAAATAGCACCTGTATGAGTAATAAATTGGACATAAAATACAATAAAATTATAATAATAATAATAATAAACTCACGCCCGTTATCCCCGAAGGGGTAGGCAGAGGCACCAGTCTCTAGAACTGGACCCACGTTTTGCCGAGTTTATTAGGTCCCAAACGTCACAAGTGGCAAGCCTGTCGCCGTTATCCGGGCACAATTTATCAGCGAATGGTGTTGCTGTACAAACAAATGTACGTAACTAAAAGTCATTGGTACATGCGTGGTTTGAACCCTGACCCTCATGATCGAGAAGCAAGGGTCAACCCCACTACGCCACCACCGCTTTTTTCATAATAAAATTAAGATCCAATAATCACATCACACTAACATACTAATATTATAAAGGCGAAAGTGAGTGTGTATATTTGTTACTTCTTCACGTCTAAACGGCTGGAGCGATTTTAATAAAATTCGGTATGTAGTTCGCTGACACCCTGGATTAACACATAGGCTACGTTTTACTGCGGGAAAATATTTTATTCCCATGGGAAAATCGATGAAAATGAATTCGCTGATAATGTACGAGGAACTTTGTACCTACATAACTTTTCAAAAAATTGTTTACTGTTAATACACAATTTATTTTCCCTAATAAACCGCGTAACACCGCGGGGCACAACTAGTAGACATATAATTTATAAAACCCCTTCATTCATCTAGTTCACAGAATTTCAGACATTCTTCAGCATCATTCATAACCATATCAGCAAACAGATCACTCCCTGGTGCTGACGACAGCGGAGCTCGTTCACCGAAAAATGCTTGACATGATGGCCATGACTGTCTGACAGAAGGGAATTTAAAAAAACGGTTCCACTAAATCACTCGCCAGTTAGACTACCACAAATTAGAAATTGATTTCAACGTAAAGAATTTAATTTCTCTTTGTTGAATGTACTTATAATGTTAGCCGTTGCCTTGGGACCAAATGGAGAAAAAGGCAGCGTAAAAAAACTCCACTCGGAGCATAATTATTTTCTTAAATCGTTGGTATGAATGTCCTGTCCATCTAAGAAGCTCGTGCCCCATAAGAGGAATCAACACTGGCAATCCGCGTGGACTTTAGTTCAAAATTTTGCAACCCCGTTCACTCCCTTAAGGGTCAAATTTAGGAAAACGGCGGAACACGTGTTCAATCCAATGTGTTGAAGACTATTTATTTTAAGTTTCAAGAAAATTAGACAACATTCCTCCCATACAAATTTTGGCAACCCTTTTCGCCCCCTTCGGGGTTGAATTTCAAAAAATCCCGTCTTATTCCTTGCCTACATTGTATATAGACCCACTGCAAAATTTCAGCTTCCTAGGTCCAACGGCTTGGGCTGGGCGTTTATGAGTGAATGAATCAGTCGGTGAGAACTTTGAATTTTATTTATATAGATTGTAATTTAATATTCTTACATAAGTAAAAAAATACCAATGCTGCGGCCAGACACACGGAAGGCACCCTAATGGGCTTAATCGCGGTCTCAATAACGGCACTGAACGAGATGGTTTAGAAAGTAAAATCTCCTTTTTAGTCTCGCTTTAAGCCCTCCAAATAAACGACGAAGTCGCGTATTTGCGGCGGATTGTAAAAGACCACAGATTAGACTGTCAAACGCAAAACCTTGTCATGTCAGGGGAAAATTGCGATGGTCGCTTATGTTCTGTTTTTTGTAGGCAATCGCAATAGAGAAACTTTAAAGATACTACAGAGTATACAGGCGGATGTATGGGTGATTTAGAGCACCAACAGCTTAACATGCCTTGCGAAGCACGGAACCGCTCGCAAAAATGCCACTAGCGTTAATCAAAGATGGTCACCCATCCATGCACTGAACGTGCCCTATTTTGCTCTTCTTGATCGTTTAAGATCACTCAGGCGGCCGGGAATACGAGCGATTACCGAAATTTTTCTAACGCCTGCTTTTATGGATATTTAGTCTGTAATAAAGTTCTATTTATTATTATTCATCATCATCATTCAGCCACAAGAAGTCCACTGCTGGACATAGGCCTCCTCCATGGATTTCCAAAAAGACCGGTCGGAAGCGGCTTCGTCTGTCCATCTTGTGGCTGGTCGTCCTACGCTGCGCTTGATATGTGGTCTCCATTCCAGAACTTTTCGGCCCCATCGGCCATCAGTTCTGCGTGCTATGTGCCCCGCCCACTGCCACTTCACCTTACTAATCCGCTTACTAATAAACTTACTAATTATTATTATTTATTTTAAAGGCACGTTCATTTTAATTCAGCTGTCAGACCACACAAAATTCATAGCGTATCTTTTTACTTGCTTATTCAGTGATTTGGCGTAAAAAACTCTAAGTCAGGGTCAATTAGCTGTTATCAGAGTCACAACACTAGCATTGCCGTGTCGAATGGGACACAATTGCATGCCATAATTATATGGAGCCTCAGCTGCGTCCATTAGCGACGCGCCCAGACGAATCGCACGCGGAAAGTGGAGCTCCTTGATTCTGAGCCTATGGGTTGGTTCTACTCAAACGGTTAAAAAAAACGTATATCAGCATTAAATTGAGATAATTACTTTGCTAAATTCCGCCAATACCCCACAAGCACCATGCGGTTAGTTAATGCACTGCACTCACGTGCTTGTGAGCCTGAGGATGCCTCGTGTTAGAGGCGAAACGCGTCGCGCATTGTCTCCCACAAGTATTGTTGTCGGTGGTGGTGTGTTCGTGTCTTGCTTCTGCTTGAAAAAGTGTGAGGGAGGGCGGTGCATTAACTAACTGCATGGTGCTTGTGGGATATTGGCGGAATTTAGCAAAGTACCTAATTATCTCAATTTAATGCTATTATGGACTTCCGCAAAGTAACGCCTGATTCTATAGAAAACGTAAATTATCACATTACATGACGACCTCTGTGGCGGAGCAGTTAGCGCATCTGCCTACCATGCGAGCGGTCCCGGGTTTCGAACCCCGGCTGGGGATAGCAACAAAACCCCAGGTCTTGGACGTTTACATTGTTTGTGATGACGCTGTATCTGGTTCCCACGACACAGGGTATCCTAGTGTGGGGCCGGGAGGAATGTTTGTGCTTGTATGTAAATGTTTATGTTTATGAAAAATGTCGCTTTGCCATATTAATAAATTAGCCTATGATGGATCTATCAGACGAAGGTACCGATTACAAAAAAAAAATACAAATTGGTAAAGCCGTTTTGGAGGAGTTCGGTATAAATATTGTGAAACGATATAACGAGACGGATACGCCTTAATACATTCTTGGGCTAGATGTAAAAAGATTACATGTTACACTATCGTAAATTACCTATTTATTCAGTGTTGTAAGTTGATTAAAGACAACGGTTGAAAAACGTAACTGTAGTAACCGTTTCTTGGTCCCCGCTAAGAGGCACACTGATGTTAGGGACACATTTTAAAATATAAAATTAAAAAAAAACTTCCGCATGTAATTTTCCCAAATAAATTAAAAACAATACATTAGATTAAGGCCCTGTTTCACAATGTTCAAATAAAGTTCCAGATAAGCTATCCGCAACCAGGGCTGCCGTTTGTTCTAAATTGGAAGCCATTAACGAACACACGTAATTTAGGATAAAAATATTTAAATTTGGAACAAACGGTAGCCCTGGTTGCGGATAGCATAACTGGTACTTTATTTGAACATTGTGAAACAGCCCCAATTTAAATTGAAACTAAATAATTTAAGAAATCTCCTGTAATTTCAGATTGAAGAGCTATTTTATTTATTTTTATTTAATCGTAAAAATCAGGCCCAATTACCTGTTATCAGCGCTTCCATTGGCCTTTCCGAGACAAATCGAAAACAATTGCCCGCCACATATGGACAATGATTTGCGCCAATTAGCGACGCGCCGAACCAAATCGCCCGCGGAAACTAATTCCATGGTTTAAAATATGTACATTAATAATAAAATCTGGTGTCAAGAAAGGACACATTGTTATTAAGATAGTTTTTTTATTGTATCCTACTGCTGGGCGAAGGCCTCCCCCAGTTCAGTCCAGTTCAGTTAAGCAAATATTCATTTAATACTTTTTATTTTCTTATTAACATATTTTTGTTTTTTTTTGTAAATAAGATTTTATGATGTTTTTTATCTTTTTTCCGCGGTGGCGTTAGTTTCACTTCCTGGAGACCCTTAAATGGGTCGCAGGCCCTAAAACGTGACTTAAAAGCGGTGCTGAGTAGCTTATTTATAATAGTCTCAATATGTGCTATTTTTGAATCGCTCGTAGCCTAAATGGTTACAAACCTAAAGAAACAAAAACAACATAACCTTAAAAAACATAGGGCGCGTTCAGTGCATGGATGGGTGACCGTCTATGACTAAACGGTAGTGGCATTTTTCCGGGAGGTTCCGTGCTTAGCAAGGCACGTTAAGCAGTAGGCCGGCTGCCGTCAATAAATTCACCGATTCACCGATTTTCATGAAACTTTACATGTATATTCGGTAGGTCTGAGAATAGGTTGTTATCTATTTTCTATGGCAAATCTATGGCCTATAGGCTATGGCCTTAACTGGCGAAACAACGTTTGCTGGGTCAGCTAGTTATATTATATGAATGCGGTAATCCGACTTCGTCAATGGACACCTTCGCATGCCAGCGTGGGCGATAAATGGCACTTCGACCCATCTCGTGTCACAACAGTGATACCATATGCAGAGTGGTCATTTGAGATGCAATATTAACCCCCCACGTACACCTTTCTACGTAGCCATACGGGTTCCGCTGCAGGGCTAAGGCATCTCCAGGACCCAGTCTGTTGACGCATTGTAGTACAATGAAAACCGCGTGAAAGTGGCGATGTACTTTCATTGCCGCTTCAAGTCTACGGCCGCATTTATAATATCGATGAGTAATCGCTAAGTCCTCGATTACGCATCCGAAAATTTTCGATGGATTCTGCTGAACGCGCTTTGCGCTATGTTGAAGATTTCCATGTTGTATCGTTTACGTTTTAAACAAAATAGTATGAAAGTAAAAATAAAGTAACCGCAAAAATTGACAGCATCAAACACAAATTACGTTTGACAGCAACTTTTTTCTGTGAACGAATCGCAGCTTCTCATCGGAATTCAAATCCGATGGTAAAAATGGCGACCGATTGCTATAAATCGCTGTCAGTCCTCGAATTTTTGTATGCGTTCAGCAGAAACTTTGTGATTGTACTGATGTATCTGTCATCGTACTATAATGCGCTAATAGAATCTAGGTCCAGGTAGAAAGTATGAGCTTAATGGACACGCGTTCCCGCCGCGGATTGGCGGTTTCAAGCCCTGAGGTATGTGTGCACCCTAAGACATTCAGGTTTTCTCACGATGTTTTACTTCAATCAGCGAGTGGCGTTGCTACTTCGTATTCGCAAACGTAAGTACATAATTTTAAACACAAAACAAGTCTGCTAGTCTGAATTCATGCGTTAACCAGCAAGCTGGTCGTTTTTTTGTTCGAAAAGAATCTCTGTGATTACCCTTTGTGTACAATAAAGTGTTCTCCACCTATCTGACTAAATGGATAGATCGAATAAAGCTGAGAAAGTTGTACGCGACAACGCAAATATCAAAATAAAATTCATGCTAAGACATCCGCTGAAAATCAGCGCCATCGCACAACCATGGCATAAAGCTGAGCGGAGACCTTTTTGGTGCATAATGCATGTAATAATTGTTAATATGTTAAGTTTATTAATTTTTTGTAATTTTGTGTGCCAAATAAAGAGTATTGTATTCTATTCTATATTATTATCTTAGGGCCGACTTCCGAATTGAGAATTTCACGAAGTAAACACTTAAGTAACCTTCTGTCACGCTCTTATCTAAAGAAATTTGACGAGACAGCACTACAGTTAAGTTACTTAACGAAATTTAAAATTCAAAACCCGGCCCTTAGTGCTCTGTTTCACAAAGCCGGTTGGTGGTTGGTTGAAAATTTACAAACGTCACTAATTTTCACCTTACCTATGTGTCCTAACTAATATTCATCACTGCACGGACTTGTCACCTTTACATGTTTACTTCACATCACATTTACTTCAAAATTAATTTCAGGTTTTGCTTTTCACTAATAGCACGAGTCATTTATTATCATCATCATCATCATCATCCAGCCATCATGTCCCCACCAAGGGGCACGGGTCTCTTACCTGAGGAAGGTATGGGCCATACTCCACCAAGGGGGCCAAATCCGGATTGGTGGAGGGCTTGTAAGACTAGTGGCTGGTCTTACTGTCAGAAGTTTTCAAGCCGCCCTAAGGCCTCTGACTTGGCTTAATTGGCTTGGCATTTATTATATTCGTTAACAAAACCGCCGGTAGTACGATAAATTAATCGAGCTTATGTGTCAACCTTGTAGCACCTACCGCCATCTATTGACGAAAAACAACACAAACGCATGGTCCACCAATGGAATCGGAGAGCATAAAAGCGCGCGAAGCCTTGAACGTGCGGATTGCCGGATGATGGTGTTTTAATATTACCTACATTAAAAGTAAAATATTCACTAAAAAGTGTTCTACAGGAAAAAAAAATGTAAATATCAGGAACTACGCATCGGCCGAAATGGTCGAGGAATTTTCAGCTTAATCGTGGTAATTAGACATTCACTGATGTTTCATTTAGGAAAATGCGTGACATTATGCATTACAAATTGTGAGTTACTGCCGGTCCTTAAGAAAAACATTGTCCTAGTGATGAATTGTGTGTGACATTGCGCAGTACGCATACAGCGCCGCTAAGTTATCTGTTCAGGTGGGCAAAATTGTAACTAATTAATTGTAAATCCTTTTCCCCATTTTTTGTTTTATTCATTCACTTACTAAGATTTATAGATATATTTTCATTAAAATTGAGAGACGGGTTAAAATATTCTCATTTTTTTAGGTAAATTTCTTAAATGTTACTACTAAGTTCTCCACTAGCGCCGCTATCAACTGAACAGATAAGATGGTGGCACTGTAGCTACTGACGACGGTCAAAACTGCTGTTTTGTGAAACACATTACGCGACGTTTGTAACTTAGTTTTGAAACGCAAAAATCAGAATAGAATAGAATAGAATAGAATAGAATTTTGACATTTAAGTTTTGACATTAGACAACAACATAGTACAGTACAAATCAGATAAATTTTTTCAACTTAAAAAATTTACATTCTGTTTGTTGAATGCCAATGTAGGTACTTATTATGTTAATGTTAGCCGCTGCCTTGGGGCCGAATGTAGTGGAGAAAAAGGCAGCGAAAAAAAAAACTCCACTCTGACAGTCTTTTCTCAAATCACCTTAAATCTAATACAAAGTTGGTATGACTGTCCATCTACCTAAAAGCTCAAGATCTATGAGTGCAATCAATACTTGCAATGTCAAACATTATTTAATACTAGCGACCCGCCCCAAGCTTCGCGCCGCCGGTGGCAAAAACGTTTCTGTGCAAATAGCTTAGATATTAGTTCCGTGGAAAATTCGCGGGGTAGTATTTTTTTAAACCTTGGGTTACATTGTTCGGGATTCTGTGCGGAACCCTAAACTTTTTGAAAATCCAATAGGTATAGCCTATATTACTCACTAAGAATGTAGCTTTCTAATGGTGAAAGAATTTTTAATATCACATGGCCGATCTGAGCCTATTCATTACAAACATACACACACACAAAAATACAAATCTTTCCTCTTTATAATATTATATAAGTATACGTAGATTCTTACAAAGTAAGAAAACACCAATGTTGCAACCAAAGAGACAGACGGCACCTATCCGTTCGGCACGGACGTACGCATTCATTACTACCAAAACTCTCCTTGTTACTACTACCACAGAATACATAATAGTACAGGTACAGAAGATTCACTCCGCAAAATTAATTAAAGAAAAAGGTACTCTAGCAGCGATACAATTAGGTGCAATTCAGATCGCACGGCGCTAAAAAAGCTACGTTATATTCACCTACACGTTGCCTCTCTTTCTACAGCGTAACTCCTACCTCTTCTGGCGCCTGAATTCCTTCCTATTTTCCCCGTCGACGCGGTCGCCGCATGTACTTACGCGTTCGATACCGCCACGCAAAGTGAAACAGCCCTGCTACTACAGCGCCACCAAGTTATCTGTTCAGGTGGGCAAAATTGTAACTAACTAACTAATTGTAAATCCTGCTCCCCATTTTTTGTTTTATTTATTCACTTACTAAGATTTATAGATATATTTTCATTGCAATCAAAAGACGGGTTAAAATATTCTCATTTTTCTAGGTAAATGTCTTAAATGTTCCCACTAAATTCTCCACTAGCGCCGCTATCAACTGAACAGATAAGATGGTGGCACTGTACTGTAAATTGTTTGCCGACAAATGGATGTCAAATAAAGTTATACTGAACTGGGCCCAGGGGTCCTCCCACTAGGCTAGCCTCGTGACTTGGAAATAATTCGAATACACAACGTGACTGTCTTCGAATAGAGCATGAAGTGAATAACGAATAAAACGTACATACGTGACAATCACGCTGTCTAAACCTTATAGATTCTCGATTCTATTTTCTCTAGAGAAATACGAAAAGAACAAAAATTAAAACCAATCAATATCTCGAAGTGTCGGACAGACAAACTCAGTAATTAGTTCGAAGTAGGTTTATTAGTATCCCTAAATACTCGTAAGGCCACTTCGCGTCACTATATCACAATTCGCAACCACAAAGGGTGAAAACCTGTCTCCTTGGGCACATCCATAGTTTAGCACAGGCCTTCACTCAGAGAGGGTTTAATTTTAATCAGCACGCGTCCCCAACGCGGATTGGCGTTTAAAGTGACGCTACTGATAGGTTGATTGCAATCTGAAAGCGCTGATTGCCCCAGAGGGCTGGAAGCAATCTTCAAGCGTCTGTTATTAATTAAAAAAAATAGGACAAAACCATACCGCGATGTACTCGTATGATTGGTGGAACGCCATCTAGTGTATAGCTTTAGAACTAATATTATAGAAATAGATAAGTTGACATATTTCCCTAAGCTTATGTGAGTTTATTATATTTCACCTTTTTCCCTCCCTAACTTTTTCCTTGCAGTCGCCAGTTCCTTCAACAACAAAGGTTTGCTGTAATAAAACGCTTCTTTCTTTAAGCACGCCCTTGTACATTTACTTTGTGATTAGTGCAATATATGTAGAATTAAAATAAGAAAAATTAAGTAACTAAACAGTAAAACGCCGCCGCCGAGACGAGCTTCTTAAACGTTGATGCCCACGTGACTGTGTTCATAAAGCCGGCACCAAACTTGGCCACTCGTATGTGCGTATTCGGCAAATATTAACCATACATTCGTTAAACCAAGTCAGAGGCCTTAGGGCGGCTTGAAAACTTCTAATAGTAAGACCAGCCACTAGTCTTAGAAGTCTTCACCAATCCGGACTTGGCCCTCGTGGTGGAGTATGGTCTATACCTTCCTCAGGGAAGAGACCCGTGCCCTCGGTGGGGACATGATGGGTTCAAAATCAAAATCAAAATCAAGAATTTATTTCAACGTAAAGAATTTACATTCTGCTTGTTGAATGTCAATGTACATACAGTTATGTATAATGTTAGCCGCTGCCTTGGGGCCGTCTGTAGTGGAGAAAAAGGCAGCGAAAAAAAACTCCACTCTGATCATCTTTTCTCAAATCAACTTAAAGCTAATACAAATAAAACATACAAAATACTATCTTGGATGTGTTGAACGCTAGACACATTTATCCTCTGATTTAATTTAATATTAAACTACTATTTAATGCCATACGTCCTTGTCTTCTAAATAATCGTTGATTTTATAATAAGCTTTTTTGCAAAGAGTGTGCTTAACACAATTCTTAAATTGCGTTGGGGGTAACTCTAATATATCTTGGGGTATCTTGTTGTAGAACCTTATACAATGCCCCATAAAGGAAGTATTAACTTTTGCAAGTCTAAATCGTGGAAATCACAATTTATGTTTATTCCTAGTATTAACGTTATGATGGCTACCAAGAGTTTCGAAGTCCTTAATATTTTTCCGAACGTCCATAATATTTTCATAAATGTATTGGCTTGCAACTGTTAAGATGTTAGTTTCTTTGAAAAAATCTCTTAGCGAGTCCCTACTACCTAGCTTGTAAATAAATCGGATCGCTCTCTTCTTCAAGATGAAGATAGTCTCAATGTCTGCTGCCCGGCCCCATAGTATTATACCATAGGACATAATACTATGGAAGGAACTAAAATAAACAAGCCTAGCAGTTGCAACGTCAGTAAGTTCTCGAATTCTTTTCACGGCATATGCTGCGGAGCTTAGTCTATGTGCCAATTTTATAATATGTGGACCCCATTGTAGTTTGGCATCGATTGTGATGCCCAAAAATACAGTATCTTCAACAAATTCTAGTTTATCATTTTCAATTACAATGTTGTTTTCAACTAATTTTACGTTAGGTAGGGCAGATTTCATACATTTTGTCTTTTTTGAATTTAACAATAGATTATTTACTGTAAACCAATCTAGAACGTGCGAGAGAGCATTATTTGCTTCGTCAAGATAATTTTCCTGTCTCTTTATTTTAAAAACAAGTGACGTGTCATCAGCATATAGCACTATCTCACACATTTTTTGTATCAAAAACGGTAAATCATTTACATAGACTAGGAAAAGGAACGGCCCTAAGATAGATCCTGCGGGACTCCCATTTTTACAAGTGAGCCTGACGATTTAATACGATTTATTTCTGCCTTTTGAACCCTTCCTTCTAAATATGATTTTAAAAGATCTAGACTTAATTTTTTTATTCCATAGTGTTTTAACTTTGAGAGTAATGTTTTGTGGTCTACACAATCGAATGCCTTTGACAGATCACAAAATACTCCTATCGCATCATTATGATCCTCCCACGCACTGAAAATATGTTAACTAACATGACTCCAGCGTCTGTTGTATTCCGCCCTTTAATGAAACCGAACTGCTGCCTATGGAGCAGTTCGTAATTATTGAAATGAATAAGTAATTGATCTAAGATAATTCTTTCAAATATTTTACTTAATACTGGTAGGACTGAAACGGGTCTAAAATTTGTTGGATCTTGTTTATCACCGCTTTTAAATAAGGGTACTAACCTACTATATTTCATGAGGTCTGGAAATACTCCTTCATCTACATGATGATGAACGATTTTCAGTCACTCGAAAAAGTGTCAAGTCCTGTATCCTTAGGCACTGCTTGAATCGTCCGCAGACGAGAAGACATACGATAAATCGTATCTAAGTACTAGCTTTCGCCCGCAACTCCGTCCGCGTGGACTTTAGTTCAAAATGTTGCAACCCCGTTCACTCCCTTAAGGGTTAAATTTAGAAAAAACGGCGAAACACGTGTTCAATCAATGGTGTTGAAGAGTGTTTATTTTAAGTTTCAAGAAAATTAGACTACATTTTTTATACTTCCCATACAAATTTTAGCAACCCTTTTCGCCCCCTTCGGGGTTGAATTTAAAAAAATCCCGTCTTATTCCTTGCCTACGTTATATATATAGACCCTCTGTGCAAAATTTCAACTTCCTAGGTACAACGGCTTGGGCTGGACGTTGATGAGTGAATGAATCAGTCAGTCAGGACATTGAATTTTATTATATAGAAGATTTGCACATTTTCCTATGTCTCTTTCCGAAACAGTTGCTTCATTTATTTATTTGTTTATCTTATTCTTAGGAGTTGGCATAATGTACTATGTTGACTTTAATATTCTTTACGTAATAAGTTTGTCAAATCGTCCACAAATACGCGAATACGAATAGCAAAGTGTAGTGTCAGCATAACAGTCCACGCGAATACTCGCACAAAGCGAATATACCTACGTCATAAGGACGCCGTCGAACACAGTCACGTTGGAAACGACGTTTCCGAAGTTTCGTGGCTTTTTTAGTTAGAAGGTTGAATTTTTAAATAGCAGTACGTCTCGCTGGCTCTGAAGGAAAATTTTATTACGAAAAGTCTATTTCTGAACCGTGAAGGAAAAATCCACTTAATTAGACGTCACAGGACGGTCTGGTGTATTGAAAGGGTACCAGGAACTCCCGGAGTGCAATGATATAAATAACCGGCCAGGTGCGAGACGGACTCGGGCGGAGGGTTCCGTACCATTATCTACATAATTGAAAGGGGTTTGAACATTTTGGCATACTGTGTCAGCCGCCATTTTGATATTTTTTCAAAATAACGGCGCACAATAATACCTATGTACATCGACTGGGGACATTTCTACAAACATAAAAATACTAAGGTCAACATGTCCGAAAACGTTTCAGAGTTAATTGCAGAAAAAGAAAATAAAAGTTGAAAATTATGTTCTTTTTCTGCTTCACCTTAGTATTTTTTTGTTTGTATAAGTGTCCCCAGTCGATGTACATAGGTATTATTGTACGCCGCCCTTTTGAAAAAAAATCAAAATGGCGGCTGACCCAGTATGCCAGTCTTCCAACAAAAATGTTCAAACCCCTTTCAATAGTCTACTTTATTCTTTGAAACAGTGTTGAACATTATGGAGCTAAGGGGTACGGCAGAGAAGTACTCGTCCTAGGGAAAAAAAAAGTTTATTAAGATTGTTATTGGACGATTTTGTTATAAGAAAAATAGCTTTTAAGAGCGGTTTCGAATATCTTTTATAGCCAACACTTACAATTTGTAAAAATTTGCCGCTCAAATTTACTCGCTCCGCGCAAGCTTAATGTCGGTATAAAGCGGCAATATCTTTTTATTTGTTATATGTATTGTAAAAAAATGAAATGGAAAAGCAATAAAATTCAGTTTTTTACATTTTTTCTTTTTTAACTATAATAGAGGGTCTTACATTTATTACTCTCAGCCTTAGAGGGTCTTACATTTATTACTCTAAGTCACCCTGAGAATCAGCTCAAATAAAAAAGTTTACACTTAAGATAAATAAGTGATCTGGTCCACAGTTTTGTGAACTGTTTTTTTTTAAAGCCGATTTATGGATTGCCCTTGACCCACGTTTTCAAAATCAACTTTTTTGTGACAAAAAATGTTTAGCAACAAATTGAATATTTAGCTCAGAAAAATCATATTAAATATGCCTATATTTAGTAATAAATGAATAAAAAATGGGTTTGTTATGTTCAATACCACATCTCTAACACGTTTTTAGTATTTGTTGAATAGCAGCAACAGACATATCTACCCCTATTTGGCAAAACATCGTAAGCGCCAATTTAAGAAAAAAAGTTACAAGCCATTTAGTGTTTTATCGTAACCGCCAAAAAAGGTGCATACGCTAAACAAAAAGTTATTTTTCTTTATCGTATCCGCCATGTCTGAAAAAAACGTCACATACGTTACCGCACGAGAGTGAAATAGACGTTTCGAGTTCGAATTCTGAGCAATCAGCTGGTTTAAAACGGTGTCAATCAGTCGACATAACGTGGCTAGCGTGCGTACTACTGTTTGATCCCAAAAGAAAACTTAAATTAAGAAGGCAAAACTGCGTTAAAAGTTGTTTTTGATTAGTTACAGGTAACTCTCACTGCTATAATCTATTTTGCTTACTATAGCTTGCGTGATTAGCAGGCAAGGCTTAAAAATAAAAAAAATTACCTATCCGTAAGAATTTGCACGCTCTTGCGCGATTACCGGACAAGTTTAGTACTATAATTGCAAATTGCCTGGGGCTCTTTCTGTGTGGTCAGAGACCCTCTTCAAGTTAATATTCTTTTCGACTGCCTCTTTAGTTCAGTCATCATTCAGCCACTAGAAGTCTACTGCTGGACATAGGCCTCCTCCATGGATTTCCAAAAAGACCGGAGCGGCTTGCATCCAGTGTCTTCCTGCCACTTGGATAAGATAGTCTGTCCATCTTTTGGCTGGTCGTCCTACGCTGTGCTTGCCGATGTGTGGTCTCCATTCGAGCACTTTTTGGCCCCATCGGCCATCAGTTCTGCGTGCTATGTGCCCCGCCCACTGCCACTTCAACTTGCTCATCCGGTGGGCTATGACTTTCGTTTGTCTACGGACCTCATCATTTCTGATTCGATCTCGTAGGAAAATTCCGAGCATAGCCCTTTCCATAGCTCGTTGCGTTACGTTTAGCTTTTTTATGAGGCCCATAGTAAAAGACCACGTTTCAGTGCATAAGTAATCACTGGTAACACACTCTAGTTGTATAATTTTGTTTTGAGTGATTGAGGTATATCGGAGGAAAATACTTTTCTAAGCTTCCCGTATGCTGCCCAGCTGAGTCGGATTTGACGACTGACCTCTTTCACGAAGTTGGCCCGGCCTAGTTGGACTGTATGTTCTAAGTAGACGTATTCGTCTACAACTTCGAGAGTCGAGTTCCCTACTGTTATTGGGGTGGGCACAACACGGGCGTTCGACATGACCTTCGTTTTGTCCATGTTCATTTTAAGGCCCACCCGTTGAGAGACTCAACTGAGGTCTGGGAGCATTATGCCGAGGTCCTCCAGCGTCTCTGCCATGACTACTATATCGTTGGCAAATCGAAGGTGACTGATGTACTCGCCATTGATATTGATGCCGCGTTCCTGCCATTCCAGAAGCTTGAAGGCATCTTCCAGTCCGTTCGTGAACAGTTTCGGAGATATGACATCTCCCTGTCTCAAGCCTCTTTTCTGTGGAATTCTGCTCCTGTACTCCGACCGACATGGTGGCGTTGTGGTACAAGCACCTCGATATACCGATAGTCAATTCGGCAACACTGGAGATACTCGAGCACCTCCCGTGTCTCGATCGAATCGAAGGCAATCGATGACATGATAGAAATAAATGAAAAAGATGAGAATGAGATAATCGTATTCGAAACAGATGGTAAAGATAACAATAACATTATTTTCAAAAATTCAAAGACCGGTTAACTGCAGTGATTCTGAAGTATCTACGGCGTCTTCGACCATCGACTTCATCATTCAAGAAACAGAATGTAAATTTAAGTTGAAAAAAAAATTCTGACTGAGGGCTATTGTTACTATGGTTAGGTTTTGAATATTTAATTTTTCTACGAGACCGAATCAGAAATGATGAGGTCCGTAGACAAACGAAAGTCATAGCCCACCGGATGAGCAAGTTGAAGTGGCAGTGGGCGGGGCACATAGCACGCAGAACTGATGGCCGATGGGGCCAAAAAGTGCTCGAATGGAGACCACACATCGGCAAGCGCAGCGTAGGACGACCAGCCAAAAGATGGACAGACTATCTTATTCAAGTGGCAGGAAGACACTGGATGCAAGCGGCTCCGGTCTTTTTGGAAATTCATGGAGGAGGCCTATGTCCAGCAGTGGACTTCTAGTGGCTGAATGATGACTGGACTAAAGAGGCAGTCGAAAAGAAGATTAACTTGAAGAGGGCCCCTGAACCCACCCAGAAAGAGCCCCATGCAATTTGCAATTATAGTACTAAACTTGTCCGGTAATCGCGCAAGAGCGTCCAAATTCTTACAGATAGGTAAAAATTGTTATTTTTAAGCCTTGCCTACTAATCACGCAAGCGATAGTAAGCAAAATAAATTATAGCAGTGAGAGTTACCTGTAACTAATCAAAAACAACTTTTAACGCAGTTTTGCCTTCTAAATTTAAGTTTTCTTTTGGGATCAAACAGTAGTACGCACGCTAGCCACGTTATGTCGACTGATTGACACCGTTTTAAACCAGCTGATTGCTCAGAATTCGAACTCGAAACGTCTATTTCACTCTCGTGCGGTAACGTATGTAACGTTTTTTTTTGACATGGCGGATACGATAAAGAAAAATAACTTTTTTTTTTAGCGTATGCATCTTTTTTGGTGGTTACGATAAAACACTAAATGGCTTGTAACTTTTTTTCTGATTGAAAACCCGTTACAATTTATACATATTTTGTAGACGGCATCAAACTGCGTAAGTTGCGTTAAAAAATGTATTTTCTTAAAATTGGCGCTTACGACGTTTTGCCAAATAGGGGTCGAATAATCCATTTATCTATAATTGGCAGTTGTTTTTGGACTTTAAACGACACTGAATTAAAAACCTTTAGCGATAGAAAATTCGATACCGTTTGCAAATTTACTACTACAATCTATTTACTGAAGAGAACGACTAAAGGTAAACAAAGACACAGCATCTCTCAAACTTACATGTCACTCAAAATAGCTCATGCACGCAGCTTTGCTTGCATCGTATACCCACATAGGTTTAGATAGGTACTGTTTAAGGAAAACAGACAGACAACCAAACAAGACAAGACAAACACTAAAGAAAATAAAATAGTTTAGAGAAGTTGCACTCGCATCAACAACGTCAATAGTGAGTAAATATGGCGTCGGGGTGGTGATCTTACTTTTTTTTGCCTTTAATTAAAAAAGAGGTTCGTAGTCAGCTCTCCATACTTCTACCTACACTTCGCGTAGCGCATTAGCATAAAATAATCGATCATAATCGGCCTTTAAACAAAAGTCCTACATCTTTGCTAGTTGCGAACATATTTGGCAGCAGTAGGATCGCTTTTATTTGAGGACCACTGAAATGTTAGATATTTTTTGGGGCATAGATCTCTTCAGCAAATGGTATTTTCATGATAAAATAAAATATTTAGTTAAATAAACTGCGAGTGAGGGATAAATCAGGTAATAACAGTGTTACTGTGTTTATTGCTTATTGGCATTTATTAGCCATATCGTTTTGTATAACTTTCCTAAATATTATGCAGTGTTATAAATGTGGCATATTGAAAAACCAAATTTTTGACATGTTGACACTTACTCGTTCGCTTCAGTAAATAGGGTGTAGCTAGCACTAAATTTGTAAACTGTTTCGAGTTTTCTACCGTCAAAGGTTTTTGATTTAGTATCGTTTAAAGTCTGAAAAAATTTCCAAATATAGAAAAATGAACTGATGAATCAATTCATCAGTGAAAGCCATCACGGTTCAGTAGATAATAAAATCTATTTTCGAGGAGGGCCTAGCCTAGCTAGCCTTCCACTGACATCTCTACAAAAACGTAGCGATTCTCTTTCAAAATATTTAAATTCATACAAGACGGCTGTGCCAGCCAGTTACTATAAAGAGGAATCGCTTCATCACCTACCCTTACCCTTTGGGATCATCATCATCATCATCAACCCATTATGTCCCCACCGAGGGGCACGGGTCTCTTCCCTGAGGAAGGTTTAGGCCATACTCCACCACGGGGGCCAAGTCCGGATTGGTGGAGGCTTGTAAGACTAGTGGCTGGTCTTACTGTCAGAAGTTTTCAAGCCCTTTACCCTTTGGGATACGGAACGATACCTAGATAGTCTACTTTATTTTGCACTTGACCATCAGATTTACAGTTTTTGCTGATATTTATCTTATTAGAAACAAACTAGATAATCTAACGATTAAAATGATACTAGTATCATAGATAGATAGATAATCATTTATTAAATTCCCACAATACACAAATATATACAATTGACAGGCATAGCATGCTAACAATAATATTCTGTCTTTTAACCTATGTGTGAGTTTCGTTACATTTTCCCACTCAATACAATAAGAACTACAATTAATGTAATAAATAACTGTCTATCATGATCATATTTTTAAAATCAGCTGCTAAGTATAGGTTATTGTCAATTTGTTGCATAGTCTCACTTTTACTAAATCTCTTTTAACTTTGCTCTCAGATTGCTAAAATCCGCAAAATTTTCAAAGATGGTCTGACAATATATAAGCTGTTTATTGACACCACTCTCGTCTTTTTACATTTGGGCCCAAGAATGTATGAAAGCGTTTCCGTCTCCTTTCGCGTCCATCTGCAAGGTTGGGATAGTTCTGACGGGAAAACGGGCGACCCGTTTCGGGCCGATTTCTAGAGACCCGGATCGAGTCATGATCTTTTTTACCCAAGTTATTTTTTTGTTGAAAAAGGATTATTTGAATTTTATATTACATATTTTATATTACAAAAAAAGTACCGAGCAAAGCTCGGTCACCCAGGTACTAATTACTTAACTGTAGCACTGTCTCTTCAAATTTCTTTAGAAAAGAGCGTGACAGCACGTTACTTAAGTATTCACTTAGTGTAAATACTTTAAAATATGAAATAATATTTGTATAAAATTTAACATTCTTTTACCTTAGGCACTGCTTGAATCGTCCGTGATGGACGCAGAGGCCTATGATGATGAGTCAAAATATAAAATTACTAGACGAAAACCCGGCTTCGCTCGGGTAAAATGTAGACGCAAAATAATATTCCACTATGTTTTTTTTATATGGTGACGCCTCTGTATTTATCAACCACCAGTAGATATAAATCTCTTAATACATTCAGATACATAAGCTCACACCTGTATCCCAGAGGGGTAGGCAGAGACCACGGACTGTCACCTGCCACTATCCTGACAAATCACTTTCGTTTCATCGACATCCATTTGTCGTTGCATGTACCCACATCGGTTTCGGGTACTTTTAATCTTGCCCTTTGCTAATACATCCCCTATTTGGTCGAAGTATGTCCAACTAGGGCGTCCCTTAACGGCCCTTCCACTCACATTCGCCCGATATATTTGCTTTGTCAGTCTTTCTTCGTTCATCCTCTCCACATCTCCAAACCAGCGCAACATTCCTTTTATCAATTCTAGTCACTCACTACATCCTCTTTCTCTACATCCTCGGTCTCTGATCACTATTGCGTATTCTGTCATTCAAAGTAACACCACACATATTTCTTAAGGATCTCATTTGTACTGCACTAATCCTACTTTCATGATTCTTCTGCCATACCCAAATCTCGCTACCATGCTTACATCAGTATTGGAACCAGCACACTATTACGGATAGCCAATCTTGCTCTTTTGGACATGTTCTGGCTACTCACGAAGGAATGCAAGGCGAAAATCGGAATCTTTTCATAACTTTGTCATGGGTACCTCATCACAAATTACTAACTGAGCTTCCTTCATAAACTTAACAGCTAGTGAATCTAATGACGTATTCAATGAGACGTAGAATCCACTTGGCTAATCAACTAAAAACAGCTCCCCCCTCTTGGCTTTACAGCTTTTAGTTTTGTATTGACCACATGTTTTTCTTCATCATTTTAATTTTTGGTATTTTTCTTATCTATTGGCCTTTTCATTTCAATAAGTTTATTGGTACCTATAACTAAGCAAAACAATAAAGATCAATTTATGACTTTGATTTCCTATTTCAATTATTTTTCAGACCCTTCCAAACTCAATGTCAATTATTGTCTTCCCGCCAATGAAAAACACCACAGATTACTTACTACACCTTCTCAGTTGGCACAGATTATAATAACCTTCTTGGATGCCACGGTATTCCACACACCATGGAGTTAACAAATTAGATCAAAGGGCGGCCCGGCTGGTTTAGATTATGTTAGTGTTTAGGAGAGTGCTTTACTTTACACTCTGTTGCAACATTATGCTGAATCGGGCCCATTTTGGGGGCTCAACCTTTAATGTATTTTATTATTATTTTCATGTTGTACAGTTTATTTATTTTCACGTTTTTTATGCTTTCTGTGTTATTTTTTTTATTATTGTACGAACTCTGTGTGTGTGTGTGTGTTTTTTTGTTTTGTTTTGAGTAACAAATAAATAAATTTTCTTTTTTTCTTCCTTTCTTTCTTAATTTCTTTCTTTCTTAAGGAGAGTGCTTTTGTAGAAACGTGTAAGCGCCACTTGCTCTAGTACGTTTTACGGTACAGTACGGTTCTAGTTGCCTTTCAATTAGAATCAAAATAGAATTGGTTTCTATTGTTCTATCCAGTAACACCTGAGCGCGTTACTATCCTCGTTACTTATCTGTGTATAAACTAAAAATTTAGTGAGAACTTTAGGAGAGTGCGCAAGTGACCCGTGACGGGTGCGTGTTGTTTTCAATAACTCGAATTATCAAACTTACTTATGTGTTCCATTAAAACTCATAGTATTTTGAGTAGGATAGCGCATATTTCGCGACGTCGACGAAGTGACACTCTACTGGAAGAAATATAAACGTTCACTCGAACGTCTAGTAATGTACTAATGCACTTGCCTCTCTAATTGTATTATAGCACTCTCCTAAACACTAAAATAATGTAAACCGGCCATAACAGTTCACAATGAAAACTTGTGACACTAACACAACAATGATGACATTGACATGTTTACTTAGCAACGCCATTGTTGAATTTAATAATTTTTATATTGATGCTGCTCGATAATACGAATTTTCCGCCCATATGTTGTCGACTCAGATCAACTATTTTTTTACGCTCTTTCATTTGGTGTGCATATCGTTCGAGTCTACTGTAGACCCGAACGAAATTATTAATATAGATGCTTTCAATTCTCGATGCGCTAACGGCCTGGCCACGGGGGAAATCGCCCGCACGAAAAATCGCGCGGCGCGAACGGCGGGGCGTTTACCGCGTGGCTTGCTACGTACATTTCTTTGAGTTTGTTTCAGTCGCTAGTCGCAGCCGCACCGCCGTTTTCCGGCGATTTCCCCCGTGGCCAGGCCGTATGTCTTAATTTATTATTACGCGTTATTTCTGACTTATTGCAATTAACCGGTTGCGTTATGCCTTGTAAAGAACAATTAAAAATTGACGACCTCTGTGGCGCAGTGGTTAGTGCATCTGACTAGCATGCGAGAGGTCCCGGGCTCGAATCCCGGCTGGGGACAAAAAAAATCCCAGGTCTTGGACATGTTTGTGACGTCGCTGTTTCTGGTGCCCACGACACAGGGTATCCTAGTGTGGGGCCAGAAGCAATGTATACGCCTGTTTGTAAATCTTTAAAAAAAAAAAATCATTCATCATCATCAGGCTATATGAACAATAATGCACACATTCATTAAAATTGTCACCGATTAACGAGAGTCCACAAAACAAAAATTGAAACAAAACAATCGTGAATAGAAATGCGAGGATAAAATCGAAGGCAGCCGGGTATCATACAGTACTCGTAGTGCAATATGGCTTAGAATGATAGGTGTAATATAACACTCAGATGGTGCATTGACCTTTCCGATCTCGACTTATGTGTGACACGGGCCTATAGTATCTTTTTGCATCTTTTTTTTGCATTTTTTTAACATAACATGTGGCGCGTTAAACACTTTTTTTTAATAATAATAAATAATAATAAAAATCACTTTATTTGACACATAGATAAACAAACAATTACAATGTTGTACTTACATTCTAAACAATATCCAATGGATCATACACTATTTATTTATTTTTTAATTACGAATTTAAACTTTTTGCTTCTTGAAAGAGGTGTAACTGTCGAATTTCTTGTTACGTTATTTGTATTATTTTGGCAGCAAAAAAATACTTTAAACCTTGTGATCCTGAAGAAAGGGTTTCCAGGTTCAGTGTCATTTTCAATAATAATTATGTAATATTCTTTTTTTTTGTTCAGTTGCACTGCTAATAAGATATAAATCCACAGATAACTAAAAATTACATCAGAGTCAGCTACACCAGGCACCGTTAGTATTAAGCTGATATTCAGAATAATATTTAAAATACGTTAAGTACAAGTTGCATAATGACAGAAGAATTTTACTAAGATTAAACTGTTAAATTTGCACAATCCTCATTTACTAGCTTTATCAAAATTTATACCTTTATCTTATTAGGAGCGGAAATAACCAAGAGTAGTCACTGATTTTCCAAAGTTAATTTCACCATAATCGAGACACCATAAAACACTATTCAACTCCGCAAAATGAATTTTCTCTTCAGTAAAAGTAAAACCATAAAAAAACAACTACATCACTTACCTAACTTGTAGCTAGGTGCACAAACAACGCCGAGATGAGCAAGGGATGAGAGCCACCCTACGACTGACCGGCGTTTAATTGGCACTACTCTTTTATAGGTCGAAGAAAAACGCGGGAAAAACTCGCAGACCAATACGGAAGCAGGAAGGGTGGCGCAGTTTTTACAGAAGTTCCAATATTGAATTGAATTCGCGCTCGATTAGACAAAACGGCGCGTCTTTTGTTGAATGAACAAAGCTTTTTACTTCTTTTTTTTTAAGGCTGATATAGGGAAATGCCTTATTATGACAGCCAGTGTGAAAAAATAGGTGACCGCTTTGTGGATCGAGCGTTTAGCCGCTAATGAGCAAGTCAGTCGTCTTTTAGAATTGGTTGCTCGGTGTAGGTAGATCGTGTTCCGTGAACTGGCTTATTCTGTTGTTTTTTTTACCGCGAATCTTTCTATTGCAATCTAAAGGTTCAAGCGCACTATTGATGAACCGCACGTTTTTTTTGCCCAAGTGAAAATGTATGAAGCAATTTGTGTCACTAGTTGAGGTTATAAAGAATCAGGTTTCCCGGTACAGGTCAGTACCGATGGGTACCGATCTCTCCAATGTCATCAATGTCTATTCTATCATTACCTAATTCACGTACAGCCGATAAAGGCATTAGCTTTTAGAATATACCTCGGGCTCTAGAGCAGGTTTCGGTTTTCGCCGACAGCACACAAGTGTAATACTACTTCCTGCTTTGATTTCGAAATTATGTGTCCTAATAGTGCCGATTTCGAAATTAGGTGTCATATTAGTTCCAAGTACCTGGTTTACCGAGCTTTGCTCGGTATGTAGGTTTACACACAAAAAAAAGAAAAACTATGATCAAGTCTCGAACCAGGGTCTTCTGTTTACGGTATCGTCCTATTTCCCACTTGAGCTATGACAACCTTACAGATGGTTGCGATAATTTCCTTCTTGTAGTGTAGCAGTTATTTCTTTGCCTTAAAACACGGTTACAACGACGTTTTATAAAAATGAAACCTAGTTGGATCAATTAACCGCCCCCAAAACCCCCTGTATACAAAATTTCATGAAAATCGTTGGAGCCGTTTCCGAGATTCTGATTATAAATATAAATACAAGAATTGCTCGTTTAAATTAGTTCCAATATTTCTATTGTTTACACGAATACCTATATCCGATTCTATCCGATAGTAGCCGAGGTATATTCTAAAAGCTAACAGACTGTATGTACGTTATGTTCGTTTGTCGAACATCTTTTTAAGATATAAATGATCGGATTCTAAGTTGGTGCCTCTGCGGCAGACCACCACACGAAGATGGGGCTCAGTGGCGTGTCTTGGGAGAGGCCTATGTCTAGATATGGACTGACAACGGCTGATCTGAGATTGTGAACACGAGACGGCATGTTCCGAACTATTAGCAAAGTTTCAGTCGCATAGCGTGACGATGGAATTGAAACTGAATGACGCCACGGTGATTAAGCAGTCTTCAAGAGGAATCCCTAAGCTGAAATAATGTAAGTACACTTAACATTGAAATTTGCAGCACGCATGCGTTATCATAAACACAAACATTTACATACAGGCACATACATTGCTTCTGGCCCCACACTAGGATACCCTGTGTCATGGGACCCAGAAACAGCGACGTTACAAGACATAGCTATTTTTTTTTTTGTCCTCAGCCGGGATTCGAACCCGTGACCTCGCGCATGTAAGGCAGATGCACTAACGGCTGCGCCACAGAGGTCGTCATTAACGGTTCATTATTCGAAATTTAAAATAATGCCGGGTCAGGCATACGTTTAATTTGCCAAATCAAACTGCGACCTATTCTCAGTCCTACCACTCCAACCAACCCAAATAAAAATAAAATATAAAAATCGCAAAGCCGTTTCGGAGGAGTTCGACAACAAACACTTTGACACGAGATTTTCAGGGTTCCGTACCCAAAGGGTAAAACGGACCCAATCAGAAATCAAAAATTTATTTCAACGTAAAGAATTTACATTCTGTTTGCTGAATGTCAATATACTTGTAATGTTAATGTTAGCCGCTGCCTTAGGGCCGAGTGTAGTGGAGAAAAAGGCAGCGAAAAAAAAAACTCCACTCTGACGACCTCTGTGGCGCAGCGGTTGGGCATCTGAGTACCATGCGGGAGGTCCCAGGTTCGAATCCCGGCTGGGGACAGAAAAAAACCCAGGTCTTGGATGTTTACATGTTTGTGACGTCGCTGTTTCTGGTTCCCATGACACAGGGTATCCTAGTGTGGGGCCAGAAGCAATGTAGGTGCCTGTTTGTAAATGTTATGTTATGTTACCATCTTTTCTCAAATCACCTTCAATCTAATACAGTATGAATATCCATCTACCAAGAAGCTCAAGACCCATGAGTGCAATGATCATGAAGTGCATGCCCCTATTACTCAGTCTCCGCCGTCCGTCTGTCACCAGGCTGTGTCTCATGAACCGTGATAGTCGAGAGTTGAAATTTTCACAGATGATGTATTTCTGTTGCCGCTATAACAACACATACTAAAATGCAGAATAAAATAAATATTTAAGGGGGCTCCCATACAACAAACGTGATGTTTTTGCTCGATATTGATAACAGCTAGGTAACAGCTTAAAATATTCATAGAATATTTTGTTACACATTAACTTTAAAAACGTATTATGAAATTAAAATAAAACAAATATTTAAGGGCGGCTCTCATACAATAGGTAAACGTGATTTTTTTTGCCGTTTTTATTGATAATGGTACGGAACCCTTCGTGCGCGAGTAGTACTCGCACTTAGCCGGTTTTTATACATTAGACAGATCGTAAAGTGTTTCGTGAACTGCCGACGACCCTGGGCCGGGTTTCATAGAATTACGATTCATAGTTTATCATGGTAGTTGACGGCACATTGAGTAGCCGAGTTTTCGTAGCTGTTAATAGGTTTATCGACTCAGCAATGGACATCGAGTTGCTGTACTACAATTAATTGTACTTCCATGAATTAGGAAAGGGTGTGAGTGTTTTTAATACATTTAAGTATTCAACAAGCTTAGGTATTTAGCCTGGATATGTCGGACTCGAACATTGACTGGTGTCTTGTCAATGCAAATACCGACTAAAACCCTCCCTTTTCCCTAACCTCTGATTCTCACTCATTAGGTACTTCGTGAGGGCAGGATCTAGCTACGGCTTTTTAATCTTGTGATTTCTTCCTTTCATCTAGCTTCTGTCGTTCGCTATCCATCTCTCGATGGAACGCAGGTCTGTGTGTGTGTGTATGTGTGTGTGTGTGTGTGAGTGTGTGTGTGTGAGTGTGAGTGTGTGTGTGTGTGTGTGTGAGTGTGTGTGTTATTGATGTTTATGTGAGCGTGTCTGCATGAAATGTTGGCTATTTAAATTCTTTTTAAAAACTAAGTATAAAACAAAAATGTATTTAGAATGTTCGGTTATATATTTTTTTGTTTGCGCCGAGTTATCTGACCTTCAGGTTTGCTCACCATATTTCCCTGAACAGTACGCGAGTGGTATTGCCACTACAATTTCACAATAATACTATTAAGCTGGCTTTCCACGGTCCGCGATATCGCGGACGGACGCGGACGGGCGACGACCACGGACAGCCACGCACCACCACTAGAGGCTCTTCCAACTGGCCTGTGTCGTCTGTCTGTGCTACCGCGGACCGAGACCCTTCTCACGGTGTGTCGTGCGAGCTGGTCCGCGTCCGTCCGCAATATCGCGGACCGTGGGAAGCCAGTTCAATCAAAATGATCCGGCTAAAGCTTTTTTTAAGCCAGCTGATATTGATCGACCCATATCGACACCGGCTCGGTCGCTCTAAAATTCACCGACATCGAGGTAATGGAGAACTTGCACAAAAATAGTTTTAATATATTCAGAAAGTCCATATTAAAATACAACAGTCACTTGGTCGGACGATATGGCCAGAGCCTAGATTCTGCTAATGAATTGTAGTACAACGACAACTACACGAACATGGCGCTTTGGTTTCATTGCCGCTTCAAGCCTACGGAAGCACGAGCGTTAATAATTCCAGGCGTCATCGTCAGTGGTGACCCGACCGTGCATCTGTCATCGTACTATAATGCACTAAGAGAATCGAGACCCAGGTTTGCCCCTGTAAACTGGGGTCCCGTGGATGCGAATGGCGAGAGACCGCGAGATGTGGCGTGATGGGGAAAAGGCCTATACCCAACAGTGGGCAGGCTGCTGCTGCTGCTGCTGCTGATGATGATGATGATGATGATTATATCTAAAGGTTAAAATACATTTTAAATAGAAGTGGTATTTTTTTGTTAAAGTCATTTTAGTCACGTGGTACAAAAAGGCGCCATGTAAATCGGACTCAAACTATAACCTTCAGTAACACCTTATCTTGCAGGAAGCGCTTATTTATAATCGAGTTATTACGTAATAGTACATTGTTCACCGAGAGGAGAAAGTGACCGATTACCGTCGAGGGTGTCGTTTGAAGCCCGAGCCGTAGGCGAGGGCTTTAAAACACCTGAGATCGGGAATCGCAGTTTCTCTCGAGTGATACATAGTGCCCTACAAGGAAAATAAAAAACGAAATCTTTACTAATTGAAATTTATATTGAAATTGTTGCTAGTGGCCAGTGTCATTTTGCGAACTTGGAGATAAAAACTCACTGTAAAAACTTTTTGGCTTTTGATATTTAGGTTACCGGCGCATAGTCTTACCCAAAATTAAAAAAGAAAAACCACGTAAGAAATGGATTTTCATACACTTTTCTCTCCCGCTCAGATGCGTCTTCTCCCCGCATATTTGTTCGATATGCAATGACGTACTTTCTACCGTAAATTTGATAAAGTATCAAGGTACTTTCCAAGCAGGTGTAGTATAAAATAATGTTTTATACACACTTTTTGGAAAACGTTTAGATTCTAATTTAGAATCGTAATTAGAAAGTCGGAACAGGGTTCAACTGAAATGTGAAAGTAGAACTTGTTCTTTTTTTATAATTTGACAGTTGTCAGTTGAATACGAATCTCCCTAGGGCTGAAAAGTATCACTTTCAACCCGCTTCTCAGGTAGCTTCAGACCTTCTTTCTACGTATGTGTAATGAAAATGCAATGCCACTTCAATCTAAGTTTGCCGCAAGTTTCTCATACAAAGGAGAGCTTGCATGGAAACAGATTTTAATCTTAGTCGTGGTTATTTTTCTCTTATGACTAATACTTTTTAGTCGTAGCAATAATATTCTTAGTCAAAAGTCAAAGTCAAATATTTTATTCATAGTACAAATAGAATATCTACTTTATGAAAGTCAAAGTTGTTAGTTTCACAATTAATAGGTTACATGGAGAAGAAACTAACAAAGAAACTCTTCATAATACTCTTAATGGCGTCTTAATAATACAACCTGACGTAAAGTATTTCTAGTTACGAGGTACAAAAACGCGCCATACAAATTGGTCTCAGATTTTTATGTATGATTCGTCATAAACATAAACCTTTATAGGCACATTCAAATTGCTTTTGGCGCCACACTATGTTGCTATTTTTTTTTACATAACACACTCATTAAAAAAAAAATCTCATATTTTTTTTTTTATAATTTAGACTAATTTTATTTTACTTGTATCTAGGGCCCGTAAAAACGAGAAAAAAAATCTATGGTTTGAAAACTATGTCGTTGCACTTTGTAGGAACTTTAACAGATCTTACGATATACGCTCCGACTTTTATATTTGTACAACTTCCAACCGTTTCTACGCAAACTATTTGTTTTTTCTTCATTTGTTTTTTTTTAATATCACTCTAACACGCATTTATCAGACACTAAGCCTGGGTCAGCCGGCCTTACGGAGGTCGCATCTTCGATGCCCGGCCAGAGGCATACTAAAGGCTTCCATATTGTTATAAGCTGTTGCGTGGCAGCCTTCGCGGTACGTGGGCTAGGTGCCAAACGGACGATGTTGTCTCGAGCAGTGGCGCTTAAGCTTCGGCCCGCGGACCGTCGTCATCCTCAGCACAGTTATCTCAATTAGTTTAAAACGTCGAATTGTTATGTAAGCCTGTTTACATTTTCCTGATCTCACGTGTGTGTATACTTTGGGTGACATTCTAGATCTACTCAATAAAGCTCCCTCTGTATTGTTTGTTACCTGTTTTACATACCAATAAACAAATTAAATTAAATACATATAGGGAGATGGGACAAATTGCCTAATCTGTATGGAGTTCGACTGTCGCAAGTTCTATACATGTACACACGCACCATTAAATAAACTTGCACATATTTGTCCATTCGCTCTAAGTGGTCATACGTGCAAAGCGGTAATCTACGTGTGTGTGTGTATGACGACGAGTGCGGCAAACACGCACACAACTGCAGTGTAGCCCGGTTGGCCTACAGCGGACGTTTACTTCTCTCAGAGAGAGTATGGCCTTAATTAACACGCACTCACCGCGGTTTGGCAATTTCAAGAGCTGAGTTTTGATAAATTAACTATCGATGGTCGGACCATGAGGCCAGGTTGGCACAGGCCCGTGAATGCAAATGGGGAGAGACCGCGTGGTGTGGAAAAGGCCTGTACTTACCCAGTTACCCTTAACAGTGGCCAGACGTGGGGTGATGATGAATGCGTCTGTACTTTTGCGTCCCGGTAATATTTTTATAAATTTTCTGAGCGATGGATGGTCATCGTGGGTCTAAGAGCACGGTCACGCTCTTTTCTGAGATATTTGACGAGACACCACTGCAGTTAAGTAATTACTAAGCTAAATTCTTAATTCAAAAACTGGCCCTTAGGTACTAGGTTTACGCTCACTTCGAAGACCGTAACTTGAGAAGCCCTTGTTCAGTGTAGAAAATAGAACATGAGCTGTCGATAGGAATAGGAAATTCTCGCGAGGAAAACTGTTTACACACCCTTTCCGTGGTCCACCTAGATTAATGTCACCTTTCCACAATACTCTGCCTCAGGTGAAACTTTCAACCATGTCAACTTTCAACCGTTTCAACCCGACCGTTTGAACCTGCCGTTCAAACGGTCGGGTCGCGCAACTTGCGCTGCTGGCCTTAGATCAATTTGAAGCTTTCCGCAGATTAATTTAGAATTTTGTGCACCGGAAAGTTTATTCTCCTGCTCAATCCATGGGTATCCTAGCTTGGGCGCCGCGCCAGAAGGCAATTTTGGCGTGAAACATCTTTCAGTTCGGGAGCAGAGGTCACTTGCTAAAGCCGCATGCAACGAAAACATAATATGGCCTCGGCGAAGGCTGTAACTCTGTGTTGTGTGCAATTCATTAATACATCGTTGACGAGAACAAAGTTACCACTATTCAGATTCTCCTGAAAGCCGCTAGATAGCGCCAGTGTCGCGTTACATTGCGCAACCTGAGCTAAAATTACCGCTTGTTTGATGTTTCACGTCAAACCAACAGCCGCGGAACAGACACAGGCCCACCCACTTTAAAAAATGAAAATTAATAAACTTTATTGTAAAACTGTAAAAAAAAACATAGTTACTGGCTCCCGAACTAGGATTCCCTGTACTATGGGTATCCCAGCTACTTCCAAAATACACGATAGTATATCTGAGTGGTTGACCAAAATGGGACCTGAAGGAATTGGAAACCGTTATTTTTTTTATTTGATTTTTTTACTCTGTGGTATTTTAGCTTTATTTTGGTCTAACCAGAATATTTTTAGGTGGCGTAGTTATTTATTTATGATTTTTTTTGTGAGCCGAGCACGAGTCGAAACCTGTACAAACACGAAACTTCAAACGCGATTTTCTCGAAATCAATTATTTTCCCTTGACGTCCCTTTTTGGTCAACCACTCACAATGTGAGTTATGTTCATCATTACGAACTAATAACTAAACTTCTGTTAAAAACTGGAGTTCCATTCAAACAGGGTTTCCCTTTCATTTTTCTACTATCTACCGACAGCTAGCAATCTCGATTTGTTTACGTGTTTGGGACAGCGTTTAGATGGCGGCTTTTACGTCACCGGCGAAGAAGCAATGCGTTGCATTGTTCAATGGAGTGGATAAGGTTCCTTGTTGCCGCGTCGCGAGCTATTGGCACCTCCTAGTGATGGGGAAAATATTGATAGCAAATCGATCATACCTTCGACGGTAGAATGACGTATCTACGGGGTGAATTTGAAATTGTTAGCAATATTTTGATGGATCGTTACGCCATTATGTTAGCCAGTATCATCAATGATTTAATAATAACATAATTGACATATTTACACGTTGCTCTACTGACCCTTGTTCTGAACCTGTGAATCTAAACGCGAAGTTATTTGGTTTTTTCGTTATTGAAAACTTTTCGTCTTGTTCGTTCGTTCGTTCGTTGGTTCATTGTTCCGTGTTTGTTTGTCTGTCTGTCCGTGCGTTCGTTCGTTCGTTTGTTCGTTTGTTTGTTCGTTCGTTTGTTCGTTTGTTTGTTTGTTTGTTTGTTTGTTTGTTTGTTTGTTTGTTTGTTTGTTTGTTTGTTTGTTTGTTTGTTTGTTTGTTTGTTTGTAGTAACGTGAGGTAATTTAGTAACCAAAAAAATATTTTAACGCTCCTTTTTGTCCAAGCCATATGTTTCTGAATCATCATCATCAGCCATTTGAAGTCTACTGCAGAACATGGCCCTCCTTCATGGTTTCCCAATTTCCCCGGCCTTCTGCTGCCGGCATCCAGCACCTGCCCGGCACCGTAACCAGGGGCTCAATTCTCCTAGTGCATTATAGTTCGATGACAGATACTTGGTCGGGTGCGTGACATGTTTTTTTTATATCACTGACGCCTAGAAGGTTTGGTACGTTTTAGCGCGTAGGCTAAAAGCGGCAATGAAATGAAATCGCCGCGTTCATTCAGTTGTCATTGTACTACAATGCATTAACAGAATCTCGCCCGAGCAGGTGGTCCGACTAAATAGTGGTTAGAAAATCCCCTCACCAAATGCTATTTCACTACATTTTATTTCCCTCTATCTTCGCTAGTTTTCACTACAAATGACTCGTATTATAAATTACTCTTGCGAATTCAGTCTCTGAACAATTAGGTGGCAAAATGGCTGCTACAAAGATTATATTAAATGTTCTGGCACATAAAGTGCAAAGACACACACAAGGATATTTATTTCTGGAGCACGACTACACTGATAGGATGGAAAAATATTTAATTAGTTAGTACAAATTATGAAAAAGGCACGACCAATAGAAATAATGATATAAAACGTCAACGAATTCAGATTAAAATTATCCATAAAACTAAAATAGAATGTCATTAACAAAGTTAATGGATATAATAAAAATTAAGTAAAGAATGTAATATCCTCGCCCCCGTACTTTACTTTCAAAGATATTAGTCTCAATTTTGTACCTAGAATTATTTTTTACGAGAAAAATTGTGTCCTGCACTCTAATCTCATCTATGCAGTCTGACAAAACGTTTATTGCATAAAAACTAAAGCGGTTGGAATTCATTGTAAGTTAAGAAAAGAAAGATAAACGTTTATTGCATATTGTTTATTATCCGTTTCTGAACCCAACATTATTTGAGAAACTATATGCGACCGAATCCGTTGGGTCGGTCACGCAGAAAGGATGGAAGAGGATCGAGCGGTGAAGAGAGCATACTCGGGGCTTCCAAGCGGCCAAAGATCCGTAAGCTGCCCCAGGCAACGGAGGCTTCCATCCCAGGAAGGATGAAGAGGGCAAGGAGCAGTGTGAGCTGCAGGCGGGCGACTGGCAACAGCCCGCGGCGGACAGAGGCAAGTGGCGACTTCTTGTGCCGGAGGCCGAGACCCGCTTCTGAGTGCGTATACTGAGTTTTGTCATTCACTTTCGATAGCGAGAGCGTTTGCGATTTGCATAGGAGTGACAAAGCGCGCCATCTAGTTGTCTCTTTGTCACTCCTATGCAAAACGCAAACGCTCTCACTATCGAGAGTGAATGAAAAAACTCAGTATACGCACTCAGGTCGCTGAGCCAGCATATTAGGCATTCTACTCAAAGACTGATGCCAGTCCTTTGCAATGCTTGCGATTTTGTGCAACGTGACTGATGTCTCGACCGATTTTGACAAATATAGCGTCAAGACAAGGTTTGACAACGCGATTGGTTGGCGAATTGGCGAGTAGAAAGGGAGGGTACATGAAGAATGGTTAATTTTTTTCGGCCCCGTAACCACCCTTGCAGCATTATGTATCATTATCATTAGTGTATCACAAATATAACATAATACACTAATTATCATTTTAAAGAGTCACATTTGAAACAAATGAAAGAATGTATGAATTTGAGTCGATAGCGCGAGGAGGGAATTTATTCACAAAGTATTGCGGGATATTCTAACGTCAAACAACTTTTTTTCTTCAGCAAGCTACAAAGTTCAAAGGGTTCAGTGTTTAAATGCGTCCTTGTTGCCGTTATTAGCATCAAAGAAAAAACGCCCAAAAATCACATTTATTGCACAGGAGGTAGTCCAGATTGAGCACCCACCTACAGCTAGCTAGCCGCGGTCATAAAATTGATACGAAACGTACGAGTACATCAAGTCCATTCAATAGCCCAAACCACTACTTTAACCTCTTGCGGCCCGACCTTGAAAATAACAATTGTTTTTGTACATTTTAATTGACATTGGGCCACACGAGGTTAGAGAAACCCAGCTATTTGGCAGCGGGCCTTGTCGAGCCATTGGCTTTACGCCCAATGGGTCATCTCGAGTCACCCACTATGACGGGCCTAGGGGAACGCGTGTTACTCCGAGTTTCGCTCATTCTTCGGATGCAGGGAAATGACATGCCCATTTCCCATACAAACTGGGGCCTGAGTGCTTAGTGCTAGTTTTTTTAACTACTCGATCGCGTTAACGTAAACTCATATTCTATAGGAGTGACAAAGCGCGCCACCTAGTTGTCTCTCTGTCACTCCTATACAAATTGCAAACGCTCTCGCTATCGAAAGTGAATGAAAAAACTCGCACTAAGCACTCTGAGGTTACTGGCTTACTGCTCTTAAAAATTGGCCAGCACTTACCCTTCAGACCCACCGTACCCCTGGCCACACCCCTGGTGGTATGGTGGCTCACCATTGGTGGGTATTAAAAAGTTAAACGGTACCACTGACTGCCTAGTGATGTGATGTCGACATCTATAGCTAAAAGTAATGAAATTACTCAAGGTTGCAGGTAGCTACTATTTTTAATGTATATTGAGGTCACTTTATTTTACTTATTTTATCTTACTTCAAAACTATGCTTTGAAAATAAAAATACTTTAGATCCCAAGTTTCAAGTCACTCAGCAATGGGCAAGTTGGGAAAAAAATGCACAAAAAAAATATAATAAAAATTAAATAACAGGTTTGTGACAAAAAATACGTGCTATTTCTAAAGATTTTTTCCAGCCAGCCTAGAAGTTTTGGAATGTTAAAAAAGAGAGTGGGGTAGGGCAGAGTGGAAAGCAACTCATTCAACAAGTCATCAGAGGTTATGTTTATGTTGACGTCCTACAGTCAAGGATGTTCAACATCCATGCCTACAGTTAATACGCGAATGTTCTGTCCATTTTCCAAAGACGTCATTTACGAGTACAGCTTTCAAAGAAGTCCCGTGCCGTAAAAGTAGTACGAGGAAATAAGGTGGAATGAAATGAGAGACTTCTTGCGTTTTGATTTTGACGTTTTATGAAAGCATTTGCGAGGACTGCATCCAAACTGTATCAGGCTAATTGCATTTTACGTAGGTAGTAAGCCTAGGCGCACACTAGCGACACGCGACAGGCGACAGTTCGGCGATTAGACACGACGACAGGCTACGGCCGTCAATTTTCGATTGTTCGAATCTCCGCACACTTGGCGTCAGAGTCGCGGAGTCGCGACGACAAGTCGCCAGAAGCAAATGACATCGTCGCGTCTGACGCGGCGACTTGACGCGGCGACAAGTCGCCCTGTTTGCGATGGCTCTAAATCGTAATCTATTTCCATTTGGCCATTGATTTTCGGGACACCGTATTTTTGAGTTACGCATAAAAAAATTAGGTTTTATTTGGTACTTAATTCGACCTTATAATATCAAGCCCAAAATGCGATGTCCTTTCAATGAGTCCTTTGGTGAGTTAGAACGGCACTGAGGGGATCCTGCGCTATTTGAATGGTCGAGGGACTATTATTTTCAGGCAGAAGACCTCCCACCTCCTATACGTAATGTATTACCCATACAAACTTTTACATTTACAATATTAAACATAAACACTTACATACAGGCACATACATTGTTCTGACCCCACACTAGGATACCCTGTGTCGTGGGAACTAGAAACGGCGACATCACGAACATGTAAACATCCAAGACCTAGTAAACACTAAGATTATGATAATCTCGTTGATATAGCAGTTAACTTGCTTTGCTAGCTTGACGAACCAACGTTGTGGATGCGATTCCATCTAGAGGCCACCGTATTTGAATTACGACTTACAATACAATATAAGAATATTCATTATTGCACAAGAAACAAGAGACATTATAAGTTACAGTAAAAAAAAACCAAAAACAATAGGCGGTCTTATTGCTAACACCAATTTCTTCCAGACAACCTTATGACGGACAGGTGGCCGAAGGAAAATGAGAGACGGGCAGTTGGTGCCAAATACGAATAATACATAGTTATAATTAATCAGCAGTGGTGGCGATGGCGTAGTGGGGTTCACTCTTGCTTCTCGATCAAAAGGGTCTGGGTTCGAATTCCGCATGTACCAATGACTTTTAGTTACGTACATTTGTTTGTTTGTACAGCAACGCCACTCGCTGCATAGCGCTATACATAGGCTGCTATATACGTCAGTGTTTTGTTTTTGTTGGGTTTAAAATGTCATATCGCTGAAAAAATGGAACTCACTCGTGAAAATATTCGTGCTATGATTTATTACGATTTTCGACGTGGTTTAACGCAACAACAGTGCGTAGATTAATTAACTTCGAATTTTGGTGGAGAAGCTCCATCAAAAACGACTGTGTATCACTGGTTTAGTGAGTTTAATCGCGGGCGCAGTAAGCTCACGGACGAAGTTAAAGAAGGTCGCCCGAAATCGGTGGTTGTGCCACAAAATATTGAAGCTGTGCGAAAACTAATAATGCAAGACCGCCATGTTACGTATCGCGAGATAGAGGCTATTCTGGGCATATGTATGACGAGCATTCATAGGATATTACATGAACATTTGCCTGTAAAAAACATTTGTTTGCGTTGGATCCCGCACAACTTAACTCAGGATCAAAAAGATGCTCGCGTCGAATGGTGCAAGAAAACCTTAAAAAAATTCAACGGAGGCGACTCAAAATCTGTTTATAATATCTAAACAGGTGACGAATCCTGGATCTAATCCTGAATTTTTTGACCATCCAAAAATGTAGGAAACAACTACATTTTTGGATGGTCAAAAAATAGAATTGATGGGTCATCCACCGTACAGCCCTATTTGGTTCCCAATGATTTATATTTATTCCTAAATGTAAAGAATAAATTACGTGGTCAACGATTTTCGACCCGTGAAGATGCCGTAGATGCGTTCAAACAGCACGTTTTGGAGATACCTCAATCAGAGTGGAAAAATTGTTTTACAAATTGGTTTCATCGAATGCAAAAGTGCATCGATCATAGTGGAGAATACTTTGAAAAACAATAAAAGCATAATTAGCCATATACATTTGTTTATTTTTTCTATTCCGCATACATAAATAGCAGTCCTCGTAGCATGCCATTTCGGCGCCCGCGCCCGTTGATGTGTGTTCAAATAACGACTTTATTACCGAACATTTAATACGGTATTCGAATAGAAAAGTAAATGACTGTGCCATGTCCGTGCCCGCGCGCCTGTTCAATGTGCTTTGCACCTTAGGACCACCTCCCCCCGGCGTGCGCCTCGTCTATGCAGAGGACACCCTGGTGCACGCTGGAGGGGACGACTTTGAGAGGACCATCCGGCTCGCAGAGACCGAAGTGTCTCGCGTCGTCAAGAAAATCGAGGAACTGGGCCTGCGGAGAGCGCCTCACGTCACGAGACCGAGGCGCTATGGTTCCCCAAACCACAGAATACATAATAGTACAGGTACAGAAGATTCACTCCGCAAAATGAATTAAAGAAAACGGGACTCCAGCAGCGATACAATTAGGCGCAATTCAGATTGCTCGGCGCTAAAAAAGCTACAGTTATATTCAACTACATGTTGCCACTCTCGTCGCTCGCGCGCGCGTCACTACTCGCTTGTGCGAGTTGTGCGTGAGTCCCTACTTATCAGCCACTCTGGAGTGGCCGCCGCATGTACTTACGTATTCGATATCTACACGCGGAGTGCGACAGGCCTGGCCAAACTCCCGCGATGGAGGGAACCGCCCGCTTCCTCGATTTGCGTGCGCGTAGGTGAAGTCGAAGTCCGGAGTAGTATTATTATTATTATTATTATTTGCTCGGGCATCTTAAAGATCGCTCCGTACTGTTACATTTGAGACAATGTACGGGTACGATCTATTAGTACCTACTATTAGGTCTATTAGGACATGATAATAGAATCATCTGAACGTTCAAGTTTTGACCTTTCGGCCATAATTAGGCGTCCCAAAGCGCACGAAACGGAAATCTCCTTCACCATAATAATATACTACAACAATACTGACTGTAAATCTGTTTTATTCTTTCGAGAAACTAACAGTAACAAAATAACTTGGATTTGCTCGCGAACCAGCGGATTTAACACAATGAATGTAAACAAAATACGAAACAAGTAAAAACAATATTTATTGCTACGACATACGTACGTTCGTCCAGAGTTCGGAAAAGAGCCATCGGCTGAACGAAGGAAGACCGAACGGAACATTACCTGTGAATGTGCATCGTTCACTCGCTCTCGGCCATGTTCGTTCACCCGGTTTATTTATTAATTCAGCCACCCCGGGATCGCGAGAGAAGTGAAGGAATAGACCGCACTGGGAAACGTTTCCTTTCGTTCTTTGCTTGGTAACGTGTCGTATTCGTACTTCGTACATGAACGACACAATACTACGGGTGAGCAAGTACATCAAGTACTTGGGGCTCACGCTGGACGGCCGTTGGGGAAAAAAAGGACGCCCTAGAGAACAGATCGAGCGCCAGTTGTCGTGTCGAAGTCATCATCGGAGTGCTTATACTGAGTTTTTTCATTCACTCTCGATAGTGAGAGCGTTTGCGATTTGCATAGGAGTGACAAAGAGACAACCAGGGGGGCAATCGCGGTAAAAAATATAAGCTGAAACGTAACCGAAACGCAACCATACTACAACTTTTCGTGCAATCCGTATCGCGGTAATTGATTTGACAGATGGTTGAGACGTAACTCAACCTAAACTGGAACGTAACCGCTGTCAAATGAAAAGTTGCTACAAAGGTTATTTTTTCGGACCGAACTTCGACCGTTCAGTGTTTGTTGTTTTGTTTTTGTTAAAAATCTGTAAAATGTTTCATGTTTATATGGATTTTATGGAAAGAGCTAATGATTGCGATGTGGCGTTAGCTCGAGCCCATGCCAAACGCGTGAATTTAAGTGCTATACTCACATCCAACTTTTTATGTGTGATATAAACTTATAATGAGCACCCTTGTCACTTGTGGAGATAGTAGATTATTTAGTAGGGAAATGCACTTTGTGACCGCACGATACTAAGGGAATAAATCTTTGTGTGTGAACATGAAAAATAGCGGACTTATTTTGATACCAATTGTTTACTTTTTCATTCTAGGTTTTGATTGCATTGGAATTCTTTGCCACCGGATCATACCAGACTGTTGTAGGAGACAACAGGAAACATTGTGTTTCACAGGCCAGTGTTTCCAAAGCAGTGCGGCAAGTGACAATGGCACTTAACAATCCGGTGGTGATGAACAAGTATATTGCTTTTCCGTTCAATCAAAACGATAGAGAGCAGATTAAAAGAGAGTAAGTATCTCTATTTCTACCACAATCTTTACTAAAAAAATAATACTACAGGTGTAGATTAATAGGTGAAAATTGCTTTTAGGTTTTACACTGTATTTAGAATTCCTGGAGTGCTGGGGTGCATAGACGGCACCCATGTTTCAATTGTATGCCCTGTGGAACATGAGGAAAGATTTTTCAACAGAAAAGGATATCATTCTCTGAATGTTCTTATAGTGAGTTATTAAGTTTACATATTACTACTGCATGCAAATTCAAGATGCAACTGCATGTAAAGGATGAGTCAAACCAGTGGAGATCCTTGGGATGAGCCCCTTATTTTCAAAGTATTTACTACATACTAGTAGCAATAGTAATATTAAAACTGGAGGACTTTTTGATCACTCCTTGACCATTTATTATCTTTAATCATAATTAATTTATTTTCCAGATTTGTGATGCAAATATGAACATATTGTGTGTAGATGCCAGTTATCTTGGGTCTACACATGATAGTGTTGTCTGGGCCAATCACCCATTGAATGGCTATGTAGAAAGACTGCACACTGTCGCTGGAGAGAACTTGTTTCTTTTGGGTAGGTATCTTTTGTGTAAATCATTATTATCGGGTTGCAGATGTCCTTATTGATTATATCAATATCTTTAATTTTAGGAGACTCGGGATATCCCTTGCGTCCCACCATGCTCATTCCCCTCTCCAACCCAGAGCCTGGTGCTGAGGAATATTACCAAGACCTCCACTTGACCGCCAGGAGTGTAGTGGAGCGGTGCATAGGAGTCTTGAAAGCTCTCTGTAGGTAAGTTAACCAACATAATATTAATTTTCTAAATCACTATAGCATTTTTCCGCCTCATCATCCAAAATTCAGCTTTTAGAATAGGTAGGTTCAGCACAAATAGGTAGGCACTAGTAGCAATAAGTAATGTTTCAATACAAATATGTTTCAGGTGCTTATTGGTGGACAGGAAGCTGCATTACTCGCCGCTAGTTGCAGCAAGGCTGACCAACGCTTGCTGTGTGCTGCACAAAGCTCACAAAGCTTGTGTGCCGTTCACGCCGCTGACAGCAGAGGAGGCTGCGCGCGAGCGTCGGCAGACAGAGGGTGCCGCCGCCGCGCCCCCTGCTCACTCATCTCCACTACATTCGGCCCTAAGGCAGCAGCTAACATTATAATTTTATGTAGGTACATTGACATTCAACAAGCAGAATGTAAATTCTTTACGTTGAAATAAATTTATGATTTGTGAAGTTCTTTCAATAACTTTTTTTTATTATTCTTACAACAACAATGGCAGAATACACAAAGAAAATACAATAATAGAATTAAGTAAAAAAAACAATGCATAAAATTACAAACAATTTTTAATTGCATTTTGTACAGTCCAAATTAAAACAGCTGCGTGCGGTTTTATATTTTTTAGTTTTCTGTGCCTCCTCCCCTAGAACCCGGAGGTCTAGCAGCTCCAGCTTGTTGGTCCACCGCCAGTTGCCTGTTGGCTAGCATTTATGCTAACCAATTTAGTCCGAACCCGGCATTTAAGGTCATTCCATACCTGAAAATTAAAGTAGAATTCAGAGGATGGAACCTGAAACTATTTTTTCCGACCTAATAGCACGAACCTTAGCCCATTCTTTGCTAGTCCTTAGGGGACCCTCTACGTTTATCATTTCGGCACATTCAGCCCACAGTCGCGTTGCCACTGCTCGTGCCTCTTTGGATCGGACACGTCCGAGGGCCAGATCTCGATGACCGTCGAGGAACTCTACCATCAGTTCCAGCTGCCGGACTGTGGTGCATCGGCGGCGCTCTTCCATCCTATAAGATATCACAATTTTATTAATATTCGAAAATATTTCAAGATGACCAACTCAACTATTCATAAAATAGGTTTAATTCTACTTACCTTTTTACGTAATTATTATCCTTATTAGGTAGGTACTTCACACTAACACCACCGCCCCGCTTAGCACAGTCTTAGAGATCTCTGAGGTTCAAATATGTAAAAAGTTAAGTGGATGGCACTTGACTTTTTGTGGGTGCAAGTTTCAAACTTTATTATTTCCATAATTTATACAAAATAAACACCAATCTGTCACTCAAAATTGGTGTTGCACTAACTAAAATGTTAAGTCGACGA
This sequence comes from Yponomeuta plumbellus, assembly GCA_947310845.1. Lineage (NCBI taxonomy): Eukaryota > Metazoa > Arthropoda > Insecta > Lepidoptera > Yponomeutidae > Yponomeuta > Yponomeuta plumbellus. The sequence continues at coordinate 9,854,502 of OX371218.1, forward strand.
TCGATTCTACTCAAATAACCGTTATTAACAAAAATAACGGAGCACATCTCTAACGTTTCTGTTTCGGTTGCGGTCTAACTTTGGTTGAAGTTTGAAACGTTAGCGCAATACCGAATTTCATTTCAGCTGAATCGTAACTTGATTACGATCGGACTTGAACCTTAAACGTAACTCAAACGAACCTAAGCTATTTAATTTAGCGCGATTGCCCCCCAGATGGCGCGCTTTGTCACTCCTATGCAAATCGCAAACGCTCTCGCTATCGAAAGTGAATGACAAAACTCAGTATAAGCACTCGGTTAACTCCAGCAGTTATACAAATGAAAGATGGGCGATATCGCACACTTGTCTAGTGGCGGTTAAATATAACCGGGTCAAAAATAGATAGTCCACGTTCGCACGCAGTGACTCTATTTCAGCCTGCAATGCGTAACGCAACAGGTTATGTCTATTATTAATAAAGTGACTAAACGCCGGTTAATTTGGCGTCATGAAATGCCGTGACGATAATTCACTTACCCTTAGACACTGCCAAGATTTGTCAACCACCGCGTGGTCACCGTCAGAAGCCTAGTAATTAGCACCGAATCTTGTGGGATTTCTAACATAAACATTTACATACAGGCACATACATTGCTTCTGGCCCCACACTAGGGTACCCTGTGTCGTGGGAACCAGAAACAGCGACGTCACAAACATGTAAACATCCAAGACCTGGAGTTTTTTTTTCTCCCCAGCCGGGGATCGAACCCGGAACCTCTCGCATGGTAAGCAGAAGCACTAACCGTTACGCCACAGAGGTCGTCATTTCTAACGTTTGCGAAGCTACTTTTTATACCGCCCTTTGCTGTTTCGGGTGCTTTTTATCCCGCCCTTTGCTAATATATCCCGTATTTGGTCGAATTACGTCCGTATGGGGCGTCTCTCCAGGCCCTTTCACTCACATTCGCTCGATATAAACTGCCTAAGTGATCTTAAAACGATTACGAAGGTTAAGCAATATAGGGCGCCCTCATTGCATGGGTGGATGACCGTCTATCACTAACGCTAGTGGCATTTTTCCGAGCGTTTCCGAGCTTCGCAAGTCACTTTAAGCCGTCGATAGATGGCAGTCGTTAAGCCAAGTCAGAGGCCTTAGGGCGGGTAGAAACGTTCTAACAGTAAGACCAACCACTAGTCTTACAAGCCTCCACCGATACGACTTGGCCCCCGTGGTGGAGTATGGCCTATACATTCCTCAGGGAAGAGACCCGTGCCCCTCGGTGGAGACATAATGGATTAATGACGATGATAATACCATATTTCTCAAGGACCTCATTTCTACTGCATCAATGCTACTTTCAAGATTCTTCTATCTGCCTTGATTCTGATAGCACATTACAGTAATATGACAGATAGGGCCTCGTCGCGTTTTTTCATACCACTGACGCCTAGAATTATTGTTACACGTGCCCGCGTTGATTTGAAGCGTGGGTTGTTTAAACACTGTGTTGGGTTTTGGGCTTTAATTTTAATTTATTTATTTGGAGAAAATACAGGCACAGATAGTGAATATTCTATGATGTACATTAAAGGGTATTAATTTATCTGCCCTATTAAACATTTCTCACTTATAATTAGGGCAGGTAGTGTAGAGGTGCGAGGCACTTGCTATCGTCTAACGTTTACACAAAATAAAACAAAACAAAATAAAAATAAAAACAACTTACTAAAGAGAAATAGGCAGAGGCCACTCAACAGGTTAGGAAATCACATTATTTTGCTAGAATCGCAATCAGAATACAGTATGTTAAACACCATTGTCCTGAATTGAGCTAACGAATTGTTGAATAGGTCAACCGACACCAGGCGTTTGTTGTCGGCATCACAGATTCTACGGAGTGGAGCCCTGAAACCGGCGTTCGTATTACTCTTGTGAACAGCAAAGAGGTCTGTTTATATTGTATGTGAATTTCATTATACCTAAATATAGATCACGGAAGTGGAGAGATTGTAAATACAGAATTAAATTAATTTATTGTTAAGTGTAAATTTTATTTATTTTTTCCGAAGATGGAATTTCATGGCGAATAAATAAATCTAAAGAATTTTCACATAAACTTTCGCATCTTTCGTCTAGATGTTAAGATTTCTACTAATAGTTACCTATTCGTGATGCTCGTGAATTCACTTAGGGTCTGGCGGAAGATCAGCGTTACGGGTTTTACCCGTAACACATGCTGAGTCCAGACTCCTTTTTCAAGGCCACACATCGTCACACCCACCTACTTTTATATCTATTAGTGAGTAAACATTAGTTAGTTAATTCACGAATTGTTTGGTCGAAATGTTGCAATGCATGCTTACAAGCATGCAAATTGTAAAATCGTTTTTATTTTATCATTGTGTTTTGTCTTTGAAATAAAGTTTTTCTATTCTATTCTATTCAATGAAACTAAATCGCCACGTTCATACAGTTGTCGTACAATGGTTACGCCTCATTGGCAATTGGCACGGGCTGTTGGTTGCGATCACAAGGTGAACATTGAGAGGGCTCGTGGAGGCTTAGGAGTGGACAAACTTTGGTTTCTCCCTTCGTGGATTCCGCGGGTCTATCCAGCCAGCACTTGCGCTGGACTTCTGGCCAAAAACCAACTAAATTTGAAGTGACAGTGACAATCAAATTAATTACAGACGTTTTATTGGGATTGAACACGAAAGTCGCATTCAGTTTTCCGCCGCATTTTCTATTGTGATTTGTGAACTACCTTTTGGACCAACAGAGGCCGGGACCATCCGGCGCCCACCTACGCTGCCGCGATCGTCCTTCGTCATCCGCGGGGCGTGAAACCCAGGTACGTCCTTCCAACGCTCTCCAACGAGCACCTTCCTGGTGTTACCCATTTGGTCGCATATACAGTCCACCCAAATTGCCGCTCTCGCCACACCATACAATAAGAAAGAAGAAGAAAGAAAGAAAAATGTAATGCTATCTATTTATTTATAAAGTAAAGTACACAAGTAGATAATAAATTTCTAAACTAAATATAAAATAATAAACTAAAAACTACCTAAATATATAAAATCGAATCTAAGCCGCTGCCGTTGGGGAGAGTTCCCAAGATACTGGCAGCTTTCCCCCTCTGAATAGTCAGGCTGATGCGCTGACCGAGGTAGCTGCCAGCAAAGGTAGTATGAGGACGCGAGTCGCGCGCGAAAACGTCAAAAGTCGCGACTTTCCAGTACATTAACTGTCAAATTCTCGCGACTTTTGACGTTGTCGCGCGCGACTCACGTCCTCATACTACCTTTGCAGGTCTAGGATCGCCTGACGAGTCGTTGAGGCGCGTTGATATTTATTTGACGACACAATACTCAAAAACACAAAATCCCGCAACATATACGACATTCAACAGAAAACACAAATGGGTGATGGTAGAAATACAAGTAGTTAACCCAAAGACAAACCTACAAAAAATGTCTAACAAAATATCGGGAAGTTTTAAGTATTGAGTCCCCAAAATGGGCCCGACTCAGCTTAATGTTGCAACCGAGATCAGTTGCAACGCTGATTTTCAGTCGGGTCTTAGCAGAATTTAGGTTCTGGTTTCATTAAAATGAGTTTTTCTCAGACACGATCAAATTACTTAGCGTGCTAAGTTAGACAAGTTAGCGCGCTCATTGACTCTCTTGTCTAAACGGCTCGCGACATTCCTTCGCGGTCAAGGTTGTAATTGTAATTTAATTTATAGCTCAATTGGAGGATGTAATTTTCATCGCCATTGACTTCATTGGTTGACAGCACTAATTACGTTGTAATACAATATTCATCAGGTCGTTAAGTGTCAAAGGAAGATGGCAAGTTCACCTCTATTCCCACATGTTCTGTTGAGTAGTTCTATCGGCAGAACTACTGGGATTTACTTACCATTAGTTCTGTGATTTATAAGACTATGCTTTACACCCTGCTTCGATGTCAGATATTCCCAACTACTCAACAGAACAGGTGGGAATAGAGGTACCCATTTGTTCTGTGAACAGAACTAATGGTAAGAAAAATCCCAGTAGTTCTGCCGACACAACTACTCAACAGAACAGGTGGGAATAGAGGAATTTTCCTCCTGAGGTACGTTACAAATTTCTCGGTCACCGTGTTCGTAATGTCATGCAAAACACGTCCTACTGACGATTGAAAGCGAATGTCTCAGTAATTAGATATTTGTAAAATGTGCGATTCTTGAAAAGCGTCGGTTAAACAGGCGGCCGGGTCTACGGGGCCTGACGGACTAATCGAGTCAGCAATCCGCACTAAAACGACTAATTAAAGAAGAAAATTTATCATCAGCCCATTACGTCCACACCGAGGGGCACGGATCTCTTCCCTGAGGAAGGTATAGGCCATACTCCAGCACGGGGGCCTAGTCCGGATTGGTGGAGGCTTGTAAGACTAGTGGCTGGTCTTACTGTCAGAAGTTTTCAAGCCCCCCTAAGGCCTCTGACTTGGCTTAACGACTGCCATCTGTCGACGGCAGCCGCCACCAACTGCTTAAAGTGCCATGCGAAGCACGGAACCGCTCGGAAAAATGCCACTAGCGTTAGTCATAGACAGTGACCCATCCATGGACTGAACGCGCCGTATGCTGCTTAACCTTAGTGATCGTTTAAGATCACTCAGGCAGCCCAGGCTACGAGCGCGTCAACACATCACCAATTGCGTCAGCAATCAACACCACAACTAATTAAAAAAGAAAATTATGACCATAAAAACCCAACTCTTCAGGTATCGTTAACGTAAATCAATTATTCAGCGACAGAAAATTAATTAATCGGAGACTGTTGGTAAAGTAGAACGGAGTACCACGCGACGCGACAAATTGAAACAAAAAGCGCCACTTTGCAATTTATTGGTTTCTATGGAACATGCTCTCGAGTCGTGTTTCCGTCCAGTTCTGGGATATTTATACTTATACTAGCTGATCCGGCAAACGTTGGTTCGCCATAGGTATATTTTTTTTTTAACGATTTTTTTATTTTTTTGGGAGTCTGTGAATTGTAATTGATGTCACTTTTATAATATTGACATGCGTCAGTTTGCTTTTTAATTGTTATTATTTTTATTTCTGAATTAATAATGTGTTTTTTTTACTTCTGATTAATATAATGAATAAATATTCTTTTTTTATCACGTAGGCCTATGAAAAATAGATATAAACAACCTATTCTCAGACCTACCGAATATACATACAAAATTTCATCACAATCGGTCAAGTCGTTTCTGAGTAGTATGCGCATTATACTTGAACCATTACAAATGTGCGAACTGAGTCGTAAGTAATTTTTCAGACCTCTCTCACAAAGTTTAGTACGAATGTCCATGTACCTAATCAACCCATTATGTCCCCACTGAGGGGCACGGGTCTCTTCCCTGAGGAAGGTATAGGCCATACTCCACCACGAGGGCCAAGTCCGGATTGGTGGAGGATTGTAAGACTAGTGGCTGGTCTTACTGTCAGAAGTTTTCAAGCCGCCCTAAGGCCTTTGACTTGGCTTAACGAAGAAGCCATGTATGTGCCTGTACGTAAATGTTTATGATTAATTTGGTTTCGATTGTTTGAGTAAATATTTAACACGACAAAAATGCTTGTTACAATTGCAACAAAAGATAGAACTGTTTATATTTTCCAAGTTTAACAGCGACGCTCTCTCAAGCAACAAACAAACATTTCCTAAGCTCTATTCGTAAGTTTTGAGTTTCTTAGCCTTCTAAGAAACTCAAAACTTACGTAGCTGCCTTACGTTCTGCTTCCAATAAAACAAACAATAGATCACGATGTCAGCAATTAACAGATAATTGACTCAATTGACATTAAGGCGTGCCCACACACAAAGGACTTAGACCTTAGATGTCGCAATGGACAACAGAATATAAACCTGTGACATAGTCGATTACTACACAAGCGTCATCTACATTTTATTAAAAAATTTGTGGAATATTATTATGCGTCTACCTACATTTTACCCGAGCGAAGCCGCGTTTTTGTACCGGTCTACGGTAGACTCGAACCAATGCACATCAAATTGAAGAGCATAAAAAATTAGTCGATCCGAGTCGACAACTTATAGGCGGAAAATTCGGATTATCAAGTTTTTCAATGTAAAAAGGATCTGTCCATATAATGGCGTTGCGAAGTAAATATGTCAATGTCACCAATGTTGCGTTGGTGTCACGCCATCACGTGTCACCGGTGACCCTTGTCTAATTTGTGGAAATCAAAAAGCCTGGTTTTCGTTTAGTACTTTAATAACTACTAGTATTACTACTACGTTTAGTACTAGGGAGAAAAAAAGCTGAAACATACTTATTTAAGTATGTGTCAAGGAAAAAGAATGTTTTTAAACTCTGCTCTTTTTTTTTTTATATATTTATTTTTACAGGGCCTGTACGAAACTTTAGCCCTAACGGATGTTCGGAAAACATTTGTTACAAAAAATTGAACTTTACGCCATGATGGCTGAAAACGGAATCCTTAAACTCTGCTCTTAAATATTGGCACGGATATATTCTTACGGCCAGAGGCAGATCGTTCCACAGACACACCTTATCGAATGACTTGGTATCTAGGTGGTAGGGATTCGCTTAAAAGAAACAAACATCTTAACAGTTACAATGCATTTATGAAAATATTGTGTATGTTCGAAAAATATTAAAGACTTCGAAAATATTGCTAGCCATCATGTTTATTGCTAGCGATAAACATAAATTCTCATTTCCACGATTAAAGCTTGCGAACGTTAATACGCTCTTTATATTAGAGTTACCTCCGACGCGGTTTAAGATATGTTTTAAGCAGTGCAAAAAAGATTATTACAAAATCAACGATTATTTAGAAGACAAAGATGTCGGTTGTTGATTATTTGTTTAATATTAAATGAAAAAAGAATTGTGTCTAGTGTTCAACACATCCCTGAGTAGTGTTTTTTAGGTTTGAAAGATTGTTAATTAGGCTAAAACTGTTTTGAAAAGAAGTTTCTTTGTTAGTTTCTTTTCCAAGTAATCTATTAATTGTGAAACTAACAAACTAACAGTTTTGACGTTCATAAAGTAAACAATTTGTGTTTTTACTACGAATAGAAAATTTCAATTTGAATTCCGCTTCCTGCAACTTGAATAAAAGCTGTTTGATATTGGAAATACGGCATGTCGCGTTAGCTGCATAATTCACGTCATGCTTATTGCATGTGTTGACTTGCATGTGGACTGAAAGTGAATCGATAATGCCTCCTGCTTAACGTGACATGTAAACTGTAATTATATCTTAACGGGCGCCGGGAGCTTCTACTAGGCCACGAAATAAAGAGGAAGAAATATTAATACATATAATTTTTTACATCACAGCTCGCACGTAGCCCCGGCTGCTTGAGTGATCTTAACCGATCACGAGGGTTAAGCAACATAGGGCGCGTTCAGTGCATGGGTGGGTGACCGTTCTATGACTAACGCTAGTGGCATTTTTCCGAGCGGTTCCGTGCTTCGCAAGGCACGTTAAGCAGTTGGTACCGGTTGCCGTCGATAGATGGCAGTCGTTAAATTGAATTTTTTTTTGTAAGTAAAGCAAGACGAGACGAGACGCTGGATGGAAGCCACTTCCAACCGGTCTTTTTGGAAATCCATGGAGGAGGCCTATGTCCAGCAGTGGACTTGTGGCTGAATGATGATGATGATGAAGTTAGGCAAAGGATTCATACCCGTACTGTGTTTGCTGAGTCCATAGAAAAGTAATTTAAGGTCATGATTATCTCAAAAAAATATAGACTTATGTATTTACAAATCTGACAAATTTGAATTGCGCGTTTTTCCTTATGTAAAATTTAGTTTTAAAAGGATCCCTAGGTGGCGCTGCCGTACCGTAATAATAAACGTCAAAGCAAAAAATAATACTATGGTTCTGTGGAATTTGTGATGGTTGGTTACCTAGAAGAAAAAATGCTGTTGTCGTTTGGTGATAAGTGCGCTTTTGGATACTTTGGAGTCTTTGCTATGGATTGTGGGTTTGAATGTTTATTTTTATTACGAGAAACCTCGTCCGAATAGCAACCCTGGTTCCTTCTCTTGTTTAGTGATCTGTGGACTGACTTTGACATTGATTGCAACGAATCACAAATTCGTATGAAGAAACGAATGGCGCCATCTAGTGTATCTCAAGGAACTAAGAAAAAAAAAGAAAGGAAAAACGCCCATTGAATTGATCTGCATAATACTCGAAATGTTTTTGAGATTTCCGTTCATGGTCAAAAATGTAGCATGGCCAATTGGGCATTTCTCATTGATTTGTTTCGGACTTGTCGTGTTATAGATCTGTCGTACTCCAGATTTGTCGTACTCCAGATTTGTCGTACTCCAGAATTGTCGTACTCCAGATTTGTCGTACTCCAGATTTGTCGTACTCCAGATTTGTCGTACTCCAGATTTGTCGTACTCTAGATTTGTCGTATTCCAGATCTGTCGTACTCCAGATTCGCCGTAATACATCACTTGAGCAGGCACTTAGCAGGTAATTACATAATAATTATACACTTGAATGTGCAATCAGTGTTTGGGTTCTATCGAAGAAGAGAGGTTTTTGTTACATTGCTTTTATTTTTGTTAATAAAAATAAGTAACAATTTGTATATTGTTTTTATTTTATAACAAGTATGCTTCTATGGTGGACTGTATTACGGCGAATCTGGAGTAAGACAGATCTGGACTACGACAATTCTGGAGTACGACAGATCTGGAACACGAGAAGTCCGGAAAAATTCTTCTCGTTTGCCCCATAGTCCAACGGTCGATCAAAATGACCGTTGGAACAAGAAAACCATATTTCGATTCGAGGGACCCGTTTGCGAAAAAACTTCTGAAAAAAAAAATTGTTGTTTGTGTGTAAGATGCGTTTTTTATTTTGCTCGAATACCTTTGAAAGGCAATGTAAAAAACAAAGGCGGTAAAGGCGTTGCACTCATTCTGTCAGCTGAAAACATGTTAAATATCTTTATCTTTACTTTCTTAAGGCCTCTGATGTTATTCAAAGATCATAATTACTTTGGTTTCTTTTCACAGAATCCTGGAGACCTGCGACAGCTTATTATCACCTCGACAGGTAGGCCACCAAATCATGTTGTGCATGAACTGTTATCATTTACAACTACATTGAATAGTCGAGTTTATTTGTGGAGTTCGCAATGTAACAACTGTGTTAATTTGCTGAATACACAAAATGTGACGGCAATGAAAGGTGTTAGACGAGATAAAAACTAAGTTTCATGAAACTGTCATTTTCAAGGTCGCTGCGTCCATGGAATCAAAATTTAAGTACCTACTTTTCGCGGACCGGACGACGCAGTGGGCAGGCCCCCGATCAGATGGTCCGACGACCATGGTCTCGATCCTGTTAGTGCATTAGAGTTCGATGACAGATAAACGGTCGGGTCACGTGACGTGTTTTTTTTCATACCATTGACGCTGCTTGCTTGATCATTGTAGTACAAGGACAACTGTATGAACATGGCGATTTAGTTTCATTGCCGCTTCAAGTCAACGCGAGCACCGTATCAATAGATCTAGGCGTCAATGGTATGAAAAAACACGTCACGTGACCCGATCGTGTATCTGCCATCGTACTATAATGCAGTAACAGAATAGAGGCTCTGTTGGGTGTCTTACGCTGCATTAGAGCCATCGCAAACAGGGCGACTTGTCGTCGCGTCAAGTTGCCGCGTCAGACGCGACGTTGTCATTTGCTTCTGGCGTCTTGTCGTCGCGACTCCGCGACTCCGACGCCAAGTGTGCGGAGATTCGAACTAATATGAAAATTGACGGCCGTAGCCTGTTGTCGCGTCTAGTCGCCGAGCTGTCGCCTGTCGCGTGTCGCTAGTGTGCGCCTAGGCTTAGAATGACTGAAGAATGAACTGTTGAAATTAGGCTAGAGTTTGCTACAGAGTTATTTGTTGGTTGTATCGAAAAAAATATAATATGTTGACAGTGCGAGTGTTGATTGGGTATTGAGCTTCTTAGGTAGATATTTGTAACAACTTATCACTAGATTAAGGTGATTTGTGAAAAGGTGGTCAGAGTGGAGTTTTTTTTTCTCGCTGCCTTGTCTCCACCACATTAGGCCCCAAGGCAGCGGCTAACATTACAAATACATTGACATTTAACAAGCCGAATGCAGATTCTTTACACTGAAATAAATTTCTGATATCTTTATTATCTGTGTATTATCTTAACCGACAAAAAGCCGACAGCCAAAGTTATTGACATAAAACATAATAATGACCTTGTTTTAACTTTTCGCAGTTCAGTGCCTTGTGTGTGACGATAATGAATTTTATTATCGTGATAGAAGTTGTGCATTGATTCTGGGGTACAAATGGACCTAGACTTAGGCTGACATTCAGAGACGAAAACTGAGCAAAGACTGGTCTCAGAAATATCAAAATCACGTCATCATCATCATTCAGCCACAAGAAGTCCACTGCTGGACATAGGCCTCTTCCATGGATTTCCAAAAAGACAGGTTGGAAGCGGCTTGCATCCAGCCTCTTCCTGCCACTTGGATAAGTTCGTCTGTCCATCTTGTGGCTGGTCGTCCTACGCTGCGCTTGCCGATGTGTGGTCTCCATTCGAGCACTTTTCGGCTTCAACTTCAACTTGCTCATCCGGAGGGCTATGTCGACGACTTTCGTTTGTCTACGTTGGTCTGTCTAAAATCACGTAGTTACCTACTTATAAATATTTCGTATTCATTGGCAAGTTGAGTATGAAACGGTGCTTAGCTAAGTGTAGTGGTTATCGGTGACTTTACGTAAACTTTACCTACTGTCATTTGGTTTTCTTCATTTTGAGGTTACCTCACAGTCGTACTGTTTTCGTTGGAATTTGAGGTGTTAACTGAGGAGTTCGTGAGATAATGAATATTTCCAAAACCGGCTAGAACTACATACTAAAAAATAATAGACAATAAGATGACTTTCTTAAGACTGCTCTTCTCTTAGCTAGGCTCCCGATCGACTGTGAATACGAAAATTCCGGCGCTTTACTAAGTACGACTTAGTTTACTTTGCTAACGGCCGATTTCTGAATTGAGAATTTCACTAAGTTACTACTTACCTCTAGTGCTGTCTCGTCAAGGTTCTCAGAAAAGAGCGTGACAGAACGTTACTTAAGTATTTACTTAGTGAAAATTCTTAACTCAGTAACCGGCCCTGGGACATTAAAACTAGCGACAAAACCATTAAAATATACATTGAACAGAAAAACAAAATAAAAATAATCACTAATCCAACGGTGTAAAATATGTAGACACAGTAGGATATAATTCACGCGCGATCGGAATGGGATCTGCAACGACCGCCAGCTCCAGAGAAATCCTATCGCCTAAGTTTCAAATTCCATACTAATTGCTGTCGAAAATTACTTAGTGAATTACTCAATTCAGAAATCCGCCCTTAGACTGCTTAAGCGTGAACTTGGGATTCGTCTCTTAATCTCAGCCTAAGTTGCGGACATATTCTAAGCTTACGATCTCCTATCTACTTGCGCTAACACCGTGTCCTACTTTGCGATGGTGGCGATGATAGCGGAGCGGTAGAACCGCAGCTTCTCATTGGGATTGTAGTGTGTTCGAAGCTCGGCATACTAATGAATTTGTTTTCTAAGTTACGTACATTTGTGGAGTTACAGTAGCAATACCACTCGCTAACTGAAGGAAAACATCGCGTGGAAATCTGAGTGTCTGTGTGTTCACATAGCTACCTTCTTAGCTTGAAATCGCCAATCTGCATTGGGCACCGTTGGTGATTAAGCCCATACTCTTTGACTGGAAGAGCTATGCCTAACACTAGGACATTGATATTATAGGCCGCTTACATCTCACTTTGGGACCAAGAGTTATTAGTTACTAATTTATTTCATCATCAACCCTAAGTCCCCACCGAGGGGCAAGGGTCTCTTCCCTGAGGAAGGTATAGGCCATACTCCACCACGGGGGCCAGGTCCGGATTGGTGGAGGCTTGTACGACTATTGGCTGGTCGTCGTATCGTACTGTCAGAAGTTTTCAAGCCGCCCTAAGGCCTATGACTTGGCTTAACGACTGCCATCCATCGACGGTGATCCATTCGTGGACTGAACGCGCCGTATGTTACTTAACCTTAGTGATCGTTTAAGATTTAATTATTTGAGTACTTTTGTAGGTAATACATTATTAATAAGTTATTGTTCTGCAACTGAAGAGGATTGAGCTCAGTGGAGAGCACTGGAGGAGGCCTATGCCAGAAGGCACGCCAATTTGCGAGACTATAATTATTACTTGAAATATGTACTTAGCTTGAAATTGAAAGTTGCAGCAAATTCGGAATAAAAGGCCTTACTATTAACTGAAGAGGTTAAAAAGTTATTCTAAGACCGGTACTAATGTATGTTAGTACCTACCAAAACATTTTCTCCCCTCATGAGTTGCATCAGATTTTTTCACAGACTTTCTGCTGGCAAACTTTCTCCACACTATAAAATGCAATTGTAAACCCATGGTAGTGATATGAAATGATTAAGTGGCGATTATTCTTTCCAACCGGGATTTATTAACACAACTATTGACTATTGGCAACTATTGGCAAGATAAAAGCTGACTAGCTGTCGCTCGTCTATTGGAGCCCTTAGTCTAATTTATTTGATTTGACACAGAGTCGTGATAGTTATTTGGATGAACGACTTAAGACAAATATCAACTGGTGGTAATAGGGGATGTATTAGCAAAGGGTAAGATAAAATAAAAGTACCCAAAACCGACGTGACGACTATGAATGTCGATGAAGCGAAAGTGATTTGTCAGGATTGTGGCAGGTGTTAGTCCCTCCGTGCGGAGTTTCTGGTCTTCCATCGGACGCGTCCCCCGGGTGGCGGATAGGGGAACGCCCTCCAGATATGGGGGGTACCGGCTTCGGCCGGCGCGGACCAAAACCAGAGGGAGGGGGACGTCCAGTGGCTTGCGCTGCTGGATGTCCCGCGGGGTCCACTATGGGCCCCGCACCCGTAACCCCACACTGAGTGGGGCCGGGGGCCTTCGGGCCGCGAGGAGACAACCTCTATAAAAAACACACGGTGGGGGCCCTCTCTATGTCCCTCTGTCCAGCAGAGGGCATGGAAGAGGGCTGGAGGGGCGGGGAGGGGCGCGGGATCCACAAGCCGGGCCTGGGAGGGACATTGCGGGAGGTAAGCCAGGGACCAGGGACTGGGCACCCCATATGGTCTCTGGCCGAGGGGTGTTTTGTTGGGATGTCATTTGATAGGCCGAGGATCCGGGCAGAGGGCCACAACGGGTCCTCGGTAGTTGGAGGCTTGTGGAGCTCGCGCCTCTCCGCCGGGAGAGCCGGTGGCGCGGGGGACGCTGCGCGGACCTTGCGCCGCCGGTTGAGGGAGGGTCACAGACGGCAGGTTGGGGGACCTGCCGTCCGATATCGTGACGGGAGAAGGGGGTGGGGGGCCCATGCCCCTTCTCCAGTGAGGGTGGGCCCGACTCCTTGTGAGTCGGGTCGGCGTCGCCGGGGCGCCGCTGTCGCATTCGCGTTGTGGTTCACACCACTTGCGAGATCCGGCGGCGCCCCATTGCACGAGCGACAGGACGGCCCCCGGGGTGTTTTAGGAGGTATGCCTCTCCTATTATTAGGAGAGGAGAGTCCGACACACGGCCGTCGCCCTCCCCCAAGGGTGGCGGTTATGGTGCACAAAGCATTTCACCCCGTTAACAAAAAAAAAAAAAAAGGTGTTAGTCCCTGGTCTCTGTCTACCCCTCTGGGATACAGGCGTGAGCTTATGCAAGCTTATGTACGTAACTATTGACTTTGGAAAGAGTATGTCATGTGTGAGAAATCGTAAGAAAAAAATCAGTCAGAAAAGATTGTTTTTTCCACTACAAATTCGACTCAAAGTTTAGTTCAAGTATTACGTATATGGGAATGTTCAAGTATTACGTAAGCACTATAGTGGGGGTCTTTGCTTTGCTTATTTTTGATGACATAGGGGGTGGAGGGGTCTAGATGATGATTACGTCAGCAGTAGTTATTTACTTTTTTACACATATTGGCAACCCACACATTGTCTATGCTTGAAAACGAAACTCATTTTCAGGGATTCCCACAAATAATTTATATAATATTTAGGTACTCGCTTAGAACCGAGTAGGGGAATTACTGCTGCTCATGACTCAAAAATAAAACCAGAATACTTTACAACAAAATGCAATACCAATGTTTACGTGAGCATGGGAGGGGGGGTCAGAGCTTTGCTTACTTTTTGCTGACAAGGGGCAGGGGGGGTGAATAATTTATGTATGTTAATATCTAATAATTTAACTAATAATAATTTAAGTGTTTTGACATTCAACAGACAATGTTAATTCTTCACTTGGATATATTTGATTTCCGATTTCAGGAGCCCTCAGCAGTCCGAGATATAGGTAATGTCCTATCTTGTTTGTTAATATCCATTTGCATTCCAAAGGCTACTGAGTGAGCATTGAAATTTCATTATTATATGATGGTAGTACAGTAGAAGTAGTTTTACAGCTAAGTAGACCACAGTGTGTACAGGGTGTCCCAAAAAATAGTGTCAAGCGGAGGTCCAGAGATAGAGAACCCGTACGGGTACCCAAATCACCGCCGTGTATGTTCCACGATTTTTTTGTAGTTCATAGTACATTCGCAGAAGTAGTAAGTGTTACATAAAAAGCCAGCAAAGTGCGAGTCCAACCACTATCACATTTGGATACCGTCCCTTAGCTTACAACACCGCTCAAGTCGAAAATTGGCGGTTTTCACAGTGTTGTAAGCTAGGGGACGATATTTCAAGTGTTTACCTGTTGCTGTTATTAATATTAAGGGGGAGGCAATTAATTACGCGAGGCATTTTTAAGGATTTTTTGACCCCTCCTCCCCCTTTGGTGAGATGTCGTAAGATTTTTCTCGACCCCCCTCGCCCCTACCCAATCTCACGTGAGATTTTTCAAAACTTGTACTTTGGGTATATTAAATAACAATCACAATTTGTTTAATTACTTTTATTTAAGATTAGCAAGGACTAGTACTTGTGAATATTGCAGATCGTAAATTACAGTGATCAAATTAAATAATAAATACTTAAACGAAATTCAATAAAATATATATTCTAATTACGTTTTTTATTCTCATTAAATTTTAATTTAACTTAATTTTAACGCAGTTTTACACCATTTTCTGATAAAAAAAATTACGTGATATTTGCCAAGACCCCCCTCTCCCCCAAATGAGATTTAGTAAGATTCGGCTCGACCCCCTCCCCCCTAAATACCTCACGTAATTAATGGACGATCACCAAGTAAAAAAATCATGTTTGTTGTATGGGAGCCCCATTGAATTATTTATTTTATTCTGTTTTTAGTATTCGCTGAGAGTCCGGCAACAGAAAGATAGATTTATTTACACTTGCAAAACACACTAAATGTACAAAAAAAAGTAAACAGTATAAAAGGAGTACCTACAGTGGGTAGGTGAAACAGGACAAAGAGACAAACATAACATATCTAGCCATCACGGTTCATGAGGCAGTGAGTAATAGAAAGGGTAAGGGACTCCCTAACCCTAACTGTTTGTTTATGGAACCATAAAAAACTTAATTTTCCTCTAGCACTCCCAAAGTAAACTTAGGAGCTAGTTTGTAAAAAGTTCATCTAACTAAAGTACTTGGTGTTGAAGCCTGATTATAAGAGGGATCCTTATAAACTGCAATCATCATTGCCATGAATTTGTAAGTGTTATAGTGACTTTAAAAGACAATAACTATAAACATTTCTTTCTCATAGGCAAGTTTCCATTTTATTAGCGGCCATAGTGACACCAATAGATGACCAAGAGGCCTTCTTAACTTCCTGTCTGTTTAAGCCAACACTTATGCACAGATTTCACTCACATTCCAACAAAGCAGAACACAGTTTTCACTGACCAAACCTAGTAAGTGAAATAAATTGTAACTTAGTTGTAATATATGAGTAGAGAAAAACGCGGCTAAAAAGTAACGACTGGAAAAAAAAACAAGTTTTAGTAGGAGAAAACAAATAGCTCAGTAATGGCATTCTTAGGCCATCATGTTACAGCCATATGACACCGCTTGCATAGAACCAGCGACCGGCGGCTTCCAAAAAAGGCTTACAAAATAAAAACCAAGATGCATGACCATTCTACTGACCTGCTTCTTCGGACGCCGCCGCCAAAGATATCCGGTAAAAACTACGCTGGGCAACAAGCACAGCTAACGACAAATGCAGTTTCTTTCACACAATACGCGGTCGAGCTTATTTGCACGATTTTTCGCCTCCAAACGCAATTTTTAAAGCGACAAAGCGCTGCGAGATCGCACCTCGGCACAAAACAGTGTTGCCGTTTTCAGAGAAATAAAATTACCACATGGCGATTTCGATACGTCAAATCATATACTCTGTGGAAATTGGTTGCGCCGGACAGTGTAGTGGTGACAAGTCAGATAGTGTGAGTCTTTAAAATAAAAAAAAAGTAAAATGTCAGTGTCACTTCAGTTCAGTGTGTGTAGGTGTCAGTGTCAGTCACAGTCGTCAGTCACAGAAATAAATCGATTTCGTTTCGATTTTTTTGTAAAAGATTGTTAATTTCCTCATTTCCTGTAGTTTATGGTGATTAGAACGTAGAATAGAATTATCTTGAGATGATTAAGGCAATTTTAGTGTTCAACAATCATGGGAAGCCGCGGCTCTCCAAGTTTTATCAGTACTTTGTAAGTGAAACTGCATTTTTGGTTATTTTGTGACAAACTATTTCGGGCATTCAATAGTCATACTCTCTATCAGATTCATGAAGTTATCTATCTAACTTGAACCACCAACCTACATAGTACGGCCAAGTTATCTGGAATCTCGGAATCGTTGAGTAACTTAAGTTCATTGCATTGCATTCACATCACAAAACAAAACAGAGCCCTCCGATCTTAAACAACTACAATTCACATTCGTATTTTATAGGTTGGTGGGTAAAGTTGCGGGCGGTATATGATATCATAGTAAAAAAAAATTACCTAAAAACTCAACGCTTTCCAAAACCCTCCGCAGCTCTGATTGCCACAAAATTCAGACCGAGCCTCGTTCACATGTGATTGGGTATACTCTTGTCCCACACATGACATTGTTGAAATGGTAATGGATACCCAGTGCAGTGTAAAAGCAGAATTCAACCTCTTCAACTTTCTGGTCATCACCAAACAATGGCATATCATCATCATCATCAGGCAATTTTTCAGTGAGATCAAAGTGTTAAAATGGATACCAAGCAAAGCTCGGTCATCCAGGTACTTAGATTTAAGGTGATTTGAGAAAAGACTGTCAGAGTAGAGTTTTTTCGCTACACTCGGCCCCAAGGCAGCGCCTAACATTATAAGGAGGTACATTGACATTCAGCAAACAGAATGTATATTCTTTACATTGTGGGTTGGAACCTTTTTGCTAAACCACATCCTATTGTTGGTCGACCCAAAAACGTAAACATTCTTCAAATTGTTTCCAGAACGAAGACATGCAGCAGCAGATTATTAAGGAGACATTTCAACTGGTGTCGAAGAGAGATGACAATGTGTGTAACTTCCTGGAAGGAGGGAGGTAATTAATGGCTTGAATATTAGTTGTTGCAGCAAATGCAGCGCATTATGTTGGTACACAAATTACCACATTTAAGTAACACCAGTTGAATATATAATTAATGTTTTATATGACACTGTTTTTGTTCGTCACTGGTCGTGGATAATCTGTGCACCTTAACTCGCGATCTGAGATCCACGCGTCATGCAATCTCTAACGTCGCTCGACACCATTTCCGACCTCACCAGTCTCCCATATCGTGACTTGATCTACAGTCTCGCACGACGCGTTCTCCAATCTCACGCAACGCAGTCTACTGTCTCGCGCGGCGCGGTCTCCAATCTTGCGCGAACCGTTCTCCATTCTCGTGCGACGTGATCTAAAGTCTCCCACGACGCGTACTTGATTCTCACGCAACGCAGTCTACAGTCTCGCGCGGCGCGGTCTCCAATGTCGCGCAGTCTAGTCTCGCGCGGCGCGGTCTCCAATCTCGCGCGAACCATTCTCCAGTCTCGCGCGACGTGATCTACGAGTACAGTATCGCACGACTCGTTCTCCAATCTCACGCAACGCAGTCTACAGTCTCGCGCGGTGCGGTCTCAAATCTCGCGCGACGCGTTGTCCATCACGCTCGACGCTGCCAATATCACGCGGCGTAGCCTCCAATCTCGCGCGACGCAATCTTCATCATTCATCATCATCATCAAACCATTATTTTCCAACCGAGGGCAGGTTTCTCGCCTGAGGAAGGTATGGGGCATAATCCACCACGGGGGCCAAGTCCGGATTGGTGGAGGCTTGTAAGACTAGTTGCTGGTCTTACTGTCAGAAGTTTTCAAGCCGCCCTAAATCCTTCATCATACGAGGCGCCTATTTAATTCACACAGTTTTCAGGTGCGATTGGAATACCTACAACAAGTCGCACCCCCGGTGCTAGACTGTCACTTTTGCAAAAATGCAATTATTCAGAAGAAGGTTTGAAAGATTTGATAGCTCACATATGAATGATATTTCAAGATTTAAACAACATGAATAGCTTTTACAACAACATAAACTTTTAACTTTCTTTCTTTTATCGCACCAAGTAAAGGGGTGCCTTAGAATAGTTACTAAATATTTAGCTAACTCATTTTTGCAAAATATTTAATAATAGTCCTATTTTAGAAAAATTAGGCGCACCAAATCACACTAATATTATAAAGGCGAAAGTTAGTGAGTATGTTTGTTACTTCTTCAAGTCTACACGGCTCGAGCGATGTTAATAAAATTTGGTACGGAGTTAGCTGATACCCGGGATTAACACATAGGCTACGTTTTGACTGCAGGAAAATATCTTATTCCCATTGGAAAGTCCCTAAAAGTCTGAATAGTTATTATTTTCACTGTTAATACACAATTTATTTTCCCTTATAAACCGCGGGTAACACCGCTGGACACAGCTAGTATTATTATAATTCTGACGTTTTTTGAAACTTACCCTACTATCCAGAGCAATGGATCTGGCGGTCGTTGCAGATCCCATTCCGATCGCGCGAGAATTATATCCTACTGTGTCTACATATTTTACATCCTTTGGATTAGTGATTCATTTTTGTTTTTCATTTCGAAGTATATTTTAAACCTAGGCGCACACTAGCGACACGCGACAGCGACAGCTCGGCGACTAGACAGGCTACCTCTGAGGCGTAACGGTTAGCGCATCTGCTTACCATGCGAGAGGTCCCGGGTTCGATCCCCGGCTGGGGAGAAAAAAAAAACTCCAGGTCTTAGATGTTTACATGTTTGTGACGTCGCTGTTTCTGGTTCCCACGACACAGGGTATCCTAGTGTGGGGCCAGAAGCAATGTATGTGCCTGTATGTAAATGTTTATGTTTATGTTTACGGCCGACAATTTTCATATATTTTGTTCGAAGCTCCGCACACTTGGCGTCAAAGTCGCGGATTCGCGACGACAAGCTAAGAGCCATCGCAAACAGGGCGACTGTCGCCAAGACTAGACGCGGGGACTAGTCGCCCTGTTTGCGCCAGTTGCAAATCGCGGCGACAAGTCGCCCTGTTTGCGATGGATGTAATGGTTTTGTTGCTAGTTTTAATGTCTTAGGGCCAGTTTCTGAGTTGAGAACTTTCACTAAATAAATACTTAAGTATCATTCTGTCACGCTCTTTTCTGAGAAGTTTTCTGAGAAGTAGCAAAATTCTTAATTCGGAAATCGGCCGCTAGTTGCGTATGTGTGCTTAAAAGTATAGCTGCCTTCGCAAATTGCTTATCGCGACCTCATTAGCAACTGCGATGTGATAATGTGTATTTATAACAAATTATTTTCAGCAATATCTCGAATTTCGTTCATCCGAACGAGCCAATGCGATGTTATGCTTATTATTGTTAAGCTAGCCTGTGTACAAATGTTTTTATTGTGCAATAAAGCATATTAAAACATACATACTCACGCTTGTGTCCTAGGGACCAAGGACACCAATTTGTAAAGTTGATAAAATACTCCATTCTTTTCTTATTCAATTTCCTGCAAAACATTCTTTGTCATCTATGCTCTCATATTAAAATCTACTGTTTCAAACAGTGTTTTCTTTAGAGGTTCGTTTCGTTTTTCCATTTCCATATGAATGTTTGCTTCTCAAAGTTGTGTTATGTATAAATATTGTGTTGATTTTGTGTTTTGTTTTGAGTATCGTGTCGTCTGTGTCCCAGAGGGGTCAGAGACCAGGGACTGCCACCTGCCATGGTCCTGACAAGTCACTTTCGCTTCATCGACATTCATTAGTCATTCAATCAATATTTAATGACGACCTCTGTGGCGCAGCGGTTAGTGCATCTGCCTACCATGCGAGAGGTCCCGGGTTCGAATCCCGGTTGGGGACAAAAAAAACTCAGGTCTTGGATGCTTACATGTTTGTGACGTCGCTGTTTCTGGTTCCCACGACAGGGTATCCTAGTGTGGGCCCAGAAGCAATGTATGTGCCTGTATGTAAATGCTTGTGTTTATTATTGCTCCTGACTATGCGAATCTCAAAAATCTAAAAACCTCCAATATTGACTGGATCTTTTGTTGAAACTGTATTGAACAAAAAGGTTACATCTGAATGAGTACTAGTCGGTCTTTTGGTTAACACACTTGGATAGTTGGATACCAAAACGGTTGTCGTAATTGCCTGGTTACCACAGCTCAGGGTATCCTAGTTTAGGTCCAAGTCAAGCAATCGCGTCTTGTGTCAGCTATTATTATGTCTTTGCGAACACAATCGCGAAAGAACGTGTTCATCAGATCCTGCGAATCATGTGTGATTTGGACCAAAATATAACTGCAAAAATAACCAGGCCTTGGATGATAACATGCAATGTATGTAAATGTTTATGTTTTATGCTTGTGATGTCGCGGTTTCTGGTTCCCACGACACAGGGTATCCTAATCTGGGGTTAAAAGCAAGTTATGTGTCTGTTTGTAAATGGTTGTGCAGTGTTTTTATACTGCGTAACTGCGTTATGAGCATAATGTTATTATTTTCTTTATGTATCAAACAATTGTCTACATAATGTGTTCCCGAGATGCTGGAAAACTTCTACAACCCGCAAAACTTAACTTGAGACTTCGCTCGGATGAAGTAACCGCAGGTACTGACGGAGAAATTGGCGCGCACACCACTCGAGACTGAGGTTAACTTTTGCGGGTTGTACTTGGCAATGCGAGTAAATTTTAAAGCACCAAAGAGTGATGAATCGCTCGTTGCCCCGGCTGCCTGAGTGATCTTAAACGATCACGAAGGTTAAGCAACATAGGGCGCGTTCAGTGCATGAATGGGTGACTGTCTATGACTAACACTAGTGGCATTTTTCCGAGTGGTTCCGTGCTTCGCAAGGCACGCTAAGCATTTGCTGCCGGCTGCCCTCGATAGATGGCAGTCGTTAAGCCAAGTCAGAGGCTTTAGGGCGGCTCGAAAACTTCTGACAGTAAGACCAGCCACTAGTCTCCACCAATCCGGTCTTGGCCCCCGTGGTGGAGTATGGCCTATAACTTCCCCAGGGAAGAGACCCGTGCCTCTCGGTGGGGACATAATGGGTTGAGTTGATGATGAAGTATGTGCAAAGCGTAGGGGATCGCGTCACGTGGTGACCCCTTCCTTACTTACTGCGCTGGCTCAGCGACCCAAAGTGGGCCTTGGCCAGCGGCACAAGAAGTCGCCACTTTTCTCCGTCTGCGCGCTCTCCTACAAGAAGAAGAAGAAGAACAATTTTATTATAACAACAGAACACACGCCACAAAAACAAAATAAATCCAAAAATTAAACAAAAAAATTTGTACAAGACAAAAAATCAGAAGAAAACAGGAAGAAAATAAAGGTCACGGCGTGTCACTGCTGTTATATATGGCAGCTGACTCAGCATTATGCTGAAGGACAAGCCTTCAGCGCTGATTTCCAGTCAGTGCCAAAAGATACTCCGCGAGCGTCACAGACCGCGGTGTGGTACAACGATGAAAGAATTTAAGGAAATACCAGTCGCTCGCCTGCAGCTGACTCAGCTCCTTGCTCTCTTCATCCTTCCAGCGTTGTCTGGGGCAGCCAACCTGTCTTTGGCCACTTTATGCTCTCTTCACCGCTCGATCCTCTTCCATCCTTTCCACGTGACTGAACCAACGGATTCGGGGGATTTCATTGCTCCGATGATATTGGGTTCGGAAATGAGGTCTTCAAGTTCCTTCTTTTTAACTCATTTAACTCAGAATGTTGCTCATAGTTTTCCTTACTGTAACTAGTGATTTGTTTACTTCCCTGGGTGAGTGTGCAAGCCTCGCAGCCATCACATCCAGTACAGCCAGTACATCAAGATCGGCTTTATTACGGTTTTATAAAATCGGATCTTGGTTCTTCTGCTCGGAGGTTTGAACACCAGCACCTTGTAGAGGCGGCTGGCTGGATGAGAGTAGGCGAAGACCGTCTCAGTGGCGTGAAATGGGAGAGACCTGTGTTCAGCAGTGGACAAGCGTAGGCCTATGATGATGATGATGATGATGACTTTGTGGAGAGCAGCGCTGCAGCGAAGGGTATTCTTCTCTTGTTTGTCCATGTCATGTTGTCTGTCTTGCTGTACGTGCTATTGGATTAATGTAAGACTAAAAAACAATAAAATTTAAAGATGGCTTTAAAGATTTTTGTTACTTAAGTACTGTAAAAGTGTACTGTAAAAGGCAGTGGGCCGGCCATATCACCCGAAGAACTGATAACCGATGGGG
Source organism: Yponomeuta plumbellus (assembly GCA_947310845.1). NCBI lineage: Eukaryota > Metazoa > Arthropoda > Insecta > Lepidoptera > Yponomeutidae > Yponomeuta > Yponomeuta plumbellus. The sequence goes on from OX371218.1 coordinate 9,877,398, forward strand.
TAGAATCGTTCTTGAGTGGAGACCGCGGATCGGTAAACGTAGTGTAGGACGTCCTCAGACTCGGTGGAGCGATAATCTTCGCAGGGCGACTGGCAAGAGCTGGATGAGAGTAGCCGAGGACCGTGTTCAGTGGCGTGCACTGGGAGAGGCCTATGTCCAGCAGTGGACAACCATAGGCCGATGATGATGACTGTAAAAGTATCTGGATTGTCAGGAAAATATGATTGAAAACAGTTGCTATGCAAGTTCAATATATGTTACAAAATTAAACTTGAAACATTCACATTTGACCACAATTTTTTTTTAAATTTAACTTCATGCGAAGCCATTATGCTTACCGCTTAATGTTACTGATGTTTTTATGCAATACAATTCATTCATTAATTTATCAATGAATGACTGAATCAATTGAACCAAATAAACAGGCAAACACAGTGTCCGCAATGCCTAAGAAACCCTTATGTGACGTTGGTAATTGTGCAGAAACCATACCTATAACCGGATTTCAAAATGGCCATCCTACAGTTCATTTTAATGCGGATATTTTAAAAACAGCGAACGAAAATGAAAGCGAAATTGTCTTTATTGCAAAAAATATGGATATTAAATTATTATTATTATTATTATTATTATTATTATTATTACTATTATTATTATTATTATTATTATTATTATTATTTGTAGACGGGCAGGCAGTTGGAACAACTGATAATTGCCCGCATCCAGTTTCACTTGGTTATTTTTTTCTTTTGGTCAGTGATGTGTTTGTCCAGTAAGTTCTTGAATTTGTTGACGTTTGGTGCTGAAACCACTTCTTGTGGTAATTTGTTCCATCCATTCACTACTCTGTTAGAGAAAAAGTGTCTGTGAGGATCGAAATGGTAGAAAAAAAAATGCTCATTGCATTAAGTCCACCCCATTGCTGGTATACTTGTCAGCGATCATGTATCCCAATTACTTCAACTTTGCCTGTGTTTCCCACGTGAAAGTTTTTCTGTGACTGCCCGGCTTACTTTAGTTTACTTAAATTTCAATTTGTCTCACTTCAGCCTCATCGGTGGTTCCGACTACAAGCTGATCTACCGACATTACGCCACCCTCTACTTTGTGTTCTGCGTGGACTCATCGGAGAGCGAGCTTGGAATATTGGATCTAATACAGGTAATAATCGCACACTTGCAAGAACAACGTGTTATTTCGGAACCCTTCCATTACATGAGAGCATTTTTTAAGGTTTCAAAGTAATGGCCCAAAGAGATAGCGCTATAACGTGATGCAGTGTCTCTTTTGCTCTTTATTCCGGCGTTTTCGGGGTAAATAAAATCGCGTTAAAAAAATATATATCTATGAATAAAAAAATGGTTTTCTTCGTAATATCACGTTGTTCTTGCAAGGGTGCGTATGTAAACGGGTTATTCTCTAATGGACATTTTGACAAGAGTTACTCAAAAATTACAAAGTATATAGGCTTAGGCCGACTTGCACCACCGACTAAAATCCATTAACTTTAAGTTAAACAGAATTTTGACTGATCTGTCTTGTAAAAAACAGAATTTGAATGTTTTTTTACAAATCAATGCCTTAAAGCGGTTTTGAGATACATAATTTATACGAATACGTATAAATAATACTGTTTTTTTTTTCACACTGTCAAATAGCCTGTTGTGTATGCCTTCCCAGGTGTTCGTGGAGACCCTGGACAAATGCTTCGAGAATGTCTGCGAGCTGGACCTGATCTTCCACGCTGATGCTGCACACCAGGTTAGTTGATTGCCCTCCGTGGTTTCTCATCACGCTACGTACCACCTTTAATATATTTATTTAAGAACTAGCTTTCGTCCGCGTGGACTTCAAAATTTTGCAACCCCGTTCACACCCTTAAGGGTTAAGAAATAACGGCGAAACACGTGTTCAATTATTTTTGTTGAAGGTATTTATTTTAAGTTTCAAGAAAATTAGACTACATTTTTTATTCCCATCCCATACAAATTTTGGCAACCCTTTTCAACCCCTTAGGGGTTGAATTAAAAAAAATCCGGTCTTACTCCTTGCCTACATTATATACAGACCCTCTGTGCAAAATTTCAGCTTCCTAGGCCCAACGGCTTGGGCTGGGCGTTGACGAGTGAATGAATCAGTCAGTCAGGATTTTGAATTTTATTTATATAGATTGTGCTAAGCACAATAAGAGCCATCGCAAACAGGGCGACTTATCGCCGCGTCAGACGCGACGTTGTCATTTGCTTCTGGCGTCTTGTCGTCGGGACTCCGCGACTCTGACACACTTGGTGTGCGGAGATTCGAAAAAAATATATGAAAACTGACGGCCGTAGCCTGTCGTCGCGTCTAGTCGCCGAACTGTCGCTGTCGCGTGTCGCCTAGTGTGCGCATAGGCTTAAGAGAATAGTTGATACTATTTTGTCGATTTGGTAGTAGCCCTAATATTTAGTTACCAGTATACGTATTGCATTAAACTTTCACTAGTAATTATATAAAATAAATTTTATGGGGAACTAGTTACAGTGGAACTTCATCATCTTCATCACCAGCCCACCGCTGCCCACTGCTGGGTATAGACCTTTTCCCCCAAATGCCATTTCACACGGTCTCTCGCCATCTGCATCCACGGACCATCCGCCGCGACTCAACGACATCGTCCGACCATCGGGCCGCAGGTCTGCCCACTGACCGTTCGTTTGTTCTCGGCCACCACTCTGTGATCGCCTTGGTCCACCTGCCGTCTTCCCGCCTTGCCAGATGTCCCGCCCATTTCCATTTCAGTCTTGAGACTCTTTCGCCAATGTCATCGACCCTTGCCCGGCGACGGATGACGACATTTACGAGTCTACGGGTCTGAAGGTGGCTTCCCACGGTCCGCGATATCGCGGACTGAAAGGACGGCCGACGAGCACGGACAGCCACGCACCACGAGAGGCTCTTCCAACTGACCTGTGTCGTCTGTCTGTGCTACCGCGGACCGAGACCCTTCCCACGGTGTGTCGTGCGAGCTGGCGTGACAAGTGGCAAGCCTGTCACCGTTATTAGATTAGATTATCGAAATTCAATTCAATAAAATATTAATTACGGAAGTGGTCGATTGAAGGTTGCGAATATTTTCAGGTACTGGATGAGCTGGTGATGGGCGGGATGGTCCTGCAAACCAACATGGCTGATATCTTATGTAGACTTCAGGAGCAGAACAAAATGCAAAAGGCTGAGGTGAGCTCTCGGGACGATTTTCTGTGTTTACTAGGTGACCCAGCAAACGTTGATATTAATTCAACATCATCAACCCATTATGTCCCGACCGAGGGGCACGGGTCTCTTCACCACGGGGGCCAAGTCCGGATTGGCGCAGGCTTGTAAAACTAGTGGCTGGTCTTACTGTCAGAAGTTTTCAAACTGCCCTAAGGCCTTTGACTTGTCTTAACGACTGCCATCTATCGACGGCAGCCGGCACCAACTGCTTAACGTGCCTTGCGAAGCACGGAGCCGCTCGGAAGAATACCACTAGCGTTAGTCATAGACGGCAGCCGTGTCTAATATTACAGGAACCACTTCGAGCTACTTTTGACCCCTTCAGAACTCTACAACCATTTAACCTACGTATAATGAAATTTTACTTTACTAAATTATAACTTTTTATTGAGTTAATATAAAAAAAAATGCGCCAAAGAAATTATGCAATTTGAGGAATTTTCTGAGAATCACCCAAACAGACTTTACGTGTACAAAGGTCCCTAAAGCTCCTAATCTAACCATATATATATTTTGATTTATTAACCATATATATTTTTTGTTGTATTAACCCCACTAAGTCCACTAATATAACTTCCAAACGATACCTTCAACTTGAAGGAGACGTTATGGGAGTTATATTGTCCGGTCCGGTATAAAGTCAGGAAGTCGGAAAAGTAGCTAACTAAATTTTCACATATTATTTCGACTTAGTGGGGTTTCATCTAGGGGTGCGATATATTTTTGTTGTATTAATTAATTTATCCTTAATAGTATTGTCTGTTTCTTCGTATTAACCTATTTTAAGTATTTAATCCATTCTGTAATTATGTAATTATATTCCTTATGCTCCTATGCTTTCATCGTTGTTCCACACCGCGGTCTGTGACGTATCTCTTGGCACTGACTGAAAATCAGCGCTGAAGGCTTGTCCATCAGCATGATGCTGAGTCAGCTGCCATTTATAACAGCAGGGACAGTCCGTAGTCTATATTTTCCTTCGGTATTCTTGAGGTTTTCTTCTGATTTTTTGTTTTGTACTATTGGTTTTGTTTTGTTATTATGGCTGTTATTATTTTGTTATTATTACTATGTTTTTATAATAACATAACATTTACATACAGGCACATACATTGCTTCTGGTCCCACTAAGATACCCTGTGTCGTGGGCTCGAGAAACAGCGACGTCACATACATGTAAACATCCAAGACCTTGGTTTTTTTTTCGTCCCCAGCCGGGATTCGAACCCGGGACCTCTCGCATGTTAGTCAAATGCGCTAACCGCTGCGCCACAGAGGTCGCCATAATTTTTTCTTCTTCTTAGGGCTGATTTTTCAATAGTCAGATAACTTTTATCTGAGGAATAAAAATGGCGGTTTGACAGCTTATGTTTGAAAGTTATGTCGAACCGCTATTTTTATTCCTCAGATAAAAGTTATTTGACAATTGGAAAACCAGCCCTAAAGTAAATAAATGTTGTGTGTTTCACAGGCGGGCATATCGGCTGCGCCGGCGCGTGCTGTCTCCGCTGTTAAGAGCATCAATATCCCGCAACAGCTCCGCGACATGAAACTCCCCGACCTTCCTCAGGCCATCAAGGTGAGAACGGATAACGTCATATCATATCGATTGATTGAAGATGGTTTTCATCACAGACATCTGAAGTAAAGGAGACCGGACCTATCGCCGAATTTGTATGAGAACCGGGTGTCGCATGCCCGAGTTACTCACACAACGCTACGAGATGTGCGCACACTTCATGGTACGCACCCACACAACCACACTCTAGCTGGGACAGATTTTAGTCGATAAGTTGTCGATAATTACGTGCATCTAGTAGCTAATTTCTGTGTGTCTGAAGTCACAAGAAATTTAATTGTTTGTGCAAACATAAAATATGTGCGTGGTGCCTATGTTAGAACTGAAAAATATGTAACAAAAGGTTGAAAATAAATAACACGTCTAGGCATTTCTCCAGAAGAGGCAAAAATGGCTGACTTCGGTAGTCGTTTATTTTTTCGTCTTTCAGGAATTTTATCGATTGTTTTGGATAAAGGGCTAAAAACTGTAAAACATGATATATTTTGGGTAGTCAGATTCTCAGCTATAAAACGAAATAGTTAAATCACCGAAATCAGACTACACCGAAATCACCGAAAAACTGGGCGAAAATAATTAATCAACTTGTTTATTGTAATTCTCATACATTATTAACCCTTAAACCCTAGCCATCCCTGGAGAAACACTATTACTACCCTGGGGTTTGGTGGACCCCGATATGTTTTTTCTTGTATTTTAGAAACAAAGAACAATTTAAATGAAATTATTTTTTATTCTTAAACACATCTTAATCAACTATATTAAAAATGAATCAATTCTTCTTATTCATGCAGTCTTGGCACATAGGCATTGTATGTTCACCACAGAGGGGATTTCGGCACATGCCCCACGCGACTTTCGTCTTACGGTCCTTATTCCTCGGGAATACGGCACATCTCTTTTTGGCAGGCAGTGAAACTGGTACAACCATTAGTCGCTTAGAGTGTCGTCTTCTGACAACGAATTGTCTAAACCCAAAGCGCCAAGTTCTGTACGAAAATCTTCAATAATTCCGTCTTCTTCGACATCACTTTCCAGGTCAGGGACAGCAATGTCGCTTCTTCCTCGTCAGACTGTTCTTCATGTAACAAACGAGTTATTTGTTCGTCCATCATTTGCAAATAACGTCTTAAAGACTGAAATAATAACAAAAAACAAAATATAGAAAAAACTGCTGAGACAAAACTCTTTTGTATTTTATGTGTATGTTAATTATTTCAAAGAGTAACTTGTACTCTCTATATATGGATTATTATGATAAAAAACTTACCCATTAGCAATGAAGTACGTACACAATATCTTTTAAGAAATATTCCCGACAAAAGTTTCTTGAAAAGACTACGCTATTACTACCCTGGGGTCTGAGAAACCCCAAAACTGCAATATTTTTGTTACAATTGGTTTTAGGCTCATGAAAACTTAAGGACAAGATGGCGGCTGATATTTTAACAGATTAGCCCGAATCTCATTGCCGTGTGATTTGCTATTGCAAAAATATTTGCAAAAATGTAACCTCTGGGGTTTGCTGGATCTTTGGGTACGGTTTAAGGGTTAAGCTCCAAAGTACCTCCTTCAATAGGTACTTCTTATACCGAAAATCACATTTTTTCAATCAGCTTTTTCTAATCTGTCAGCTCGTCATGCAAGCGCCAAAAATCTAACACGAATTGCGTGAGTGATTTCTGGCTAACTATTTTAGAACGAAAAATAATAATCCTTCCAAAAAAAAAATGGCAAAATTTTATCAAAACACGCAATAAAGTCAAATACTTAAGTATGTTAAATTATACATTTTTGTCTCAGTATAGCCTTATCTTTATAAAGTGACTACACCAGAAACAATTGTATTGTACTTATGCTGTTAGGTTGATATCATACCTATGTAACTTTTCTGAAATTGGTTGTTGGTAAAAACTAGCAGTCAAATCTTGAGCTTGAATTACAATTTACATCTAAGTGATCTTGTAACTAACATTTCATGATTTTCTTCAGAGAACTTGGCAGCACCCATAAAGATCTCCATTCTTTTGTCGGCGAAGTCGATAACGACGTATGTTCTTAATACCAATTGAACTTGGCTCTCATATCATTCACATTTATGTTTTTGATGGGATACATCATACACAATGAATCTGGATACGGCGGCGGCGCCGGCGGCGGAAGTACATATTTAATTATCGATATTGACTTCCTACATAATTATCTCCTCACTAGTTCCGTCACAAATTGTTTCTGTCTTTCTCACGCTCATTCGTTTAGAATGAGAAAGAAACAAAGAAGTGTCTCCATGGTTACGCTATCTATCCGTTGTTGTATCATTACGACAAAAATATTATTTTATTAGAAATAAGTGGTGTTTTAGGCATTTACCTGTGAAATGAAGTTCCATCGGTCTGGATGTTGTTTTTGTCACTGTGTCTTTAGCAAAAAGCGATCGCACAGGCCGGCATTTCTAACAAAACGAAATTGTTTCTGACACGTCTGACGCGCTCGCTCAGATGTCCCAAATGAGGTTAGTGTTTGCACCCTGTGCAAGCTTATTTCTCAAGCCTTGGAACGGTATGTCCAATCTCTTTACTATTCAGATATCTATGGTTTTCATATAAGAACACAAAAATACAGAAGTTGGTTGGTTTCTCCCATACTGCATACAGTGGCTTGGCCAGGTAACCAAGGACCCTGGGGCAAATAAAAAAATGGGGCCCCACTCCTAATTAAACTAGTTAGGTTTTATCAAGTAAAAATATTAAATATACAAAAAAATCTAAGCTATAAAAATATCATGAGTTCTTTTTTGTGCACTGCAGGGTTGGTAATAAAAATATTAAATATAAATGCTTTTAAAAATAAACTAAAGCTGCATGTCTTAAATTTATAATTAAGATTTATGCTACTTTAATGCATGCCGTATAATTAAAGCTAATTTTAAGTTTTTTGTTTTTCTCATTAATTAAGTGAACTGTAAGTTCTTTATGAGAAATAAATGTCTTTGAACCCAAACAGTAACAAGATAAATTACAATTAATAATTGGTTTAGGTAAGGTAGGTAAGGTGTGGAACATTTTCAAAAGTTCAGTTCGAACAAGATTTTCTGGCGAGGGGCACTGCCCTAGGTAGCTACGCCACTGAGTACAGTTTGTTGGCAGATGCTCTTGGTTTTAGAGCGAAGCCTAGGCGCACACTAGCGACACGCGACACCGACAGCTCGGCGACGACAGGCTACGGCCGACAATTTTCATATGTCGTCGTCTAAAAGTGTTAAGCTGAAATTTTCGTCGAAAACGTTATGTGTACATATTTATTTCATATTCAATTCAATTCAATTATTCCTAAAAACTATAAACATGCACAAAATCCACTAAATGTTTCGTCGACAATACTGCCCTCGTAAGGAAGAACGCAGTAATCGTAAAAACGCAGTTTTGAGTAAATAGCGAAAAACATATCACAAACATATTATTATCATTTCATGACATAACTGCATCTTTACTTACTGAAATTTTAGGTTTCTCGTAGACCTACAGCCACCATTATTTTGTCACCTATAGATATACCACCAGGGAGCTCAATTTTGCATCCAAAGTAAAAACGCAGTAATGGCTATTACTGCGTTCTTCCTTACGAGGGCAGAATACTGATACATTAAAATATGCAATTAAAGCACACAGAAAAAGAAACAACAAAAAAAACAACCTACCTAACCTAACAAACCTCCCCGGAACGCACCTGGACCAAAGGTCCCGAGTACGCTGGCAGCATTCCCACGCTGCGCCGCCAAAGAAATTCTTAAGCCAAGATCATTGCCTGATGTGAAAATAGGATGGTTTTATTAGTCTCCCGAAAATTTGTACTTTTGGAGTTAGCAGCCTAACACTTTTAGACGACGATATTTTGTTTGAAGCTCGCGGCGACATTCGCTCATTGCTCGCGCATTCAGTAAGGGCGTGGTAAGCGCCGAGCCAGTGTTGCAAGCGCACGTATTTGTCTACGGACAGCAAAATGAGCGAGCTCGACACAGAAAGATGTACATTGAAATCTACTAATACCACGCCACTTAGATTTCAGATTTCTGAAAACCACCTCATATTTCATGTTCATGGAGTCCTTAGAAAGGGTAATTTCTTTTCTCAAAGATGGTTTGAGAAAAGATGGTCAGAGTGGAGTTTTTTTTTCGCTGCCTCTTTCTCCGCTACATTCGGTCACAAGGCCGCTGCCTTACTTTAACGTTATAAGTCTCGTCGTAAACTATCATTAATGGCGCAATTTCATTAGTCGATATGGCCCGCATGCGGGGTGCGAGAGATTTCTGGAACGCGTGCCACAGGGCCCGCATCCGGGGAAACCGTTTTCATTAGTTAATAGAGTCCGCATGTAGGAGAACCTCCATGTTCGTCGCCAGTTATTAACAATAGATTTCCACAAGTTTTAACATTTGCGAATCCGTAAAGCGATCGGCCATTTTGCGGAGCGTCTTTCTAATTCAACAAGCACTCACGAATAAAATTGAATAATGAAAAAATATTTGACTCACACCCCACCCCGCAAGCTGTATATCGACTGATGAATTTCATTGGTCGATATCACGGTCGGTATAAAGCATGCGGAGAATCCCTGCAGGCGATGTAACGAACACGTATCGACTTGTAACTTTCATTGGTTGTTATGTCGCCTGCGGGGACTCCCCGTATGCTGTAAACCGAACGAGTTAACGACCAATGAAATTGCGCCATAACTGTTCCTTGGGCTCGCACAAACTTTAGACAAAATTCTTACTTCATTAGAGCAATACGATCCTTTAACGACTTATGTATTGAAAATGTAGACATTGATTTGTTCACGGACAGCATTTCCGTTGTTCGCAAGGCAATAGCTTCGAGATTTTGTGACTCGGTGTAGGTAGGCTTTATTACCTTTATTACCGATGCAGCTTATTGACGGTGTGCCTCGTTTATTCTTAGATTAGCTGACTCCGGTGTCTTGTGCCGTTTTTCTTCCACCTGTACTATTTGCTCAAATTATGGCTATCTGTGAAAACTTTTTGTTGGCTCTCTGTTTCTATGTGTGTAAATTTTAATGTGTTAGAGATAAGCTATAAGTTTTCTTTACTTGCTATGTCATACATTATTTTATTTGATATTGACGGCATCCGTCCGCGAGCATAACGCAGGGGACAGTCATCGCCCCCATAAAGTCGGTTTCCCACGGTCCGCGATATCGCGGACGGACGCGGACCAGCTCGCACGACACACCGTGGGAAGGGTCTCGGTCCGCGGTAGCACAGACGTGCGTGGTGCATGGCTGTCCGTGGTCGTCGGCCGTCGGCAGAATCGCGCACCGTGGGAACCCATCTTAACCAGCCACCATTCGCATGGCCATCTTCTCTTCTCAACGCGTCACAACCCCCTCTGTTCACAGGACCTGAAGTTCTGACCGAGCCAACAGGGCTCTGCCCACGTAGCCATAGCGACCAACATCATAACCTCCCTCTACGGCCCCCCAGATAAGTACCAGAACCTACACAAACCCGACACCGCGTTCACGAACAAATTCTTCGGCTCCGAAACGTTCGGGGCGAGATTCTCCGAGACTTTCACGAAAAGGGACGAGTACGAGATCTATCAGCAGACTGAGGGCATCAACTTTCCCAACTACGAGAGTAACAGCATGCAGGGGTATCAGGACCTGAGCGGGACCAACGTGGTCGGGTATGAGTACGGCAAGAAACGGAAGAAGAAGAAGAAGGTGGCTTCTAAGTAAGTCCAAGCTGTTTGTGACGGTTAAGAGAGGTGGCAGTTCGCGAGTGTTTTTTTTAAGCGGAACGGTTGGCCGCGCCGAGAGATTCGGTCGCCGCGCCGAAAGGTGCGGTCGCTGCGTCGAAAGATCCGGTTGGCGCGCCGAAAGTTGCGGTCGCCGCGCCGAAAGATGCGGTCGCCGCGTCGGAGATCCGGTCGCCGCGCCGAATTATGCGGTCGCCGCGCCGAAAGATGCGGTCACCGTGCCGAAAGATGCGGTCGCTGCGCCGAAAGATCCGGTCGCCGCGCCGAAAGATCCGGTCGCCCCGCAGAAATATCTGGTCGCGGCGCCGGGAAATCCGGTCGCCACGCCGAAAGATGTTATAGAGTAGTTCAAAGCATAATTTGTACTCGCGTACTGCCAAAATTGCTTCGTGGATTTAGTAATTCAACTTCAGAGCCGATTTTTTTATTACTGCAGTTTTTATAACGTGCACTCTAGGGCAACGAATTAGGGTATCTGGCCAAATTCTCATTTATCCGTAACTGACGGACCCTCAGTGGGCAAGTTCGTTCAAGTTAGGGCCTTTCTCCAGTGCTCCGGTCCGGCAAACGTTAATTACCGATCCGATTTAGAAACACACAAGAATATTAATAAGCTTCTCCACTACTCCGGCATCCGGTTTTTAACGACCCGATAATTTGCTAGATCCGAACGGTATTTTACCGGTCCGAAGTGATCGACGTACAAAAACAATACACGTTTATGGATCGCGCATACAACCCAAAAATGTTCCCATACTATTTATTTACATTAATAGAATGTGTGGAAAACGTCTCCTGCCTCGAATAGAAAAACCGAGGAATTTTAATAAGCACTGCGTCACGACCACTGGCTATTAAGTCGGATAAAGTGGAGAAGCATAATCCGGCATCCGATATTTTTCTCATGACTGATTCTGGTTCCGACCCGGCCCGGAGTAGTGGAAAAAGGCCCTTACAGTTAGTTTAACCTCGTTCAGTTTTAACTATGAAGCTTTAAGTTGGTCGCACATTTATCCGCACCGTACGCACCGAACGCGCCGCATTTTAGAATTCGTTGTATGCAATGATATGAAATCTCGCATATTTGTCCGCACCGTACGCGCCGCATTTCGTAAAATACGGCAGGCATCCGAACTCCGAAGGAATAATTCTAATGACGTCATATAATGCGGCGCGTACGGCGCGTGCGGCGCGTGCTGCCACTCAGTGTTGCCTCATTCGGATCCGAAGAGCTGAATATTTTTATTTTATTTTATTAGATCCACCAACAAGATAGTACATTATACATTATATAATTTTGCTTACATGCTATATCATTTTTATGTACATCCCGATTACAGGTAGATACGGCGTTCTTATTGGTGGAGTTATTATCATTATTTTATTTATGTAAGCATGCAATGATTAAATATTATTCAAAATATTACAAGAAGTGCAATATGAACAGGCAATGTATTAATTAATTAGAATAGATTGAATTCCATTAGATTTTATACATTAAATTAGAATAAACTACAAAAAGATTGAATTGTGCAATATTTACATAAAGACAATTGATTCAATAATCCGCTACTTGACTCTTTTTTCAAGTAAGCCTTAAATGCTAAATATCTCTTCCATTAGACCAAAAAATGTTTTAGTATATATTTTGAGGACCTAAAGCAACAAAAACATTATTTTAAAACGTTGTTTTGCTAAACAGCCAAAAACGCGGTCCGCCATTTTTGTCTATGGTTTGAAGTCCAAACTGTTGTAAACAAAGTTAGTGATGGAACTCGAATCAAAAATGACGATTCGAATCGACTCGTATCACCCGGAAGATGATTCGAATCATGATTCGAATCGACCCTCGATTCGAATCAATATGCTGATTCGAATCAATATGTTGATTTGAATCAATATGCTGATTCGAATCAATATGTAGATTTGAATCAATATGTTGATTAAAATCATTATTATGATTCGAATCGATACGATGATTCGAATCAATACGGAGACATCATATGCATTGAAAATACTGATAAAATGTACCTATAAAAATAATAATTTTCAATGTAAATGTTTCAATACACCCAATTATTTTCCATGTTTTCATCAAATTTTAGTTATTATTTTAATAAGTAAAGGTATGTGTCCGTTATATGAAATTTATTTATATATTTATTTATTCATCACTGATTTTCACTTACACGCATACACTCACACACCTACTGTACTTAAGGTCACAAATTTTTGATACTTGTAGCATGTAATGTAATTTTTTTCTGTCAACGCTTTTTCGTTATCACCGTGTTAAAATGTCTTCTGAAAAAACTTATCCAGCACAACTCTTTCACTTATTCCACTCTGACCAACTGAACTATGAACTAAAACTCTACTACAATTTTTATTTCTAACAGAGATATGAGGTAGTTTTGGGAAGTATTTGTGTTGAATGGTTTTGAAATGTGTTTAAGATGGTATTGGAATATTCTTAAACCATAATTTATCCTTGCACATTATTTGATTTGAGATAATGTTTAGCAAGGTTTTGGACTGTATTTGGTATTATTTAGAAATCATCGATAAAAAAACATCCCAAACGCATCCCAAAGCCATCCTAAAACATACCAAAACCATCCTAAACATATCCCTAAATCATTGCTAACATATTTCAAAAATTCCAAATACATACTAAAACGCCTTAAGCGGTCGTCTGCGGCTATGACCGTATTTGCACAAAACAATAGATTTTCTATTGTTTTTCTAATACTGCATACTAGAGGTTAAACACAAACATCCTAAAACTATCCCAATTATACCCCCAAACATTCTAAACACATATCAAAACTGTCCCAAACACATGCAAAAACCATCTTAAACACATCCCAAAACCATTCTAAATTCATTTCAAAACCATCTAAACACATCCTAAAAAAACAAATTATACATCCCAAACACATTTCAAAGCGATCAAAACAAAAAGTTATAATCGAAAGTAGGTAACAATAATGCAGTGGAATGTGGAATGGAAAGAACCAGTTGACAAGTTCGGTTGGTCAGAGTGGACTGAGCCCTTTAAAAACCAATTCAATTTAACCACTTTCTAAAAAACTTCATAGTTTAACTTAAGAAAAAGTTAATACCTTATCAATCAGTAACATAGAAGCAAGACAAAACTAAAACAATAACTGTTTAAAAAAAAACTTCAACAAATCTTACTTGTCTCATCGGTCAGGTAAGATTGCCGCGCAATGAATGATTCGAGTAAAAAAACTGATTCGAATCCACAATCTGATTCGAATCAACAAACCGATTCGAATCAGCGATCTGATTCGAATCAACTACTGATTCGAATCAACTCGACCATTCGAATCAAGCTATGATACGAATCAACTTAAATTCTCATTCGAATCAAGTTTTTACCGTCGTGATTCGAATCATTCGAATCAAAGGTGATTCGAGTCTCATCACTAACAAAGTTTGACATTCAACATAGGTAGAGTTCGTGCCACGAATGGCTTTTATTGTTATGGCCTTATGGATTTTACCGTGGGACTTGTTTGGTGAAACGATCTTTACCTAGTCCTAAAATATGTTAGTGATCTGTGAGCATAGTGAAATAACAACAACGCAACCATGATTTCATCGAGTTTACGTGCAAAATATATCTATTATCATTATTCGACAATGCAAAAACACGTCAATAAAGACCGCCAGAAAGTCGCGGATTCGTGTAGGTACCTACCCAGTGAAATAAACATACGAAAAACTTGGCTCAAACTTGCCAAGAGAGACCCCGATTCTTTATCGACTGAAACTTGGGTGTATTTTATGTGAAGATCACTTCAATGTAAGTCCTGTAATATCAATGTACACAAACTGTTTTTAGCTGTAACAATGCTTGGTTTGATTTGGTTTGGTTTTGGCAAATCGGTACTATCTGCTTTCACGAATCCAGCGTCCATGATTGCGCTTATCAATAAAATGATAATACACTAACTGCACAAGAAGAGTTTTTGCAAAAACACTAAATCCAATCCAAATCACAATCAAACCTACGCACGCACGACTGACAGATGTTTGTTTACAACCAAAGGTGCTTTCAAGATGGCGGATAGTGTTTTCACCGTTCCGATTTAAAGGCGAAAAATATATTTTTTTAATTTGCAAATTTTGCAGCCATTCTGCATATTTACTAGCAAAGTCAATATATTTCGGTTTCTTACGTTAGATACTACAGGAAATATCCATTTATCGCGTCAATTTGATACGAGGCAAGTAGCGTATTATTGGTGTAGATTGGATTCTGTTGTATGCTTATTTGATGTGTTTGAGCCGAAATAGTTTGCAATATTTTTTTTTCTAAATGCTAGTAATGAGTCATGAATATGCTCCATATAAGTTCCTTTTTGAATTAATGTTGTGAATCCAGAGTCATTTTTTTCTTGGAATTTAATTTTTTTCTTCTTCTGCCAATACAATTTCTTCCATAGCACAATGTCACCGCACCGTTTCACACCAGTGGCAAGAAAAAACTGCATAAATTGTTGGCAACACACAGAAATGCGGCGCGTTCGGCGCGTACGTTGCTGACAAACATGCGACCCAATTTTAAAAAACGGCGCGTGCGGCGCGTGCGGCGCGTACGGTGCTGACAAATGTGCGACCAACTTTAACAGTAAAATCGGCTCTCTAGTTGCGTTTGTAAGTAGTTGGGGAAATTAAAGTAAAAAAAGTAAAGTAAAAGAAAAAAGGCCCCACGCCCGTTTGTGGGTTAACAATGTTAATTAAAAATTGGTATGTAATTGAATATGAAATTAGATTGATTTACATTCCAAAATGACAAAAAAAAATTATATAATTATTGTAAGTGTTTTTGTGCGATTATCATTACCGGACTATTATTTAATTGCAATTTTAGACGTTCGCGGGACTTTGGTTTTGATTGGGAGTTGAGGATGATTTATAACTGTATTTGCTTTTCATAGTGTCGGTTTCTGAATAGAGAATTTCACTACGCAAATACTTAAGTAACGTTCTGTCACGTTCTTTTCTGAGAAATCTGTCGAGACAGCACTACAGTTAAGTAGTTACTTACAGCGCCACCAAATTATATGTTCAAGTGGGCAAAATTGTAACTAACTAATTAATTGTAAACTCTGTACCCCATTTCTTGTTTTATTTATTCACTTACTAAGATTTATAGATATATGTTCACTAAAATTTAAAGACGGATTAAAATATTCTCATTCTCCTAGGTAAATTTCTTAAATTATACAACTAGATTCTCCACTAGCGCCGCTATCAACTGAACACATAAGATGGTGGCACTGTAGTGAAATTTTCAATGAGGTATTTTTCTGACAGCTATTAAAAAAAAGATAGTTCTAAAAGCTGCAATGAGATGGCGCTTGATCGCAAGGGTTTACCTTTTTTTTCTTATTGCTTGCCACAGATAAAAACTTTATTTCTGTTCTGTGATTTTATCGACTGTAAGGAATCTGTGATCAACTGATCAACGTCATACGGTTAGGTTACTCCTGTGGTTACGGAAATGTTCTGTTCTCCTGTTTTTCTTCTTCTTCAACGTTTTTTCCATGATTTTAGCACCCAAAGTTGCCCAAAGTACAATCACAATCAAATGCAAGAGCCAAAAGAAAAGAGGAAAGACCACAGAATAAACTGGCAAGTCCCATTAAAAAAACAAAAACCCTTGAAAATGCCATCTACTGCTTAATTTGGAACTACTTTTCTTAGCTGTCAGAAAAATCCCTCATTCAGATTCCGGCTCAAAGGGACTAGAGTCATAGAAAGCGCCCGGGGCGCGCGCCCGGAACGCTGCGCTTTGAGCGCGCGTCGAGCGAGCGTTGGACGCCTATCGTACGCTCGTCAATTATGCTAGGATGAGCACACTTTTATAATCCGCGAAGGAGGGGCGCGCGTCGTACGCGCGTATGACGCGCGCACCACGGACGCGGACGCTTGATGTAATCCGTTGCATAGAACTTCATACAATTTTAAAGAGCGTCCGAAACGCAGCGTATCTTACGCGCGCCTCGGGCGCTTTCTTTGACTAGTCCCAAAGAGCCTTATCTCTCTGTGAAGAGGTAGTGCTACTCTAGGGTAGGCCAAGTTACTTTTATTTTCTGATTTTTTCTGGAAAAGTCCGCAACAAGCTTTAAAGCCGACTGAAACGAAGTGAACTTTAAGCTGCCTCACTTTATCGTCTAATAGAATGGATAAGTCTCAACGTCAGAAGCATTTGGTCAGTTTTATCATTTTTATACTTTATAGGAGAGCGGGCCTACAAGTTACTATGAGCCTACATACCGCACCCTTGCAAGAACAACGTGATATTTCGAAGATTTTTTTTTTATTCATAGTTATTTCGAGCCGCCACAACGAGCTCTTTTTTCAGTAAAACGCGATTTTATTTACTCCGAAAATGCCAGCATAATAATCGTTTAAAAAGTATGTGTTACATACACCAATTTTAGGGTTTTTTTTTTCAGAAATGCTCAGAAAATTTCAGATGCTCTCCTGTAAAGTAAAGGTTTCAGAAATAACACGTGGTTCTTGCAAGTCTGCCATACGGCATTGTGCACCTGAATGGGCTATTCGACCGATTTCTGAAAGCCATCTCATATTGTTTGTTGGTGTTCATGGAGTCCTCAGTAAGTGGTCATTTTAAATTCTTTCGTGTATTTCTTCTAAAAAAGGCAAACGAAAATTTACTTTTGAAATGAGCCGTAAGAAAGAATGAATGACAGACGCTATTTTTACTGGCATGTGACGTCATCCAATCCAGGCCGTTTTCGATATAATTGCTGCAGATACATAATTATCGAATTTTAACTTGTGTTTTTTTAAATCATAATTGTTTTTTAGTTAAAATGCCTTAAAGCCGTTTTAAGACACATAATTTATACGAATACGAATAAATAATACTGATTTTTTCACACTGTCAAATATCCTATTATGCCAGCTGTAGAATTAGATAGAAATATGTTTCTCAGATATGTAATATGTTTCTAAAAGCCTCGACAAGCTGCGGTTGAAGGTATGCAAAAGTCATAACATAAAAGAACATACAACTATATGCTCCTTATGTCGAGAAGTAAATAGGATTATGTTACATGCGCTTTACATGCATTATGTAGAGGGCACTTGCTAAACGGCATGCAACGAAAACTCTTCCCTTCAACGAGTGCTGTAACTCTGAAACTATAGTCTAATTTTTAATTCCGTAGAATTCTGACAGTTGTAATTTTTTGACATGTCGGAGATTACAAACCGTTTTGGCTTGGGCACATTTTTCAATATCTATACGAGTGTGAACATCTGAGTCTATGCATTTTATTTGTTAGTGAATGTATTCATTTTATAAAGTGCGGCGCTCCAAATTAAAAAAGGATTTACGGCGAGTGATTATTGTGTCCCTGTTCATCACACAAAGAGTGAAAAAAGTACAAGTCAAGAAATCTATTTTTCTATTAATATCTAATCATCATTAATACTAATATCACTATCATAATCATCATCATCATCGCTGAGTCACTGACATGAATTATTAAGAGAGCTAACAGCGGCATACTTTGATAGATAGATAGATAGAATATTCTTTATTGTACTCATAAATAACATTTACAGATTTTTATAAATTCTTACGCATAGAACGCATACTTAACTTTTTTTTTAAAGATTGAATATACCAGAATTAGTGGGGTGTGACACCAGCTAAAGAATAAAACAAAGTAATTAAAATTAATTCGATATATTGATCGTGATATTGAAATATTTGTTATTTCTCGTTATTATGTCTATTAGTTCACTGCAGTACCTAAGTCTATATTTGATTTATCTTCTTCTAAGTAAAACATACAAAATATCTAGCGTTTTATTTTTATTGTGCTCAAATGGGCGAAATTTTCCCTTTTTCCGGTGGAGAGCTTTTTTAGTAGCAACACTTAAATGAAATGTCAGAATTCTACGGAATAAAAAGTCAGACCAATGGTTGTCGCGCGCGTGTGATTATTTTTTATATCGTTGAATAGGGCAGGGAAGCCATTACTAAAATCCTGTTGAATCGTGTCGCTAGATGGCGCCAGTGCAGCGTAGCGCATCGCGCAGTTGGGCTGCATTTGTACGCTTATTTATACAGTTTTCATGTTAATCCAACCGCTGTAGGCCTTAAATTGCCTCTCCCTATTTTTACTTTGTTGAATAAATTTATATTTTTAATATATAAGTAAAGTACTTAGAATTTGCACTTTTAGTAATAATTCACATTGGCCATGCTACTTTTTTAATATGAACGGAAATCTCAACAGCATTTCGATATTTATGCTTGCAGTACGATTTCTTTAGTAGCTTATAAGATTTGTAAATAAGTATATTTTTTAAGATTTTCAAAGCCTTGACCCCGAATGATTTTTTATGACGTCAACAAACAGTTTAAGTATGAATCCTTAGCCTTCCAAAAGAAAAAAATACAAATTACTTTTTTTTTATCTATGCAAAGGCTGCTGCTGTGAAGACGTCATAAACATCAAAATTTAGGAAAAATATTAAAACGACATTAATGAATTAAACTCAAAAATACCGAAATTTGTTTCTTAAAATTGTCAATAGTTTCAAAATAAATTGTAAAAAACATAATTATATCGAAAATAAGTAGCATGGCCAATCAGCGACTTTAGAACCAGAGTCATCTAAGTGACATTTTTACTAATAATGTGGTAACGCCATTGCATATAGAAATCACAATCTTTCATACCATAGTCCCAGTGCACGGTATTTGACACTATCAACAATAAATTATTTGAGATGCTCGATTAAAAAAAAAATTACAAAATGATTCGGAACATTTATTACAATTTTTAAATAGATGAAACATAAAAGAGTGCTCTGAAATGTGACGTCACAAGCAAGTATTTTCATACAAAATTCCGTTGTAAAAGTAACTCATTTGACATCCTGTCAAATACCCAATTGTAGCGGTCTGTGACAGACCGATCTTAGTAACTCGATGCACTGTTCTTTGTATGTTTATTTTCTTCTACTTAACTACCTGTCTGCAAAGCGGTGGTACTACAAATGCATACAGATTATTTCTAATTAACGCGTGCCTACCTTCCTTAACTCCTGATCTAAATATAAAACGTAAGAGCTGGGGAGTGCCGGAAATCAGCATTTCTTACTACAGAATAGAATAAATAGAATAGAAAAGGCATAGAATATAATACAATGGAATATAATAGAATCGAATAGAATAGGAATAGAATAGAAATCGTTTATTACCAAACTACACAATTAAAAAAATCTGAGATGTACATTTTTTTAGGTTGGGTATAACTATTTTGGTAATTGGAGATACCTCAGCTAACATGTCGGTTACCACCAAGTAGTAAGAAATGCTGATTCTATTCTATTCTATTATATTATGTTCTGTTCTGTTCTGTTCTATTCTATTCTATTTTTATCCCTATTCTATTCTAGATCGCGTCTGTGCCCTAGATCACTCTGGTTCTAATGTCGTCAATCAGCGGCTGACCAACCTTTATATTTTTCTGGATTGTCGCCCTTAAGATAATTAATTAAAATGCACTTAAAATAGTTAATTTGCTGAATTGTTTTCTTAGTTAGCAAGTACTATACAAGATATTATATTAAAGCTGTTCTTGGGTGAAGCATGATTTATATTTCAATGATTACATTCATACGTAATCGTACACACATCAAAAAAAGTTTGTGATATTGCATAAGCTGTTTTTTTTTAAATTGAACTTTTTCAAGAGAAATTCTCTGTTGTGTGTTTTCTTTAAACAGAAATACCCAGTTTGTAATTAAAAATAAACCTATTTCTTATTAAAAAAAAATTAGTAATTAATCTTAATGTAATTTTATTGTAACAGAAATTTGATAGAACGATAATGACTGTTTAAACAACCTTAATCAACAATTTATTAATAAAAGGTTTGTATTGAATATAATACATACTATATAACTCCTCTCCTGGCTCGAACACATGCGAAGATCCTCCTGGGCATGCTGAGAATCAAGTTATCCAGCATTTCTTGGGGTAACCTGTCCCATTCTTGAATAGCGGCTTCCCTGAGATCTGGAACTGTCTGGGGACGTGGCTGACGGTTCCAAACAGCTCGCTTAAGAGCATCCCACGCGTGCTCTATAGGGTTTAAGTCAGGCGAGCCAGCAGGCCAGTCTAACCTTGTGATGTCGTATTCTCGGAGTGCAGCATTGACTCGTTGAGCTCGATGGGCGGACGCATTATCATCCACCAGTACAAATTGGTGCCCATGGTTTACTCGGAATAGTCTGACGATACTATCAATAGCAACTGTACATGTCTGCTGTCATGAAGCCTCGATACGGGATCAAAGGCGTTCTAGCTGCAATCATAATACCACCCCAAAAGGACACCGATTTCCCCCCTTGCTGAACTGTTCCAGTGGCATTTCTTTGACTTTCATGATCTCCTGGTCTTCTCCAGACATTGACACGTCGGTTATCTGGATGAGTACTGATTCGCGATTCGTCAACGAAGAGACAGTTTCGCCAAATGTTTTCTTCTTCATTTTGCCGAAGCCTAAAGTCTGTTTTTTAGTTCAATGCAAAAAAAAAACCAGTCCCGTTGACATCTCAATACAATCCAATGTCTGAATGTTGCTAGTACGCAAAAACCAAATTAACCCATTTAACTTCCAAGTAAAAATTATTTGTGCTACGTAGGTGTTGTTTTTGACTTTGCTCTTATGAGGAATTAAACTTTAATGTCTTTGATGTGATAAGGATTTTGGTCACACAAGTCTTCTATTCACGGTAAAAAAAAATCTACGGAGTAAACCTATATATTTTATAATGGTAACACCGCGTAATATTTTTTTTGCATTGAACTAAACAACGGACTGTAGCCAACTACAATCTCCGTCGCTGACGTTGCCGGGAATGCAAAGGAGCTCGCCAAAACCTCTGCTCGTAATCCAGCCTGGTGTAAGCAATTCCGAATGGTCTGAGTGCTAGCTTCAAGCCCAGAGGCGGCCCGAACTTCTGCTTTTATTTTAGTGGCGTTGACTGTTGGATCACGGGCTGCCAGCATTTTAATATAGCGCTTTTGGGCAGCAGTCAAAACAGTTGGGCGACCACTGCAGGGTCTGTCAGCTAAATTACCCATCCCGTGGTACCTCTGTAACGTGGTCACGACACAGGATTGGGATATAGCAACTCTGCGTGCCATATCCCAATGTATCTGCGTGGTATCCATCTTCACTCAAAGTTAATAAAACTTCTGATAATCCTCTTGGCATTTTTCAATCACAACTTTCGCGAAATCTATTTTAAATTCGTTAAAATTGACTAAATCAGATTTCTGAATGAGCGTAAGCTAGGACTGAAAGCCTTTTGTACGGAAAAACAATTGAACTGTTTTATTGTTTTATAGTCAAAATCTATATTTTTAAATAAAGAATCTAAAAAGAAGAAGAAATCATAATATTTTTCGATTTTTCTAAGTGGTCGCAAACTTTTTTTGATGTGTGTATGTATGGAATAAAGGTACGTCTTATAAAAACCTTGTATTGAACGCATCTTGTCAAACTTTTAGATTTATAAAAAAAACAATAAAGCGATTCTGTGGTCAACCGACAAAGTGCGATGGTTGTATTTTTATTTTAAAAAACCTTGACCTCAATTACTTTTCTATGACGTCAGCAAAGACAGTATGAATATTAATCTTTTGCCTTACAAAAAAAATACCCAACCTAACCTAACGCTAGTGGCATTTTCCCGAGCGGTTCCGTGCTTCGCAAGGCACGTTAAGCAGTTGGTGCCGGCTGCCGTTGGAGAGGTATATGAGGTAGAGGTAGAGAGGAGAGAGGTTGGAGAGGTTATACATTGTAAGACTATTTCTTACGCTCTTAAGTTTGATGTGCATTTCGTTCGAGTCTACCGTAGACCGGTACGAAATTATTGGATAATATCAAGTAATATAGGTAGATGTTAAATGCCAAAGGTTGCTTTGACATTGTTACAATTCTCTTATATTTTTTGTTGGTTTATTTTCCAGTGATAACGTTCGAATGCTGTTTGCGTGAAGACAAAATAAGTTCACTCGATTAATCTGAGGTCAAGGAATGATCAACTAGCCGTGAATACATTTTATCAGTCACCAATTTTATTTTATCAGAAGTAATAAATCGGTCGTTTTAATAAGCCCTGTACCTACAATAGGTTGATCAATTTTTATATTTATTTTGCAAAATCACCCGTATTAGAGTAGAGTGCACGCATGTAAGTTGAATATGAGTTGTCGACTGTACATTGTAAATTTTTTTTTTAATTGAACAAAGTTGAATTTCACATTCAATTAATTATACTCTGAACTCAATATTGCACGAAGTCAAATGTAACTTGCAAATACAATCGGATTTATTTATTTATTCAATTTGGCGAATCTTTAACTTGAACTTCATCATCATCAACCCATTATGTCCCCACCGAGGGCACGGGTCTCTTCCCTGAGGAAGGTATAGGCCATAATCCATCACGGGGGCCAAGTCCGGATTGGTGGAGGCTTGTAAGACTAGTGGCTGGTCTTATCAGAAATTTTCAAGCCGCCCTAAGGCCTCTGACTTGGCTTAACGACTGCCATCTATCGACGGCAGCCGGCACCAACTGTTTAACGTGTCTTGCGAAGAATTGTAACAATATACATAATTAGGTGTCTAAAAGCTAATAATACTTAGATTCCCGCCAGTAGTAACGCATTAAAAACGCACACGTGTAGACACTTGCTCGTTCATGCAATAGTAAACACAAAAAAAAACAAAAAGACGAAAAGAAACAAAACATAAAACAATGTAAAATTAAAATATCTTATAAAATATCCACGTAGCCAAGGTTAACTGGAGGATAATGTTTTTGGCATTAAGTTGGCCTTTGTAATTTTATTTTTATAAAATTGTGCAATAAAGAATTTTAATAAGATTAGGTCTCACTAGACTACAAAAAAATCATGTGTTGCTTTTAAGTCGCATGCACAATAAAACTATTTTGCCTTTAATTAGTTGAAGCTTAGGTATTGCCAATAATGGCTGGCCTGGGCGATGGACATCGGGCTTTTGGTCTACCGAGTGACCTGGGTGCAATTACGTAAGACTCCACTGTATGGAGTTGTCTAATTTAGCCCTTTTGTTCCCGGTATGTCACACCACCTTATGTCACACTGGGATTCTGGGACTTTTTTCCCAAGTACAAGTAGGTATCTCATACTCCTACTCCGAACTGTCATATAAATTCTTAATTTAACTCTTTCGAGCTGTCTAAATGCTTAACCCGATGGAGTGAAAAGTTACGTAGTATAACGGCAGATCTGTTTCTTCATACCATTGACGCCTTCCTTTCTTTCCTTTAAAATTAAGAATTAGGTTAAATGTAACTATTGTCAGTATTTAGGACAATGTCCATTCTAAGCAAGATTGAACTTTGATTTGTGTTCTCTAAACGTCTTGGCATAGTTACAAAGTCTGTACGGGAATTGTAACTTGACGGGCTTAAGAAAATGTAGGCCCTACTTGCAACTGCGATTTGAATATATGTATTACAAGCGAAATAAATAATGGTGATGATGATCTTTAGGTCCTTATTTATAAAAAATATGAGCTTATGTAATCTGTGATTATGTAGGTATTTTAATTGCGAAATTTCTACCACAGACTATTTTAATAAGAGTTTATCGAGTGTTTTTTTTAATAAACAAATAAGGCGGTCAGTGTTTTTGTAATAAACAATTTAAATATAAGCATTCTATTCTATTCTTGGTGCAACTTTTTAATCTAAGTTTGTTACCCTTTTTCCTACATGTCAGTTTAGTTTTAGTTTTTTTATGGGATGTTGCTGAAAATCAGCGCTGCCAAGATCACTGCGTTGACTTGGTAGCATAATGCTGAGCCTCGACCCTTTGTCTTAATATGATTGTCTTAATAAATGCTTTCTATTCTATTCTAGCTATTCTATTTTCAGCTTAAAAACTACATCTACATCACGCTGTGGCGCTTTTATATTATTATGTAGGTATTTGCGAATGCTATGCGAATGTGTTGTTAGTTAGTGGTAAAATGTTTTTCTAATAAGTCAGAGGTTTTGGGTTGACGTGGTTGGAGAATCATAAACTTAGAGAATCATAAGGGAAACCTATGCCCAGCAGAGGCCGTTGAATGGCTGATGATGATGATGATTTTTTATGAGAACCCATGAAAGACCCCCATAGGCGGGCATAGGGGTCTTCACTGTCACACCAACCTTGGACCTATTTCTTGAAACTATACTTAATTCGATTTGATCTAAATTTCATAGCCGATGAACTCACAGTGTTTTTTTTTGAGCTGAGCCGTATATGTAACTCGAGTTATACTGCAGATCACCTCATTCCTGATTCGATTGCCCGCTGAAACTCCTACATTCGCTATCTCCATTCCTCGTTGGGCGATCTAGAGCCGTCTTATT
Organism: Yponomeuta plumbellus; assembly: GCA_947310845.1. Lineage (NCBI taxonomy): Eukaryota > Metazoa > Arthropoda > Insecta > Lepidoptera > Yponomeutidae > Yponomeuta > Yponomeuta plumbellus. The sequence goes on from OX371218.1 coordinate 9,902,514, forward strand.
AGACCCATAGTCAGCGACCAGACCTTATATTACGTAATTGTCCACTCTATCGGGTTAAGCATTTTGACAACTCCAAAGAGTCAAAATAAGAACGTATATGACAGTTCGGAGTAGGAGCATGAGATACCTACAGGGAATAAAAGTCCCATAATGTAACAGTGTGACATAAGGTGGTGGGACATACCGGGAACAAAAGGGCTAAATTAGACAACTCCATACAGTGGCGTCTTACATAATGCACCCCAGATCTCACATCCATAAATCTTTTAGCGACACACATTCGTAATACACCTTCGTCTCGAGACACCTACCTAAACATTTATTTATAGATCGGTAAAATATTCTTTATTGTGTGTAGGTACACCAAGAATTGCACATACATTAGGTACATACATAAACTGACGCCTTTATCCCAGAGGTACCCCTCTGGCAGTGACTAGGGACTGCCACCTACCACGCTCCTGAATAACTTTCGCTTCATCGACATTCATATTAGTCGTTGCATGCAGGCACGCCATTTTTGAGTACCTACTTTTTACTTTGTAGTTAGTGTAGACCGTAATTGTCATTTTATCACACTTTTTATCCAGACATGGCACATGACCCGGCGTCCTTCGATAACTCAATGGCAGCTTGTTTGAGGAGATAAGGTACCTACTTACGTAATTGTTCAGGAAATCGCTGTGTATGCGATAATCACTTTTAATTACTTAACAGTAGGAGCTACTCTTTATCGACTTATTAGCTTTTGCGGCTCTCTCTCACTATCTGGAGAGACATAATAAATTATCTGCCACGAAAACATAGGTTTTTATTGTTTTCTAAGGAACTCATTTATGAAAGTATACCTAATGCAAAAGTACTAAGGCAGAACCTGAAAGATATAATTTAAAAAAGGCATATTGTTACTTGTCACTAGATGGCGATGTAAAAGAAGGAAATAAATAAAAGTGCCATCTATAGAAAGATACGGAATACTAATATTTGTCACTAGATGGCGCTGTCAGTGTAGTACTCTTATGTTTGCTTAGGTACAGCTACTGGCCGGTAGATGGCGCTTATCGGTTGTAGTTTTAGTTTTGCTATTGTACACTAGATGGTAGTGATTAGAGTTGCTGTATTAAATTAATTATTGTGGATTTGTGGAACACTTGCGTTCATACAGGTTTCAATGAGCGGTTTCCACTCCAGGGGCTATTTCATAGAATTAATAGGCTATTTGACTGTGTAAAAAGAATAGTACCTATTATTCACACATCTATATATATAAAAATGAATCCCTATTTCCCTTGGTCACGGCATCACGCCTGAACGGCTGGACCGATTTCGCGAATTCTTTTTTTGTTCTGTTCGTTATTATCAGGAGAAGGTTCTTATGAAAGAAAAAATTAAGGAAATTGCGCGGAAAATTAGAAAATTTAAAATTACTTAACCACCATATAAAATTGTTAAACTTTTTTAATGTAACCTTAAGGGACTCCACACACGACGGCTATAAGGTAAGGATGTATATTATAGCACGATATATCTCATTACATCTTTCCATAGAAATCGTCAGGAGACCACACACGACAGCTATAATATACATCCTTACATCTTCGTACCTTAAAGGTACTGAGCGATACGAAGATGTATATTTACCTTTCGATACCTTTCAATACCTCCCAATACCTTTCCGTATATTACGATATATCTTCCTTCGTAAAGGGTGTTCAAAAAGTTTCTTGGTGATTCAAAAAACTCCACTAGGAGTCTTATGTCGCTAAACGACATAGGTATTCAGAGTCCTATCTCAAAAAAATAATTTGCTCCATATAAATAGTCTCGCTAAAGGCCGGTTTCCGAATTGAGAATTTCACTTAAATATTTAAATAACGTTCTGTCACGCTCTTTTCTGAGAAACTTGACGAGACAACACTAGAGTTAAGTAGTTACTTAGCGAAATTCTCAATTCAGAAATCGGCCGTAAGCTACGTTTCGTAAGCCTGAGGAAGGTATAGGCCATACTCCGCCACGGGGGCCCAAGTCCGGATTGATGGAGGCTTGTAAGACTAGTGGCTGGTCTTGCTCTATGGCCTCTGACTTGGCTTAACGTTTGCCATCTATCGACGGCAGCCAGCACCAACTGCTTAACATGCCTTGCGAAGCATGGAACCGCTCGGAAAAATGCCATTAGCGTTAATCATAAACGGTCACCCATCCGCGCACTGAACGCGCCCTATGTTGCTTAACGTTCGTGATCGTTTAAGATCACTCAGGCGGCCAGGGCTGCGAGCAATTCTTCGATTCAGTCGATTGATACACCTCCTGCGGTTGACTGGTAGAAAATGCTTGTAGCATTAAGTCCGCCGCGTTACCATTGTAATTTTTACTTATGTTCAATAAACGTATTAATAATAATATTAATACTAATTGATGACCTATGATTTTATAGATATAACATAGGAAGTTACAACTTGTATATAGTGATGGAATATAACATTAAAGTTGCCTTTAACATCAAAAATCAATCTACCTCAAGAAAAGAAAAAAAAGTGTAGCAACACAGTGGTCATCAATTTTGTAATAATATCATGCCTGTCTACTTGCTGGCGATGTCTGATAATTCCGCATATAATTTAAACTCTTCGGAATTTTCCTTACTTTATATGATGTTCAATGCACATCGTTCTATTTTTGGCACATGTGCCAACGCATACGCGCATCAAAATCTCAATCAGATTCTGATGAACTACCTATCTATTAAATCTAGTAGTAAGTCGACAGATCCATAACACCCTGTATAACGCCTTAGCAGCCGGAACGTGTGTCGGTCGAGACGTATGTCAACGAAATGAAGCGAAATATACATTACGTTACCTGTTCCGTGTGTGATACTTTAATATAATGTAAAGCTATACCTCCCGGGATGTAATGTATATTAAAGCAGTCGTGTGTGAAGTCCCTAAGACATTTGACATAGAATTGACTGAATGCGTGCTGCAAATATAGTCAAAGAGGATGAAAAAAAAAATTACGTTTAAAACGGATTCTTCTGTCAATCTTATTTTATTGATAAACAATATAATAAAATCAAGAATCTGCTCATTTATGGCGTCTAAGGCGGAACAAAGTTCGCGGGGTCAGCTAGTATTCGCATAAATTATGAGCCATACCAGGCATTTTAGCTAAAAATAAATTTAAAAAAAACGGGATGAAATTAATAATATTGTATGTAGTAGCCCTTTTATCGAAAACGGCCTGGATTAGGCGAATCTATGATGTCGTCATAGGTCATTAAATATGATAAACCTGTCATTGCATAGAAAAAAATTACTGCCTCGTTGGTTAGCCATTAGGCGCTTAGCTACCGAGACAGAGGTCGTGAGTTCGAGCCCCACTGGGGGCCGCTGTACATTTGTACAAAAAAAACCTCAATCTGGGCGGAGGTATTTACCTATATACCTGCCTGGTTACCATAGCACAGGGTATCCTAGTTTGGGTCCAGTTCAAGTGATTGTGTTGTGTGAAAAAAATATTTACTGTGACTATAGGTACCTAACGGAATTTTGTATGAAAATACTTGCTTGTGACGTCACATTTCAGAGCATTCTTTTTATGTTTCATCTATTTAAAAATTGTAAATAATTAAAAGAAATACATTTTCCGAATCATTTTTTTGTTTTAATCGAGCATCTCAAATAATTTATGGTTGATAGTGTCAAATACCGTATTACGGTACCGTATAACGTATAATAGTACAATACAAATACCGTATTACGGTATTTGTATTGCCCTTTGCTAATACACCCCTGTAATATTTAAAAAAATACTTTAATAAGGACATGAATCGCTCGTAGCCTGGGCTGCCTGATTGATCTTAAGCGATCACTACGGTTAAGCAACGTACTGCGCGTTCAGTCCATGGATGGGTTACCGTCTATGACTAACGCTAGTGGCATTATTCCGAGCGGTTCCGTGCTTCGCAAGGCACGTTAAGCTGTTGGTGCCGGCTGCCGTCGATAGATGGCAGTCGTTAACACTTTGCGGGACAGTCATATGTGATCTATTGTTATTTTTATTGTTTTAGACTGCTATAGCCGTCCCTGTCCGCGAATGTAAAGTCGAGGCCTTAGGGCGGCTTGAAAACTTCTGACAGTTAACACCAGCCACTAGTCTTACAAGCCTCCACCAATCCGGACTTAGCCCCCGTGGTGGAGTATGGCCTATACCTTCCTCAGGGAAGAGACCCGTGCCCCTCGGTGGGGACGTAATGGGTTGATGATGAGGAATTAATGTCTAGTTTTGTTCGCCAGCTCCTCACCTGAATTACATGCATTACGTTGCTTTCTACTAGTCCGCCGTCTCAAGAATTACTATTGAGTTCTACTGAGCCGACTTACCAGCGAACGTCTCTAGCGTTCGTCTGACGTAAACCGATCAATTAAACATCCAAGCCAAAAGCGCAACGAGCGCAAAAAAATCTCCCACGCGCACACCAGCGAGCCCTAAATCCTCTAACTTCCAAAGCCCCTATAAAAATGTTGTGACATTCTCTCTATGGAGGGCGGCATTCTGCAAACGACCGAAGAAATTCATCCCTTGTACCCAAAAACATCCCTTGCACCCAGAAAATAAGGACGCACAGGTACCTAACGCCATCACCAACCTCCATTGTCAGAACGCGTTATTTATTAGACGCGGTGACTTTGGGGGTTTTTCTGTTAGTGAAAAAACCCTTTAAATCGTCAACTGAATGGACTGAAGATCCATATATCACGGCATTGAGTCGGCGGCTAGTCTGTCTTACGGGTGGTCTGAAGGTTTGTATTTTACTAACTGTTAGATGGCAGATAAGGTTTATATCGGGGATAGGTTTCCGATAATTATAGCCTATTAAAGTCGGCGGCGATTGGCTGCCCCGGGTTGTAAAAGGTGGTACACTCTGCCAAGAAAATGATGGTGGGTCTCTCAGGAAGAAAACGCACCTCATCAGCGATCTTTTTCTTAAAAACTTTTCTTGCCCTACTCTTTCCACGGCTCATCACCCATAGTTAGCTGGAAGAACTTTTTCGTATCAAGCTCGCCTTTGTGCAGATAAGATAAGATAAGAGTAAACTTTATTGCACACAGGAAAAAACAAAAAAACACAAAATATTTACAAAGGTTCATTAGTAACTTACAATAAATTGGCGGCCTTGTTACTAAAATAACGCAATAAAGATCTTTTCTTGTTCAATAAAGAATTTTCAAATCATAACATAAATAAGATTAAAAGCAACTAATGTTCAAATCAAACGCCTTTTGTCTTAAATATAGCGTCACGCTGTTACGGAAAATTCCAAGAAATGAGGGTGGAAATTTAATTTATGGTTGATTGTTGCGATAACGAAGGACCATGAATAATTTAACCGAACCTCTAAAATATCGAATTGAACTATTTTATTTACAATAAAAAAAATTTTTTACTTTATGAACGTCAAAGTTGTTACAGTTGTTTGTGTGCAGATACAATAATCTATTTGATGTAATTTATTGCCTAGTACGTGTTTTGATTTCACTAATTTAGACAGTTCAGCATACGCTCGGGTGAAATATACTCGTAAAAGGTTTTTTTTCTCAAGGTCGCTCTTATACAAATTGTCGAGTCCGGAAATCACTATAGCCCTTGTAACTATGTGCATTCGTGTTTGGAATAAAAAATATTTCATTTCATATTGTATTAAATAAAAATTAAAAATTAAATAAAATGTATTAAATAAAAATGAATTGCCGTTCGTTAGTCTCGTTCTCGCTGAAACTCGAGAACGGCTGGACCGATTTGGCTAATTTGTGGTTTTTATATTTGTGGAATACCACGGAAGGTTTAAATGGTGAGAAAATATAGCAAAATTACGAAAACTTTGGCGTTTGCCAGGACCTACCTTTCAACCATTTTTTAATACCAATACTTAAGCTAATCACACTTTTATGTAATGGGAAAAATTTATATCAGTTTAAATGTAGGTCATGTATGTTAGGAAAAATTATAAATGTGTATTTGTTAGTAAGTGGTCTAAAGATATTATATATTTTTTATCTTTTATCTTTAGCTAGTAACAGGATAAAAATATTTGAGCAACCTCTATTTCATGAAATGGACTGGAAAAGTTTTATTTTGACTTCGTTTTTTTGCTTTTGCAACAAAACTGCCCATATTGGGTGAGGGGGATGCGAATAGGTGTTCAACAATAATATTAAAAATATAATCCAATTTATTAAGATCTCTTGTCTCACACACGTAACAAACATGGATCTCCTCTGAAACGGGTTCACTGATTTTTATGATTTTTTTTGTGTATATTTGGCGTGGCACATAGCACGCAGAACTGATGGCCGATGGGCCCGAAAAGTGCTCGAATGAAGACCAAATATCGGCAAGTGCAGCGTAGGACGACCAGCCATAAGACGAACATACGAACTTATCCAAGTGGCAGGAAGACGCTGGATGCGAGCCGCTTCCAACCGGCCTTTTTGGAAATCTATGGAAGGGGCCTATCTCCAGCAGTGGACTTCTTGTGGATGAATGATGTTGATGATTTGGCAGGGCTGAGAAGAGGTCGTAGACTTATCTAATATGACAAAGCAACGTTTGTTGGGTCAACTATACTACTTCATATGTTTATGGTAAAGGTAAACAATCTGGATAAGTCTTTTTATGGAAATACACACTTTTTAACAAAAAATTTTTACAAATTAAATGTGTTTTTACATTTAAAATAAACATTTCATTTCACATTGAATTGGTAATGTGTAAATATTTTGGTTTAATAAGTGTACATTTCAATAAAAAGGCGTATCAAGATTGTTTAACTTTAGTTAGGTACCTAGACATATGAAGTATAGTCTAATATACAAAAATCTCGTGTCACAGGTGTTAGTCAAATGCTTAGACAAATGTTTTTTGTCAACATAAAAATGTTTTTTGATTTCTATGATTATTCCTAACAAGTGATGTAATTCAACTATCGATTCTAAAGAAATTCTTTTCATTTTGGTGTTATTCAATGACACGCTGAGTGTATATCTACTTACTTAGTATGGGTGGATGGTAGATAGATCAGAATGAAGCCCGCCTGAGTCTCTAAGCACCAAAGTAGCAAGATTAAACCAGTTTCATATACATAGAGTGGTCCCAATCAAGCCTAGATCAAGTTATAATGGTCCATAAAACCCGCCGCGGTCCGCCCAGCATATAATTCACTCCCGCTCTTCAATACGTCTAGAAATTCACAGAACGATGGATTGGTATTAATGAAATGAAATGGAATGGAATGGAATTAAATGAAATATCATCATCACACATTGTATACGTGAGTCCATCAATGCCTAGTTGTGGCCAAGGTTTGTATATGATTTTACTCAAATAATGCGCGGAAGTTATTAAAACTATGAACTCATTCTGTTCAATTCAATAAACTTTCCAAATCAGTCAGACGAACCACGCACGAACTAAGTGTTCTTTTTTTCTTCAATAGGTATTATTATTATCCAGCTTCCTATCGCAAGCCAGTTTGAAATTTAAATGAAACCTCTGATAAATGAAATGAAATATAATTAAATGAAATTATATGAAATTAAATGTTTTTTTTGGCAATAGAAGTAACCTGTTACATTGTTTTGTATCCTAGAGATTTTAAATCTTAAGAGAAAATGTTGTCATTGTAGTTGAGGTTTCAGTAGTAGATAACCATCTAAGCTATTAGCTGAGTTATCTAAGCTAGACTAGGTCTGTAATATAGATATCAGCTTCCATCGAAATTATGGTCTGAGACTACACTATTGTAGAATTAAAGACATCACACACAAAAAGTTTACTTTTATTTATTAATGGGTTGACCTACTTTGTAAATATTTTGTGTTTGTATTATTATTTTTTTCAGATTGAAATAAAGAATCTAATATATAAAATTCTCGTGTCACCACTCACCGTGTTAGTACCGTGTTAGTAGTAATACAACTCTGAAACCGCTTGACCGATTTTGATGAAATTTTATATGTATACAGGGTGACATTTTCACCGGTACAATAAATCAACATACGTAATACTAAGTCCAAAATACAAATACCAACATTTTTTGTTACCGGGGTAGTAACAAAAAAACAAAAATACCATTGTCTGAACTTATCCGCAAATCTTAGAGAAATATGGACTCATTACGCATGAGCACAACTAAACGCACGAACTGGCAATTGCGCGCGGCTTGCGGGAAGGAAAAGAAGCGGCGGCGGTGGCGCAGCCAGTAGGTATGACTTATGTATGACGTAGTTAGCAAAAAAAATCTTACTTGATTTCAATTCTTCCTTCATACTTGCACGGGCTTAGGACCGTCACCGGCGTGGAATGCTTGCACTGGTTGGCAGTGGTATGAATTTCCACACCACGTACTGGCTAACGCCGAAGTGCGCCGTGCGTACCGCGTCGTTGGTGCTCCTTCTAGGGTCTTCCTCGAAGAACGCGAATATCTGTTCCTCGACCTCCACGGCCAAGGGAGGCCTCCCTCCTCGGCCTTGAGCGTGCGCTGGTGCAGTGATCTGTCCGTAGTCTAGCAAATGCTGCGTCACTCTCATGAATGTCCTGGTGTTGAGTATTTGAGGTTCAATAAAACCGGCATTTATCAGGCGGGGCAAACTTTCTTCAGGGTATACCCGCCGAGCTGCACTGTATTTTCCCCACTGAGAAAGTAACTACGAACCATTTCGTAATACTCGCGGTTTGTAAACATCGTGTTGCGCGCGTAATTTTCGACTGCAGGAAGTGCGGAAACGGCGCACGTGCACTCACCTAGGTCAATGCGCGCGGACTGACCGGCCAAATCGTGTGCCGGCCAGCCCGCCGCCCGCTCACTCACCCCACCCCGCCGCCCTCTGCCTCGCACCGCGATGACACCTTGTAATGGGTGCCCATGAGTTACAAATTGGATGAAGGATAAATTAATGAAAATGAAAAAAAATATATGGTAATTTTATTCGATAAATGTAATCTATTATCGATACCAATGATATGGTAAAATTTATTGTACCGGTGAAAATGTCACCCAGTATATTGGTTAGGTCTGTGAAATAGGTTGTTATCTATTCTTCATACCCCTATCTGACAAAACAACGTTCATCGGGTCAGCTAGTATTCTTATATTATTTTAATTATTGCTAAGTTAAAGTAGGGTTAATACATGTTTGTGATTTCTTTGGTTACCATGGCATGGGGTATCCTAGTTTGCGACTAGGACAAGTGATTATGCTCTATGGAAGTAATTATGATTATTATTAGTTGAAGACAGCCTCGCATCACCTTTAAGTTGCGTTTGGTTTTCTGTTCATCCTATTAACGCCTGCTGTGTAAAATAATAATTATCTATCCATTCGGTAGGTTTTTTTTTTAGTTTCTTTATAAGCTGTCAAAACACGCCGCTATGTAGGGTGACCATAATAATAATAATGATAGTAAACTATCGAAAATGTTTAGTTTTAAGTCTTCTATTCTCTTTGCTAGATTGTATTTATAGTTTTACTGCGGAGTGACAATAGATTGTAAATTCTCTCAAAGTCCTAGGCACGGTTCACTGTGAAATTTCTAGCAGAAATGAATAGTTTGTAATGCTGGCTTCACTTTGCTATTTTCATTCGAGTAGTGATCGTCAATTTAAAATACGTTGCAATTTTTTTAGCAATTTTTGCGTATAACCAAAAGTTGCTAAAGTCAGTATTTGCAAAAGCCACAAAAGTACGGATAGTAAGAAAGTAATTTATTTATTTCCAAAAACACTATTCCAACGTTACTTATAAATAGACCCATGAGGGTACGAACAGAATAAAAATGTTTTGCGTTTACCGGCAGTCCCCAAACTAAGCTGGGCTTGTATCTTGGGGACTTTGGGGATAGCCAAGTAAGATAGCGCATGGCGATGAGATGCCAGGCAATCACATGATTTTGAACTCAAATCTAATCTTGACGACCTCTGTGGCGTAGTGGTAAGCGCATCTGCTTACCATGCGAGAGGTCCCGGGTTTGATCCCCGGCTGGGAAGAAAAAAAAAACTCCAGGTCTTGGATGTTTACATGATTGTGACGTCGCAGTTTCTGGTTTCCACGACACAGGGTATCCTAGTGTGGGGCCAGAAGCAATGTATGTGCCTGTATGTTATATTAATGTTTGGGCGCCTCGTTGGTCTTGCCGGTAAGGCGCTTAACTGCTAAGACACAAGTCGTGGGCTCGATTTGCACTAGGGGTCAACAATTTTTGTAGAACAAAAAGGCGTTAGTTTGGGCGTATTCATATGTTTGTTGTGTCTTTGCCAGGTTACCATAGCAAAGGATATCCTAGTTTGAGACCAGGCGAAGCGATTGTGATGTGTGGGAATTAATTTATTATTTACGGCCTTAAAATATGACAGATGACGCTTATAAATAGGCGAATAAAAAAAAGTAAATTGTACACTTTTTGTCGGAAGAGTCCGACCAGGTTACGCTCTGCCCTTATATTAGGTAATTTTCTAGTCTATCGGGTTAAGCATTTAGACAACTCGAAAGAGTCAAAATAAAAATGTATATTATTATGACAGTTCGGTGTAGGAGTAAGAGATAGCTACTGTGAACAAAAGTCCCAGAATGGAACAGTGTGACGTAAGGTGGTGTGACATATCGGGATCAAAGGGGCTAAGTCAGACCGCTCGATGCAGTGGAGTCCTACGTGATTGTATCAGTCATATCCACGCCAACTCCGTCTCTGCTCACCATGATTACAAATGGACAAAAAGTCAAGTGTGTCCAGGATAAAGTTAATAATTTCAAGAGCTTTGAGAACGAAAGTTTAATTCAAAAATTGTAGAGTCCCCACTAAATCTAGCTCGTGGTTACGCTACTGTCAAATTTGCTCGCCATCTTGATGCGGCAGTTAATAATGCTGCTCTATAATGAACCCCCCGAATGACTCTATATATTGGAGATGAGTCTATACATTATATGACGCTATCCGACTCGTATATTATACCTATGTATCTATTACTGTCGTTTGTTTGGAGAAACTAAACTAATTAAGGTTTCATTTGATTTGTTTTAGAGAGCTAAGATTTGAGAAAAGATGGTCAGAGTGGAGATTTTTTTGCTGCCTTTTTCTCCACTACATTTGGCCCTAAGGCAGCGGCTAACATTATTATTTTATGTACATTGACATTCAACGAGCAGAATGTAAATTCTTTACGTTGAAATAAATTTCAGATTTCAGAGCTCTGTAGATTTACCAGTTATGAACTTATAGGGTAGTTTCCAGGGTCAAAATAGTTAAATTCTATTTAGTCCGTATTTAAGATTATAAAATAATTTGGGCACGTATTTTTTCTTTTTTCGATTAAACAAAAACTAAAAAATATAATTATAAATATAATAATTTTAAATATAATAATTATAAATATAATATAATATTTGTAGAACACGTATTTTTTTATTTGTAAATTAGAGAAAAAATGACAAATATATAGCCCATTAAAGTTACGTGTGACGTCACTCCGTGCTAAAAAATGCAGCAAAAATATTTGTCATTTTCGGTCTAATTTACAAATAAGAAAATACGTGTCCCTTATTTTTGAATAATCTAAAAGACGGACTAATTACATTTTTTAGGGCAACTAGCCCATTATGACCGACAGACGAATCTTCTTCTTTTCAAGCATATTGATGTCGGAGATAGAATCGTGAGGAAATCTGAAAAAACTCAGTTTCCTTCGCGATGTTTTCTTCACGGCAAACGAGTGGTTAAGCTACTAACTACCTCAGGAAGCTTGTGAAGGATAAGTGTCGCCTCACTAGGACGCCATGGCGACGTCGCCAGCGACCGTATCCAAGCAGTTAATATTGAAATGTATGGTGCCTAACTCACTTGGCGACGGTCTGGCATCGCCATTCAATACAAACTGCTTGGATACGTAGACGTAGGTAGCTGGCGACGTCGCCACGTCTGTGTTTGGACCAAACGACTTGCCGCTGCATCGACACAACAGCCGAAGATAGGAAGAGGTTTTTTGTTAATCTACGGACAGATTACCCCACAAATCATCGTGGGAAGGTCGTAAAAACGTGGAACGTTACATAAAACACAGCGGGGCCCATATAATTATCTGTCTCTTAGAGAATAGAGCGGTTCTTTTTCTCGCTTTCTTAGTGGGGCGCCATATTGGTTTTGGCTGTTGAGGCCTACTTGTAGACCGGTACAGAAAGATGATGATATAGATACGTTAAAGATACCTAGATAGCGTTGTCGAGTAGAACCATAGATCAAGCCACAGTTTAACCGGTTTTGTGTCGGTGAAATATTATTTCTTTGTGTGCGTGAATGTTGCCAGAGTAAAGTGAATTTGCCATAATTTGTGCTAAAATATTTCAGCCGTTCGTAGGACGTGAATAAAAATGCAATTGTTTTGAACATTATTATTCATACAATAAAACACGTCTAGCAGTAGAGTTGTTAAAGTATTTTTTAATAAGACCAGAAAAGGATTTTGGTCACATGATTATATGAGGGGTGTAAAAGCAAAGCCGCCTCTGTCCATGAAGTGTCAAACTGAGTTATTTAAAGCGATATTCGGTTTTTTTTGTCAGCAGCGGTCATAGAAAAAGTTTGTTTATTTAAGGAATTAAAATAAAATCTAGGATATTCAAAAGCTGATTTAAAATGCTTATAAGACTCGAATATACGCAGGTACAAACTAAACTACATTCGCAGGTCAGAATATTCAAAAAGTGGACAGTGTTGAGTTTGCATTTATACCCCTAATATTCTTATATTCACGGTAAAAAAAACTACCGAGTAAACCTATATATTTTATAGCGGTAACAGTGCGTCATTTTATTTGCATCAAATTAAAAAAACGGACTTTGATTAGCTGATATATTTATTTAAGGTGTTCTTCTACTTTATATATTTTTTATTTTAAGTTAAATTATTGGTGTGTAAAACAGGTAACAAACAACCATTAAGATACAGAGTAAGCTTAATTGTGCAGATCTAGAATGTCACCCATAATCACCCCATTATGTCCCCATCGAGGGGCACGGATCTCTTCCCTGAGGAAGGTATAAATCATAGTACTCCACCACGGGGGCCAAGACCGGATTGGTGGAGGCTTGTAAGACTAATGGCTGGTCTTACAGTCAGAATTTTCAAGCCGCCCTAAGGCCTCTCACTTGGCTTAACGACTGCCATCTAGCGACGGCAGCCGGCACCGACTGCTTAACGTGCCTTGTGAAGCACGAAACCGCTCGGAAAAATACCACTAGCGTTAGTCATCGACGGTGACCCATCCATGCACTGAACGCACCCTATATTGCTTAACCTTCGTGATCGTTTAAGCTCACTCAGGCGCCGGGGCTACGAATGTCACCCAAAGCATACACAATTACATAATCTTGAGCTTAGGAAAACGTGTATATCACATACTCAAATAAACGCACAAGGCTTTTTTACGTTTTACATTACTGTAACATTTAACTGTGGGTGGGACAACTTCTGACAGTAAGACCAGTCACTAGTCTTACAAGCCTCCACCAATCCCGGCTCGGCCTTCGTGGTGGAGTATGGCCTATAGCTTCCCCAGGGAAGAGACCCGTACCCCTCGGTGGGGACATAATGGGTTGATGATGATGAGCTATTTCTTATTTTTAGATAAGAGCTCATTGCAATATAATCGGTTTTTGATTGCTCAGTTGAGGTATATTCTAAAAGCTAACATACTGTACGCTAGCCCTTTTTGGCACGAAGTGTGCCTTATACACTCTTTGACAAACTACTTCGACGTAGTTAGCAACAATATCTAATGAAGAAGTGGATCTTCTCGGCGCCTACCGAAGGGCTTATTTGTTTATTTCACACAAACAATGAACAAGACTGCCTCCTCTCTTACGTGGCACGAGCCCTTTGGAAAAAACCCTCCTGCCCATTGTAAACGGCGCCTTTACTTCGACAAAAGCCAAGCTTTGTTCTGTTGAAAAGGCTTTTGGTAAAGGCTCTCGAGTGTAGATCACAAACTGGTGAAGTGCGCTAACTCACTGGACCGATCTTAGTTCAAAAATCGTTATGGTATTTATTTATTTATTTTAGTTTATTTGTGAAACTTGCAGCTTACACTAAAAATGAGCACATATTCGATTTTACTACAAGCTAAACATAAGTTTCCGCATATGGTGACAATGTAACAAAAAAGTGCAAGTATAATAAGTTGAAAGTAAGTAAGGAGACGCTGGATGCAAGCCGTTTCCCACCGGTCTTTTTAGAAATCCATGAAGGAGACCTATGTCCAGCAGTGCACTTCTTGTGGCTGAGTGATGATGAAGTTTAAACTACACTACAGCACCAAGAACGCGCCCTTGGATGGTTTTTGATTGCTTTATATTATGCAAAAAAGTTTAACAACAAGTAAAAATAATTCACTTTTGCCATAAGACCAAACTAAACAACTAGGTACCTATCTCCAAGAAGAATAGTAAAGGAACCGAAATGATCTTTGGTGATTTTTCGCATGTTGGAATGAGCGTTTTTCCTTTCTTTTTTTTTCTTAGTTGGTTGAGATAATCTAGATGGAGTTATTCGTTTCTACGTACAAAATTGTGATTCGTTGCAATCAACGTCAAAGTTAGTCCACAGATTACTAAACAAGAGAAGGAACCAGGGTTGCTATTTGGACGAGGTTCACAGCAAAGACTCCAAAATATCCAAAATCGCACTTTTATCCCATCACAAATTCCACAGAACCATAGTATTATTTTTTTATTGTACGGCAGCGCCACCTAGGGATTCTTTTAGAACTAAATTTGACATAAGGAAAAACGCTCATTAAACAGATCTATGTCTCAACTATCACTTATGGAACGTATTAAAAACTTTGTCTTTATTAGGTTTGAGGTGCTGATCGCAAACTAGGTTACCCTGTGCTAGGTTACCATAGTAAGGACATCAAAAACATGATAACAAACCCAAGCTGAGGCGATGCCACTGTACAATGTAGGTACGGGCGCCGACCTAAACTCCGATTTTTTAAATCGATGCAAAAAAAAAAAACACGGTGTTACCAATAAATATAAAATATGTAGGTTTAGGTAGATTTTTTTACCGTGATTAAAAGACTCATGTGACCAAAATCCTCATCAAATCAAAGACATTAAAAAATTATTATGTACGCATAAGAGCAAAGTCTAATAAATAACACCTACGTAGCATGGGGTTATTTGGTTTTTACGTACTAGCAACACTAGGACATTGACAGCCTTGGCTTGATAATCTTATGTCAACGTGACAGTTTTTTTTTAATTGAATTAAAAACAGACTTTAGAAAATCTACACCTAGAACTAGAAAACAGCGAGGTTTAAAAAATTATTATGTACGCATAAGAGCAAAGTCTAATAAATAACACCTACGTAGCATGGGGTTATTTGGTTTTTACGTACTAGCAACACTAGGACATTGACAGCCTTGGCTCTATAATCTTATGTCAACGTGACAGTTTTTTTTTAAATAAAAATAAAATAAATAAACTCACGCCCGTTATCCCCGAAGGGGTAGGCAGAGGCACCAGTCTCTAGAACTGGACCCACGTTTTTTTTTAATTGAATTAAAAACAGACTTTAGAAAATCTACACGTAGAACTAGAAAACAGCGAGGTATTTGGCATTAACATTTGAGTCAGTCCTCTTTCACAACTGTCCCATTGGTCAGTGAAGCGATCCCTTCACAATGGCAAGGCTTTGTTGTCATATCATTACGGCATCGGTCAGTTGCCTGTGGTTCTGCGGTTGACAGCTGATCTCTGGAGCATCGCGTGTACCAACATGCTTTTTTGTTTACTGAAAAAAAATGTAACAAGACATGGCCGCGGCGATCTGGAGGCGCTTCCAGTGGTTCCGTAGGTCAGACGCAATTAAATGTTGCTAACTTAATTCTGGAATCACTAAACTGGCTTTTTGTGGGAACATTCCGACCTGCTATTGCGGGTCAGCAGTTTCTTAAGTAAACAGACTTACTTTAGAAATGAGATATATCCTCAAGAAGACGTAGGTATATAGACCCGTTTATTAGGTACCACTGGCCCGACTTTCCAAGGTTTGCTGGAAGAAATCTCTTACATCGATATGCTTTATCAGCTTTCACAGAACGTTACATAAAAACACATGTACAAAGGTACATTGCTGCTTTTTTGCAGCAGCCCGGCGGTTAAACACCGCAACAAAACTGTATAATTGTATTTCTTTATGTATGTCCTTATCTTTGACGTTTTCTTCTCGTTTGTATTTCGTATTCTGTTGTGTGTGACTGTTGGTGCAATAAACGTTTCTCTTTCTTTCTTTGTTCTTATGTCATTACATAAGAACAAAGAAAGAAAGAACGCACGAAATATTAAACAGAACATTTTCTGTTTAATATTTCGTGCGTATTAAAGTATGGTTAAAGAAGAGTTCCTAGTATATCAATCTTATCCACGGTTTTCCGAACTGTTACCATCTGATAATCTACTGATGGCTGCCAGTTATTTTTTGAATGCACGTCAGCCAATATCAGTAAATACTGTGTTTATTTGTAAGATTAAAAGTGTAAGCCATGTGTTGTTGGAACTGCATGCCAACTGCCACCGACTGCCATCAGTCTGCTCGATTGGTTGGCAGTTTCGTGGCAGTCACACCAACCGCAATCAAACTGCAGTTGAACTGAAACTGTGCAGTCGGAAAGCACTATTTTAAAAAAATCTTTATTCACTTTAGGGACTATTGTATACATAGTGACGATGTCAGTCCCATTGTGCCCATTTGAATTAAACCACCACCAAATAAAATATTCTTAAGGCTAACTATTATTTAGTATTACTAGCAGTAATACTAAAAGCGTACAAAAGCTTAGCCGCGCTGCAATTTGGCTCGGACAGAATGCTCTGCAAGATTCCAAAATCCAAGAAATGTATTTTATACGTATCTTGAAGTTTTTTTTTGCTACTGTTTCGAGTACATCGGAAAGCAGTTGAGATGCAGCCCATCTGTTCAGAGCCTAAGGGTTTCTTCCCAAACCGCGGAACCCTGAAAAGCAAGCAGTGGTTTCGGCAAGACAAAATTAATGTCATTTCGAGCTTTTGCCGGCCAAAATTGCGATGTCCGGTCGGACAACAAAGTTGGGCTAATAAAATTACAACTGCAAAAGCATTGACTATTGACAAAGCATATGCTTTTATCCGACAGCGAATAAAAGCATATGCTAAATGCTGTAGTTCCCGGCAAATGTGTGTAAATATGTAGGTCTAGTATTTTTTAACGACTTGCGATCATCATCAACCCATTTATGCCTCCACCGTGGGGCACGGGTCTCTTCCCTGAGGAAGGTATAGGCCATACTCCACCACAGGGGCCAAGTCCGGGTTGGTGGAGGCTTGTAAGACTATTGGCTGGTCTTACTGTCTTAAGTTTTCAAGCCGCCCTAAGGCTTCTGACTTGGCTTATGGACTCCCATCTATCGACGGCAGCCGGCACCACCTGCTTAACGTGCCTTACGAACCACGGAACCGCTCTGAAAAATGCCACTAGCGTTAGTCATAAACGGTCACCCGTTCATGCACTGAACACGCCCTCTGTTGCTAAAAGTGGAGCTTCTTGTTAGCTTCTTCTCCACATCATCATCATCATCAGCCTACGGTTGTCCACAACTGGACATAGGCCTCTCCCATTGCACGCCACTGAGCACGGTCCTCGGCTACTCTCATCCAGCTCTTCTCCACGTTACTACCAATTGTGATACAAAAAATTGTGTATTTTATTGTGAATAAAAAACATTTGAATTTGAATTCAAAATAAATATTATTATGATTAAGATAACAAATCGTAGAAATTTCGTTTTTTTAAATCCGCTACAGTATTTTTGTTTTTTCTTTTTTGGCAGCCGGGTTTTTGTTTTCGAAAGAACATAATATTAGCCTCAAAGGACATCTGGTAGTCTGCGGTCCTTAGGTATAATTTTTGGTCAACAAAAGGCTCCTTGGATTCCATTAATTAGCAATGTTTGAGCAAGAAAATGGCCGGAAATCAAACCGCAACCTTTTGAATGCAACTCCTAAACCAACAAGCTCATAACAACATCCACAAAACAATCTGTTTTTCTGCCCCCCTATGTCGTAACGTCCACTGCATTTTGGTTATTATTTTTTACCTTTCCGAAATGTCACAATATTAATAAAACAAATGTCAAATCTACTGTCAAGTACTTAATCTACGATATCATGTTAGTATAATAAACTGTCCAAATTAAATAATTAAAATGTCCGTTGCATTGAATCAAGTCAAATTTCAGTCAAATCAAACTTCATGAAAGTCAATTTATCTAACTTTATCTGCTAGGAATTCACTTTTTGGTAGTACTTTTCATACGGCCAATTACATAGATCTCTCTTGAACACCGTCCATCGTTTTGCCTCTCATTTTAAAGATATTTATATTCCAAACCGTCGCTTATACTTCAACAGCGCGAATATGCTTTTTACCATTAGTAGAAACTTAGTTGTAGAGTTGAGGTTAGAGAGTAGTCGTCCCGCGCATGTTTTGCGCCAGTCAAATTCAAAATTTTCGGCTTATTTATTTTACTGTCATTTATTTCATTCTAGAAAAGAAATCATTAAGTTTATGCGTCTCCTGCAGAGTTGTCTAAATGCATGTTCGCGGTGTTGAAGTATAAGCGACGAAACATGAGTTTTGAAGACGATGGTACTTCGAATATTTGTCCTGCGTTCTTCGCCATTATAGACTTTATTATGTTGACGTTAGACGTCATTAATAACGCACGTCTTCAAACACGTAACTGTGCACAGTAAGAAATTAACTTCACGACCACCTAAAATCACCAATCTACTTGCTTCATCCACCACCGCCCTGCAACCTACAAAATCTCCTAAGTTGCACACGCTCTCCTCTGCTCGTATAAAATGGTCCTTCGAGCCGGATTCTCGCGACCATCTTCGCCCATCCTTACCACCAGCGCCTGTGAATCTGCCGCGCCCTTATCGTGAGACAGGCGACAGCATCTGCGGTGGAAACAACTAACGATGCTAACGGAGCTGCAAGAATTCAGAAATGTATTGTATTTTGTACGAGTATTTATGTATCCTCGTAAATGTTCTGTATTTGTTTTTCCTGGTACAATAAAGAATATTCTTATCTTATCTTCAACTTAAAGAATTTATATTCTGTTAGTTGGATGTCAATGTAATTGCAGTGTTAATTTCAGCCGCTGCCTTGGGGCCGAATGTAGTGGAGAAAAAGGCGGCTGAAAAAAAAAACTCCACTCTGACCATCTTATCTCAAATCACCTTATATGTATCACATAAGTTGATACGAATATCTATCTACCTAAGAAGCTCAAAACCCATGAGTGCAAATACAATGCAAGTCGGACGAAAGACAACATGCAACATCTGGCTGTGCAACAGAATTGAGATGCACACGCTCTCGTCACTCGTACAGTGATAAAAGTAATTTTATTTACCATTAATTACTGATAAACGGAATCGCTCGTAGCCTGGGCTGCCTGAGTGATCTTAAACGATTACTAAGGTTAAGCAACATACGGCGCGTTCAGTCCATGGATGGGTCACCGTCTATGACTAACGCTAGTGGCATTTTTCTGAGCGGTTCCGTGCTTCGCAAGTCACTTTAAGCAGTTGGTGCCGGCTGCCGTCGATAGATGGCAGTCGTTAAGCCAAAGTCAAGAGGCCTTAGGGCGGCTTGAAAACTTCTGACAGTAAAACAAGCCACTAGTCTTACAAGCCTCCACCAATACGGACTTGGCCCCCGTGGTGGAGTATGGCCTACCTTCCTCAGGGAAGAGACCCGTGCCCCTCGGTGGGGACATAATGGGTTTATGATGATGATGATGAATGACTGATAAACTTAACTGCTCTATACCTACACGTTTTTAATTTTCACACAATTTCAAATAATCTGGCTACGACACAGAACATTAAAACTCAAAACCTGTTAAGAAAAAAAAACACTATACAGAATCACAAACGTCAAAAAAGAAACCGCCAACGCAATTTACCTACAGCAGATTTATGAAAAAAAACTGTAACAACTACACGGATTACAATAAAGGTAGCGGTGTTTACAAACACTGCCACCTACAACGACTGGCCGCGTCCACTTTATCTGTGATACCTTTGCCGGTTGGAAAAAAAAGTTTTTGACAAAAAAAGGTTAGGGAAACTCTTTGCGTGAAATCCAGATAAGCGTTGCACAGAAGGTACAACTTATAAGGCGGTGGGAATAAAACTTTTAGTAGGAACATTTGCGCATTGAATATATAATTTTATGTAACCATTAAAAGAAATACGAGCAAGAAACGCAGATCAAGTTCTGAGAGTTTTGTTATGAGTTTTCAATGCTAAAATATTGTTTTTTGTTTGCTCCCCTAGCAACGATAATATTTAAGGCATGGAAATTCTATAGTCTCTAGAATGGTTTTAATACGAGATGTCTTGATGAACTCACACAAAGTTGAGACCAACAACAACTTAATTTAAAATATTCAAGAGTTCTTGTACGACAAAGAGAGATGACATGAGAGGGAGTATATGTATTTGTCAAAAAATAGGTATTTTATGTTTTATATGTATTCTTGGTGAATCCCATGCCGTTTCAATTATTACAGTTCAGAGAGCAGCCTTAAGAGAGAAAAAACTAAGAGGCCACTGGAAATAAATCGGTATAAAAAATAATCTAAGAAAAAGTCCTCATCATCATCATCATCATCATCATCGGCCTATGGTTGTCCACTGTTGGACATAGGCCTCTCCCATTGCACGCCACTGAACACGGTCCTCGGCTACTCTCATCCAGATCCAGAAAAAGTCCTAAGGAAATAAAATTCCAACTAAGAGGGTGCATCTGTACTTGTCAACAAATACGTATTTTATGTTTTGTTTGTGTTCTTGGTGAATCCCATGCCGTTTAATTATAATTATAATAATTATTACAGGTCATCACCTTAGAATAGAAAAGTCTAAGTGGCCACTGGAAATAAATCGGTATAAAAATCATCTAAGAAAAAATCCTATGTAAAATTCCAACTACAATTTATTACAAACCTTTCGTAGAGACAAAATTCCAGAGATTTTTTTTTTCGTTCGCCTATCACAGCAGGCTAAGGTTTATGACCATAGGACCAGACAGAACGTTCTGTTTTTCTATTACAACTCTATGGTCGTTTGACTCCGCCAATATGTCACTGGCCACACAAAGGGCTCTATTAACGTCAAAATATTTTGAAAATAGGAACACGCGACCGAGGGGCGGTACTTTGCGAATCGCCGATTTCAATGAGACCTTTTTTCGGGCGATTTGTTAATTTTTTCTTGTGCACTTTTGGACTTTTGTGAATTAAATAAAGCAAAGTGACAAGGTGAAATTGAGGCTGGCGGGAGATTTTGCAATAAATTTTGTACAAGAACAAGGAAATTACACCTGGTGTATTGATACAGACATGGCTTTTTATCAAGGCAGTCTGTACGTTTATCTTATTGTTTGACAGAAGATGATTAGGATGGTACAAAGTATGTAAACGAGCAGAGCTGAATTAACTGTAGATTAAGCGTTTAGCTACCAAGGGAGAGGTCGTGGGTCCGAATCCCACTGTGGGATGCCGTGCATTTGTACATATTTGCCTCAGTCTGGGTGTTTTTTTATGTTTGTAACGTCGCCTGGTCACTATAGCACAGAGTATCCTAGTTTGTGACCAGGTCAAGTGGTTGTGTTGCGTGGAATGTTGACGAAGCGATCGATGTGACTGTACGTAATGTAATATAAAGAATAAGCTACATCATAAGAAAAAATATTTCACCATGCCTTATTTAACCAAGTTGTGGTAAGTATTCCTACGACAAAAAAGTATAAAATGGTATAACTGGATTAAAATTATCCAAAGCTTATTTCAGTCCACAAGAGTCGAACTCAAGTGCCCTAGACATGAAAGCCACCGGTCTGACACTCGCACCACGGCTCTGTCACGACGCGGGGAAGGTCTACCAAAAAAAGGTGCAAATGTCAACGCAATGCCTTCGCAGAACACACGCCAAAATCAACGGAAATCTCCGGCCGATTCAGGGTAGTCTGAGCCCCTCCAGTTGGGGGATTACAATTGCACAAAAACTGACTTATGGTTTGTGAAAGGAGGCTTAAAATTGGTTTACAACCTTTGGCGAGCTTGAAAAGGCGCATTGCAAAGGGCGATATGCGTAATCTGCTTTTTTAATTGCATTCAAACTGTTTGGCACTGATAACACGGGGATGACTAAAATGCGAATGTAGTTTTTTGAATGAAAAAAATTTTTGTTTAATACGACTTAAGATTTTATAAGGTGTAGTTTATTTATTTTATTTTATTTTTAAGAAAAACTTACAGCTAAAGTTAACAAAACGAAGAATTTAGTAGACAACAAAAAGCTAATTACAAGTTGAGACAAAATGTCCGTACAGATGGTACTTGGCAGACAAGTGATTGCGTTAGATAGTTATCTATCTGTAGTATTTTAGGTTTTGAAAGTTATTAAAATAAAATACATTATTAAGAATAATTGTGCCCGTTCTAAGTTCAAATAAAATACCATTCGAAAATTGCTGGCCGCAAAAATCGTCACAGGCAGCGTCCCAAAGCGAAGACTTCGATTCGAAAATTCAAAAAAGGAACCAAACAATTGTTTCGTCTAGATACGAATCTATACTTTAATGGCCTATTGTCCAAGGGACGGAATTTCGAATTTCGAATGAGGGTGACGGTGTTTTTTTTCTAAAACGCATTTAATTGTGGCAATTTTTAAACCGTGTCAGCCAGCTACAGATGCTTTTTGGTGGACGTGTTTTCTGAACGCGCCATTAGAGGGATAGATAGATACGAATAAAGGGCAGCCAAACACAACAATCGTTCGAAAATCAAAATTCAAGTCTTTCAATGCAAAGTAACACAGAAACTGTGACTTTAGTAAACATTACAGACTTAACTATGTCATTTATTCAATGCATTCATGAACAATTTTGACGACCTCTGTCGCGTAGAGGTTAGCGAATCTGCTTACCATGCGAGAGGTCCCCGGTTCGAGACCCGGCTGGGGAAATAACCCCAGGTCTTGGATGTTTATAATACCTATTATGTTTGTGACGTCGCTGTTTCTGGTTCCCACGACACAGGGTATCCTAGTGTAGGGCCGGACGCAATGTATGTGCCTGTAAGTAAATGTTTTATTTATGTTTAATTACGAAAAGATGGCATCATTGTCATCATCATCTTCGGCCTATGGTTGTCCACTGCTGGACATAGGCCTCTCCCAGTGCACGCCACTGAGCACGGTCCTCGGCTACTCTCATCCAGCTCTTGCCAGCCGCCCTGCGAAGATCATCGCTCCACCGAGTAACTTTACTGGTAAGTGTAAGGTAAGCAGACTATGTATGGTCGACAGCACATCATGGTATACGCCCATGCACTCTACTCCGTTGCATTACGGGCGACTTTTCAACTAAAATGTGAAGATTGACGTGCTGTCGACTATACGTCCCAATGCAGGGCACGCCTTTTGTCAGAGAAAGGTTATGGGCTTAATTTAATCGCCTCGCGTGCCCAAAGTCATTGGTTCTTTTGCTGCCGATTGTTTTATAGATAATAAGCGATCCGGATAGCTTTGCCTAAGGTAACAGATAGATATCAAACCGACAGTAGTTGGATATACTGGGTGTTGATTTGTACAGTTCAAACATATTTAAAAAAATATTTTTTTTTAGTGAAAATCACCCAAAAATCATAAATTTATATGGCTTAGCTTCTATCGTTTGCACTTGACGGGTCTGGAGGGGGATCCGCGGGGCGGGGCGGGAGAGCGCCCCATGCGCGCCGCAAAGTCCCCGGCTTGGTGATTTTAGGTGATTTTCCATAAAAAAACATTTTTTTAATATTTTTTTTGCTTCAGT
The DNA here is from genome assembly GCA_947310845.1 of Yponomeuta plumbellus. Lineage (NCBI taxonomy): Eukaryota > Metazoa > Arthropoda > Insecta > Lepidoptera > Yponomeutidae > Yponomeuta > Yponomeuta plumbellus. The sequence continues at coordinate 9,926,503 of OX371218.1, forward strand.
ATCATGTCAATAACCACCCCTGAGTCGGACGAAACTGCACAAATCAACACCCTGTATGTCTGTGACCTTTTAAGGAGAGAAAGAAGAAATAAATTTATTTATTGCGACTAATTAACACATCACAAGAAAAAACCTAACACCTAACCACACCACTTAAACGATGAACAGATTCCGATAAAATTTGGCCAGAAGAGTCCACTCTGAGAGGTACATCTTGTCAGCTAGTATGACAGAGAGCCGATTTCTGAATTGAAAATTTACACTAATTAAATACTTAAGTATTGGACTTGGCCCCCGTGGTGGAGTATGGCCTATACCTTCCTCAGGGAAAGACCCGTGCCCCTCGGTGGGGACATGATGGGTTGATGATGATGATGAGGATGAAATACTTAAGTAACGTTCTGTCACGCTCTTTTCTAAAGAAATTTGACGAGACAGCACTACAGTCAAGTAATTTAGCGAAATTCTCAATTCAGAAATCAGCCCAAAGTGTGATTTGTAACGTTGCAACTCCGACATAGACAATTTTTTATCTAAGTAATTGATAGGTGAATTCTGAATCAATTTACGCAGGCGGGCGGCGCGGCTTAAAAATTTATAATAAAAATAAAAAACCCGACTGCAAAAGAGTAATTAACTGGCCACGTTTTATAAAAATATACATAAGCTCACGCCTGTATCCCATTGGGGTAGGCAGAGACGAGGCACTGCCACTGCCACAATACGATATTTGACACTATAAACAATAAATTATTTGAGATGCTCGATTAAAACAAAAATTACAAAATGATTCGGAAATTGTATTTCTTTGAATCATTTACTAATTATCACAATTTTTAAATAGATGAAACACAAAAAGAGTGCTCTGAAATCTGACGTCACAAGCAAGTATTTTCATACAAAATTCCGTTATAAACGTAACTCATTTGACACCCTGTCAAATACCCAATTCTGATAAATCAAGTGAAATGTCTGAAAAAGTGGGACCAAGATCCAAGACCAGGATCCGACCAAGTTACGCTCTGATTCGCAGAGCTTAAAAAAGTCAAGTAAGTGTAGGTACCTATCTAGAATAAAGTTAATAATCATTCATTCACTTATACATAGATAGCTAGATAGAGAAAATATTAGTGTACATACATAAACACATACATACATACTAGCAAAAACTGAACATCCCTTGGGCTCCAAAGTCGGTGAAAAGCGTCTCGAATAATTTCAAAGATAAGTAAGTCTTCGTGAACAAACATTCTACATCTTTGACTGACGCTATCCGAGTCTCGATCTAAACTAGACAGCCCCGTGTGATGAATAAATGAAAACATTTGTGTGTTTATTGAAGATGTGTTATCTGCTTAAATTGCCTCCTACGGGTGCGTTAATAAGCACCATTGAAAGGTGCCTTCTCTCAGAGAGAGAGTACGGGCTTTAGAGAGAGCCGCGAGCCATGTTCGTCGGTATTTAACACCGCGGTTTTGCAATCATATCTACACCGGCGAGCTTTACCGACGAGCCATAAAACCGCGGTCGTTTTCCTTCGTATCGATACCTACTCCATACTGGTATATCGCGTCGGAAAGCATCGATGCCGATAAATATATCGAACCAAAAGTCACTACACTACTCAATATCAAGTACTTTTTAATTTAATTTGAAATCGCAAAAGAAAAGAGCAATAAATTGCGTTCTTACTCATTTATTTTAAAAAAAATACACATTATCGGAACTGCTGTCTTAATTCAATAATTTCTAGATCTATAAAATTGGCCAAATATGTGATGGACCAGCTGTGATAAGGACGGAGGGAGGGCCCAAAATTCATGAAATTTGTGTGACATAATTTGTGGATGGGGCATCCACTGGGGCTGTCGTCCTTAATAAAATCAAAATAAAAAGTAAACCCTTTAATTCTGTATTTGTTTTTGCGCCCTCAGTTTTATGGGAGCGTGTGTGTCACAAATAGAAACAGCCATTTGGAGCGTTCGTTAATTCTCCGATTTGGATTCCGGTCATGTTTTTAACCGGGACGGAAGCATTTAGTGCCATTTCATTTTAATCGGATCTCAATTTTTTACGTCACATCCCTTTCCGGCGGGTATTGTAGAGACTATTTAAACCTTTATTGCAACGCGGTAATTGAGGCGCCGGGGTGTATGCGAGATCAAACTGTATGCGAAGCTGACGGTACGATTCATCATCATCATCAACCCATTATGTTCCCACCGAGGGGCACGGATCTCTTCCCTGAGGAAGGTATAGGCCATACTCAACCACGGGGGCCAAGTCCGGATTGGTGGAGGCTTGTAATACTAGTGGCTGGTCTTACTGTCAGAAGTCGACCAGCCGCCCTAAGGCCTCTAACAAGGCTTAACGACTGCCATCTATCGACGGCAGCCGGCACCAACTGCTTAACGTGCCTTGCGAAGCACGGAACCGCTCGGAATGCCACTAGCGTTACTCATGAACGGTCACCCATCCTTACACTGAACCCGCCCTATGTTGCTTAACCTTCGTGATCGTTTAAGATCACTCAGGCTGCCGGGGCTACGAGCGATACGAGCAAGTCTGTATAGTCTCACAATCATTTTGACAGTGAGTTTGGGGATCCACGGCAAAGACTCCAGGATCTGGAGTAGTCTAGTAATAGGGGTTTTTACCTTAAGCCTGCATTACACCGGGGCAACACTGTGCGGCATTGCGGTATGCCACAAGGCCGCATGCTACAACGTCGCACATTGTGGCAAGAACCGTGTGGCATGGCAACACCTTGTGTCATGTGGCAAACTGTCGCAGTTCCTTCTTCTTCTTCTGCCGCACCTTTGTAGCATGCGGCCTTGTGGCATGCCGGAATGCCGCACAGTGTTGCCCCGGTGTAATACAGCATTTATGAGTACGGAACCTTACGACGATTATTCCCATCGCATAATTTTATGCGCATCCCACGCGAGCGGACAGCGTGTTACAAAATTACGTTCCAAATGTCTACAGCTGCTGTATATAACAAATCGTTTTGTTCACAATTATGTTTTGTATATTGTACAAAATGGCAGTTAAGGCCTTTGTGTGGGTGCGTCCGAATCTGGAATAAGCTATTATGCCGTGTTTTATTTAAATAAGTTGTCGTCGACAGTTATCGTTGTCAGTTTCTGTCAACTACCTAAATGTATACAATGAACGTTTAACCTCAATCGCTTTTCGACTTGTAAGGAAATTAATAACATCATAAACTCACGCCTGTGTCACGCAAGGGTAGACTTACGGCGGGTTTCTGAGAGTTTTAGTAGTATGTAACTACTAATTTATTGTAGTGCTGTCTCGTCACATTTCTCAGAAAAGAGCGTGACAGAACGATACTTACTCAGTGAAATTCTCAATTCAGAAACGATAATTACTCACTCTTTGGAGTAGCATATAAAAAGCATTTGTTCGATACAATCTAAAACATCTTTAGGTGTTTGAGACTGTAAAACAAAAAAATCAACAAGTGAACAACTGAACAAATCTATACAAAGTAATATTAAATAAATTTGCACAGTGAATTTATTATCATACATTTTTACAGCAAAATACATCTATAAAAAAGCATCTTAAAAACTAAACTAAATATAGACATAAATGTAGACAGATGAAAGTCGTCGACATAGCCCAGCGGATGAGTAAGTTGAAGTGGCAGTGGGCGGGGCAGCATACAGAACTGATGGCCGATGGGGCCGAAATTTTCTCGAATGGAGACCTAGAATAGAGACGAATGGCAAGCGCCGCGTAGGATGACCAGCCACAAGATGGACAGAAGATCTCATCCAAGGGGCAGGAAGACGCTGGATGCAAGCCGCTTCCACCAATCTTTTTGGAAATCCGTGGAGGAGGCCTATGTCCAGCAGTGGACTTCTTGTGGCTGAATGATGATGATGATGATGATGATGTGGCTTTCGAAGGACCTACCTCAGTATAAGTCTCGGGTCCGTGCACCCGTCCGACTCGCACTCGCTTGGCCGGTTTTATATACGTATTATAAAAATAGATATAGCTACATAAAGTTCATTAGGTCTATGTATCTATAGTATAGAACCTTACTGAGGGACGTTTTATGCTGCTTATCGTTGTGCTAAAATGATTCAACCCCCCGAGATTACGGAGCGACAAATTGGTGAATCGCGCATTCGGCTCCCCTCACGGTACAAAGCCCTCCCTCGGCCCAATATTAACTAGGAAACAATTGGCCTGTATTCACATTATTATGTATTATCGTCTCAGCACACCGCAGACAAATATTTAATAAACTACCCTCTAAAGGCGCGCGTTCACTAACCCAAAAGTTCCATGGAATTATACCGCCGAATTTCAACTGAGTTCACGCGAAGTGAACGTATTTTGCGTTTCTTTCATTAAGGAAGCGACAGAGAATTATAATAAATTCTTCATCTTCTTCTTGTTCCTAAGTATGATAGATTGAGACGTCTTCAACGCTACATCTACTAACTACTAACAGCTGTTCTCTGATGTTATTGAATCACGACTTCCTGCTTTTCTCAATACACCAGAATTCATCGGACTTAAATTAAGTCAAATTAATAAAATAAATAAATCTTTAACATTTCTTTCGCTAATTGTTTTCGACTGTCCGACTGACTGAGAGAATTTTTGTAAATTCAAATTTAAATGTTTTGTTCATAGTAAAAGCACCGTATTTATTTTATAAACGCCAAAGTTGTAATTTCACAATTAATAGATTATGTGGAGAAGAACCTAATTAATAAAGAAACTATACTTTTTTTTTTAAAACAGTATAAAATAGCATAACATAACATTTTACATACAGGCACATACATTGCTTCTGGCCCCACACTAGGATACCCTGTATCGTGGGACCCCGAACTAGCTTAACACTTTTCCGGACAGTGGATACTATGGCATCCGATAAAAATAAAAATAACAATAGATCACACATGACTATCCGAGATTGTGATAAATAACAAATTTTCTAACTTTAAAATTATTACTCAGGGATGTGTTGAACACTAGAGTTCTTTGAATACATTTAAACGTTTTTAGGATGTAACGTTTTCACGTTTTTCTTTGTCTTGGCTCGCGTTAGAGGTAACTCTAATATATCATCGGGAATCTTGTAGAACTTTTTAACTTGAAGCTTTGAACTTATCATCATCATAGGCCTTTGCGTCCGTCACGGACAATTTCAGCAGTACCTAAGAGTTTGACACTTTTTCGAATGACTGAAGTCCGATTCGAGTACGGCTGGGCCTACTGCGTATAAGGCACGTAGGACTGATGAGAATTATTGGGAAAAAAGCCCAATATACTGACCCAAACCCAGATGCGTATAGGCTTTCCGTATTCAGTATGCTCGTCCCCCAAGGAGAAATGCGTTTGGTACGCTTTTTGGGCCTAAGTAACTGAAATATCTCCTCATAATCCTCAATTTTTGTCTCTCGTGTACCTCCTGCGGGTTGACTGGTAGAAAATGCCATTAGGTCCAACTTTTGTACACTATTTTTGTTTTGTGCAATAATTAATAATAATAATAATATCTTACACAATATGTCCGCTCGAAGGGTCGACTGCGGCACTCCATACTCAATTAGTCTGCAATTAGATACTCTACTTGATATGTTAGGGTGATATTGTAACGACTGAATATTTATTATCATATTATAATAAATATATGGGTACGCAAGCGTACTCCGCATTTGGCGCTTCTTAATGATAGTCCTCACCGCACCAACTGCACCAAAGCGTGCCAGTGAACGCGGACCCTTAGAACAAATCCGGAGAGCGGTTTATTGTGTTCGAGCCCTTTGTTTGCTCCCTCCGAGTAGAGGCGTGAAGATTTACGAGTGGGTACGGACACGCATCTCTGTCGGATAGCTGCGGCTTTGCTGTCTCTTTTGCTCTAAAGCAACCTATACCATATTCATTTGGGTCTTAGACAAAATGTAAATATCATTTCAGTACTCTTTATACTATTTTCATTGTCAAAAAATGTTATGGTTTCTACACAAATTTTTAAAGTAAATTAGATGTTATCGAATCTATTTTACTTGTTTCTTAATGTAAAAACCGAAATTAAATTTTTTGACAATGAAAATAGTATAAAGAGTACTGAAATGTTGTTTACATTTTGTCTAAGACCAAAATGAATATGGTATAGTAAAAGTAATCAGGCAATATCTGTATAGAACATTACGAGTAACTCAAGAATATTGTGTTATTGATGTAGACAGACGTCTTTCAGTTCGGTTGTAAGTACATAGAGAGTTACCTACTTGCTAAGACTGCATGGAATGAAAATATTATGATGTCGCCTCGGCGAAGGCAGTAACACTATAACTAGGTTCGTATTGGCTGCAAATCCTACTAATATTATAAACGCGAAAGTTTGTAAGTATGGATGGCTTGATGTTGGATGTTGGATGGATGGATGTTTGTTACTCTTTCACATAAAAAGTACTGAATGGATTTTAATGAAAGTGTACAATAAAATATAGCTTATTACGTCAGAATAACACTAGGCTACAGATACTATACAGATATTATGTGAATTGCCCAAAATATGACGATAAGTGTCAAGTATGTAGGAAAAAATCTCTACCATCTGCGAGCTATTCTGGCGTGCGCTGCCAAAACCACTAGAGTTATGTAAATTATAATAATGTTAGTTATTTTCTTTCTACGCCACGCTAATACTTATACTAGCTTACTACTCGAAATACTAATTCTGCGCAGACGAAGTCGCAGGCACCAGCTAGTCATTTATATATCGATGAGTACCTAGTGCTAAGTAGCCTCATTACTTTGGTTCAATATTTAGGGTAGAACGAAGCTCACTAGAATTTTACTGTTACTTTCGAACCTTTTACGCTTGAAGCGTTCGATAGAAAATATAGTTATTCGTGGACTCTGTGACGTGTTAGGTATGATGTTAATAAGTCGATTGTGATGATAAAATATTACCAAACTACCTATTACTACATAGGTACATTCTTTTTCCGGCTCTTGCCGGCCATATTGTCGCGTCACGTGCCGCCAACGGTTTTCCCGCCAATTTTCCTGTCAAGTGACAGTATTTTTCTTCTTTTGCGTTATTGCTGGCCAGTTATGAGATTTTCTTGCTGACAGACCTAAAAGTTTTCGCAATATCGGAGACTGGCTGGTTCAGCATTTTCATTGCGCCGTTTCTAGTAAGATTAGTAGAAGTCGCGAACAGATGTATGAGCTAGAGAGGTATTTTTATTTCAGTAGATATAGGAACCGGAACCTCCACCAATCCGGACTTGGCCCCCGTGGTGGAGTATGGCCTATACCTTCCTCAGGGAAGAGACCCGTGCCCCTCGGTGGGGACATAATGGGTTGATGACGAGATATAGGAAATGTAACTTGAACGTCGATTAGTGACTATCAACTACTCGATAGACGTTATTGCTCTCCGTATTTGAAAGAATTTCTATGTATTTAATTCCGTTTGTCGCTTCGGAACATAGGAAAAAAACTTTATACATTTTTAAAAAATCTAAAAGAATGTGCTGCTCGCAAAATCTTACCGCTCGTTTTCTATCAGCTTATAATAAAAAAAATGCATGTAAGTAGGTTTAAGCATTAATGCAATCCATTGAAGTTTAAAACGGCGTTAAAACCACTCACAGTTACACAGCTCGACTCTAATAGGACTATTGAGACAGCCCCTGTATGTTACGACCTTCGAAAGTACCTATAATATACAAGCTAGATAGATATTATGTAGTAGGAAATTGCTAAGAGATTTCTTCATAGAAAGCAACATCTTAACAGTTGCAAGCGTATACATTTATGAAAATATTTATGTACGTTCGAAAAATATTAAAGACTTCCAACATAATTATGATATAGCCATCATGATGTTAATACTAAAAATATGGGGTACTGTATAAAGTTCCATAACAGATTCCCCACGATATTATATTGTAGTTGCCTCCGACGCGGCTTAAGAAAATGTGTTAAGCGCGCTCTGTCCAAAAAAGCTCATTATAAAATCAGCGATTATACAGGGTGTTGATGTGTACAGTTGACTCCGACTCAGGGATGGTTATTTACATGATACTGAAGAAAAAAAAAATTTATTTTTAGTGAAAATCACCTAAAAATCACAAATTTATATGGCTTAGCTTCTATCGTTTGCACTAGATGGGTCCGGCGGGGGTTTCGCGGGGCGGGGCTGGAGAGTGCGCCCGCGGGCTCGCGGCCCCGCAAAACCGGAAATTTTAGGTGATTTTCACTAAAAAAAAAATTTTTTTATATATATATTTTTTGCTTCAGTATCATGTAAATAACCAACCCTGAGTCGGAATAAACTGTACAAATCAACACCCTGTATAGAAGACGAAGATGTCTGGTGTTAAGAGTAGACTAATATTAAATGTATTCAGAGGAGGACTGTATCTAGTGTTCAATATTACTATAATGTATTCAGAGTATTAATTTTTAAGTTTGAAAGTTTGTTCTTTGTTGACATTCATAAAGTAAGCATTTTGATTTTACTGTGAACTAGCTTTCGCCCGCGACTGCGTCCGCGTGGACTTTAGTTCAATATTTGCAACCCCGTTCACACCCTTAGGGACTTCACACACGGCGGCTATAATATACATTACATCCCAGGATGTATAGCTTAGAGACCTTAAGATACGAAGATGTAAAGATGTATATTATAGCTGTCGTGTGTGGTCTCCTGACGATTTATATGGAAAGATGTAATGAGATATATCGTGCTATAATATACATCATTACCTTATAGCCGCCGTGTGTGAAGTCCCTTAAGGGTTAAATTTAGAAAAAACGGCGAAACACGTGTTCAATCAATTGTGTTGAAGAGTGTTTATTTTAAGTTTCAAGAAAATTAGACAACATTCTTTACACTTCCCATACAAATTTCGGCAACCCTTTTCGGCCCCTTGGGGGTTGAATTAAAAAAAATCCGGTCTTATTCCTTACCTATATTATTTAAAGACCCTCTGTGCAAAATTTCAGCTTCCTAGGTTCAACGGCTTGGGCTGGGCGTTGATAAGTGATTGAATCAGTCAGTAAGGACTTTGAATTTTATTTAATAGATATAGTGTGCAGTATTTGAAACAGGTCTAATAGTGTTTGTTATTTAATTCGTATCGAATCGGCTCTTAAACGATCACTAAGGTTAAGCAACATACGGCGCGTTCAGTCCTCGGGGCCGTCTGTAGTGGAGAAAAAGGCAGCAAAAAAACTCCACTCTGACCATCTTTTCTCAAATCAGGCTTATTGATAAAGTTAAAAGTAGCAATGTTCGTAGCTCGTGTAGTCTTAGTTAAAAAATGGCCTAAACTGTTGGCGAAGATACACACACCAAGATGTTAAGATCCAAACGGACGCATACGTCTTTTTTTATACGTCCCAACCCCAGGCGCTTATGCTAATAATAATAATAAATAATAACATTTACATACAGGCACATACATTGCTTCTGGCCCCACACTAGGATACCCTATGTCGTGGGAACCAGAAACAGCGACGTTACAAACATGTAAACATCCAAGACCTGGGTTTCTTTTTTTTTGTACCCAGCCGGGATTCGAACATTAATAATAATAATATGAAACACGAAAAGATGTGACACCAATCCGGACTTGGCCCCAGTGGTGGAGTATGGCCTATACCTTCCTCAGGGAAGAGACTCGTGCCCCTCGGTGGGCACATAATGGGTTGATGATGATGATGAAGGGTTTCACCATTTATAACACAAAAACGGCTGGACCTATTTTTATGGATTTGTCACCGCTCCTTTACTTTTTTTTAATTAGAAGATGTACAACATACACTCACGCTTGTATCCCAGAGGAAGGCAGAGACCAGGGACTCTCACTTCCCAAGATTCTGACAAATCACTTTCACTTCATTGACATTCATTAGTCGTGCATGCGCGCACGCCATTTTTTATTATTAATCAATATGCTACCGAGGATTGTCACGTGGTATCTTTCTGGATAAAATAACCCTATATTTATCCACCATGTAGAAGGTATCGCTTACAAATAACAGAAACATGTCCGTAACGTCGACACAAGATACAATACAATACAATCGTTTGTATTCGCCAACCGCGTTGGATGTATGTTCGAGGAGTTTTGCCGGTGACCAGGGGCGTATTTAGGATGTTGGACCCAGTCAAAGAATAATCAACTTCGGTTCTTGAACAAGTTCATGTACTTTATTTTATTTTACTAAAAAAAAAACCTTACAGAGTATCTAAACTTAAAGTAATGTATGATAAGTAAGGTCAATAAGACGTGTATATTTTTTAAACTTATATGATAGTTAATGTAATTTCAAACTAAACATATTGTTTCGGGTCGACCCCACCGAACCACTGCAACTCTCAGACCGGGTATGAATTAACTTCTTACCCTATAAAAGGGTCAATACCCATCCGCGCTTGCTAGAAAATTGCTACAACGGCTCAAAAATAAAAAGCCAACTGAAAACTGTTTAAAAAAATTTTCAGCCCATGACTATCCCGAAAACTTTTCTAAATTGTACTCAGAAAATCACGATCACGAAGGTTAAGCAACATAGGGCGCTTAGATGGCTTGACAACTTCTGACAGTAAGACCAGCCACTAGTCTTACAAGCCTCCACCAATCCGGACTTGGCCCCCGTGGTGGAGTACGTCCTATACCATCCTCAGGGAAGAGCCCTGTGCCCCTCGCTTGGCCATAATGGGTTAATGATGCTGATGAACTTTTTTTCTTTACAGTTAAAGGTTAAAAAGTTTCAATAAAAATTTTAAGGACAAATTTGCGAGATTTATGTAAAACCAGTATGCCAAATACGTCCCTGTGAACAGTGAAAAAGGAGTCACCGAATTGTCTACGGGCGCGCGCAAAAACCTCTTCCCCAGCGGGCGTTTTTGCGGCCCCATTGACGCGATCTGCTACTGGCGGTAGGCAAGCGGGGCGTCATTATGACCTCTGTTATAAACAATTCATTAATAGGTCAGCATACTGAAATTTCGACTGTTTTATGTATTTGTGATGGATTGATTTTGTTAAAGAATTTCTTTAAGATAAGATAAGATAAGAATATTCTTTATTGCACACAAGAAACAATATTTTTTAAGTTATTGCTAGCAGCAATTTCTTTCAAACAACCTTGTGACGATTTATATTTAATAATAAAAATATTTTCTTTATTTCTTTAAAATCTTTTTTACGCGCCAATAAATTTAATTAAATAAAATTATTTTTTTCTTTTATGTGTGCAATGAAGTATTTAATAAGGCCTCTGCCTCAAATCTTGCGGGCAGCGGGGTGGCGGAGGCGGCGGCGCGGGACCGGCAGGTTTTTATGCGTAGAATCAAATGAGTCTACCCTCCCGCCTTGCTCCCGAATCGAGGGTCGATTCGAATCATGATTTGAATCATCTTCCGGGTGATTCGAGTCGATTTGAATTGTCATTTTTGATTCGAGTTCCATCACTAACTTTGTTTACAACAGTTTGGAGTTCAAACCATAGACAAAAATGGGGAACCACGTTTTTGGCTGTTTAGCAAAACAACGTTTTAGAAATAGATAGATAGATAGAATATTCTTTATTGTACTGATAAATAACATTTACAAATTTTTATAAATCTAAGTACAATTGGCGGCCTTATTACTATAAGCAATTTCTTCCAGGCAACCACAGACGGAGACAAGAAAGAAATTAGAGACGGGTAGTCGTGCAACTGAGAAATTAAGAAATATTTTTATAATTATATAAACCTACTTAAACCATACATACATATTTAAATAAATAAACATACATACATAGTAATAATAAAAATTATATGTGGGAAGAGGAAATAACATAATATACCTACATAATATTGGATACCTAGATCAAATTCTGCATTATCTATGCAGTGGATCTAATGTTTTTGTTGCTTTTAGGTCCTCAAAAAATATACTAAAATATTTTTTGGTCTAATGGAAGAGATATTTAGCATTTAAGGCTTACTTGAACAAAGAGTCAAGTAGCGAATTGGCTTGTATACTTATTTTCAAGTTAGTTTTAAGCACTTTGTAAATATCATACAATTTGTTGTACAATATTCTACAATACAGTTTGTACAATATACAAGTTGTTAGTAATCCTAAATAAGTGAAATAAAATAAAGTATAAGTACCTATACCTAAAGTCAAAAATCAACTGCTCGGTAGGCTTATGCGTAAGCGTCACTATGACTTTTCTTATAAAAAATCGTTCCGTAGGTCAGCTGACTGTTCTAATTTTACTGATGACAACTTACTGACTCAGCAGAATGCTGATCGGCAGGCCTTCAATGCCCAGTGTTACGACCAGTGCTACCAACCGTAGCGTAAAAGTGCTGTCTCGCTCCTTCGTTTATTAGCAGCCTTATACACCCCACTGTTATAGGGCACAGAGTGCGTATACTGAGTTTTGTCATTCACTTTCGATAGCGAGAGCGTTTGCGATTTGCATAGGAGTGACAAAGCGCGCCATCTAGTTGTCTCTTTGTCACTCCTATGCAAATCGCAAACGCTCTCACTATCGAGAGTGAATGAAAAAACTCAGTATACGCACTCAGGAAATCAGAAATCAAAAATATATTTCAACGCAAACAATTTACATTCTGTTTGTTGAATGTCATTGTACTTATAATGTTAGGTTCTAATTATATGCGTCCGCACGACCGAGCGGCAATTGTGTGTAACGATATATTTAAATAGCGGCGCGGTCGCGCCTTCGAGCGGCGTGGTCGCGCGGCCCGGCCGCTCGGACGAGTTTCAACTTGTTCACTTGTATCGGTGCATTTGAAGCGGACGGGACGCTCTTTCGTTGTTTGTGAGAACGTGTGGAGAGCGGAGACGCTCGGGCCGCTTCATATAAATCAAAAAGCGACTTGGCCGCGGCCGCTGGAATCTGCGACCAAACCGCTCGGTCGCGCGGATGCATATAATTAGAGCCTTAATGTTAGCCGCTGCCTTGAGACCGAGTGTAGTGGCGAAAAAGGCAGCGAAAAAAATCTCCACTCTGACCATCTTTTCTCAAATCACCTTAAATCTAATACAGTTTTAATATCCATCTACCAATAACCTCAAGACCCATGAGTGCAACCAATACTTGCAAAGTCATACATTATTTAATATTCTAAAAGGTAATAAAACACTAATGCCTTAACCTTCTCTCAGGGGCTTCCGTCTGTCTATCACCAGGCTGTAACTCATGAACCGTGACAGTTAGACAGTCGTCATTTTTACGTATGATTTTTATTTTGATCTATTTCTGTTGCCGCTATAACAACAAATACTAAAAAATAGACAAAAGGTTTTTATTATCTTTAACAAACTATCTGATCATATTTATAGTATTAAAAAAGAACTCTAAAATAAAAATTAATGTAACTTAAATATAAAACTATGTTATTATAAATATTTTCGATTAAAATATATTTGCAAATAAAAAAGATAAAATAAAATATATAACCCCGTACAACAAACGTGCTTTTTCCTCGTTTTTGCTCGATATTGATAATTGACGGCAGCAGGTAGACGCTTGAAATATTCACAGAATATTTAGTTATATATTATTATTATTATTATTCAATTCTTTATTGCACAAAACAAATGTTTGGTACAAAGGCATACATACGGGTTTTTTGCCGGATTTGACCGAGCTTTTTGAATGTAGGTACCGTTTTTTTAATTCAGTGCAAAAAAAAATGTCACGTTGAAATATCAATGTCAAGCCAAAGACTGTCTTTTTAATATAAGGTTTAACGGCCCTGGATACTAGTCCTTTTGAGCCTCCAAAGACTGTCAATGTCTGAGTGTTGCTAGTACGTAAAAACCTCATTTAATACAAATAACCTCATTTAACTTCCAAGTAAAAATTGTGTGTGCTACGTAGATGTTTTTTAGACTGCTTTTTAAATGAGTAATTAAATTTTAATGCTAAGTATTTTGGTCACATGACCTGTCTATTCACAGTAAAAAAAATATAACGTGTAAACCTTTAAATTTTATAGCGGCAACACCGCATCAATTTTTATGCATCGAATTAAAAAACGGACTTTAGTGCTTCCGAACGTTTTAGTTATTTCTTCCGCTGCGCCCATCCGCCTATCTACAACTGTAGTTTTTATCTCTCTGTCTCCGCAGCGGGAACATCTTGTTAGTTCAAACCAAATACAGAGTCAGAAAGACGCTTGTAAGAAAATGTAGTATTTTAAGTTGTTGCGCCTTTTTGCGGACGCGCCTGCGTGGAGGTGCAGACAAAGAAAAGCGAAGAGTTTTTTAAGACTAAAAACCCGACTGGCGAAAAAGGAAATTAGTAATATGGGATGCTCACTCTACAGTGAGTGAGAAAAGAAAAAAAATTGGCGGAAAACTAAAGATGCTATTAGCATATTTTTTCAGGCAATTTTTTTTCCTTTTATTTAAATAGAGTACTAGCAAAGGGAAACGTAAAATGTTCAATAGTAAGTTTTGCCATTTTGCAAGTTATTTGTAAGTTTTGTTAAATGTTACGTGTGGAGTAAAGTATCAAAAAGTCTTTGATTATATTATTATAGGAGAAAATTCATTTTCGTAAATGTAGATTAGACCTGCACGTACGTAGTTGGACGGTATAGAAGGCAGCGTGCACTGGCGCTCGCCCCTTATTCCGCTCCGAACCGCCGTTGGTGTAAGACTCATCCGATATTACTATTTTGCGTTACTTTCTTTCTGATTTGTTCTTGCTAATTGTGTCCTAAATTGTTGAAGATTTCTGTGCTAATTATTTTCTGTTCTGGTAAAGATTTTCTTTGGTGAAATTATTTTTGTTCGTGTGAAAATGTGTTCAGAATTAAAACTATTTTGTGACTATTGACTCCACCTTGTTTTTAATACTTTTCGCTCAACTTTGCCAAAATTATATAAAACAATAGGTATGATCTTTGAACGCATACATCATATTTAATTTTCAACAGGTCCAGCAAGGGTGTCACTAACTGGTTATAACTAAATTTTATCTTACATTTTGTTTTATTTAGGTATTTTAAGAAAAAAACCCAGAAAACCAAATACCTTTGCTTTTCTGCGAGAATTTGTTACAGTAATAATTGATTTTACTGTGTAAAATGTATTATGTACACACATACATAATTATATACGAAAGAAACAGAACCTTCATTTGCTTTCGCAGTCGAGTATAACTGATTGTATGATTGGATGGAAGAAATTATAAGATGTTAACAAACGACCAAGACAAATAACGGACGGGGAAAAGAGATAGCTATCTTTGTTCCTTTCAGCTCCGCTTTTACCTACGTCTGCTATCTCTCTCATACATTGTAACATATTCATCATCATCATCATCATCATCATCTTCAGCCCACCGTTGCCCAATGCTGGGTATAGGCCTTTTTCCCCTAATGCCAATGCACACGGTCTCTCGCCATTCGCATCCACGTCGTCGTCAACGTCGTCGTTTTTCGACATAAATCCCATGTAGTCCCAGGTCATGATCCTAGGTTTATTGTCTTGGTTACCAAAAATCACTGTTAACATAATTATACAGATTTTTTGTATCGATTTTTCGATCTGCACAGGAGGGTGAGATTTTTGTGGCACTATTTAAGGTAAACGTCCCAATACAGCTATGGTCCCTGCCTCCTCCCGGGGTGCAGGCGTGAATTCTTAATGTATGATAGCATAAGATAAGATAATTAATTGTTAATGTATGGTTTAAGATGCTACTCTGTCGTAATAGGCGCAGCCTGTAAAGATAGTTGTAAGTGGATAAATAAATAAATAAATAAATAAAAATTTTCAATCTTAGATATGGCATAGCGGCAGAGGTGACAAATGGGCATCAACTATTGAGCATTAGGATGTCGAGCATAATGCGTTGATGAACTCTTAAGTCCTTAAGACCTTAAAAATAATAATGATTTTCGATTGTAATTTTCAAGGCTTAAGAGGTTATTAGAACTGTGTTAAAGTTACCAGTGCTACTGCTCGAAATAGTATCGTGAGTTGGTTCTAGAGTACCTAAATGTATAAAATACTAGCTTTCGCCCGCGTCTTCGTCCGCGTGGACTTTAGTTCAAAATTTTGCTACCCCGTTCACTCTTAAGGGTTAAATTTATAAAAACGGCGAAACACGTGCTCAATCAATTGTGTTGAAGAGTAAATACTCTTTAAGTTTCAAGAAAATTAGACAACATTCGTCATACCTCCCATACAAACTTTGGCAACCCATTTCGCCCCCTTAGGGGTTGAATTTAAAAAAATCCTGTCTTATTCCTTGCCTACATTATATATAGACCCTCTGTGCAAAATTTCAGCTTCCTAGGTCCAATGGCTTGGGCTGGGCGTTGATGAGTGAATGAATCAGTCAGTCAGGACTTTGAATTTTGTTTATATAGATGAAATATTAATACTGGATCGAATTCAGATTGTATCAAAGATGCCTCCCAGTTTCAGACCTTAATAGCCGCCCCATAAAGAGATCAAGCTGTTGAGCCGATCTCAATTTGCGGACCCTAACCACTTAGGCTTAAGCATGGACCTGATACCGGTTCCAAATAAGCCAGCTAAATGCTAATTAATTAGGATCGTTAAAAATAATGGCCCCAAAGAGATAAGATTATACTCCGGGGGCCTGCCCGGAACCGAGCGACACGATTCGTAAAAAAGCATGTAAAAATTAGTCGAATTTATAAAATTCTCGTGTCACCGAGTTAGTGCGCATACTCCTCCAAAACGGCTAGACCGATTTTGATGAAATTTTATGAGTATATTCGGTAGGTTAGAGTATAGGTTATCTATTTTTCATAGCCCTAATTGAAATAAATATATGTATGGCAAAACAACGTTGGACATGTCAGCTAGTATCCTTTTAACAATATTGTGATACTCTGCCATAAGATAATAAAAAAATATGAGTAATTACGTGGAAATCTGTAATTGGCCATGTTATTAATCATAATTGCTAGGTGTTTTCTTACTGGAGATTTCCCTATCATTAAATAAATAATTATATTTCGTTTTCAAGTAAGTTATTGAGTTTTTTAAAGTTGAAGTCTAAGTAAGTTTTTATTTATTTTTTCACTGATACTCAAAGTATTGTTATCTATTTTTTATTGAACCAAGTATTTTAATAATAATAATAATAGTAATAAATACATTATTTGCAATATCTTCTAAACTAAATATAAAAATATTAAACTAAATATTAAACTATAAAAAATCGAATCTAAGCCGCTGCCGTTGGGGAGAGTTCCCAAGATACTGGCAGCATTCCCCCTCTGAATGGCCAGGCTGATGCGCTGACCGAGGTAGCTGCCAGCTCTAGGATCGCCTGACGAGTCGATGAGGCGCGTTGATATTTCTTTGAAAAGTTTACGCGCCTCAGGGCCCCACGGGCCCATCGTCTCGACCCCAAACGGCGCAAATAAGTAGCTGTCGCCAAGGACAGCGTATTTGCGCCGTTTGAGACTTTCTGCCATAGACGCTTCCCGATTGATACTTTGATTGGACTTATTTATTTATATATTTTTCTTTATTTAAAACATGGTGTGGGGAACTTAATGCCATAAGTAGTTTCTACCAATCAACTAGGATACTCTGTGCTATGGTAACCAGGCAAGGACATTACTAACATGGAAAAACACCCGCACTGAGGTTATTTGTACAAATGTACGACGGCCCCCAGTGGGAATCGAACTCACGACCCTTGTCTTGGTCGGTAAGCGCCTTAATGGTTAGACCAACGAGGCAGTCAGATGATCTTATCTTATCTTTCCGGCCAAAATCCAAACAAAATATATCATGAAATTAATATTGATGCCAATACGGTATTTGACACTATCAACAATAAATTATTTGAGATGCTCGATTAAAACCAAAATTACAAAATGTTTCGGAAAATGTATTTCTTTTAATCATTTACTAGTTATTACAATTTTTAAATAGATGACATAAAAAGAGTGCTCTGAAATGTTACGTCACAAGCAAGTATTTTCATACAAAATTCCGTTTTAAAAGTAACTCATTTTACATTTAGTCAAATACCCAATTGAAAATGTTTTCGAGTGGTTTTAGATACGACCTTCCTTTTGAGCGTGCAACTCGTAAAGTGGATGAGTTTACGCGCGCTTTTGGCAACTGACGCTCTTTGCGCTTTGATTGGTTAATAATTATTTTCCAAGATGGCGTCTCATTTACTTGGGGGCAGTAAAACTTTTAAAGCATTTCGGTTATTCTGATTGCGATGCTCTTAATTTTCAATTATGAAAATCGATAAATTGTATTATTGTATCACTAACGTTAAGCAACATACGGCGCGTTCAGTCCATGGATGGGCCACCATCTACGACTAACGCTGTGGCATTTTTCCACGCGGTTCCGTGCTTCATTTGGTATGGCTCCGAACAGACTGATAGTGAATGACTAGCTTTAGGGCGGCTTGAAAACTTCTGACAGTAAGACCAGCCACTAGTCTTACAAGCCTCCACCGATCCGGACTTGGCCCCCGTGGTGGTGTATGGCCTATACCTTCCTCAGGGAAGAGACCCGTGCCCCTCGGCGGGGACATAACGGGTTGATGATGATTGTAAAACTGAATTCCAAATAATATATCGTCTATCGGAGACAGTACTGGAACAGGTCAAAATTTACCATACTCGAGTAATGGGCAATCATAGTTTTGATCTTTTAGGACTAATGGTTTTTAGTAATTAAAAAGGAAATAAAAGGAGTGTTCGAGATATTCGTATACTGCAATAGATAGTAAAAAATAAACAAGACTGTATTTTGAAAACCTCTTTGGTGTAAAAAACTGGATTATCAAAATTTTGGATATGTTCCAGTACTGTCTCCGATAGACGATATTCCCTTGCTCCCAAACTTAGATTTCCTGTGCTGTGGGTAGTCAGGTTTCTTCCAGGAAAATAGGAAAAGGAAAATAGTAAGATAATTATAATATACCTAACGTTGTGCTAAATATCTAAATAAGACCCCACAACCATCTGGACAAACAGAGTTTAACGTGGCAAACTGTTGGCAAGAGACGGCCGGGCCGCCCTCGTACTACCTGGAGGCGCTCCGTTCAAAATCAAAATCAAAGTTATTTATTAGTTAAATACATGTAAGTAAACAGATGTTGTGTACAGCAGAAAATTGTGCTCCATATTTTGCCTTGCAGAATACAAATTATAAAAAAATATAACTAAATATTTAGGTATCATCATGCAATGTCAAATTCTATAGTATAATGTCAATGTCATCTCATTATGTCAATCTCAGAGTATTTATTTAAAATTATCATGTCATTGAGAAAGAGGCTGCCTAAACGGGACTCAACTGAAAGGAGCTAGAAGTTGCCGCACAAACCGCGATGGAGATCCCTTTTACGAGCCCTATGTCCCTGATAAGGGATAAGAGGTAATCATCATCATGATGGGGCACATAGCACGAAGAACTGATGGCCGATGGGGCCGAAAGGTTCTTGAATGGAGACCACTATCAGCAAGCGCAGCGTAGGACGACCAGCCACACGATGGACAGACGATTTCATCCAAGTGGCAGGGAGACGCTGGATGCAAGCCACTTCCAATCGGTCTTTTTGGAGGAGGAGGAGGTCTATGCTCAGCAATGGACTTCTTGTGGCTGAATGATGATGATGATGATCATAATCAAATATCGTAGCAAAGTGGAGATGGACGCAGTAGAAATCACCTCGTTTCGCAGGTGCTAGAAATATCGGGAATACAGATAGATAGATAGAATATTTTTTATTGTACCTACTCATAAACTACATTTACAGATTGTTATATATCTAAGTACAATTGGCGGCCTTATTACTACAAGCATTTTCTTCCAAACAACCGTAGACGGAGACAAGACAGATATTAGAGATGGGTAGATACAGGTAACTATTAAAATGGATTCCAGCTATAATCTAATACAAGCTGTACATAAAAGCCGAGCATCTGTCATACTATCCTATCAGAAATCAGAAGTTAATTTCAACGTAAAAAATTACATTCTATTTTTTTAATGTCAATGTACTTATAATGTTAGCCGCTGCCTCGGGGCCGAATGTAGTGGAGAAAAACTGTAGGTATGTAAAACTGTAAAAGTAAAACTGAATGTAGTGGATTACCAAGGTTTCGTATTCTAACATTTTTAACGATTGTAAAAAAATACACTTTTGATAAACTTCATTGTGTAGTTTGAGGTTCTGGCAAATAAAAGAAATACCAATATTGGAGTTTGTTTTTCAAACGTAATTTTTTTTTTTCTTTCAACATAATAAACATAACTTTTTACTAGTTGTTGTTGTTATACTTTATTGCACAATAAAAAAAAATTACATCACCTAACTTAAATAACATGCGAATATAGTAATAAAAAACTACGTATATCATATCTGACAAGTACTTAGGTATCTAAAATGTCAAAATTTTTATTTATAGATGTATAGAAATGGTTATTTGGTACCTTTATATACATAGCTATTTCCTTGTCAAAGCCCTAGAAAACCGCGCACAATTTCTTTACACCATTAACATAAAATACATTACGAACAAAAGTATACAATTAAAATCAAAACTATACTTATTTATTTACTTTTTACTATCATAAAAGATGTTGGAATGTGCGAGGGAGACGGAATGAAAGCCGTAACACAGCTATAAGTTATTATAGGTCCTTCATTAAGTATTATTGGCCTGCGCTGTCCATTATTATCCTAGATGCATTAAGTTTACGACTTATCAGACTGTTGTATTATACTTGGCTACTATAAGATAGAACAGTAATGCCACATAAAGCCATAAAAGGCTGACGTTTTCTTTATAAAACAAATACAGGGAGGAATTATTTCCTAAGTATTTGTTGTCGTCATAATATTATGTAACCAGCGGTTTTTCGAGCGTTAAGGGGATCCAGTGATTAACAATGGCGCTACAAAAAATGTCTGTCTGTCCAATACATTATATAAAGAATTGTTTACCACAATATCAAACGAATTCGAACAGGTTTTCAAAATTAAAAAAATAAAAGGTCTTAAAAGTGGTTTTTCAGAATGGGCCACTCCTGGCATACATAGAAGTAGGAAAAGATTGTATGAATTATATGAACAAAAACAATCAAATCAGGATCCGAGCTTTACAGAGTTTGTTAAGAATTATTCTAAAACCTTTAGAAAAACCTGTTCCATAATGTCTGTCCTTATGTCTGTCTGTTTGTATGTCCGTATCTCACAGCCACTTTTTTTAGAATTTAAAAGAATTATACTATTGAAACTTGTTAAGAAGATGTATTCTGTAAACCGCAGAATATTTATTAATATTTTTACACAAAAATAGAAAAAAAAACACAAAATTTGGAGGGTTTCCCATAGAACTGAAACTCAAACATTTTTTTTATCAAACCCGTACGTGTGGGTATTTATTGGTATTTATGGATAGGCCATCAAAAATGATATAGAGGTTTGTAACATAATTTTTTTCTAAACTGAATAGTTTGCGCGAGAGACACTTCCAAAGTGATAAAATGTGTGTAATTTTTAATACGGGAGAGTGATAAAAGTAAAAAAAAAATATATTATGTACATTACCTTGCAAAGTTCCACCAAAAATTGGTTTGAACGAGATCTAGCAAGTAGTTTTTTTAATACGTCATAAATCGCAGACCGCAATCAACTTTCATTCAATCAACTCAAATATAAAAATTAAAAAAACTACTTGCTGCTACGAAACCCTTAATAGGCGAATCCGGCTCACACTTGGCAGCTTTTTTTACGGATCGGATTTGCAAAAAGCGTTTGTACAATCGCTCAATTATGTTAATGGCCTGAGCAGACGACGGACTTTTCTACGCGGCGGAGAAAAGAGTACGCTCCGCGAATAAAAAGTCCTCCGCGGAATTACCGCGAATTTTTAATCCCTTGTTTGCGTTACTGCGCTGCGCAAGCCTGCGCAGACGACGGACTTTTGTCTGCGGAATTTTTTATCCGCTAAAATAGATAAAATAGATTACAACTGTATCGAGTAACGCAAACGAGGGATTAAAATGACTACGTACAAAAAGTCCGCGGATCCGCAGTCCGCGGAGAAAAGTCCGTAGTCTGCGCAGGACATAATAGTGATTTTTAGAACCCGTGGCTTTGACGATTGAAACACCTAGGACTCGATAACATTAATGATTTTTGAAATAAATGCTATCAAGTCCCATGTTCGTGAATCTAGGTCCTTTGTCGTAGGTCCTAAAAGTCAGCGTTAACGCGACTTAGAGTCGAGAGAGACACTTTTTGCAAATACGATCAGTAAAAAAGATACAAATTTTCTCCTCCGTGGCGCTAGACTATCATTATACCATCAGTCATATAAATAAAACTCAATTTGTCTTTATTACTTCTCTTGGATTATAGGATGCATTTGTAGTTTTGTTTTTCCAAAATAACGCATTTTGTTTTTTAAGGATCCTATGTCCAACCTCTTGTAGGTATGGGGGCGAACCACTGTGCGGCGACAACATTTTATAAGTCAATAATTTTAATTGTTAATCTATTGTTAACAGCTGTCAGGTGTCAAAAGTCCCTTAAAAAAAACTGAGCTGTGAACAGTAGATAAACCGCCTCTTAGCGTTCGAGAAACCGGGGTTTCTCCTTGGAGCCCCTTAACTACCCGTTGTTAGTTGTCAAGTGGCTAACAGTCAACATAAATTTCCACGTTTAGCTTAGGTACGGATTTAGCCGGCGTGGCAGATGACGGCTAAGATTGTGGGACGATATAAGCAAATTCTTGTCGAGATGGTGCGAGATGGCCATGGGGAGGAAGGCTTGGAATTTCCATTAGAATGGAAGGCATTGAAACACATTACAAAGTAATAAAAAGTACAAAGTAAGAGGCTTGTTTATTCTATCCTCGTATTACATAACTGTCAGTGTCCACTGTAATGTATTGGGTGGCGCAAAAGTAATGACCCTATTTGGATCAGCGACAATTTTTTTTATAAATTAGAAAACTAAAATTAGTTTTTAAAATAATAATAACATATTATGTAGGTATATTTATTGAAATATAAGTAATAAAGGTTTAGAAAAATAAAGGTTTAAGTAAGTTTATATAATTATAAAAATATTTCTTAATTTCTCAGTTGTACGACTAATTTCTTTTTTGGCTCCGTCTGTGGTTGCCAGGAAGAAAGTGCTTATAGTAATAAGGCCGCTAATTGTACTTAGATTTATAAAAATCTGTAAATGTTATTTATGAGTATAATAAAGAATATTCTATCTATCTATCTATATTTGTGCCATGAAATTTTGTTGCATTATTATATGAATATGATGTCTCCAGTATTCCAGTAATGTTGACCTCCAGAGTTGAAGCACATTTGAGCCCTATTTATGACATTTCTATAACTAGCCGTAACACTTCCTGCGATTTTGTTTCTTATTTCTTGATGAATGTTTTCTTTTGAAGCTGCGAGAGTCTGTCGCTTGTTCACATATACCAGAGTTTTCAAATAACCCCAAAGAAAGACGTCTGGACTGGACAGGTGAGATTAGGGACTCCACACACGACAGCTATAAGATAAAGATGTATATTATAGCACGATATATCTCATTACATCGTTCCATAGAAATCGTCAGGAGACCACACACGACAGCTATAATATACATCTTTACATCTTCGTACCTTAAAGGTACTGAGCGATACGAAGATGTATATTTACCTGTCGATACATCTTAATATATCTCAATACCTTTTCGTATATTACGATACATTTTTCTTCGAACAGGGTGTTCAAAAAGTTTCTTGGTGATTCAAAAACTCCACTAGGAGTCTTATGTCGCTAAACGACATAGGTATTCAGAGTCCTGTCTCAAAAAAATAATTTGCTCCACATCACTTGTAGTCCTATCTGTACCTAATCACTAAATGGTCTCGCTAAAGGCCGGTTTCCGAATTGAGGATTTCACTTAAGTAAATATTTAAATAACGTTCTGTCACGCTCTTTTCTGAGAAATTTGACGAGACAACACTAGAATTAAGTAGTTACTTAGCGAAATTCTCAATTCAGAAATCGGCCGTAAGCTACGTTTCCTAAGCCTGAGGAAGGTATAGGCCATACTCCGCCACGGGGGGCCAAGTCCGGATTGGTGGAGGCTTGTAAGAGTAGTGGCTGGTCTTACTCTATGGTCTCTGACTTGGCTTAACGACTGCCATCTATCGACGGCAGCCAGCACCGACTGCTTAACATGCCTTGCGAAGCATGGAACCGCTCGGAAAAATGCCATTAGCGTTAATCATAAACGGTCACCCAACCGCGCACTGAACGCGCCTATGTTGCTTAACCTTCGTGATCGTTTAAAATCACTCAGGCGGCCAGGGCTGCGAGCAATTCTTCGATTCAGTCGATTGATGACCTATGATTTTATAGATATAACATAGGAAGTTACAAATTATATAGTGATGGAATATAACATTAAAGTTGCCTTTAACATGAAGGATAGTAACAAAAATCAATCTACCTCAAGAAAAGAAAAAAAAGTGTAGCAACACAGTAGTCATCAATTTTGTAATAATATCATGCCTGTCGACTAGGTGGCGATGTCTGATAATTCCGCATATAATTTAAACTCTTCGGAATTTTCCTTACTTTACTTTACTCATTACTTTTCCTTACTTACGTTTTATTTTTGGCACATGTGCCAACGCATACGCTCATCAAAATCTCAATCATCTTCCGATGAACTACCTATCTATTAAATCTAGTAGTAAGTAAGTCGACAGATCCATAACAACACCCTGTATAACACCTTAGCAGCCGGAACGTGTGTCGGTCGAGACGTATGTCAACGAAATGAAGCGAAATATACATTACGTTACCTGTTGCGTGTGTGATACTTTAATATTATGTAAAGCTATACATCCCGGGATGTAATGTATATTATAGCCGTCGTGTGTGAAGTCCCTTAGGTGATCTTACAGGCCTAGCCAATTGCCAAAACGAGAAATAAAATGAAACTTTGATTGACATGATTATTCCACGTTCTAGGGGAGTAAAACGGCCTACGATTATATTTAGTGAATTTTACATTTGTTTACTACACTATTTTCAATATGGGAATAACAGGAGATGTCATATAAAAAAATATAAGTAGGTAATTTAAGTATTTGACACATTCGGAGTAGATTCGGACATCGGACTAGTTCATACAGTGGAGAGGTTAATTATGTAATTCAGAAACTTTTTTCAAACGCCAACATCAGCTCGCAAACTCCCTGTGCTTTCCTAGCGCGAAAAGGAACCAATAACGCCATCTTTGACAATCATAGACAATATCGGCGGCTGACAGATGCGCTTAATGTTTCCCGCCATTTGGGCTCGGCCAATGACGGCGCGAGTTTTATAGTTTTTTTTCCGTAACATCTGCGTTTTCGGCCAGCGCTACATTAACGCATGTTATATAGTGGTTTTTATAACCATTTGTAGGCCCTACCCTCCCTTTATTAGTTTGGGGATGTTACCGACCGCAAGGATGTATTCTATTGTGCGTATAATGGGGTTTACATTTTTTTTTCATGTTGATTTGTGGCGATAATGTTGTTGTGTGTTACATGTTGTTTGAAATTGGATTCTTGTCTATTGTTCGTTTGGTTATGGTGGAAATGGTCTTTGTAAAAGTAGTTAGGATCTTTCTCACTCGTATTGCATGAGACATTGGGGTTAGAGTGGCATATAAAATAATGATGTAGGGGAGAGTTGCAGTGAGTACTAATTTGGCCTCAGAGTTCTGATTTTCATACTTGAATATTAAATGAAGCATGCTAAATCAATAGCCGCAGGCAAAGTGCCATATTATAGTATGGCAGAACCAACAACCTAGACTAAGGACGTTAATATTCGAAAAAAATTACTAATTTCTTTCACATCTTCCAACTCCAAGTTTTAATGAAAGACGCTTGTAGAGCATACAAGTTAATACTAATGTTATCTCTGAAAAATGTTTCGTGTGCAATTGAACATGAGATACTAACATGATCTACTGCTAACAGCAGTCATCTCTTTTAAACACCTTTACGACTTCTGTGGCGCAGCGGTTAATGCATCTGCCTACCACGCGAGAAGTACCGGGTTCGAACCCCGGCTGGGGACAAAAGAAAAACCCCAGGTCTTGGATGTTTACATGATGTCGCTGTTTCTGATTCCCACGACACAGGGTATCCTAGTGTGGGGCCAGAAGCAATGTATGTGCCTGTATGTAAATGTTTATGTTTTTATGTTTAAACGACAACTGTTGTCAGTAAATTAAGAGATAGTTTGTGTACCTACTGTCGACAGCACGTCAACCTTCACATATTAGTTGCAAAGTCGCCCGTAATGCAACTGAGTAGAGTGCATAGGTATATGTATAGGATGATGTGCTGTCGACTGTAGATACGTGGAACCAGGTGTTATTAAGACTATTGCCTATATTTATTTATTTTACTTATTAAGACTATATATGGACAGGATCTTTTTACTGCACAAAATAAATGTCTACGCATTATAGTCAATATAGCACAACGACAGAGCTGTAAACCGTACTTGTTACAAGAAAATATGCTTACCTTACCGTCTATTATATCCTAGAAGCTGCTCTGTTTGTAAATAAAAATAAAAATCGTTTTGAGCAAAATAAAAATGAACGCTGAAAGAACTAATTGGCCCTTCCCGCACAAAAATTAGAAATAATCAAAAATAGCCCTCAATATAATGCGTTCTTGCTTACAATTAACTACCGGACAATATTAAAAATGAAAAAAAAAATAGAAAAAATTTAACACCCAACTTAAAACTCTATTCATGAAAAAGTGCTACTACTCCATAGATGAATATAATGGATGAATAGGAATTATAACTCACTATGTAAAAAATATCTAATTTTTTAAGTTTTTCTTTGTAAGTTTAATTTAAGGCTCGCTTTACAATACGGTATTTGACAATATCAACAATAAATTATTTGGGATGCTCGATTAAAACAAAAACAACAAAATGATTCGGAAAATGTATTTCTTTTAATCGTTTACTAGTTATTACAATTTTTAAATAGATGAAACATAAAAAGAGTGCTCTGAAATGTGACGTCACAAGCAAGTATTTTCATACAAAATTCCGTTTTAAAAGTACCTCATTTGACATCCGGTCAAATACGCAATTGTAGACGCATCTCAATTCTGCTATACCCTTGCAGAGTTCATGTTCAATTAGGTACGTAACTCACTGTATCACTGTATCTTATATAATTGTACATGAATGCATCGAGTAACTGAAATATTTTTTTCGATGCGCGGTGCCGCACCTACGCGGCCTCGAATCCAGAGTCTAGCTTCGAAGGTGTTATAAATTAATGGTTAAGCTTTACTGCCGTCTAATGCATAGTAATTATGCTTTAGTTTCGTTATGGATAACACGTAGAGCGGGTAGCAACAGAACCTGTGAACAGAACGTTTTAAATTGTGCCTAGACATTTTTTTGCTTAAATAAGTTTAGAATTCGCTATGACAAGAAAAAACAACAAAAAACTTGTCTGTTTAAATAGACAAACAATTTTTTTCAATCAAAAAAAAGGAAAGAAAATTGTACAAAAAAACTAAACTTTCAATTGGGTATTTGACAGGATGTCAAATGAGTTACTTTTGAAACGAAATTTTGTATGAAAATACTTGCTTGTGACGTCACATTCAGAGCACTCTTTTTATGTTTCATCTATTTAAAAATTGTAATAACTAGTAAATGATTAAAATACATACATTTCTAGTTATAGTGATTGGTGCCTCTGGCTACACCCTCGGGGATAGCGGGCGTGAGTTTTTTTTTTAGATACATTTTCCGAATCCTTTTGTAATTTTTATTTTAATCGAGCATCTCAAATAATTTATTGTTGATAGTGTCAAATACCGTTCCAATCCACACAAAGTGTTTTGAGATATTTGAGTTTTTAGGTTTAAGCTGATTTATAAGCTGAAGCGTAAATACGCTTGGGTTGGACTACCATGTGCCATAACTTTGCACATACTCATCGGATCGCTATGAAAGTCTTTGATTCTTAAAATATAGAGCATAGTGACCATTTTGGTACAATTAACTAAAAAATGACCATATCGTTGGTTGGAACCTTTTTGGTAAACTACGTCCAAGTAAAGAAAGGGACAGGACTACTAATTCTTTCTCACTTTTAAAATAATGCCTCCATATTGTGTGAGAGAAAGTATAATATTTATTTAAAAATAACTTAACAAATAAATAATCGCTAAGCGTTAAACGTAAGTAAATGCCTCATTATCTAGCAACTTTATAACAGTGCTATACCCCTATAATCACAGTGTTTTAATGAGATCTTTCTGTACGATTTCAGCTAGGCTTTATTACGGACCCGTCTTGGGCGTTAGTGAAGCTATATATTGTTGCAGGCACCGCCCTAGAAATGTTCAGTGGAAAATTGGAAATGGCGTGGCGCAGCCGCGGCGCGGCGTTGGGTCAACCTTAGATAAGGCTGGGGATAAGATTCCCTTCAATCGAGGGCTAATTCATTTAATAATTACTTGGGCAGCTTAATCATCATCAACCCATTATGTCCCCACCGAGGGGCAGGTCTCTTCCCTCAGGTATAGGTCATACTCCACCAAGCCGCCCTACGGCCTCTGACTTGGCTTAACGACTGCCATCTATCGACGGCAGCCGGCTCCAACTGCTTAACGTGCCTTGCGGAGCACGGAACCGCTCGGAAAAATGCCATTAGCGTTAGTCATAGACGGTCACCCATCCATGCACTGATCGCGTCCTATGTTGCTTAACCTACGTGATAGTTCTAAGATCACTCAGGCAGCCGGGGCTACGCGCGATAGTTTAATATGTATATGTTTTATTTTTGATTTACGAACAGCATAATAATCAAAAGCTCTCTTTCAGTTTTCAAAGTGTCCTTGGACATGTCGGTGGCGTCCGCCATTTTGATTCCGACAAGCCCGGTGTACCACAACACAGGCGACGAGCGGAATTAACATATAAATTGTTATTTGTCAACTTTGCACCGCCCGACCGCGATAGCGCACGCTCCGCCGCGGATTAATACCTAAATGAAGGCTCCGTGTGTAGGTTTGTTGACGAGACGAGGCCGCGGAAAGAGAAGGTCATAGCCCACTTACACGACTCTGCTCCCACCCGGCAAAAATAATATCATTCAAATATTGTCTTTAAATATTGCTCTTTTGGCATCATAAATTAGCTGACAGATGACAGCGAGCTGTCTGCAAAATGATGCCAATGTAAAATATATCTAAAGAGCAATATTTAAAGCCCATATTCAAAGGATATTATTTTTGACGGGTGGGAGCAGAGTCGTGTAAGTGGGCTACGACAAATAAGTAACAAATCTACATTTCACGATACTCTGCTTACTCCTTATGGGAATTGGGCGTAATTTTATGTATCGTGTTTTAACTTTCTATTTAAAACAATGTTTTGAAAAAGTTATGTAGGCACAAAGTTCCCCATACATTAACCGCGAATTCATTTTCATCGATTTTCCCATGGGAATATGATCTTTGCCCGCAATGAAACTTAGCCCATGTGTTAATCCAGGGTGTCAGCTAACTCCATACCAAATTTTATTAAAATCGCTCCAGCCGCTTAGACGTGAAGGAGTAACAAACATACACACTCACCCAGTCACAAACTTTCGCTTATCTAATGTTGATGATAAACTCACGCCCGTTAAGGTACAGTAATCTAGTACAAAGTCTACTTGGAGGCAAAGGAACTGTAGTACTTAATAGAGGTGGGGTCCCGAGATGAGGTAGTCTGTTGGATTGGCTTGAATAATAGCTTCTTTTTAGTGGGGAATTGATTTTGAAGGAGCTTGAAGGTGATACAAAGTCCGTGTTTAAATTCTAAATTCTTGGTTTGAGCATGTACATAGGCTGCTACTTATGTATGCGGAACCTGGGATTCCAATAATTTTAAACGCAATGTCTGACCTCCATGGCCATTTCGTTCTTTTTTTAAATACTGGCCGCTAATATTTTTCTCTTATATACGTTAGTGTTTTGTTTTTGTTGGGTTTAAAATGTCATATCGCTGAAAAAATGGAACTCACTCGTGAAAATATTCGTGCTATGATTTATTACGATTTTCGACGTGGTTTAACTCAACAACAGTGCGTAGATCAATTAACTTCGACTTTTGGTGGTGAAGCTTCATCAAAAACGACTGTGTATCACTGGTTTAGTGAGTTTAATCGCGGGCGCAGTAAGCTCACGGACGAAGTTAAAGAAGGTCGCCCGAAATCGGTGGTTGTGCCACAAAATATTACAGCTGTGCGAAAACTAATAATGCAAGACCGCCATGTTACGTATCGCGAGATAGAGGCTATTCTGGGCATATGTATGACGAGCATGCATAGGATATTACGTAAACATTTGTCTGTAAAAAAAAAATTGTTCGCGTTGGATCCCGCACAACTTAACTCAGGATCAAAAATATGCTCGCGTCGAATGGTGCAAGAAAACCTTAAAAAAATTCAACGGAGGCGACTCAAAATCTGTTTATAATATCTACACAGGTGACGAATCCTGGATCTACGCGTACGATCCCGAAACTAAACAACAATCAACAGTTTGGGTGTTTCAAAATGAGCCGAACCCTACGAAAGTGGGTCGTGCAAAAAGCACTGTAAAGCAAATGGTGGCCTGCTTTTTTGGTATTATTGGCCATGTGGCTACAATACCACTGGAGAATCGCAGAACGGTTAATTCGGAGTGGTACACGACCATTTGTTTGCCGGAAGTATTTGAAGAAATACGCCAAAACAACCAGCGACGCAGAATCATACTTCACCATGACAATGCCAGCTGTCATACATCTCAGGAAACAACTACATTTTTGGATGGTCAAAAAATAGAATTGATGGGTCATCCACCGTACAGCCCTGATTTGGCTCCCAATGATTTCTATTTATTCCCAAATGTAAAGAATAAATTACGTGGTCAACGATTTTCGACCCGTGAAGATGCCGTAGATGCGTTCAAACAGCACGTTTTGGAGATACCTCAATCAGAGTGGAAAAATTGTTTTACAAATTGGTTTCATCGAATGCAAAAGTGCATCGATCATAGTGGAGAATACTTTGAAAAACAATAAAAGCATATTTAGCCATATACATTTGTTTATTTTTTCTATTCCGCATACATAAGTAGCAGCCCTCGTACTTTTAGATCATTCGATAACAGGGCGACTTGTCGCCGCGTTTAGTCGCCACGTCAGACGCGACGTTGTCATTTGCTTATGGCGTCTTGTCGTCGCGACTCCGCGACTCTGACGCCAAGTGTGCTGAGATTCGAATAAAATATATGAAAATTGACGGCCGTAGCCTATTGTCGCGTCTAGTCGCCGACTGTCGCTGTCGCGTGTCGCCTAGTGTGCACATAAGCTAAGCCTTTTTTTTAAAGAAACAAACAACCAATACGTAAGCAAACTATATAGGTACCTACGGCCCACTGTTATGTAGGGCACAGGTCTTCTCTCACTGAGAATTTCTACTATTGACTGGTAATTTCAAGCACTGCACCTTCTCTCAGGTTTTCTCACGATGTTTTCCTGCACAGTTGACGAGTGGTATTGCTAAGTACAGTTTAAAAAATGAGGGTTCGTAAGTTAGATACAAAGTCATTGGTACATGCCGGGACTCGAACCGAAGACCTGCCGGGTGAGAAGCCGACGTTCTACCGCTCCTCTGCCACCGCTAACCAACTTAGTAACAAGCGAATACTTTTAATATTTTTTGGCAAGCAAAGCAATTTTCAATGTATTTTTAAATCGACAACCAACGTGGGTAAGTCTTTTTAGGATCTGTTATATGTATTTTATTTTGTGAACTAGGAAAGGGAACGCAAGGAAAAGGGTGAAGAAAGTATTTTTATTGACAAGAAAGAATCTGGGACAGTAAAAGGGAAAATGCAAATTTTCTTTTGAGTTTCAAGTTACAAAAGGGACAATTCGGGTCTTATGACAAAGCTACTTTTATTAAAAGTCAGTCCGAAGGGTTGAAAATTGATATGTAGATGTTGGACTGATAAAAACGATTAAACTGGCCCGTTGTTGGGCTTACAATCTATATTAATAATTTTGTACCGGTCTACGGTAGACTCGAAAGAAATGCACATCAAATTGAAGAGCGTAAAAATTAGTCGATCCGAGTCGACTACTTATAGGCGGAAAATTCGGCTTGTTAAGTATTTTTCAGTATAAAAGTTAATTAACTAATTGCTATATACTCGTAATAGCGTTGCTAAGTAAACATGTCAATGTCCTCAATGCCACGTCGATGGCATCACGCCGTCAGAGGTATCACAGATTTGTATTCCGTTATCCATTCCAATAGGGCACGTCCAAAAACTACTTGCCCTATTAACATTTGCAGAGTTATCCTTGATTATTATCAACCCATTATGTCCCCACCGAGGGGCACGGGTCTCTTCCTTGAGGACGGTATAGGCCTTACTCCACCACGGGGGCCAAGTCCGGATTGGTGGAGGCTTGTAAGACTAGTGGCTGGTCTTACTGTCAGAAGTTTTTAAGCCACCCTAAGGCCTCTGATTTGGCTTAACGACTGCCATCTAACGACGGCAGCCGGCACCAACTGCTTAACGTGCCTTGCGAAGCACGGAAAAGCTCGGAAAAATGCCACTAGCGATACACCCACCTATACACTAAACTCGCCTACACCCACCTATACACTGAACGTGCCTTCCTTGATTATACTTATAAATCATGCCACTGATAACCATCTCAATTAGCTACTTCCTCGTTTATCCCTGGATACTTATTTATCTATTTACTTACTTAGCAGTAGCTTAGCGCAACAAGCACTTTTATCGATTTGAAAAAAAAAATTGTTTAGGTCCAACGACTGTCACAAGCATTACTCTCTAGCAGGAACAGTAAATAGTTAAATAGCCAGTTAAAAACCACATAGAGCCCGCAGTGGGAGACGACCCATATAACCATCAATCTAGCTTGACAGAATTGGGGCAAATCACCCTACTAATTTAGCGAAACTTTACTAAAACTCGGTGATCCCCAAAGTTATTTATCTTGTTCGCAAAGGAGGGTCACTTGGTTCGATGTTGGTTTGGGCTAGACTAAATTAGGTGCCCACATGAAGGTTTTCGGCCTATTCCTCTGGGAGACAGCGATTCTTATGCGTTGCCGTATGTAGCGCAACGAAACAGAAAAAAACGGTCAAGTGCGAGTGGCACACGCGTTCAGCGGGATTTTGTACCAATCTAATCTAATCTCTTTAAACGAGCAATTCTTGTATATGTATGTATATATATAATCAGAATCTCGGAAACGGCTCCAACGATTTTCATGAAAAACAGAGGGTTTCGGGGGCGATTAATTGATCCAGCTAGGTTTCATTTTAAAAAAAAGGTCGTTTTAACCGTGTTTTTGGGCAAAGAAATAACTGCTACCCTATAAGAACGTAAATTTCGCATTAAACAGTAAGGTTGTCGTAGCCCAGGTGGGAAATAGGACGATACCTTAAACAAAAGACCCTGGTTTGAGACTTGTTCATGAAGTTTCTCTTTTTTTTCAAGCTCCTTTTTTCTGTGAAAAACTATTATTAGCCCTATTATCAACGCACCTAATTCGTATCCAAATATATTTTCTAAAAGAAATACAAAAAAAAATTTCAAAAAACATGATTTACCAAAAAAATACCGAGCAAAGCTCGGTCATCCAGGTACTTCTAGTTAACGTGGCAAACGTTGGTTGCAACCGGTCATCAGGGCCATGCTATATTTTTAAACATGAACGGAAATCTCAAAACCATTTCGAGAATTTTATTATGTTTTCAGTAAAATTTCTATTTTGCAGATTTGTAAATAAGTATTTTTTTAAAATATTCAATAAAAGGCCTTGACCTTAACTGACTTACAAAAAAATTTAGACCTATTTGTATGTAGGCAAAGGATTTAATCATGCTCTGATGGCGTCACAAACATCAAATAAAATTGGTATTTTTTTTATCAAAAGTAGATATAATGAACAAAACTCAAGAATGCCGAAATCAGTTTCTTAAAATGGTCAATATTTTCAAAATAAATTATAAAAAAATATGAAACATGGCCATAAAATGTCCACAAAAGCCGTTTTGGAGGACTTCGATGAAAACACTGTGACACGAGATTTTTGTATATTATAAAAAGGACACCCCCTTTTTATTTGAATTTTCAAATTACATCGTTAGTCTATCGGTTGATACACTGGACTACCAAAAGGAGGATGCTATGTCATTGATGTAGATAATACGGTATTTGACACTATCAACAATAAATTATTTGGGATGGTCGATTAAAACAAAAATTACAAAATGATTCGGAAAAAGTATTTCTTTTAATCATTTACTAGTTATTACAATTTTAAAATAGATGAAACATAAAAGAGTGCTCTGAAATGTGACGTCACAAGCAAGTATTTTCATACGAAATTCCGTTTTAAAAGTAACTCATTTGACATCCTGTCAAATACCCAATTGATATAAAAACCTCCGGACCGCGGTCTCGCAATTCCAAGTGCTCGATAATTACTTTACTTATTTTGTATACCGTACCAGAGTTTTGTTACGTCATCGAGTCAGGTGCACAGATATTGTGATATGGGTTATAGGCCTCTTTTTTCAATTTCAAGGGCGGACCAAATTTTGGGCGATTCCAATCGTTTCTATGAATGTCAAATTTCATACTATTTTGACAGTACATCATCAGCCATTTGTCGACCTCTGCACTCAGCGCTTAAAATTGCCAACCCGTGGCAAGCACGCGCGGTTGTTAAGCCCACAATCTCCTCTGAGAGACGGCCTGTGCCCTAAAAAAAGGTAATACATACTTAAGAAAGTGAAATAAGGAAAAAATAATAATAAAGAAACAAATAGCATAACATTTACATACAGGCACATACATTGCTTCTGGCCCCACACTAGGATACCCTGTGTCGTGGGAACCAGAAACAGCGACGTTACAAACATGTAAACATACAAACCTGGGTTTTTTTTGTTCCCAGCCGGGATTCGAACCAGGGACCTCTCGCATGGTAGTTAGATGCGCTAACCGCTCCGCCACAGAGGTCGTCAATAAAATAAAAAACTAAATACCTAAATACCTAAATACTTAATTGATAAAAAAGCTTTTAGCCCTGAAGTTGGACGTAGAAAGGCTACTTAAACAAAAGTAGATCTGTCTCTTCTAGTGACACTTTTCGCTGACAATAGGTACCATGTGTGTCTGCACCACGCGGCCGATTCGAGGCCCCGAGGGACGCAGTATAATAATTTTATTTAGACCTCTATTATAGAGCCCTGAGCTGATTAAGAGCTGTGTAATGTGGTTAAACTTTAGCTGTGTGAGACGCCGCTCTCGGGGGTCCGCTGGCCAATGGGAGATCCGTAGGATTCTCTTTTTGAACGAAAACTTTCGTACACAATAAACATTATGATCTTTATTCTGGATATACTCATACTAGTGTGTATCCTAGTGTGGGGCCAGAAGCAATGTATGTGCCTGTATGTAAATGTTTATGTTTATGTTACATACTTCACAGATTTAGGTACTTAACTAAAGGTAAACAATCTCGATAAGTGTTTTTATTGAAATATACACTGTTGAATCAAATTTTTTACGAATTAATTTTATGAAATTACATTTAATTTCTCGTTGAATGGTAATGTGTACAGATTTTGGTCTAATAAGTGTACATTTCAATAAAAAGTCACCAAAGTCTCTAGTGTTCGTGAAACGTGTTCTTGAGTGGAGACCGCGACTCGGCAAACGTAGTGTAGGACGCCCTCTAACCAGGTGGGATGACGATCTGCGAAGGACTGCAGGCAGATGCTGGATGCGGCAAGCCGAAGACAGGGCGCTATGGCGCTCATAGAAGATGATGATGCTGATGATGAAGTCACTAGTTCCGTCTTGTCTCAGCATGATTAAGCTTACGTACTTGATTTTTCGTTGGTAAAGTCCGACCAGAGCCTCGATTCTGTTAGTGCATTACAGTACAATCAGATACACGGTCGGATCACGTAACCTGTTTTCGCACACCATTGACGCTTCGAAGGTTTGATTAGTGCGCGCGCGTAGACTTGAAGCGGCAATGAAACTAAATCGCCACGTTTATACAGTTATCATTGCACTACAATGCATTACTAGAATCGACGGCCCAGGTTTCGCTCTGACTTGTAAAGCTTAATCGTCGGTTGCTCGTCTCTTCGTCTCGACTCACCATGATTAAGCTCTGCAAATCCCTTGACAACTGGGAGTCTAGTAACCAATCGCATTCTTTTTGCATCTAATTTAAAGAGACTTTAGTTCCAATTTAAAATCCAACCAAGAAAAGATATCGCAAACTTCTGAAAGTAAGGCCAGCCACTAGTCTTACAAGCCTCCACCAATCCGGACTTGGCCCCCGTGGTGGAGTGTAGAATTTACCTTCCTCAGAGAAGAGACCCGTGCCCCTCGGTGGGGACATAATGGGTTGATGATAATTATACTGTGTTCCGAATTAATAAAGCGCTCTTGCGTTTGAGATCGTTCTGGAGTACGCTGTCAAGTAGCTGTTGTATTTCAAACGCATTTCTTATGGGCGCTCAAGATCGATCTCTGAGTTAAGACTCCACCACGGCCCTTAATTACCTACAGATCTATAGAAAGATCCGTAGGTAATTAAGATCTAGGAAGATATGTTGGTAATTAAGAGTGAAGACACGCTTAATCGCTTTAAGATAGGCATATTTATATGAAAATACTGAACAATGACAGTTGAAACAAAACTCTTAATATTGAATTCTGACACAGACTTTGAATTTGCCACAAGAAAATATATTAAATTCCAGGTTGACAGCAAGGGGTGATTATCAGAATTGCATAATTTCTTTGGCGCATTTTTTTTTCATAAAACTCAATAAATAGTAGTTACTTAAATTATTGTAGATGCCACTAAAACCTACAAATATGTTACGATACAATCTTCAGTGCCAGTAAACCTACAATATAATGTTACTTTTTATTGAGATAATATGAAAAAAAAAATAAGCCAAATAAATTATGCAATTTGCGCCATATTCTAATAATCACCCCAAAGCACAACAGTGAAATATCTTGTAGTAATTCCTTTAATGTGTAAGTGTTAAAAATTACTTTTAAACAAATGTACCACGAGCTCTCAGCTTATCAGTCTCTTATTTTAGTCAAAGCAATGTGTTGGTTCAAGATAAAACGACAATACACGGTCCAAAATAGATTCACCCACACCAACCAATGACAAATAGAAGACAATTTAGAACCGGCCCCTATCAAATTACATTATTTCACCCGGAGTCCCAAATTATATACTAATTCCCCTTAATTTGTCCATTCACTGACATTATCAGGCCAAGCTTCCCGCTAAGGAGAATCTCATGTAACCCAACCTCCTTTCTGTAGGTATACTCAGAAGAAAAAAACAGAAGGCATTTAAAAAATAAGCTATCCCTTACCTACTTTATTACTGGCCGATAACACACTCTTCAAAGGCCTCGGGAATATTTAAAAAACCATAAAAAGCTGGCATCCCCAACATCAGAAGCGAGCTTAATAAACTCTACTAATTTATGCCCTAAAATGCACGAAACCGCACGATTTAGAACAGAAGGTTTGTTTCAGCCTTAAATCAATCAGTGCGTTTATATGATCAGCTATTCTTTAAGTTTTTTTTTAATTCTGTAAAATGTGATAATTTTGTTTTTTGTGGATAATATTTTATGGCTCAAAGAAGTATCCTTCGTAGTTAAAATATTAGAATGAATGTTCAAATAGACATGCAAAGTGCTTGAACTGCAAGTGTGCAATATATATACAAATAATTATTTGTATATAACATAATTATGGTTATGGTTAATTTTTGACAATTTTTCCAAGCAATGCTGGGCGTCAAATAGTTTTTTTCTTCTACACCCGCGACTAGCAGAGTGCGACCTAAGAATTCGAATTTGAAATTCGAACGCGCCGAGAATCGTTCTGTCGTACCAATTTGATGCCCAAAAGCGTCCGGACAACATTATTTTTTAAGCCACATAAGAGTGGACCCACTTTATGTAGCGTTGGTTGCTGGCCGGCCGCCGCTCTTTGAAAAGGAAAAAATAAAATTTGAAAAACGAAGCCGATGATGAGGTAACGAACGAGCCGCGTTCCGACCGTTCCTTTTTTACATGCAATCGCCGTACGACGTGTGTGGTCCATTCGGATCTCCGCCCCAGACCAAAACCTACTCTACCCTATAAAGTTTAGCGCCTATTTCAGCAAAGCATAGGTTTTAGTTGGGAAATATTTTCTGTTTCTATGCGCGCGCTGATTGTTTTGAAAAGCGACGCCGTGTTTTTGGCCCGAGAAAAGTGTCTGTAATTGGTGTTGAAAATTGTTTTGTTGTTAGTGAGTTGTTTTATTTCCTCGCGGTCCGCTGTGATTAGGTACTTTGTAAAAGTACAAGTTTAGCTATTACCGAAAAAAAAAACATAATGTGCGTGCTTGCGTGAATGCCTCGTCAGTCTAACGGTGGCGAGTCTAGTTACCAGGGCAGGGGCTGTGGGTTTGATTCCTGCTGGGGGCTGACTTACTATAAGTTGTAAAATTTATCTTAGTCTGGGTATTTTTTTGTGATGTTTTTGTCTGTATGCCACCATATCACAGGATATCTTAGTTTGTTATTATGACAAGAGATAGTGTTATGTGGATTAGGTTGCTACTCCGCACCAGTGTGTAGCAGGCTTTAATCTGGGTCATCTGCTGGTGCTTTAATAAAAGAGCGCTTTCAGCGCGCTTAAGAATACTTCCATGTACCTACCCTTTCGTTTAACATGATTTAATAGGTTCTACTGTGTTAATACACTTATAGTGTATTAAATGTTGCTTCATTGCGCATTGAGAAAGGAATGTCAGATCGGTCAATTAAAACTTCAATTAAACATATACATTTACGCTCGTACGAATTGCTCGTAGCCCCGGCCGCCTGAGAGATCTTAAACGATCATGAAGGTTAAGCAACATAGGGCGCGTTCACTGCATGGATGGGTGACCGTGATATGAATAACGCTAGTGGCATTTTCCCGAGCGGTTCCGTACTTCGCAAGGCACGTTAAGCAGTTGGTGCCGGCTGCCGTCGATAGATGGCACTCGTTAAACCAAGTCACTGGAGTTAGGACGGCTTGAAAACTTTTGACAGTAAGACCAGCCAAGGCTCCACCAATCCGGACTTGGCCCCGTGGTGGAGTGTGGTCTATATCTTCACCAGGGATGAGCCCCGTAGCCCGCGGTGGGGACATAATGCGTTGATGATGATGATATAGGTACATTTACATTTTTTTACCTAAGTAAATTCAATTGAAGTAGTGAAGTGAAAAGGTACCTATTACTTTTCATAAAGTTTTACATACTTAACAGAAAGAAAATTAAATTTATTTGGTAAAAAGAAACATGTTACATTGTTTACTCTTCTATCTATAGAAAGAAAAGATAAAAATCTTTTCTTTCTAATAGATATAAATAAAATAAAAAAAAAGAAAGAATAAAAAAAAAATAGATATCTAATGTCTTTAAACGAGCAATTCTTGTATATATATTTATATATAATCAGAATCTCGGAAAATGCTCCAACGATTTTCATGAAATTTTCTATGCAGGGGGTTTCGGGGGCAATTAATTAATCCAACTAGGTTTCATTTTTATAAAACGTCGTTTTAACCGTGTTTTAAGGCAAAGAAATAACTGCTACACTACAAGAAGGTAATTTTCGCAACCATCTGTAAGGTTGTCATAGCTCAAGTGGGAAATAGGACGATACCGTAAACAGAAGACCCTGGTTGGAGACTTGATAATAATTTTTCTTTTTTTCTTTCATGTTCCTCCTTTTGTGTGAAAACCTACATACCCAGCAAAGCTCGGTCATCCAGGTACTGTAGATAGAATAGACCACACTTGAAGCCTAGTAATGTAGGTAAGAATTTTCATTTCCCCCGCGGCGCGGGAAGCGCAAGCGCACATCAATGGCTTATAAAATAATAAGATAATTACAGTGTTGCCAGCTAAAGGTCAACTCTTGCGCGTTTAAAGGGGCGCAATTATGCCTTAATTGTGCGCTAACTTAATAGCCATCTTTACACTTAATTGTGATCGAGTATGAGTGAAAAATTAACTCGGATAAAATCGGACTTGGCCCCCGTGGTGGAGTATGGCCTATACCTTCCTCAGGGTAGAGCTGATGATGATGAAGATTAAGGTGGCCCACCCCAATTGTTTTTTAATTATAATTTTTATACATATTATTATGTTTAGCCATAATATGTGTATACAGGCGGTCAAAAATAACTTTACTTTAGTCAAGTAGGTAATAGTAGGTAGCTTAATTATTCATCATCATCAACCCATTATATCTATCGATCAAAGATAAGATAAGATAAGAATATTTTTATTATATGTACCAGGAAAATCTCAAACAAAACAATTGCGAAGATAATTATAGTCTGTGAGCTGTTACAATATACCTCGGGCTCTAGAGTAGGCTTTAGTTTTCGCCGAAAGGACACGAGTGTAATACTACTTCCTGCTCTGTATAAAACTTTTCTTCACTATTTAAAAAAGCTATGTAATAACAATACAAAATGAACCTTACTTTATTGCAATATAATCGGTTTTTGATTGCTATCCGATAGTAGCCGAGGTATATTCTAAAAGCTAACAGACCAGTACAATTGACGGCCTTATCCAATGTACCATTAGGCTTTGTTTTTCTTTTTGTAGCGTTTTTGGACAATTTTCATTTGTGGCACTTTAGTTTATAAGCAGCGATCTATTCGAAGTAGGTGGATGTAACATCGCTTTGGCCACCCCAATGTCAACTGAGGCTAAGTCCGTACTTAATTAAGTTAAGCTCGCCCTTAAAGTAAGAAGAAACATTGTAGTGTAATATTAATTAATTCTGTTGTTTTGTTAGTATCACTATTGTGTCCAATTAGGGTGACATGATCACTATGTGACCAAACCCTTCAATAAAGAAAAAAATATATATATTATTGTTTTCTACATAATACTCTTCTACGTCTGCCTCTTTATTTTTATATGAATCTCATTCCTAAAATATAGTTGAGAGTGTAAAAACCAATACCGTATCACAGTTCCATACCATATTTTAAGAATAGGGTCACGCCTTCCTGACACTTTACTACATTCAAACAACCATTTAGTTCAATTCAAACTTTTTGAATAAAGAACAAAGCTGAGGTGACAGTTGAGCTGAGAACCCCGTGAAAAGGCGTTCGAATTTCAAACGAGTCAGGCTGCGCGCCCAATCGATTTTTAAAACTGTGCCGAGGAGCGTAGGGTGACTAAGATCTAGGGAATTCGAGAACGATTTTCGAGGAATTCGTCTCAGGTTTTCGAGGAAATAATGGTTCTGCCTGTGATGTGTGCTTCAGAAAGGGACCAAGCGTGCTTCGGAAAGTTAGCATTTTAATATTAACATTTATTGGCAAAAAAGATATTGCGATGTCACACTTTTTTCGAAATGTGTAAGACTTATACGTTTTAATGTTTTCAGGCAAGAAATGTGCATGTGATGTACCACTTAAAAAACATTAAAAAGATTTTTTCCGCGCTGGCAAATCTCAGCTTATACCGTTGCAACTATAGCTGATGAGAAACTGGAAATAAGTCAGATAAATCAATACCAATACATGTCCCGAAAACCCCGCAACAGACTAGACACAGTTTAGTGTTCATATTCAGACCGGCTAATGCAATAAACGGACTGCATTATTATTTTCCTCTCGCGTACACAATGTACGTATTTTCTTTCATTATCGCAATTTTACGGGCCTATTTTGGCATTCAGATTTTTGTCCACGAACTGCCGACAGAACGATGAAAACTGAAATAAACCTTAAACATTCTTAAAGTTAGGAACCATAATACAAAACCGATATAGCATGAACCTCTGCGGCCTTGAGCCTAAGAGCTTTGATGAGGACGAGGTTTTTTACACACGTATAATAGTCTCTAGCATAATTATTTTAGTTCGTTTACGGCCCGTGTATTGTATTGTAGATTAGACAATAAATCTTACTCAGGAGCAAACGTGTGGCCTATGATCAAAAGTAGATGATTGTTGACGGAAAGCAATTTGTTTGATATATTTTTTTTGTATCTTACTAACAAAATTTTCGCTTGGCTTTATTTTCTATTCAAATTGACTGTCATATGATTTTTAACAAAAAATATTGTTTGATTCCTGTGATAAAATTTGTGATTGCTGCTATTTTCTGTGTATTGTGTGTCTATTCATGAACAGATGAGGGCAAAATCATTAAGTTAATTTTTCAGTGACTGGAGTTGATTGTTGTTGGTGACTTTAAGAGTATTTCTAGTAAGCATTATTTCTAACTGAGCGTATCACAGATTTAAAAGAGTAAAAATAGAAATTCTAAATAAAATGTGCGCGATCTTCATATTATGAAAATACACGTCACGGAATCTGATTTTGTATCTGTCATCGTACTATAATGCACTAACATATGAATGCACTAGAATCGAGGCCCTAACGTTGTCCATTATTAGCCAATTCAGTCCACCCAGTTGTCGCTCCCGCCGCACCAACCTATGACCTGAATTTTCAATGTTTAATGTTTTGAAAATGGTCAAATCAGAAACCAAAGCGTTTAGTTCTTGTTAGTTCCAATTTTATATAAAGCCATGTCCACCCGATTCGAGCCGAAAAAGGACCAAAAACCAACCCCTCCAGAGCAACTAATTACACCACAACACACTAAATATAATATCGCCATCGGTGAAAGCAATCGCCTACAATAGACCGCTTCAAACGTGGACTCAGTCGGGGTCCACCATTTTGAAAACAGCCTTTGTGTTACCTGTCAAAATATTTCTCTGTGTTGTGTTGTTTTTTTTAAGCGCTCGCCGCGGCCAGCAAATAGGTGGTTATCAAGACGCCTTTCCAGCCAGTGTGTTTCGGCAATAATAAAGGTAGATAGAACATAATATTCTGACAGTCTACCAGTATAGAGCAAGGAGGTTTTTTCGTGCAAGTGAAAACTTTTTAACGAACTCTTTAAAAAAGGTGTTAAACTTGTTATGATGTACCTAATAGTGCATTCACATCGCAGGATTCGCAGGTCTGTTAGATTCAGATATCTATTTCTGTTAGCTTTTAGAATATACCTCGGCTACTATCGATTAAACCGATTATATTGCAATAACGTAGGGTTTATTTTGTGTTGTTATATATAACTTCAAATAACTTTTCAAAATAGTGAAGAAAAGTTTCGTAAATAGCAGGAAGTAGTATTACACTCGTGTGCTTTCGGCGAAAACCGAAGCCTACTCTAGAGCCCGAGGTATATTCTAAAAGCTAACTGACTGTAAATGAATAATGGCCGACAAATAACTTGAATTTACTTATTTGATTTCGTTCAAGTTATATGTTGGGTATTATACAATTTGTAGAGCAACATTCCGCAAAAGTAGATGCCGTTGCTTGTACTTAGCCGACAAAGGCGAATCTACGTACTAATGTGAATGCGTTTTGAAATAAAAAGTAGAGTACTTATTTGACTAATTAAGACCACGTCTCAGTGCTTAGCAATTAAGCAAGCACTCTATCAATTAAAAACCGGGCAAGAGGGATCGGGTTCGAACTTGCAGTTTCTTCCGAACTTTTTGCGGACTGCAAGGACCATTTGACGTAGTTTAGTGAAAACGTCCCAACCCACACAAAGTGAGTTTTTACGGACTGCAAGGACAATTGGACGTAGTTTAGTGAAAACGTCCCAACCCACATAAAGTGAGTTTTGAGATATCGATACCTTAATTTTATTCGCAAACCAGCCAACTCCATTTGAGTTAGAATGACATAACATTACATTTACATACAGGCACATACATTGCTTCTGGCTCCACACTAGTCACAAACATGTAAACATCCAAGACATGGGTTTCTTTTTTTTTTGTCCCCAGCCGGGATTCGGACCCGGGACCTCTCGCTAGGTAGTCAGATGCGCTAACCGCTGCCAAGTGTGCGGAGATTCGAACAAAATATATGAACATTGATGGTCGTAGCCTGTCGTTGCGTATAGTCGGCGAACTGTCGCTGTCGCGTGTCGCCTAGTGTGATGCGCATAGCTTAACGCGTACCCAGTTGTGCGTACAAACAGACGGACTGACAGCAAA
This sequence comes from Yponomeuta plumbellus, assembly GCA_947310845.1. Lineage (NCBI taxonomy): Eukaryota > Metazoa > Arthropoda > Insecta > Lepidoptera > Yponomeutidae > Yponomeuta > Yponomeuta plumbellus. The sequence goes on from OX371218.1 coordinate 9,970,829, forward strand.
GTGGTTCTATAAGGTTCCGTTTTTTTCCTATTGTGGTACGAAACCCCAACGATATAACAATATATTTCTAAAACACATACATTGTGAAGAAATAAATAACAAAAAATAATAATTAATCGGAGTGATAATCATCAGAATTGCATAAGCCCCGGCCACCTCAGTGGTCTTAAACGATCACGAAGGTTAACATATGTACGGCGCGTTCAGTCCATGGATGGGTCACCGTCTATGACTAACGCTATCTAGTGGCATTTTTCCGAGCGGTTCTGTGCTTCGCAAGGCATGTTAAGCAGTTGTTGCCGGCTGCCGTCGATAGATGGCAGTCGTTAAGCCAAGTCAGACGCTTAGGGGCGGCTTGAAAACTTCTGACAGTAAGACCAGCCACTAGTCTTACAAGCCTCCACCAATCCGGACTTGGCTCCCGTGGTGGAGTATGGCCTAAAGGAAGAGACCCGTGCTCCTCGGTGGGGACATGATGGGTTGATGATGAACGCAGGTCTTGGATGTTTGCATGTTTGTGACATCGCTGTTTCTGGTTCCCACGACACAGGGTAGGTATCCTAGTGTGGGGCCAGAAGCATGTATGCGCCGGTACGTAAATGTTATGTTATGTTATTTGTAAAAATGTCCGTGTTTGATCAATTAGAATTGTACAGCCTCCAGCGGGAAGAGAACCTGCTATCTCTAGTTAGGCAGTCATGTGTGTCACCCATAGATACATATCTGAAGAGTAAAGTTACCGCTAACCAACGAGGCAGTCAAACTTTCGCGACGGTTCTACTAGACCGAGAAAAATTGACCGCGACTAAATACTAAAAATCGATCGGGAAAAATTGAATACCTACCTACTGGATATTGCATTTAATAAACCAAGAAAATTTAGTTACAAAAAACGTCTTTATTTCACAACAATAAAGAAGGTGACAAAGCCATCGTAGCACCTGCTAATCAATTTACCACGTCAAAGCCCGTACCAACACGAACTGAGATTTCTAAGGAAAATACTTTGAAATAGAATAATCCGATTCATTATACCTCAAGCGTGGCTTATTAGGTATCCACCATGAATTTTCAATTAAATTAGTGCAAAATCAGTTTTATTCCGAAGGTAACAAAGTTGACGATTTCAAAGCGAAAGATTTGACCCCCCGACAGCGCAAAGCTAATCGCGCCAAAATATTGACGTTACTTTGACAATTTACTTTTTAAAACCGTCTGCGGTGGTCAATCCGTTGTTGTGCCAACTTTTTTTTTCACAGCCTTTACGGTCAAGCCTAGTTTACGCAGTCACAGGAGAAATAAAACAGAAAAACCTAATACAGTGCCACCATCTTATCTGTTCAGTTGATAGCGGCGCTAGTGAAGAATTTAGTAGTAACATTTAAGAAATTTACCTAGAAAAATGAGAAGATTTTAACCCATCTTTCAATTTTAATCAAAATATCTATAAATCTTAGTAAGTGAATAAATAAAACATAAAATGGGGAACAGGATTTGCAATCACTTAGTTCGTTACAATTTTGCCCACCTGAACAGATGACTTGGTGGCGCTGTCTGTACATTAAAATCACAGTGTCAAGTTTCACAGCGTTTTGTATCGACCTCCTCCGAGACTTTTTCACCGATTTTGAGATATTTTTTGTACACACTTATTTTGTAGGTTTTAGAATAGGTCGTAGGGTAATTCATAAAGCAAAGCTATGTTTGCCGGGTCAGCTAGTAATTTATGAATTCGCATTAACAAACGCACTAAGGGAAAGATCGGAATCTTATGATTTACCTTTAAGTGATTAGGTACGCCCTCTTTCCTTGAAATAGAACATTTAGAAGAAGAAGAAAAATATATTATAAAAACAGTTCACACGCCACAATAATGCAGTAAACCCAAAAAAATAAACAAAAAATAGTGCAAAACAGAAAATCAGAAGAGAACAGAAAGAAGATAAAGGTGTCAGAAAGAAAATAAAGGTTTACTTAAAGTTTTGACAAAACTGAAAAGTTTCATATCTACTTATACAGCTTTAATTCATTAATTCATCTTACTGATCAAATAAATACCTACCTGTCTAGTCTATCCATATTTTGTCGACGTTGATCGTATTAAAAGATAAATTGATGTTTATGGAACGTGAAAATTTCAAAACAAGTTGAGGGCTAGATGCATAACAAAATCCATGAGGAGTAGATGCAATCCATGGACATGAAGGTATTCATTTTTGCATGCATTTGTGAGGATACCACTTACTTACTCTTATTTACTTACTTTATATCATCAAGGTTCCGTAATTTGACGTACCTAAATATTGCTTTAGTTCCTCAAATTGTGAACGAGAAATCCTATCCTCCTATATCCTGAAAACTGAAATTCAGAGATTTTTTATTTAATTTTTACTATTGTCCACATACACCAATTAATACGAAAATAAGGTAAAAGTTTTTTTTTTTCGTATAAAAATGTCTGCCAAGTATAGGGTTAAAAAGGATGTTTTGCTCACTTCAGATGACGCCACTATTTCATAGGTACACCACAATGTCTGTCAAACTCATAGTTTTTCCCAAACAAATAATACAATTTTGAGATTTTAATGCACAATAACACTATGTTCAGCGGTAAATTGCAAAAGCAAGGGTAATCATCTACATATTTCCCAAAGGCGTTAAGAAAAGAAAGCAGTGGATAAATGATTTGCGAAGAAAAAATTGGCAGCCTAGTAGCTCTTCTAGGTTGTGTGCTGAACATTTTAAGCCTGAAGATTTTCATGATAGAAAATCCTGTAAATGCATGTAAAAATATTCCTTTCTTTTAACACTAATTAGTGTATGTATTGATCTATCTCCTGATGCATCGGACTATGGCGCCTTTTTGTTTTTAACCCCATTATCTAAAGGCTATAGAATAACAAAATCGCTTGGTGCCGTATTTAAAGCTAGCATTTCCAACTACATTTCGACTTCGTCTCCCGTGTCGGCGTATAATTTTCCAATCGAACTGGCGAACACAAACATAACCGGCAAATAATAATAAAACTTTATTTTACCGCAGAAACTATAAAACTATAATCATTAAAACCCAACGTTACGGTAGCGAACAGCGTTACAGAAGAATTGCTATTCAGAAGGCAGGAGCCCAAAAAATTCTTAAAATACCTAACTTACTTAACCTGCAGATCAGATTTCTTTTTCAATGTGTGGAATTTACATTCTGTTGAATGTCAAAATAGGTTTTTAGCAGAATAGTATTAATAGCTATGTGAAAATGTTTTTTACAATCAATCAACAATCAAAAACCACAATCTGTGCAGGTAATAAAATTTAAATTTAGTATACTGTTTATTGGTAAATACTACATCACTTGAGTACGCCTGGACCCATTTGGCTTTTATAGGAAAGTGTTCGTAACAGTTCGAATAAAGTATTTAGAAAAAAAAACAATAACTTCGCAAAAATCATAGGGCGAGTTTCATTCTCTGTAACGATTTATGTTTTTTTAAGTAAATATTTTTCAGTGATTTCCCAGGTCCGTGGCAGGTGACAGTCCGTGGTCTCTGGGAGCTTATGTATGTACATATTTGTACTTTTTTACCTCTTATAGTAGTTATTGAAATTTTGTTATAAGGTAATTTATATGGCTCGCTTATTTAAACACTTTTTTTAAGTTTTTGAATAACCTATTAAGACACTTTTTCCGGCGGCAATAGGTAGGTATTTGGCTGTTTCTGAGCTAGGTGACATTAGGTTGTATAAGTTAGCCAGTGATTTTGGGGCCATTAGACAAAATTACCTTTTATAAGAACACCTCTTCGGTGACTTTATGATAGCCAAAAAGTGTAACTAGTTTTATTACACAAAGGCGCTTATTAAATAAATTAATCAATTAAAGTCGCACGTTATTAAATTACTTTACAAGAGTTTTTTATAGTTAAAATAAAAAATCAGCCTCATTTTATGAGCATTTTAGCGCTGTTTGCTTGATAATCCTTTTTTGACGTCCTTGAAATTAAAATTAAAAGTTTATTTGTACCAGAGTATTTAACAACAAAATTGATATTTGTCAGCTGCATCGGTCTAAAAAGAATTATATTTCTTTATTAAAAGAAAATAATAATTAATAATGATTGAGAGTAACAAAATTAATTTCGCAATGAATGGTTTTACTTAACATGGTAGGTGTAATAACCTATTAGATGTTAAAGATAATATATCAGCGTATCACCATAATAATTGTAACCAACATGCGAATTTATTTATGACGGTCTCGCACCTACATAGATGGGCGAATCTACTCAAATTGACGGCGTCATCATTGTCTTTGGAAGTGTCACACAGGTTGTTAAAGATATTTTTATTTCTATATTAGTTGGAGTTGACTGACAATCTTACATACTGTAACGACAATAACTGTATACTTATGGTCTGATTTTTATTCCGTAGAATTCTGACATTTCATAAGTGTTGCTACTGAAAAAGTTCTCCACCGAAAAAGGGACAAATTTGACCCATTTGAGGGCGATACAAAATAAAATGCCATGTATTTTTTAGGTTTTACCTACATAAAGGTTAATCTAAATATTTACTTACTCAAGTGACCTAATACAAAAACAATAAATATTTCAATATCACGAAAAATATTTCGAATTAATTTTAATTACTTTATTTTATTCTTTAGCTGGCATCACTGTCTACTAATTCAAGGTTTCGTAAACCTTTTTAGAAAAGTGAAGTATGCCGCTGTTAGCTCTCTTAATAATTCAAGTCAGCGATGATGATGATGATAAAGATAGTGATATTAGATGATATTAGTATTAATGATGATCATAATAAAAAAATGTTTTCTTTACTTGTACTTTTTTACTGTTTGTGTGATGAAAAGGGACACAATTGTCACTCACCTTAAATTATCTTTTAATTTGGAGCTCCACACTTTAAAAAATGGATACATTCACTAACAAATTAAATGTGTATACTCAGATGTTCACACTCGTGTTGAACTTCAAAAATGTGCCCGGCCAAAAAAGGTTTCTAATCTATGACATGTCAAAAAATGATAACTGTCAGAATTCTACGGAATTAAAAACAGACTTTAGTAAATTTCTGTTGTGCTGAGAACTGTGAGAGATTAATGACAACAATGAAGAATTAGCGACAATTCGAGGAGATCCACCCAGATACGCAAACTACTACTAAAATCAAACCAAATATTTTATCAAATAAAACCTTTCAATGTAGGACAATTCACTTTGTTTTGGGTCGTAGTAGAGTTTCTTCTGTGTTTCCATTTTGCACTATCAAGCTCGGGCAGAGCTGTAAACTAAATTAAAATATAGCCATGCGAAAAGCGGCAATAGCGGCAAAACCAAAACAATTTAATTATTACCACACTGGGACCACACACGTTGTTAATTCCAACCGGAATCGTAACAACAATAATTATTATTCGAGAGCCTTCGTAATTTCGCGCGCTTGCAGCGCTAAGAGAAAAAAAAACGTAATATTAAAACATAACCTCACCTTATTAATGTGTCAACAACTCAATTTATGGCGGGAAACATCGGCTACGCCCTTAGCGCGGGAACATTCGACCAATCAGGGGCGAGGTTTTCTCTTTCATACGAAAAGCGAACTATACAGCCATCTCGTTCCTTCACAGTTAATAAACCAGTTCCGTTTGAGTCGCACTTGCTTTGAAAATGTTGGGAACGAAAGGTCAGCTTTGTTTGGTAATTTTGAAGCGGTGTTTTCTTTTTTACGGACAAAGGCAATGCTTAATGAGGCCTAGGCCTGGATGACATTATTTATTTATTTATGCCCGGCCGCGAAGCGTGCGTTTTATTTTTAATTCTCTTTTTTTCTCTTGTTTAAAGGCCGCGATTATACGCGTTTTAAGCCGGGACGTGATCACGAATTTGCGGCTGTACAATTTGCGATCTGTGCTTTGCTTCTCTTTTTTGTTTTTTTTTTACGGAGGTCGATTTAGTATAGTAGCACGTGCATTGCGGATTTATAAAAGCGTTTTTTTCTTTTTTATTGTAATGTAAAAAGGGCTTTAAATATGCGCGCGTATCTTCTTTTAATCTTTTTATTTATGGTTTCTAACTGACTGAAAAGTGGCTTTGCACACAATGCTTAGATGAAGAAAAAACATCACGCGACAGCTGCATTCTGACAGCTAGATTACATTCGAAAAATAATATCTTTCTACGAAACACCGCCGTAGGGCGAGTCATTTTAAATAAATCAAAAAATATGGCCCAAATTGTGTTTTCGATTCCGCCTACGAGCGGCTACAGCCTATAATTATGTTTTAGTAAAAAAAGCCCGCGCCTGGCCGCCATCTTGAATCCGCCATGATTACTTCTTCAAAGCAGCGCGTTGAGTTTAAAAACTTAATTTCTACGTGGCATTACAATCCACAAAAATCAAAGCGATTTGGCTTTTGTGACGTATTAAATAAGGCTGAAAATCCTGTAGTTGGACATGAAGTTTCAAAAACTATTTGTGTGTGAGCTTTCGTGAGATAAGGCGGGCATGATTGATTCAGTATTTTTTGGGAACACAGAAAATTTATTTCGTTTCGGTGTTTTTTTCATAAAAAATCTATTACTACAGGGACTGCGGGTGATTTGGGGCCACGATAATGACATTTCTCTAGTTCTATTCTCTATTTTGTAACAATGACATACGAAGTAAACTTATCTATTTGATATTCTGAACAGCAGGTTGAAGGTTCGTAGGTGCGCAAGTTATTCGACATGTTAAGTTATTTTGAGTCGCCTACATAATAAATTAATCATAATCACTTCGTCTAAACGAGAGTACAGGCTTCAAGCCACTCATATTATAGTGAGCTTAGCGCCGCGGGTCACTGGTTTACAAGCACAAGAGGATACAAACACCTCACGTAGGTACCTATTCAGATTTCTGGCAAGTATAGTACCTATATTTGGCAAATATAGAACTTCTGTTACGCTGAATGGTATAATCAGCGCCCAAATTTGTTCTTAGCTTTTGTCTTGAAATTTAAACTATTACCAGACAAAAAAGTTACACCTACTGGCCATATCAAAGAATCAAGAGAAAAGGCTGTACCTAACCTCAATCTTGAAGCAATCGATGTAAGTATTTCTATCATCATCAACCCATTATGTCCCCACCGAGGGGCACGAGTCTCTTCCCTGAGGAAGGTATAGGCCATACTCCACCACGGGAGCCAAGTCCGGATTGGTGGAGGCTTGTAAGACTAGTGGCTGGTCTTACTGTCAGAAGTTTTCAAGCCGCCCTAAGGCCTCTGACTTGGCTTAACGACTGCCATCTATCGATGGCAGCCGGCACCAACTGCTTAACGTACCTTGCGAAGCACGGAATCGCTCGGAAAAAATGCCACTAGCGTTAGTCATAGACGGTGACCCATCCATGGACGTATGTTGCTTAACCTTAGTGATCGTTCAAGATCACTCAGGCAGCCCAGGCTACGAGCGATTCTGTACCGAGAGGAGAGGCTGTACCTAGCCTCAATCTTGAAGCAATCGATGTAAGTATGTCTATATCAATCTGTAATTAATTTAGGCGGTACTCTTGAGATAGGCTACCGAAACTGGCGACCCTTAAAGAAGCATTGTTAGTACCCTACGTTCAGAAACCCAAATTGTCATCTGCTGGCAAAAAAGAGACCCAAAGGACCTTGCGTCGGTGACCAAATAAAACTAAATTATGTCCCTGGCTTACGACTTGAGGAAGTTAGGAATCGAGCTCGGCTATACAGGCGGAGTTAAAGATGTTGGAGGAGCAAAAACCGACTCTAGTTTTCGATAGAGTAACGTTAAGTTGCGAGATTAAATGACGATCTCTGTGGCGTGCAAGAGGTCCCGGGTTCGATCCCCGGCTGGGGAGAAAAAAAACTCCAGGTCTTGGATGTTTACATGTTTGTGATGTCGCTGTTTCTGGTTCCCACGACACAGGGTATCCTAGTGTGGGGCCAGAAGCAATGTATGTGCCTGTATGTAAATGTTTTATAAATAATATACTTAATAATCTACTGTAAGTACAACTCCAACTGTGCTTTATTTCACCTATAAACAGAAACATTGATGAAATGAGGAGGATCAGAATGAAATATAATCTAGATAGTTGTCAGGTTATCATGAGGTTAAAAGGTGAATTAGGAATTAATGGGAAACGAAATCTACTAGAAATGGGTGAAGTAATTTCAAATTTTGATTTTAAGATGAATGAAAGATATATAAAAAATGGTGTAAAGAATTCAGGTAATAATTTCAAGAGAATTTCGTCAGAGTTTTACGTACCTAACGTCAGAGCTTTCACGAGTAGTGCTCTTAATTGCAAAAAGTAATTACCTACTTCATTGAACAGCCTGTGACATGATCGACGCCACATTACACCGACGCGCAACCCGAAATGATAATCTACCGAAAATAAAAAAAGAGGAAACCACCGAAAAGGTAGGACAATAAAGGAGCTCACCAATTTAAAAACTAAAACAGGCGATATCTTTGCCCCGAAAACGTTGATAATTAAAAAAAAAACTCTGGCCCAAAATGGCCGTCGCTTTCAACGGCCTTCGGGCGGCGATAAAAAAGTAAAAAGGTTTCATATTCAAATGTGGACGCGGCGGGAGATGAAAAAGCGAAACTAATTTCTTGGACCAAAACCCGTGTTCCATTTTCGAAATAAGCTACAAAGGGACGACTGTATAGTTGAGCCTGTGTGCTAGAGGGAGAAGGGCGTATTATAAATGTATTATCCAAGTCATAATTTTCGGGAATATGTTGTTGATGTGGAGTTAGATTATCTGTGGTCGTTTTCGAGAAGAAAAAAGTTAATTTAGAGGGACCCCGATTTTTTGCCTCAGGTTTTTTCCGATTGAAATATTTCGTCTTTATTTACTACCGACCACATTATTACTTACTATGGCTTCTTTATAAATACTTCAGTTTCCAAGTTAGGTATCTACTAAGGTTTTCGATTTGCATGAGAGAGGTCGTAGGCCTGTTCGAATTCCGGCAAACAAAAACAAAGTTTAACATTTAATAACACTTTTATCATCTACTGGGCTTACATTCTGCTGATGCCTTATTTTCTAATTACGAGTATTACACAGAGGAAAAATCGTAAGTGAGGGTCGATAGATGGCAGTCTTAAGCAAAGGCAGAGGCCTCATGGCGGCTTGAAAACTTCTGACAGTAAGACCAGACACTTGTCTTAGCCTTACAAGCCAATCCGGACTAGGCCGCCGTTTTGGAGTATGGCCTACCCTCCTCAGGGAAAAGACCCGTGCCCCTCGGTAGGGACATAATGGGTTGATGATGATGATGAAGGGGTAATCGGTGAGCGGTGGTAGTCTAGTATTGGTGAAGGCTTGTAAGGCTAGTGGCTGGTCTTACTGTCAGAAGTTTTCAAGCCGCCCTAAGGCCTCTGACTTGGCTTAACGACTGCCATCTATTGACGGCAGCCAGCACCAACTGCTTAACGTGCCTTGAGAAGGAATCGCTCGGAATCGCTTCAACGTAGTGTTGCTGACTTTTTTGCCGGGTGGCGTTGAAACCATCTACTCGGACCTCGGCAAACATCGACGGTATGCTTCAAATTCAAAACCTTTCCCCGAAGACCCCTAAATAGATCATTTCTAATGCCGCCTTCGTGCTGCGTCTGAGTGTTATTAAATCATTAGTTGAACTGACCGTGTAACCCCGGGGGATGATCGCTAGATGATGTAGAGGTAGTTTCATAAGCCTGTGGGTAGGTATAATAATAAAGTTACTTTTACTTTTTTTTATGGAGATGTAAGCAGATATTTATAAATTTTATATTATACTAGCGACCCGCCCCGGCTTCGCACGGGTTGCAAAAACGTTTCCGTGGAAATAGCTATATTAGTTCCGTGGAAAATTCCCGGGGTAGTAATTTTTTTACACCTTGGGTTACATTATTCGAGTTTTCGTACGGAACCCTAAACTTTTTGAAAATCCAATATAGCCTATGTTACTCACGAAGAATGTAGCTTTCTAATTAAGAAAGAATTTTTTAAATCAGCCCTGGGCTTGAGTCCATCACGGGGGCCTAGAAAGAATTTTTAAAATCCGGCCCAGTAGTTCCTGAGTTTATTCATTACAAACATACACAAACATACGTATATGTAAACATACGTAATGGCGCAATTGACTACCATGCGCAAGGTCCTGGGCTCGAATCCCGGCTGGGGACAATAAAAAGCCTTGGATGGTCTTGGATGTTTACCTACAGATTTGCGATGTCGCTGTTTCTGGTTCCTACGACACAGGGTATCCTAGTGTGGGGCCAGAAGCAAATGTATGTTTGTTTGTGGTAGCCCAGTAGGTAGAAAAATGGACTCGGTAGCGGCAGGCCCACAGGTACTATCCCCAGTGCAGGCAGTACCTTGCATTTTACTACTAAGTTGTGTACATTTGCGATGTTGTTGTAGCAATAACACTCGTTATTGTTGAGGGGAAACATCGTGAGGAAATCTGAGTGTTCCGTGTGTTGTGAGCTGTTCAGATAACTCAGCTCACCCGTGGTGATTAAGACCATACTCTCTCTATGAGGGTGGGGCAGCAACTGCGTGGACTTGTATTCGCGAACAATGGAAAACAGCAGAGCGGTGCTCGTTGGAAATCTTTGGAGAGGACGTACCTGGAATCGCTCGTAGCCCCGGCCGCCTGAGTGATCTTTAATCGATCACGAAGGTTAAGCAACATAGGGCGCGTTCAGTGCATGGATGGGGGACCGTCTATGACTAACGCTAGTGGCATTTTCCGAGCGGTTCCGTGCTTCGCAAGGCACGTTAAGCAGTTGGTGCCGGCTGCCGTTACAGATGGCAGTCATTAAGCCAATTCAGAGGCCTTAGGGTGGCTTCTGGCAGTAAGACCAGCCACTAGTCTTACAAGCCTCCACCAATCCGGACTTGGCCCCCGTGGTGGAGTATGGCCTATACCTTCCTCAGGGAAGAGACCCGTGCCTCTCGGTGGGGACATAAAGGGTTGATGATGACCTGGATTTCACACCCACGGATGACGAGGGATGATCGCGGCAGCGTAGGTGGGCAGGTAATGTCGATGAATCAAAAGTGGTTTGAAAGAAAGAAAGAAAGATTAAACGTTTATTGTATCTAGAGATGGGGATTTGTCAGGATCGCGGCAGGCCTACCTATCAGGATCTGCCGACCCCTCTGGCATACAGGTGTGAGCTTATGTATGTATGTTCTGGTTTTTGTGACAAATCGAACCGAATTCTTCTATCTTTCTTCCAATACAGTCAGTTAGCTTTTAGAATAAGTACATACGTCGAGCTCTAGAGTAGGCTTCGGTTTTCGCCGTATAAATATTTATATCGTATCGATGATCGAGTTCTGATTTCGAAATTAAGTATCATATTACTTCCGATTTAGAAATAATAATGTCATATTAGTTCCGATATTTCTATTACACGAATATATACGATTCTATCCGGTAGTAGCCGAGGTATATTCTAAAAGCTAACAAACTTTAGCTGGCTATGGGAATCAGTCAATTCTCAGATAAATTCACCCCGCTACCTCCCGCTCTAATACAGAAACCGGAAAAATAAATACTCCCCCCTGGGCGGGCACACCTACACAAAACACAAACCCATATCGCTAAGCGCTTAGGGGGTGAAATCCATTACATGAAGTCGGGAACATCGCTAGTTTTCGTAACTTTTGCGCTAAGTTTTGGGCGGAATTAATAAAACGGGTCTGACTGTCACAGCCTCGATTATATTGGTGCATTGTAGTACAATGACAACTGCCGCTTCAAGTCTACGCGCGCACACATCAAACCTTCTAAGCGCCAATGGTATGACAAAACACGACACATGACCCGACCGTCTATCTGTCATTGTACTGTAATGGACTAAGAGAATCGAGGCCCAAGTCTGGGGCAATTACGTAAGACTCCACTGTATGAAAGAAGAAAGGAGAAAAGAAAATTTATTTATTTGACGACAAAACGTCAAAACAAAAGAAGAAACACATACACAAAACCATTACGAAATGCACACAATTATAAAAAAAATATATAATAATAATTAACACAGAAAGCGTAAGAAGCAGGTAAAAAATTAATAAAAAAGAAATTAAAAACGAAAACAATGACAAAATACATTAGGTTTTAAATATTGAGCTCCCAAAATGGGCACGACTCAGCATAATGTTGCAACAGAGTGATCCGCTGCAACGCTGATTTTCAGTCGGGTCCAACGTATGGAGACAACAGTATTGAGTTGTCTGATTTAGACCTTTTGTTCCCGGTACGTCATACCACCTTATGCCACACTGTTACATTCTAGGACTTTTTTCCCAGTAGGTATCTCATACTTCTACTCCGAACTGTCATGTAATTCTTATGTTGACTCTTTAGAGTTGGCTAAATGCTTAACCCGATAGAGTGGGAAGTTATGTAATATAAGGGCTGGTCAGAGTGGAGTTTTTTTCGTTGCCTTTTTCTCCACTACATTCAGCCCCAAGGCAGCGGCTAACACTAACTAATAAGTTTATTGATATTAACAAACAGAATGTAAATTCCTTACGTTGAAATAAATTTCTGATTGTTGTCAAGATCGGTCGTGAGTGCGTCCAGTCGAAATTCAGTTTTGTTTAGAGCGTGTCTGTTCAATGACCTGAGATTAGTCTTAATTTGTGTTAATCAAATGCTGAGATCGGTCTTGAGAACGATTTGTTTTGTATGTCCTCAGTCAAAATGGAGTATTGATTAAAACAACCGTTTCTATTGAACTACATAATTTAATAATGATCTCATTTTATACATAGCTGCATTTTTATGCGAGATCGATCTTGAGTACGCTTATAAAATGAAGTTTTGTTCAGAACAGCGTCTGCACTTATTTGAGGCTTATTTTTGCCAGTATCTTGGGAACTCTCCCCAACGGCAACGATCTAGAGACTATTTTTCATATTTTTTTATTTAGACATTGTTATTTTATATCTAGTTCAGTATTAGCTTAATAATTGATTTTAGGATAAAGATCCTTTATTTAGTATGTAGATCTAGGGATGTAAATAATAAATTAACTTAGTTTTCTACCGAGAGCTTAGAGTGAATAACTCGGATGTGAATTTTAGGTGATTTTAACATTAAACGGCGTTGGGTCGATATCTTTATATACTCGTATTTGAATTAAGTAGGTATGTAAAACCTTCTAAATTACTACTTTGTCTACCTACATTGAAATTACTTGGTCTACTTTGGTTTCATGTGCAGTTTTCAGTTTTTGGTGCCGCTTGAATAGTTACCTATTTTACAGTTAGGTATTCATCATAAGCCAGAATTTTAATTTATTTATTTACTCTAATAAATGTTGTTACAGCTGTTCAACAACGATTATATACCTAGGGATATGGTATCGAAACAAAAGTAGGTACCTATCGATATTATACTCATGAGTAGTATCGCATCAAAAGTAATCGATACGGTATCGTACTTGTATTAAATGTATCGAGTTACTCAGGTATCGAGTACTTTTGGCATTTAATTATAGTGTAAATAAAAAAGCAAAGGAGAATGATCAATTTACTATAGGAGTTAGTCTATTTTTGCATCTTCTTGCGCATTGATGAAACCAGCTGTAAACTATAAGAAATTAACTCTGGATTATGCAGGGAAAATATTATGAAAATATTAGATGGGAGTTTCGAGATATCTTAATTTTGGGCCCATGTTTTGAGGTTATGACAACTTTGGTGGTTTGGTGTTATCTAACATCATGCATGATTTAGAGTACTTGGTTGAATTGGCACCTTGGAAGGTTTTGCTTTAGGCCACAGATTATTTATGCTTTTAGCCAATGACATGTTAGACGTTTACATACTGCGACTTTTTGAAAATAGCGGGTGTGTGTAACGGTGTACGATTGCGAGTGTATCCATGCACTAGCAAATCGTCTAAATCACGACTATAATTATCGTTGTAAAAACTCGCAGTGTTTAAGGAGCCCAATGGGGGACAAAGAGATAATTTCTGATGAATAAGCACAAACAGTCTTAGGTCCTGCGCACAATTAAGACAAGACTATCCTAAGCCCACAATGGCGGTTTATTTTAGTTATTTATTCTACATATTGTTCATACATCATCATCATCATCATTTCAGCCATTGGATGTCCACTGCTGGACATAAGCTGCCCCCAACGATTTCCAGAAGGGCCGGTTGGGTGGTTCATACACATAGTCATTTTAACAATAAACTACACTAATTAAACACTATAAAATACACTGGAATCAATTTGCAAAAATAAAACCGTAATAAAACCGCTCGTTTGAATTCCCGTCAAAACACTCCTCATTTGCAGTTTGCACTTTCGCATTTTATTTGCGATTTTTCCAATAATTCATTCTAAGTAATCTGTATTTGTAATCTGTATTGACTGACAGGCTCAAAAGGACTAGTATCCAGGGCCGTTAAACCCTATATTAAAAAAAAAGTATTGAATGACTGCAGTTTTTGGGAGACGATAATGCACGTACCGCGAATGCACGTCCTGAGAATGTACGCCCCGGTAATGTACAACCATGGAATCCGTGCACATGCACACAGGCTGTACAAAATCGGTACGGGCGAGAATCCGTGTACAGCCATAGATACGGATTCAAGCGGATAGCCAATTCTATTCCGTGTTCCCCAAATGACAAAAAGTCAATTTCATAAATAAATAAAAATACCTCACATCACACACTCCAGTAAAACGCGAAAGACCTATGATGTGAACAACGTAGTGATTGTATTCTCTGTGATGTGAACGAGGCACCGAATGGTCACCGATTCCAGGGCTGTACGTTCCCGTCCGTGAATTTCTGTAACGGACCGGAAATGCACGGACGGGAATGTACAGACAGGAATGCACATCCCGATAATTGGTGTCATTTGGGCACGAATTCCCGGGCTGTACATTCTCGTGCCGTACATTCTCTGTCCGTGCAATATAGTGACCCCAGTTTTTTAGTTATAAATCAATACAAATATTTTTTAATTATTACTTCTAAACCCCTGATTCTTTTATTTTATCAAATAAAACTATGAAATCATTTTTCAAAAAAACATTTTGAGATATAAATGCTTAAAGCGCAACGCAAAAGCAACATAGACTGGTTTTGGTCATTCTCCTTTAATTTAAAAGAATGTTCCTTAGAATAAAATTATGTTGTATTACAATCCAAGCTCATATTCCGTGCAATCAGATAAATTTAATAATTTGCTGACACAGTTTGCTGACCCTTGCACCCAACAGGCGGTTTCGGGTCTTTCGAAAATAGACTGCTGCAACGAAAAAAGTATCGAGTACTAAATTACTCAGTATCGTAACCAAAGAATCGAGTATAATCAGGTATCGATACATTTTGCGTATCCCTATAATTATGTACAGTCGGGGTCTGAAAATGTTTACCACCATAAGGTTCATAATTGTACAGACAATTATACGACACAAAGTCGATATTTGTATTGATTTGATTAGTTATAGCATGAAGCTCAGAATAAAGAGTTGAGTACCAACTGTCAAAGTTTAGAGCAAACCTTCTTCGCTCCCTCAAGGAGGTTTTATTTTATTTATTTTGTAAAAATAGTATTCAATATATCTTTAAATTTTCTATTTTGACAGAGTTTTGATCTGTGTCATTTAAAAAAATGTAATAATTTTAAAATAAGAAATGAATTTAGATACTTGTTAGAATCGAGGCTTCGGAACTTTGAAAGATAATAAGTACATTGTTAAAGCATTATAGACTATTATGCACATCTTGCGACAAAGAATCAAGTTTGAAAACTGGTAAACATTTTTAGACCCCGACCGTACGTAGTGTTTGTAAAATAGAATGCGTTCAAAACTCACCCCTTTCAGCGATGGAGCCATGCGATGGAGTTGCCCGGGCACGTTAACTACCCCGGGGAAGGGCTTTGTAGGGACACCTGGCGGCCTCCACGGTTGGGGTCATAACTCATCGTTTCCCTGGAGCGGCTAAGGGCCTGAGACATACAGAAAGGACATAGAAAAGATGGCCAATTTTCTGTGCGTCTCTTCTTATGTATTATTATTAATTTTGTTTCTATGCTTTCTTATTGCAATGCCACACAAGCCGAGCCGCCGGCAGTTCCCTCCCGGCATTCAATTAAAAGTGTTGTGCTAGAAAATCATGGCAATGATGCTCTGCGGCAGCCAGCGGCAAGTGGCCGGCGGCCTAAACATGCCGGCGGCAAAGCCGCGCGGCAAAAAGCTGCCCGGCCATGCTGCCGGCATAGTGTGTAGCAGCTATTAGAGCTGTGACTTGTAGGTAGATGTGTTTTGCTCTGTTATGTATGTATACGTGTGTCATGTGTGTCTGATGTAAATAAATGAATTAAGTATCTGTCTATCTACATATGTATCTATCTAAAAGACTATCTAAATATAATTTAACCTTTTTTTTATTGTGGCAACATTGCCCTTTGACTTGGTTTAACGACTGCCATCTATCGACTTCAGCCGGCATCCACGCTTAAAGTGCGTTGAGAAGTACGGAGCCGCTCGGAAAAATGCCACTAGCGTTAGACATAGAACGGTCACCCACCCATGCAATCAGTAGGACCACGAGAAAACGGGGATTAATTTCATGCCACTAATTTCGTAATGTAAATTCGGCTTAAGATGCGATGCGTTGTATAGAGTCCACGGCTTCGCTGTACGTCCCTTCTGTGTGGCCAGAGCCTAGGATATGGGCTGAGGCTCTGATCTATTCCATATTTTTATTCGTTAACTCTTGCACACTATGGCCGCGGAGTGGTGTGCCGCGTTCTCATTCGGGAGATCAAAGGTGCGTCTCCCGGCATGAACTAAGGATTTATATGTTTTATAGATAAAGATAATTTATTTGTCAAACATGAGATGTAAGGTTGAGTATAAACATTGAAATACGTCCTGTGTATGTTTCGTCCATCGGCACTTAGAAAGTATTTAGAGAGGGCACCATTGTTTGTTACTAAAATACATATTATATCTCTATCACACAATACTTACCATCATCATCATCAACCCATTATGTCCCCACCGAGGGGCGCGGGTCGGGAAGGTAGAGGCCACCACGGGGGCCAAGTCCGGATTGGTGGAGGCTTGTAAGACTAGTGGCTGGTCTTACTTTTAGAAGTTTTCAAGCCTCTCTAAGACCTCTGACTTGGCGGAAAAATGCCACACTAGCGTTAGTCATAGACAGAAAACCATCCATGGACTGAACGCGCCGTACGTTGCTTAACCTTAGTGATCGTTTAAGATCTTATACTTACCATACGAGCTATATTTTTATATTAGTAAAAACAAATTCAGTCCAAACGAAAAAGAATATAAAACAATATCAACTTGTCAAACATTAAAGGAATTTCAAAGTCAAGTCTGTGTTTAGAAGAATAAGTAGATACACACAAGGTCATATAATAATAAATCTATCAGTTAGAAATTCTATTAGATCATAGTAGCTTTTATCCAGTAGCATTTTTTTGCAATTTAAATATGAATTGACCCGCGTCGAATTCTCGTATACATATATTCTCGTGATTTGTATTTTATTCTAAATCATAGGCCCGACACAATGTAGACTTCTAAGCAAGTGCTGTATTAAGGCTCTATGTGTACATGCTAGTTTAGTTTTCTAAGTTAGATACAATATTTTAACTTTATTCCGGATACAGTTACTTGACTTTTCGTCGGAAGAGTCCGACTAGGTTCCGCTCTGATTCGCGAAGGTTAATCATGGTGAGCAGAGACGGAGCTCGCGTCGTTAGTTGCCCGGTCTATTCTGAGAATAGGTTGTTATCTATTTTTCATAGTAATAAGTGAAAAAAATATAATAATAATAAACTCACGCCCTTTTCCCCGAGGGGGTAGGCAGAGGCACCAATGACTAGAACTGGGCCCACGTTTTGCCGAGTTTATTATGTCCCAACGTGACAAGTGGCAAGCCTGTCGCCGCTATCCGGGCACTTTATCAGCGAATGGTGTTGCTGTACAAACAAACAAAATGTACGTAACTAAAAGTCATTGATACATGCGGGATTTGAAACCCAGACCCTCATGATCGAGAAGCAAGGGTCAAGCCCACAAAAATATATGTATATGGCGAAACAACGTTTGCCGGGTCGGCTATACTTGAGCCATTACAAACGTGCAAACTGAGTCATAAACATTTGTATCAGACCTCTCTCTCACACATATAGGAGGCATATCAGGCACTAGCTGTTGCCCGCGACTACGTCCGCGTGGGCTTTAGTTGAGTAAAGTGTTTGCAAATAAGATAGAGGTACTTTTAGCGCATGCGAAAAAGCTTTCATACTAACTTTGCACACCCCTTTTACCCCCTTAGGGGGTGAATTCACAAAAACGGATATCGGAAATAATCATTATTGAAAACTTATAACCCAAATACCACTTTTTATTGAAATAGCTTTGAAAATCAGAGAACTTTCATGCTAACTTTACACCCCCCTTTTTCCCCCTTATGGGATGATTTTTAAAAAACTATTTTACACGTGATTCATAATTTTAAATGAAGAACATACGTACCAAATTTCATTTGAGTAACTTCAAAAACGGCAAAGTTTCATACTAACTTTGAACCCCCATTTTACCCCCTTAGGGGATGAATTTTCAAAAATCCTTTCTTAGTGCTCCCCTATGTTACAAAAAGAACCCCTGTGCAAAATTTCAAGTTTCTAACCCTTATAGTTTGGGCCCTGCGTTGATTCTAAGTCAGTCAGTCAGTCAGCTTCTCCTTTTATATATATATAATATAGATAGAAGATAGAAGATATCGGAACTCTCGCCCGCACTTTTATGACTCGGTTCGCAAGTTTGTAATGGCCCAAGTATAGTAGGTAACTAATAACAACTTCCACATACAACAATCTCTTGACCTTATCCTAAGCTAGGATTCAGTGTGCCTTGGTAGCATGGGCATACACCCAGACTGGGCCACGTGTACAAATGTGCGGCGGCCCGCAGTGGGAATCAAACCCCTAACCTCCAGCGTGGCAACCGACGAGGCCGCCGCAGCAGCGTTCATTAAGTTAACATTTAAGGCCGAGCCTTCGGTCTTCCTTTCAGTGGAAATAGCCTTTCAGAACCAGCACGCACAGCCCTTAACCAACCTTTAAATGAATTATTACCCCTGAAAAGCAGAGGGATTCCCAACCTTATTGCTAAGCGTCCTACAGGCGCATTTAAGTCGACATCAACGGCTGCTTGAGCAGTTCTAAGTTGCTTAAAGGAAAACACACGAACGCAATGGTTTAATGGTTTGGTAATGATCTGGTTTTGGGAAATACAAACCCGGCTTTGTAAGTCGTGAATATAATTTACAGGGGTGTTGTAAAGGTCGAGCTACACGACGAGCGAGCGCGTGGCGTGTGCGTAGCGGTAGCGACACTTTGTGAAAGGTTGATAACATTATTAGATAGATAGATAATCATTTATTAAATTACCACAACACACAAAAATATGCAATAGACAGGCATAGCATGCTAACAATAATATTTAAAATAAATCATATCATCACCAACCCATTATGTCCCCACCGAGGGGCACGGGTCTCTTCCCTGAGGAAGTTATAGCCATACTCCACCACGGGGCCACGTCCGGATTGGTGGAGGTTTTAATAAGAATATTTTCCTAAAATAGCGATTAGCTGTTTATTATGTGCTATGGCAATATAGAAGGTGCCCGAACTCAGCATAAATGATTAAATCATTATTCTGTTCTTTGTGGAGAGGATTACAGAAGGAAGTCCGATGAAGCGAATGTATCGAGTGAATGTGGGTGGGAGCGCCGGTAAGCGACTTCCCAGGCGGACATGCTTCGACCACATAAGGGGTGTATTAGCTAAGGGAAAGATGAAAACACCGGAAGTCGGCGTAATATAATAATACTAGCTATTGCCCGCGACTCCGTCCGCGTGGTCTTTAGTTCAAATTTTTGCAACCCCGTTCACTCCCCTAAGGGTTAAATTTAGAAAAAAAGGCGAAACCCGTGTTCAATCAATTGTGTTGAAGAGTACTTATTTTAAGTTTCAAGAAAATTAGACAACATCTTATACCTCCCAAAAAAATTTTGGCAATCCCCTTAGAGGTAGAATTTCAAAACATCCGGTTTCATTCCTTCCCAACATTATATGTAGACCCTCTGTGCAAAATTTCAGCTTCCTAGGTCCAACGGCTTGGGCTGGGCGTTGATGAGTGAGTCAGTCAGTCAGTCAGGGCTTTGAATTTTATTTATATAGATAGATAGAATATGAATACATATGTTCAACTACTAATGAATATCAATGAAGCGAAGGTGATCTGTATGGCGGTCTCTGATCTCTGCCTACCCTTCGGTGTTATTTCATCATCATCCTTATCATATTTGCCGCCCACAGCAGGACATACCTAGGCCGCATGAGTTTCCTAGTTTCCGTATCTGATGCCGCTACTTCCAGCGACTTATTTTTTATTATAGGTCATAATTTAATATTAAAGGCAATACCCCACCATGGGGGCCAAGTCCGGATTGGTGGGGGCTTGTAAGACTAGTGGCTGGTCTTACTGTCACCAAGCTTCACCTAACCACATTGTTTCATTTTGGCTTAATATATATATTTGAAAATTCACGCGTTATTTGACTTCAATAAGCTCATCCTATCATCTTTGTCTGAGGAAATCAAACAAGTTTTTTTTTGTCCAAACTGTAAAATTGTCAAATTAGAGATAGGATTTTACCCAGAATTATTAAAAATTAGTAATAAAATTAGCCAAGCCAGAGACCAGTGGCGACTTCTTGTATCACAGGCCAAGATCCACTTCGGGTCGCTGAGCCATCGCAGTAAGTACCTAAGTAATAAAATTAGCTAGATCACAATCGACATGTGAAATTGGTTCGTCAACAGTGTCTTCCAATAATAATAGTGATTAAATTAAGTATATTAGAGCAAGAATTTTACTTATTTATGCTAATTACCGGCATTAGAAGGGATATTAGATATAAGATAGATTATAAAGAGGAAAAGTTTGTATGTAAAGGGTAATATCCGAAAGTAGATATCTAATTGCAAATATGGTTTCACGAGTGTTTAGGATGAACCTTCAGGGTGGACATAGGCTAATCCTGTGGCTCGAACAAAGTCGCGGGCACTGCTAGCGTAACATATAAATATCGAATAAAAAGATACCGGAAGCGGTGGATGACGTTCTTAGGCCACTTCATTGTGTATCATCAACCCATTATGTCCCCACCGAGGGGCACGGGTCTCTTCACTGAGGAAGGTATAGGCCATACTCCACCACGGGGGCCAAGTCCGGATTGGTGGGGGCTTGTAAGACTAGTGGCTGGTCTTACTGTCACCAAGCTTCACCTAACCACATTGTTTCATTTTGGCTTAATATATATATTTGAAAATTCACGCGTTATTTGACTTCAATAAGCTCATCCTATCATCTTTGTCTGAGGAAATCAAACAAGTTTTTTTTTGTCCAAACTGTAAAATTGTCAAATTAGAGATAGGATTTTACCCAGAATTATTAAAAATTAGTAATAAAATTAGCCAAGCCAGAGACCAGTGGCGACTTCTTGTATCAGAGGCCAAGATCCACTTCGGGTCGCTGAGCCATCGCAGTAAGTACCTAAGTAATAAAATTAGCTAGATCACAATCGACATGTGAAATTGGTTCGTCAACAGTGTCTTCCAATAATAATAGTGATTAAATTAAGTATATTAGAGCAAGAATTTTACTTATTTATGCTAATTACCGGCATTAGAAGGGATATTAGATATAAGATAGATTATAAAGAGGAAAAGTTTGTATGTAAAGGGTAATATCCGAAAGTAGATATCTAATTGCAAATATGGTTTCACGAGTGTTTAGGATGAACCTTCAGGGTGGACATAGGCTAATCCTGTGGCTCGAACAAAGTCGCGGGCACTGCTAGCGTAACATATAAATATCGAATAAAAAGATACCGGAAGCGGTGGATGACGTTCTTAGGCCACTTCATTGTGTATCATCAACCCATTCTGTCCCCACCGAGGGGCACGGGTCTCTTCACTGAGGAAGGTATAGGCCATACTCCACCACGGGGGCCAAGTCAGGATTGGTGTAGGCTTGTAAGACTAGTGGCTCGTCTAACTGTCAGAAGTTTTCAATCTTAGGCCTCTGAATTGGCTTTACAACTGTCATCTATCGACGGCAACCGCCACCAACTGCTTAGCGTGCCTTGGGAACTCTTGGGAAGCACGATACCGCTAAGAAAAATGCCACTAGCATTAGTCATAGAACAGTCACCCATTCATAAACTGTATGCGCCCCTTATGTTGCTTAACATTCGTGATCGTTTAAGATCACTTAGGCGGCGATGGGGCTACGAGCGATTTTTAAGGGAATGTTAACGAAGTATTCATTCATTCCTGTGATTGAACAAAACTGAACGCATCACTATTACATTGAACATGGCAACATTATTTTTCAAGCTACTGTCAGTTTACTCCGTTTAATAAAAAATACGACTATAGACATTATAATTTTGTTTAATGGTAGCACAGAATACATACCTAATAGTACAGGTACAGAAGATAAATAAATAATAAGCTCACGCCCGTTATCCCCGAGGAGAAGAACAGAAAGATTCACTCCGCAAGATCAATTAAAGAAAAAGGCACTCTAGCAGCGACACAATTAGGTGCAATTCAGATCGCACGGCGCTAAAAAAACTACGTTATATTCACTTACATGTTACCTCTCTTTTTACCGCGTAACTCTTATCTCTTCTGGCGCCTGAATTCCTACCTATTTGCCACTCCGGAGTGGTCGCCGCATGTATTTACGCGTTCGATACCGACACGTGTAGTGAAACAGACTTGATAGTAGGTACAACTAGTGAATGGCGAGTAACCGTGTGAAATGGCATTTAGGGGAAAAAGCCCACTGCTGGGCAACGGTGGGTTGCTGATGATCATGAAGTTGATGAGGTACAACTACTTCCTCATCCAATGTATTCAGTCCAGGGGTGCAAATACGTAAGTCCTCCACCATATGCAGTTGTCTGATTTAGCCTAGTTCTAACTGTCAAATACATACATATTTTGACACTTTGGGGTTGTCTAAATGCTTAACCCGATAGAGTGGAAAGTTACGTAATACAAGGGCAGTTCAGTCAAAAGTTGCGAAGGTGCTTTACAAGAGACTTTTAATGCCTAATAATAAAGACGCTTTCTGTACACTCCGATTAATAAAGCGTAATTTCCATTTTTAACCTACTTCCAAAACGGAGGAAGGGTGAGCCCTTCGACCTTCGACGAATATAATATTATATGTTTCTTGCTATATTATCGCATAAATTCCTCAAATCTTTACCGATTTCGACATTTTTTTTGTTTGATTCGGTATAGCATTTCATTGGTCCTATTCTAATTTGGAGATGATCTGCTGCACGTTTTCAGAGATATAGAACGGAACCCTTCAATTGACATCAGGAAATAAGATCTATTAGGGGCAATCCTTTAGTAATATGTATTACATATGTTTTACAAAATTATATATCTTAAGTAGTCCCATCATAGTTGTTTGGTACTAACTCACAAAAATAAAAAAATTAAAGAAAAAACAAAAAAAAACACCCAACTTCAGAACACACCACTAAAAATCAGAAATAATGAAATACGTATACATGTAGGTGTTGCAGAAGTATATTTTGGACACCATAGTAAACAATAAATAAACTTTTGGGGTCATCGACAAGTCATTGAAAATTTATATAACACCCATACCGCTAATTTGAGTTTCTGTACAATGTTTGACTAAAGTCAAGTAGTTACTTCTAGTTGAAACCTTTTTTAAGCCTCCCCTCAAACCAAAGTATCCAAAATGTATTTCGAGCGTCCCGTTCGTGGGACACCCCGTAAAAATCACGCCCAAACCTATCCATTAGGTTGCGTGAAAAGCAAGCTGCATACAAGGATAATTTATAATGTAAGTATATTCTGTGCCAGTTGGAAGTTCGGTGAAGTAAACAAACTGGAGAGAGAATCTCTAAACTGCATAGGTTTCCATAAATAAGCCCTCCTGTATCGCAGAGGGGCAGGCAGGCAGAGATAATAAATAGTAAATTAAATTATAAATTGTTTATTCAAAGCATTTCAAAGTAAATGGTTACAAATTATATACATCTACTTACGTTATTCTAAAAAGAAAAAACGTAACATAAAATGTACTTGGGTACATGTCTGCTGCCATAGCTAGGCTCACATGTAGCCTGTGTTTATGGCGAGCAGGCCCGTGCCTCTGGCGAGGTGATGCTAGGACATAGATTTGGTGGTGTCATGCTTAGGATATTACATTGGAGATATTGAAGTGAAAAGTAATGTAAAATTTTGAAAAGTTAAACGAATGTTAACCAACACTCAGGGTGTGCAATTTGGTATAATCCTGACAGAACTCTTTCATTCTACTCTTCTTCTTCTACAGCATTTGACATTCCAGCGGCTTTAATTTTTAATTTAATAGCAGTTCTCAAAAAAAAGCCGTCTTTTTTTTTACTTCATCATCATCATCATGTCACCATCGAGGGGCACGGGTCTCTTCCCTGAGGAAGATAAAGACCATACTTTATCTTCCGTATTAAGACACGGGGGCCAAGTCCGGATACTGTGTGTCTATTTAATTGTCTAATATAATTATATTACAAGCGGATTTTTACTGCGTTGTAGGTATCCTGAATAGGAGCGGTAACCCAATCAATATAATTCGTATAATTCGGCGACCTCTGTGGCGCAGTGGTTAGCGCATCTGCCTACCATGCGAGAAGTCCCGGGTTCGAATCCCGCCTGTGGACAAAAAAAACTCAGGTCTTGGATGTTTACATGTTTGTGACGTCGCTGTTTCTGGTTCCCACGACACATGGTATCCTAGTGTGGGGCCAGAAGCAATGTATGTACCTGTATGTAAATGTAAATGAAAAAAAAAAGTAAATAACAATTATAATAATTAATAAACAATAAAGGCTTTTTTTTTGTTTGTGATGAAAATTATCACACTTAGTAAATTAGTTTAATCCGAATTAAAACATTTGCTTACGTTCTCGGAACTATTATCTGACACAGAGTTGGGGTACGTAATTGGGAAAATGGCCGCCGCTTGTGCGCGGGAAAACTGACAGCTGTCACCGTGACAGCTCTCAAAATGGAGCGCAGTGGGCGCGACTTTTGATGAATTGGCCTGCGCTCCCTTGTCACGGTTTTATTTTGTGAGAGTGCTTCTCTATAACAAAGTGATGTTTGGCAGTCTGTTTGTACCGACGTAAAAATGCTAAAAAAAAATTATTAGTCTTACTAATTGTATCTACGGTATAAACAATGGCGTTTTATTTGTCGCTTTAACAACGTTTGGATAGTTGTCGGGCTTTTAAGCGTCAAAAGTCGTGACAAGCCATTACTCGTTGTCAATTTCTTAGATTTTTTAACGCATCCCAGGGTCGAGTGTCATAAAATTGCAATTTGTACTTTATTAACACGGTTCGAGTAGACACTGCGTAATATACGTTAGCACATGTTAACTTGCTGATTTTATTTTGTTTTATTTTACCAACAAGAGGTACACAAAAATTACAGTCTCATTATCCACCCATTATGTCCCCACCGAGAAGCACAGGTCTCTTTCCTGAGAAAGGTATAGGCCATACTCCATCACGGAGGCCAAGTCCGGATTGGCGGAGGCTTATAAGACTAGTGGCTGGTCTTACTGTCAGAAGTCTTCAAGCCGCCCTGAGGCCTCTGACTTGGCTTAACGACTGCCATCTGTCGACGGCAGCCGCAACCAACGTCTAGACGTGCCTTGCGAAGCACGGAACCCCTAAAAAAAAAATCCACTACCGTCAGTCATAGAACGGTCACCCATCCATGCACTGAACGTGCCCTATGTTGCTTAACCTTCGTGCTCGTTTAAGATCACTCAGATTCTACATAGTTTAAAAAGTTAAAATCTAAATAGTCATGTGTACTCTTACTTCTATTGTATTCTATATAATAAGTATTCTGCGACCTCTGGCTTAGCGGTTAGCGCATCTGCCTACTATGCCAGAAGTTCCGGGATCGAATCTAGGCTGGGGACAAAAAACCCCAGGTCTTGGACGTTTACTGTTTATGTTCCCACGACACAGGGTATCCTAGTATGAATTCCAATCTAACAATTCAGAATCAGAATCAGAATCAGAAATTTATTTCAACGTAAAGAATTTACATTCTGCTTGTTGAATGTCAATGTACATAAAATTATAATGTTAGCCGCTGCCTTAGGGCCGAATGTAGTGGAGAAAAAGGCAGCAAAAAAAAAACTCCACTCTGACCATCTTTTCTCAAAACATCTTAAATCTAATACAAAGTTTGGTAGGTAAAATGTCCATCTACCTAAGAATGTCAAAACTCAAGACCCATGAGTGCAATCAATACTTGCAATGTCAAACATTATTTGATATTCTTAAATAAGTATGAAAACGCCAATGCTGCGGCCAGACACACGGACGGCACCCGTTCGCGAGCATAACGCAGGGGTCAGCCATCGCCAGTCTCAACCAATTTGAGGGAAATAGGCACCCGGCCACCGCGCCACCATTCGCATGGCCTTTGGCAAACTTGTGTGATAAAGTTCTTGTCAATTATCTAAATAATAGCATAGTTTTGGTATGCAATCACAGCGTTTGTACATTTCTGTAAAATTTAACAAACAAATATTCGTGATTATCTACGGA
Organism: Yponomeuta plumbellus; assembly: GCA_947310845.1. Taxonomy (NCBI): domain Eukaryota; kingdom Metazoa; phylum Arthropoda; class Insecta; order Lepidoptera; family Yponomeutidae; genus Yponomeuta; species Yponomeuta plumbellus. The sequence goes on from OX371218.1 coordinate 9,997,625, forward strand.
ACACCAGCGACCATCTCGTTGTGGAGTTGGTTTACTGCCAAGGATTTACATCATTCATAAAGTCGTCTAATCTATAGTAGGCCTTTTTACATAGCGCATTTTTAATTAAAAAAAAAAATTTATTTGCTGGTAGGGATAGCATATTTTCTGGAATTTGTTATAAAAACGTACACTATATCCTACAAATGATGTATTTACCTTGGCTAATCTGAATTTAGATGAGGCAAGTTTGTTTCGGTTTCTGGTCCAATTCTATGGCACAGGCCCCTGAACATTGCTGTCACGAAGTCACGAGTATATCAAGCTTCATATTACAGTGCCACCATCTTATCTGTGCAGTTGATAGCGGCGCTAGTGGAGAATTTAGTAGTAACATTTAAGAAATTTACCTAGAAAAATGAGACTGTTTTAACCCGTCTTTCAATTTTAATGAAAATATATCTATCCTGGTAATTGAATAAATAATACAAAAAATGTGGAACAGGATTTACAAATAATTCGTGAGTCACATTTTGCCCACCTGAACAGATCGGCCGTCCAAATGTAAAACACTGAATACGCCATTTTTTTTTGAAACTTTGTTTTCATTCAACTGTTTTGGATTGTAACGTAGGTGGTTCCCTGCCCGGTAATGAGGAAACCAGCCACGTACAGATCTGAAAAACTGTAGTATCTAAAAACTGTGACCAGGGCCACCAAAAAGAAATCTGAAAGATTGTCTGTCACAGTGCCTTGAGCCATCAAGGGCCTTAATATTGGGAGATGAAAGAAACACAGTTAGTGTTGAGCACAATCTTTATTGGGTGCTACACAGGTAGCAATAGGGTAATTGTGAAACCTGAGTGTCCAAACCCAGACAATAACTTGACTTCTGAAAAGCTCAGAGCAGAGTGGGGTCGCTACAGTAAGTGGTTCTGATAGGTTCACAATTACACTGTATAAGTGGTTAGTCCCTACTGAAAATCAGATTGCCATCAATTTCAATAATTATCAACAATTTAATTCTACTCCATAATTCTTTAAATCCTAATTCCCTAATAGTAAGTGAAATTGTTTCACAGACCTTGCCAGGAAGAAACCTCCAGGTGAAGTCAATCCGGGATGCACGGTGCTAGTCAGAACGCCGAGTAGGCAGCCTAGCCCCCACGCGCCGTCACTGGAGCAGGACCGAAGGGACTTCAAACGAAGACGCTGGCCAGCCGTCCCGAACCAAATTCTTCTCCCGGCATGAGAGAAGCCAAGCGCTTGTAGCACAGCCTAACATAAGTTTCTTGACCCAAAAGAGCAACTGTTTCTCGACAGCAAAAAGAGAACACAGCCACAACCAAAAATTACTTAAGGTTGAAAGAAAGAAAACTAAAGTTAAGCAAACCCCCCAAAAGTAAATATCTAAATATCTCGTGAGAACAAAACAAACAAATCTTTATCTATCACGAGAAAAGGAAAACAACCAAACAAAATAAATTAAAAAAAAAACCCTATCCAGCTGAAAGGAAGAAAAATTGCTTCTGTTAGAATATTGCAAATGGCATAAGCATGTGGCAGGCAATTATAAAAATCAGGATAAATTTTACCGGAGACATTCAGCAACTAGGACTGTCTCGACGCTGGCAATCCCTCCTTCACCCCTTTCCAGGAATCTGTTGTATCCTAAAAAATAACCACGAGGATGAGAGATGACCTAACCGGAATTGTACAAGATTCTACACACAGCTTTCCATATAAGTATTTACTTACAGTTTTCCTGCTGCCACAAAATATAACTCAAATGGGCTGCTTCGACGCCATCTGAACCAAATCTGCTGACAATGGAGGCCCAGAAATGGGTCAGACTCCGGATCTTTCCAGCTAATCTATCCTCGACATTTTGGAGCTCTCTCTTATACCAGCAGACCGTCGCGTCACGATTGTCAATCTTATGCTTGGGTGGCCATATAAAAGAAATGATTATCTCCTAAAACAATATTCCAAAATTTCTATGTTGTATGAATAACATTTACCTGTATTTTTCTATACTAGCTGTATTAATTCTTTGTTTATTAGGTTATTATTTTTCTATCTTTTAATTAAATAAATGATATTCATCAACACCTGAAGTTACTATATTTTTTCCCTGAAATGGGGTAACTAGATTTCCTATGGCATCCCACAAACAACGACCAATCACAGGCGGCCATCTCATCAAACAAACCTAAAAGAAGAAATGTCAGCCTACAAAATTCTATGGTGATACCAGAGTAAATCGAAACCTGAGCCGTTCGAGTCATTGGAGAAAACACACAACGTGACAGGATATTTTGGGTTTTTCCCGATCTAAATTCAAGACACCCACCCATTATATTTCCAGTGTTATTTTCCGTCAAAAAACAGAATATCCACGTTTGAAAATCTGTTGTTAAGAGAACTTTACAAAAAGTGCTCTCCTGTAAAATTTGTGAAATGGCGTATACAGTGTTTTACATTTGAACAGCCGAGATATCTTGGTGGCGCTAAACTTATTACATAATTCTAAAAAATACACGTAGACGTCTGTCCATCTGTCCGTCTCGTGTCCAAGTAAAAATTAGAAGGGAATCGTTTAATTCGGGTTAATTATGGGTCAGTCCTTGATGGGTTGGGTTGGTTTAACCAAATTTGTGTCCAATTGTGTTTTATAAAAAAAAATTGAAATTTCTAGTATAGTCGAACTATATATTATGTTTTAAGTACTTTTGCGAATCATTGCATACACACACACACACACACACACACACACACGAAATATCTCCGAAATTTTGCATGTTTAATTTAAATTAATACTTAATTCTCCTTACTTGATGTTACGCAAGTTTAATATATTTTTCTTTTGTTTGATGTAAATATGAAAGAGCGGGCCTCCTGATGCAGGTAGGTACTTACTAGGAGGTCCCAGTGATGTATCCTTCTATGTAATATTGCAAAAGAAATAAATGATTTTGATTTTTGATTTAAATTGTGGCTGTAAACGAAAAGTGTTTATTTATTTTATTTCGAATGCACTTTGGTTTTTATCGGGAGATTCCGTCCAGGTTTCTCTTTGATTCGCAGAGCTTAATCATGGAATCGATCGTAGCCCTGGCGGCCTGAGTGATTTTAAACGATCACGAAGGCTAAGCAACATAGGGCGCGTTCAGTGCATGGATGGGTGCTCGTCTATGACTAACGCTAGTGGAATTTTTCAGAGCGGTTTCGTGCTTCGCAAGGCACGTTAAGCAGTTGGTGCCGCCTGCCGTCGATAGATGGCAGTCATCACGCATCACGTAGGCCATAATCAACCGCGGGGGCCAAGTCCAGATTGGTGGAGGCTTGTAAGACTAGTAGCTGGTCTTAGGGCCTTTCTCCACTTCTCCGGTCCGGCAAACGTTAAGTACCGGTCCGATTTAGAAACACACAAGAATACTAATAAGCTTCTCCACTACTCCGGCATCCGGTTTTTAACGGTCCAATAATTTGATAGATCAAAACGGTATTTTGCCGGGCCGAAGTGATCGACGTACAAAAACCATACACGTTTTTGCCCCTCGCATACAACCCAAAAATGTTCCCATACTATTTAATTCGATTAATAGAATGTGTGGAAAACGTCCCCTGCCTCAAATAGAAAAACCTAGGAATTTTAATAAAGCACTGCGTCACGTCCATTGCCGATTATAATCGGCAATGAAGTGGAGAAGCACAATCCGGCATCCGATATTTTTCTTAGGACTGATTCCGGCTCCGACGCCGGACCGGAACAGTGCATAAAGGGCCTTACTGTCAGAAGTTTTCAAGCTGCTCTCAGGACTTAGCTTAACGACTGCCATCTATTGACGGCAGCCGGCACCAACTGGTTAACGTGCCTTGCGTGCGAGCACGGGAAAACAGTTAAGTAGCTACTTAGCGAAAATTCTTAATTCAGAAATCCGCCATAATATTGTTATTAGATATCAAAGCGCGATTGCCTATAATGAACTATAATCGAGTTTTTTTGAACTACAATTAGTAGTTCAACAAAGCGCGCCCTCATCCGTCTCTTACAGGAAATAAAATATTTAAGCAACGCAAAACTAAAGTGCCATCCTATAACCACTGGTCTACCATTACTCGATAATGTCAGTGCATGAATAAGGAGTAAGCTTTATTGACATGGGTAATCACCACGTTGTAGGGAATGCAGGTGGGCGATTTTACAACTGCCCGCAGTTCGGTCGACCGGCTTGGTTCAAGGGTTTCGTGTTACGGTACAAGGTGTAGAGTCGGGAGAAGAGGTGATTGTCTAGTCAAGAAAAAGCTAAAATCTTTCTACGTATCATCATCATCAACCCATTACGTCCCCACCGAGGGGCACGGGTCTCTTCCCTGAGGAAGGTATAGGCAATACTCTACCACGGGGGCCAAGTCCGGATTGGTACGTACAGCCGACAGCATATCATCCTATACACCCATGCACTCTGCTCCGTTGCATTACGGGCGGGTTGGCAACTAAAATGTGAAGGTTGACGTGCTTTCGACTGTACATGCGTACTTAGATAGATAGATAGATAGATAGATAATCATTTATTAAATTCCCACAACACACAAAGATATACAATTGACAGGCATAGCATGCTAACAATAATATTCAAAATAAATCATAATAATAAGATTTTCCTAAAATAACGATTAGCTTTGTATCATGTGTTATGGCAATATAAAAGGTACCCGAACTCAGCATATGCTGCAGTTATTGCAAAGCAATGGCCTGCAGCGCTGGTTTTCAGTCGGGACCTCTAAGAGACGCAGCGAGGGCCAACGGCATCGTTGAGCTCTCTTTCCTTACTAGGGCTTAAAAAACAAAATTATATAAAACAAAATTAAATTACTATTGAAATTAAATTAAAATACACTGGTCCATTGAAATTTTACACTGTAGATAAAATGGCAAAATTGGACAATTATTTATTTAATTAATATTCTATTGCAAAACGACATAGATTATTAAGATAAATTAAAAATTCAAATAAAATAAATTAATCGAGTAGATACATACATGAATTTCATATTTCGCAGCTACTTATTGTTTATATTAAAACAGATCCTGATTAATCACATACATTGTAAAATATATTAAATAGTATTCAATTCATTCAATTACAATTTTATTTCATTAACATTATTAATATTATTTACAAAATAGGCACAATTAACGTAATAAAGAAAACACAATAAAACCATGATCAGTACAGGCCAATAGCAGCTTCCTAGTGATCAGGCCGGCGAGGACTTTTGTTCTTCAAGAACGTATTTCTTTATGTATAACTTAAAAGTACTATGCGATTTAAGACTTCTCAACGGGGGAGGGATATTGTTCCAACATTTCGACGCCGCATATTTAAAACTACCTCTAAAAGCGGCAGTTTTATGCTCAGGGCATACTAGGCAATCCCTCCTGTGGCTACGTTGGTTTCGCTCTGAGCTTAGCCAGGAAAGTTTATCAAAAAGGTATTTAGGTTGTTTTGTTTTGACAATGCCAAATAATAAAGAGGCCAAATGGTACTTCATCCTCGATTTCATATTTAAAATATTACCTCTGTTCAAGTAAGGGGTCACATGGCTACGAGGGGGAATACGAAAACAGAAACGTGCGCATGCATTTTGTACTCGTTGAATTAAGCGCATGGTTTTTATGTAGAGGCAAGGACCATATACATCTACGCAGTAACTGAGTTTAGAAAGTACTAATGCCTCGCAGAGCCGTATGCGTAGTTCCTCATTTGTATAATTACGTATACGGTAGAGAACGCTAAGACGGTAAAAACAAATCCTCGTAATATCAGCAACATGACTCTCAAATCGTAGCTCCTCATCGATAAGAACACCCAGATTTCTAGCAAGAGTAACTCTTTCTACAGGTTTATTCATAATTTTGACCGAAGGATTTGATTTGGCAATGGCTTTAATTTGATGTTTGCTTCCAAGGATCACGTATTTCGATTTAGATGGGTTAAGAACTAGACCATTTTTGGCAGACCAGGCGGTAATGCGATTAAGGTCTTCGTTGAGTTCCTTGACAGCCTTTTCTGTGTTTGCTGGTAAGCACGATATGTATATTTGCAAATCATCAGCGTATAAATGGTGCTCACAATTGATTATATTAAGAGTTATATCGCTTGTATATAAAATGAAAAGGAGCGGCCCTAAGATTGATCCCTGAGGGACCCCTCGCTCAGTAGGGGTAAGTTGTGACTTAAGCTCATACCTGTATCCCAGAGACTCCCATTTGTCTCAATCCTGACAAATCCCTTTAATTTATATTATTAATTCGTGTATCTCGTTTATGATTTATTTGTGTAGATCTTTTATTATATGTGATCCTTTATTTTTATTTAGTTGAATATATCTTTTAGGTTTGAGGATAGGTCGTAGAGTAATTAATATTTCAAAACAACTTTTGCGGGGTCAGCTAGTAGGTATATAAAAATCAACATTTTACATACATAAGCTCACGCCTGTATCCCAGAGGAGTAGGTAGGAACCGGCACTGCCACTTGGCTTGATTGTGGCATCGCTATTAATTAATCGTTGCATGCAGGAACACCGGTTTCGGGTACTTTTTATCTTGCCCTTTGTTAATACACCCCCTATTTGGTCGAAGTTTGTCCACCTGGGGCGTCGATTACTGGCCCTGCCACTCACGTTCGCTCGGTATATTAATTTCGTCAATCTTTCTTCCTTCATCCTCTTCACATGTTGATGAATTGAAAGTGATTTGTCGAAAGTGATGACGACTTCTGTGGTGCAGCGGTTGGCGCATCGGACTACCATGCGAGAGATCCCGGGTTCGAATCCCGGCTGGGGACGAAAAAAAACCAGGTCTTGGATGTTTACATGTTTGTGACGTCGCTGTTTCTGGTTCCCACGACACAGGGTATCCTAGTGTGGGACCAGAAGCAATGTATGTGCCTGTATGTAAATGTTATGTTATGTTAGTATCGTAGTAGGCAGCAGGTGGCAGTTCTTGTCGCTGCCTACCCCTCTGTGATACAGGCGTGAGCGTATGTATGTATGTGAATAACTATGTAAGAACGGCTGCCAGAGGTAACAGCGTTGATTGTGTCATCAAATTGAGGATCTGGTCAAGCTACTAACAGCTGATAGCCATCTTTCCACCCTCGACCGTGGCGTAAGTAACAAATAACAGTGTACACTTGTACAGACAGCCAGACGGCCTCTACTGTCCGTTTATGTAATACGTGTAATTGTCGAGCTGAGCGGGTAGCAAAACATGTCATTTGGTAGAGTGACCATTTGTAGTGGGAAAAGTTGGGAAAAAAGAAGTCGGATCTACGACTATCTACTATCTTTACTAATAAGTAAAATAAAATTATTATTTTACTTATTTTGTACATCTGCTTCCTTCTCCAATATTTTGCTCCGGTCCATCCAAAGGTTGTCTGGAAGAGATCACTTTTTGTGATAAGGCCACCGTCTGTACTCTTAGATTAAGAAATACCTGTGTAATTTCCTTTTTATGTACAGTAAAGTGTTCTCTATCTATCTATCTATCTATCTTCTTCGTAGATACAAATAATTTGGAAAATACGCTATAGAGTTTGCTTCGTTCCTCAGAGTGGGATCTACTACTATCTTTCTCGTCAAGACAACTCGTGTGGAAAATACTCTATATATTTATTTGATTCGATCCGAGTGTGGAAACATACCTTTTGCGTTTGTGATTTTAGAGGTGAAGTGAAAACAAGCAACATAACAGCTATAGACCATATCAATCAAAAAACACCGCTGCAAAAAAAAAGGAACATTAAATAAAAAATGGAGGTAGTCCGCCTAAATAGCACCTGCACAAATAACACCTAGCCTAGTCGAGATTGGGCACCTATTGATATTTTTGGCAGGTGCTGTTAGTGAATTCAAATTTACTCGTATTTATTCTGCAAAAATATCAATAGGTGCTCAATCTGGACAAGGCCAGGTGCTATTTAGGCGGGTGCGCAAACTGGACCTCAAAAACTAAATATGGTGCTACACCCACAACTTTTGAACGGCCAATCCAAAAATAGCCTAAACTATCCCACTATGTTACCACCCTTAGACCTAAATTAGGGTCTAAGGATGGAAAACAATTTTTTTTTAAGATTTTACCTACTGGTTTGGTGTTATTAGCAGACGTGCCAAGCTTAAGCTTTTTTCAATTATAACGATACGAATCAATAATTACAATGCGACTCTACCAATAATCAAGGTTTCAAATCGATGCAAAGGAAAATGACGAGGTGCTACCGCTATAAAATATATAGGTAGGTTTACTCGGTAGTTTTTTAAGCCGTGAGTAGAAAACTCATGTGACCAAAAACCTTATCACATCAAAGACTAAAACTTAATTACTCAAAAGAGCAAAGTCTAAAAACACACCTACATGCGTGAAATAAAAAAAACAGACTCTAGTTAATAAAACTTTTAAAAAAAAACAGAGTTTTGCCATATAAAAAGTCTAGTCTAATTTATTTCACTTAGGGCGATGATCAGAAAAGGGCTCAAATTGCATAATTTATTTGGCGCATTTTTTTCATACTAACTCAATCACCCCTTAGCACGTTGTCACTCTACTTTTAATCCTACCGCCCCCACACACTGAAATATTCATCGCTTTCCCCAGAATGCCGAACTAGCGTATTACTGGCTACTAGATTACAGACTGTACTGACCTATGGAAACACCCGCCAAGTGCGAGACAAACTCTCGTTCGGAGGGTTCCAAGTGGTTATGGAGCTGGACGCTCGTAGCCCCGGCCGCCTGAGAGATCTTAAACGATCACGAAGTTAAGCAACATAGGGTGCGTTCAGTTCATGGATGGGTGACCGTTCTGTGATTAACGCTAGTGGCATTTTTCCGAGCGATTCCGTGCTTCGCAAGGCACGCTAAGCAGTTGGTGCCGGCTGCCGTCGATAGATGGCAGTCGTTAAGCCAAGTCAGAGGCCTTAAGGTGGCTTGAAAACTTCTGACAGAAAGACCAGCCACTAGTCTTACAAGCCTCACCAATCCGGACTTGGCCCCCGTGGTGGAGTGTGGCCTCTACCTTCCTCAGGGAAGAGGCCCGTGCCCCTCGGTGGGGGCATAATGGGTTGATGATAATAGAGTTGACACCTAGGGGGCGAGTCTCTAAAGTGCAGTTGTTCAATAGAGTCACAATGGCACAGTAATGTCAACTAACAAATTTGACGTTCATATAGTAAACGTTTGGTTTTCACTAATAAAATACTTTGATTTGAATTTATGAATTAGACACTCTTGGTAGTAAACTATTGGTAGTATTGGCATAGATCAAGGACTGCGACTTTTCACGATCCTGGCAGATCCTTTCGTTTCATCGACGTGAATCGATACTTTTTATCTTGCTCCTTGCTAATACATCTCCTATTTGGTCAAAGTGTGTCCAACTGTCCATCTGGACGTTATTACCGATGATTATTTACTGATTACCGATAAATCCCTTATTGATAAATAATCAGATATCAGAAATTTATTTCAATGCAAAGAATTTACATTCTGTAATGTCAATTCAAATCCAGATATTTTTATCCACAGTTAAAATAAAATGTATTACTTTATGAACCTCAAAATTGTTAGTTTTACAATTAATAGATTAGGTTTAATTAATAAATTATGTTGTATTAACAGTTTAGCTTAACAAACTTTCAAACAATGTACAGTCGACAGCATATCATCGTATACACCCATGCACTCTGCTCCGTTGCATTACGGGCGACTTTGCAACTAAAATGTGGAGATTGACGTGCTGTCAACTGTACCTACATGTTGAATTTTTATTTTTGCCTGACTAGTGATGTCTAAAGCCTTGAAGTAATATGATATCACGCGGTAGGAACGGTGATGCTCTGTCAAATTACGTCGAATTGCGCTGTTGTTGACTAACGTTGTCCTTCCGCTGCGCCCGCGCCGGTCTATTCCGGGCGCGTCGTGTGTGGCCCGCGGTGGCGGTTTACGAGTTAGTTAAGGCTACGCTCGCGCCACCGCGAGATGGGCTGTTAAGGGGAAGTGCCTGTAAGACTGAGGCACTGGACTGAAACATTTTTTTTTTAATTTTTTTATAATTACTATTGCAGCTTTCATAATCATCATCAACCCATTAAGCACGGGGCTGAGGAGGTAGGTATAGGCCATACTCCACAACGAGGGCCAAGTCCGGATTGGTGGAGGCTTGTGAGACTAGTGGCTGGTCTTGCTGTCAGAATTTTTCAAGCCGCTCTAAGGCCTCTGTCTTGGCTTAACGACTGCACTCTATCGACGGCAGCCTGCGCCAACTGCTTAACGTGCCTTGCGTAGCACGGAACTGGTCGGAAAAATGCCACTAACGTTAATTATAGAACGGTCACCCAACCATGCACTGAACGCGCCCTATGTTGCTTAACCTTCGTGATCATTTAAGATCACTCAGGCAGCCGGGACCACGAGCATATAATAATATGCTAGCTTATGACCTTGAAGAAAACAATTTAACACAGTTTAATACTGATCTTGCTTGGAGCTTGCTATATCGCTCGTTTAATGTAACATTTGTATGTAAAAGTATGATTATAATTTTAATAAATGTCATCTGCGTCTGATGGTTTGATGCGCAATTAAATTAAAACGGGCACACTAGCGACACGCGACGGCGACAGCTCGGCGACTAGACGCGACGACGATGTACGAAGTTGTTCGAAGCTCCTCATACTTGGCGTCTATATAGACCCGCTAGACGCGGGTGGCGACAAGTCGCCCTATTTGCGATGGATCTAAATTTATTTTTATTTTCACCAAATACAACCTCGTATTAGCAAAGGGCAAGATAAAAAGATTTGTCAAGATTGGGGCAAGTGGCAGCACCTGGTTTAACCTACCTCTCTGGGACACAAGCCTGAGGATGTGTTTTTGTTTTCCTAGACTTGCTTTTTAATATAAAAAAGTGGTTTCCAAAATTATTAATTTAGAAATGATGTTTTCTTAATGAAAAACTTAGCACAGGGTAAGGTAAGGCAGGAAAACGGCATATACTATAAATACGGTAAATACGTCGTAAACATGCCACGAGGCTTTTGGTGGACATTCTAAAGAGCTTATTTATTTTTTTGTAATTTGAATTTTCAATGAATATCAGGACATTGACATTGGACTAGAAATCGGTCGATTTTCTCCCACGAAATAAAAGAGCATCCTCTTTACAGGCGCCCGCCCTGCGCCCGCGCCGTTCTCAAACAGTTTACCAACTATAGCTCTGCGCTAATAAGCTCTAACAAAAACTAACTGAATGGACCGACAGACGTAGTAGGCCAACGTAGGCCCTAGGCTCACAGAAAGGTCTATCTAAGATAAATAAGAATCAGTTATCAGTCTTTCTACTAGTAACGTCCGAAACGCGCTTATGCAATATAATAATATTCATTCACGCCTGGTACGGATATAGTCTGTAAGCTTTTACAGTATACAGCCCAATGAAAAAAAAAAAAGGTAAGAATAATAAATAAGGAATAGCACAGAAATCAATTGTCTTCCTTATTCTTCAATTGTGTCTTGCTCAACGGTGCTGCCATTGCTGGATTCCGCTATTCCTTATTCCTTGTTCCTTATTTCTTATTCTTATACCTTATTTTTTTTCATTGTGTAATGGGCTTACCTCGGGCTCTAGAGTAGGCTTCGGTTTTCGCCGAAAGCATACGCGTGTAATGGTACTGACACACGTGCTCATTAGTAGCACGAAAGCATGCTTTTATTGAGCAAGTGCTTTACTCCCAATTTTTTCTGTATTTTTGTATTCGATGTTTTAATCTATCCGTCTTCCTTTTTTTGAGGTTTGATAATCTAATACTGCATTGTTGTTGTCAGTGTTACTGTCTTAAGATATCATAAACTTATTTCAAAGTAAAGAATTTACATTCTGTTTGTTGAATGTGTAGATGTGCCTACATACAGAAAAGATTTGGAATGAAGCACTTGCTTAACAAAAACATGCTTTCGTGCTACTAATGAGCACGTGTGTCAGTAACATAAAACTACCTCCTGCTCTGTATAAAACTTTTCTTCACTATTTTGAGAAGTTATGTAAAGTTATAAATAACAATACTAAATAAACCTTAACTTATTGCAATAAGTATAATCGGGGTTTGAATGCGTATAAAAGCTAGCAGACTGTAAATAACTGCGAAACGCGAGATCTCGGTGGGCTTCGGGTCACAAGCAGTCCGGTGGCCACCGCGCGTGAGTGCAAACTGGCGACCGGATCGGTCAGCTAGACCTAAATGAAGAAAGAAGAAGATTTTTTTTTACTATGGCAACAGATCACACGCCACAAAAACAAAATAAATCCAAAAATTAAACCAAAAAAATAGTACAAAACAAAAAATCAGAAGAAAACACGAGGATAAATGAGAATGTGTTACAAACTTCGTCTTTCTGTTACTTTGTGGGTAGAAAACAAGACTATCAATTTATTAGACTTCATACTGAACAAGCACTTCATCATCATCATCAACCTATTATGTCCCCACTGAGGGGCACGGGTCTCTTCCCTGAGGAAGGTGTAGGCCATACTCGACCACGGGGGCCAAGTCCGAATTGGTGAACAAGCACATAATACCTATAATAATGTTCTCGCTTGCAACATATGCCCTGATCACTGGGAAGATCTTGCGAGTACACGCCAAGAGTGGCGAACCCTAGTGCACAAGGGTGTTGAGAGCTTTGAGGAGAACCGCCTCCAAGAATCAAGAATCAAGAATTTATTTCAACGTAAAGAATTTACATTCTGCTTGTTGAATGTCAATGTACATACAGTTATGTATAACGTTAGCCGCTGCCTTGGGGCCGTCTGTAGTGGAGAAAAAGGCAGCGAAAAAAAAACTCCACTCTGACCATCTTTTCTCAAATCACCTTAAAGCTAATACAAATAAAACATACAAAATAATATCTTGGATGTGTTGAACACTAGACACATTTATCCTCTGATTTAATTTAATATTAAACTACTATTTAATGCCATATGTCCTTGTCTTCTAAATAATCGTTGATTTTATAATAAGCTTTTTTGCAAAGAGTGTGCTTAACACAATTCTTAAATCGCGTTGGGGGTAACTCTAATATATCTTGGGGTATCTTGTTGTAGAACCTTATACAGTGCCCCATAAAGGAAGTATTAACTTTTGCAAGTCTAAATCGTGGAAATGACAATTTATGTTTATTCCTAGTATTAACGTTATGATGGCTACCCAGAGTTTCGAAGTCCTTAATATTTTTCCGAACGTACATAATATTTTCATAAATGTATTGGCTTGCAACTGTTAAGATGTTAGTTTCTTTGAAAAAATCTCTTAGCGAGTCCCTACTACCTAGCTTGTAAATAAATCGGATCGCTCTCTTCTGCAAGATGAAGATAGTCTCAATGTCTGCTGCCCGGCCCCATAGTATATTATACCATAGGACATAATACTATGGAAGTAACTAAAATAAACAAGCCTAGCAGTTGCAACGTCAGTAAGTTCTCGGATTCTTTTCACGGCATATGCTGCGGAGCTTAGTCTATGTGCCAATTTTATAATATGTGGACCCCATTGTAGTTTGGCATCGATTGTGATGCCCAAAAATACAGTATCTTCAACAAATTCTAGTTTATTATTTTCAATTACAATGTTCTTTTCAACTAATTTTACGTTAGGTAGGGTAAATTTCATACATTTTGTCTTTTTTGAATTTAACAATAGATTATTTACTGTAAACCAATCTAGAACGTGCGAGAGAGCATTATTTGCTTCGGCAAGATTATTTTCCTGTCTCTTTATTTTAAAAACAAGTGACGTGTCATCAGCATATAGCACTATCTCACACATTTTTTGTACCAAAAACGGTAAATCATTTACATAGACTAGGAAAAGGAACGGCCCTAAGATAGATCCCTGCGGGACTCCCATTTTTACAAGTGAGCCTGACGATTTAATACGATTTATTTCTGCTTTTTGAACCCTTCCTTCTAAATATGATTTTAAAAGATCTAGACTTAATTTTTTTATTCCATAGTGTTTTAACTTTGAGAGTAATGTTTTGTGGTCTACACAATCGAATGCCTTTGACAGATCACAAAATACTCCTATCGCATCATTATGATCCTCCCACGCACTGAAAATATGTTTAACTAACATGACTCCAGCGTCTGTTGTATTCCGCCCTTTAATGAAACCGAACTGCTGACTATGGAGGAGTTCGTAATTATTGAAATGAGTAAGTAATTGATCTAAGATAATTCTTTCAAATATTTATTTGCTCTAGAAGCAAAACGCCAAGCTAGGAAGATAAGAACAAAGACTTCCTACACCTACACATACAATGAAGACGGGCAGCTCTACTGTGCCGAATGCGACTGGACATTCAAAACAAAGTTAGGATGTTCCAGCCACCTTAGAGCGAAGCAGTGACGGTCGCTGTCGTCGGACACGACGAGGAGGCCATCATCATCACCTGTAATAATATAAATAACTACCGACAACTCTCGAAATACCGGGTGAAATGATACGAAGATTTCAATATGTGAATTTCACTTTTGAATTTCAATATGTGATGCTGTGTGATGATGTATACGTGTGTGTGTCTTATGGAAATAAACCTTTTATCATATCATATCATATCTTAACAAGATGATATTTTAATGTGGCAGTATCGAATTCGAAACGATTAGACAGCGATTAGACAACAACCTATTCTCAGACCTACCGAATATACATATAAAATTTCATCAAAATAAGCCAAGACGTTTCGGGAGAGTATGCGCGATTGCGCGCCAACACTGTGACACGAGAATTTTATTTATCAGAAGGAATATAATATGTGAGTGGGTGACCAAAAAGGGACCTGGAGGGATTGGAAACCATTATTTTTTTTATTTGATTTTTTTAATCTCTGGTATTTTAGCTTTGTTTTGGTCTAACCAGAATATTTTTAGGTGCCGTAGTTATTTTTTTTATGATTTGTTTTGTGCGCCGAGCCGAGTCGAAACCTGTCTATTCGCGAAACTTCAAACGCGATTTTCTAGAAATCAATTATTTTCCCTTGAGATCCCTTTTTGGTCAACTCTCACATATTATGATTTAGGCCAAGCGAAAAATGTTCCCCTACCAAACTACAAGTAGGTAGGTACCTACTACAACTCAAACTCAAATAAACTTCACAGAACCTCCGCTCAACCACTTTTTTCACTACATCCCACAGTAAATCAGCAACTAATTGTCAACTTTTCTTTATATTGATTGATGATGGCTGAGAATTGGCAGGCTGAGACATAATTACGACATCTTCGACAATGATTTCTCGCGATACTTTTTCTGGTTCGACACTTCTACAATCGCTGATTAACTATAGGTCTTTTGCAGTCAAGTCGATCTGGGCCGAGTTTCATCAACCTGGAAATCATAGAAATCGTAGTTAATACGTCCTTTATGGGGCACTATAGAAGGTTCTATAACAAGATTTCCCAAAATATATTAGAGATACCTCCGACGCGATTTAAAAAATGTGTTAAGCATAAGCTTACTCTGTGGAAATAAGCTTATTATGAAATTAAATTTAATGAATTTATTGTGTTAAAACATGGGTTACAATTTGCAGTTCTAGTTGCTCATATTTAGGTCACCAGTTCTACCTTTTCGGGTGTATACACATATACTCGTAATTGCTTAAATTAGTATCAAATTATTATAAAAAAATCAAAGATTATTTCGAAGCAAAAGATGTCTGATGTTAAACAGTAAATTATTATTAAATGTATTCAGAGGAAAAGTGTGTCTAGTGTTAAAACATGAGTAATAATTTCATAAATAAAGTTTCATAGTTGGTTAAAACTGTTTTGAAAACAACAAATGTTGAGTTTTTCTATTAATTGTGAAACTAATATACTAACTAATAACTTCTATAATATAATAGAAACTAATATATACTCAGAGGCACAATTAACCGCCCACTTCAATTTTCCGACGTAACTTGAAATATTAATTAAGGAATGATTTCCACTCGCCTTTTAAAATTGACCCAAACGTGTTCGATAGGGTATACCCACGGGATCAAGGTACTACGTGAGTGGTCATGGCGAGTGCGAATCATTCCCTAATGAATATTTCAAGTTACGTCGGAAAATTAAAGTGGTCGGTTAATTGTGCCTCTGAGTGTAATATAATAATAATTATACTATAAAAAAAATAGGTATCCGAATTTGAATCGACTTTATTAAGACAATACAAATCCAACAATTGTCCTATAGATGGCTTAAATGGGTCTTATATTGAGCTATGGTATCACTGGAAACTAACAGCTTGTAAAATAAATACATCGAAACATTCAGCCCTGGCTCTCAGCAGTTAAAAGCGTCCCTCGCTACAAAAGACTTTATCGATTGTCACGTTTGTTTGAGGTACCTATTATAGCTTGCTTTCCCTGATCAATTAGGTACCTACTTACCTCAGGCGGTCGCCCAACAACTAACAATAGTGGCAATATTACGCGCACCAATTGCCACGTAACCTATACCAGGATACATCAACAAACCAATTTATCTGATAATATCAGAATTGTACTCTACCATAATACCTTTGTACTCGTATACTATACACCCATGCACTCTACACCGTTGCATTACGGCGGGCGAC
This sequence comes from Yponomeuta plumbellus, assembly GCA_947310845.1. NCBI lineage: Eukaryota > Metazoa > Arthropoda > Insecta > Lepidoptera > Yponomeutidae > Yponomeuta > Yponomeuta plumbellus. The sequence continues at coordinate 10,014,301 of OX371218.1, forward strand.
TTTACAACTAAAATGTGAAGGTTGATGAGCTGTCGACGTAGATAGATAGAGTACCTATTCTTTATTGTATGCACACCAGCAAAGGTAGTATGAGGACGCGAGTCGCGCGCGACAACGTCAAAAGTCGCGAGAATTTGACAGTTAATGTACTGGAAAGTCGCGACTTTTGACGTTGTCGCGCGCGACTCGCGTCCTCATACTACCTTTGCAGGAATTACCCATGAGATTTGACAATAACCTAGTACAGTACAGTAAAGTTGGCCCTATTACTAAAAGTAATTTCTTCTAGACAACCATTGACGGAAAAAAATAGAGAATCTGAATGACGGGTAGATGGTGCAATTAGACAATATGAAACAACATTTCTGTACTTGTTTTTATTAATCGGTGATGCAAAGTATGACTACTATGACAACTTGATAAGATGAGATAATATAAGATTGATTTATTTGTAAAACATACGTATGATTGGTACAAGGTGTTAAGCATATATTATTTGTTCCAGTTTTTGCCTTTGAACCGTACAAATATTTCAATGTTACATATTTTGTAAATACCCTGTATAATTTTAAACTATCAGCAATTACTAAAATTATGTACAATTTACAGTATTTTACTTACAACTAAAAGCAACCCGCGATGATACGTGTCAAACAATTATACTTAATTAAAAAAATAATTTCATTAATATAAATTCTATGACTAACGCTAGTGGCATTTTTCCGAGCGGTTTCGTGCTTCGCAACGCACGTTAAGCAGTTGGTGCCGGCTGCCGTCGATAGATGGCAGTCGTTAAGCCAAGTCAGAGGCCTTAGATCTGCTTGAAAACCTCTGACAGTAAGACCAGCCACTAGTCTTACAAGCCTCTACCAATCTGGACTTGGGCCCCATGGTGGAGTATGGCCTATACCTTCCTAAGGGAAGAGACCCTTTGCCCCTCGGTGGGGACATGATGATGATTGTTCCGACCGATTTCGGCCATGGCGATCACTTTGACCCCTAATCAGAGATGTGGCGCTGGTGCGCTCGAAGATGGCTTATGTAGCCTATCTTCGCGGCGAAACTCCGTGCACACTGAGGGCACGTGAGAATGCCGTTCCATAATTATATGGGGTGGGCGAGCCTTTAACTGGTCGCGTTTGGTATCCAGGTCAGCTTTACGCTGAACCTCGAACTCGCGTACTTGGCTGTTCACCATCCTGCGCCATTCTGTCCGCTGTGCTGCCAAACGTTCCCAGCGGGAGGGGACATAATGGTTTGATGATGATGATGATGATGATTGCACTATTTTTTTTAATGGACGAGTAAGTGCAATAAAAGTATCAACAAATAAATAAATAACACTGCCGTATGTATTCTATTTGTAACAAAGGCCTGACGGGATGCCAAATCACGATATTCTGTTTTAGGGCCATAATAGGTGATAATATTGTGTGGACGATATAATTATAATTATCTAACTATGAACTTGCCTGATTCAACTCATACTGACCATCTGTATTGTAAATAATATTTTAAAAACAAATAGGTACCTGCCTACAGTGTATTTGACACCATCAACAGTAAATTATTTGAGATGCTCGATTACAACAAAAATTACAAAATTATTCGGAAAATGTGTTTCTTTTAGTCATTTAGTAGTTTACAATTTTTAAATAGATGAAACATAAAAAAGAGTGCTCTGAAATGTAACGTCACAAGCAAGTATTTTCATACTAAATTCCGTTTCTCTCAATTCTTCTCAAATAAGTTATTGTTGATAGTGTCAAATACCGTATTAGTTGTTAACTGCATCCTAGTCTTGGTAGATAGATAAATAGATAGATAGATAAATAGATAGATAGATAATTCATTTATTAACATAAGACACACACACGTAGGTATACAAAACAAAGCAAAACACATCAAACTACAAATAAATTGATCAATCTACAATTTTTAATGTTTAAATACAGATTTTAAAATAGGTAAGTTTTATTGTTAAACTCTAACGATCGTTCTCATGCGCTTGTAAAACAATCTTATGTTAATTACCTTTAGGCCGCCACTATACAGGCTATTTGCTTAGTGTGGAGACCAATGTAATTTTTGTATGTGTACTTTCTTTTGCAAATAAACGTTTTTCTATTCTATTTCTATTCTTTCTATTCTAAAAAGTACAACTCATTTGAAATCCTGTCAAATACCCAATTCGAGAGAACCTATCTGCTGATACAAATGTGAGTGGTTGACCAAAAAGACCTCAAGGGAAAATAATTGATTTCGAGAAAATCGCGTTTGAAGGTTCGTGTTTCAATAGGTTTCGACTCGTGCTCGGCTCACAAAAAAAATCATAAAAAAATAACTACGGCACCTAAAAGTATTCTGGTTAGACCAAAACAAAGCTAAAATAGCGCAGATTAGAAAATTTGAATAAAAAGATAACGGTTTCCAATCCCTCCAGGTCCCTTTTTGGTCAACCACTCACAAATGCTGAATTAATTGATACCCATCAGAAAATGCAGAGTTTTCTCTAAGAGCTAGTTAAGCCTTATTAAAATTTAATAAATATAATTCTAAGTACCTACCTACTACAACTCTGCCTAAGAGTGGATTCGAGCGCGCGTCAAAACCCTGCCGCAACAATGGCGCGCAGATTGACGGCTGACAGCTATTTAGGCGGGAAACCGAGCGACAGCGCCGCTCGCCTTGTTAGCGACGCCATGTTGGTTTTTTTTTTGTGCGTGTTCTTTGTTGTTGCCATAGATAATTGAATAGAAAGAGGTGGTGGAGCGTAACGACGACATCGTTTCTTATTAGTGCTGGAGTTTTAATGAGTTTACAAGGCTGAAATGCGGTAATAAACAACGTACATTTCATTGTATTCAGAACTGTGGATGAAGCGAAAGAGATCTGCCAGGTTCGTTGCCAACAACTTGTACTAGGTACAACACGGACGGACGGACGGATAGTCTCAGTTCTAGGGTCTGTTTTACTCTTTGGGTACTGAACCCTAAAATCTGCACGGATATATCGGGCCAGGCTTCAAGGAAAGAAGCATAATAATATCACTTACAAAGATAAGCTCGCCTTTGTAATTGTTATAAATAAAAAAAAACGGTGGAGTGCGAGTCACACTTGCCAACCAAGGGTATGGTACAAATTTGTAGCCACTTACATATTGGCCTTAGGGCGGCTTGAAAACTTCTGATACTAAGACCAGCCTCTAGTCTTACAAGCCTCCACCAATCCGGACTTGGCCCCGTGGTGGAGTATGGCCTATACCTTCCTCAGGGAAGAGACCCGTGCCCCTCGGTGGGGACATAATGGGTTGATGATGATGATACCTCTCGCGTTCTCGAGATAACGGGTCTTGACTAGGGCTGCCATCACCTAAATTGCCATCGCCGGATAAACACGGAAAAAATCCCGGACATTTGGGCTAAATTTGGTTTTTTCCCCGGAAACCCCTGAAAAAGTATTTTTGAGACCAAAATAAAAACATAGTTATACTTTTTTTTTATTTATCGCTTACCTATCTATAAAAAAACCGGAACCCTAAAAATAAACTCGAGCTACTGTACAATGACGAGCAAAAGTAAAAGTGTCATGAAACGCCACAATCAACAGCCAAACAATTGACTGTGTCCCACTTTGAAAACGTTTTCACCGACAAAGGAAATCTTGGCGCCTCGTCCCGGGCCTGTTCTTCTAAAATCAACATGGAATAATGAATATTATTAGTGCCTGGGTCAAATACATTGACTCCTTTTGTTCTCATGTCGGCTAGAATAAAATAAGGTGTCGTAGAACGCCCACAAGAGCATTATAGGTACCTATTGACTTTTTTGATGCTCCATCCGGATCACTAGCGCCACTAAAGCCCACCATTCACTACACGCACCGCGAGCCGAGCCCCGAGCCGTACCCATTCGTGGACAAATCCGTCATCGCCCACACACTACACGAGCGCCGAGCTGCTTACTACTTTATCTCCAGACGGCGAGCGCCGCGCCGAGCCGCGAGCCGCGCACCGAACCGAGATCATCACAATCATCACACGCAGATTTGTCTACGGACTTGATGTCGCCAGCGACAAATCCGGCGGATGAGCGCGCCTGTGAACAAACAGGACGACTCGTCGCCGCGTCAGACGCGACGTTGTCATTTGCTTCTGGCGTCTTGTCGTCGCGACTCCGCGACTCTGGCGCCAAGTGTGCGGAGATTGGAACAAAATATATGAAAATGGACGGCCGTAGCCTGTCGTCGCGTCTAGTCGCCGAGCTGTCGCCTGTCGCGTGTCGCTAGTGTGCGCCTAGGGTAAAATATCATAATTATCTAGTACCTTTTTAGGGATCCAGATCCAGAAGGTAAAACGGACCCTACTACTGAGAATCCGCTGTCCGTCGGTCCATCCGTCTGTATCTCATGAACCGTGATAGTTAGACAGTTGAAATTTTCACAAATGATGTATTTTTATTGCCGCTATAACAACAAATACTAAACAAATATTTAATGGGGTTTCCATGCAGCACACGTGATTTTTTTGCTCGTTTTAGCTCGATTTTGATAACGGCTACAGATAAAGATAAAAATGTTTAATTGCACACAAAAACCAAAAAACAGTGATATAAGTAGTTTTTCTTGTACATGTACAAATAAATATAAGAATAAGGTGCATGATAAAACTTGTGTACGGAGAAATGCCAGGGGTCCCCACACTAGGCTAGGCCTGTGACGTGTTGTGTATAATATTCACTTTAAAAATGAGTATTTAAATTAAAATAAATATTTAAGCAAGCTCCCATACAACAAACGTGATGGTCGTTTTTGTAGACAACTAGCTGACCCGGCAAACGTTGTTGCGCTATAAATTATTTGTTGGATTATTAATTTAAAAAAAAATTGGGGTAGACCACCCCTATTACTCAAGGCTCTGAAAAATAGAAAGCAACCTATTCTCAGACTTACCGAAAATTCATATAAATAAGTTTCATGAAAATTGGTGAAGCGTTTCGGAGGAGTATGCGCAATTGCGCACTAACATTGAGATATGAGAATCTAATCTCTTTAAACGAGCAATTCTTGTATATATATTTATATATAATCAGAATCTCGGAAACGGCTCCAACGATTTTCACGAAATTTTGTAGGCAGATGCTTTCGGGGGCGTTTAATTGATCTAAGTTACATTTTTAGAAAACGTTGTTTTATCCGTGTTTTAAGCCAATTGAAATTTGCTATGATAACATACGATAACAGGTAAATTTCGCGTCTATCTGCAAGGTTGGGATAGTTCCGACGGGAAAACGGGCGACCCGTTTCGGGCCGATTTCAAGAGACCCGGTTCGAGTCATGAGGTTTTTTTTCAAGTTCATTTTTTGTTGGAAAAGGATTGCATATTTTATTTTACATTATATTAGGTACATATTTTATATTACATATTTTATATTACAAAAAAAGTACCGGGCAAAGCTCGGTCACCCAGGTACTTAGATGAAAGAGAGATGGTACGGAACCTTTCGTGCGCGAGTCCGACTCGGACTTGGCCGGGTTTTTTCATTGACTGTTATTGCAAAAATTGCCTGTACTGTCACTCAATCATGTGAACAGTGAGAGAACTGCAGTGGGACGAGTATTATTTAGGTATTCAAGGAGTTTGTATAAAATTAACTTCGCAAGAGTCTCATAAACAATAACATAATAGGTAATAACATTTACATACAGGCACATACATTGCTTCTGGCGCCAGACTAGGATACCCTGTCGTGGGAACCAGAAACAGCGACGTCACAAACATGTAAACATCCAAGACCTGGGTTTCTTTTTTTTGTCTCCAGCCGGGATTCGAAACAGGGACCTCTCACATGGTAGTCATATGCACTAACCGCTGCGCCACCAGGTGGTCAATTTAAAAATCAGTAATTAAAGATCGCAGTTTGGCAACACCATTATTATCTGTCAGGCAGTTGTGAAGTTCCGTACAGTGCCACCAAGTTATCTGTTCAGGTGGGCAAAATTGTAACTAACATATAAATTGTAAATCCTGTTCCCCATTTTTTGTTTTATTTATTCACTTACTTTATTGTAAAAAAATAAATGAAAAAAACTTTATTGTAAAACGGTTACAGAAAATGGTTACTGGCTCCCAAACTAGGATTCCCTGTGCTATGGGTAGCCAGGCTTCTTCCAAAATACATAAGAATATAGGATTACTAAGATTTATATATATACTTTCATTAAAATTGAAAGACGGGTTAAAATATTCTCATTTGTCTAGGTAAATTCCTCAAATGTTACTACTAAATTCTCCACTAGCGCCGCTATCAACTGAACAGATAAGATGGTGGCGCTGTATTTGGTTGATCCATTTATTATTCTTCAGAGGGTTGCTATATCCTACTTTTCAATTATCCGGTAATTAACCAAACTGTATTGAACAGACTCTATAATGTTTGGTTGACTTTTTGTAACAATCTAAGTATTTACATAGCTATTGCTCGTAGCCTGGGCTGCCTGAGTGATCTTAAACGATCACTAAGGTTAAGCAACATACGGCACGTTCAGTCCATGGATGGGTCACCGTCTATGACTAACGCTAGTGGCATTTTTTCCGAGCGATTCCGTGCTTCGCAAGGCACGTTAAGCAGTTGTTGCCGGCTGCCGTCGATAGATGGCAGTCGTTAAGCCAAGTCAGAGGCCTTAGGGCGGCTTGAAAACTTCTGACAGTAAGACCAGCCACTAGTCTTACAAGCCTCCACCAATCCGGACTTGGCCCCCGTGGTGGAGTATGGCCTATACCTTCCTCAGGGAAGAGACTCGTGCCCCTCGGTGGGGACATAATGGGTTGATGACGACATAGCTATTGTAGGTATCTTGTTTTGTATATAATTAATACCATTGTACAACCTTCACTTTCAAAATAGGCGTTGAATATTAATTATCTACTACTGTTGAAATTTATGACACTTAGGTACTTACTAGTTGACCCCGCAAACGTTGTTGTGTGAGATAAGAGTGCGAAAAATAGACAAAAAACTATTCTCAGATCTACCGAATATACATATAAAATTTCATCAAAAACGGTCAAGCCGTTTCGGAGGCGTATGCGCACTAACACTGACACGAGAATTTTATATTATTAGAGAAGACGTGAACGCATACTATCTCTGAGAGAGCGTCTGTGCCCTTTAGTGGAACATAAAAAAGTTCCATAAAAAGTGTATAAAATATTCTAAGTAGGTAAGTACTCACTTAAGTGCTTACATATAAAATTATGCCTTAATGTGCACCATAAAAGTGATTAAAAATCACTACCTACTATCAAGATACAACGTCTCAAAACACCATGAAACTGTCATTAAATTCACATTATGCACAAATAGGCATAGTTTAAAAACAGTTACTGAGGTAACCGCGCCAATTGTCGTCCATTTCTATGGACCTATTCTATGGTTTCCTGTTTTAAAAATACCTTATTAGCTGAGACCGTTGGATCGTGCACGCTATTGATTGTCAGTTGCCTTTTGTGGCAAACGTAGACGTACCTCACGTACCACAGACTATAACTATGGTTTTGTTTTAATTTATTTGTTTTTGTTTGTCTATTGCGTTACATATTTATGTTTCTTGTCTATTTATTTTATTTCTGTGATGTGTCTTGTTGGTATAATAAATGATTTTCTTCTAACTATAAACTACTATGCCGATCCATGTTTGCTTTTGTAGTTAATATATTTTGTTCTATGTGATGAATGAGAATAGCAGAATACAGACAGACGTGAAAAGACTTGGGCAGGTCTATTAGCCGCAGTATGATAAAGACTTATGAATATTTTTTCTTAAAAATTATCTAGATATTGAATTTGTTACACTTGTAAGGATCATTGAGGTGCAGTTTTTGTGTTACTGTGAATAGAACTGTGTTTTTAAATATTATTTTCGATTTGATTACTAGTTTAATTAGCTCAGCACGAAAAAATGGCAAGAAATATATTATTTTCCTATTATAAACCATAATTAGAAATAGCGTGAGGGGATCTAAGTGTCTAGGGTTTATCGCAGCACTTGAAATGCCAACCTAATATGGGCATTATATGTGATTAAGCCCACATACATATCTACTCTTTCTTAGAAGGCTTGGTGTTAGACGAAAGTATGTTGCAAATTTGGGTATCCTATGTTCGTATTCATAGATTATTAATTTTTTTTTTCTTGTCCCCAAGTGCAAGAGAGGCCGCAGGGGCACGCAGGGGCGACAATCAGAGCACTGACCCTACATTACATCAGAGAGGAAGATGGAGTAAAAATTACTTTATTAAAACGAAACTTGAAGCAATTCGGAACGGTGTATAAACGATCTAATGGCGTGCAAAAAAATGGCCACATCACTTTGGCGCTATTAGCTGTGATTTGGCAGTAAATTACTGAATTATAAGTCGTAAAAACATGTCTATACAGCTAATTCGTGGCCGTTATGTCATAATCACAAAATTAATTTCGATATTTAGACATGCTAATAGGTAGGTGTGCGGATTTAGTTTAAGTGTTCATAACTGTTTGTGCTGTCTAATTTTAAATGGGTAAAATAAATTGATAGATAGTGTAGAAATGGAAAAAATTAAACATCCCTAAAATTGGAAAAAAGTTTTATAATGACTTATTATTTCTTAATAGGTGGGTATATTGGCATCTGCCGACTTAATTAATGCACGGCCTTACGTAATTTGAGAACATAAATATACAATTTAAGAAGTAATTTAGATACATTTTAAATTCCTTAGATAGGTACGGACTAATTAGGTATACCTAACCTAATTAATGATTCTCCACGAGCAAACCTGCAAACAAAACCTAGGCCGATCAGAAACAGCCAAAAAAGTACCCGTCAGAAAAGAAAGATGGCGGTGGCCGTCTATCAAAATATAATAATTCTGTCAAACTTTAATTGAAATTCCGTCCGGAGAGGCGAACAAAGCGCCCGAACATTATTGATACATTACGATGAACGCAAAAGAGCCGTACCAGGCTATTTACAACTGAATTACAAATCTGTATAGGCCCCCCACTAAATACACAATCACGTTAAATCAATTGTCCTACGCCCCTCTCGTTTCAGCTCCTTGGAAGCCGGAAAGAACGAACGAGACGGAGAGATGTTTCATGGTGGTACCAAGAGCGCGGCGAGGCTACGCCCCCAAATACCAAGGAGAAGGGTGAAAAAACCTTGTTTGCCCATGGGCGTGCCTCGTGGAGCGACGGCGGGGAACAGTCGACCGCTTGCAGCCGTCGCGAGCGCACTCCCACACTCCGTCTGTCACTTTGACATTTCACTTTGACAGACACAGCTGTCAGAAAAAAAGAAGAAATCGAAGGAGGCGCGTACCGGTTTTCGCGCCAGCGTTCAAGAAGTTCCGGAAGAATAATTGAGAAATCACCCGCTAACCGCCGAGGCACCTGGCCGCACCGAAGAAGCATTACTATTCAAAAACCGTGTGTACACAGTGGACTGACATGAATAACTAGAGCGTTTTATTAATGATATTTAAATCAATACGTCCCGCTTGGAAGGAAGCGACGACTCCGATGTTGTAACACAGGACAGAGATGTTTTAGTCGCATTCCGTCACGCCGAATTGAGATCTTTTCGAGGTGTCAACGCCGCGGGTGGCCTTACAACTGGCTGTCTCGCTGTGACAAAGTGTTTTGACAGTTGAGAAAAAACAAAACAATGGCGTTTGAAGACCGCTGCAGTCCAAGCCAAGCGAACAGCCCAGGGCCTGTCACGGGAAGAATACCACCTCCACACTCCGACGGGACTAGCTACCGCCAACCAAGTCAGTATACCTGCACTACCATCGATCAGAGATTCGACAGGGGCCACGAGAACATGACGATAATAAAGACACAGCCAAACTCGCCGCCGTCTAGCCCCCCAAACGGCGAAAACTATGGCTTTTACCAAGAAAGAGCTGAGACTCCGGACATAAAACCAGTGATCAACCACGACAGTCAAATAATGGAGGATAAGTCACGAAACCAGAGGCCGCAGCCGGTATTGCCGATCAACTTCTCTATAAATAACATCCTACACCCGGAATTCGGGATAAATGCGCTCCGGAAAACAAACAAGATCGAAGGACCAAAGCCCGTCGGTCCCAACCACAGCATTCTCTACAAACCCTACGACTTATCCAAGGCCACGCAAGACTACCAAAAAGCATACAGTTTCGACTACATAAAGGTGAAAGAGGCCAATGATTTCAACAGGCTTCCGCCACTCGGGGGATTGCGGCAGACCGTTTCTCAGATCGGTGAAAAGGAAAAAGAAGTTCCAAAAATTGTTGATGCTCAAAAACGGCCAGATTCTGCAAGCTCGGTGGTTTCTTCAACGTCCAGCGGGGCACCGTCGACCTGTGGCAGTATTGATGCTGGCAGCCAGAAGGGGAACCCAAATCATTGGCCGGCATGGGTGTATTGTACCAGATACAGCGACAGACCTAGCTCTGGTGAGTTTATTAATATATTTTTTCTTTTTTACTTGACCTCTTTTCGGCTTTTAGCCTCTACGGCCTTCTTCTAATGGGAGTTACTGGCACTTAATTTATCATTTTGAATCATTATCTTGATAACTTATTTCGTTTCGTTATCTGTTATATTATTTCTTCAATTCTAGAATTGATTTGGTAACGGTGACAATTAGTATGAATAAATATTTTTTAATTATACATATATTACCATAATCTTTAGTTAATTGATTTGCGGCGTTAAATGGGTCTTTTTCATCGCATTTTAGTGAACATTTTATACTTTTCGTTTTGTAGGTAGGTATAGTAATGCTATTGTTGGTAGCTTTAGATTTTTACTACATACCTATAACTTAAATTTAGATTTTATCGTTTACCTACGGACTTTTTCCACCTTCCTTCATGTTTATACTTAATAAAATTCAAACCCAATCATACATATCAATAACTATAGCTTTCATACCATGCAAGGATACCCTGTGCTATGCACAGCTTGACTGTAGCCACTTGTACAAATCTAGTACCTACACCCCAGTCGAACTCACGACTTGTCTCTTGGTGGTCAAGCACATTAACCTCTAAATTAAACGATGCAGTCTATTATTATCTGCAAATAGGTTCAGGAACTTCCATGGCGACTTGAAGTATGAAGGGATCCTAAGTTTATTTTATTAATAACGTACAACACATCCGCTATTCGGCCGACACCGCAATTACTTCCAGCACCAACTAAACTGTCAAACCGTACAAAACAAATAGCAGAAAAAACCCGACCGAACGGTAAATTAGCTAAAATTATCTGTCCGTCAGCGCCTCGCAAGATGGCGGCGGTGACAGCTGTCATGTTGCTACTTGTCAGCCGCAGCCGTGACATCGTGGAAACGGAGGCTCTTATTGCATTCGACGGAAGTGCGATGATCGAGAAGATTTTCTACTTCCTGGTGTCTCTGATTGTAAGCGTGGATTTGCAGAAAAAATACGCTGAGGGTCAAAGAAGGCTGGCACAGCTGGGTTTCTTTTCACACCTTGGAGTTAATAATGTATCGTCGAAGAAGACCCGACGTTTAGACTTCGTTGGAGCCGCCGCTCGCTACTCGGGATCTCTATAGGCCTCTTGTAAGTACTCACCCACCCTGATATGGAGCCTTTTGGACTCCTCAGTTTTTCCCGAGCTAGAAAACTCTCTTGTAAACATTTTTATGTTTGTAGTCCCAGTCTAAAAATTCACTTGAAACCTTTTTGCATAGTTCAAGATCAGTCGTAAGTCCCACTGTCCAAAACCTCTCCACCTTAGGTTCGCCGCGAGCTGCATGCGAATTTTTAAATTTAAAACACTCTGATATCCTTGCATATCGCGCTGCTGACTATGCGAGTTGTTGATTTGCTGATTGCGAGTTTTTAAATTTAAAAATTCTGATACTTTTCAGCTCCGTTGTTGTTGGGTTCCGACGTGGTTACAGCACGGATGTTAAAAAAAGACGGATGCCTTCTTTCATTGAAACGGTGTGAAGCATAGTTACTCCTACACTTTTCGTGTGCATACTCGAGCTAAAACAATCACACAGATATACCAAGTCGGACAATCGCCGCCATTCCGCCAATTACGCTCACGTATGGCACGCACACATCAATAGACGGCGGCCATTTGTATACTTCACTCGTGGTTAGAGGAGGTTCCATCCGTCTTTTTTTACATCCGTGGGTTACAGGTCTTTGTTGACAGTTAACACTTGGACAATGGGGTGTATAGCTTCGTAGCAAAATTTGTCTACAGATTCAATTGTGTAACTTTGAAATTATTCTACACACTTCTCGAAACAGGGCCTCAATTTTGCTACTTCATTACAGTTTAACGACAGATGCTCGGCTGGGTCACTCGACATGTTTTTTTGATTACATTGATGCGTAGGATTATTGATTCGTGTGCTCGCGTTGACTTAAAGGGGCAATGAAATTAAATCGTCGCCTTCATGCAGTCGTCATTGTACTACAATTCATTCACAGAGTCTAGGCCCAGATAGGTTGAAAGGTTGTAGATAGGATGAAAAAATACTTCACGTAAAAAATCGAAACGCATTTGTCTTTATCTAATTAGAATGTTAGTCGTTATTTTGTTAGTGAAGTTGCGACAAGGTGCTAGGACAGCCTCCACTAAAAAAAAAAAAAAATGACACGTTTTTGCAAAAAGTCACCATTATCAACACATTATGTCCCACCGAGGGGCACGGGTCTATTCCTGAGGAAGGTATAGGCCACACTCAAAAGCAACAAGTTATCATCAGAAATTACAAAAAAATGGTGATTTCCCAACAAACCTTTTTGCAGTAAACAAACAAGCCCTTTTTGTCAAAAGACGCTTCCACCAAGGCATCAATTGAATTCCATTCTTGGACCAATTTTTTTGGTATAGAGGTTAGAAAAAATCCCTATCAAATGTGATGTTTACTTCTTGCAAAAACATAATTAGGTATAAGGGAAGATATTACATTTTTCTATTGGTGGCGCTATGTAGCACCGTGTACCTAATAATTACCAATTTCACTTATTTAATTTTAATTTATAAGATGGGGTTTTCACGATTGCAAGTGTAAGTACGTTCGACGTTTCATTCTCAATGTTATTTGTGATTATAAGATTAAAGAAATGTATTTGCCAAAACAAAGTTCCGTCGTCGATTTGAGTCGCGGCTTAGGTAATCGCCGTTCAGCCATAAAATAGCCAAGAAAAATACGCCTTTAAAGAAAATTAAAAGGTAAAAGAAACAAACCTACCGAGTGGTTATTAAGAGTGCCACTTACCTGAAGCCTATAATTATAATTAAAAACCCTATAACGAATTTAAAAAAGTTAAATAGTGACAACATAATCACTCATTACTTTTGCACGTTCCAATTTCTGACCAACGCCTTCTCGGAGGTACCCAATTAATTTTGACCTCCCCTTCAATGCAATCATTATTTATTAATAGCTCAATAGTTCTGGTTTCTTGCAAAGCCGCTAGAATACTTCCAGCCTTGTAAGGTCTCGCATTCTATGGAGCACAATATTGATCGCGGCTCAAACGTGATGCACCGCTACAAAACAGGTGAGGTAAATGATGAAATTATTTCATGTGATTAAATCGGCTTTTTTCTTTTTAAATTGGCGGCCATTTTGCAGCCACGTCTACCAACTTAAAGGGGAAAATCAGTCTGAAGTAAATAGGTTTTAAGGGAGTTCAATTAGGATCCACGTAGGATCTTGATATAAAGGCACCCAGTTTTGCCAACTTTAAATTGTGTAAAAAGTCAATTGCAGACCTTAGAGCTATAGACGTAATTCAATTCAATTAAAGGAATATTGTAATTATCTTTGTTAAATTGGAATCTTACTGGATGCTACCTACTTGCCACCGCTAAGATGGTTTCACAGAACTTACTCATTCTAACAAGAATATTTTTCTATCCAAGAAGATGTTTTAGCCCATTACATACATATTTTAGCTTATCTGCCGATTAGTTTTAGTGTTCCAATTTTTTTTTACCGGCGGGTCCGACGTAAACTACGGCGCATTCCGTCAGGCCCCGTAGACCCGCCGGCGGGTCGGTCTTGCTACGGCACTTTGAATCGAATTTTGAGGATGATATAGACCACAGTTGTTCGAGCATGTTTTATTCTTTGAAAACTGTAATAAATTTCGAATATTACTCTGTGAATAACTAACTTAGCTGTGAAAGAAAAAGTGTGCTTAGGCCTGAGGGGGTAAGCCTATTCCCGGCTAGTAGTCACTGACCTTGATTTTTGCAGCAATTTCGCCCTTAACGTAGTGGATTACAGTCTACGCACTGAACTATACTTTGACGATATAGTACCTACCACAGTATGCACTCTACAAAATATCAATTTCAAAGACTTTCATAATGGCTGATAAGGGGATTTTTTGCCAAAACTATGTGCCCATTGACTATTAAAACATGCGTTTTCTATACGCGCATAATCGCGCGTATATGGTCATAATGGACCTCAGTACGTGTGAATGGGTCTTAATGACCCTCATTAACCGTGCGCCTGCAATTGTTCCCAGAAGCAGTAACCGCTTAGCGGTTAAATATACCTACCTGGTTAACTAGGAGATGCATGTTAGTTTTAGTGCAATTTAACTGGGTTTTAATAACACAGGGAGGGTTCAAAGTTGTGGTTAAGCGGAATGAGTTGTTAGGCGCCTGAAAAAACGGGTTTGATTCTAGATGTAAAGTGGTTCTAGGGGATATCGTTTTGATATGGTTTCCAAGCCACCCTATATACCTATACCTGCAACGGTAACTTGCTTGTATCATCTTGTATGTTTATCGTAACTATATTATGTAACTACATTATGTATTGTTATTTATGTACCCAAGTGTGTAGGTATGCTAATATTATTTTTTGCAAATTTCCCTCAGAATGTATCCACCATAGGGTTGTCTGAAAAACATTGCTATTAATGCAATGCTAGTAATACAAAATAAAAAAAAATATATTAAAATAAAAAAAAAACATAAAAATAAAAAAAAAATCATCATCATCATTAATAGATAGCTATAATTAAAAAATTAAGATTTACTTAAAAACGATCTCTATAAAACATGTATTACGAAACAAAATCTCCGTACATCATAACTTAAAACGCTGTTTAAGCCACAAAGAGCTCTAAATGAGACTTTTAATGTGCAAACGGTTGCAAAATAGCTATAGCGCTGAGTGATTTAATGATAGGTCGTTTTTTCCTCGGTAGTTAATAGTCTATTGATGTTTTAATTATGATTATCGAGTGGCATGTTAGCTTAGTGTTACAGCCTTAAGTCGGGCGTAGCGTTGTTGGTTCACTAGAGATGGGCAAGTAGTAACAAAAATGTCGAGAAATATTCTTCGATGTTTTCTTGATAGTATAATAAATTGATCATATCTTCTAATAAAATATAAAATTCTCGTATCACAGTTAGTGCGTTAGTGTATATATAATACATTTGGTAGGTTTGAGAATAGGTTGTTATTTTTATTTTTATTTTTATAGGCCTAAGTTGATACCTAAGGGTCCGCCCTAATTTTTTTACAATTATAGTCCCTGAAAATAATATTTTATGTGGCGAAACAACGTTTGCCGGGTCAGCTAGTAATGTTAGAATATTAATACTAATATTTAGTGAAATAAAAAAAAATGTATAGTTATTGATTCAGAAAAAATATTTTGGTACATTTTAGCCAACTTCTTTTTGTTCTTATTTTTACTTATTTTATTTAATGTTTAGTTAAGAAACGACGGCTATGATTATTATTATATTATGTTGATTATTTTTTTTTATTATACTCTTTTTTTTTCTTTTTTGTCTTTTTTTCTTTTATTCTCACTCGTCTAAGAAAGATATTTAATAAACAGACCAATTTTTCATAGGAACTCATACGTTTTCTAGCAATTTAAATAAATTTCAAGTACATTCATCTGGGTTTGGTTCCAAAATTACTTCCCTAGTTCCACTTCGTTTCCGGCATGAAGTCATTTCTAGGTACTCGCTAAATATGAACTTATACATTGTAAGGGAACTTGACTACCAATGTTGTAAATCATATGCGCATTGATGAAACCCATACCGTATCACAAGCCTATCGTCGGCTATATTCGCAAACCTATAAAAAAGTATAAAATATTGCAATTTAAGTTTCGTTATACAGGGTAACCTGGCCTAATTTGCTAAATTCCTGAATCACGTCAAGTAAGGTTTGTAGTTTCCATAAACTTGCAACTTTCGAAATTTTTAAGTACTTTTATTTCGAATCTTTTAATTGACTTTGACTTTTGACTTATACATATATCTCCATTTTTTTTTTCAAAATTTAAGAGATTTGCTATAAGATGCGTCGCGAAATTTACTTTCTAGGGACCCAAAAAAAAAAACGAAAAAATGAAGTTAAGAGGTTTTCGACATTAGCCGACACACTATGCTTTTTTCAGAAAGAGAGACTTCTCAGTCCAAGTAATCTCTCTCTCTCTAAAAGTAAGCTAGAGATCGCACTACCCCTTATTCTTTCCACATCACCCATGGTTAGCTGGAACTTTTCTTGTATAAAGAAATAAAGAATTTTCATACATTCATAGTTAGACAGTTGACATTTTCACAAATGATGTATTTCTATCGCCACTGTAACAACAGAATAAAATAAATATTTGCATATAAACATGATTTTTTTGCCGCTTTTATAGATAATGGTCGGAGCCCTTCGCGCGCGACTCTGACTGGCACTTGGCCGATTTTTATAAAATTGAGAGCGAAAATACAGACCATCTCTCTCTCTCTGAGAGGAAGGAGAGGCCTCTCTCTGAGAGAAGGGATGTATAAAGACTGCCGATTACCCAGAGGCGGGCTTAGATCGACGTTTTAACTGCTTTCTGTACACACGCAAGTGATATTGATTTCCCAGTCAATAAAGATGCTCGCGTGCGTGCGGTGGCTCGTGCAAAAAGATTTTTTATCGCCCCTTGTTGTCTTTAGGGTTCATTGTGCAATGGTTCCCTTGGTTGCTGGAATATTAATGCATTCTATATTGTGTACGGTCACGAGCAATAATATATCTGCCCTCGTAAGGAAGAACGCAGTAATAGCCATTACTGCGTTTTTACTTTGGATGCAAAATTGGGCTCCCTGGTGGTATATCTATAGGTGAAAAAATAATGGTGGCTGTAGATCTACTAGATACCTGAAATTTCAATAGGAAAATATGCAGTAATGTATGAAATCTTTCTAATCCTAAGAAATAAATAGGTATTTACTGAAAACTGCGTTTTTACGATTACTGCGTTCTTCCTTACGAGGGCAGATATACACACAGTCACATATTCTAAAAAGCTTAACTTAAAATTAACTAGAAAGAAATGTGCGGCAATTCGTCCTAAATTTTGTGACCAATGGTTAGATAATTTAGGACAAATTGTCGTACACATACAACGTGCAGTACAGAAAAAAATGTGTCGGTACGTCGTACAAAATGTGACAGTGTATATATGTATATAATTGCTCGTGACTGTACCACTGTAGAGTACAGTCGACAGCACGTCAACCTTCACATTTTAGTTGGAAAGTCGCCCGTAATGCAACGGAGTAGAGTGCATGGGTGTATATGATCATGTGCTCTCGACTGTACAGCCCTTCTCTCATAGAGAGAGTGGGCTTAATCACCACGCGTGCCCACCGAGGGTTGGTGATTTCAAGCGCCGAGGTATGTATGGTATGGTAACTCAGGTTTCCTCACGATATTTTCCTTGATAGTCAACTAGTTGGATTGCTACTGACTTAAAATTTGAGCCTAGTAGGTTAATAAACAAAAAGGGATTAAAAAAGCTTTTTTTTATATTAAAATTTTTCATAGATCATTTACGGGGTTGAGGTCTCTTCTACGACTTTGCATATTTAGTTTTATAAAATGTAGTATGTAGTATTAAAATATAAATTACTACCTGACCCCGCAAACGTTGTTTTGCCAGATAGGATAAAAAAATAGATAACATCCTATTCTCAGACACATAAATTTTCATCATCAAAATTTGATCAAGCCGTTTCGGGGGAGTATGCGCACTAACTATCACATGAGAATTTGATATATTAGATTAGATTGGATATTAGAAGATGTATTAAGAATGTGACGATTTGGATGGATGAATATTCGTTACTCAATCACTCAATTGACTATTACTCAATTTCTTTCTTGTCTCCGTCTATGGTTGCCTGGAAGAAATTGCTTATAGTAATAAGGCCGCCAGTTGTACCTAATTAGATTTATAAAAATCTGTAAATGTAATTTATGAATATAATAAAGAATATTCTATCTTTCTATCTAGCTATCATGCCAGTGAGTAAAAGTACATAGGTACAGCTAAACATTTTGAAGAAATTTGGAACATATTATTATGTACATAGACTCAAGTATTATAATAGTACAGCGCACGTTTATGCCTGCTCACCGTGATAAAAAACATAAATGTCGAAATTAAAACCTCCTTATCTAATCCGATTCTAACTTGACCACGTTTTATTTTTCCAACATCGCGTGCGAAGTATCGTAGGAAATACTAATCACGAACTTGGCTATGAAGACGTCTATACTCCGATTTTTAATTTCGTGTACCAAACTGACATTTATTGGGTTGCCAGTTTTGGATTTTGTTGTACAATAAAGCTCTCGAAGACTATCGAGATATTGAAACGAGATATGATTTGAAAGCCAAACTAGTATTCGGTTTGGTGATTTGAAAAAAAAGTTGCATGTTACATTTATGATTTTCTTCCTTAAATTAATTTAACCATTTTGAGAATGTCACTGTAGATAGAAATCAACGCTACTTTTATTACTGATCAACGTAAATTAAGATTCTAAAATTACTTATTTTAGTAAATTTAAAAAAGAAACGACTTGATCACTCAGCTGATACTATTTTTGCTGCTGCTGAGCTATTTTTTTCAACGATAAGTTTGCAACGCATTACCTAGTTATCAATAAGCAAATCAAAAGTGGAATTTTAGCTGACAATGTAGTAATCGAGACCGAGACCGAGAACTCGGTCGAGTCTCCTTGAGCTAGCAACATTTTAAAAAAGAAAGAGCGCTTGCAGCTGTCAGTTTAGTACACGAAATTAAAAATCAGAGTATAGGTTCTAGAGCGGGAAAAAAATTGCACTGCCGGTATAGTTATATTACGTCAGTTAAGTTCTAACAGTGTGTAAGTAAAAAATGACAACTTTATAGGAGAGCGAAAAAACTTTGTAAAATTTCAATTAGCTACATTAGAGGTACGTACATTATTTGGGAAAAGTATTTAAAATCAACTTATTGAAGATAAAATAAGATTGATTGATAAAATTGGTCGGAAAGAAGCGCACCACTTTTCTTCATCCAATGGCATCAAAAGGTCGAAACGGCCAAAAATGACTTTCGCACTGTTAGAACTTAACTGACGATTAGGTACTTACTATACCATATTCATTTGGGTCTCAGACAAAATGTAAACAACATTTCAGTACTCTTTATACTATTTTCATTGTGAAAAAATGTTATTTCGGTTTCTGCACTAATTTTTAAAGTAAATTAGATGTTATCTAATCTATTTTACTTATTCCTTAGTGTAAAAACCGAAATAAAAATTTTTGACTATGAAAATAGTCTAAAGAGTACTGAAATGTTGTTTACATTCTGTCTAAGACCCAAATGAATATGGTATGCCTCGCTTTATTTGGGAAAATAAATTGTGTATTACCAGTAAAAATAATAACTATTCACATTTTTAGGGATTTTCCCACAGGAATAAGATATTTTCCCGCAATAAAACGTAGCCTATGTGTTAATCCAGGGTATCAGCTAACTCCATACCAAATTGTATTACAATCACTCCAGCCGTTTAGACGTGAAGAATTAGTAACAAACATACACACTCACGAACTTTCGCGTTTATAATATTACGAGGGCTGCTACTTATATATGCGGAAAAGAAATAGAATAAACAAATGTATATGGCTAAATATACTTTTATTGTTTTTCAAAGTATTCTCAACTATGATTAATGCACTTTTGAAACCATGAAACCAATTTGTAAAACATTTTTTCCACTCTGATTGAGGTATCTCCAAAACGTGCTGTTTGAACGCATCTACGGCATCTTCACGGGTCGAAAATCGTTGACCACGCAATTTATTCTTTACATTTGGGAATAAATAGAAATCATTGAGAGCCAAATCAGGGCTGTACGGTGGATGACCCATCAATTTTATTTTTTGACCATCCAAAAATGTAGTTGTTTCCTGAGATGTATGACAGCTGGCATTGTCATGGTGAAGTATGATTCTGCGTCGCTGGTTGTTTTGGCGTATTTCTTCAAATACTTCCGGCAAACAAATGGTCGTGTACCACTCCGAATTAACCGTTCTGCGATTCTCCAGTGGTATTGTAGCCACTTGGCCATTAATATCAAAAAAGCAGGCCACCATTTGCTTTACAGTGCTTTTTGCACAAGCCACTTTCGTAGGGTTCGGCTCATTTTGAAACACCCAAACTGTTGATTGTTGTTTAGTTTCGGGATCGTACGCTTAGATCCAGGATTCGTCACCTGTGTAGATATTATAAACAGATTTTGAGTCGCCTCCGTTGAATTTTTTTAAGGTTTTCTTGCACCATTCGACGCGAGCATCTTTTTGATCCTGAGTTAAGTTGTGCGGGATCCAACGCGAACAAATTTTTTTTACAGACAAATGTTCATGTAATATCCTACGAATGCTCGTCATACATATGCCCAGAATAGCCTCTATCTCGCGATACGTAACATGGCGGTCTTGCATTATTAGTTTTCGCACAGCTTTAATATTTTCGGTACCTATCCATCATTGTATTATTTAAAAAAAAAACTTGTGGAGAGCCACCACGTAGGTACACCTCCAACGTAAGGATGGAACAATCTTAATCCACTTATCAATACTAAAGTTATTATGAATTCAGAGATGACTTGTTAGTTCTTAACAAGGTCCAACCACAATCAATTGACGTGGCACGATCGCATGTCAGGATAACGAGGTCTCCGTTTCGTACTACCGAATTAAGTTTTATTACCAAAATGAGAGCCTTAAAAATGTCGCCGATCAGGTGGTTTACCGAGAGATCCGGCAAAGAGAGAAAAAAGCTGCCAAGCGCGAGATTGACCCACTAACTAAGGTGTTCGGTACCTTACACGTGTACAAAAAATGACAAACTTTTATCGATATTGAAAAACTACAGGTGTAATTACGGAAACTTTGCCAAAAGATCACAAAACAGCAACTATGACACCGTAACTAAAAACTGTGAAACTATGACACCCTAATATAAAACGTAACTCAGATGCTATGACGCTATGATAGGCGTCTTACGGCAATAACCGTCTTGCCGTTATAATCTAAGTTTATACTATTTATTTCTACATTGTTTGTTGTATTATAATTAAAAAACTATTTAAATCTATTCATCATTCAGCCGCAAGAAGTCCACTGCTGGACAAATACATGGATTTCTAAAAAGACCGGTAGCAGAGCTATAAAAGCTATATTAATTAGATTTTATATTTGAATATTACTGCACTCAAATTGGATCAAGCCTGTGCAGTGGAATAAATATTTAAAAAAACAGTTCTTATAACAAACATCTAACGTTTTGAAGGAAGAAACAATTTGGCTGATATCTAATTTGCTTGATTCGCGTCAATTTCACTCAAGTAGCTCAAATAATACCGTACCCAATCCCATATCTCTCTCAGAGAGAAGACCTCTGCTCTAAATAGGGAATACAAGGCCATGTTTATAACATCGCAGCGTCCCAACGTAAGGCAATAATAAAAAAACTTCCATCAATCATTCAACCCACTCCTCCATTACCGAACTGGAGCCTCTCCCAAGGTATGCCGTTTCCTTTGGTCTTCAGCCACATACAGCCACTGCAGGAAAAATAAGGCATGATGAAAGTAAGAATATGAAATAAAGTAAGAAAAATAATAAGAAAGTAATCTGTCAGGACCGTGGCAAGTGGCGATAATCAGAAATAATCAGAAATCGGAATTCTTTTTCAACGTAAAGAATTTACATTCTGTTTTTTGAAAGTCATGTATGTACTTAATATTATAATGTAAGGCACGGTCCCTGACCTAATCGCGTGAGTTTATGAATCTATGTATGTAAAATTGTTTATAGTATTGCACCAGGGAAAAAATCAAGCACAAACATAAAATACTCGATAGTCAAAATTTTAAAGAACTTCTCATTAAGACAAGGGGACCCTGAAAGAGCGCAAAGGCCACCTAAACAGCCGAAATCAAGTTATTAGCGGATTCCTCGACTGTATCGGAGCAAAAAGCTGAGATGCGATGGTGGGCCGCTTCTCAGTACTTTTTAAGGTTAAACATTGATAGTGATGTGATGTGATGTCGATAAATTTTATCGATTGATTGCTTAGTGTTTTTTTTATACCATGTTTTATCAAGGAGTGGAAGGCAGAGAGGAGACTTATGCCAACAAGTGAGACAGGATTAGCTACTTAAACAAATAAGAAAAAAAATTTACAAAAGTAACAATCTTGGACCACATTCCCGCATTTCTAATAAGATTTTATTTGAATGAGATTTTATTTTAAAGTGTATAGTTAGCTTATGAATAAAAGAGTTCATAAATGAACTTACTGGAACCTTCATATTTATAGAGCAAATAAAACTCGTACGGTGTAATAAAGTAAAATAGGACGGTGTAAAAATAAAACTTAAATTTAAAATCTTACTCGAATACACTTGACAAAACAATATTCTATAATAATATATTGTATCTTGCACTGAATGTGAAATATTCTAATCTTAACAAACAGGCTCTTCCTTAACAGTGAAGATCAATCTTAGGGCTCAATAACAGCTTGTTAACACATAGCAAGTTTATATCAAACTCATTTATTTAAACATATTTATTCAATTTTCATTCTAACGAATGTCTATGAAGCGAAAGTGATTCATCTGGATCGTCTCAGGTAGCAGTCCGTGGTCTCTGCCTGCCCCTCTGAGGCGTGAGCTTATGTAAGTATGTTTATTTATTTATCTCTCTACTTACAGTCTGTACTGTAAGTATAAATATATACAATATGTCTGTAGACATAATCAATACTGAAAACAAATCCCATCTACTTAATTGTTAACAGTAATTGGGCAAAGCAATCAAACTTGTCAATTATAATTTTAGCACCAGCGTTACACACACACGCGAACGTTCAATTCCATTTCGTAACACAGTGTTTCCACCGCAGCCGATTAATGTCGATAATTTCTCGTTGAAAACGTAAAATTATCACTTCGTGGTATTTACCAATGAACTCAGTCTAGGCTGTTGCGTTTACGACCCGCGGTTTCGTCCATTTTTAAAGGGAATCCAGAATCATTCAGGTTGTATTAACTCCGTGGCGACTGGAGTTCTTTGTTTAGTTATTCAGTTGGTTTATCTTGTCTTATGATCTTCTTCGGACTTTTGTCTCCTAGGGGAACATAGGGCCACAACCAACGACTTCTACTTTTGACAGCTGTTCGCGGCTTATTCCAATTCGGGCCAGCTAGTGCCTATAGTGCTAGTGTTTATTGACTTGGCCTCGTCTTATGGTAGATAATAAAAGAAAGTGACCAAAGATGTCCATCTTTGTATTTCTTTGTCAGAATGATGGATTCGGTTGAGATTACGAATTTCTTTTTGAACATTATAAATCAGTAAAGTTTAAATTTCTTATTTTTCAATTGTATTTTTCACACTACATTTTTTATTGAAATGTAGAAGACGTTAATGTTAGTTAAAGAGAGGAGCATTTAGTAAACTCGACCTGATAGACATTAAATAAAAATATATTACATGGGATTAACACTGCAGTCGCAAGGGCATAACACCCACAAATTGTTACGCTATTTTAACTAGAAACAGTAATTTGATCGAACTGTTTCGAATAACTCGCAATCATGCGTAATTATACACGTGAAATTAAGTATTTAAGATGTTAAGCGTGCTGCGAACACAGTTTTGGAAAACACAGCGCTGTTTACAGTAAAACACACCTATTTCATCACCAAATCATCTGAGGCGTGTTATTGATATCTGAAAATAGTTTCTTCAGTATCGATTACTAACTACTTCCAACGAGCGGAAGTATGAACTTTACTTTCAATTTTATTTTTAATGATGACTCTCGATGTTTACGCATAATCATTTATAATATTAAATTAAAGGGGTCTAACTGCGGTTATTTATTAGGTAAAGTAAAGGTAGCTACGTTGCCGAAACGTCGGCGATTCACAACAATTTAATTTTAATAAAATAAAATTGTGAAGTAAATACTTTTTTCTTTTCTGGTTACTACGTTACTTGCGGTACTTTATCTTAATGTTGCAGTGTTTTTCTATTATTATCAGCTTTTGACGACTAGCGGATGCAACCTGGCCATAATTTCTTAATAACTTCAAATTTACAACCAAATTGCAAATACCTTAGGTAAATTAATATTTTAGTTTCTCATTCATTATTTATTTTGCTTGGCTTTTATGGCACGTTAAATAAAATATTTTATGTTTTTTATTATTACTAATAAAAATATTAAAAGTTCGTATTTAATCTGATCTAACATATGATTTATATTGTAAATTATCAAATAATGTTTCGATATTTGTTATTTATGGGTGTCAATCACGAACCGAGTATAAAAAATGGTGTAGGTATACTTATCTCTTAAAGCCTTTTTGTCTATACTGTAAAATGTTTTTTCAAAGGCCTACCCATCCGTGCACCGCTGTAGGCCAATGATGATAACGATGATTTTTTCATTATCTTCGATGCATTGACTACATTTATTTGATCGTCAGGACCTTGATAGCATCGACGAATATGTTGTTTGGTTTTGGAACGGAACAACTTCCGTTCGCAAAGACAACACACTTTTAAGCATTGTTTTCGATAAGGCCTAAGAGTCATCACATCGATACCACCCCATCACTACAAATAATTTTCATTGCAATCAGTTCATAGCAATTGTTGGAATCGAAAAGTAACTATTTAACTCGATCTGATGAAATACAATCGCGCTGACAAGTGACTAATAAATAATACATGGCATTACAAGGTACATTATGACATTGATTGATACGAGTACATTAAGATATGCCTTCTGAAAAAGTTACTAATCGGTTGTTATACCTATAGTATATGCATAGTAATCCTTGCCAAGGTTAAAACCACTGCTGTAATAAAAATTATGGATCAGTTGGCGTTTTTTCGCTTTTTCAAAGGTTCTTCCAATAGCAGTATATAGACAAGTAGAGACGAGTAGATAGATAAATGTGTATGTATGTATGTGTGTGTGAATGTATTATATTTGTATATTTTTCTCGTGTACAATAAATAGATTAGCTCTTTACTGCACACCTTTAAAATCAATTTATCTATACTTGGCATTTTTTTCAGACTTTAAACGACACTAAATCAAAAACCTTTAACGGTAGAAAACTCGATACCGTTTGAAAGTTTAGTACTAGCTAGCACTAAATTTGTAAACTGTTTCGAGTTTTCTACCGCTAAAGGATTTAGATTTAGTGTCGTTTAAAGTCTGAAAAAAATGCCAAGATAGATAAATGGATTATATAATAGTCTATCCAATCGCGTTAAATATTACTGCATTATTAAAATAATTTACATTATCTGTTTGTTGAATGTCGATGTTTTAGCCGCTGCCTTCCAGTCGAGTTGTATTGAGAAAAAAATCTCCATCCTGGCCATTTTTTCTCAAACCAGAGTAGAACATTAAAATATTTATTGGTATGGGTTAAATCATCACGCATGCCCCAATTTTGCCGAAATTTACGGAGCTGTTTAAGCGCATTCAGAAATAGTTTGACGGTGACTGTACAGGAATTATGATCCAATTATACAGGGCGTTTTTAAAAAGTCCCTAAAATTATTCAGGTTCTGCTCTACACATTGATTTGATACACTTTTTTTCGTTCATCGCAGAAATGGTTTGATAGAGACTACAGGAATTATGATTCAACTATACAGTGTGTTTTTAAAAGGTCCCTAAAATTGTACAAGGTTCTGTTCTACTCATTGATTCAATACACTTTTTTTAAATATAAATTCTGATCTGCTCACTAAGTACCGAACGATAACACTTGTCGTTATTGTAAAATTCCATAAAACTATAATTCCTATCACAAACGCCACAAGCGTCAGGCTTTCCACATAATTGGAGCTCAGAAATAAATCTCACGATGTGACTACGAAAGTCCTCCACCTCTCCTTCCGAGACAAGAAACATAACATAAAATAAACATAACATTTACATACAGGCACATACATTGCTTCTGGCCCCACACTAGGATACCCTGTGTCGTGGGAACCAGAAACAGCGACGTCACAAACATGTAAATATCCAAAACCTGGGTTTCTTTTTTTTTGTCTGAAAGAAATTAGAGACGGGTAGTCGTGCAATTTTTTTTCGTTAAAGGGATAATTTTAATGTGCTGTGAGTTTTCTGAACACCCTGTATGAAACGACCAGGCCAATCAGTCAAAACCTGTGTGTCGTGCGTATTCACGTAATATACTTAATGAATCATCAGTGGACATAAATAAAGAGGTTTGGTTTTCCGCGAACGAATGCCGGGAGCCGATATCCGAGAACTGTTTGGAAATGAATGATTTTGTAAACGAAATGTCGACTTTGTAACAACTCTACGATTTCTTCGACGATTTTGTTACAACCTTGACGTTCTTAAAGTAAACATTTTGTCTGTAGTATGAATATTTTTTTCAATTTGAATTGGAATTTTAAAGACTTTAGGTGTACCGGTGCGAATAAGTAATCAAAGTTTCCAATAAGAATTTACATTTTACATTCTGTTTGTTGACTGTCAATGTAGAGTCTTATCCGCTGTCTTACATCAATTTGTCTTAAGCCCAGTACCGACTACCGAATGAACGGAGTTACTAAGAAATAAGTGATTATGTTTGTGAAAAAGTCTGTCTAACGTTGCGTTTAACTTGCCGCTTTTGACTATCAAAAATTAGATTGTAGAAACTACTGTTTTTACGGCCGCCTGAGTGATCTTGAACGATCACGAAGGTTAAGCAACATAGGGCGCGTTCAGTGCATGGATGGGTGACCGTTCTATGACTAACGCTGGGGGCATTTATCCGAGTGGTTCCTTGCGGCTTATTGTGTAGACTCGAACAACACAAAATCTCGCCAATAGGCGAAGTTACACCTCCTAAAATTGGTATTGGTTTACTCCCACAATAGTTTTTTCACCGTTGGGCGAGATTACTATTACGAAATATGGCCGTGGACACTCGACCAATTGATTTTGCATGTTATTTTCCAGATTAGAGGTTCAATAAAATATATCATTCCGATAACTATTTTCACTGTTACATAGTTAACCAGTTATTAAACAAGACTCTTTTTTCCATTTTCATAACCAGAGCTTCTTAGTCATGTATGGTCTCCTGGTACTCTTTTTCCTGGAACTATGATTTATATTGTGAAAATAATCTTTTAGAAACGGCAACCTAAACGCCTGTTGAGGGGTCTGGCCTAAATTGCCCCAAGTGTATTTCGCCCCGATTTCCCTCGCCGCAAGTGTAGTACACTGGCGGGATGTAAAACGGACACTTACGGGGAGTGCGTTGATGGCGGTGTCGGAACATGTGTCTCACCCTCTTCGGAATGATTGTTTAGCCGCGCAGACGGCAGGAGCCGCGAAGGTGTGGACGCGGCAAATACGGTATTTGACACTATCAAAAATTAATTATTTGAGATGCTCGATTAAAACAAAAATTACAAAATGATTCGGAAAATGTATTTCTTTTAATCATTTACTAGTTATTACAATTTTTAAATAGATGAAACATAAAAAGAGTGCTCTGAAATGCGACGTCACAAGCAAGCATTTTTATACAAAATTCCGTTTTAAAAGTAACTCATTTGACATCCTGTCAAATACCCAATTGCCGTAGCTGCGGACGACACCGCTCTAGTCGAATTTTTCACGGCTTTCACGCTTGAATGCCTTAGTGTGCAGATTTAAATCGCGATTCGCTTAACCTGTAATAATAATTACGTAATACACTTATTATTTTAGATTAGAAATTTTAATAGTCATATGAGTCATATAGATGCATAGTCAGCATCATCCACTTTTTTCACATCCAAAAGTACTAGCTATTTTACGGAATAATCAGACTTCTTTTAGGACTTTTTTATACCTACAGGTATTTTTAGTACATTACTTTTACATTACTGTATATAACTCATATTTACTAGAAGCTACTACATTATAATTGTTAGTAAAAATATCTTATTTACCCTTTCAGTTAAAGTGGATGTTGCTGACTATGCTTCTATATGACTCATATCATAACATAATACATTGTTATGATACGATCTGATTGTGAATTTATCTTATATCAATAAAACCATTTAAAGGTTTTTCTACTAACAAACTTAGATACTATGTAAGGTTCCTAATGTATTAAACATTAATTTAACTTCAGTATTCCATAAATAATTAAACATTAAAAAAAATTGTTATTAAGTTCTTTATTGCACAAAACACATGTCTGGTACTTAATCCAAAATAGCATTTTCTATCAATCAACCTTTGGTTTGTGGGTAATGGCTGTACATAGCAAAATACAGAAATACTAGAAATATAGGGCAGTACTTAAACTTCATTTTTCTGTCCACAAATTCGGTACAATACAAAATTCAAATATTTTAAAATTACATTGATTTGCATTAATTAATTACTAAATACACATGTACAATATCAATTTAAATACATTTAAATTGTAAACAATTCTTTCCTTCTTTCATTGACAACTGTCATGTATTTTGTGATTTTCAGAGGGATCTTCAAATTTTAAATGCCTCCTCCATTCCCTAACACACATCTGTGCAGCCATTTTATTATTCAAGACATGCCCTGCAATCTTGCAGTTCCTATCTCCCACAAGCTTAACGGAACAGTCTCCAAGGCCCCTGTTACTGAAGCAATAAGGTTGAAATCTCTTTGAAAGTGATCTTTGCTGAATTCCAAATATTTACACGTCATGTAGCCTCTAAGGTTGAGAATGGCGTGCTTCCAAATATTTAAGCACCGATTTTCAGGACTTAGTATTAGCTGTGTATTCGAATAAGGGAATTGATTTTTTCCCCTCGGCAGGCAGTGTCGAGATTACGGCATCGGAACACGGTGGTTCTGTTATGTCCATTGAGGTACTTACTACGTACTAGAGTAGGCGTTAAGAGGTTGGTTCTATAGAAATTCTGTAGTCCCATAGTTATTGTCCTCGCCTTTAAAGCTTATGTTTTTGTAAACACTTATTTCTTGTCTACATCATTCAGCCATAAGAAGTCCACTGCTGGACATAGGCTTCCTACATTTCCAAAAAGACCGGTTGGAAGCGGCCTGCATCCAGCGTCTTCCTGCCACTTAGATGAGATCTTCTGTCCATCTCGTGGCTGCTCGTCCTATGCTGCGCTTGCCGATATGTGGTCTCCATTCAAGAACTTTTCGGCCCTATCGGCCATCAGTTCTGCGTGGTATGTGCCCCGTCCACTGCCACTTCAACGTGCCACTAGTCCGCTGGGCTATGTCAACTACTTACGTTCGTCTTGTGTATATTAAAGTATAAAATAGAGTTGGCTAAGCTTAAGGAGGTTACGATGAATGTGCCGACGACTGTGCCGTTGCGGCTTCAAGCGTTCGCTTTACATTGAATGACTCTACAGAACCTTCGCAACGGAATGCCTCCTCTAGACATACGTTTATTAGCTCATTGGTAACAGCCTATATGCGGCGACGCACGGCCTGAAGATTGCAGGCTCGCAGGCGATAAAGCGAGACAGATAACAGCTTGTCCTTTTTTCTCATGGCGTGACAGTTACTAAGGTTGCCATGACAAACTAACTGCGACGATAATGTGTCTATTCGCTTTTTAATGACTGACTGTTCCTACGTTATACCTATATTTAACAAACAATACAATATAGAAATACAAAATTCTTTATAACGTTATACATGTCTTAGACTACATACATTGACGGTATGTGTGTGTGTGTGTGTGTGTGTGTGTGTGTGTGTGTGTGTGTGTGTGTGTTACACGATAATACAGTCTTATTTATAGTCACGTCCGCCCCTCTCGTCCGGAGTTCCGCCAAACCGGAAAGGCTGTCGCAAATAATCCGGACGTCTATTTTAATGTCCAAAACGAGACAATTATAGCGACATGGACATACCTAGTGCTGTGAAAAGACATCCATTTAGCGGAGTAACAACCCTAACTTCGGTACTTTCCACCATTAACATTCCTTTCGCCAACCCTAACGGGTGCACTGAACAAATGGCTGTGAATTGTGGATTAATTCGTTTTGTTTTGTGATTAGGACGGCTTGTTTGCTCTTTGGGATACACACGGTGTGTTGGACTCCACGATGTTTCAGATAAACGAGCGTTCTACTGAAAACTGAAGTGACTCTTACGGCCTTACTTAGGACTAAGTTATACACTCTGAATAACTATTTCACGTATATCAATTTATACTGGTTTTAATCGCATTTAGCGTACAAATAACCAGTTTGTCAGACCTCGCATAACGGCTGTATACACAGCTCATACATAACCTTTATTAGTAAGGCCATTACTGTGCCCGATATTTAACTTCGAAGCTTAACTTTTTAAAAATGTCTTAAGTAATCAAAAAGGACGTTGATTTATCTACCACTAGTTTTGCAAGAAAGATAAGAAATTGAAACATTAAAATAAATTAATTTGCGTTGCTACGTACTCGTTTTACTTAATAAATCAGTAGAACACAAAATAAAGCTGGCGGATGCGGCAAGCGTTGCTTTGCCATATTAATTAATTAGTTAGCATAATGACATCATCACCATCAACCCATTATGTCCCCACCGAGGGGCACGAGTCTCTTCCCTGAGGAAGGTATAGGCCATACTCCACCACGGGGGCCAAGTCCGGATTGATGGAAGCTTGTAAGACTAGTGGCTGGTCTTACTTTCAGAAGTTTTGAAAGGCCTCTAACTTTGCTTAACGACTGCCATCTATCGACGGCATCCGGCACCAACTGCTTAACGTGCGGAGCACGAAACGCTCGGAAAAATGCTACTAGTGTTAGTTATAGAATGGT
Source organism: Yponomeuta plumbellus (assembly GCA_947310845.1). Taxonomy (NCBI): domain Eukaryota; kingdom Metazoa; phylum Arthropoda; class Insecta; order Lepidoptera; family Yponomeutidae; genus Yponomeuta; species Yponomeuta plumbellus. The sequence continues at coordinate 10,045,541 of OX371218.1, forward strand.
CACCCATCCATGCCCTGAACGTGCCCTATATTGCCTAACCTTCGTGATGTAATGACAATATTCAAGTATAAAAAAAATCATAAATATTGGAGGATTACCAGAAAAGACCTTATTTAACTAGATAGGTACTTACGTATGAGTTAACATAGAAAATAAACTAAGCGTAACATAAAAATAAAACCAGCAGAGCTGCCAACGTGAAGAAGCTAAAGTACTGCCAAAGTAAGAGAAAGAATAAAAAGTCCTGGCAAATATACAGCCAGCACCTAAAACGTTGGCGCTCGTTACTGGAAAAAATACACGCCGTTTGGACTTTTGTTTAATTAAAAACTCGAATAAAAAAGTTGCTGGCTTTTATCGCTTGATGGACGACTCGAGAATAGCCGTGGGCGCTTCCACGGAGTAGACAATCGACTTTACCAGTCAAACCTTAAGGTTCAATTTCAAAACAGGCGCTGTTAAAATTAAGAAAAAATATTTTTATTTCCCGCGCGTTGGATAAAGAGTGTTCCAATAAAAGAAAATGCAGAGACAATTTTTCATGCCAATTTCTTGTTCAAGTGGAATTTTCTGGAACGCACCCACATTTTTTCTACACAAAATGGCGTCGTTCGTTACAACCCTGTGTGCAGCAGAAAATAAAGGTGGAAATTGCAAAAAGTGGCGCGGAAAATTAAATAAATTTCCCCCGATAGGCGGAAACGGCTAGAAGTGTTTATAGTCGCCATTTTCCTGTGCTGATAGGCTCGATTCAGTGTTTCTTAGATTTATTACTTCAAGTACAGTCACACGCAAAAGTGGTACGTGAAGATCGGCCGGCATAGATTAGGGACTGATTTAGTGCTACTCTGTGGTTCTATTCAATTAAATAAAAACACTTTGAAACGTGTTAAATGGCGCGGAGTACCGCAAGGAAAATAAATATACCAGAACATTTTAGTGTGTAGGTAGGCAAGTGTTCTTCCACCATTGGTCAAGAAAAAGCCAAGTTCTTTTCAGTGGTTTGCTTTATACACAGATCACACACATTTTTGATAGTTTAGATTTGATGTGTGAGTCAATAATCTGATCTGATACTGGTCGGAATTGGGTATTTGACAAAATGTCAAATGAGTTACTTTTAAAACGGAATTTTGTATGAAAATTCTTGCTTGTGACGTCACATTTCAGAGCACTCTTTTCATGTTACATCTATTTAAAAATTGTAATAACTAGTAAATTATTAAAAAAATACATTTTCCGAAACATTTTGTAATTTTTGTTTTAATCGAGCTTCTTAAATAATTTCTTGTTGATAGTGTCAAATACCGTATTAGAAATAAAGTATACCCACCATTCGCTCGCCGGGACTTACAAAATTTTTGTACAGAGAGAAACACCAAACACCATTGTTTGTCATTAAAATAAATCTCTGTCGTACTGTCAATGCTGTCCATACGAGCTATATTTATCTCAATTATATTTATATTAGTAAACGCAAATTCAGTCCAAAGGAAAAAAATGTATAAAACAATATCAAGTAATCAAATATTAAAGTAATTTCGAAATCTGGTTTGTATTTAGATAAATCAGTACAAATAAGGTCATACAATAATATATCAATCAGTTAAAAATTCCATTAAATTATAATAGCTCTTTTCCTGTTTTCAATTTATATTCGAACTGGCCCATATCAAAATCTCTTAAATCTCTCGGTATTTTTATATATTTATTACATAGTGAGATAACTATACCCCTTTATAGATATGTATGGCCACTAATTAAGTCAAATTGAACCTAGTTGAGTCAAATAAAAGCAATAGAATAAACTACCTACTTTGTGCCAACTGCTGTGTTAATTCTCACATAGCTTCAATAGCCGCCATCTTTAATCCTTTTCACCGCTCCACAGTAAGCTTATAAAGAAAGTGGGATCATGAAAATCCCCCTCCTAAAATCCCCCCAATAATGCGGCTTATTATCAACAATTATTATTAATCCCTCACCCTATTATTATCTTTAACGCATTTACGGTTGTCTGTGAACGGCCAGTAATATGACCTTTGGTTTAGAACCAAACATAATGAAAGAAACGGTCTTGAAATTGTGGTCCCTCCAGCCAATCCAGTTTGAGTGAAATTTCATTAGGCTAAAACATTGGGGTTACGACCACACCCCACAACAAAGTGTGGATAAAAATGGAGTCACAATTACATTTATTAGTAAAGTCACTTTTTAACATGGTTTGGTAAGGAATGTGGTTGAATTAATGTAAACAAACAAAGGTGTTTATTAAAAAACTTTAACTTAAAACAGTCCTAACAGATACATACATACATAAGCTCACGCCTGTATCCCAGAGGGGTAGGCAGAGACCAGGGTCAGCCTCTTTCTAAGATCCTGATAAACACTTTTGCTTCATCGACGACATTCATTAGTCGTTGCATGCACACACGATAGTTATATAAATGTAATTAATTTTTAAAAACTTTATATGTACTTATTTTATTCTCACTTATATTTTCCTGGGTGTAAACATATTTTTTACTATCAAAGCCTACAATTTTATAGTATAAATGAATACTCAGTGAATAAATTAATAATGAATTATTGAACTGTTTTCAACTCTTCCTTTTCTAGATTGGTTTCCGTATTTCAACTATTTTTCTATCAACGATTTACTTGCACTTAGAGGAAAATTGAATGAAATACAAATATGATGACTAGTTTTTAGTGTCAAACAGGCGCGTACAATAAAGAATTAAGAACTTTAATTAGCGCACGATTACAATTCGTCAAAATGGTAAAAAGCACAAAAAAAAATCAATGTGTCAAGTTCGAAAACGTACACCAAAACATTTTGCTTGTTTAAGCCCTCAAGCCCCGGGGACCCGCCGGCGGGTCCGATGTAGGTAAACTACGGCGCATTCCGTCAGGCCCCGTAGCCCGGCCGGCGAGTCGGTCGCTCAACGGCACTTTGAATCGAATTTTGAACATGATATAGACCACAGTTGCATGAGCATGTTTTATTCTTTGAAATCTGTGATAAATTTCAAACATTACTCTGTGAATAACTAACTTGGCTGTGAAAGAAAAAGTGTTATTGGCCTGAAGGGCTTATTTCCACACTATTTTAATAAATGTCTTCTTTTCTCATCTTTTCGTATTGCCTCTATCATCATCATCATCATTAAGCCACAAGAAGTCCAATACTGGACATAGGCCTCCTCCATGGATTTCCAAAAAGACCGGTTAGAAGCGGCTTGCATCCAGCATCTTCCTGCCACTTGGATGATACCGTCTGTCCATCTTGTGGCTGGTCTTCCTACGCTGCGCTTGCCGATATGTGGTCTCCATTCCCTCAATATTACCTTCAAATTGACTCCTCCTGTGCCTAGGAACTATGGGAAAGTAACATCTGTCCAAAATTACCCCTTTTCGGAACGTACCCTGGTGGATAAACAAACGCAAGTAATTACAACATAATTACTTACCTGTGGTAATTATATTTAATAACAGCTTAAGTAAGTACCGGGTACTAAGTAGCTATTCCAAATAAACATGCGCTTCCTTTGGGGACTACGGTAAAAGGAATTACAATGTTAGCTTTTAGAATATACCTCGGCTACTATCTGATAGAATCGGATATATTCGCGTAATATAAATATCGGAACTAATATGACACTTAAATTCGAAATATTAGTTAGAAACAGCGACGTCACAAACACGTTAACATCAAAGACCTGTTTTTTCGTTTGGTCCCCAGCTGGGATTCGAACCCGGGACATGGTAGACAGATGCGCTAACCACTGCGCCACAGAGCTCGTAAAAATAAACTACATAAGGGAGTGTATGTTTTAATGCATCTCTGTGTGTGTGACACATTTATAACAGAATATTTCCTTTGTCCTCAGGTCCAAGAAGTAGAAGGACGAAGAAGCGAGAGTCGACAGCTGAGGAGAAGAGGCCAAGAACTGCATTCAGCGCCGCCCAGCTCGGCAGACTGAAGGTATGTTCTTTCCACAGATACCTCAATATTTTCTCATACTTCACAGAAAATTACACACACACACACACACACACCTCTCTACTACTACTCTATATACTATACTCTATATACTCACCAATATTATGTGAAATTTGAAACGCACAATAATATTACAATCATGAATATAAAGAAGAAGAAAGAAAGAAAGAAGGATTTTCTTAGAATTGTCACAGAAACACAATGAAGACACAAAAAGTACGTAATAAACAAAATACACAAAAGTCAACAGAACAATAAAATTAAATAAAAACAAAAGAAAACAAAATATCTGTAATCCATTAAGTACATTATGTCACTAATTGCCAAAATACAGTACCTACTTTGGCAATTAGCTGAATTGATAACTATACCAATAGCCTTTGAGTGATTTGTAAAGCCCTCAAGGCTCGTAATACGCTGTTTGTTGTTTTTGTTATTTATGGTAAGAAATAAACTTTACTTACTTTACCTACTTTAATATAGGGCGATGAGGCAAATTGTCTAATCTGTATGGAGTTTGACTGTCGCAAGTTCATGTCATGGTGCCTACCATTAAATAAACACAAGAAACTCGCACACATTTGAACGTTGTTCAGCAAAAAGGAACCAACCCACAACATAGTCATTTTTGAGTAAAATATACCGACATGATCACTATGCTCTATACTTTATCAACCAAAGACTTTCATAGCGATCCGATGAGTATGTGCAAAGTTATGGCACATGGTAGTCCAACAAAACTATGGAGAACATAAATGAGCTCAAACCTAAGTCAAATACCTATCTCAAAAATCACTTTGTGTGGGTTCGAACCTTTTTGCTAAACTACCTACGTCCATTTGTGCTTTCACTCTGTGGTTACACGTGCGAGGCATCCAAGACCTGGCGGTTTTTTTTGTCCCCATCCAGGATTCAAACCTCTTGGATGGTGTGAAGAGATGTTTCCTCCACCAAGTATAACTTCTATCGTCCCCATCTCACCGAGGCTCTCCGCCATATTATTTCGCAGTGTTATCATCATAGCGAACGGTTACTTTTGAATAGTGACATCGACACTTCCGATTTTGGACGTATCATGACACTATTTTATTGAATACTTTTTATCTCATGTCACTTATATCAAAGCAAACTGATGGTGGAATAGTCAAACACATCTCTGATTTTACAAAAAGTGGTCAAAATCATGACATATGCCTATGCATATGCGCTAACCACTGCGCCACAGAGGTCGTCAAAAGGGAGAAGAAGAACACTTTAAACATTTTCATTGTCCATCCTGAGGAACCACGTGTTTTGATATGGTAGAAATTGCCTATAAATGTGTCTACTGGGCTCCGGCCGTTTTCGCAACTGCGTTTCGTAACTGGTTGCGAAAGAAGAATGTTTATTCCTTGTTCGCAACCAGTTGCGAATCAAGAAAACTTTTTCCTTAGCCGCAACTTGGTTTCGAACGAAGAATACGATCTTCCCAAACTTACAGAGTTGCGATGGGAGAAATTAATTTCCTTATTCGCAACCAAAGGCTAATATAATAATTCAAAAAGAAAGGAAATTAAATCTTAAGAAATTTTAATTACTTAACACAATTATATGTTTTGTAATGCAACAAAGTAATCTTATGTAGTTCTCTTAACCTAATTAAATAAACTAAAATAAAATAAACATTTTATCTCCACACTGACGTTGATGATGTCCTCCTCGTCCTAGTCGTATTGGTAGGACTTCTGCGGCGGTGGGCTCGGATGTGACTAGCAAAGCCCAGCTTCTTTTTGAAAGTTCGGTTACATTGGCCGCAGTAAAGTTCACCGCGGTCATTGTACATATAAGAATAAGTGGGCTTCGGAAGGGTTTTTCGCTGCTGTCGGTTGGAGTAGAGAGTCTCGAGCCGCGCATCTTCGAAATCCCTCACTTTCTTGTGGATGGTGGAGCGCCATTCGCTGCGTCTATGGGCGGCCTTTTCCCAGCTATCGGGAGGAATGCCGGCAGCTGTTAGGTGCCTTTTAAGGACGTCCTTGTAGCGGAGGTGCTGTCCACCGACTTTACCTGCACCGTTAGACAGCTGGGAATAGGAAACTGCCTTGGGCAGTCAGTGGTCTTCCATGCGCGCCAGCTGACGTGCTCTTAAAGGTATATTGTCAAGACTAGATATTGTCTATTGATATTATTGTAGATGTGAGTGTCTTTTTGAAAAGTTTGTTGTACGAATCAACAAAATTGAAACAGACAAAGATGGTTGCGAATAAGGAAAAAATAATCTTTTGTCGCAACTGGTTGCGAAACATAATCATTAGGATGCCTAGTTGCGGCTGATTAAAAAGTTTTCTTGATTCGCAACTGGTTGCGAACAAGGAATAAACATTCTTGCTACGCAACCAGTTACGAAACGTAGTTGCGAAAACGGCCGGAGGGGTCTACTGTACCACCCATCATTAAGCATCTCTTTCCTCGACACCACAGGTTACTTCACCACGACTCATGCCCAGAACAGTTCCTGCGTTTATCTTTCCTAATCATCATCAAGTCAATATGTCCCCACCAAGGGGCACGGGTCTCTTCCCTGAGAAAGGTGTAGGCCATACTCCACCACGGGGGCCAAGTCCGGATTGGTGGAGGTTTGTAAGACTAGTGGCTGGTCTTACCGTCAGAAGTTTTCAAGCCTCCCTAAGGCCTCTGACTTGGCTTAACGACTGCCATCTTTCGACGGCAGCCGGCACCAACTGCTTAACGTGCCTTGCAAAGCACGGAAGTGCTCGGAAAAATGCCACCAGCGTTAGTCATAGATGGTCTCCCATCCTTGGACTGAACGCGCCCGATATTGCTTAACCTTCGTGATCGTTTAAGATCACTCAAGCAGCCGACGCTACGAGCGATTATTTTTCCTAATACCAGTGACTAACTGCTACTTTCCTCTGCAGCACGAGTTCGCCGAGAACCGCTACCTGACGGAGCGGCGGCGGCAGGCGCTGGCGGCAGAGCTGGGTCTGGCGGAGGCCCAGATCAAGATCTGGTTCCAGAACAAGCGCGCCAAGATCAAGAAGGCTTCGGGACAGCGCAACCCGCTAGCTCTGCAGCTGATGGCCCAGGGCTTGTATAACCATCGCACCGCCAGCGATAGTGAGGATGAAGAGATTAGTGTCACGTAGATTGTCAGTTGGAGACATATCTCGTGTTCAAGGTTGGGCTCTGGGATTGGAACGGGATTCGATGGATGGGTGCTTGAGGATTTGATGTGATGGGGATTTTCTGGGGAAGGGGATTTTGGAAAGATCCTGCAGTATATTATTCTTTTTAGCGTTCCGTACCGCAATAAGAAAAACTGAAGCCTTATAGAATCACTTGGTTGTTCGCCCGTTCGTGTGTCCGTCTGTCGGTCAAGAGCCTTTCACCCGGTTTCTCGTACACCAACAAGTTAATAATCTACTGTTAACAGCTGTCAGTTGGCCAAAGTGCAGAAAAAAACATTTGACAGCTGTTAGCTGTTAGATTAAAAGATTGTTAGCGTACGAGAAACCGGGGGTTAATTTCGGGAACGCGTGAAGTAATCGAGTTAAAATTAAAGCCGAATACTCGAGTCTATGGTTCCTTGAAGCTGTGAAAAAATAAAACTTCTAAAGTCGGCTTCCCACGGTCCGCGATATTGCGGACGGATGCGGACCAGCTCGCACGACACACCGTGGGAAGGGTCTCGGTCCGCGGTAGCACAGACAGACGACAGGTCAGTTGGAAGAGCCTCTCGTGGGGTGTGGCTGTCCGTGGTCGTCGGCCGTGCTCGTCCATCCGCGATATCGCGGACCGTGGGAACCGACTTTAGTAAACTAAATTAATATTTAAGGGGCTCCCATACAATGAACATGTTTTTTTTTTGCCGTTTTTATAGAATATTCTCGTGAGGCCCAATGTCTTCAAGTGATCACAAAATCAATTGTTCTTTTCAAGGTCGGGCCTCACGAGGTTATGGTACGGAACCCATCGTGCGCGAGTTCAAATCGCACTTGGCCAGTTTTTAATAATCGCACTTGGCCACCTACAAATTTGATTATTATTCACCCGGTTATTAGATTCTAGAGGAGAAGAAGAAAATCATTTATTTATTTCATCTCATCTTTTTTTTCTACGCAATCATTCTGAGGTACCTCGTAGATATTTTGTGGATATCGTTGTAATTATTGCCTAGCCACACTCAATAGGCTTGCATTTGCGTGAACTAGGTACATAGTCCCAATGCATACATATTCTATTTATCATTTGCCTGCGCGTAATTGATTGAGGCTTGTTTGTAGCGAAAAGGGAAATATCGATATAAATGTGAGTAGTTCAAAGTATTTAGGCACTTTTGTCATCGAATGTACTTAGTAAGAAATAAGTTCCTGGTCTATTGTACATGTAAATAGTTCTCGATTGTACATTTATTTATTTTTAACAAGTATTTTGTAGTAATGTTTCAATCTTGTTAGTAGAGTATAGTCTGTAAAACAAAGCCTGAGCTTCGCGACAGCTGTCATCGAAATTGCGTCCATGAAGTTTTGAATTTTTTCACAGAATATTTGTACTGTGAAAACTCCGTACTTACTGCACACTATTCGATGTCTAAGCAATATCGTAACCTAGCCCTGTCAGTGTGACAGCTGTCGTGGAGCTCAAGCTTTGTTTTACACACTGTAGTGGAATGTATAGGGGAAAGGAAATGCAGAGTTAGTTGTATGAAAGGGGTGTTTACTACTTTGAAATTTCCACCGTTAGCGATAAACGAAAAATAATATAATAATATATTTGGCCATTAAAAATGATGCGATATGATAACCAACTTTAACATAAGATTTTTGTGTACCTAGTTTAAATTGGAATGGTATTGTTCGAAATACGCATTTTTGTTTTTTAAATGTCGTACTAGTAAAGTAAGTAGAATCTCTATACTATCTCTGTTATTACCAATAATTACATGTTAGTTCAATCATACATTTATTAAAACAATTTAGTCATTTTTTTCTTCCATGTTTTTTTGTAATTAATATCACTATTTTATTTTTAACTATTGTAAATAAGCATTTGACTGTCTAGCTGTAAGTTTAACACATAACTTTAATAAAATTATAAATATATCGTATGGTTTTCGAAATAGATTACGCTGTTTTTTTTAACTTTGTTCCAAATTTACCAATTTTTTTTAATTCCATGCAAAAAATAGGCTGTCAAAGTCTGAGTGTTGCTAGTACGTAAAAACCAAATAACCCCATTTTACTTCCAAGTAAAAATGGTGTGTGCCACGTTGGTGTTTTTTTGGACTTTGCTCTTATGAGTAATTTTTATGCCTTTGATCTGATAAAGATTTTGGTCACGTGAGTCTTATAATCACGGTAAAAAAAATCGACCGAGTAAACCTATATATTATTTCATAGCGGTAACACCGCAACATTTTTTTTGCATCGAATTAAAAAACTGACTTTAGTTTTGTCTGACTAAAAGGGAGTAGGGATCGGAAAGTATTATAAACCGTATAAGATTGTCTCCCAAATTATTTTCTCGGATAGATAGATAGATAAAATATTCTTTATTGTACTCATAAATAGCATTTACAAATTTTTATAAATCTAAGTACAATTGGCGGCCTTAGCGATTTCTTTCTTCCAGGCAACCACAGACGGAGACAAGAAAGAAATTAGAGACGGGTAGTAATTTTATTCGGATAATTCTTCCGGATAATTTTATTAACTGGCAAGAACTGAAAAGAAAAAAATACTGTTAATTGTCTAATAATATCACAGCCTATAAAATATACGTTTCTCTGTAGAGCCCAGGCCTTCTCTTAGAGCAAGACGTAGCAAAGTAATATGGGCTTAATCGCCAAGCGTGCCCACCGTGGATTGGCAATTCGACTGCCTGGTTGGTCTAGGCGTTAAGGTCTACCAAAATAAAGTAGTGGGTCCGATTCCCAGTGGGGGCCAGAGTATATTTCGCACACTGAAAACTTTGTGACTAATCAACAAAGCTTTACTGACAACTTTTACGGTTCCACATCGCCCACCAGAATATTTCAAAAATCATAAAACGGCCATACCGTAAAATGAAGAGTTTTGTTTAATGCCATTTATGTTTTCAGTGTGAGATTTGTACAATTGGCCTCATTCTGGGTGTTTTTCCATGTTTGTAATGTCCTGGCCTGGTTTCCATAGCACAGGTATCCTAGTTTGGGGCAAGGTCAAGTTATTACCATTATAATTTCAAGCGCTGAATTATCTCATGATCAATCAACAATCAAGAATCAAGAATTTATTTCAACGTAAAGAATTTACATTCTGCTTGTTGAATGTCAATGTACATACAGTTATGTATAACGTTAGCCGCTGCCTTGGGGCCGTCTGTAGTGGAGAAAAAGGCAGCGAAAAAAAAACTCCACTCTGACCATCTTTTCTCAAATCACCTTAAAGCTAATACAAATAAAACATACAAAATAATATCTTGGATGTGTTGAACACTAGACACATTTATCCTCTGATTTAATTTAATATTAAACTACTATTTAATGCCATATGTCCTTGTCTTCTAAATAATCGTTGATTTTATAATAAGCTTTTTTGCAAAGAGTGTGCTTAACACAATTCTTAAATCGCGTTGGGGGTAACTCTAATATATCTTGGGGTATCTTGTTGTAGAACCTTATACAGTGCCCCATAAAGGAAGTATTAACTTTTGCAAGTCTAAATCGTGGAAATGACAATTTATGTTTATTCCTAGTATTAACGTTATGATGGCTACCAAGAGTTTCGAAGTCCTTAATATTTTTCCGAACGTACATAATATTTTCATAAATGTATTGGCTTGCAACTGTTAAGATGTTAGTTTCTTTGAAAAAATCTCTTAGCGAGTCCCTACTACCTAGCTTGTAAATAAATCGGATCGCTCTCTTCTGCAAGATGAAGATAGTCTCAATGTCTGCTGCCCGGCCCCATAGTATTATACCATAGGACATAATACTATGGAAGTAACTAAAATAAACAAGCCTAGCAGTTGCAACGTCAGTAAGTTCTCGGATTCTTTTCACGGCATATGCTGCGGAGCTTAGTCTATGTGCCAATTTTATAATATGTGGACCCCATTGTAGTTTGGCATCGATTGTGATGCCCAAAAATACAGTATCTTCAACAAATTCTAGTTTATTATTTTCAATTACAATGTTCTTTTCAACTAATTTTACGTTAGGTAGGGTAAATGTATGAAACATTTTGTCTTTTTTGAATTTAACAATAGATTATTTACTGTAAACCAATCTAGAACGTGCGAGAGAGCATTATTTGCTTCGGCAAGATTATTTTCCTGTCTCTTTATTTTAAAAACAAGTGACGTGTCATCAGCATATAGCACTATCTCACACATTTTTTGTACCAAAAACGGTAAATCATTTACATAGACTAGGAAAAGGAACGGCCCTAAGATAGATCCCTGCGGGACTCCCATTTTTACAAGTGTTCTAAATATGATTTTAAAAGATCTAGACTTAATTTTTTTATTCCATAGTGTTTTAACTTTGAGAGTAATGTTTTGTGGTCTACACAATCAAATGCCTTTGACAGATCACAAAATACTCCTATCGCATCATTATGATCCTCCCACGCACTGAAAATATGTTTAACTAACATGACTCCAGCGTCTGTTGTATTCCGCCCTTTAATGAAACCGAACTGCTGACTATGGAGGAGTTCGTAATTATTGAAATGAGTAAGTAATTGATCTAAGATAATTCTTTCAAATATTTTACTTAATACTGGTAGGACTGAAACGGGTCTAAAATTTGTTGGATCTTGTTTATCACCGCTTTTAAATAAGGGTACTAACCTACTATATTTCATGAGGTCTGGAAATACTCCTTCATCTACGCATTTATTGAAAAAACCATTGATCAACCCATTATGTCCCCACCGAGGGGCACGGGTGTCTTCCTTGAGGAAGGTATAGGCCATACTCCACCACGGGGCCAAGTCCGGATTGGTGGAGGCTTGTAAGACTAGTGGCTGGTCTTACTGTCAGAAGTTTTCAAGCCGCCCTGAGGCCTCTGACTTGGCTTAACGACTGCCATCTATCGATGGCAGCCGACACCAACTTACCGTGCCTTGCGAAGCACGGAACCGCTCGGAAAAATACCACTAGCGATAGACGGTGACCCATCCATGGTCTGAACGCGCCGTACGTTGCTTAACCTTAGTGATAGCTTAAGATCACTCAGCCAGCCCAGGCTTCGAGCGATTCACGTATCTAATCACTTCCAACACTCAGGTTATCTCATGATAATTTTCTTCGCCGTAAGTGAGTAATGAATTAATTATCTTTATATAAATGAGAGAGAGAGAGAGAAATAATTTATTTAACGACACCATACTCAAAACATAACAAAACAACAAATACATGAAATTTACAAAAAAACTAAAACTTTCTTATATTTATAATTTAAACAAATAGAACAAACAAACAGAGAAAAAATAAACAATAATTTCTAAGATATATTGTTTACTTTAAAGTTGTGGTTGGAAATCTCTAATTCAAAGCACAATCAAATAATTACTTCAAAAGGGTCTACAGCACCTGTTCTCCACGGATCCCTGTTCAAATAAACCGATCAAGTGAAACGGATAATTTTTTTTTGTTACTAACGAATCAACCGTTTAGTTGATCCTATAGAAAAAAAAATACTTTTCTTGTTTGTTCCTACATAAGTTAATCGAGCGGTAAGATTGTTGCTAGTTTTATTTTATATTATGATGCATTATAGTTTATTTTTGCTTAAAGCAAACACAGTTAGATTCCCCAAAAAGTAATCAGAAAAAACGTTTTTTTTTAAATTTAAAATTGCACTTTTGTCAACCTCTACACTTACTGTCACAGATTTTATATTAAGATGCAATAAAGTTAATTTCTCTTAATAATTAATAGGCACACTTAGATTATTTAAAATTACACTTTTGTCAGTCTCTGTACGAACTGTCACAAATGACAGAAACATACCGAGCAAAAAGTCCAAAATGGCGGCCGAAACTATTTCTAACATCAAAGGCACATCCGAACCGATACGGCAGTTATTCAGAACAATTAGAGACAAGTCTCGGGTTCGATTCCCGGTAGCGAGCGTGTAAATCATCGGCCAAAGAGTGCTTAGTACTATTTTCATAACTCCGATGGCATTTACTGTATTTAAGCACACACATTTTGGTTCCGTATCTGAAGGATGTTAAAGGGAATGTATTATACCATTATACCTCTGTGGGGCGTAGCGGTTAGCGTATCTGCCTACCTTACGACAGGTCCCGTTCGAATCCCAGCTGGGGCCAAAAAAAATCCCACAGGTCTTGGATGTTTACATGTTTGTGATGTCGCTGTCTCTGGTTCCCACGACACAGGGTATCCTAGTGTGGGGCCAAAAGCAATGTATGTGCCTGTATGTAAAGGTGTACGTTTATTATGTGCAGGGCACATGAGGCCCCAATTTTGGGCGTGCCCATTTTTAAAACTCAAGCGTACAGATGGCGGCCTTACAAAACTGATCTCTTCCATACAACCCAACCAACAATTGGATGGACTATAATGACACAAGTTTGGTTCCAGCCTCCCTGCCCGCATCAATCATCAGTAATTACAAGCCGAAATGATCTGTAGCACCACGACGGTATTCCTGAGACGCTCCGCTTCATTTGCTCGTGTCGTTTAGTACTCCATTAGGTTCAATTTCGTGTGAAATATCGCCGGCCGCTTCTACTAATTGGGGACCAATTATATGTGTCATAGGACGAGAGTTATGGTCGCAAATTTGGGTATAGGGTGCTCCGTGACTTATGGTGTTTGGACATAAGCTTGCGCCTGATAATCTATATAAATAAAATTCACAGTCCTGACTGACTCACTCATCAACGTCCAGCCCAAGCCATTGGACCTAGGAAGCTGAAATCTTGCACAGATGGTCTATAATATAATGTAGGCAAGGAATAAGACCAGTTTTTTTTAAATTCAACCCCTAAGAGGAAAGGGTTGCCAAAATTTGTATGGGAGGTTAAAGAATGTTGTCTAATTTTCTTGAAACTTAAAATAAATACTCTTCAACACAATTGCTTGAACACGTGTTTCGCCGTTTTTCTAAATTTAACATTTAAGGGATAAACGGGGTTGCAAAATTATGAATTAAAGTCCACGCTGACGGAGTCGCGGGCGAAAGCTAGTAGATAATAATAATACCTACCATATAATGAAGAATAAGGAGAAAAACATTTATTATACCAACAAGACACATCACAGAAGCAAAATAAACAGACAAGTAACTTAATTAAAAAGATACAGAAAATGTAAAAAAAAAATAAACATGGATGTAGATTTGAATCGCTCTTACCGCAGCTGCCTGAGCGATCTTAAACGATCACGAAGACTAAGCAACATAGGGCGCGTTCAGTGCATGAATGGGAAACCGTTCTAAGACTAACGCTAGTGGCATTTTTCCGAGCGGTTCCGTGCTTCGCAAGGCACGTTCAGCACTTGGTGCCGGCTGCCGTCAATAGGTGGCAGTCGTTAGGCCAAGTCAGAGGCCTTTAGGGCAGCTTGAAAACTTCTGCCAGTAAGACCAGCCACTATTCTTACAAGCCTCCACCAATCCGGACTTGGCCCCCGTGGTGGAGTATGGCCTATACCTTCCTGCGATGGGGACTTAATGCGTTGATATTGATGACTTTTCCTGTATAATTATGCATGACTATGTAACTTCAAATAAATGTTTATTTCCTACTTTTTCTTCAGTACACACAACGACATAGAGTACTTTCACTGGAACTGTGGGAAAAGTTATTACAACAGTGAATTCCATACAAACCACCTACTGGCTCAAAAACAAGCACCCTGTATAAACACCTCGATATAAATCACAACACTTTAAAGGAGATTCTTGGCCCGACGGATGGCATTCCCTCTTTGCAACACCATGTATAATTATACTTCGGTTCATCACCCCGTGTGGGGTGAAAGTTGGTTAATGTTTGAGCGGTTTATTGGTAAATATTTACCTACTTAGTACTTAAAACATAAACATTTACACACAGGCACATACATTGCTTCTGGCCCCACACTGGAAACCATAATTACATATGTTGCGGGAACCAGAAGCAGCGACATCACAAACATGTAAACATACAAGACCTGGGTTTTTTTCCCCAGCCAGGATTTGAATCCGGTACCTCTCGCGTGGTAGGCAGGTTCCCTAACCGCTGCGTCACAGAGGTCGTCAATATCAACTTCTTAATTGTAGATGATCCGATAAATTTGAATCCCACGCAAGCGAAATCGCGGGCCACAGTAACTTGAACATTTCCGCTCGGATTAAGCTATAAATAAAACTCTCATTGAAAACCCTTTTAACATGATGTATTAGGAATTGACGGATTTACATTACCACGACTTTGTTGGCGAGTGTGCATTAATGAGGGATTTTAACTTTTCGATGACAGTTTCTGTCCTTAGCACCGACTTGGGAAGGTCTATTTTTAAATTTGAGCGCGTCGTTGTTTTGGTAACTTTTTTGTGAGGGTCGGATCGTACGGAGTCAGTCACTGATGTCAGAACAATGCCGAGTCAGTGATGACCCTGTACTGACCCCGTGTATAGTTTGTGCCACGTAAGATGACCCATGAGTTAATGAATTTTTACTTTTATTATTATGTTCTTAAGGATCTTACCGTGGGACTTGTTTGGTCATCTTTAGTGACTGCATTTATAAATGTATTTTTTTGTGGTTTTTATTTTTGAAATGTATTTTTTTTCTATTCTTTATCTTTATCATTGAAGTCAGTTCTGTATGTCAAACTACGACTGCTAACTCGCGAACCTAAACTGTCATTTCCATGATTTAGACTTGCAAATGTTAAATCATACTTCCTAAGGGGCACTGTATAAGGTTTTACAACAAGATTCCCCAAGATATTAGAGTCACCTCTAACGCGGCTTA
The DNA here is from genome assembly GCA_947310845.1 of Yponomeuta plumbellus. NCBI lineage: Eukaryota > Metazoa > Arthropoda > Insecta > Lepidoptera > Yponomeutidae > Yponomeuta > Yponomeuta plumbellus. The sequence continues at coordinate 10,061,515 of OX371218.1, forward strand.
AGAAATGTGTTGTAAACACTGTTTAAAAAGAAGCTTACTATAAATTAAACGATTATTTAGAAGACAAATACATTGTGTGGTGTCAGTCAGATGTTCACTCGTTCATTCACTCGCTTGAAATCGACAATCCGTGGTGATTAAGCCCATACTATCTGTGCCCTTAAGTAAACTATGCTTGTATTCTAAAAAAAATAAACAAAAACATCGATACACTAGTATATTCAACATACCTTTGGGAACCTTTGGGTCAGATATATCACGGGGTGGTTTGATTGACTGATTTTATTTTATTTCTTTTGTATGTTTGTGTAATTAGTTATAAAGGAGACGGAAATGCTTCCATACATTCTTGGGCCCAGATGTAAAAAGACGAGAGTGGTGTCAATAAACAGCTTATACATATATTGTCATAATTTTATACGCCCCGGTAATGTACAGCCACGGAATCCGTGCACATGTACACGGATTCACGTCCGTACGTTCTCGGGTCGTGCGTTATTATATCAGGCTGTATAAAATTGGTATGGGCGAGAATCCGTGTCCAGCCATAGACACGACAGAGTGTGCTTCGTTTCCATGAAGCGTAAATCATTCACTTCGCAGCCATTACACGCTAGATCTAGTGCGTGACATTATCGAGGCTATGAGTCGCAATAGATTGACGTCCTGATCTGGCTGGATCTTACACTAGACAAGTCAATCCAAATGATCAGAGTTTAGATGTAGAGGAGCGATACATCAACCCATTATAAACCCACTGAGGGGCACGGGGCTTATCCCTGAGGAACCGTTCTCAGTGAAAAGCCCGTGCCCCTCGGTCCTATACCTATAGGGCATTCTCCACCACGGGGGCCTAGTCCGGATAGGTGGAGCCTTGTAAGACTAGTGGCTGGTCTTACTGTCGGATGTTTTCAAGCTGCCCTAAGGCCTCTGACTTGGCTTCACGACTTCCATCTTTTGACGGCAGCCGGCAACAACTGCTTAACTTGCCTTGCGAAACACGGAACCGCTCGGAAAAATCCCACTAGCGTTAGTTATATATGGTCATTTGGGCACGAATTCCCGGGTTGTACATTCTCGTGCCGTAAATTCTCGGTCCGTGCAATATAGTGACCCATCATGATCATAGATTGAAAATCCGGGAGCTGTCACTGTCAGCACAGATTAAATACATTTGACAAACATAAAAATTAGGTAATAAATCGATCTGTAAACGAGAATCTACGAGAATCGATTTTAAAGTTAATAGTCTGTTTTATTGTAAACTATTGACAATATAATAATTTATTCCGTAGATTTTGTTCAGTTTGATTGAATCCATCATTCGATGAGAGTGATTTCATGTTCAATAATAATTCTTGAAATCATTCACAGTAATCGATTATAGTAATCAAAACTCTATTTCATCAGTGCAATAAACTTGTTTTTAAGATTTCTCGTCTCCCAGATTGTGAATTGAGCAGATTTTTTTATATTTTGAAACAGAAAAAATTACCGCTTTTTTTAAACTATATTTCAGCTTATTACACTTGGGCCCCGGCTCCTTTATAATATATTGTGATATTTTATTATTTTCTTTTGCTAATGTTTTGCAAGTATTTTGTCCACATCAAATTATGTCCCCACCGAGAGGCACGGGTCTCCTTCCTGAGGAAGGTATAGGCCAAACTCCACCACGGGAGCCAAGTCCGGATTGGTGGAGGCTTGTAAGACTATAGTGGCTGGTCTTACTGTCAGAAGTTTCCAAGCCGCCCTAAGGCCTCTGACTTGGCTTAACGACTGTTATCTATCGACGGCAGCCGGCACCAACTGCTTAACGTGCCTCGCAAAGCACGGAACCGCTCGGAAAAATGCCACTACCGTTAGTCATAGAACGGTTACCCATTCATGCACTGAACGCACCCTAAGTTACTTAACGTTCGTGATCGCTTAAGATCACTCAGGCGGCCGGGGCTACGAGCGATACTAACTTATTTACTATTGTAGAAAACCATAAGTATTGTGGCTAGAAATCGGAAATTAAGTGAAACAGACAATGGTAGATCCACGCGGTACCTTCCCAAAGGTAGTTCAAAAACGCTCCGTGCTTTTCAAAGAGCGTGATCACCTAAACGAGGTGGTCAAACACAAACACTCTTTCTTAGGTACATGTTCAATAATCACCTCTTAGACCCTAAAACAATGCTGCTCTAATGAGTACAGTGGACGATGGAAAAACGTGCCTTAAACATCTTTGAAAATCTGAAGTACTCGTAACTTTACGAGAAGTATGGGATACGAGATCAGCTTGAATCAGATTGACAGCTGATGAGTTTAAAGATTGTTATAATGTTTTTTGGTATCTGTGCTGTCGGAGGCGTGTTCTATTGGAGTATTTCACTGTTGAAGTAGTATGCTGTTAAATTATTACACTGTACGAGTAGTGTTGTGTTAGAGTAGTGGGCTATCGGAGGAGTGTTCTATTAGAGTATTGCACTGTTGAAGCAGTATGCTGTTAAATTATTACACTGTACGAGTAGTGTTGATTTAGAGTAGTGGGCTATCGGAGGAGTGTTCTATTAGAGTATTGCACTGTTGAAGTAGTATGCTGTTAAATTATTACATGTACAAGTACTGTTGTGTTAAAGTAGTGGGCTATCGGAGGAGTGTTCTATTGGAGTAATGTGCTGGCATAGTTGTGTGATGCAGATTATTGTCCTATCCGAGTGGTGTGGTGTCCCAGTAGTGTGTGTGCTATCGAAGGAGTGTTCTGTCGGAGTAGTGTGCTGTCGGAATTGTGGGCTGACTTAATGTGCTCCCGGAGTAATGTTATGTCGTAATTCCTTTCTTTTTTTTCTTAGTTCCTTGAGATACACTAGATGGCGTCATTCGTTTCTTCATACGAATTGTGATTCGTAGCCATCAATGTCAAAGTCAGTCCACAGATCACTAAACAAGAGCAGGAACCAGGGTTGCTATTCGGATGAGGTTTCTCGTACCTAATAAAAATAAAAATTCAAACCCACAATCCATAGCAAAGACTCCAAAGTATCCAAAAGCGCACGTATCACAAAACGACAACAGCATTTTTCCTTCTAGGTAACCAACCATCACAAATTCCACAGAACCAAAGTATTATTTTTTGCTTTGACGTTTATTATTACGGTACGGCAGCGCCACCTAGGGATCCTTTTAAAACTAAATTTGACATAAGGAAAAACGCTCATTGTGAGTAGACCAAGTTAGTGTGTTGTGGGAGTACTGTGCTGACGGAATAGTGGGCTGTCGGAGTAGTGGGTTGTCTGAGTATTGTGCTGTCAAAATAGTGTCTGTTAGAGTTGTGATATATCGCATGTTAGAATTCAATATGAGACGACAATAAAAAAAGCTGATAAACCGCTAAGCATCTGTTGCGATTTCGCCCGTGGTACGGAACTAAATAGAGACACAGACATGTCAAAGTTGTTAATGCCGTCGACTTTTATCGTGTGCTATCAAAGCTAAGTAGTGTACTGTCGAAGTAATAAAGCTTTCGAGCAGTGTCCATCTAAATGCGGTGTGACATCCGTAGGAAAGCATAGAAACCTCTACACACTTATTGCAATGTCTTACATACCTAATGGACCCTGACGACCTCTGTGGCGCAGTGGTTAGCGCATCTGCCTACTATGCGAGAGGTCCCGGGTTCGAATCCTGGCAAAAAAAAAGAAATTCAGGTGTTGGATGTTTACATGTTTGTGACGTCGCTGTTTCTGGTTCTCACGACACAGGGTATCCTAGTTTGGGGCTAGAAGCAATGTATGTGCCTGTATGTAAATGCTAAATGTTTTGTTAATTATAGGCTCGAGTAACAGTTACGCTGTCGACTGTACACCTTTTCATTCCCTAAAGCCAGGTCCAGACGAGTGTAACATGTAAAGTACCTAAGTAAAGTAAAAGTAAAAAGTAAAAATTATTTATTTCGTAATATGTGTTTGACAGTATAACATTTTTGGTGGGCCCCACACTAGGTATATCCTGTATCGTGGGCTCCCGTTTGTGGGTTTCTAATAGAAACACCGTATCTGCCTCAGCGAGGCAGATACGGTGTTTTTCATAATAATAATTTAGGATTTCATTAAACTAAAGCTATAAACTAATTCTTATATTATATAATATTAACATGCACCCTTGACATTGAGGAAAACAAGTAAAAATTCGGAAGTGAAATACTTAAATATACCTATACTGTGATAATAAATAACGAATAAATAAATAAATATTAATAATAATAAATAAATATAGGTAGGTGAATAAACATGTATATGAATTAATATGAATGAATATATAAAGTTATATACAGGTAAAGTTATACGTGTATGCAAGTAACGTGTGTGTGGTTGATATGATTATAGTGTTGTGAGTGTTTATGTGTAGGTAGGTAAATGATGTATCATAGTCGTATTGATGTGTGTAGAAGTGGTATTTGAACTTAAACTTTCGTTAGCACTAGACACTGTCAACTTTGCTCTGGATACACTTACTTGACTGAGTGACATCAGATCGCCATGTTTTTTGATAACATAGACGCCTACAATTATTATTAGTACCTGGATGACCGAGCTTTGCTAGCTATGTAGCTTTTCACACAAAAGAAGGAACTTGAAAAAAAAGAAAAATTATTATCAAGTCTCGAACCAGGGTCTTCTCTTTACGGTAACGTCCTATTTCCCACTTGAGCTATGACAACCTTACAGATGGTTGCGAAAATTTCCTTCTTGTAGTGTAGCAGTTATTTCTTTGCCTTAAAACACGGTAAAACGACGTTATATAAAAATGAAACCTAGTTGGATCAATTAATCGCCCCCAAAACCCCCTGTATACAAAATTTCATGAAAATTTGTGCAGGTGCTAGTTAGGCGGGTGGGTGCACAAACTGGACTACTTCTACACTACACGCGTCTGCATCCGGCTTAAGTCAGCCAACGATTCCTCAAACATCTCTCAAGCAAACATCCAAAGCACACAGACGTATTGACCAATGCTACAGTTTCCCCATTACTAACAATTAACGGCATTCTGTACTAATAATCCCGGAAGGCAGGTTTGTTTGTCGGACATGATCGGTTTACGATTTTTAAGTACAAACGTTAATATTTACTAACATCTCTTCGGATGTACACACGACAGCGTCTTGTTTATACTGACGAGTTCGAATGGACTCTAGGCGCTTATGAAAGGAATGGTTATAAGCTGATTTAAATCGAAATGGCTCGAAGAACCAAAATGATAGACAGTTGTGTTGAAGCTAATATCAGTCTGTACCGATATTGAAATTGCGCTTTATTTTTATTAAGTTTGTATCTTTTAATATTCATTTAGTTTTCCCATACAATCCACCACTATAGCTATCATTTTGAAATGGCTTATGTTGAAAATCAACTTGTACTTTGCCTTGTAATAATCATCATCAACCCATTATGTCCCCACCGAGGGTCATAGGTCTCTTCCCTGAGGAAGGTATAGGCCATACTCCACCATGGGGCCCAAGTCCGGATTGGGGGAGGCTTGCTGGCTGGTCTTATTGTCAGAAGTTTTCAAGCCGCCTTATTCGTTCGTATTTAACGTGCCTTGCGAAGCACGGAACCGCTCGGAGAAATGCCACGAAAAGACCTAGAACGGTCACTCATCCATGCACTGAAATGTTGTGAAGTCATTAAAAAATATCTCCATTTCTTTCCATGGATTATTTACAACAATCCTTGGCAATACATTGAAAACTCGCGTAGTTAAAATATTTTTCAGCGAAACATACTACCTGTAGTAAAAATATACACAAACATAGAAGAAGAAAACACATTTATTATAACAATAGAAACATAAACAAACATAAATATATGACGTTGCAACATAAAATATGAAAACACAAAACAGCAGGTACAAAAATAATAAAATAAAAATAAATATATAAAAAAACTCACGCCCGTTATCCCCGAGGGGGTGGGCAGAGGCACCAATCACTAGAACTGGGCCCACGTTTTGCCGAGTTTATTAGGTCCCAACGTGCCAAGTGGCAGGCCTGTCGCCGTTATCCGGGCACAATTTATCAGCGAATGGTGTTGCTGTACAAACAAATGTGCGTAACTAAGAGTCATTGGTACATGCGGGTAAAAATGAAAACAATAAAACACTTTTTACTAACATAAGTTGCGGTGTGTTGTGTATCTGTTGTTGGAGAAGGCTCAGCATTGTGGTGAAGCATTACATACATAAATTCACGCCTCTATCCCGGACGGGTAGGCAGAGACCTGGGTCTGCCACTTACCACGATCTTGGTACACCTCTTCCTCACCGCACACCCGTTTCGAGTACTTCTTGTCTTGCCCTTTGCTAATGCCTCCACTGCCGATTTTTGTCCAGTTTTTTGTGTAAGCGTTGTATCTTGAACTCCAAAGCCAGCGGTTACATCGCTGAAAAGTCGCGCCCGCAGTCATTATAGCGCTGAAAGATCGCGGGCTGCGCGCGCGCCGCTACCGCCGCGCCGCAGACCGCTGTTATTACTTATACCAGTTATTATTAATGCTCGGAGCTATGGCGGACACTCAGAGGTGGATACGCCTTGTCTTAAAACACCAATCCATTCATTTAAAAAACCTCAGGTGTTGGATTCTTACATGTTTGTGACGTCGCTGTTTCTGGTTCCCATGACACAGGGTATCCTAGTGTGAGGCCAGAAGCAATGTATACCTATGCCTGTAAGTAAATGTTTGTGTTTGTTCCTTTTTTTTTGTTTGTTCGTTCATTCGTTTATTTGTTTATTTGTTCATATTGTCTGCACTTTGCATCTACGTACCGACATGAAGCATCAGCGTCTAAGACCACCTTTACTCATACTGTATGGGTACAGGGCCTACTCGGGTCCTACCAGATTAAATGATTTGCGTAAGCAACCATTTGTTTCGTAACCTAGTTAAGTCTTCGTCCTAGTGCAAAGTATTCTCTCCCAGAGATATAATACCAAATATTTAAAATGCGTTCAAATTTGTAACTGAAACGACGGCATAATAGTATAATCATGCCAATTGTGGGTCAGAGTCACACACACACATACACACACACACACACACACACACACACACACGCACACACACACACACACACACACACACACACACACACACACACACACACACAAATACAAACACAAGCACACGTCGTCCAGGGTTCGCCAGATCAGATAAATAGCCGTGTTTATGTGTGTCTGTGCGTGCAGACACAAATAAATGTTCCATCTATGTAGCTTTCCATCTGAAGCCTGTTAGATCGAACGCCTCATCCAGCCAAAGCTTTCCGCAGCGCGAGCGACACCACAAGCCATCTACTCTGGCAGCGTCGTGTGTGGTCCCGACGTAGCACCGCCTTGGACGTAGCTCTGCCTCGGCTGTACATGGAGGTTAGTGGAGCCACCTTCGCGATGGATGTGTCGGATATATTTCGAGGGTAGGTATTCTGTCAGAACCGAATAAGTACAAAATAATAAAAAAAAATAGTCTCTAATACAGTTTTGAATGAGTATTGAAACTGAGTATAACTGCATTAGAAACTTTTTTTTAAATTTTGTACTTATTCTGTTCTGCCAGAATACCCTCGAATTGTTTTGTGAAGACATATCACCAGTATCTTAAGGCTGTTTTGTGATTGTAATAAAATGAATACACTTTTGATGAAATTAAATAGCGATATTCAAGGGATTTTCTTTTATTCTGTACTAGGTTTTGGCTTGAGAAAATTTGATTACAAAATTAATTGATATAAAGAATATTATTTATTGTGAAAAAAAACCTTGTAGAGTGGGATGCTTCTGAAAAAGGTACCGGGGATAGGGCGAAGTGGAGGGAGAAGATAAAGAAGGCTGACCCCACCATAATGTGAGATTAAAAATCAGGAAGAGCTCAAAAGAGAGTTTGTGAACAAAAATTACATTTACAGAAAAATAACAATAACAACTAATTTTAATAGTTAATAAAGTTAATATTCTATTAAAATTATTTGTACCAAAAAGTAACCACTTATCTTAATCCAAAACTACTTATAAGAAAACTAAAATGTATTTAAAAACTCCGCCATTTAACTATTAAAGTTTTTTAGTTTTTGTTAGATATATAAAATGAGAGAAAGTTAATAATCCTTTCCGGACAACACCTGAACCAAAGGTCCCCAAAGTGCCGCGCTGCATGGCAGCATTACCACTCTGTATACTCTGATTTTTAATTAGGTGGACTAAACTGACAGTTGGTGGGTTGCCACGTAAGGGACAATAAAAAATAGTGTTGTGCTCAGAGTGATCGAATAATAAATATTTTCATTCAATCATTCGTTCATTCAATTGCAGACTGGTGTATGTAGTGTAACTCGCTCGCCCAGCCCTGAGTGATTTAAGATTTAGTTTTGGTAATTCTTTAACCATATTCCTAAAACTTTAAATTTGTTCAAATTTGTTAAAAATGTTAAAAAAAATTTGTTCAATCTGAGGCTAGATAAGTTTAAAACGTCGTCTGGTTATGTAAGCCTGTTTACATTTTCCTGATCTCACGTGTGTGTATGCTTTGGGTGACATTCTAGATCTACTCTATTAAGCTCTCTTAATATTCTTATATCTTATCTTATCTCTCTCTGTATGTCATATTGATTGTTTGTTACCTGTTTTACACTCCAATAAACAAATTAAATTACATTATAAACTCTACGTACGCACACGAATTACTAAGCTGAAATGGAGACGGGCGGGACATTTGGTTAGGCGGGAAGACGGCCGGTGGACTAAGGAAGCCACTGAGTGGTGGCCAAGAACGGGTTGACGGTCGGTGGGCAGACCACCAGCCCGATGGGCCGACGACATTGTGAAAGCGGCTGGGAGACACTGGACCGGATAGGTTGGCGTGAAAGAGAAGAGTCCTATGCCCAACAGTGGGCTCTATTTACGGGCTGATTAGATAGAATAAACTGTAAATTTAAATGATACTTAAGTTAGAGGATTTCGTGATAAAATTATACATTTATAACTTAACAACATGACAGACATACCATATTCATTCCTTTCTGTTTTGGAATAGGAAAAAATAAAATAAAAACTAGATTTAAAATTTTAATCACTTTTAAAGTCTTAGGACGAATTGCACCTCGATTTTAAAATGCGTTAGCGCTTTGTATTGTCAAACTATACCAAGACTTCACATTAAAATAAAATTAGCAACTAAACACGTTTAAAGATTTTGGTGCAAGCTTCGTTTTGCTCAGCTAATAAATTTATTCAAATCAAATAGATAAAAAGGAAAAAAAAACAAAAAAATTAAATACTGAACAAAAACATTGTGGTCGATACAATAATGAAAGCTGTAATTCTACATTGACAAAACAGCTTTCTCTTTTTTCTTAGATGGCACATGTGGATTATTGTCTAAGTCGCATATTATGTCGTTAGATTCACTGGCTATTAGGTTTATAAATTTACTAGCTTTCGCCCGCGACTCCGTCCGCGTGGACTTTAGTTCAAAATGTTGCAACCCCGTTCACTCCCGTTAAGGGTTAAATTTAGTAAAACCGTGAAACACGTGTTCAATCAATTGTGTTGAAGAGTATTTATTTCAAGTTTCAAGAAAATCTGACAACATTTTTTTATACCTCCATACAAACTTTAACACCGCCGTTTACCCCTTTAGAGGGTGAGTTTCAAAAAATTTTTTCTTAGTGCTCCTCTAGGCTCCCTAAGGAACTCCCATGCCAAATTTCAACCCCCTAGGTTCAGTAGTTTGGGCTCTGCGTTGATTCTAAGTCAGTCAGTCAGTTTCTTCTTTTATATATTTAGATTTATTGTTTTTAATTTGTGATGAGGAACCCAGCCATGATACTATTGTATTGATCCTTCAAGATATAATGAAAAATAAACTACGTTTTGAAGGCAAAACTTTATTATTCAAGCGTTAAAGGCTGAGGTGTTACAATGTGACCAATAAATACCTACTATATAAAGAAGATACTGTACATAGTAGACACGACACAATATGGTATACGAATCTATCACTAGCCAAAATATTATTTGTTGAAAACGGTTAACTACAGAGTTATCATCTAAACCTTATGAAAAAAAGTGGATATTATATGTCTAGTCGGGTTGTCATCTCGTTACTTCAACGAAATATTTCCTAAAGTTTGTGGGTTTTTCAGATGTAGGTATGATTGTTTAATTGGTAGGTATTTAATGATTAGGATTAAGTTAAATTATTTTCCCTAAATAAAGGAAATAAAATTGAAGAGTGAATGATTGAATGAAATCGAACATTCAATGAACACATCAAGTCACATTACTACGATCTTGCTCTGGCAACATTTAAAAAAAATACGAGCTTTTTGAACTGTCAGTTTAGTCCACCTAGTTAAAAATCAAGGTATAGTCTGTACTGCCTACTTTTGAATGTATTATGAAGTAGAGCCACCATCGCGCTGGATGTATCTAGTTCGTTCATTTAGTAAAGTAGAGCTACTTTCGTGTTGTATTTAGCGGTGCCTCAGCTATGTAGCGATATAGAGCTACCTTCGCAATATTGATGAGATTCTATTTATTGTCCGTAACATTTCCTTAAATCTATGCGTACGATTTTCTTTAATAATTGTGTTTTTTTAACAACGGCTTGTCTAAGTCCAGGGAAATCACATCTGGTACGAGGTAAAGTAGAATTTTAGCTAAGAAAGAAAGAAGACAGGTAGTGAATTTTTTACAGAAACACTGAGTAAAAAAACTACACGAATTGTTATCGTAAATAAACATAAATTCTTTTTTTGTATTTCAAATGTTGCAAATTTTTATTAGTAGATCTTCAAAGGATTATTAAAATAATACAAAGCCTTCATGAAAGTCTTCAATATTGATAATTAAGCTGGATATTTAAAGTACCTACGCGTACTTATTACATGTTTGGAATAAGATCAGATAAACATATCTTTTATTACACGAAGAAAAACACAAACATAAAATATACAAAAACATCATACCCAAACAAACATACAAAAGTTTGGTTTATACCAAAATTCGTTTTAGTCGTTTTAGTTTAGTCTTTCCTGATGGGTTAGTGTTCAATAATTAATCAAAGTGGCTCCGTTATTTCATCATCATCAACCCATTATGTCCCCACCAAGGGGCACGGGTCTCTCCCCGGAGGAAGGTATAGGCCATACTCCACCACGGGGGCCAAGTCCGGATTGGTGGAGGCTTGTAAGACTAGTGGCTGGCCTTACTGTCAGAAGTTTTCAAGCCGCCCTAAGGCCTCTGACATGGCTTAACGACTGCCATCCATCTATTGTCGGCAGCCGGCACCAACTGCTTAATGTACCTTGCGAAGTACGGAAACGCTCGGAAAAGTGCCACTAGCGTTAGTCATAGACGGTGACCCATCCATGGACTGAACGAGCCGAATGTTGCTTAACCTTAGTGAGGTATCTACATGTCTTAAATTTACTAAGAGATAGTTTTCATGAAAACTCCACAAGAATATCGTAGGTACTGAACACAGCCAAATGAAAAAGAAACTAAACGCCTTACAGGGTAACCGTGGAATCGGAGTTGGATGCGATCGTCAGGACGTGATATTGATTGATTCTCGTGCTGGATTCTTACTGAAATTGTTTTCATCGGAAAACATTTTACCAAGATGAAGTTATTACCGACAGATTGATTTCTTTCACTTGCGATTCGTCGTAAAGAATCTATCGGGGATTTTGCTGTCGCTAAAGCTACTAAAGTCTGATTCGAAGGGCTTATTGTTCCATTCTGTGGTTAATTGTTTCATTATAAGGTGAGATCTGGAATTAGTTGAACGTTTTGTAAAGAAAAGATTTTTGTTATTACTGGCACGTAAACACAAAATTGAAAAAAAAATATCGGAAGTTTGTGGTAGTGATGTTTCTTTTTTTGCAGTTAATCGAAAAGTACGACTCACAATAAAATAATCGAATTGCCTACAGGACGCCGAGTAACATTCGGAAATCGAATCGGATATTGACTGTGTGTGTTGACATTTGTAGCACCTAATTTATTTTTAATTGAATTTTTTTATTTTCCTTATTTCTACAGCTTACTATTTTAACAGGATATAGTCCTAGTGCAATAGTGAAGCGCACACACAAAACAAGAATAATTGAACACTTATAACAATACAACACTACTTACTTTACTTATAAATATAACACAAAATAAAAACAGTGGTCTTTGTCAAATCATTCAGAGAACGACAGAAGATGCCTATTGTCTCACTTAGAATTAAGTATGCGTAGGGCTCGCGTGAGGGGCGCCTTTTGCAGTAGGCAAGTATACTCGGCGACTTTCATAATTATTTTATTTTCAGCCAAGTTTTAAAAGCAAAAGTCAAAAGTAGGTTTCAGTGTGGTAAAAAAGAAGTATAACACGAGAGTTCCTGAAAGAATTATAATTTATACCATATCTTTCATGAAATTGAAAGATTTTTGGCAATTTTATTTAATATCTTTTTTTATCATATAGGTATGTTATTTATTATACTGACCCGACAAACGTTGCTTTCATATATTTAAAAGTAACCAACGACCTATTTTCTTAAAAATCATATAATTTAGTCTTTCTTAAGTAAAAAAAAAAGTACATAATTATATAAGTGTGAAACATAATTAATATGTTCTTGGCATATAAATTGTTATTCATTTATTTATTCATTATAATTATTTTTATTGTATTTTTTCATTTGATTAGCAATTTTTTTTCGGTATTTTAAATCAAAATGGAGTCAATCCAAGAGGATTACTGAATAATGGACAACAAACTTCAAACAGATTTGCAAGTCGACGGATCCAATATAGAAATCGGCTTTTATTCCACAGGAACGATATTTATATATTTATTTATATATTTATACCCGCATATTACTATGCGGGTTTCGTCACGATTTTTCCGACTCTGATTGACAAAACGGCCTCTAGTCTGACGCCGCAATGTCTGGAGGTACAATGATAGTACAATGTAAATAGATGGAGATAGTAGCAACCATCAACTGTAGATTATAGTAAAGTATAGAATTATACATATTTTTCGAGGAGTACGCTTCTTGAAATAGCTTGTATTTTTTTTATTACATAAAAAAAGATTTTATAAAAAACTATTTCGAGCAACTATAGAGTAGATATTGAGTTTTTAGAATAATTAAAGAAATAGAAATGTTATATGAGTCAAATAAAGATATTATAAAGAAATAATTAAAAGGAAACGAAGTTCACTCATCTGTTAAGTCTTAGTGATCCATAACTATAAGATTTATTTAAATAAAAATCATCAACGGATGACAGTCGTTAAGCCAAGTCAGAGGCCTTAGGGCGGCTTGAAAACTTTTGACAGTAAGACCAGCCACTAGTCTTAGAAGCCTCCACCAATCCGGACTTGGCCCCCGTGGTGGAGTATGGCCTATACCTTCCTCAGAGAAGAGACCCGTGCCCCTCGGTGGGAACAAAATGGGTTGGTGATGAAATACTAACTCTATCTTACCTTAAAAATCCATCATTCTTATATCGATGACAAAAATCCATCGCAGAGTGCATGTGCCGGCTCATGGTCTCCTCTCATCAATTTTCTTCGGCACCAGTCATCGGCTTCGACAGGCGCGGGGCTCGCGTCACGGCAAAAGAGCTATAGGTAAGTATAAAGTGTATGGTATACGTACTATCATTGGCCGTGATCAAAAAACTATTGGCGCAAGCAAACCTGGGTATTACGTATTAGCCTGTATACTACGGCTGTAGAATCTTGATCATTATTGTGACAGAATTCTCTAGGTTCAGCGGTACGTTTAGGAATAGACTTATAAGCACTACCCCTTGTAAAGTATCCACATAACCAAGGTTAAGTGGAAGATAATGCTTCTAGCATTAAGTTCGTATTTGTACTTTTTTTATGAAACTACAATAAATTTTTTTAATAACCCGGCCAACGTGGTTTCGCGATATAAATTATTTGTCATCATCATCAACATCAAGGCATCATATCCTCACCGAGGGGCACGGGTCTCTTCCTTGAGGAAGGTATAGGCCATACTCCACCACGGCGGCCAAGTCCGGATTGGTGGAATTATTTGTAATTAAATTAAAAATAAAAATTGGAGTGGACCGCCCTTATCACTTAATGGCTATGAAAAATAGATAACAATATATTCTTAAACCTACCGAATATACCTACCTACTTTTTCGATGAAACGAAAATTATCCGTCAGGATCGTGGCAAGTGGCAGTTCCTGGTCACTGTCTACCCCTCTGGAATACAAGCGTGAGCTTGTGTGTGTGTGTAATCCTTGTAATATCAAAAACTAGCCAAGTACGTGTCAGGCCACGCACAGTGTAGGGTCACGCAGGAATTAGGGGTTTATCTGCTTTAAAGAACTAACAACTTCATCAAAGTAATTTTCAATGGGTTTTGTATCCTCTTACGAGTTGGTCGCCTATCACCCGGTAACTTGTAACGCCGTGATAGTTTTCCTTTTAAGTTCATTATGCGCTGAATTTTTTTATCGTTTCTACAATCAACTGATTAGGTACCTTAATCAGGCAAAAGCTTGCGCTGTAAAGCTTAATATTTCACAAAAGGAACCTTAATTTGAAACTTGACCTTCACACAATTTTTCGTATGACGAATGTGTACCATGTTTGCCTACAAATAAATTTTATTTTATTTTTTATTTTATTTTAAAATTATGAACTAAAATCCACGCGGACGGAGTCACGCGCGAAAGATAGTAATATATAAAATTCAAATTCAGTGATCAATCGCAACACTTTATACGAATAAAGATCAAGATTACATTAATCGGAAAAGTAATCGTAATTTACGCAAATAATGAAAAGCTATTATTTTCCCACGGGAAACTCTCCGCAGTTCAGCTAATTATAAGGATAATGTAAGGTAATTATTTAGACAGACTTTATTGACTCCGGACTGCCTTCATCTCCATTCAACTATTAAGTACCTACCTTCCAATTATCAGCCACCAATTCAATTTCACCGGATCCTAAACTTTACACCTCACAATAACAATAATACTTATAAGAGGTGAGATTACCGTGTCTTAAAAACCGTATAAAATCCTTCAGTTGCGATACTCTCTGTGACCTGGGCTTCAGACGGAAACGTATCAAAATAAAGGTCACCAGTTAAAAGTTACAGAGGGTCATCAAGGCCTAATACATCAAATTATTTGGCTTATCATTTGGTCGCGGTTTTCTACAAGTTTTAGTGCCGAGCCCGGGGTCACCACTGAAATGCTACAATAATGTTAAATTACCTATTCGATTCAAATAATAAAACGCATTTACATACACGCGAAGAAGGCTTGAAGTCTGGATTCCGACTGGATTTTGCATGGTCAGGGGATTATTTCAGTTGTGTTCATAGAATTATAAACTACGGTTAACTTAATCTTAGATTCGATGAATATTAAATGCTGCTAATTTATCTCTTATACAACAGGTCAAAAACGCAGGTTTTCACAAAAAAAAAAAAATTATCAGCAACAATGTAATTAAAATAAATCAGTACCTAACAAACATAGAATGGGCAAAATAAGGCATTGATTTTGCTTAGGAAATAATAGAAAAAAATGTTAAAAATCTCCTACTCAATTGAAACATTTTTAGTGCAAGTTCTCCGTGAAGTGTCCAAAAAATCTCTCCGCTACTCCAGTATAAACCCGGTTCAAGCTCCACGGTGATCCTGGCCAGTCATTGTTAATTAGTCCTATAGGCCCAAATTAAACGATCAAGACCATGCACTTCTCGCGAGGATCCGGAGAATACCGCGGACGACCTGGGTGGTCTGGGAGTATCAAAACGCTTGCTCCAACTATAATTGGGATTTAAGCGCTTTAAAGCTGCGAAATAGATTTTCCGTGAAGCGAACCTTCGTGAGGAAATCTGGGGTGTTAATGCTGCGGTTGAAAGTGCAGTCAGGAAGTGAAAACCCTCTCTCTCAGAGGAGAGAGTTCATACTTAATGTCCTACTAGCGTTTCATAGGCGCTCTCCCAAAGGAGAGTATGATTATGGCGTTTAGGCCGTTTCAAGCGCTTTCGTAAATGTTTAATACATCACTTACTCAGGTTTATCCATGATGTTTTCCTTTACGACAAAAATAAAAATCTAAATAAATAAGGCTTTTTTGGAAGATGGATATTGATGCTGTAACAACACACGTTTTTTTATTGATTTCTTTTATTTTTCAAGATTATATTATGCATATACGCCTATTTTTCTTTCATCTAATATTCATTAATGAGTGATAAAAATTATAATACTGGTTGAAAATATCTTCTTTTACTGTCGGAACAATAAAACCTCATGTTAGAATTAAGAAGAAAAGCAGCGCTCGAAAATCAACCGGCCAGTGTTAAAACTAAGCGATTTTCTTTCCCGCTCACACTTCACTGCTGTTTTCTTTACTTCTCTCGCTCGCTCGTCGTGGGTCAAAGAGTATGATTGATAGAAACCTATTTTTGGGGGCGACGGATTGGCTTTCACAAGATTTAGGAGTTCTCTGAATAAATATTTTGACAGTCGATAATTTGTGGCGCCTTCCTCGATCGGCACGCGGTGGTGGCGTATTGGGTTTGACCCTTGCTTCTCGATCATGAGGGTCTGGGTTCGAACCACGCAGTACCAATGACTTTTAGTTACGTACATTTGTTTGTTTGTACAGCAACACCATTCGCTGAAAAATTGTGCCCGGATAACGGCGACAGGCTTGCCACTTGTCACGTTGGGACCTAATAAACTCGGCAAAACGTGGGCCCAGTTCTAGAGATTGGTGCCTCTGCCTACCCCCTTGGGGATAACGGGCGTGAGTTTATTTATTTTATTTTTATTGTAGAAGCTGACAGAGAAACGCCTTATTATTATTTTCACAACAGTTTTAGCTTTAACAAACTTTCAGACTTAAAAAATATTTTTTACTCGTTGAACACTAGACACATTTCTCCTCTGAACACATTTAGTATTAATCTACTGTTTCAATATTAATTCGGTATGTAAACTAGATTATATACACATACACGATCTTTTCCAAATTTTCTTTTTTCAGCGCTGTAAAAGCGAAGAAAAGTGTCATTTTTTAAAACAATGCAACATCGAGTCTGAAATCTTAGCGCGAAAATATTCTTTGCAACTTCCGTTACAATATCGTCGGTTTACAATCGGCCCTCCCTTTCCTTCGCTATCCAAATGTAGCAACCGTCTCCCTCGCACCTCCGTGCACTTATGACCTTTGCAGACGCCCTCTGTCCCTTTCTGGCTTGGAGAAAGGAGGCTATCTCACTAAGGGAGTGGCTCACTCGCTCGACAGGGGCTCACTACCGAAAACAAGAGAAAATCAAAGTGTATTGTTTTTGTCCGTGAACCAAGGAACTAGTAATGACCAATGGCATCTAAGTTTGAAAATCTTCGAAGTATTTTTATTTCTGCTACATACTTACATATTATACTCACGCATATATCCTAGAGGGGTAGGTAGATTAAGGTTCTCCAACAAGATTTTCCTAGATAATATAGTATTTATCATAAGAGTGACCTCCGACGCTGCTTAAGAAATGTGTTAATCTCTGAGGAAGGTAGGCCATACTCCACCACGGGGTCCAAGTCCGGATTGGTGGAGGCTTGTAAGACTTGTGGCTGGTCTTACTGTCAGAAGTTTTCAAGCCGCTCTGACGTGGCTTAACGACTGCCATCTATCGACGGCAGCCGGCACCAACTGATTAACGTGCCTCGCGAAGCACGGAACCGCTCGGAAAAATGCTACTAGTGTTAGTCATAGAACGGTCACCTGTCCATGAACTAAAGGCGCCCTATGTTGCTTAACCTTCGTGATCGCTTTTAAGATCACTCAGGCGGCCGGGGCTACGAGCGATTCTCAATAATGTTAAAATGTTTGTGTTCATACATCTAATATATTAAGTAAAAAACAATTGGTTTTCAGCACGATCTGTCAAACAGCGCCACGAGCTTTTGACAGACGAGCTTACAATTGTTTGTTTTCTAACAATAAAAAAAGTAAATTATCCATCCGAAATGCTGAGTCGCATACCACCAGCCACCGAGATCATATCGATGGCACAGTTCAAGATCAATTAGGCCGATAGCGGCGCTATTTTGACAGCTCCGTGACAGGTCTGTCAATGTCATTGCTGCCTGACAGGTGTCGTGACAGGCCGCGCCCATTCACGCTTGTAGCAATTAGGGACTTGTGTATACAAGTTGTTATGGAAATGACATAACCTTGGGACCGTTTCTTGAGTAACTATGAATTGGCTATTTATAGTGTGAAAAAAACTGTATTATTTATACATATTCTTAGAAATTCTGGAAACCGCTTTAATGCATTTTAACTAAAAAAAAAGATTATTTATTAAGAACAAACTGAATTTTGATAATTACATAACTGCAGGCATTTTTACGAAAACCGCCTGGATTGGCAGGAACTATGATGACGTCACAGTTCAGTGAAAATGGCGTCTGTCATTTATGTCGTTCTTACGTTCATTGACGCCATATTGCGTTTCCGGCAATATGGCGTCAATGAACCCCCAAACAATAGCGTTTTGGCGGCCCAGTACAGGCAAGTACCTGACCTTGTTTTCTAAGTAATGTACAGTCCGTTTTTTTTTCTACGCAAAAAGAAAATGACGCGGTGTTGCCGCTATAAAAGCTATAGGTTAACTCGGTACATTTTTTTACCGTGAATAGAAGACTCATGTGACCAAAATCCTTATCACATCAAAGACATTAAAATTGAATTACTCGTAAGAGCAAAGTCTAAAAAAAACACCTGTGTAGCATACACAATTTACCTTGGAAGTAAAATGGGGTTATTTGGTTTTTACGCGCTAGCAACATTCGGACATTGACAGCCTAAGAATTGTAAGGAGATGTCAACGTGACAATATTTTTTTTTTTTGCATTGAATGAAAAAACACACTTTACATTTGTGAAGTTATAGTAGCAATACCACTCGCTGACGTGAAGGAAGCCATCGTCATCGATTACAGTAAAATAACTGTTTCGTTTCTAATAAGGTGCCACCGGCATGCCTATTGAAATACTTGAAATACACGCACAAGAATATTCCAATAAATAAATTAAACCTAATCTTGTACAGGGTGTTGATTTGTACAGTTAAATCCAACTCAGGGTGGTTATTTACATGATACCTACTGAAGCAAAATAAATTTATTAAAATAATATTTTTTTTAGTGAAAATCTCCTAAAATCCCTGGTACAAATCAACACCCTGTAAATAAAATTTTCGTGTCTCAATGTTAGTGCTCATACTCCTCCGAAACGGCTTGGTCGATTTTAATGAAATTTTATAATGTATAGTCGGTAGGTTTGACAATAGGTTGTTATCTATTTTTCATACATCTGGCAAAACAACGTTTCCCTGATCAACAAGTATAATACAAAAACTAATTCTGTTCAAATATTCATTAAGAAATGCCAAATAAATATTAAAAAGTTGAGATGTCATAAACAAAAAAAAAACGTCTGGACAGAGATAAAGATTTCACACATTTTATTAGACTCAGCGAATAACAGAACATTGAGAAATATAACAGTTAATTAAAACGTAATAAACAAGAAGGATAACTCGCCAAAAATCCTGCCTAATTAATTGAACATCCACTCGCATCCTTTGCTAAAGTGACCTAACTACAAAAATGTATAAAAAAACAAAGATTATCGCATCGATAGTAAATTGATATATTAACCCGCGACCACCCAGTCTCGCGTCACAGAGTAACCAGAAGTCGTTTGGTCTTATTTGTAAAAAGTCCGTATCCAAGCAGTTTGTGTTGAATGGCGACGTTGCCAGAGCGTCGCCAAGTGACCAAGGTGCCTAACACCATACATTTCAATATTGTTACGGGCTAGGGTTCTGGATTTGGATGTAAAACGCCAATGACAACTTCTTAGGATTTATTCACGCAGGGTCTGGTCTGCAGGTCTTCACGACACAAAGTCCACACGTAGAATCCAATCGCAGGTCCAATCGAAGTCCAATAGTATCGCTGAGGTCGTAGGTTATCGCTCGTATCGCAGGTATGTTCGCTCGAAGTTCACTCTTCGCTATTCCAAACGGAACTGACAGCGCGCCGCGGCGGCCGCTATTTATATCCGGCGGCAAGGGTTCTAGAACATTCCCGTACTTACGTCGCTCGAACAGTAACACATTCAAAGAGTTTTGAATCTTACGCTAGTGGACATACGAGTCATTATTGCTTGCAGCGTTTATTGTTTACTAAAACGCAGCATGCGGCGACTATTCGATAGGCTTCTAGAAGGCTCTATTCTAGATCGTTCGGGATAGGACCGCGACACTATTAACTGCTTGGATACGGTCGCTGGCGACGTCGCCATGGCGTCTTAGTGAGGCGAGGCATTAAAACCTGACTTACATGTGCTTTTATTCATGCTTTTTAACCATGCTTTAAGAGGTATAACAAAATAGAGACGGCAAAAACATATACGGATTCATAGTTTGTATAGTAGCTTAAATAAGTACATAAATCCTAAATATATAGTATACAAGCGACCATTACTGATCTGATTTACTATTTGCGTATGTACGTATAAAAACAATGAGGGCGTTTCAGAACGTCATTTAAAAAAATAGTAGATACCGCAAATTATCTATAGATGGCGCTGACGTCATGACATCACTGTACCTTATCTGTGGTTCCTGTCCTATGTTTTTACAAAAATGCACAATGCCTGAGCTAGTCATGAGACAATTCACGTACGTATGTAATAAACAAAGTGAAAATACTTCGATAACTTTTAAGTTTCAACAGTTTCGACACAAAGTCTAGTTTAGATCACAGACTGCAACGAGGTGTTTAGACTATCACAGATTAATAACGATTAAAACCACAAACCTAAAGACATGATGAAATTTTGGTCTCCTTGCAGCGCCATCTAGCCCTCATTGGCGTCTCTAGCAGTCACGAAGAATAAGTCTAAGTTTCAGAGGGTGGAAAATATACCTACTCCTTTTAAACTTTGCGCAGTAGTCAGAGAATGTGTCAATATTGTGAGATGTTAATCTAAAATAAATAAAAATAACACAGTGACACTGAACAATTTTTGGTGCAAGCCACACTTCTGGACGGACATCTGTTGCGACTCGCAGTGTTTTATTTATTTTCGTTCGAGCTGCGCGCGCGGCAGTGATAGATCGGCGCGTACGGCGCACGCTGATTGGCTGCGGCGGCAGGGCTGCCAACTCAACCCGCGACGGCTCAGCGAAAACGTCTTAAAATCAAACCTTGGAGTATTTAGAATAATTTTTTAGACAGAATTTAAATAATCTAAGGGTCATGTAAGTAATCTAATAAAATTTATACAATAATCTATTGTCACAGTGTTTTTTATTGTAACCGAACTCCTTTGAAACCGATTTTTATGATTTATTTGTATATTTTGTAGGTCTAAAGCTTATTTAATGTCAAAACATCGTTTTCCCGGCCAGCCATTAAACATAAGAAGCAATTATCTTATACGGACTCATCAAATTATGAAACTGAAATCTATGTGTGTTGTCCCCAGAGAAATCCTTTAGCAAATATATTTCTTTTTATTAGTTTACTAATCAATATAAAATATTTAATTGTATCAAGTTGATAATATCAATAATATCTTTGTGACGAAAATAAAGAATTCATAAATAAAAACTTTCTACATTAGTTAATTAAACAAGAGGGTTTCGTCACGATGTTTTCCTTCACAGTTCACGAGTGGTGTTGCTTTCACAAGTGCACATTTTGTCCAGAAAAAGTAGAAATTAAAGAGTATGGTTTTGCCGAACGTTTTTTTTATTTTAGTTAATTTCTTGCACTTACAAGCATAATTAATTATAATTATAATTAAAAGTCAGTATGTTGCGAATACAAAGTTGATGTATGTGTAGACTGCTCAAAGCTATAAGCTAGTCACTAAAAGTTTGATAGAATTTAATGGTTGATTGTACAATAATTCTTTAATGGTAAAAAAATATACAAAATAAATAATAATAAATATTACCGTTAATTAAAAATAGCTTACGTTTTTGTTCCAATATAAGGAGAGTTTTTTATTCTGCTTCAAAAAAATATGTGTGATTAAAGATTTTATTGATTAATTTATTGTTTATTACCTACCTATTGACCAATAATTGTATTTTATCGTAGAAATGGTTATGCATATGTGCACGCCTCTGAGGCGTATAATTAGGCTTTATGTATGTTTTAGAAAGGTTAGGCTTCTAGGGTTAAAAAACTTGAGCTTTAACATAAAAAAGGTACTGTGCTTCAATAAATCTAGTAAAGGATTAGATTTTGCGTTAAACAAGTTGTTTAGTTTCACTTCCGGTTTCTTGTAATTTTGGACAAACTATACTACGCGGCAACCCTGCTAGCTGATTGCCGGCGCCTAACGCGATCTATTTTCAAAATTCCTCCCGGTATTGACCGGTGCGATCGTTTCCTCGATTTGTTTGTTTTTGTTTTGTACAGTTATTTCAATATTCGATTGACCTTTTTATTAATTCGGGCGCAAGAAAAACACCACGGTCGAGTTTTACAAAACGAAAATGATTAGTTATTATTTTCATTTTTAATGTTTAACTAAACTTTTATACAAAATTTTAATATAAACTTTATCGATTGTTATTTTTCCAAAAAGGGGAACGTTTTTGTAAACATAGCAATTGAACCTTACCTTATTGCAATATAATCGGTTTTTGATTGCTCAGTCCAGGTATACAGGGCGGAATTTTGTAATGCCACCTGAAGGGGAAGTACTCTTAATACTGTAGATAGAAAATTTTACTCAAAGGAAACATTCCTTTATTTTTGAAAAGAAAGAAAGCTGCATTCAAAGATTTTCAAAAAATCGCTTGCCGCACCCGGTCATCGAACCTACTAAAATCTGTGAAAGTTGCACCCTGTACTTTTATTGCATCGATCGTTAGGGTCAATTATAAGGATGAAATCTCTCTAACAAACTTCATAAATTAAATCGAAAGGAAAACAATGAAATCTTAAATGATTAATTCAATGGGTCAAGTTAAAGCACTTTTACTCAAAGATCCGTTTCTTTATGTTTACTTATGTTATTAATTAATAATTATCATTGACGTCATTGATCCATTAAAATGACGAATTACTATTTAGATTAGACGATTGCAATTTGCACGATCACCAGATCTCATCCCTTTAGATTTTTTTTGTGGGGATATGTAAAAAATCAAATTTACATTAAGTCTTATGAGAATATAAACGAGTTGAGAGTTGAGGTTCAGAATACGATTTATAACATTCACCACAACACGTTATTAAAGAAATGAATTTTTTAGAATAATAACTTTGTGTGTCCAAAAAAATAGAGCCCATTTCAAGCAATTAATTAGTTAGTTTACCATTTTTTTGTAAATAATTAAAACAATTTAAGATTTCATTGTTTTCCTTTCATTTAATTTAGGAAGTTTGTTAGAGAGATTTCATCCTTATAATTGACCCTAACGATCGCTGCAATAAAAGTACAGGGTGCAACTTTCACAGATTTTAGTAGGTTCGATTACCGGGTGCGGCAAGCAAATTTTTGAAAATCTTTGAATGCAGTTTTCTTTCTTTTCAAAAATAAAGGAATGTTTCCTTTGAGTAAAATTTTCTATCTACAGTATTAAGAGTACTTCCCCTTCAGGTGGCATTACAAAATTCCACCATGTATAATATTCAAAAAGCTAACAGACTACAATTACAACTGCATGAACATGGCGATTTAGTTGTATTGCCGCTTGACGACATCTGTGGCGCAGCGGCTAGCTCATCTGACTACCATGCGAGAGGTCCTGGATTCGAATCCCGGCTGGGGACAAAAAACAAGAAACCCAGGTCTTGGATATTTACATGTTTGTGACGTCGCTGTTTCTGGTTCCCACATTGTTCCTACATTGGTGGGGCCAGAAGCAATGTAGGGTAAACTATACATTGATTGGCACCTTAAGCAAAACCTTGACTTAATTTGCTTCCTAAGCATTCGATTTCATAATCAATCACTATTAACCGTTTTTATTAGTTAGAATATGAGTATAGGTTGGAAATAAAAAATAATTCTTGCTTGTTGTCATTTATTTAAGAGTCAGTTTTATTTAAGAAAAATAATAATAATTTGAAAATGTCTCCAAAACTACAGTCATTGGCATTACAGCTACAAACATTGTCACTAATAATATCAGTCATTGGCACTTATAATTTGTATGTATGTTTTGTACTTAAAAATGCTAATTATAAAAAACTACCAAAATGCCCTTTAAGAAATTTTAATTCTTAATATTTGTGTTTAAAACTCACTGTGCCAATGACTAGGTGGGTGCCAGCAATACTATGGTTTACCCTATGTGCCTTTATAAAAATAAAAAAAAGTCTGCCGCTCCAACCTAACCTAACCTACAGTTTTTGCCCACAATTCGACCTATAAATTTTTTATCGCCTGTAAAATCTGAAAAATTTAATTTAGAGTTTTTTTTAGGGAGAAAGTAGCTCATTTTGTTGCCCCCCTTTGATTAAAATTATAAATTAAGGGGGTTACGGGAACCCCTTCTTTTTTTTTGCGATTTGTTTGTCTTTTTTCCCTTGCACACCTTTTGCTACACCCTGACCCAAGTCTCACTCAAGCTGCGTCAAGACGCGCGCACACACTTCAAACAATCACGTCAAAGGTACGAAAAAAACACGTCACGTGACCCGACCGTGTATCTGTCATCGTACTATAACGCACTAACAGAATTGCAGCCCAGTTCCCTGGACCAACGATCGGAGGCAGCTTGCTGGCAGCTGGATGAGGATAAATGTTGATGGAGCAGAAAACGTTTTTCAGGATCGTGGTAAGTCGCATACCCTCCAGAGCCTGCAATACATGTTGGTCGAGCTTAGGCCAACGCGAGCGTAGGCAAACTAATACAAGGCAAGCGCTACTGCCTAGTAGAGACGTTAGGTAAGTTTATCGGAAACCAACGCATATGACCAATGTAGACGAGTTTCGAAGAGATGGCCACACGCTGGCCGAGCGCCTGCGACCGCCTTTGATTTGTGACGAAAAACCGACGCCGCTCCGAAGTGTGGCAAGTGGTTGCGAGCTGCTGCACGCTGTGACAAGCGACACCAAATAATCTCTATAATATACGTTTGCGCTTACCTTTACTCGGCCGACTACGCGAGCGTCACCAAATAATCTCTATAATATACGTTTGCGCTTACCTTTACTCGGCCGACTACGCGAGCGTCACCAAATAATCTCTATAATATACGTTTGCGCTTACCTTTACTCGGCCGACTACGCGAGCGTCACCAAATAATCTCTATAATATACGTTTGCGCTTACCTTTACTCGGCCGACTACGCGAGCGTCACCAAATAATCTCTATAATATACGTTTGCGCTTACCTTTACTCGGCCGACTACGCGAGCGTCGAGCGATGGCAAGACAATGCATACTGTCTATACTTTGTTATTGGCCTTCACATGGAAACGCTCGGCCAACATGTATTGCAGGATCGGGATAGAGGTGCTTTTGTAAGAGGACGCGTCCAAATTCACTGCCTTGATAGGTCTGACCTAAATCTCTCCCGAAGAAGATCAAATCTCGCGTGGCGGCGAGTTTAGTTGACGGGTTATACCATCGAAATACCATTGCTTTCTAGACTACCAACAGTGTAAATGAAACCATTATGGATGTACATGTACAATCAGTGGCTTTAATGAGGAACTATGCTTTTCAGAGACCTACTTAAATATAGTGCTGTCTCGTCAAATTTCTCATAAAGGAGCGTGACAGAATATTCCGTAAGTTATAGTTAGTGAATTTCTCAATTCAGAAACCAACCTTAGGAGCCTCTCTGGTAGGCGAGTCTCCAAAACGCATAGTTCCTTAATAAAGCCACTGTTTGTACATCCATAGTTCATTATCATCATTCAGTCACAAGAAGTCCACTGCTGGGCATAGGCCTCCTCCATGGATTTCCAAAAAGACCGGTTGGAAGCGGCTTGCATCCAGCGTCTCCCTGCCACTTGGATGAGATCGTCTGTCCATCTTGTGGCTGGTGGTCCTACGCTGCGCTTGCCGATGTGTGGTCTCCATTCAAGAACCTTTCGGTGCATCGGCCATCAGTTCTTCCGAAGAAATAAAAAAAAAGAAGAGAAATCCAGGTAGTCTAGAAATCAATCGTATTTCAATGGTACAAACCTTGCAACTAAACTCAGCGCCACGCGCGATTTGATCTTCTTCGATACAAACCTAATTAATTTGCTCTAGTTACACCATTGAAATGACACTGTAGGTAGGTACTGCTATTGCTGCTTGGTAGTCTCCCAAACAGGCGCATAGAACAACTATTATTGTTCAATTATATTGAAAAACTATGTACTTAAGGGCCTGGGTCTCGATTCTATTAGTGCATTATAGTTCGATGACAGATACAATGGTTGGGTCACATGACAATATGTTTTGTCATACCATTGACGCTTAAATTGTGTATGTGTGCGCGCATAGAATTGACGCGGCAATGAAACTACACCCTATTTACTGAAGCGAACGAGTAAGTGTCAACATGTCAAAAATTTGGTTTTTCAATATGCCACATTTATAACACTGCATAATATTTAGCAAAGTTATACAAAACGATATGGCTAATAAATGCCAATAAGCAATAAACACATTAACACTGTTACTACCTGATTTATCCCTCACTCGCAGTTTATTTAACTAAATATTTTATTTTATCATGAAAATACCATTTGCTTCAGAGATCTATGCCCCTAAAAATACCTAAAATTTCAGTGGTCCTCAAATAAAAGCGATCCTACTGCTGCCAAATATGTTCGCAACTAGCAAAGATGTAGGACTTTTGTTTAAAGGCCGATTATGATCGATTATTTTATGCTAATGCGCTACGCGAAGTGTGGGAAGAAGTATGGGGAGCTGACTACTAACCTCTTTTTTAATTAAAGGCAAAAAAAGTAAGATAGCCACCCCGACGCCATATTTACTCACGATTGACGTTGTTGATGCGAGTGCAACTTCTCTAAACTATTTTATTTTCTTTAGTGTTTTTCTTGTCTTGTTTGGTTGTCTGTCTGTTTTCCTTAAACAGTACCTACCTAAACCTATGTGGGTATACGATGCAAGCAAAGCTGCGTGCATGAGCTATTTTGAGTGACATGTAAGTTTGAGAGATGCTGTGTCTTTGTTTACCTTTAGTCGTTCGCTTCAGTAAATAGATTGTAAATCCCCATATTCAGGCAGTTGTCATTGTAATACAATGCATTAGCAGAATCTAAGCCCTGATCAAATATCCTATCGGAATCAAGCCCCCGCGGATTTCTAGTGGTTAAAACAGCTCATTGTCCCGGCTGCCTGAGTGATCTTAAACGATCGCGAAGGTCATCAACATAGGGCGCGTTCAGTGCATGGATGGGTGACCGTCTACGACTAACGCTAGTGGCATTTTTCCGAGCGGTTCCGTGCTTCGCAAGGCACGTTAAGCAGTTGGTGCCGGCTGCCGTCGATAGATGGCAGTCGTTAAGCCAAGTCAGAGGCCTTAGGGCTTGAAAACTTCTGACAGTGAGACCAGCCACTAGTCTTACAAGCCTCCACCAATCCGGACTAGGCCCCCGTGGTGGAGTATGGCCTATAACTTCCTCAGGGAAGAGACCCGTGCCCCTCGGTGGGGACATAATGGGTTGATGACGAAAACAGCTCTTGCTTGTCTTCTCGCCAACTGTAGGTAGGTATTCCTCTAAATCCTATCACTGATTATTATTGCCGAGTTTAACATTTTGCGGCCATTAGGTGGCGTGGGGCCTATTTAAGCTGAGCATCGCAGAATGCGTGTGGCCTAGACGTCTTTAAGACCTAAAACCAGTTCCCGAGATCCTGAGACTCTACCCAAGCTGTACTGAAGTGGAGTTCTAAGCAGCTGGTCTCATCTGAGACAGAAACCAAACTGACTTGAGCTATCATTCGCAGGCATGCTCTGGGAAAGTACGGGTCAGTAGAGAGCGGTCTTCTCGCGAGATTCTCCGACCAGTCATCGTGATCTTTCTTCTCTAAATTGTGGTACGAAATTGGGGGTCTAAATTCGTGGTTCTGTCTACAGCGAGCTCAATGTGGGTGGTCCGCCATGTTGTATTTTTTTCTCGTCGAAAGGTCGTTGACCCCCCGATTAAGTTCTTTTTTGTGTCGTCACCACCTGTGAGGCTAAAGGTTTTTTTTCTTCATAGAAACTTTGGGAGTTTTTGGTGACCTCCGGCCTCTTCGAGTTTGTTGGTGAAGTCGGACTCCACATCAGCGTATGGTGCTGCTAGTATTTTTACAGTTGGACCGTTTTATACCTTGTTAATAGGTCTAAATGGATGTTTGTATTTTTGACTTTTATTTCGTATTCGTTTTGTTTTATAGGCTAGCTGCTTGTTGTCAAGGAAGCTATTTGCTAATTGAATGTTTTTCGGTTCTTTTATTCATCAATGCGTCCTTTTGGTTACAACAGACTTATGTAGGTCAAAGACCATAAGGACAAAGTCTGTTTTTTATGGATATATTTTGAAGAAATAGTATCTATTTGTAATTTATTATACTTACCTTGTATAGTATGTAAGAAAATCTTGGATCTAACGAGGCTGACAGTCATCATCATCATCAACCCATTATGTCCCCACCGAGGGGCACGGGTCTCTTCCCTGCGGAGGGTATAAGCCGTACTCCACCACTGGGCCCAAGTCCGGATGGGTGGAGGCTTGTAAGACTAGTGGCTGGTCTTACTGCCAGAAGTTTTCACGCCGCCCTAAGGCCTCTGAGTTGGCTTAACGACTGCCATAATGGTCACTAAGTATCTAAGTATCCTCCACTAACCCCCGATTTACGAACGCTAACAGTCTGATAATCTACTGTCAACATTACAGCTGTCAGTTTTTTTTTCTATGCACCTTTGACAACTGACACCTGTTAATAATAGATTAACATCGTCATTAACATCATCATAACAATGTCGTTGAAGCGTTCAGAAAACCGCCGGTAGGATATCCTTCATAGATAAAAAAACGTTAAAAAACACACTTAGGGTTTGTTTCACAATCTGCAGATAAAGTTCCGGTTAAGCTATCCGCAACCAGGGCTGCCGTTTTTTCTAAATTTGAAGCCATACACGAACATACGCAATATAGGAAAATTTATTTAAATTTAGAACAAACGGCAGCCCTGGTTGCGGATAGCTTATGGAACTTTATTTGAACATATTCAGACCCAAGTTTCTCCAACACGGAGGGAGTGGTGGAGTACGGCCTGTACCTTCCTCAGGGAAGAGACCCGTGCCCCTCGGTGGGGACATACCTAATGGGTTGATGATGATGCTCAAACTTTAATGAGATGATTTATACAGCGACTAGCTTTCGCCCGCGACTCCGTCCGCGTGGACTTTAGTTCAAAATTTTGCAACCCCGTTCACTCCCGTAACTCCCGTTAAGGGTTAAATTTAGAAAAACACGTAAAATGTGTGAAACACGTGTTCAATCAATTGTGTTGAAGAGTATTTATTTTATGTTTCAAGAAAATCAGACAACATTTTTTATGCCTCCCATACAAATTTTGGCAACCCTTTT
The DNA here is from genome assembly GCA_947310845.1 of Yponomeuta plumbellus. Classification (NCBI taxonomy): domain Eukaryota; kingdom Metazoa; phylum Arthropoda; class Insecta; order Lepidoptera; family Yponomeutidae; genus Yponomeuta; species Yponomeuta plumbellus. The sequence goes on from OX371218.1 coordinate 10,091,212, forward strand.
CGCCCCCTTAGGGGTTGAATTTCAAAAAATCCGTTCTTATTCCTTGCCTACATTATATACAGATCCTCTGTGCAAAATTTCAGCTGCCTAGGTCAAACGGCTTGGGCTGGGCGTTGATGAGTGAATGAATCAGTCAGTCAGGACTTTGAATTTTATATGTATATAGATTAGTTGCACCTGCACTCACACTAGATGGGTGAAGGGGGCACTCAGACACTGCAGTGTCTAGGACATTATTTAGATGGAGTGGGCTTCATCATCAACCCCCACCTTTGTCCCCACCTTGAAGAAGGTACTGTAAAGGCACTGATCGACGGGCGAGTAAGACCGCGGCTTATGGCTCGTCGGTAAAGCTCGCCGGTGCGTCATTTTGCTAAACCGCGGTGTAAATTTGACGACCTCTGTGGCGCAGTTAGCGCATCTGTCTACCATGCGAGAGGTCCCGAGTACGAATCTGGAGACAAAAAAAAACCCAGTTCTTGGATGTTTACATGTTTGTGACGTCGCTGTTTCTGGGCCCACGACACAGGGCATCCTAGTGTGGGGCCAGAAGCAATGTATGTGCCTGTATGTAAATGTTATGTTATGTTAAATACCGCCGAGCCTGGCTCGCGGGACGTCGTCATGCTATATTTTTTACTCGGCTCGCCATGCAAAATATCCTATGGCGAGATAACACAAGGCTTTAGACTCGGAACAAGAAAATATTTATTTATAGTAATTTTATTTCGCACTAAATACTGATTGCCTAAGACATTAAATGACGTTATCATTCTTGTATTCATAATTGTCAACATATTTTGTCCCTGCATGCCACTTTATTTAATTAGATTAAGTATGTATACCTTTACCGCAATTAATTACGAAATAGCGTAAGCTGTAATTTAATTATATTAATTTGCGAAATAAATAAAGACATGTTTGGGACTGTTTTGCTTGCTAGTCGATCAGAGCCAACGAGCCGCGAGCCAAGTTCGTCAGTATTTAAAACAGCGGTCTTACTCGCCCCTCGATCACCCACTTAATACTAGTATGAAGCCAGAAACAATGCATGTGCGTACATATAAATGTTTGTGTTTGTTTATGATGATATTGTAATACCTACCAATCTCTTTGTGTAAAGTGTAATTTTTAACGGCAAAATCCGCTTCTTACAACACCCTCCAGAATTGCCCTCGTAGCGAGGCAGCTAGTATGCGGGCATCCCCTGTGTTAGCTTTCAGCCAGGGCTACATGGCGGCTGTTTCTAGTAAAAGAAAAGGATGCCCACTGTTGCACTTAGTTTCTTTTATTATCAGGTCGGCTTTTTTGACCACTTTAGTGATCAGTTGGGTTCACAGCAATTGAGGCGTGGAATTTACAAATGGAGTGCCAAATCACAATTATTTTTCAAATGAAATAAAAATTGATTAGTTTCTGAATCACCATTTATTAGCTTAATTTCTCATAAGTTTAGCTTAGTAATTTAAATAGCTTAGTTTTTAGGCACTTTGCACTTTTGAAATGAAATGGCTACCGAACTTAGCACCATGGAAAGGCAAGAAGTAGATTTGGATGTTTTTGGCGCCCATTTGTAAATTCCACGCCTCAATTAATTATTATAATATGGTGCTGTTAAGGAGCGTGATCGACACAAAATATTGTAAGGCGTGTTTGGCAGTTTTTCTTTCCATTGTGTGAAAAAAATAATCTTTCTAATCTGTAAATGAGTGGCAGAACGATAGAGTAGAATGTAGATTGTATATGCATGACAATGCATGACATGCAGACAGGTTTCTATAGTTTCTGGGGCTCGATTCTTTTAGCGCATTGTAGTTCAATTACAGTAACATGGTCGTGTCACGTGACATGATTTCTAATGCCATTGACGCCTAAAATTGAGAAAACACGTGCGCGCGTTGATTTTAAGCGGCAATGAAAGGAAATTGCCACGTTCATGCTACTGTCATTATACTACAATCACAGAATACATAATAGTGCAGGTACAGAAGATTCACTCCGCAAAATCAATTAAAGAAAAAGGGACTTTAGCGGCGATACAATTAGGTGCAATTCAGATCGCACGGCGGTAAAAAAGCTACGTTATATTCACCTACACGTTGCCTCTCTTTCTACCGCGTAACTCTTACCTCTTCTGGCGCCTGAATTCCTACCTATTTGCCACTCCGGAGTGTTCGCTGCATGTACTTACGCGTTCGATACCGACACGAGTAGTGAAACAGGCTTGCTACAATGCATTAGCAGAATCTAGGGCCTGGTCGGCATGCCTTCCTTCATTTAGACACTGATTGTATCACCGCCGTTAATCGATCTCTATTTTTTTAAAGTCATTATAAAACGACTCATTAATTTAATTTCTTTTCAATTCTATACTCCGTTCCACGGATCGAACTACTAGGGAAAAAATACGCGCATTTCTAGGCTAGAGATAAGCCTGACAAGGGTAGGGGTAGGGTAGGTATACGTGGGCCCATTGGTCAAGGCCATGAGCATTAAGTTGCATTGTGACCTTGAAAAGAACAATTATTATTAAAAACCATTGTTAAATCTATCTGTTAATCTATCTGTTATTGTTAAATCTCTACAAGACCGAATCAGAAATGATGAGACATAATGAAATGAACATCATTTCATGTGAAATGATGATAGACAAACGAAAGTCGTCGACATGGCCCACCGGATGAGTAAGTAAAGTGGCAGTAGGCGGGGCACATAGCACGCCAAACTGATGGCCGATGGGGCCGAAAAGTTTTTGAGTGGAGACCACATCGGCAAGCGCAGCGTGGGACGACCAGCCACAAGATGGACAGATGATCTCATCCAAGTGGCAGGAAGACGCTGGCGTCTTCCTGCCACTTGGATGAGATCGTCTTGCGGGCGGTTGCATCCAGCGGTTGCATCTGAGCGGCTTGCATCCAGATGCAAGCCGCTTCCAACCGGTCTTTTTGGAAATCGATGAAGGAGGCATATGTCCAGCAGTGGACTTCTGGTGGCTGAATGATGATGATGATGAACCAATGGGCGCTCATCCCCATATTTGTTCGGGAGCTCATTTCGTGGAATGGGGTATAGTTGGACCAGGACAAGCGATTGTGTTGCGTGGAGGTTGTTTATTACTTGAAAAAGACCATTAAAAAAATCGTCTCAACACCAATGTGACCCGCCCCTTATTCGTTGGCACGCGAAATATGCGCGCGCCCTAACTTCTGACGGAGCGAGGTCAGATCGAAGTAACTGGTTTTTTCTTCGAATCTTATTTTATTTTACTGCTGCGACGATTGATGTCTCTTCGAGGGGCGGCGTTCGAGATGTGTCGATTATTTTTAAGCGATTTTTTTTTCTACATATTCTACATAGACATATTTATTTATAAGTAATTATAATTAAGTCATTACATAATAAAAAGAAACAAGCATCCGATTTTTTCTTAAAAAAATACGGATGTCATTTTTTTTCAATTCCTGGGGTAGTAACTTTTTACACCTTGATTCGAGATTTCGTGCGGAACTCTAAACTTTGTGAGTATCCAATAGAGCCTATGTTACTCAAGAAGGATGTACCTTTCTAATGGTGAAAGAATTTTGTAAAATCGGCTTAGTAGTTTCTGAGCCTCTTCGCAGGCACACAGTTAAAGATACAAAAAAAAAATCCGCTTTAAAATATTACAATTTGTTAGTATAGATAACAAAGACTCTTTCATTTTAAAACAACGTCTACATCACTAAAACTGTCGTCAAATAAAAACTCACCCTTTTTTAATCAACCGCCCAAATAGAACAGTCGAAATTAAACTTACTTCGCCGAGGATCGAACCAGCGTTCTTGATTCGCGCCGCTCCACAACTATTCCAATAAAATTGTCACGCCCCCGTCAGTCTGACTGTCACTTCATTCTGCCACCCTCTGTACAATACCCGGAAAATATCCTGAGCAAATTACTTTGACTTCGCATGAACGTATAATAACCATACTAATATTTTATAGAGGAAAAGATTGTAAATTTGTGTGTAGGTGGTAATATCTGAAAGTACTTATCCGATTTAAAAATAAATCACCAGTATTTAGGATAGACCTTCAGGGTGGATATGGGCTAATCGGTCGACGCAAACAAACATAAACATAAACATTTACACACAAGCACATACATTGCTTCTGGCCCCACACTAGGATACCCTGTGTCGTGGGAACCAGAAACAGCGACGTCACAAACATGTAAACATCCAAGACCTGGAGTCTTTTTTTTTTTCTTGTTCTAGTGGCTGGTTAATAATCATAATCCGCTACTTGACTCTTTTTTCAAGTATGTCTTAAATGCTAAATATCTCTTCCATTAGACCAAAAAATATTTCAGTATATTTTTTGAGAACCTAAAAGCAACAAAAACATTATTTTAAAACGTTGCTTTGCTAAACAGTCAAAAACGCGGTCCGCCATTTTTGTCTATGGTTTGAAGTCCTCTACGTTTGTAAACAAAGTTTGACATTCAACATAGGTAGAGTTCGTGCCACGAAAGAAGTATGAGTCACAATAGAACCTACGCACGCACTACTGACAGATGTTTGCTTACAACCAAAGGTGCTTTCAAGATGGCGGATAGTGTTTTCACCGTTCCGATTTAAAAGCGAAAAATATTTTTTTAATTTGCAAATTTTGTAGCCATCCTGTATATTTACTTAGTAAAGTCAATATATTTCGGTTTCTTACGTTAGATACTACAGGAAATATCCATTTATCGCGTCAAATTTGATACGAGGAAAGTAGCGTATTGTCATTATTTTTAGTGTCCTCTATATTACGTGCCTATTCTATACTCGTCCGGACAGCGTGGGTTATGTTCAAGTTATTTGCCGAGTACAATACCAAGGGGTTGATTAGAGGTGCCTTTGTATCCGTGGGGTCGATCAGAAGCAATTTGCTTGCCAACGGGATCTTGCATAGACCAGCGATTCTTATATGGTGTAAAAATATTGTTCTTTACACAATACTGTACATTGTATAGTCACGAGCAATAATATGTATACACTGTCACATCTTCTAAAAATCTTAACTTAAAACTATCAAGAAAGAAGTGTACGACAAGTGGTCTTAAATTATGTAACCAATGGTTAGATAATTTACGACAAATTGTCGTACACATGTGCAGTACAAAACAAAAGATGTACGTCGTACAAAATGTGACAGTGTATACATATTATTGCTTGTGACTGTAAAGTTGACAGCACATCAACCTTCACATTTTAGTTGCAAAGTCGCCCGTAATGCAACGGAATAGTGTGCATGGCTGTATGATCCATTTGTCTATACTTGACATTTTTCTCAGACTTTAAACGACAATAAATCAAAAACCTTAAGCGGTAGAGGGCTCGAAACAGTTTGCAAATTTAGTGCTAGCTAGTACTAGTGAAGGTTTTTGATCATATAGTTCAAGGATCATATAGTATGATTCGCTGTGGACTGTACTACAACTTATTTTTGTAACTGTTATTATTATTTAACCAGTGCTGTGGTTTTTGTAAACAAATAAAATAAAATAAAACGTTGTCATACACAATTTTTATGTAGCACCCTGTTTCTGAGAAAACATAATGGATGATTAATCTGTGTATTTAATCAGAGGATAACTGTGTCTAGTGTTCAACATATCCAGAGTGCGTATACTGAGTTTTTTCATTCACTTTCGATAGCTAGAGCGTTTGCGATTTGAGTGACAAAGCGCGCCTCATAGTTGACTCTATGCAAATCGCAAACGCTCTCGCTATCGAAAGTGAATGAAAAAACTCAGTATAAGCACTCTGGAGTAATAATTTTTAAGTTTTTAAGTTTGTTATAGACTAAAACTGTTTTGAAAAGAATATTGTGGAGCTTCCTTGTTAGTTTCTTCTCCATGTAATCTGTTAATTTTGAAACTAAATAAAGTACAAAATAAAGTAATGTTATTTAGTATGTTTTTTTTTTAAATTTGAATCTGAGTACCTGATTGTAGGTATACAGGGCGTCCCAAAAAATAGTGTCAAGCGGAAGTCCAGAGATAGAGCACCCCTAGGGGTCCCCGGATCACCCCCATGTATGTTCCGCGATTTTTGGTAGTTTTCGAGTTATAATTTTTTTTTCGTATTTTTTGTCCCACCTTGACCTACACTACAAGACATTATTGACCATAGAGCCATGAATTATTAAGATACATGTTTTTTTTTTCTTTTCAAAATAGGTGAATAGTGTGCCAATAGCGCCATAAAAAATGAAGAATCGTAAAGTTAGTGAAAATTTATAAATTGTCATCATTTTGTAACATTTTGATGTTTGATGACTCGAAACTACAAAAAAATCGCGGAATTTTATTATTAAATTGACCTATACGTACGAAATAATACCTAACATATACCTTCCTCAGGGAAGAGACACGTGCCTTTCGGTGGGGTCATAATTCGTTGATGATGACGATGATGATACGAAAGAGATTTAGAGATTTAAAAAATCTAATAAAGGATATTGATACCTTCAACAACAAATCCCAATCACAATTAAATACTCCGAACGAAGAAGACATACAGGAAAATAGTACGTTTTTTCGTGAATAAGTGGATTAATATTATGCATCAGAATATTGCAGGTCTATTAAATAAATCGGATGAACTCACGGTCTGCCTTGAAGGGCTGTCTGATAACGGTAAATGCGTGGATGTAATATGCCTAACGGAACATTTCATGGAGTTAGGCTCTGAAAAGTTTTTAACAGTTCCGAACTTTAACTTAGCCGCTTTCTATAGCAGAAAAAAAAGTAAGAGAGGAGGATCCTGCATCTTGGTGAAAAACGGACACGATTTCACCGATCTTCCAGATGTGGCCAAGCGGTCAGTAAGTGGTGTAATGTTGTGCTGTGGAACTCACCGCCCATGGAATTATAATTGTAAGTGTATATAGAGTGCCCAAACCAGCCAATCTTAATCTCTTCTTCGAGCGCCTGGACGGACTGCTATTGGAACTATCGAGGAAACGTAAGCATTTAATAGTTGCTGGCGACTTTAATATAGATTTACTAAAAGAAAGTGCTGTTAAACTAGAGTTTGAGTGTTTACTTTTGAACTTTAACCTAAAACTAGAATTAAGACAGCCAACGAGACTTGTAAGTGGAAGCTGTATAGATAATTTTGCACATGACTTCAGAAAAAATTGTAAAGCGGAAGTGATAGAATTATCATTATCTGACCATACTGCTCAGCTGCTAAAATGTCCAGCAAAAAAAGTCTGCCTCCTACCTTTTTGGCGTACCAAACGGAGAGACTACAATAAAGAAAATATGGAGAAATTTAAGGAAATTATTAAAACTCTTTCTTTTTCCAAAATATATGAAACCAGTGACCCAAACACCGCGTATAATGAATTCATAGAAGAATTTCGATTGTTCTACGACCTTTGCTTTCCCTATAAAGTAGTCACAATAAAAACAGTTAAACGCCCTAGCTGGGTTTCGCGTGGTATAAAAGCTTGCAGCCGAAAAAAGAGAAAGTTACTATGGTTGTACTGACTTGAACCTTGATAAGTCTAAGGCCACATGGCAAATAATAAATAGTTCGAAGCAAACCATACCTAAAGACTCTATCTCTAAAATAGAAATTGACAAAAAGACGATTACAGATCCACAAGCCATATCAAATGCATTTAATGACTTTTTCATTGACAAAATTAAGCCCATTGACAATGCTGGCACACACACACGTTTATTAGGATCCTATATTACACCGTGTAGTAATTCGATGTTCATGGAGGCTAGTATTCCATACGATATTTTTAGAATAATTAAATCATTAAAAAATACAAACAGTGTGGGATACGATGGCGTCTCTACAAAGATAATAAAATACGTAGCCCTAGAAATTTGCCATCATCTAAGTCATATTATTAATCTAAGCATAGCAGCGGGTATATATCCTAATAATTTGAAACAAGCGATAATAAAACCAGTCTTTAAAAAAGAAAACCGACACCTAATGGAATTTTATAGACCAATTGCCCTTATTCCGATAATAGCAAAAATTTTTGAGAAATATATTTATGCGAAAATGTACGCCTATCTGGAACATAATAACATATTAACTAAGGAACAAAAGGGATTCAGGCAAAATAAGACGATTAATCTGGCTGTTTACGATTTCTTAAACACAGTTATGACATGTGTAGATGCAAGAGTTCCAGTCTCTGCATTATACATGGATATGACACAGGCTTTCGATTACGTAGAACATACTATCTTACTGCGAAAGCTTGAGGCATACGGAATAAGGGGAAATGTGTGGAAATTAATAGAGTCATATCTTAAAAACAGGACACAATGTACAGAAATCTCAAAAATCAATCCTAAAACTAAACATGAAGATATTTATAGGTCACGTGAGCGTGAAGTTCGCCATGGCGTCCCACAGGGCAGTGTAATGGGACCGTTACTATTCTTACTGTACATTAATGATCTTCCCAGAGCCACTCCACACCCGATGACCAGATGATAGCACTGTCACAATCCAATGTGACCAAGAAACTTTTTACGAATGTGATATAAATCGGACTCTACAATCTATTATAATTTGGTTAAACAATAATAACTTGAAGGTAAATTTAAGTAAAACTAATTTTATGCAATTTAGCCAAAGGTTACCAACAGCAAATTTGGATATTCATTATGAAAATATTAAAATACAACAAGTAGAGACCACAAAATTCTCAGGACTAACGGTGGACCGAAATTTAAACTGGAAAGCGCATATTGCGGAACTTTGCAAAAAAGTTAGCTCGTCTGCTTATCTCCTCTATAAACTTGCCCCTGTCACTAATATTGATGCTCTAATTACTGCATATCATGGCACGGTAGCTTCATTGTTGCGGTATGGTCTGATCTTTTGGGGTAACTCAACGGACAGAGAGATAGCATTCAAAGTACAAAAAAGGTGTCTAAGGGCAATGTTTGGACTGAAAAAGACGGATAGTTGTAAACCATACTTTCAAAACTACAATATTCTAACACTTCCGTTAATGTATATTTTAGATGTAGCACTCTTTGTAAAATCGAACCCAGGCATTTTCCGACCGATCTCGCTAGTCAGAACCCGCTTACAACGGGATGAAAATAGAGTATGTATACGTAGAGCCAATACCGCACTTATGCATAAAAGTCTATATTGTATGGGGCCTATGATTTACAATAAAATACCAAGAGATATACGAGAATTTGACATGGGCCAATTCAAATTTAAATTGAAAAAAATGCTACTAGAAAAATGCTACTATAAGCTAACAGAATTTCTAACTGATTGATTTATTATTATATGACTATGTACTGACTCTTCTACACACAAACTTGACTTTGAAATGTACTTTAATATTTGACAAGTTGATATTTCATTTTTTTTTTTAACATAATTGACGTAAATATAGCTCGTATGGAAAGTATTTTGTGATAGAGATATATTTTAATGACAAACGATGGTGCTCTCTCTAAATATTTTGTAAGTCCCGATGGGCGAAACATGTACAGGACGTATTTCAATGTAACAACCTTATATCTCATGTTTGACAAATAAATAATCTTTATCTTTTATCTTTATCTTTAAAGAAAGGAGAACATGTTACTTATATGACCATAAATGTGTGAGTGAGGTGTTAACATAATTGGGGCTTACGCGCACTACGAAATTCATTCGTTGCGATTTTTACATAACATAACATTTACATACAGGCACATACATTGCTTCTGGCCCCACACTAGGAACCTTAACTAGCTTTAAGGTGCGAAATATTTTATTTTTATTTTATTTTATTTTTATTTATTAAGGAAAACAAACAAATAAACTCACAAGCGACAATAAGGCCCTTTACAAACTGCGACTTTTAGCATCGTAACAGTCTCGCGTCTTTGAAACGCGCGACAGCATCGTGACACCAGCAGTAGCGCAAGTGGACCATTTGCGCATGCATCGATGCTGCATCGCAACTGCATCGATGCTAAAAGTCGCAGTGTGTAAAGGACCTAATACCTACGCGCACTACGATTTCCTGCAAAGTAGCGGAGGCCATCGAATGTATTTACAAAACTAAAGAGCCGCGAGGCTCGGTACCACTTCATAGAGTACGATTTCGCACGAGCGACTTTAAATCGCAAACTATTAGCCTAGGCGCACAATAGCGACACGCGACAGGCGACAGCTCGGTGACTAGACGCGACGACAGGCTACGGCCGTCAATTTTCATTATATTTTGTTCGAATCTCAGCACACTTGGCGTCAGAGTCAGAAGGGGAGCCAGAAGCAAATTAATGACAACGTCCGTCGCGTCTGTCGCGGCAACTTGACGCGGCGACAAGTCGCCCTGTTTGCGGTGGCTCTTAATTTTCCCGGTGCGCGGATTGTAGTATATATCTGTTGTTCGCAGACTCGCGTTTTTTTTTGTAACGATTTTTTATCGCAGTATGCGCTTAGCCTAAGGCAGCTGAAACAAATATAATGAAAAAAAAAACGACAAGTCGTTTTCATTACTTCATTTAATAGTTTTTTTTATAAATCACTACTTTATTTCCAACTTTACCGAGTTTAATTTTAACCAAAAAGTTTAAGCTGAAGTTAGAAAAACTGTCGCTTCGAGTTTTTGGCAAAAATGGACCCCTTACAATCCTACCAACTAATACTGCTACATTGCACAATAAATAAATTAAATATTTAATTTAAATTAATTAAAAATAATTATTTTACGTTCTTAAACTTACTGCTTGGTTTTTATGTACAATATTTCAGGGTTTACAAGGTATTCATGACATTTTATAATTGTATTTGCATACATTTTAGTGAAACAAAAATCTTATGTATATACAGTAATAGAAATCTTTACAAAAATGCGTGAGACAATTATTTACTATAAGGAGTTTGCTATAGTCCAATTTTTTATATATTTTTTTTTATAATATTAAGTAATAATTAAAAATATTTAATTAAAATACTATATTAAACATATTTAATTATTACTCCACATACAAAATATTCATCAATAGACAAACCTAACGACTATATTTTTTTATTAATTAACATTTATTTACCGGTAATTACAAAACAAATATTACTGAATTAAGAATCAAAAATATTTTTTAGAGAAAACTGCCATTTGCAAGTTAAATGTAGAGTTTTTACGATAACTGTACACGAATGTTACACTTTGTACACGGACTTAACACTTTATTTTTTACATTTATTAACCGCTTACAAAGCTATATTTTTTACATCTTCGCATGCATAAAGTGATTGTGTTACGTCCAGTATAAGAAATAAATAAGTATTAAATCCGTGTAAAGAGTGTTAACTTGTAATCTCTACTTAGGAACAATAATATTCTATAGCGATGCTTCAAAGTTTTATACAATGAGATGGTGCGTTTTATACATGTGTTTTTTGCAAAAAGTATAACATTTCTTACGCCGAAATGCTAAGCAATTTCTCTATTGAGTTTAAATGTATAATGACAATGTTTTACAGTAAAATAATCTCGTAACATAGGATAAAGGCCTGCGTAGACGAGGTACTGTCGTCGTGACGTTTCCGTCGTTTACATGTTTGTGATGTGGTGTCGCTGTTTCTAGTCCCACGACACAGGGTATCCTAGTGTGGGGCCAGAAGCAATGTATGTGCCTGTATGAATGTTTATGTTGATGTTATAGAAATATGTAACACCAAGCAAGTGGAGTGTTATTTGCTAAACGACGATTTCAGAAGATCCTGCATAAAAAGGGTCAATCTATGTCATCTGTAGACTTCGAATCATAGCAATAATGGTTTTTTTAAGGTCGTAAGTAAGGTCATAGGCAGGTTAACTTTTGATATAATACAAACCGTAAAGAACCAAAAGATACACTCTTTGCAAAAAAGCTTATTATAAAATCAACGATTATTTAGAAGACAAGGACGACTGGCGTTAAACAGTAGTTTAATATTAAATTTAATCAGAGGATAACTATGTCTAGTGTTCAACACATGCAAGAGTAATATCTTTTAAGTTTGAAAGTTTGTTAATTAAGCTAAAACTGTTTTGAAAATAATAAATGTGGAGTTTCTTTGTTAGTTTCTTCTCCATCTGATAATCTATTCATTGTGAAACTAGGAACTTTGACGTTCATAAAGTAAACATTTTGTTTGAACAATGCATAAAAATGTTTGAATTGAATTGAATTGATAGTCATTCAACGACACCTAAAAAACAAGAGGTACAGCGATATTTTTCATAGCCTATCATTTAGTTTTTTCCCCAAATCACTATATTAATAATATTTACACACAAAACAAATTGAGAATACATCAAAACAACAAACAAAATGACGCCACGAATAATTTTATTATCTTAAGTTTTCTACAATCATCGATTTACGTAATCAAATGTCGTCATGGCTTGGGTCATGATATTTTTTCGTTACCTTTTCGCTTCGCTCGTAGAACTTGCCTTACGGATATTTTTACAATATACATAATCTTATCTTACAAATCCATAATGGTAGTTCAGCTCAAACTAAACGAAGATCGACAAATACCTCAGATTCTTAGCAGGATTTTCCTACATAATTTAAAGACATTTATTTTCTTTTGGATTGGTTTTTACATTGATTTGAAACATCGTTGTCTTCAACTGGATCATGCAGTTAAACCAGATTTCAATCTTCATTAACCAGATCAACAGTTATGTAAATCTCTACTTTGTTCATCTCAGCGTTTCCATAATGCCGTGGCATGTATTCGACACCACAGACCCTAAAAAATGCAGCAGTCACTCAATCCGGTGGCGACATACATAATAGAGGCGCTTATTTGTATTTTGCAACACATGAACAAGACGTTTTTAAATTTTCTTTCCTTGCATAATTTTTCAAGCCAAAATAGACCTTTCTTTTTGAGCATTAGTTTGTCTACTGTTGCACTAATGCTTCCTCATGAGTGCTGTATAGCGATCAGACCAAGCCGACCTTTAAGACCTCAACTTTAAGAGCGATTCTGTTGCTCCCGTTCCCTGGCTTTCATTTCTAGCTCCTCTTCTTCCCTCGTCAACGGCACCGTACTGTGATTGTACAAGCCCTGTGCCATCAGCTGTAGAGCTAGCGGGTTCCGCTGGCCCGAAGCCTTCTTGATCTTGGCGCGCTTGTTCTGGAACCATATCTTGATCTGGGCCTCCGCCAGACCCAGCTCTGCTGCCAGTGCCTGCCGCCGGCGCTCCGTCAGGTAGCGGTTCTCGGCGAACTCGTGCTGCAGGGGAAAGTAGCAGTTAGTCACTGGTATTAGGAAAGATGGCATTGGGTTAGGCATGAACTCTTCTGAACATGAGCCGTGGTGAAGTAACTTGTGGTATCAGGGAAAGGGGTGGTATGGTAGACAAATTTATAGGTCATTTGTACCTGGATATCAAAACACGTGACGGCGGGCACTTAAAATGGTTCTTCAGGATGGATAATAAAGTAAACATAAACATTTACGTATAGGCACATACATTGCGTCTGGCCCTACACTAGTGTACTCTGTGTCGTGGGGACCAGAAACCTCGACATCACAAACATGTAAACATCCAACACCAAGCGTTTTTTTGTCCCCAGCCGGGTTTTAGAACCCGGGACCTCTCGCAAGGTAACCAGATGCGCTAACCGTTGCGCCACAGAGGTCGTCACAAAGTGTTCTAATATATACATACATACATAATCTCACGCCTGTATCCCAGAGGGGTTGGCGTAGACCAGGGATTGCTACCTGCCATGATCCTGACAAATCACTTTCCCTTCATCGACATTAATTAGTGTTCTAATCTATTTTAATATAATGTAATCAAGCGAAATGTATTTCGTGTACTTTTATTGTATGTAGAGCCATAAAATGTACTAATCTAGTTTACTGAAATCTAATGAAACCAAACCTTTATAACCAATTTTTGATAGTTATTTGTAACGAACGATGTTGTAACCAATAGGCTATTTGACCGATTTCTGAAAGCCATCTCATATTGTTTTTTGGTGTTCATGGAGTCCTCCGAAAGTGGTCATTTTAAATTCTTTCGTGTATTTCTTCTAAAAAAGGCAAGCGAAAATTTACTTTTCAAATAAGCCGCCAAAACGCTATCTTGGTCAATATGGCGTCGCACAGGAATTATGACGTCACTTTCCACTAAACCAACCAATGTAAGCAAGAAAGAATGAATGACACACGCCATTTTTACTGGCATGTGACGTCATCATAGAATTGGCCAGTCCAGGCCGTTTTTGATTTCGGCTGCAGATACATAATTATCAAAATTTATCTTGCATTTTTACAAATCATAATTATTTTTTTAATTAAAATGCCACAAAGCGGTTTTAAGACACAATAATTTATACGTATACGTACATACGAGTATAAGGCAGGGAGACGCTGGATGCAAGCCGCTTCCAACCGGTCTTTTGGAAATCCATGGAGGAGGCCTATGTCCAGCAGTGGATTTATTGTGGCTGATTGATGATGATGATAAGTATAAATAATACGAATACGTATAAAAAATACTGTTTTTTCGCACTGTCAAATAGCCTATTGACTAACCTTTAACCTAGCCAGCTGTGGTCCGGAAAAGGCTGTACGTGGTCTCTTCTCGTCGCTCTGCGCTGTCTCCCCGGGAGGCTTCTTAGGTCTTCTGGTGCGGGGACCTGCGAACGGAATTGGGCTTAGTGTCTACAGGAGGAAAGTCGGTTTTCGACTGGCAGTTTGGGCATAGTCCGGAAAATGGAGGGAAATACTTTTTCGATTTTCAAGCTTTTAATTGTTCTTCCTTTTTTCGTAATTATCTTGGGCTTAGTACCTGTGGGACAGCAGCAATTCCGAGTTGGGGTTAGTCTCTATAGGAGGACAGTCGGTTTTTGGCTGCCAGTTCAGAATTAGGCTTCGACTTTATAGAAGAGCAGTCGATCTGTGACTATCAGGTCCTAATTGGGCGTAGTATCTACAGGAACAGAGTTGTTCTTAGACTCAAGTCAAAGATCAAATCTGTTCTAAAAAGTCTCATTTTGGAATATGAATACTGATCATTTACAAGTGTTTAGTATGTTTAGGTTAATTTTAGTAAAGGGTTTTATACATATTCTTCTTGTATTAATGAATAGTACCTGGGTGACCGAGCTTTGCTCGGTACTTTTTTTTGTAACATAAGCTATGCAATATAAAATTAAAATAATCCTTTTTCAACAAAAAAAGAACTTGGGAAAAAAACATCATGACTCGAACCGGGTCTCTTGAAATCGGCCCGGCCGCCCGTTCTCCCGTCGGAACTCTGCCTACAAAATTTCGTGAAAATCGTTGGAGCCGTTTCCGAGATTCTGATTATATATAAATAAATCAGAATCTCGAAAACGGCTCCTAGCTGCCGTGTGTGAAGTCCCTAATAGAGGTAGCCCATCAGCTTGCACATCCCTCCCTTCGATTAACCCCGCGAAATAGATTTTCGACGCTGACAAATATTTTTTAACTGATTTTCGTAGTAGGTATCTAATGTTTAATTTCGCTAACTTTTAAGGTAAGTGTACAATTGTACATCCCAACATATCAGTACTTTGGTTACAACATCGTTTGCCTATCATTCATGACATCAGAAGCATTGTTGTCAAAAACGGTTGTTTTAACAGAAATTTATCTAAGACCTACTTTATAAGTAACTAGCTTTCGCCCGCGACTCCGTCCGCGTGGACTTTAGTTCAAAATTTTGCAACCCATTCACTCCCTTAAGGGTTAAATTTAGAAAAAATGACGAAACACGTGTTCAATCAATTGTGTTGAAGAGTATTTATTTTAAGTTTCAAGAAAATTTGCCTACATTTTATATACCTCCCATACAAATTTTGGCAACACTTTTCGCCCTCTTCGGGGTTGAATTTAAAAAAATCCCGTCTTATTCCTTGCCTACATTATATATAGACCCTCTGTGCAAAATTTCAGCTTCCTAGGTCCAAGGGCTTGGGCTGGGCGTTGATGAGTGAATGAATCAGTCAGTCAGGACTTTGAATTTTATTTATATAGATAAATATTTACATTCAGAGACATACATTGCCTCTGGCCACACACTAAAATCTCTTTTATAATTCAATGCAAAAAAAGAGTACTGTCACGTTGACATCTCAATACAATCCAAAGGCTGTCAATGTCTGAATGTTGCTAGGAAGTAAAACCCAAATAACCACATTTTACTCACAAGTTAAAATTGTATGTGCTACGTAGGTGTTTTTTTTAGACTTTGCTCTTATGAGTAATTAGATTTTAATGGCTTTGGTGTGATAAAGATTTTGTTCACATGAGTCTTCTATTCACTGTAAAAAAAAAAATCTACCGAGTAAACCTATACAGGGTGGCAGGGGGATTGACGTCAAAAAAAAAAAATTAGGTCCCTCTTGTCATGGGGTATCCGAATCACCCCCATGTATGTTCCGCGATTTTTCATAGTTTCGGAGTTATGATTTTTTTTCTGAATTTTCATGAATTTTCGCCTTAAAAAACTAGAAACTTTTTTCAATTACTTTTTTTTGTAACTGAATCTTCACAAGTTGTTCTTCTATGCATAAAATAATCAGCTTCGTAACTTTGATAAAAGTTATTAAAGTGTTGGTCTAAAGTCAAAAATATACGTTCGGTAAATTATGACTTGAATTTTCAAAAATAAATTAAAAATCCAAACAGATGTTTTAATGGTTTCTTAGTTAGCCTCAGAAATGCGCAAGACTCTCAGATTTCATAATCATTAAAAAAAAGTACTGCTTAACGAGCTACTTTGTGTACATTCGGCCTTCGAAGACAGCGAGGTGAAGAATTATTAAAATTAACATTTTTTTTTCTGTCAATAAAACACAGATTAAAAAATTTGGAGGCATTTTCCGTTTTACAGTAATTAATTTTGCGCGGTCCGTTCTCGTGGGTCATGGGTTGTAAATGCAGACGCAACTTTTTACCTGTAATAACAATAGTCTTTGAGGATAGGAGGCCGCCGAACTATTGCTATCTCTCTCACTCTCAGCGGTAAGAGTGAGAGGGGCAGCGCAGCAGAAGCGAACACAAAACAAGTTTGTACCTCAGTCGTTCGCACTTTGTGTTTACTGCTACACGTGTCTTCATTTTGTTTTACCTCACTGTCTCGCTTTGTCCGCGGATTCCGCTGACTACTTATTTGACTACTTTGCTCGTTAATTGGACTGTGTCTTGCATACTGATTTGGACTTTGTTTACTTGGAAGTGTAAAAGATGATTTACACGTTAAGTGAATACGCAGAAATGCACTATTTTTATGGAGTTGCACAAGGAAACGGCCTTGAAGCAGCGCGACTGTATCGCGAACAACTTCAACGTCGTGGTGGGCCGCAACCTGAGCATTATCCCGACCATCGCGTTTTTATTAACACGCACAATACCTTAATGGCAGGCCGCATTCCTGGCCAACGAGGCGATAGGGAAGGAATCCCTAGAGTTGACCCGGATCGCAGAGAAGTTGTGCTCGAAGAAGTTCAACGAAATCCTTCCACGAGTACCAGAGCTATGGCTCGTACTCTGAACATCCCAAGAACTTCTATCCAAGACATACTTCACGATGAAGGATATCATGCGTTTCATATCCGACGAGTCCAAGCTTTACTGCCTACAGACTACCAATTGCGCATTGATTTCTGCCATACAATGCTACAAAAAGAACAACAAGATCCTGGATTTTTCAATAAAGTTTTATGGTCAGATGAGTCACGTTTTGAGCGCACTGGAATTTTCAATATTCATAATTACCACACGTGGGCGGTTGAAAATCCACACGAAATGAGAGCGTCGACGTTTCAACATCGTTTCAGCGTTAACTTGTGGTCTGGTATTCTCAATGGCGAACTGATTGGTCCATTTGAATTGCCGTCCAGATTAAATGGAGAAAGATACCGACACTTTCTGGAACATGAACTTCCATTGTTGCTAGAAGACGTGAATATTGAACTAAGACGAACCATGGTTCTTCAAAATGACGGCGCTCCATGTCACTACGCAACGCAAGTCCGAAATTATTTAAATGAGGCGTACCCCAATAGATGGATCGGACGCGGCGGACCAATATCGTGGCCTCCACGCTCACCTGACCTCAACCCCATGGATTTTTTTATTTCGGGCTATTTTAAGGAAATAGCATACGCCAGAGAAAGTGGGAGTGAACAAGAGCTGAGGCAGAAATTAACAGAAGCCGAACGTGTTGTAAAGGAAAACACAGCAGCTTTTAGACGATTAAAAGATAATTTCCTACGTAGGTGTAGAATGTGTATTGCGGCTGCAACTTTGAAAACCTATTATAATAAACATTTTTTTTACATTTTAATCTGTGTTTTATTGATAAAACCACTTTTATTCATCATGATGATGACGACTCGTTCATTAATAAACTAAGAAAAGACGAAATGGCAGAAAAAAAAAATTGTTAATTTTAATAATTCTTCACCTCGCTGTCTTCGAAGGCCGAATGTACACAAAGTAGCTCGTTAAGCAGTACTTTTTTTTAATGATTATGAAATCTGAGAGTCTTGCGCATTTCTGAGGCTAACTAAGAACCATTAAAACATCTGTTTGGATTTTTAATTTATTTTTGAAAATTCAAGTCATAATTTACCGAACGTAAATTTTTGACTTTAGACCAACACTTCAATAACTTTTATCAAAGTTACGAAGCTGATTATTTTATGCATAGAAGAACAACTTGTGAAGATTCAGTTACAAAAAAAAGTAATTGAAAAAAGTTTCTAGTTTTTTTTTTAGAAATTTTCAAAATTGATAAGCCGAAAATTCATGAAAATTCAGAAAAAAAATCATAACTCCGAAACTATGAAAAATCGCGGAACATACATGGGGGTGATTCGGATACCCCATGACAAGAGGGACCTAATTTTTTTTTTTTGACGTCAATCCCCCGGCCACCTTGTATATTTTATAACGGTAACACCGCGTCATTTTTTTTTTCATTGAACTAAAAAACAGGCTGTAGTCGTTGCATGTACGCTCATCGGTTTCGGGTATTGTAGTGGTAACACTTTTTTTTGCATCGAATTAAAAAACGGACTTTAGGATATCGTGTGTCGTGGGAACCAGAAATAGCGACATCACAAACATGTAAACATCCAAGACCTGAGGTTTTGCTTGGGAGCTTTAGTTTTAGGCTTTAGGTTCCATAAGTTGATTTTTGGTACCTTATATAAAAAGGGACTATTTAATCAAATGAATTCTAATAATTACTTCTCCGATTACGATTCTTCTTACGATTTCTTTGGGTACATTTGGTAGGTCTGATAATAGTATTATTGGGTCAGCTCTAGTCTAGTTAACTGTCTCTTTTATAAAATAGTTGTAACTTCAAAACTTGCACGAACGTTTCATTGTCAGTATTACATAGATTCCTGATTAGAAACAAACAATTAATGCCCGGTCCCATTAACTTATCTAAAGATAACTGAGAGTACGCTATCAACGCGATATTAAAAACGTCCGTTTTTTTTCTATTAAGTGGCCTATCACTAGTTAACATTTTAACTGGTGGTAGCTGGTTGGCAGGTTATTGGGACCGGGCATAAGTAATTGCTAAGCAGTGGTAATCACATTATAGCCCAAAACCAACAAGCAGAACACGCATGCAACCAAAGCAACAATAAAACAACACACACAAAACAGCAAAAAAAAACAACACAAACAAAAACGCAGTAACACAAAAAACAAAACAGTCGCAAAAACGCCACAGCGATCTTGATCCTTCGACGAAAAACCTCACCAAGCGGACGATGCAATATCTTAACCAATTCATCGAGTGTTCGAATAGAGAACACTGCCGTTCGAATTTTAAAATTGGTCAAAATATTGCACCGCTCGCCTGACGGTTGGAACGGTCGGCGGAAGTCAGCGGGAGGGGTGCCTGCGAATAACAACATACACAAAAACACAAAACAAAAACAACACATTTCGCAAAGGATTTCAACGCATGCAAATTTTTGGGGTGTGTTAGGTTCAGTTATTATGTAGGGGAATTTTATGACTAGCTTATATAGTTAAGGCAAAATAAATCCTATTTAAACTAGATAGAGGGGTATTTATCAATATTAATTAATCAAATTGTATAATTTCTTTGCGCATTTTTTTTCATATTAAATAAAATTAATAAAAAATAAATAAACTCACGCCCCTTATCCCCGAGGGGGTAGGCAGAGGCACCAATCTCTTTTCATATTAAATCGATAAAAAGTAGGTAGCATTATATTCTAGATACAAAACCTACAAATATGTTACAAAACAATCTTCAGGGCCAATAAACCGACAAATGTTACTTTTTATTGAGTTAGTATTTAAAAAAAAATGCGCCACAGAAATTATGCATTATGAGCCATTTTCTGATTATCACCCTTAAGGACTGGCTAGACGGCGCACCCGATCTGAGCGTACTAAGACCGTAAAAACTAGGCCTAATGCCGAGTTTTCACGGTCTTACTACGCTCAGACCGAGTGCGCCATCCGAGTAAACTAATGCTTCTGATGGACGGTTTTTCGTCACGACACTGAAATGGCCAATCAGAAGCATGCGTTTACTTGGATGGCGCACTCGGTCCGAGCGCACTAAAACCGTGAAAACGCGGCTTTAGGTAGATGGACATTCATACCAAAGCATTGTATAATTATGGTGATTTGAGAAAAGATGGTGAGAGTGGAGTTATTTTTTTGCGCTGCCCTTTTTCTCCACTACATTCGGCCCCAAGGCAGCGGCTTACATTAAGATTATAAGCACAATGACATTCAACAAACAGAATGTAAATTCCTTACGTTGAAATAAATTTCTGATTTCTTATTGTATGCTTTTCTATTTTAGGGTATGGTTTTGTATATCTTAGGGTTAAGCTTAAATATTATTTATTTCAAGAATCTATTGTAGCACTGAAAATGTTAACTAAGCGGGTCTACCACCGGAGCAAACAAACGCAACCAATAAAAAAAAATCGTATCTTTTTTTTGACGACCTCTATGGCGCAGTGGTTAGTGTATCTGCCTACACTGCGAGAGGTCCCGGGTTCGAACCCCGATTGGGGACAAACATAAAAAAATCCCCTGGTTTTGGATGTTTAAAAGTTTGTGAGGTCGCTGTTTCTGGTTCCCGCAACACAGGGTGTCCTAAAGGGGGCCAACAGCAATTTATGTACAGTCGACAGCATGGCATCCTTCGCATTTTAGTTGCATAGTCGCCCGTAACGCAACGGAGTAGAATGCAAGGGTGTAGTATGGGCATAGAATGATGTGCTTTCTTTTTTATTTTTCTATTTTATTTATTTTATTTAGCTTTCGACTGTACCTGTATATAAAATGTAAATGTAATGTGATGTTTAAAAAAATATTTTTAAAAAAACATCCGTATCAAGGCTGCTTTTAGCGTGTTGTTTCGCGCATAAATTTTTACATTTTTGATTACCGTAAAATTAATTTAAAAACCGTTTTAGTGATTATAAAAAACGCATAATTAAATTATGGACTTTTTAAATATACAGGGTGAATTTTTGAGACGGGACAGTAAGGGGAGGTACATTAACTGTTATAATTACAGGAAAACGTTGAGCGTTGCAAAGAGTTGAGATAAGATGAAATAAAAATGTTTGTTTTCTGGTATGTGACGTCATAATTCCTGTGCGACGCCAATTGCCTATTGTAGCGTTTTGGCAACCTATTTCAAAATTAAATTTTCGTTTATCTTTTTTAGAAGAAATACACGAAAGAATTTAAATTGACCACTTTCTGAGGACTCCATGAAAACCAACAAAAAATATGAGATAGTTTTCAGAAATCTGACAAATAGCCATTATCCCAACAACAGCGGACCGCTGCTGGTAGGATTGATGATGTGCGAGAAACAGGGAGGGGCTTCAGGGCCCCTCATATACACTGAGTCTGCATTTAGTCGCCATAGCTTCTCCTCTACTTTGCCCTATTTAATTACTATGAACCAAACTGTGTACTTTGATAGATTACTCAATGCCCGCCCTCACCTTTAACTTAGATAATAGTATTTAGTGAGATATGTTCTGGATGCATGCCTAGTACATAATGTTAGCTCTTAAGTTTAATATAAGTCGCATGTCTCTGTGTTGTCTCCGAAATAAATAAATAAATAAAATAAGATCGAAATATGTTTCACAGATGTTAAGAAACGGCTTGACGAGCTGAGATTGAAGATATAGGTAGAGTCATTTTAGTCGAAATCGAACTTATGTACCACCATTATATTTCTGACCTAGAGATTTAGTGCCCGCTCACATCCATATCCTAGAAGAAAGTTTCTGGATTCGTGACCCTAGAAATAGTAGGTAAGTATTGAATGAATCTTCTATCCGGTTCTTTGCCCAAAGCTAGTTCATTAACAATGATCCGTCACGGTCACCGTAGAAGTGTTATTCTTGTTTATTTTTATGAGATTTCCTTGCATCGATCGGGAATCGGTTGCATCGATGGTTTGACCACGTACAGTTGGACCCTCTTCAAGTCTCGGGATTTATCTAATAAAATTCTCCTGCCACAGAGTTAGTGAGTTAGTTAGGGCGCGTTCAATACATGGATGGGCTACCGTCTGTGACTAACGCTAGTGGCTTTTTTCCGAGCGGTATGCTAAGCAAAGCAGTTGGTGCCGGCTGCCGTCGATAGATGGCAATCGTTAAGGCAAGTGAGAGGCCTTAGGGCGGCTTGAAAACTTCTGACAGTAAGACCAGCCACTATAGTCTTACAAGCCTCCACCAATCCGGACTTGGTCCCCGTGGTGGAGTATGGTCTATACCTTCCTCAGGGAAGACACCCGTGCCCCTCGGTGGGGACATAATGGGTTGATGATGATCGTACAGTAAAGATTTTTCTTTTTTTTTGAGTTTTATATCTTTTAACATGAATAAAAACGAAAATGGGTCATTCTACTTTTGAGATTTAAAAAAAAATTAAATTTCTTTAATAATAATTTTGTTTTGCTTTTTTGTAATCACAAATAAGTAACATACATGAAAAATATAAAGACAGAGGTCGTTAAGCACAGCTTTTTGAAAAATATGCAATTTTATGTTTTTCATCGTTAACAGGAATGATGACTCCTGTAACAGAAATGACATTTTTTTGTGTTTTGTAACATTACTCCGTAACTAATACAAATCTAGTAACAAAATAGAAATTTAGAGTACACATTAATATCACAATTTTACTTATTAGTATTTAAACTCTTATTGAAAGGTAAAAAAAGGTATTTTATCCATAGATAACAGAAATGACGTCATTTCTGTGAAGTTATGAATAGCGTCGTTCCAATCATGATCATTGCCTATAATAGCAGTGACTTATGCCATAAAAATTAAAAGTAACTTAGTATAAAGTCTCTGATTGAGTAATTCACAACTTGAAATAATATTTGATAACTAATCAGTCTTTACAACAATCAGTCTCAACTTGGTAACAAAACTCACATTTGTCAAAAAAAAATCTCTTAATCTCTCCTTCAAAAACTAGTCGTCTCTTCTTGAATTTCTGTTTTGGCAGCTTTCTGTTAATTCCTGGACTATTTTGATTCCATGCTGTTTGATGAACATTCATCGTGCCCTTGAATGTTGAGGTATTCCTTATCTTGAGAAAGGATTCAATTTCTTCAACTATTATCTCATCTATCGATATAACTTGAACTCCCTTACAGTTATTATTCAAACACTCTATGAGCTGCTGGAAATTGCCCACATCTTGAGCCATTGCGACCATTTGGTCAGCTCTCCTTTTTACTGTTGCGCCTATCCCGTCTGGAGCACCCTTGCCGTGCCCACTTTTGTGATAATGACAGATGTCATTTTGAACGCCCAGCTCAGCGGAAATAAAATTAGCCAGCAAAAAAAACATGGACTTATTTCGGTACTTAGTGGAGGGTCCGTCGCTAAGGAAATGCATTGTTTTTAAATCTGGATGTAAATCTTTAATAATTTTGATGGGCGCAAATGAATGTTGGGTCATGTTTTCAGATATGATACATTAAGACGATATTGTATCAGATTCACCCACATCATTATAATGGTAAAGCATTGCAGTATGTAGTGAAATTTGTGGCTTCGAGCCCCCAAAATGAGCTGATTGTACTTCAGACGCATATTTACAGATGTGATTTTCAGAAAAATCAATATGTAACAAAGCAGTCTCATTATCGATTTGTCTTTTCACGCAATTAAGAGCGTGGTATTGATGGAAGATATTGTTCAAATGATGATGTGAAATAATTCAAGTAATTCCGTTTTGGAAATCATCATTCATGTGAACTTTCATCATTTCTGTTATCATTCTGTTAACAGAGATGACGTTCACAGGAATGACGAAACACAGGCAAAAACACTACAATTGAATGAATGTCAAGGTCAAACTGGTTTTAATCATGCATGACATAGAACCTTATCGCAATACATGCAGCCAAGACGTTTTATCAGTTTATTTCAATTATATAACTTTTTACGTCCTTAACAGGAATGATGCACGAACTTTGACCAGTGAACAAACTGGTTAACACACGTATTTTATTATAAAAGCCTGGACAAATTCACAACAACTTTGCAGCCGTTATTGAAATGACAGATGATACTGTATTGCCAAAGTATAAAAATAATTGAAACAGTAGCGGGCTGCCAGTTTTTAATAAAAATTCCCAATATCACATGAATGATGACATTCTTGTAACAGGAGTAGAATCATTTGTGGCAAAAAAATTATTGAACTTATTGAAATAAGTTTTAAGTATGTTTTAGTGGACAACATTTAGAAAGTATATAAAGTACAAAAATCGACCATTCAACGTTATTTATTTCAGAAATCAACCATGAATCTATGTAGCCACCAAAGTAACAGTTCACAGGATATGACGATTGGAAGTAAAGTCTTTTAAAATCGTGGGAAAATGTTTAGTTAATTGGGAAATTTTTCAATAGGTATCTTGTCTGGTATTCCTAGGGCATCTCAGAGATTATAATTTTGGCATTTAACCATGTTTTCTAACCATTTCGTCCATATTACATATTTTATGCAGTAGAATAGAATGGCCCAAATACATTTAATAGTACCTACCCAAAACAATCGTGTTACAATAGAAAAAGCTGCAGCTTAGCTAAATGCTAGCCAAAAGCAATCAGCGCTGGTTGTCTTCTGCACCTGATTCGCTGAAGGATGAACAAAACTGAACAAAACGTGTCAGTTTATTTCTTAAATGACTTGTATCAATTTTATGCGTGAAGAAGTGACGGGCATCCATCCATCCAACCATCCATACTTGCAGGCTTTCGCGTTTGTAATATTAGTGGGATGAAATACATTTTGCGTGTCTTCCTGAGGTAGCAAATTCGCTGTTTTTAAGTTTTTTCTACTTTTCTGTATTATTGTTTGTATTGTATTCTAAGGTATTGTTATCTTTCTTATTATCCTTATTACAGATAACAATTATTGCACTTCAAAATGCGCAGGACGCTGGTGCCTGTAATACTGTGAAATCAATCACTAGAATAGGTACCAACGTAAGGGTGGTCATCCTTATATCTAATTTAGAGTAGATTTAATTTTTATTATGCCCTTTATTGTGCCCCTAAGTTTAAATAGTAAGGAAAAAATGTTACTTTCTTTTATGAACAATAAACGAAACGACGAATATATTTTTTTATGTCAAAATTAAATTATAACACTAGTTAGAGCCACTCAAGATTGTGGCCAATCTATCTAGCTCTGCCTACCTCTCTAGGATACCAGCGAGAGTCTATGTTAACGACCTAGCTCGTACACATTATCTAGTTTCCTTCTTTAGTAGGTCTAATCGCTTAGTGAAGCGTGAAAAGTTTGACTCAGCATCGGTGCTGTAGGTCCGGAGGAGTATTCTGTTAAGTATTAGACCAATCACGCCTGATAATGATAAGGGTATGATTTAAGCAATCATCAATTTATTATGTTTTGAATGTTTTAAATAATAAGGTTTGTCCGCAAAATAATAGATCTGTCATCAAAGTGTAGTCGCCATTTCAAGCGATATAAAAACAATTTCATAATAAATCACATATAATCATCGGGATCTATTATCCAGTATCAAATATTTATTTATTTTCTTTTGTTTACAGACAACATGGTCCAATGTTTGTTAGTAGCCATAATTATAAAACTTAGCCTATTGTTAGTATTTAATATCTAGCAGTGAATTTGTACGTTTAATTAAAATCCATATCAGTGGATTATCCAGCCGTGATGCAATCGCGTTCAGAATGAAATATAGGTTTGTACTTATTTTAATAGATTTGTCCTGATAACTGTAAATCAAATTAAGGAAAAACGGTCATTAAGAAAATGAAATATGTAACTTAAAAAAATCATAAAGATCCAGAAAAATACTGTTTTAGTACCTATGAATTTAACTACTATCTTACATTAGGTACTTGTGTACTGGTTGTACTTATTGTAGTTTCTACATCTGCCGTAGTTTTATTTACACCCTGTAAATATTTTATTAATTTTGAATTATTATTTAGATATAAGCAAGTAGTATGAATGTATTATAATAATAAATGAAACACAGAATTATTTAAAATCACAAAAATTATTATTACTTAATACCAATCATAAAATCTTAATTGTACCTAATTGTAGGTTTATTTAGTAGGCCAATTTGGCTCCGCCCCTTTGAACATTTTGTCATATAATTAACTAACTAAACTATTAAATTGGTAACGGATAGTATTATTTGGAGAATTGATCGAATTAATTCGTAACTACTGTACTGATGACAAAATAACAAATAAAAACAAATCTCAATCTGCGGACGATAATCGATTTATTTGATGACAGATCTACTATTCTGAATACGGAGCTGTTATTTTTGGAATAAACTTATTATTTTGAGAACAAATTTTTTATTCAATGGATGAACTACGATTATATAGATAATCAATCTCTTTTTCTACGTAAATATTGACATATATTTGATAATTTGTACCTGGCGACACTTTTTATTTTTCTGAGAATAAAAATATATCGTGGTGATAGATCTATTAATTAGATGATACAAGTTGATGACAAATGTAAACTTTGATGACACAAAATATAGTTCCCTAATGATAAATACCGTCGATCGGAATCATTAGGTGCCTACCGGAACATTTCCGAAAACACGATTTTTGAGTTAAGTATGCAGAATTGTGGAAATTTTGATGATATTAAGAAGTAGAGAATAAATTTATTTTATATCCGTCCCAAAAAAAAAACTAATTCCAGTAGAGAAACAATGATTTTACTGTAACATATGAAATCTTTATCTAATTTTTTAAATCTTTAAACGTCAATTAGTACCCAAAACATAATATTTTGAAATGTACCATTAATGTTTCCAACCGACGATATATCTATCTGTCCCTATTCGTCCAGTGGTCGTAAGTAGACTTACGCCAAGGCATCCTATCTGAAGTCACGGATATCATCCTTCTTTCTTTCCTCTACCATTCTCATCCAGCAGATTTAATCAATCAGCCTCAGAACCAGTCAGCGATCGGGTAAGTACAAATTATTATCAGACCATGTGTGGGATAAGCCATCTCAGCGATATATTATTGTTATAGCTTCGTTGGTAATGCCAGATGCCAGAATGCCAGACGACCTCTATGGCGTAGCGGTTAACGTATCTGCTTACCATGCAAGAGGTCCCGGGAACGATCCCCGGCTGGGGAGAAAAAAAAACTCCAGGTATTGGACGTTTACATGTTTGTGACGTCGCTGTTTCTGGTTCCCACGGCACAGGGTATCCTAGTGTGGGGCCAGAGGCAATGTATGTGCCTGTATGTAAATGTTTATACTACTACAACATTTGGTGCCATTTACTGTCATCTATTTTTTGTCCTAGTACGATTGTTTAAATACCCTAAGAAAAAAAAAAAAAATTATTACACAATTTAACGCGTGATGTTGAATAAATTAAGGTCTAGATTTGGTTTACATCAGCGTAAGAATAAAGTTGTGTTCTGTGCCATAATAAAACAGAAACTGAGCGTCGATTACGTGCCTCTTTTTGGTCTTTTAGTATCCCAAAAATAATATTGATCGAGCTATTGTTATTATTCTGAAATCTGACAAAACCATATTGGTTTAAAATACTATTTTTTGCTTCTAATACAGCTAGGATCGTAGAACCACCGCGCCGGAAGTAACTTTTTTTTTAAATAGAACGCACGTGTGACAAGATAGATTTTCCGTTTAGTGCAACTGTATCAACATTTCAGAATAACTCCTTCCAAGTGCGTTTTTGCCCCACACGCCCGAAATGGTAGGAATTCCCTCTAAACTATATTATGATGGATCACTGGACCTTTTTTGTAATAGAAATGTGGGTCAGTGCCCTTCGGACACTTTTTTCTTTTTGTTTTTTTTTCAATCCTAAAAGGCGATCGAAAGTGTTAGAAGTTGACAGCATTTAATTTTGAACTTTTTTGTTGTTACAAAGGCAGACGTTTTATGGAATCATGACACTTTTTTTAATGTTGCCTAGTGAAAGTATAGATGACGGGATAGTGTATTTTTTGTGGTCGTATCCAATGTCATTGAGGTGTTGATTCGGTTTTACAAAGTGTGAAATAGCCTTTAGTGTATTTTTACTCCTTTATTGTGATGCTTTATCAAATTAATGGGTAATTTTGGGCCCGAAGGCAATGCACTTTCCTTAGATGTTTCTTTTATGACTCCAAAGACTTATTTGATTTATCACGGCAATGTTTTTAAGCAGTAGGTACGCGACAGAAAAAAAAACTAATAATAACCTGAAATACACATGAAATAATGTTTAAACATGCGGAAATAAATAAATAATTAAATAAACACAAATAATTATTTAACAATTATTAATAGTCAAGGTGTTTCTCACATAACTGCCGTGAGCGGGTCCCGTACTTACTTCTTCCTAAAACAAAAAGAAAAGCAACATTATTATTCAAATAAAAGCGTTATTAATTAAAAACAATAATTATAATTATGCACACAACATGTTATAATTATGGGAAAAAAATCGCGGCAGCGGACAGAGAAAACTAAAGTAAAAAGACCTGTGGTCGATCGCAAAACAAAGGAGGGATTATGCAAACGAACTGGAAAAATCCGCTTTGTTTAAGAAAAATAAATAGAAACAAAGAAAGACGATACTTATAACAATTGTCAAAGAAACACAATTGTACAGTACAGTAGTATAAATACATGTATTTCTATCTCTAAGAGAAGACATGTACCCCGTAGTGACCCGTACCTATTATTATAAACGTGTTATAATGATTTAATTATCTAATAGGTCAATAAGCAAATGCTTACATAAAAATATTATTATTTTTTTGGATTTAACGGCTTTTGCATCTAACGTCTGTTTTTTTTAATTCAACCCAAAAAAAAACTGTCACGTTGACATTTCAGTAACAAGCCAAACGCTGTCAAAGTCTGAGTGTTGCTAGTACGTAAAAACCAAATATCCCCATTTTACTTCCAAGTGAAAATTGTGTGTGCTACGTGGGTGTTTTTAGGTGAATTCGATAATTATTTAATTACGTAATAATTATTTTATTACGTATTTACGGATTACTGTGGAATGATAGACATAAGTAGGTACTTCTTAATTTATCATGTGATGTGTCAGGATCATGGCCAGGGCTGCCAGCTTTTTTTCTAACAAATATAGTATTTTCGAAGCAATCACCTCTAAAATTGGTACATGGTTACAAAATAATAGTATAAAAATTGTGTGTAGTTAAATATTATCTTTATTTTTTTTTCTTTGACACTATTTGACTTTAACAACGAGCTTTAGAAAAAGATTAAGCCTGGGTTCCGCTTTGCACAAAATATAGTAGTTTCTACGATATATTTTTTTAGAAATATAATGTTTGAGCCCCTAACATAGTACGAAACTGTTATATTTTAGGGTTAGTAGCCTTAATCATGACATAAGTGTCTGTCCTTGGTCTTTGCCTACCCCTCTGATATTTTAATCAGACTTAACACTGCTAGGCCAACCACGCAATACAAACCAACGAAATAATCCACAGAATTAATATTCTAATGCCACTGAATAGCAGAACCTAGAGAACGCGCGTTTTTTTTACCGCCCGCGTGTGGCGACCGGTGGCCGTGACGTCACACAGACCACCCAGTCTCCTTTCATACTAATTAAGACATTAATGCCGCAATTACACGATGATAATCTGTGGCCTTCGTTTTTTTTTCTCATCCCATCGGAGAGGGCCTCGCTGCTATACAGGGTGTCCCGACACAGTCGGTGTCTTGACTGAAATTACTTTGACTGTGAGTTTTGCCTTGTCACCAGAGCACAGATCACAATTTTCAAAGAGAATGAACTCACGATTTTACTAAGAATAGTAATTTAAATTAGTAATTTAAGTTCATCATCATCATCAACCCATTAGGTCCCCACCGAGAGGCACGGGTCTCTTCCCAGAGGAAGGTACCTATAGGCCATACTCCAACACGGGGGCCAAGTCCGGATTGGTGGAGGCTTGCAAGACTAGTGGCTGGTCTTACTGTCAGGAGTTTTTAGGTTAAAATATAAAAAAACAACTCCCATTTCTCTCAGAGAGAGAGTGTGGGATCGCCACGCGTGCCCACCGCGGATTGGCGATTTCAAGCGCTGAGGTTTCCTCACGATGTTTTTCTTTACGGTCAGCGAGCGGTGTTCCTACTATAACATCACAAATGCATAACTTAGAAACTCCTCGGACCCGTAAGGCCAGTCAAACGCCGTGCCACCAACGATGCGGCTAATCAAGACATTACCTCCTATTACGATCTCATACACCGGGTATTCTCGAACCAATGTGACACTTATTAAAGCTGCTGTTAAAACTATCGCGATGGGAGCGAGATTCCCACAAGGCAAAATTGTCAGTAGTTAGAAAAAAAAATTGTACTTTACATGTATGTGGTCTGAAGGTAATAAAATAACGGACTCTTTAAATATTTAGGTAGGTAGGTATTTAGGTGTTTTAATAAAATGTAAGTATTATCTATCTAAAGAGAACAGTTGTTTTAGAAAGAAAGAAAGAAAACTTTTATCAAAATTGTCACAGAAACATAATATAGACACATTTGGACGTAAGAAACAAAATACACTAAGGTCAACAAAACAAATAATTAAATAAAAACAAAACAATCGTAGAAAGAACAAAGCTTTAAATTATTAATTTAAGTTTCAAATTTTTAAAATCGAAAGCTGGGTAAGGAAAAAAGATGTCTTAAATGTAGGTGCTTTTATTATATCTTTCAACCCCTTAGGCCGCATTTGTCAAACATTTACGCATTTTAATTTAATTACATTAATTTAAAATATTACAATGTTCGAGAGAGACTTACTCCTGGTTTGTCTGATAGAGCCTTTATCCACCCCACTTCAGGGCCAAAAGTATGGTAGAGCCTTTGGCTCCGCGGCTAGCGCTGCCCAAAGCCTCAAACGGCACAAATACAGTTTAATTGGCAACAGTTACATATTTGCGCCGTTTGGGTCAAAACGATGGGCACATGGGGACCACAGGTATACTTTTTACTGTTCAAAGAGCTAGTGGCGTGCTTATTCGACGCATCGGGAGACGAGAGGGTTGGCGCGTACTTCGGCCAAAGGATAAGCCTGGCCATCCAAAGACGCAGATTCGCCAACATTGGGCTCATTGACGCGGGACGTGACCTGAGCAGGTTTTTTGTTTGTAAAAATATAATCTGAGATATTTATTTGCATAGTTCAATATTTATAAGTTGGTAATATTTATTTATATTTCTGCTAATGTAAGTTCTGTGTACCATTTGTTGTTAAAAAATATGGGAACTTTGGAATTATACACATCAGTTTTATTTTAAATGTTCATCATCATGATCATCATTCAGCTACAAGTAGTCCACTGGTGGGCATAGGCCTCCTTCATGGATTTCCAAAAAGACCGGTTGGAAGCGGCTTGCATCCAGCGTCTCCCTGCCACTTGGATGAGATCGTCTGATATCTTGTGGCTGGTCGTCGAAATGTTCGATTATTATTAATAATTGTGGCATCTTATACCTTCAATCAAGTGTCAATATAGATGTTTGCCTCGATAGTAGAGGAACCCTTTCGTATTTACCACGCCTCCTATAACTTGATATTACTACCTCAATGGTTATTTGATAAAGTGCTCCGCTAATCAAAAATAAAACGTACCAGCACCAGAATAAGGTATCAAATGAAACTTTTTTGACGCGTTCTTTGTTTTTCACTCTGTCAGGACATCAATTCCTTCCGTTTGAGTTTTTTAGTCAAAGAAGTAGCTCTTTTTACTGCCGGCACTAAATACTGTTTTAAACATTGAATGCGTCTACTTTGTTTAGTTATTTAACCCGTAAAACTTCTGGTGGGGCCATCGGCTCACTGTAACAATTATAATTATGTTTAATTATCCCTTTCAAGGTCAAAGATAGATAGATAGATAATTCCTTATGTACAGTCGGGGTCTGAAAATGTTTACCACCTTAAGGTTCATAATTGTACAGACAATTATACGACACAAGGTCGATATTTGTATTGATTTGATTAGCTAAATCATAAAGCTCAGAATAAAGAGTAAAGTACCAACCTGTCAAAGTTTAGAGCAAACCTTCTTCGCTCCCTCAAGGAAGTTTTATTTTCTTTATTTTGTAAAAATAGTATTCAATATATTTTCAAACTTTAAGTTGAACTATTTTGACATGATTTTGATAGAGTTTTGATCTGTGTCATATTAATAAATGCAATAATTTGAAAATAAGAAATGAATTTTGATTCTTGTTAGAATCGAGGCTTTGAAACTTTGAAAGGTAACAAGTACATTGTTAAAGCATTATCTATATATATAAAAGGAGAAGCTGACTGACTGACATATCAACGCAGGGCCTAAACTATAGGGGTTAGAAACTTGAAATTTTGCACAGGAGTTTTTTTTATAACGTAGGGGAGCACTAAGAAAGGATTTTTCAAAATTCATCCCCTAAAGGGGTAAAATGGTGGTTCAAAGTTAGTATGAAACTTTGCCGTTTTTGAAGTTATTCGAATGAAATTTGATACGAAGGTTCTTCATTTAAAATTATGAAACACGTGTAAAATTGTTTTTGTAAAATCATCCCTTAAGGGGGAAAAAGGGCGGTGCAAAGTTAGTATGAAACTTTGCCGTTTTCTAAGTTATTCGAATGAAATTCAATGTGAAGGTCCTTCATTAAAAGTTATGAAAAACATGTAAATAAGTTTTTCGAAAAACATGCCTTAAGGGGGTAAAAGGGGGGTGCAAAGTTAGTATGAAACTTAGCCATTTTTGAAGTTATTCGAATTAAATTCAGCATGAAGGTCCTTCATTGAATGTCATGAAAGACGTGAAAAGTAGTTTTTCAAAAATCATCCCTTAAGGGGGTAAAAGGGGGGTGCAAAGTTAGTATGAAACTTTGCCGTTTATGAAGTTATTCGAATGAAATTCAGAATGAAAGTCCTTCGTTGAATGTCTTGAAACAGATGTAAAATAGTTTTTCGAAAATCATATCTTTAGGTGATAAAAGGGGGGGTGCAAAGTTAGTATGAAAGAAAGCTCTTTCGCATTCGCTATATAAGTATCCCTATCTTATTTGCAAACACTTTACTCAACTAAAGCCCACGCGGACGTAGTCGCGGGCAACAGCTAGTAGACTATAATGCACATCTTGCGACAAAGAATCAAGTTTGAAAACTGGTAAACATTTGTAGACCCCGACCGTACACCAGGAATTACACATGCAATTTGACAATATCATGGTACAGTACAATTCTGCCGTCTTAACATAAAAGGGCACAACTAACATTTTTTAAAAATATGAGTTATATACATATTCGGAATCAGGAAAAAAAGGCGCATCTGCTCAATTTTTTTTAAATTTTTATCTCCAAGGAATTCTAAGATACAGTAAGCTCGAAAGGCACAAGTGACATTAATATTCGTGTTTTATAGAATGTAAAGGCACATTTACTTACCATTATATTGAAAAGTCACAAATACTTAGATGTGACTATTACTTCGTATATATTTTCACTAAAAACTAGGTTGAAAAGGCACACCTACAACATAAAAAGAAAGAAACGGCACAAATGGCAGATGTGCCCTTTTATCTAATCATAGTTCATAGTATATCTCGATGAATTTTCAAATAAAAGTCACAAATAACCAGTTGTGCCTTTTCTTCCTTGTATTTACGATTAGAGGCGAGGAAAGGGAGGAAGGGTTTGAGTGAAACGCGTCAGTTGTGCCTGCGATGTCAGAGCGACTCCACGCTGGTCAGGCCGTTGCCCGCGCTAGGTAAGATAATTACGCTTCTGATTTGTCCGTGTTTACATGTTGTTTTGTGCTATAAAACTAAAGATGAATTTTGTGTTTTTGCTTATCTTTGGAGTGTTTTACGTAAGTAATTTTATATTTTAAGTTGATGACCTTCGACGCTCAAGTGCTTTAAAAAATGTCCGCCATCTTATGACGCCTGGCGGCGGTCGACGATTGTATTTTATGTAGATTTTAAACCATTGAATGCACACGTTCGAGTTTGTTATCCTTTTTTATTTCAAGTAGGTAGGTTTGCTATCGAAAAGTAGGTATTATTTAGATTACGTGTGACAAATGCCATAATTTGCTGCATTAAATTAAATAAACGTTTAGACAGGCTAGCGCAGTAATGTAATGTACCTATGTATAAACAATTAACTTTGTAATATATTGACTCTCTAGCGACTATGACGAGTAGAGGTCGACGCCGCGGGCACGAGTTTTTTTGGCTGCTTTCGTGGACTTCTTACAACACAAAAGGCTCTTAGCTTAGTGTGGCACTGTGTGAAATGTCTAAAAATATTTAATTATTTAAGTAGGTATGCGAAACCCATATTTTTATTCATTTCAGTTGTTTTCCTTTATTTCAGATAATTTTAAAAATGCAGTCACGGGGCAAAAGATTAGTAACCGCTGCTTTACAAAATTTTAAGGCTAGTCATTATATTGATGAACAGATTCCGTCCACTAGTGGCCTACAAAATGGGTCGACGCAATTCATATTATCGAAATCTGAATCAGATTTTGATTCGGACGATTCAGTCGTCGATAAAGATTATGAGCCACCAAAGGAACGCAAAAAGTACAACATTGGCGCTCAACAATCAAAACAATCAGTGGTTCAAAACATAAATACCGAGCCACCATCTACCATACCATTTGATTTTGATTCTGATGATTTGAGGAGTCATATTGAAAATTATGATTTACGTGAGCCCAATAATATACTGGATGATTCTGGCTCCGAATCAGACTTCATTCCATGTTCTCAACCGGGTTTGGAAAAAACGATTTTAGAATCTTCAAATGAATCCGATGGCCCAAGCGTTGAACTTACAAAAAAAGGGTCAATAAGAAAGCGCAAAAAATATGATGTAAGTGTTAAAGACCGAAAGATTATGAAAAAAGAAGAAAGAATATGTACCAAATATTTCGTGAAACCCGGATGCCAAGAGAACATTTGTAAAAAGAAGTGTTTGACCAAATTCTCAGAGGATTACCGCAAAATCATCAATCGTAATTTTTGGAAAATGTCTTGGTCGGAACAAAAACACTTCTTCTTAGCTAATACTTTCCAGCAAAAGCCTGCAAGACCAAAGAACAAAAGTAATGATAATGAAGATGGTAAACGTTATAATCGAACTAAGAGTGTTTCGTATTTCTTTTTCGATGAAAATGGTGAGAAAATTGCGGTATGCAAAACGTTTTTCCTTACTACCTTGGGTTACAAGCAAAGTAACTGTAAGGCTGTAAGGAACATCATTGACAGTTACTATAAAACACAATATGCAGAGTCTATTGCTGATGGCCGAGGTCACAACGCAAACCCAAGTAAAATAGACAGTACAAAAGTCAAAGAACATATTATGTCTTTTCGTCCAGCTGTGTCACATTATAGGAGAATTCATGCACCAAACCGGAAATATTTACCTTCTGACATCAATATCCGTATGATGTACGACGATTACTGTGAAAAAGTGCCTGA
Source organism: Yponomeuta plumbellus (assembly GCA_947310845.1). Lineage (NCBI taxonomy): Eukaryota > Metazoa > Arthropoda > Insecta > Lepidoptera > Yponomeutidae > Yponomeuta > Yponomeuta plumbellus. The sequence goes on from OX371218.1 coordinate 10,127,327, forward strand.
AATAAAAGTGTCCTATGGGTTCTATAGGAATGTTGTAAGTGAGCTTAAAATCTCATTTGCAAAACTTGGACATGAGGAATGTGAATTGTGTGAAAAATTTTCTATTCACAACCCTAATTCAGAAATAAGGCACAGAAATTGTGAAGCGTGCAGGGAATATGAAGATCATCACAGAAGGTATATTACAGCGAGGGAGAAGTATGACGAGGACGTTAAAAGTCAGACAAAGCAAACAAGTACTACTGACACCATCATATATGCAGTGGATTTGGAAAAGGTCATTATGTTACCTCGCATGGAAGAGTTCAAAACGGTAATGTTTTGTCCAAGACTTATCGTTTTCAATCAGAGTTTTGTTCCTGTAGGTGACAAAAAGATACACGAAATTGGTAAAACACTGGGAGTCTTATGGCACGAAGCTATTGCAGGAAGAAAAAAGGAGGATATTATTAGCTGCTTTCAAGCATTCTTTCATGAAAACCGGGACTTAAAACATATAATTCTGTGGCTGGACAACTGCGCGGCCCAAAATAAAAATTGGTGCCTTTTTTCCTACTTAGTATATTTAGTTAATTCCGCTGAAGTCAATATTGAAACTGTTGTGTTGCGTTATTTGGAAGTTGGTCACACATTTATGGCTGCAGATGAATTTCACCATAGAGTGGAGCAATCACTAAAAAAGAAAAAGCGAGTGTATGACTTCGAAGACTTTTGCAAAGCTGTGTCCGATACCAGTCCAAATACCGTAGTGAAAAAAATGATAGTCCAGGATTTTTACGATTTCGAAGATTGCTCTTCGACGTATAAATTACAACATTCTGAACCGCGAGCTTATTTGAAAAACATGTCTGAAATCACTTTTAAACGAGGAAGTAAATCGTTGTTCTACAAGAACAGCCATCATGACACTGATGAGCAAATAGAATTGGATTTCTTAAGAATAAAAAATCTTAAAGTGGGTGTTCCACCGCCACAGCAGAAATATTCTCCACGAGGTATAACATCTGAAAGAAAATCTACTATACTTTCCAGACTTGGGCCACTCATGCCTGCCAACAGAAGACTTTTTTGGGAAACTCTACCCGTTAACGATAGTTCCGCTGATCTCACTGAAACTCATGGAGACTGAGTCTTTTTAAACTTAATATTGTATTATTTCATTTTGTTAAAACTTTTTTGTAGGTATCTACCAAAATATCGCATTATGATAATTCATTAAAATGTGCCATATTATCATAAATGTTAAAGCTTCATTTAATTTTTACATAGTAGTGTTAAGAATTTTTAACTAAGACTGCCTTTAATAATTATGCTTCAAGAATCTTATTTTGATTATAAGCAATCTCCTTCTTCAATTAAGCAATAAGTAAGTAGAACAGGTTGTGAGAACATAGTATTATATAAACTATTTGTGGTTTTTAAAAGGTTTAAAACCAAAATTGATGTTCCTATTACTACCTCTATTTAATATAGACTATTTTGATATTGATTTATAGTGACAATTTTTTTATAGATTTGTAAGTCTTTGATCCTACCTTAGGAATAAATAATATAATTGTTTAACATACCTGACACTTCAGTTAAGTACTTAGTACTTTTTTTTCTAATTAGTTCATAAGTTTTGATACAATCTATTTGTTAGAGGAACCAAATTGATAATATTTAATAGATAATATAGAAAATATTTTCTAGAAGAAGATTTGTTTAGTTTTGTTCCAGTAATTTGAATGAGGAAACGAAAATGTTTTTAGTTTATTAAACTTTTTCAACTTGATTGTGTTTTTTTTCTGGTATAACACATTAACTAAATTTACATTATAAAGGCACAATTAGATAACTGTGCCCTTTCATTGTGATTCTGTAAACAATTTGCTAAAAGTATTAAAAAGAAAGGTCACATTTGGTTACTTATGTCTTTCATATGTAGTAAGTGGTATTTTTAACATATTTTTATTTTAAGTTGAAAGATTTAATTTGATTTTATTCATTAATTCGTAAAATATGAAAATTATAAAGTAAATCAAATAATAGTACTAACCTTTACGCAACTATCTAGAGTTTTTTTTTTTTTTTTTTATTCAACTGAATACGGCTCTGGGGGGCAGAATAAAGTGAAAATTTAAATCTTAATTATCTCGAATTGACCAAAATGATAGATATGCCCTTTTATGGTACGACGGCAGAATTGTCGGCCTTATTACTAAAAGTAATTTCTTCCAGACAACCATTGATGCAAAAAGATAAAGGGCCGATTTCTGAATTGAGAATTTACACAAAGTAAATACTTAAATAACGTTCTGTCACGCTCTTTTCTAAAGAACTTTATCATCATCAGCCCATTATGTCCCCACCGAGGGGCACGGGTCTCTTCCCTGAGGAAGGTATAGGCCATACTCCACCACGGGGGCCAAGTCCGGATTGGTGGAGGCTTGTAAGACTAGTGGCTGGTCTTACAGTCAGAAGTATTCAAGCCCCCTTAAGGCCTCTGACTTGGCTTAACGACTGCCATCTATCGACGGCAGCCAGCACCAACTGCTTGACGTGCCTTGCGAAGCACGGAACCGCTCGGAAAGATGCCACTGGCGTTAGTCATAGACGGTGACCCATCCATGGACTGAACGCGCCGTATGTTGCTTAACATTAGTGATCGTTTAAGAACACTCAGGCAGCCCAGGCTACGAGCGATTCTTTATTGAGACAGCATAATTAATTAGCGAAATTTTCAATTCAGAAATTTGCCCAAAAAAGCTAAATTACGGGTAGCCGTAACGCAACTGATTCAAACACTTGGTTCTGGTTTGTGAATAAACGCTATTTATATAAGATGGAATCGCTCGCAGCCCCGGCTGCCTGAGTGATCTTAAGCGGTCACGAAGGTTAAGCAACATAGGGCGCGTTCAGTGCGTGGATGGGTGACCGTTCTATGATAAATTCTAGTGGCATTTTTCCGAGCGGTCCGCAAGGCACGTTAAGCAGTTGGTGCCGGTTGCCGTCGATAGATGGCAATCGTTAAGCCAAGTCAGAGGCCTTAGGGGGGCTTGAAAACTACTGACAGTAAGAGCAGCCACTAGTCTTACAAGCCTCCACCAATCCGGTTTCGGCCCCCGTGGTAGAGTATGGCCTATACCTTCCTCAGGGAAGAGATCCTGCCCGCCGGTGGGGACATAAGGGTTGATGATGAAACCTTATATTTTCCATTCATTTCATCATGCAGTTATAGTTGATGACCCGTCAAACGTTATATTCTTATATTTATTAGCGTGTGACCTTTTCTCTTAGACCTATCAAATACACAGGAAAAAATCATAATATTAGTTGAAGCCGTCTCGGCCTAGTTCGATAACACACACTGAAATTCATACTCAAATATTTTTTGGACGACCTCTGTGGCTCAGCAGTTAGTGCATCTGCCTACCATGCGAGAGGTCCCGGGTTCGAATCCCGGCTGGGGACAAAAAAAAGAAAACCAAGTCTTGGAAGTTTATATGTTTGTGACGTCGCTGTTTCTGGTTCCCACGGCACAGGGTATCCTAGTCAGTTCAGTTCAGTTTCAAAAGTTCTTTATTCAATTAAGTAACAGTTTGTTTACAAACCAGTGTACATAATATCCTGGGCAAAACTAGTATTATTAACATTATTGTTTGGCAGGCTAGTTGCATAAAACTTATATAGTTAACATGCTAGGTAATTAATATAATACCTACTAATTTAAGCTTACATTTCGTATGACAATATTGGGTTATGTACATTTTGTATTAACATACATTTTTAAAAGTAGGGTATCCTAGTGTGGGGCCGGAAGCAATGTATGTGCCTGTATGTAAATGTTATGTTGTTTTGTTATGTTTATTCACAATAAAAACAAAATGTATACCCTATGAACGCCTCTCTACGAGACCGGATCGGAAAGATGAGGTCCGTAGACAAACGAAAGTCGTCGACATAGCCCACCGGATGAGTAAGTTGAAGTGGCAGTGGGCGGGGCACATAGCACGCAGAACTGATGGCCGATGGGGCCGAAAAGTTCTTGAATGGAGACCACACATCGGCAAGCGCAGCGTAGGACGACCAGCCACAAGATGGACAGACGACCTCGTGCAAGTGGTAGGAAGGCGCTGGACGCAAGCCGCTTCCAACCGGTCTTTTTGGAAATCCATGGAGGAGGCCTATGTCCAGCAGTGGACTTCTTGTGTCTGAATGATAATGATTTTGATGATGAACGCCAAAGTTGTTAATTTCTCAGTCAATAGCTGGGGCGCCGATTGAGGGACCGTGGCATGAACGTTCACTCTATGGCATATCTGAGCCAAAGGATTTCCCTTGCTGTGCAGCGCGGTAACGTGGCCAGTATTGTGGGGACTTTTGGGTCGGATGAGGCTCGGAACGATTTAATTGGTTAGGGTTTCTTTTTGTTTTTATTTTTTTACTATTCTTATTGTTATTCTGTTATTGTCTTGACATTCTTTTACATTTTGAATTTACTTTGACATTGACTTAATGATTTTGTGAATGAGTGAGAATGAGTGAATGAGTTTGTGAATTGTAAATTGATTGTCATATTATTATTTATAATATAGACATGTAATTTTTGACATGCGTAAGTTTGCTTTTTAATTGTTATTATTTCCGAATTTAAATTAATAATGTATTTTTTTCTTTATTTTTATTTATTATGGATAAATTAAAAATCATAAGATTACGTGGAGAAGAAACTAACAAAGAAACTCCACTGTGACATCCCTTCCTTCAACAGTAAACGTTTTCTTTTCCCCACAGCAAAGTAAAAATCCCGATCGTAATTAAAACGAATACCTAACCCAACTGTTGGTCAAAACAAAACGTAGCCGGAGCTGTCAAAAAATTCAAAATGGCGTCCATCCGTCTAAAATGAAGCCATTAATGTCACGGAAAAGTTATTTACGGCGATGTCGGCTGAGGAATAACATTAGCATATGAACGATATAATTAAAAAATTAACGGGCAGATAAAGTTGAGGTATGGGAGCGGTGAAATTGTATTATGGAACGAGGTTAAAGTTTCAAACTTGGTGTACAGTCAGTCGACAGCACATCATCCTATACACCCATGCACTCTACTCCGTTGCATTACGGGCGACTTTGCAATTGCTCGATTGATTGTCTGTCGATCGCCTATCGATAGTATCGATATTATCGACGGTAGTGCCCTTTAATATTAAATAGACTATCGATGGTAACGATACTATAGATAGTATCGATATTATCATTAGTCTATTCAATACGAAAAGCGAATGAACTACCGATACTATCGATAGTTGATTGGTCAGCAGCGATCGAGACTACCAATACTATCGATAGTATTGCTGTTTACCGATAGTATTTAAGTAAACGAGATATCTTTACCATTGATAGTATCGAAACTATCGACACTATAGTTATAGATGACTTTAGCGTTTCACTATCGATTGTAAAACTGAGATTTTTCGGCAACACTAATTGCAACTATAATGCGAAGGTTGACGCGCTGTCGACTGTACGACGTAAGGGACCATCCATAAATTACGTCACACGTTAAGGGGGAGGGAGGGGGTTGACGAAGTGTGACATAGTGTGACAGGGGGGCGGGAGCTGTCCAAAATTTCGTGACGTCACATGGAGTGGGTTCAAAGTCCATGGACGCAAAATAATTAAGTTTTCTTTATCTAATAAAATCATCGTTTTTTGTTTTGTTAATTTCTTGAAATGTTTGACTTGATGTTCATGTATTAAAAAATAATTTAAATGGATATAAAACTTATTTCAGAACTGCTGTTTGAATTCAATAATTTCTAAATGTAAAATTGCAAAATATGTGACGTCACACTAGGGAGGGGGGGAGTCTCACAAATGTGACCAGCTGTGACCAGGGCGGGGGAGGGGAAAATAAATCACAAAATTTGTGTGACGTAATTTATGGATGGCCCCTAAGCGGGTACCACACGTGCATGCTTGACCACAGTTTTTCTTGCGCATGCTTCTCCCATGAAAAAACTGAACACGGACGTCTCTACCCCAGGACACAGCTGCTAAGATAAAATAAGATAAGATAAGATTTATTTAATCAAAAACAGAGATACACAGATATGGTACAATAATATATGTAGAGTACATTTTCGACATTTGGATACAAGGCTTATACACAAATAATGAATTTCTGATGTCTAAACTAGGCAGGGCCTGTTGTATAGAACACCAGTGTTTCGTCCATAGTTATATTCTACAAAAATACAATAGAGCACATTATTATTATTCGTTAATAATTATTACGATCAATTTGACCTATGGTGTCACATAGATAAAACTGTATATTCAATATTGTTATACTCGTATAATAAGATTTTTATCATTCTGCAATTAATTATTATTTGTTTACATTAAAATTGTATTACTTATAGATTTCTAAATTCCTATTTATGATTTATTGTAAACTTTGCTAAGTTCGCGCAAGTCACATTCTTGTCGACATCGTCGGTGTGGAAACAATGTTTCATCATTATCATCATCAACCCATTATGTCCCCGCCGAGAGGCACGGGTCTCTTCCCTGAGGATGGTATAGGCCATACTCCATCACGGGGGCCAAGTCCGAATTGGTGGAGGCTTGTAAGACTAGTGGCAGGTCTTACTGTCAGAAGTTTTCAAGCCGCCCTAACTCCTCTGACTTGGCTTAACAACTGCCATCTATCGACGGCAGCCGGCACCAACTGCTTAACGTGCCTTGCGGAATCGCTCGGAAAAATGCCACTAGCGTTAGTCACAGACGGTGACCCATCCATGGACTGAACGCGCCGTATGTTGCATAACTTTAGTGATCGTTTAAGATCACTCAGGCAGCCCAGGATTCATTATGTGTGCTCGTTATGTGTGTGCCTGTATATAAATGTTTAGTTTTATGTAGATGTAGGTACCTAATTAATATAAGTCATACCTCAGAATGTTATTAAAAATGGAGTAGATACACGAAATTTTACATTGCCCAGCTTTGTCATTACTCGAAATTACAAAGGAGTATGTTGCAATATATATTTTTAACAATTATTAAAAACTTTAATTATTGGGTAAGTACACACACCTTGCACGCTTCTCATTTCGTTTCCGAGACTTACATTTTATAATTACTAAGTGGATTTCTAATTTTGTTAATTACACACGGTATATTTGACTTAAAAATACCTCATTAAAAGCGCCTTACGTAGCGGTTTCCGTAAAGACTGTAATTTTAAATATACGATTGCAAACGTGTCGACGTTCCCATGAAATCTACGGTTTGTAAGTAACTGATGGCTTACATGGAGAAGTGTACGTATTATATTGATTGATAAAATTTCTTCGTTTCATCGACATTCATTAAAGTCTTTTTTTTAGTTCAATGCAAAAAAAATAAAACAGTCAAATCAAATCAAATCAAAAATGTATTTCAACGTAAAGAATTTACATTCTGCTAGTTGAATGTCAATGTACATACAGTTATGTATAATGTTAGCCGCTGCCTTGGGGCCGTCTGTAGTGGAGAAAAAGGCAGCGAAAAAAAACTCCACTCTGACCATCTTTTCTCACATCACCTTAAAGCTCATACAAATTAGGTATGAGTGTTCGTATACCAAGAATCTCAAGATCCATGAGTGCAATCAATACTTGCAAAGTCAAACATCATTTAATATTCTTAAAAGGTAATAAAACACCAATGCTGCGGCCAGACACACGGACGGCACCCGTTCACGAGCGTACCGCAGAGGTCAGCCATCGCCAGTCCCAACCATATTAGAGGGAGATAGGCGACCCGGCCACCGCGCCACCATTCGCATGGCCTTTGTCACGTTGACATCTCAATACAATCCAATGTCTGAACGCAAAAACCAAATTACCCGATTTTACTTCCAAGTAAAAATTGCGTAAAAGTGCTACAAGGTGTTTTTTTTTACTTTGCTCTTATGAGGAATTAAACTTTAATGTCTTTGATGTGATAAGGATTTTGGTCACACAAGTCTTGTATTCACGGTAGAAAAACATCTACCGAGTAAACCTATATATTTTATAACGGTAACACCGCGTCATTTTTTTTTTTATTGAACTAAAAAACAGACTGTAGTCGTTGCATGCACGCTCATCGGTTTCGGGTACTTGTTATCTATCTTACTATCTAAAACGTGATCAGTATGCGCCCTTATTCTAAATCACCCTGTAGTGCCTAATCGGCTACTTTCCCAGTGCAACTATTTAATGAAATACCAGCCATATTTGTATAATGGCTTAATTAGGCTGAGTTAATCAACTCTTATCAAAGTTGGGTATGTGGAATGGCTGTTAAAAGTTAACTTAATGGTTCAAATTAGGGTTGTTGAGGAACTTGTTATGAGGAAGAGGATGAGGAAGAGGAATTTTTTAAAGTTGATTTTGAGGAAGAGGATGAGGATGAGGAATCTGGCAGACTAAGAGGAAGAGGAAGAGGAAGAGGATGAGGAAGAGGATGTTAAAGACGAAGAACAAAATAACATTACGTTTTACCTACATGTTTCCATCTCTGTCTTCCTTTAATTTTTTAATACGGCGAGACTTCTCTCTCTCTCTCAAACACATTTCGTTTCAACAAAACTTATAACTCTCCTTCCTCTTAAATTCCTGATGAGGAAGAGGAAGAGGTTTTTTTTAAATCCATTTTGAGGAAGAGGAAGAGGATGAGGAACCTCAAACTTATGAGGAAATTCCTCATTTTGAGGAAGAGGAAGAGGAATCCTCATCAACCCTAGTTCAAATATGCGCAGTGGTCTATTCGGAACGTTGGGACAAGAGTTTGGTACCGTTTATGATATTTTAGTAGACCAGGGCGATTCTGCAATGGTTTGTCCAAAACATTTGAATTCATGAGTATTGTAGGCACCGTAAAAGTGCCGTTACATTTCTGTTTATATAAAAAACTTGCCACTGTAATCCACTGTTTATTAAAAGCTGTATTATCACAACAATAGATATCTCTGTGATCACAACATTACAATCAAGACACTAAGGGCCTTCTCCACTGCTCCGGTCCGGCAAACGTTAATTACCGATCCGATTTAGAAGCACACAAGAATACTAATAAGCTTCTTCACTACTCCGGCATCCGGTTTTAACGGTCCGATAATTTGCTAGATCGGAACTGTTTTTTACCGGTTCGAAGTGATCGATGTACAAAAACAATACACGTACAACCCAAAAATTTTAATGTTTTAATACTATTTTATTTACATTAATAGAATGTGTGAAAAACGTCCCCTGGCTCGAATAGAAAAACCGATGAATTTTAATAAAGCACTGCGTCACATCCATTGCCGATTATAGTCGGATGAAGTGGAAAAGCATAATCTGTCATCCGATATTTTTCTCATGACTGATTCCGGTTCTTATACTAACAGTCACTAATAGACTGACATGAATACAAACAAACTAAATTTAAAAAATGATAATAATAGAAGAACAAATCAATAAAAAAGAAAACAAAGTAATTTAAAATAGGTCTGTCCCCCAACAAGTGTAATAAAATTGAAGTTTACACTTTTTCAAAGTCTTACAAAGTGGCTTACAAGTGTATCGCAAAATCATAAGAATGTAATCTGTTTTAGCTTATAACTAGCATCCATTAGTAAGTACTCAAGAAGTAATTGAATAAAATAGTTAAAGGAGAATGATCAATCGACTATAGGAGTTCGTCTATTTTTGCGTCTTCTTGCACATTGATGAAACCAACGGTAAACTATAAGAAATTAGCTCTGGATTATGCAGGAAAAATATTATGAAAATATTAGATGGGAGTGCCGAGAAATCTTAATTTTGAGCCCATGTTTTGAGGTTATGAAAACTTTGGTGGTTTGGTGTTATTTTGGATTGGCATTGACACCTTTTAATTTTAATTATAAGCATAGGTCCTCCCTTATTCTGAGGTTCGTTCCTACGGAAGAAGTTTGTACTTTATGCCACAGATTTGCAGGCGTTTACATACTGCGACTTTTTGCAGATAGCGTGTGTGTATAACGATGGACGATTTGCGAGTGTATCCATGCACTAGCAAATCGTCTAAATCGCGACTATATCGCTGCAAAAAGTCGCAATGCTTAAGGAGCCTAATGGGGGACAAAGAGATAATTTCTGATAAGCATAAACAGTCTTAGGTCCTGCGCACAATTGAGACAAGACTATCCTAAGGGATATGGCACAATGGCGGTTTATTTTAGTTATTCATTCCACATATTGTTCATACATCATCATCATCATCATTTCAGCCATTGGACGTCCAGTGCTGGACATTAGAATCTCCCAACGATTTCCAAAAGGGCCGGTTGGATTGTTCATACACATTACACATGGTCATTTTAACAATAAACTACATTAACTAAACAATATCAAATCCACTAGATCAATTTGCAAAAATAAAACCGTAATAAAACCGCTCGTTTGAATTCCCGTCAAAAACTCCCCGTTTGCAGTTAGCACTTTACAGTACACCTTTTGCGATTTTTGCAATAATTTAAACTAATCCGTGTTTGTAATCTGTATTGAGTGACTGAAGTGGGTTACTACTGCACGGACCGAGAATGTACGGCATGAGAATGTACAGCCCGGGAATTCGTGCCCAAATGACACCAATTATCGGGATGTGCATTCCTGCCTGTACATTCCCGTCCGTGCATTCCCGGTCCGCACCGGGAATGCACGAACGCGGAACGTACAGCCCTGGAATCGGTGACCATTCGGTGCCTCGTTCACATCACAGAGAATACAATCAACTACGTTGTTCACATTATAGGTTTTGCGCGTTTTACTGGAGTGTGTGAGGTATTTCTTTTGGGATTCGTTTAGGAACGCTGTTAACGCACGACCCGAGAACGTGCGGACGGGAATCCATGTACATGTACATGAATTCAATGGCTGTACATTACCAGGGCGTACGTTCTCAGGATGTGCATGTACGTGCATTATCATCTCCCACTGAAGTTATACAATCAATACAGATACTTTTTAATTTTTACTTTTAAACCCCTGATTCTTTTATTTTATCAAATAGAACTATGAAATCATTTTTCAAAAGAAACATTTTGAGGTATACCTAAATGCTTAAAGCGCAACGCAAAAGCAACATAGACAGTTTTTGGTCATTCTCCTTTAGCGGAAGGAAGACGCTGCTGACTGTCATACAGCTTTTGTAACTAGAACAGACACCATCGTTCTAATCCTGCTAGATTTATGTAATTACATTCTTTAGGAATGTTAAAATAGGATAAGTATGAACTTTTCTGTGATAAATAATTTTCATTTCATTTCACAAAGAAATAAAAATATGAAAATAAAAAAAGACCCATTTTGTGACGAGATTTGGCGACATCTTTTATTCTATCTTCTATAATATTGTTTGACTTGCTTTTTTGTACAATGCGCGGCGCTTGAGATGCTTAAAGCTAGCTAATTTAGCTAAAACTGTTGTAAAAAGGATAAACGTGGAGTTTTTTTGTTAGCTACATTTTATTTCTTTATTTACTTACAGTACCTGGGTGGCGGTACTTTTTTTGTAATATAAAATATGTAATATAAATTTAAAATAATCCTTTTCCAAAAAAAGAACTTGAAAAAATAACATCATGACTCGAACCGGGTCTCTTGAAATCGGCCAGAAACGGGTCGCCGGTTTTCCCGTCAGGACTATCCTAACCTTAGAGATAGACGCGAAATTTTCCTCTGTATGTTATTATAGCAAATTTTAATTGCCTTAAAACATGGATGAAACAACGTTTCCTAAAAATGTAACCTAGTTAGATCAATTTAACGCCCCCGAAAGCATCTGCCTACAGAATTTCGTGAAAATCGTTGGAGCCGTTTCCGAGATTCTGATTATATATAAATATATATACAAGAATTGCTCGTTTAAAGAGATTTGATTGATAAATATTGCAACATTACAGTCATTACACCAAACTGTTACAATATTATAACTTTTGAAATAAAACTTTCGTAAGCACAACACATTGTAAACATTTAATCCGGATCAACTCGATAAAACAACGGGTGTTGTAGTAGACGAGCAACCGACGACGCGAGCTTCGTTTCTACTCACCATGATTAAGCTCTGCGAATCGGAGCAAAACCTGGTCGGACTCGTCCGATAAAACAACACCCGTAAGTTGATCCGGATTATGTGTACAATATTATAACTGACTACCTATCAAACATCTTCTGGCATTCTCTTACATACCTTCACCACATTTAGCCCCGTTTCACAATATTCAAATAAAGTTCCAGACAAGCTATCCGCAACCGGGCTGCCGTTTGTTCTAAATTTAAATAAATTTTCCTATTTTGCGTGTGTTCGTTTATGGCTTCAAATTTAGAACAAACGGTAGCCGGTTGCGGATAGCTTATCTGGAACTTTATCTGCAGATTATGAAACAGACCCTTGTAGTGAGATAAGTTTTGGATGCATCCCTAGTAGATAATTTTATCATGTAAGGGGCCAGTTTCTGAATTGAGAATTGAATGAAGTAAATACTTAAGTGACGTTCTGTCACGCTCTTTTCTGACTAATTTGACGAAACAGCACAACTGTTAAGTACCTACTTACTCAGCGAAAATTCTCAACTCAGAAATTGGCCCTATAAGTGGCATGCCTCTGTCTTATCTCCGAAGATTTTTCTGTCCAACCCATATCTCCAGCTTATGCTGAGTCAGAGCCCTTTTGCATTTGCCACACCTGCACTACTTAAACATCGCTGTGCCTATCAATTTCAATGCTTTTGTTTTCTTGTATTGCTTCATTGTGGTTTGTCTGTGTCGTTTACTTTTCTACTACTGTATAGTCGGCTTTATATTGTTTTTATTGAATGTGTCATCAATCATCATCAACCCATTATGTCCCCAACGAGGGGCACGGGTCTCTTCCCTGAGGAAGAGGTATAGGCCACTACCACCAGGGCCAAGTCCGGATTGGTGGCGGCTTGTAAGACTAGTGGCTGCTCTTACTGTCAGTAGTTTTCAAGCCGCCCTAAGGCCTCTGACTTGGTTTAACGACGGCAGCCGGCACTAACTGCTTAACGTGCCTTGCGAATCGCACGGAAAAATGCCACTAGCATTAGTCATAGCACGGTCACCCATCCATGGACTGAACGCGCCCTACGTTGCTTAATCTTCGTAATCGTTTAAGATCACTCAGGCAGCCGGGGCTACGAGCAATTGAATGTGTGTGTAAATGCAAATAAATGATCTATCTATCTATCAACCCTTTTGATTCACAATTCGCGAGCGTACCAATGTTTAAAATTAAACGATTTTTCGTGCACCGTCCAAGTTTTCATGAAAGTTCTATTTTGGGACGCGGCTCCAATAACCGCTGGCCAATGCGCAGCCCTTTCCATTCACAATACATGCAGTAACAAACCGCTTCGCGAATGAAAAGATTTTGTATGCACATTCCAATATTCCACGAACAGTTTATTTCAGGGCCTGACTTCAAGATCGCGAAACTCACGCGCAGCCAAACGTTCGTCTGTCCAAAGCATAAAACATACCAAAATAAATACGTAGAGAGTAACCTAACTAACATAAACGCTGCTACAACTCTGCAGTACCTACCAGCTTTATAATAAGCTGGTATGTACCGAATCACTCGTAGCTCTGGCCGCCTGAGTGGTCTTAAACAATCACGAAGGTTAAGCAACACAGGGAGCGTTCAGTGCATGGATGCGTGATAGTTCTATGACTAACGCTTGTGACATTTTCCTGGGCGGTTCCGTGCTTCGCAGTTGGTCAAGTCAGAGGCCTTAGGGTGGCTTGAAAACTTCTGACAATAAGACCAGAGGGGCACGCATCTCTTCCCCGAGGAAGGTATAGGCCATACTCCAAAACGGGGGCCAAGTCCGGATTGGTGGATTATTACTAACTTTGTACCCACCGGCACATACATTTGATTGTAATCAGCTTTGTGCAAATGTTTATGACAATAAAGGTTACGTTAAGCTATGTTAATCCCACACTTTTTCTCTAAGTGCCCTGCCTCACTAGGACGCCAGGCGACGTCGCCAGCAACGTATCCAAGCATTGAATGGCGACGTTGCCAGACCGTCGCCAAGTGAGTTAGGCACCATACATTTCAATATTAACTCCTTGGATACGGTCGCTGGCGATGTCGCCAGGCAGGCAGGGCACTAAGAGGAGGCCGTGCTTTACAGTGGGACGCACATAGACTGTACGTAATAATATAATTGTTGCGTGCTTGCACACACATTCAAATTTTTCACGAACGGACTATTTCGGGGCTTGCCTGGAACACGCGAAACGCACGCGCCGGCTCGCGCGCGGGCGCGGCGCCTAATCGCGGCCGTGTACAAACAGTCGCCGGTGGGTGGTCGGCCACCCAGCGCGCGCGCAGCGCGTGGAGTCGCCCCACAAACGCGGGAGCAAACCAGGCCTTAGAGACTGATACTCACATCGTTTTTGTTGAAAAACTATGTGAGTATGGACTGATTTCTTCTTTCTTTCTTCTAATATATAAAATAGGCTAGTTGCCCTAAAAAATGTAATTAGTCCGTCTTTTAGATTATTCAAAAATAAGGGACACGTATTTTTTCATTTGCAAATTAGACAAAAAATGACAAAGATATAGCCCATTGAGTGACGTCACACGTAACTTTAATGGGCTATATCTGGCTATATCTTTGTTATTTTTTGTTTAATCGAAAAAAGAAAAAATACGAGTCCAATATTTTTTTATAATCTAAAATACGGACTAAATAGAATTTAATTATTTTGACCCTGGAAACTACCCTATTCTCGTGTCACAATGTTAGTGCGCATACTCCTCCGAAACGGCTTGACAGATTTTGATGAATATTTTTTTTATTATACAATCGGTAGATCTGATAATAGGTTGTTATGTATTTTTCATACCTCTATCTAGCAAAACAACATTTGCCCAGTCGGCTAATTATATTATGTAAGATAAATTGTTTGTAAGTTCAAACTCATTTAAATTAAATTCCTTTGCAATATAACTGTGCCCTGACTGACGATCTAGGGGGACCGGCATATCAAGAGCCAGTGTTGTCCTAAAAGGTATGATGAAATGCTATTCTGTCTAAATATGACGTACCTATATAAAACAATTAATAAAATACATTATTATGATAAGTGCACTTTCTTGAAAAAAATGTTGGAAATTAAAATGAAAGAAAACTAGATTAAATTAAATGATACTTATTTTGTATACAATAATCTGAGAGGACGTTGGCGGAAGTTAACGATGAAACAATAATTTAAACTAAAAGTAGGTACCTACTTAAGGTGGTTTATTACGACGATAACTAAATTTAGAATAACAATGATAAACTAAATATTAAAACTAAACTAAATATTAAAAACTTAAAATTACATTAATATTAATAATTAACTTACTATAAATAAAAATAAATATAACTTAAATATAAAACTATACTAGTACCTAAATATCTTTGATTAAAAATATATGTACCTACTTAAATTATTTTAAAAAACCACTCTAGACCGGCTATTGGATGGAATTGTCATGATACTGGCTAAAAAAAAATTATTTACGATAAAATTATGCAAAATTAGGCAAGTTATACATTATGTTATACTGTATGTATAGCCTCATAGTTTTTTGCTACTGAGGTGTGTGAATACTTCAGTCACTAGGATTTCCTCACGATGTTTCCCTTGCTAGCTAGCTAGTGGTGTTGCTACTACATCTTTACAAATGTACGTAGCTTTGTGTTTTTGTGTAACTAGTGTGGCAACCTAGACACACCACAGACTACAGTATGGTTTTGTTTTATCTATGGCGCAGAGGTAGCGCATCTGCCCACCATGCGAGAGGTCATCATCATCATCATCAGGCTATATTAGTCCACTGCTGGACATAGCCCTCCCCTAATGAGCGCCAAAGCGCCTTGTCTTCAGCTTGCCTCATCCAGCATCTGCCTGCAGTCCTTCGCAGATCGTCATCCCACCTGGTTATAGGGCGTCCTACACTACGTTTGCTGAGTCGCGGTCTCCACTCAAGAACACGTTTACCCCAGCGGTTGTCGGTTCTTCGCGAAATATGGCCAGCCCACTGCCACTTCAGCTTGCTAATTCTCTGAGCTATGTGGATAACTTTGGTTCTCTGTCGGATGTATTCGTTACGAATCCTATCCTTCAGGGAAACTCCGAGCATAGATCTCCATAGCTCGCTGAGCGACTTTAAACTGTAAGACCAGCCCTTTCGTGAGTGTCCATGTCTCGGCTCCGTAGGTCATAACAGGTAGGACACACTGATTGAAAACTTTCGTTTTCAAGCATTGCAGTATAGATGACGAGAAGACTCGGCGTAGTTTCCCAAACGCTGCCCAGCCCAGCTGGATTGTACATGAATGCATTGAATGCATTGAATAAATGAAATGAAATGAAATCCTCCGAGAGGTCCCGGGTTCGAATATCGACTGGGGAAAAAAACTCCAGGTCTTGGATGTTTAGGTACTTGTGTGTGATATCGCTGTTTCTGGCTCCCACGGAACAGGGTATCCTAGTATGGGGCCAGGAGCAATGTTGTGCCTGTATGTAAATGATCATATACTATGCTAGGGACGATTTAAATGGAAATATTTGATGCGAAAACTTCTTTCTTGAAACAAAAAGCTTACAGACAGTTCGTCGACTCCACATCTTTCGCCGTTCCACCGGCGTATGCGCATGTCACCAAACATTTCAAGCCTGACTCGGCGTAGCTATATCTCTTGACCATCTAACACCAGCCGAAACCCACGCTTAGCGCGTGTGGTTAAGACCTATATTTGCATAACAATAGCCCGGTCGTGTTAAGGCACGCTTAGATGCGGCAGTGATCGCGTGGTTCTGAAGTAGCCGGGTCTTATTTTCTTGAACGTTTTTTCCAATTTTTGCAATATCGTGATAATTCATTTGACGTAGATAAATAGATATAGAATATTCTTTATGGTATCATTATCAACCCATTTTGTCCCCACCCAGGGGCACGCATCTTTTCCTGAGGAAGGTATATATCATACTCTATATACCACGGGGGCCAAGTCTAGATTGGTGGAGGCTTGTAAGACTTATGTTACTGTCAGAAATTTCCAAGCCGCCCCAAGGCCTCTGACTTGGCTTAACTTGCGAAGCACGGAACCACCCGGAAAAAATCCACTAGCGTTAGTCATAGACAGCCATCCATCCATACACTGAATGCGCCCTATGTTGCTTATCCTTCGTGATGGGCAGCCGGGGCTACGAGCGATTCGAGACCCATAAGTGCATTAAATACTTGCAAAGTTTGTTGCAGTGTTTTGCTGCTTGCAATGTTTTGGTTTTCAATGCTCTTACTAATGCGTTGTGAAGTGGTATGGTAAATTATTGCGTAAGACGTCTGGGTGATCTTTTAAGATCACTCAGGCGGCCGGGTCTACGAGCGATTTTTATTGTCTGTACACCAGGAATTTCACATGAGATTTGACAATAATATTCTAGAGTAATTCTTAGGAATTACTTACCGTGTGTCTTAGGACAAGAGTGTGAAATTTGACTGAATGTTGGAATCGTTCAGGAATTGGTCCACATGGAAGCTGCTTCAAATCAAATAATTCAAACCGTGCAGCTTTGAATCACGCGTTTCCCGCGAGTCTGAATGAACCCTTACACCAAGGGTTTCGCTAATGAATTTGTGCTTTAATTTTAAAGCCATAAAGATGTTATTACGCTGTCAATTGTTTTCGAGGAATTTTATAGGAAGGACTCTGCGGAGCGATTTGAAACTTTATCTCGAGTCGGTGAAGTTCGACTTTTGGGGTGAAAACTGTAGTTCTATTTAGGGACGGATCTTGCTAAAGTTAATTGAGTTGTTTCCCGTGTAGTTATGATGGTCTTTTTATCTGTCTGTCGGTCTGTCCGTGGAACCGGGGTGGACTTTACCGTTTCGGTTGACTTTAGAAAAAAGCGTAGGCCGCTACGACGATGCTAGATGATTTATTGTGGTGCGGTGTTATAGTATTTGGTGCCTAGTGCACAGACGTGAATCTGGCAGAGCAAATTCAAATATGTTGTTCACAATAAAAACAAGTTCAGTGCATGGATGGGTGACCGTTCTATGACTATCGCTAGTGACATTTTTCCGAGCAGTTCCGTACTTCGCAAGGCACGTTAAGCAGTTGGTGCCGGCTGCCGTCGATAGATAGCAGTCTTTAAGCCAAGTCAGATGCAGGGTATGTTGAAAAACTTCTGACAGTAAGACCAGCCACTAGTCTTACAAGCCTCCACCAATCCGGATTGGTGTGGCGGATAGGTCCAGACCTAGCCCCGTGGTGGAGTGTATGGCCTATACCTTCCTCAGGGAAGAGACCCGGAGACCCTCAGGGAAGGCTGAACTTTGTTAATACAACAAGTTGAGAAATCATTTTAATAATTCAACGATGTCTTCTCTCGTTGTCGCCCTGACCTCTGAACTCCTCAGGTGGAGGGCGTCCGTCTGGCCATTTTGGTTGGGCGAGATCACGAGACTATTACCTGTTTTATCTCCACTATAACAATAATAAAAAGGCAAACGGAAGTACCTTTACAACCACTCAATTTAACTGCAAAAATACGTGACTCGTAACCCCAACAAAAGATAACACCTAGTGCGAGCAGTCATTATTCAATTGGCGACAGCTGAAGACATAAATGCATTTTGCGCCAGTCTTAATTAATAGCCTTTTTATGTTGGGTATAACACGTCTCACTGCAGGCACGTTAGCAGTTGTTGCCGGCTGCCGTCGATAGATGGCAGTCGTTAAGTCAAGTCAGAGGCGCGGATTGAAAACTTCTGACAGTAAGACCAGCCACTAGTCTTACAAGCCTCCACCAATCCGGACTTGGCCCCGTGGTGGAGTATGGCCTATACCTTCCTCAGGGAAGAGACCCGTGGCCCTCGGTGGATACATAATGGGTGGATGATGAAACCAGGCGTAAAGAAAATGTATTCCCTTAGTTTCCTTGTATCCTAGGTTCTCGTTTGTGGGTTTTAAAAATCACTGTAACAATTTTTTTTATTCTTAAACATAATCTTACAGCATTACAGCTTAAACGAATGCGCTATAAGACGAAACGTGTAATATAAATATAAACATTTACATACAGGCACATACATTGCTTCTGGCCCCACACTAGGATACCCTGTGTCGTGGGAACCAGAAACAGCGACGTCACAAACATGTAAACATCCAAGACCTGGGGTTTTTGATGTGATTATATTTTGCACAGTTAGCATAATATGAAATGAAATAGAAACAGTATACACCAATAAAAACAAGACAAAACGTTATCATGCATCTCCATCACTTCTTTCTTTATTATTTAAAGATTTGTCTAACCCTTTTTGCAAGAACGATCAGCTGAAAAAGATTGAATAACTATTTGCCTCTCGCTTACACAATATTACATCGCACCTCCAGAACTAAAGTGACCTAACTCAAAATTTGCAACTTTTGGGAAAAGAAGAAAATGTATTCGGCGCTGTGAGCGAGTTGCTCAAGAAAAAACAGACCGAAATATTACTCCATCTCTCTCTGACCAAATAAAGTCGGTTTTTTAATATAGGCATGAAAGAGTGTACCTTTTTGAGTCATTCTGAGTACTTAACTCATTTTACCCTAATTTTGATTTGGGTCACTTTAGTTCTGGAGGTGCGACATAACATAACCTCACGCCTATATCCCAGAGCGATAGCCATTTGCCACGTCATCATGCCATTCGACAAAATTCATTAGTAGTTGCATTGACACAGGCAAGTTTGGCATACTTTTTATCTTGCCCTTTGCTTATACATCCGCTGTTCGGTCGAAGTATATCCGCCTGGGGCGTCCTTTACCAGCCCTTCCACGCAAATTCGCTCCATATTTGTTTCGTCAAATAAAGGCTTTTTGTTAAAACATAAATGTTATTTTATGTTTATGTTATGTTAATATCCGAGTAACTAACACATTACTTGGGAATGTTACTTACAATCAAACAATTATACAGTACTTTATAATGTGTATTCAGTTTTCATTGATTTTCCCATGGTAATAAGATATTTTTAATGTAGCCTATGTGTTAATCCAGGGTGTCGGCTAACTCCGTACCAAATTTTATTAAAATCGCTCTAGCCGTTTAGACGTGAAGAAGTAACAAACATACACACTCACAAACTTTCGCCCTTATAATTAGTGTGATTGCCTCACTGCACCGCGTGAATAAAAATTATTTTTTTATTTATTTTTTATTTGCGTAAGGACAATCAACAAAGAGAACTAAAAAAACTACGCAGTACTAAGTAACACTAAGGAACTTATGACACATATTCGTCAAAAATACCAGCGGAATGAAATAAAAAACACAACAACTCTGTATTAATCCGTTAACTTAAATACGCAGTGGACCGGAGAACAGAAGGTCCGCGACACTGTGAGGAAATCTGCACAGCTTACACACAGACGACTGTGGCGCAGCGGTTAGGGCATCTGCCTACCATGCGAGAGGTCCCGGGTTCGATTCCCGGCTGGGGAAAAAAAAAAACAGGTCTTGGATGTTCTCATGTTTGTGATGTCGCTGTTTGATTCCGATTTTGTAAGAAATTAACGGCTCCCCAGGGGGAATCGAAACGACCGCTGACTTGGTAGGTAAGAGCCTTAACTGTTTTACCAGCGAGGCAGTCAGCTGAAATACACTTTCCCTCTTTCAGAGAAGGCCGTTTTGGTGAAAGTATAAAACATTTAAACATTTTCATACAGACACATACATTGCTTCTGGCCCCACACTAGGATACCCTGTCTCGTGGGAATCAGAAACAGCCACGTCACAAACATGTAAACGTCCATAACCTGCGGTTTTTTATCCCCAGCAGGGGTTGGAACCCGGGACCTCTTGGCAGGCAGATGCGCTAACCGCTTCGCCACAGAGGTCGTTATTTTTGTAAGCGAGGCAAATATTGTGATTGGCCTAATTAACCGTGCAATACTCGTAGCAATTATTTCAACCCCGATTCAGTGCGGCTTCTGTCGAATCGCTGTCGAGCTTTATAACATAATCTCCTCCGCTACCCATAAGTGAATCTCTGACTCACTATGCCACCCAGAAGAGTGTCTATCGCCGTCTCTTTCCGGCCTAAACGCGCCCCCATATCTCTCTCTCTGTCGGTCTTTGACGTTTTTTTGTCCATCCATTGAAATCTGCTGTCAAAATAAGGATTATACGAGGCATTTGGACGGCTTTATGCGGTATGCAGTAGTAATGCTGGTAGCGCGGTTGGTAGGACATTGCTTTGCATTCAAATTCGAATATTTTTATTTACAGTAAGAACAAATTGTTTACTTTATGGACGTCAAAAGTTTTTCGTTTCACAATAAATAGATTATGATGTGGAGAAAACGGTAACAAAGAAGCTCCATATTTATTCTTATCAAAACAGCTTAATAATATCGGCTGCCGTCGATAGATGGCAGTCGTTAAGCCAAGTCAGAGGCCTTAGGGCGGCTTGAAAACTTCTGGCAGTAAGACCAGCCACTAGTCTTACAAGCCTCCACCAATCCGGACTTGGCCCCCGTGGTGGAGTATGGCCTATACCTTCCTCAGGGAAGAGACCCGTGCTCCTCGGTGGGGACATGATGGGTTGATGATGATGGAGAAGAAACTAACAAAGAAACTCCACATTTATTGTTTTCAAAACAGTTTTAGCTTAATCAACAACTTGGATGTGTTGAACACTAGACACAGTTATCCTCTGATTAAATTTAATATTAAACTACTGTTTAATGCCAGACGTCCTTGTCTTTTAAATAATCGTTCATTTTATAATAAGCGATTTTGCAAAGAGTGTGCTTAACACAATTCTTGGGGTATCTTGTTGTAGAACCTTATACAGTGCCCCATAAAGGAAGTATTAACTTTTGCAAGTCTAAATCGTGGAAATGACAATTTATGTTTATTCCAAGTATTAATGTTATGATGTTCTAGGCATCAATGGAATGCTGTTTTTTTTTGTTTGTTTTCATTTGTTCAATCTCAACTGTTGTATATGTGTGTGTAAGCAAATGCAAATAAATGTTTTTTCTATTCTATTCTATTCTATTCTAAAAAACACGTCACGTGACCTGACAATGCAACTGTAATTATTACAGTTGCATTCAATTATTGAACTATCATGCTTTTACAGAATCACGGCCCTGGTAGGACTGTTCCAATAAGAAACAAGTAAGTGTGTCAGGAATAAAGTTAACAACGTTGTCCGATATAAACAAGGCATCGCAGTACATCTTGCAACCTTCAGCATACAGCCATCCGGCCAGTACTCAAAGCAAAAAGGCCATCTCAACTTACTGTGAGTGATGACTTAATTTTTAGAACCTCCACGGAGTAACCGGACACGCACACACGCCAGCGAAGCTGGACGCAGTGCGGCGGAAAGCAGAAACAAGCTTTGCTCCTTGAGTGGTTAAAGTTTTGAGGTCTAATTCAGAAAAAAACTGAAGTAATGCCTCTTTAAGTTAAACCCTATTAAACCTTAGTGGTGATTTTTTTTGTAACCCTTTTTTTTTAAACGTCATTTACTTACTTCATCATCATCATCAACCCATTATGTCCCCACCGAGAGTCACGGGTCTCTTCCCTGAGGAAGGCAGGTATAGGCCATACTCCACCACGAGGACTTATCCTCTGACGTGGCTTGACGACTGCCATCTATCGACCAACTGCTTGACATGCCCTGCAAAGCACAGAACCGCTCGTAAAAGTACCACTAGCGTTAGGCACAGAACGGTCACCAATCCATCCACTGAACGCGCCCTATGTTGCTTAATGTGATCGTTTACGATCACTCAGGCGGCCATGGCTATGCGATTCGTAGTACTACATTATTTACGCATTGCATTTATTTCTTATAAATTATATCACTTTATAAGTTATAACACTTTGCCACCACGACTCCAAGCCGTGACCTCAACCAGCAAAGAACGCCGGTCCCCAAATTGACCGGCGGGAGTGCCGTCCTGATATCCGATATCACAGTGATATATGAGATTTCCTCATGTGTGACCAACTGAGTTTTTATAACGAACACATTATTTCGATACGGGACTATATGTCTTACGTTTTTGTCCGTCCATTATTGATGGCCGAAGCCGCGGGCGCAGCATTGACGGTGGTGTCGAAATCGTCAGTTATTTATTCGGAGTTTGACACTAGATGACGTCACCGAGCCCTATCTATCAATCAGCTCGCCCTCGTCTTCTCCTGGATATAGGCTTTCCTTCCTTGACCATTCTCACCCACAAGACAGCAATCTACCTCAGATCGGCAATCCAGTGAGTTGGTGGGCGTCTGCTGGTGGGCGTTCTATTTGCGCAGCATTGTAAGTTTGAGTTATCCACTTGAGTTGAGCAAAAAAACAAGTGACAGTTGTCAATCAACAAACTGTTATTGCTTACAGCAAAAAGGTGGTCAGTTGTACTTAAATTTTAAAAATTCTGTTATTGTAATTTATGTGTACTATGAAGAATTATTTATTTTTTAGCTATCTATTGTTCGAGGAACCCAGTTACAAGAAGTTATGTCTAGTATGGATTATATAATTCATGACTACCCGCTAAACTCCCATTGACCCCTTACAAGCATTATTAAATAATTAAAAATAAATGTTTTTTGTTACAAAAAATGACTACAATTTCTGCGATTCACATCGTACAATGATAATTCGAAATACATTAGATAACCCACCAAATGCCAAGTTGGGAGACTTTGCTAGTGGATAAAAGTATATCGAATTTTCATTATAAACTATGAATTATAGTTTTTGCAATAACTAAACTAATAAACCCAAATGTCGACCCAAATGGCGAATGCATTACCAAAAGGCAAGTTAAAGAAACAATAAAAAAAACAATAACTTCCACACAACACAATCACTTCACCTGGTCTCAAACTAGGATACCCTGTGCTATGGTAACCAGGCAAGGCCATCGCAATCACGGAATTAAACCTAAACTACGGTCAAGTGTCACTCTGGGAGGAATTCACCCCGTTTTTGATACATCGACATTAACTAGATAGTGATAGATCGGGGGGCAGATTGGCTATCAATTATTGTCTAGAAATGACGTGAATAAAAAGTTTTCAAAGAAAATTCTACAAGATTGTTTTTTAAAATTAGCAATTTATATGAAAGACAAAAGATGCCAGCTAAGTTTTGAAAATCTTTTCATAAAAAATATACGTGTAAAATAGGTTTTTACTGATTCTTGGTTTCGGAGTAGTTTAGTAGTTTGATTGATAACATTATAGCCTTGTCTTATGGGTGGACATTATCTTAAGTAGAACAGTAATCTACTGAAGGCTGCAACATTGGTAGGACGCGTAAATGGCAACTTTAATTAAATTATAATTGTTATCCCTCATAGATATTTTGAAATATAAAAACTGAGTGAAAACTCCAATTGTTGCCAAGCGCTCCGGGGTGACTCAAAAATATCACATTAAAACAACTCTTTGCAATGTTATAGGGTTGAAACGCACCGGTATGGATAGTATGTACTTCATCCACCAAGATAAGATAAGAATAAGATAAGATAAGATAAGAATATTCTTTATTGCACATAAGAAACCAGAGACAAATAAAATTTAGAATTAAAAACATACAATAGGCGGTCTTATTGCTAACAGCAATTTCTTCCAGACAACCTTGTGACGGAAAGATTGCCGAAGGAAACAGAGAAACGGGTAGTTGGTGCAAATACGAATAATACATACTTATACTTAATAATATACTTACATAAATCTTACTTGTATAAATTATTATAAACTACTACATAAATAAGTTATAATACCTATTTGTAAGAGGAGGATAAAATGAATATAATATACCTACATAGAAAGGAAAGTAATTGAGTGATAAATACTTAGTTTAAAGAGATAGATATAGTTCTTTTACCCGATTTTTAAATATAGCTGGTGAAGGGGAGCGCCTTGTTGAGACCGGCAGATCATTCCACAGCCGGGCTGCCCTTACAGTGAATGAAGTGCTGAAGAACCTTGTCGTATGACTCGGTGTCTTCAGCGTCAAACTCTGATCGGACCGTAATGTCAGACTGTGGGAGTCACTTAGGAAAATAAAGCGCTCTTTGAGGTACGGGGGTGTGGCTGGATTGAACAGCACTGAGTAAAGAAGTGAGAGGATGTGAGCATTCCTACGGAGACGGATGGGGAGCCACTTGAGCTTAGCGCGGTATTCGGAGACGTGGTCATATTTACGTAAGCCAAATATAAACCGTATAGCAAAGTTTTGGAGGCGCTCAAGTTTATTAAGTTGCTCTTCAGTTAGATCTAGATAGCTGGCATCGGCATAGTCGAGGATAGGGAGCAACAGAGATTGCGCAAGGGCAATCTTGGTTGCGGTTGGTAGGAAATTTCGTAACCTTCTCAGAGAAGCCGCTGAAGCGAATATTTTCCGGCTCACTTCCGATAGCTGTGGTCCCCAGGATAGATACCTGTCAATAATAATCCCCAAGTTCTTCACCTTCTCACTGTATGGTATACGTACTCCGTCAAAGTCAATTTGTGGAAGCTGTTCAAAGTCAACTTTGGACAGCATTCTCGGACTACCAATCACAATAACCTGTGTCTTAGAAGGATTTATATTTAGGCCGTAACATCTGCTCCAGTCTAAAATTCGTTGGAGGTCGAAATTAAAATCAGTGATAGCCAAAGGCAGACTCTCTACCGGACACTGCGCGTAAATTTGGAGATCATCTGCGTAAAGGTGGTAGGAAGAAGTAAGAGTTCTAGAAATGCTATTGATAAAGATAGCGAAGAGAAGTGGAGAGAGCACGCCACCTTGCGGGACACCGGCAGTAGTATCACACCATGCAGAAAAGAAATCATCGATACGTATACGTTGCCGGCGCCCAAACAAGTAACTCCGAAACCAGTCAATTACCATCGGAGATATGTTGAGAGAGCATAGTATCCCCAACAGGATGTCGAAGTCTACCGTGTTGAATGCGTTGCTGAAGTCCAGCAACGTGAGGACGGTGACTTGCCCATTTTCCATGCCTAACCTAATGTCGTCAGTTATTTTGACGAGAGCAGTGGTCGTACTATGACCTGGACGAAAACCGGATTGAAGGGGATTAAAGAGATTATTTTTATTAAGAAAGATGCTAAGTTGTTGATGGATGAGGCGTTCAAGGACTTTGGAAAGGAACGGAAGGATAGAAATTGGGCGATAGTCGGAAAAGGACGAAGGATTTGACTTTTTGGGTAATGGAGTAATTTGTGCTTCTTTCCAAGTAGTCGGAAAGACACTAGTTTCGACGGACTTGTTCAGGATTTTTGTGATCACTGGTAAAACAACATCTACTATGGGCATAATCATCCTGCGACTTATCCCATCCGTACCAACAGCGCTGGATGTTATGGATACTATGCTCTTTTCGACATCACAATAGCAAAATTGACTAAGACAAAATGATGGAAAGTCTGGAGTTGGAAGTGCTGAAAGACAACTCAGTGTATTGGCTTTGATAGCTTCATCAAAATTGGAAGCTGAGGAGAAATGTCGATTGAGAGAGTTGACATCAAGGTCATTCGGAATTTTATCTGGACGTGATTTTCCAACTCCCAGAGATTCGAGAAACTTCCAGACCTTGGCTGGATCACCGTTTTCTACTGATTTGTGGATATGGCGTCTTTGTGCATCCCTACACAACCTGTTGCATTGATTTCGCAAATTTAAAAAGCGCTCCTTATTGTAGTGTGTTGGCTTCATTTTATATTTATACTTGGCTATTGATTTCCGATGCATAGCAGTCTTGAGATCATCTGTTAGCCAAGGTGCCGGCAAATGACGAACCTTTACAGATCTGACGGGCGCATGTACATCGTAGATACCAGTGAGAAGGGTGTTGAACATTGCGATTTGCTCATCGACTGTATCCGCCCTGGCTACAACAGACCAGTCGGTACGCAGCGCATCTTCTCTGAGTCGGTCCAGATCCATGCCACCAAAATTCCGCTGCATGAGTATCCTCGACTTAGCTTTAGGGGGACGAATTTTATAAGTAAGAAAGATCAAATCATGATGGGAGAACGCATCAGCTGCGAATTGGCCATGCGCAGCAACATGCTGGGAAGAAGATACTATTACAAGATCAAGAAGAGAAGGAGTGCAGTTTGGAAAATGATGAGTCGCATCAAGAGGAGGGATACACAAGTTGCTGGCTTTAAGTAAAGTTAAGAAGGATGAAGAACGGTTGTCGTGTTTTAATAGACATGTATTGAAATCACCCATTATGATTGTGTGATCATAAGAGGGAGTTAGGTTTTCTAAAAGAGTTTCGAAGGAAGAAAAGAAGTTAATACGTAGAGAAGGACAGTAGTAGACACCGAGTAACACTTTAGTATGAGACAATAGTACTTCTAAAAAAAGATGTTCTCCCGCATTTGGAGGTGGGGGCTGAGCTGATATACTAACGATAGAAAAAGGAATATGAGCTCGTAGATAGATGGCCACTCCACCTCCACCACCACTAGTGCGGTCGTTTCGTATCAAGTGGAAACCTGGAAGAGAATAAGAAGTAGACGGAAGACTAGGCTTCAGCCAGGACTCAGAAACCAGGATAGCGTGTAAGTTTTTTACATCAAAGGAGGCCAGCATATCTGGGAAATGCGCAGGAATGCTTTGTGCGTTAATATGGACGATGTTTAAGTTTTTGGGAGAGTCAGAAAATTGTGAAGCAAGGCTATCCGAGAGAGAGGGGATACTGTGAAAGCTACAGTCACTACTGTTCAATCCATCCGAAGAGGAAGAAAAAGATAAATAATTGCTGCAGTCATCATCAGACATAGATAAGTACAATGTAGGTAAATGAGAATAATAAATAGCTTATAAACGTATAAAATATATAAATATTGTTATAAATGACTAGATAAAAATTAAATAAAGCACCAACGCCTCAGCGTTGAAATGTCCGGACATACGTCCGTCCTTACATACTGAGCTGCAAAAAAGTCGTATGTACCACGCGTTAGCTGAATGAAAATTCAAAAAAGTTGTTGCAAAGGAAAAACTCTGGAGTGTTTAAAAAAGGTACATTAAAAAAAAATTGTAATGTTTTAGGGCTGGAACACACTATGCAGTGGATGGCGGTGGCGGTATGAACCTCCTTCGCCACCACCTCCGCGTTGGGGAACATAATGGGCATAATGGAGGAAATATATTATGTACTATAAACCGTTTTTTAATTCGATGCAAAAAAAAATGACGCGGTGTTACCGTTATAAAATATATAGATTTACTCGGTAGATTTTTTGTACCGTGAATAGAAGACTCGTGTGACCAAAATCCTTATCACATCAAAGACATTAAAGTTTAATTCCTCTTAAGAGCAAAGTCTAAAAAAAACACCTACGTAGCGAACCATTTTTACTTGGAATTAAAATGGGGTAATTAGGTTTTTGCGCACTAGCAACATTCAGACATTTTATTGTATTGAGATGTCAACGTGACTGTTTTTTTTTTGCATTGAACTAGAAAACAGACTTTACTGCAAAAAATGTTGTGTGTATGGACCGCCACGCATCCGTGTAGGTTTATCCTTTAGCCGTGTCAATTTCAACTGACATATTGTGATCGGCGGCACGCATACTGCTTAAGTAAATGTAAGTCATGTAAGCGGCAATACAATGATTAGTCTCTCTCTGCCTACCCCACTAGAACTAAGTCGTGACTTCATTACACGTTATTTGACTTTAGAAAGTAAGGCCGACTTGCACCACCGCCCAAAATCCATTTAACTTTAAGTGTACTTTAAACTTTATTCATTAACAATGCTAAATAACAATAATTAAATAATATTAATAATCAACTACCTAACTATAAATAAAAAAGGAGACCAGAGAGCTGGCGCGTACCTCGGCCAAAGGATAAGCCTGGCCATCCAAAGAGGCAATGTCGCCAGCATTCTGAGCTCATTGCCGCGGGACAGTGACCTGGAGCAGGTATTTTATTTGTAAATATAATAAGTTAAGATATTTATTTAGGTTCTAGCATAGTTTTATATTTAAGTTATACTTTAAGTTAAACACAATTTTGACAGTGCTGCCATACACTATTGGTCAAAATTCTATTTAATTTAACGCTAAATGGATTTTAGTCGGTGGTGCAAGTCGGCCTAAAAGAGTGTTTCCAGAAAATAACGCTGTTTAAGTGAATTACCTATGGATTATTTTCCCGGCTATGGATTCATCATCGGCCTATGCTTGTCCAATGCTGGACATAGCCTATGTCACATAGGCCCCATTCCCGGCCACTGAGCACGGTCCTCAGCTATTCTCATCCAGCTCTTGCCAGCCGCCCTGAGAAGATCATCGCTCCACCGAGTCTGAGAACGTCCTAAATTACGTTTATCGATCCGCGGTCGCCATTCGAGATCTCGTCTACCCCATCGGTTATCAGTTCTTCGGGTGATATGGCCGGCCCACTGCCACTTCGGCATGCTACAGTCTGTTAGCTTTTAGAATTTACCTCGGCTATAAATAAAAAATCGAATATATTGTAATAAGGTTAGGTTTACTTTGTATTGTTATTTATAACTTTGCATAACTTTTTAAAATATTGAAGAAAAGTTTTATACAGAGCAGGAAGTAGTATTACACTTGTGTGCTTTCGGCGAAAACCGAAGCCTACTCTAGAGCCCGAGGTATATTATTCTAAAAGCTAACAGACTGTAATTCGGTGGGCTATATCGGTGACTTTGGCTCTCTGTCGGATCACCTCGTTTCGAATTCGATCTTGGATTACCTATGGATTATGTTCTAGAATCCCGGCCGGTGACAAAAAATACCCAGGTCTTGGATTGTTTACATGTTTGTGATGGCGCTGAGTCTGGTTCCCAAGACTCTTAGAGCCATCGCAAACAGGGCGACTTGTCGCCGCGTCTAGTCGCCGCGTCTAGTCGCCGCGTCAGACGCGACGTTGTCGTTTGCTTCTGGTGTTTTGTCGTGGCGACTCCGCGACTCTGACGCCAAGTGTGCGGAGATTCGAACAAAATATATGAAAATTCACGGCCGAAGCCTGTCGACGCGTCTAGTCGCCGAACTGTCGCAGTCGCGTGTCGCCTAGTGTGCGCATAGGCTTTGTGTGGGGCTAGAACCAATGTATGTGCTCATAGAAGCATAGAAGCAATGGTCATAGAAGCGATGTAAATGCTCATGTCTATGTGTTTATGTTTATTGTTTTATCCCAAAAAAATGATAGAATACAATAAAACCACAGTCTGGAAGGCACAGATCATTAAGTTAACTTTTATTGTATAGACTTAACTCATCTTATTACAAGGACATAAGGGCGAGTTCAGACTGACAGTGACGTCATGCGAACGGGGCGCGATCGCCTATCCATCATGACGGCACTAAACGCTATTTTGACAGCTGTCAAATTAATGTCAAGATGGCGAACGGGGCGACCTTTGATGTGGCCGACAGCGCTGTGTGGTATTTTAATGATGCACCGTTCGGTTTCTTTGTGGTGCGGTAAAAATGTACATTCACCCTTATGTGAGTATGAAAATTTAATACACTGAATTATAACATAACATTATAACATTTACATACAGGCGCATACATTGCTTCTGGCCCCACACTAGGATACCATGTGTCGCGGGAAACAGAAACAGCGACGTCACAAACATGTAAACATCCAAGACCTGGGTTCCTTTTTTTGTCCCTAGCCGGGATTGAACCCGGGACCTCTCGCATGTTAGGCTGATGCGCTAACCGCTGCGCTACAGAGGTCGTCTAATGTATGTAATATGAATAGCTGACTCAGTAAACGTTTTGCTATGTTTGTGATGTTTTTTCCTGGTTACCTAGCCTTGCCAAGGTATCCTAGTTTGGGACCAGTTCAATTGATAGTGTTAAATTGTGTGAAGGTTATTTAATTTCGCCACCGAGGGGCACGGGCCTCTTCCCTAAGGAAGGTATAGGCCATACTCCACCACGGGGGCCAAGTCCGGATTGGTGGAGGCTTGTAAGACTAGTGGCTGGACTTACTGTCAGAAGTTTTCAAGCCGAAATTCTCATCAGAAACTGACCCATAGGCAACCCGACCCGTTAATCTGTATCTAATCTCCATCGTGTGTTGTCTGGAAGAAATTTCTTTAAGCAATAACGCCGCCAATTATGTACTTTATCTTTTTACATTTTTTGTATGTGTTTTTCCTTGATTGACCTGTTTTTTCATACCATTGACTCCTAGAAGCTTTAAAATATGTGCGCGCGTAGACTTGAAGTGGCAATGAAACTAAATCTCCACGTTCACGCAGTTGTCATTCTACTTCTTCTTCTTCTTCCGTCTAGACCTTGTCCCGCAGTTGTCATTCTACTACAATGCATTAATAGAATCTGGGTCCTGGCCTGCCATCACTGAGCTACCACTCTGCTTAATAAGCTCTAAGTAGCAGTTTAGACAGTCATTATTGCTGGTAATTGATTGTTGGACGTGTGAAACGCGCTGTGTGGTCTGTAGTAAGTTCTTTTATAACACCAAGCGGGTTTTCAGCGCTTGAAACTTGAGGAGGTTCGCTACAGATGTAACATCTGACCGCTGAGTCCGTTGATGACCATTGAGGACCATTTTCGTCCTTATGTCTATGCTGACAAGCTCTTACTCAATGGTGATGTGATGTGTGAGTGATGAGTGATGGCGCTTGCTCTAAGTCAGAAATCTAAAACTGACCCAGCAAACGTTGTTTTGCCAGATAGGGGTTTGAAAAATAGATATAGCTATGAGAATCCATTCTCAGACCTACCTAAGCCTGACTGAGAATCGCTCGTAGCCTGGGCTGCCTGAGTGAGAATCGCTCGTAGCCTGGGCTGACGATCACTAAGGTTAAGCAACATAGTACTGCGCGTTCAGTCCATGGATGGGTCACCGTTTATGACTAACGTTAGTAGCATTTTTCCGAGCGGTTCTGTGCTTCGCAAGGCACGTTAAGCAGTTGGTGCCGGCTGCCGTCGATAGATGGCAGTCGTTAAGCCAAGTCAGAGGCCTTAGGGCGGCTTGAAAACTATTGACAGTAAGACCACCCACTAGTCTTACAAGTCTCCACCAATCCGGACTAGGCCCCCTTGGTGGAGTATGGCATATACCTTCCTCAGGGGAGAGACCCGTGGCACGGGTACCGTGCCCCTCGGTGGGGACATAATGGGTTGATGATGATGAAGTAGTATTTATTCACAAATATGTTCAGAAAGCAGCCGTAAAGCGCTTGAAAACAGCTTTGGGTGTCAAAGTCATTCTATTTCGGATGCCACTTTAGCTCCGATATGTGAAGCGGACATCCGGAGTCGTAATGGGCGCGAATCATCGAGAAATATTAGTGTGCTTTCGTCTTGCCCTCGTGAGGAAACCCACTCGTGGGCGGGACATTCCCAGACGGTGTTATGGGGATGCGACCCGGCCAGTTTGCATTGGGATCGTATAGGGTGTCTCTTTTAATATGACAAGCGCGCGCTTGGTCTTTTCATACGCTTCCCAGTGGTTCGTCGCCATACAAGCGGTTGGACATAGGATCCTTAAAAAACAAAATGCGTTATTTTGGAAAAAAAAAACTATTTTTTTTACTAACGCATTTTATAATCAAAAAGAAATAGCAAATACAGATTGACTTTTTTTTATTTGACCCATAATTTAGGTTGACAGTTATACAGTTATATTTAAACAGTTATATTTAAATATCTATATCTCTAATATATTAAATATTCGTGTCACCGTGTAAGTGCGCATGCTCCTCCGAAATGGCTTAACCGCTTTTGATGAAATGTTATATGCATATTTGGTAGGTCTGAGAATAGGTTGTTATCTATTATTCTTACCCCTATCTGGCAAAACAATGTTTGCGGGTTCAGCTAGTATATTATAAAATAATATAGCCTGTTGCCTAATGTACGACACAGGCCTTGTCTCAGAGAGAAGTAATGCGTATTATTTTAAATAACTTTCGGGCACCCACCGTTTTGTGTCGTAACGAAATAGGCCACCCTGTACACTTAAATTTGATCTATTCACTCACACCGACTGTCGAGTGATTTTAATTACCAATTAAACGTCGCCCAAAATAAAGTCCGGATCGAAAGTTTGACAGATGGCGGGTTCGCGCCAAATTCGCTGTCATTCTGACAGCTGTCAGTCGATTTACGCGGGAAGTGTTAAGGGGGAGACACACATGGGCTAGGCAGGCGTGATTCTTAGAGGGTCAGGTTCTGCATATTAATATCAAAACTATAAATACAGAAAAAGAGTATAATTCTCGATCAAGCTAAATATATCTTTTTGTAATTTGACTTTATTGTAATTTGCTTTCAAACTACTTTCTTAAAATAACGTGAACTAGTAAAATACTTACCTTGTTATTAAATATTTTTATTTATTGCAAGAAAACAAACAATTGAACAATATGGTTAAAAGTTAGAAAAACTTACATTTAGCTTTCCAAATTGAAGAAATCTTACACATAATACCATAGATACTTTTGAGAACCGTCGTTTAGTACAAATTTATCCAATTTTGTTGACATTTCGACCTTTTTGTAAACGCTTTTGTATTCATTTATTGAACTTAATTACTTGCGGCAATAGATAAGATAAGAATATAATAATATTTTTCATTGCACACAAGAAGCAAGAGGCAAATAAAGTAGATATCTTGTAGGGCATTTTGTTAGTCTGTGTTTTAAAACCAATTGTATTATAAATTGGTCCATATGTTTAAAATCACGCACTTTGCACTACAGTCAAATAAAATGTAATTCCTTTTCCCCCATAGCGATAGTTTATGTAGTTACTGGTGTCCATTTTAATCCCACGCGCCCGAAGTAGCAGAAACAGCTAGTGGACTCAACGTCTGATGGTATGTCGCCCCCTTAACATACCGGGCCCAAAATAAATACCTACAGGGGATTAAAGAAGCAAATTGGAATTAATAAAACAGTTTTATTTTTAATTTGATAAAGCGGGGACCACACACAGCTTTGGTGAGTTGTTGTGAATGAAAACTTGAGCGCTTGTTTTCTTTATAGAGCGTATTATAGTGGACCACTTTATGGGGCTGGAAGACTGAGTGTCTCTTCAGGAATACTGAGGATTTTGTCACTGTCACTGATAGGTTATAGGGTGTGTTTAAATGTTATTTAACATAAGAGACTTTCAACTATACTGAGATGATTGTATAAATGGAATTCACGGTAAATTGAACGGATTGACGAACATGTCAATCATGGTCGTACATAGAAAAAATATTAGTCTTCTCCATAGAGATGAGTGAAGGTATAATTTCTTAAATAAACATTTTATTACCTACAAAGTAGATTCAATGTGTAGAGAAGTAGAGAAAAGAAACGCATGTAAAGGTTGTGACAAATTAAATAAAAACATTATATGTATAAGGATTGTCGCAGAATAAAAATTGCAAATAATTTCTGATGCGATTATTTTTAAATTTTCATGTTTCACGAAGCTTTTTACGAATGAATTTATTTTAAAAAGTTGAGCATTAATTTTATGATTCATGTGCAAATTAATGTATTTTTAATTTTGTTTATCTATTGATAATAGTTATGTATTGATAATAGTTAGTTGGCCCCCGTGGTGGAGTATGGCCTATACGTTCCTCAGGGAAGAGACCCGTGCCCCTCGGTGGGGATATGATGGGTTGATGATGTTGATGATGATGATGTATCAGGAATTGCGTAACCATGACCCTAAATATAATATTGATATTTTTTTAATATGCTATTTTAGTTAAACAGTTAATTACATTCGGTCAATCTTTGACTTAAAAGTACTCAAAGTTGAATTATATTTGAAACTTTCTTTTACAGACATTAGAGTTGAAATTCAGAATGTCAGTCAATGTATAGAACGTTTGGGTGTGCACTAATCTACTCCTACACTATTTAGTGTCCGAAATTCGCCCTTAAACATCAACATCATCTTCATCATCATCGCCTCAAATAGACAATTAGCCCTTAATAAACTTCAAAAAATACGAGTCATCACTGGGTATCAATTATCATAGACTAGGTACTCATTCGTCACACACTCTAGGGCTGTCAGTCTTATCATCCACTTTTAAAATAGAAGCACTTTTTATCTCCAAACAAAGAGTCTAAGCTACGAAGGTCGTGAATGCCACATGAAATGTAAAAGTAAAATTTAAAAAAGTAACCAGGTGTGAGTAGGGTTTCACAGTGAGGGTTCCGTGCTACGTTTTTTATTTATCTGTTGCATTGTGACCTAAAATTAACAATTATTAAAAACTATTGCTATGGTAAGACGATGGGCCAACCAAATATTCTACAGGTTAGACAGCTATATTATTTTTTGTTTATATACCGCAACGGTAAAACGCCGCCGGCCTAACATTCGGGTGGGATTGAAACCCACGCTGTTTTTCTAAGTAATAGTAAAATTTTGTGAAGTTGTACTAGCAATGCTATTCGCTAGCCGTGAAGAAAAACGTTGTGAAGACACCCGAATGTCTGAAATTCCCGATTCCAGGTTAAAATTAAGCCCATACTCTCACTTTGAAAGAAGGTCTCTGCCAAGCAGTATGAAAAGCATTTGAGAAAACATGGCCAAAGTGTTTTTTTTTCTTTTCCGTTTTCTTTTACTTCACTACAAAACAGCCCGAGTATAATAGGGTACATTGACAGTCAGCAAATATAATGTAAATTTTTTACAATGAAATAAATTTATTGATACCTGATGTCTGATGCACAAATAATACATAAACAATAAACATTTACATACAGGCACATACATTGCTACTGGCCCCACACTAGGACACCCTGTGTCGTGGGAACCAGAAACAGCGACATCACAAACATGTAAACATCCAAGACTTAAGACAAAGACACTACTTATTTTATTAACAATCAACCAATCCACTTCTTACTCATATTGCCTATATTATTTCAAGTTTTTAAATTGTAATTCAGCTATAATTTACAATTGCGTAGTTGACAAAATGTCAAACAAGTTACTTTTAAAACGGAATTTTGTTAAAACGGACTTCATTATTCAGAGCACTCTTTTTATGTATCATTTATTTAAAAATTGTAATCACTAGTAATTGACTAAAAGAGACACATTTTCCGAAATATTTTGTAATTTTTGTTTTAATCGAGCATATCAAAAAATTGATTGTTGATAGTGTCAACCACCGACTTTAATACGAGTAGCTTGCGTGAGCTGAAAGATCGTGTAGGCGCCCGCGCTAACTGGGTCCCTCAGCACCCCCGCCTGCGGAACTCTAAAAAATTCAAACAGGTCATTCAAATTTCGAATCTCATTCTTTTGTTTTTCTCCGGGGCCTCCAAGATTATCACTTGTACAGACACGAATTAATCGCTCTATTAGCTTATCGGAGACCTATCGGGGCTTTATCGGGAGTCGGGCCAAAAGTCGGTCGTGTCAAATGGGCCGGGCCTGGCCGATTAACGGCCGAGAGATCGACTACCGGTTGATCGGGGAACAGTGGCGTTTGCTTGCATTTTGCTATGGTACAGTCGACAGCACATCATGGTATACACCATTGCACTCTACTCCGTTGCGTTACGGGCGACTTTGCAACTAAAACGTTAAGATTGACGTGCTGTCGACTGTACTGACACATATATTGAGCATGCTTATATTGAGCAAGTGCTTTACTCCCAATCTTTACCTAAAATACATAGTTATTTAATCGTCATCATCATCATCAACCCATTATGTTCCCACCAAAGGGCACGGCTCTCTTCCCTGAGGAAGGTATAGGCCATACTCCACCACGGGGGCCAAGTCCGGATTGGTGGAGGCTTGTAAGACTAGTGGCTGGTCTTACTGTCAGAAGTTTTCAAGCCGCCCTAAGGCCTCTGACTTGGCTTAACGACTGCCATCTATCGACGGCAGCCGGCACCAACTGCTTAACGTGCCTTGCAAAGCACGGAACCGCTCGGAAAAATGCCACTAGCGTTAGTCATAGACGGTGACCAATCCATGGACTGAACGCGCCGTATGTTGCTTAACCTTAGTGATCGTTTAAGATCACTCAGGCAACCCAGGCTACGAGCGATTCGTATTCACAGAAGTGCATCATCTGTGAAAATTTCCACCGTCTAACTATCACGGTTCATGAGATACAGCCAGGACCTAGATTCTGCTAACGCATTGTCGTACAATCACAGCTACATGATCATGGCGATTCAGTTTCATTGCCGCTTCAAGTCTACGTAAGTAGTCTAGGCGTCAATGGTATGGAAAAACACGTTACGTGACCAGATCTGTTATCTATAACAGGCTAGTTTCCCAAAAAAATGTAATTAGTCCGTCTTTTAGATTATTCAAAAATAAGGGACACGTATTTTTTTGTTTGTAAATTAGACCAAAAATGACTAAGATATAGCCCATTAAAGTTACGTGTGACGTCACGCCGTGCTGCATTTTGTAGCACTGAGTGACGTCACACGTAACTTCAATGGGCTATATCTTTGTTATTTTTTGTTTAATCGAAAAAAGAAAAAATACGTATCCAATATTTTTTTATAATCTAAAATACGGACTAAATAGAATTAAATTATTTTGACCCTGGAAACTACCCTATTGAGGCATATAGAATCAAAGGCTGCTAAGTGCCATACTTTCCAATAGGTATGAGCCATCAGGTGTATTTCGAGTTTAAACTATGCATTTTTTCAATTTAGTTACAAAATCAGCAAAAGACTACTTAAAACCTCATACAAATCTCATATTGGGTTCAAAGACTGCTATTATAAGTGTTACCGCGTTGACGGGGCAGTGGCAGAGTTTACTTTGTAGTACAGTCGACAGCACATCATAGTATACACCCATGCACTCTACTCCGTTGCATTACGGACGACTTTGCAACTAAAACGTGAAGATTGACGTGCTGTCGACTGTACTTTGCAGCCTTTGATTCTATATGCCTCAATTGTACTATATAAAATTGTACTATAAAGAGGCCCTGGTGGCAGACGGACCGACGGACAGCGGAGTCTCAGTATAGCGTCCGTTTTACCCATAGATATCTGATCAGATGTCTGTGGTTTTATGCTTTGGGTAAGGATCCTGCAAATTATATTTCCTGCTCGTCTAGCAGAGTTACCTACCTCTGTCTGTCAAGCTATCTCATTCGTGGGCGTGAGAATATTAAGCGCCGTTATTTGCTTAAAGTCCAAGCACCAACTGGAGTGGACACCCTGTATATTGTAATTCAAGTATCCGTTTGACAACTATATCGAGGCGTCGTGTGTGGCGAGGTGAGTGAGCGATTCCCGCCCACGGTATCAGCGCTCGGGTCTTTCTCTTCCCGAGACCTTTTACCACTTGTCACGTGACAAATTAAAGCCCGGAAGTCAAAGTCAAGGGCAAAGCGAACACAAATCTCATTTCGAGTCAAAGTTAACGTCAAAATCAAGGCCAAAGTTAAATAAATAGATAGATAGAGAAGACTTTATCTATCTATATATATAAAATTCAAAGTCCTGACTGACTGACTGACTCACTCATCAACGCCCAGCCCAAGCCGTTTGACCTAGGAAGCTGAAATTCTGCACAGAGGATCTATATATAATGTTGGCAAGGAATAAGAACGAATTTTTTTAAATTCAACCCCTAAGGGGGCGAAAAGGGTTGCCAAAATTTGTATGGGAGGTATAAAAAATGTTGTCTGATTTTCTTGAAACTTAAAATAAATACTCTTCAACACAATTGATTGAATACGTGTTTCGCCGTTTTTTCTAAATTTAACCCTTAAGGGTGTGAACGGGGTTGTAAAATTTTGAACTAAAGTCCACGCGGACGGAGTCGCAGGCGAAAGCTAGTTGTACATAAGAAAGGAAATTACGCAGGTACCTATTTCTTAATCTAAGAGTACAGAAATATCTAAGAGCTAAGGCGGCCTTAGCACTAAAAGTGATTCTTCCAGACCTTTCGATGGATTGGAGCAAAATATATTTGAACGTCATCTCAAGGCAACGTCAACGTCAAAGGCAAAGTTAAATATGCTTCAACGTCGTGTCAAGTTAACGTCTACGTAAACGTTAATGTCTAGGCAAAGACATAGACAAAATAAAAGTCGAGGTCCTATTCAAAGTCAAAGTCGAAGTCAAAGCCACACTGAAATTGCTAACGCTTGAATTGGTAACCAGGCAAGAACCCCACTAACATGAACACCAGACCGAGGTGTAAAGTTCAGATCCCGTTAAACGTTTTAATGTTCTAGATTAAGTTAATACTGCATAATTATCTCGCTTCCAATTTGGCAAACTATGTACTATGTTTACATACATACTTACTTTGGACTGCAGTCCAGAATACAAACAGTTTATTTTTAAGTTGAATTTGTAATGGCTGTATTCTGTTTGTGAACTAAATAAAATAAAATAAAAAAGATCAATGCGCCGCCTACGGCAATTGAACCCGTGACCCTTGCGTCAGTAACCTATCCTGTTACCGCTACACCAACGGTACAGGCACTTGTATGTTGATGACACGACAACGTGTTTGAATTGGATTGTTGATGTTACAATAATTTGACTTGATGTTCGGTTATGTTGGGTGGTTTACATTTGAACTTATGTATTAAGCTGGCTTCCTACGGTCCGCGATATCGCGGAGGGACGCGGACCAGCTCGGACGACACACCGTGCGAAGGGTCTCGGTCCGCGGTAGCACAGACAGACGACAGGTCAGTTGGAAGAGCCTCTTGTGGTGCGTGGCCGTCCGCGTCAGTCCGCGATATCGCGGAATGTGGGAAGCCAGCTTTAGATTCAAGGTGATGTGAGAAAAGATGGTCAGAGTGGAGTTTTTTTTGCTGCCTTTTTCTCCACTGCATTCGGCCCCAAGGCAGCGGCTAACATTATAAGTATGTACATATGTAGATACATTGACATTTAACAAACGGAATGTAAATTTCTAATTTCCCTCGTTCTTGTCATAGGTTTGGGGACATCGCCCCCCACCGAGTGTGACGTCACATATTTTGGCAACTTTCATTAGCACTTCCAAAATTGGTTTTATTTTCTTCTTAATTAATTTCCTTGAAGAGATTTAAGAAGTGGTGTAAGTTGGCGTTAATAAAAAATTTTTTTTAACTGCTCGTTTATTCATCTTAGGATATACGACTCCTACGCACAGGCGAGCTTATCACCACAGCTTCTTCCAGGCAACACGCAATCATTAAGCTGCGCGTGACAGGGATCTTTTGACAAATTAATTCGCCTGCGCCTGCGCCGATTGCGCGCAGCTGCAGGTAGGGTCATCACTCTTTGCCCTAACTAGGATATCAAACAGTAGCATGCTCTGTTTGATAGAATTATTGTCCTTTTATACCGACTTCAGAAATAAGGAGATTCTCGTGATGGATTTTCTAATTTATTGGGTTAACTTCGTCAAATCTGAACAGATTTCGACAAAAAATTTTTTATTTGATATCGCGTCCCAATAGATCCATTTTAGTTAGTGAAGATCTAGTGATGGCTCTCAGAGATAGAGAACGGAAGTCTTCAAAATCCAGTCGAACGTTTTCAGGCTGACTGGAAGAAATTTCTTTAGATATAATTCCGCTTTTGCACATAATTATTCTCACAAACATGTTATAATTTAAGTTATAACATGTATAACATGTGAGAATAATTATTTAATTTTTTTATTGTGCAATGAAGCGTAACAACAAAAACAACTTTAAGTAATATTTGTAGTATGTTTCACAAAATCTAATCTCTTTAAACGAGTAATTCTTGTGTATACATTTATATATAATCAGAAACTTGGAAACGGCTCCAACGATTTTCACGAAATTTTGTAGGCAGATGCTTTCGGGGGCGTTTAATTGATCTAACTAGGTTACATTTTTAAAAAACGTTGTTTTATCCGTGTTTTAAGGCAATTGAAATTTGCTATAATAACATACAGAGGAAAATTTCGCGTTTACCTGCAAGGTTGGGATAGTTCTGACGGAAAAACGGGTGACCCGTTTCGGGCCGATGTCAAGAGACCCGGTTCGAGTCATGATTTTTTTCTCCAAGTTCTAACAAAAAAAGTTACAAAAAAAAAGTACCGGTCACCCGGTACTATATCTTATGTACCTATCCCCAGGGTAATTTGGTGATTATTCACAAAAAACAAGTGGAACGAAATTTATATATTACGTATTTATACGTTTCTAGAAGTGTAGTGATACTAGTGATGTCAATTTTAATTTTTTTTAACCTTATGTGTTTTCTGTGAGTATAGCTGGTTATTAAAAAATACCATTTAACCCTATTATTATTGTGTTCAACATTTATTTCTCCCCGAAACAGTTGCGACAACCCTAATCCACAGTCTGGGTGGCCCGTCGTTTGATAGGTCGCAAACAGGCCAGTAAAACAAAGCCTACGCCTTAACCATCTTCCATTGACCTCTTACCCCTTACCAATCACACCGCAAAACAGGTCACCTTTCCTGGTCCGAACCTTAAGCACAACCAGTTACGAAGACCTCTCACTTCCTAGAACTTGTTTCGGAGAGAGGTCTTTCTTGGTAGATCCTTACTGAAGTCGTATCCAGTGGTAAAGATCTGTAGCGTCCCAGGTGATGTACCGGTGGAGGGGTTTGTAAGAAAATGGTCGGTTATAAGTCTGTGTCAGCTTTTACGGCTGAAGAGGGAGGGAGACAGACTCTGTGACGTCATAGCTCTGTCTCGCTCCCCGTGACTCACGTGGGAAAGGCGGGGGTTAGCGAGAGAGCATACTCTGTCGAACGCTAATTCATTGCAATCGTATTGAACAAATGTTTAATTACCCGAGGTTGGCAGCCCCATTTATTTTTTTTTTTTCATCGCCTGTTTGCAATTCTAAATCCGTTTTTTTTTACACTGACACTTTGTATCTTTGCTATTTGTCTGCCTCGTTGGTCTTGCCGTTTAGGTGTTTAGGTGTCAAGACAGAGGTCGCCGGTTCGGTTCCCACTGGGAGCCGCCGTAAATTTGATTGGTGACGACCTCTCTGGCGCAGCGGTTAGCGCATCTTCCTACCATGCGAGAGATCCCGGGTTCGAACCCCGGCTGGGGACGAAAAAACGTGGTGGTGGATGTTTACGTGTTTGTGGTGTCGCTGTTTCTTCTTCATACATTCTGGCATTAAACAGTAGTTTAATATTAAATTTAATCAGAGTATAACTTTATTGCGTCTAGACTTCAACACATCCGAGAGTATACGTTGGAAAGTTTGTAATTTAGGCTAAAACTGTTTTGAAAAGAATAAACGTGGAGTTTTTTCGTTAGTTTCTTCTCCATGTAATCTGTTAATTGTGAAACTAACAACTTTGATGTTCATAAAGTAAACATTTTGTTTGTACTATGAATAAAATATTTGATTTTGACTTTTTTTCTTACAAGAATCCGTAATAAAAGAAATTCAAAATTAGCGACATTCTCCACCCAGAAACCGGCGTTTGTGTACGAGAAACTGTAGAAGAAGACTTACCCTCTGTTTCTCAAACGCTAACAGACTGTTAATCTACTGTTAATTGTTTTTTTTCTCTGCACTTTTGACAACTGACAGCTGTTAACATAAATTAAATTACTTTTAGGGCTGATTTTTCAATAGTCGAATAACTTATATCTGAGGAAAGAAAATTGCGGGTTGACATAATTTTCATACATAAGCTGTAAACCTACCATTTTTATTCCTCAGATAAAAGTTATCTGAGTAATTGACTATTGAAAAATCAGCCCTTAGCGTTCGGGAAACCGTGTGTCAATTATTCAGAGTAAATTAACCCTAAGACCTTGTCAACAAACGATAACATGAACCTACCCGAGAGGGTTTAACCCGTAATGCAGTTACTTGAAGCGTCATCTCAACTGGCCCGATAACTGGCCACCCCTGGGGAATGGCACCGTGAAGATAAAGGGGGCGGTGCGTCGGATTTACGACTATTAACCCCAAAAACTTAGGGGTAGTCGGAGAGTGACAATTGAATGAACAAAACGGTTGAATGGTCTTACAGGAAGTCCACTAGACAAACATTTAAACATTTATAATAAACTAGCGCGTTAAACATTTATAATAAACTATACCTGAGCCAAATTCGATAACGAATGGCGATAAACAAACCGTTGCTAGGCAACGACTTGTTTACACCTAAAAGGTAGATGTTAACAACGTTTTCCAGAAATCATTTTCATACAAATAACAATCGTTCTTCCTACTAATGTAAAAAGTTTATTTATGTTTATATGTTTATGACTTTATAGTGAAAGGCTTAACCGATTTGAATGAAATATGACACACAGATATAACAGACATCCACGCGACCCGTGCCGCATTATTTTCCTAATAGAATTAAACGCGTTTAAGCAAAAAAACATACAAACTCGACTGACAGGTCAAAACAAATCAAAGAGAGTATAACTCGACAAAATTATATTGCTACGTTTCAAAACATTTTTTCTTCTTATAGGTTTATGTCTTTCTTCTTAATATGAATTAATAATAATTCATAAGATTGTCTATTAAACATAATATAGTACCATTAAAATGAATTAGAGGTAAAATAATATAAAAATATTTTTGATGCGTGTATGTACGTAGTCTTCAATGAAACAATGAAACGCGAGTCTTCCATACTTGGAAGTATTATAATGCACGTATTATGCGGTTGATTTCCAAATAAAATTAGTTAAAGTAAGAAAAATTGTATTGACAAACGACTAAACTTGTTGGCATAAACGAAATTTCCCAAAATGTGTTTCACACCTGAATTTCATCCGTGTTTCTTTTTTTGTAGGGCTATCGCGTAAAAATAATGTCGAATTTTTTATGGGTTTTCGAAATAACAAGGTAATATGCATGTTATTTGAGTGATTCTAGTGAAATATGCTGCAATAGGAATTGTTAATAAAAGGCTATAATCGTGTAAATAATAAAAGATTTGTAAAACGTGATTTGTGGTAACCCTAAATTGGTTTGTTTATCGCCATTCGTTATCGAGTTTGGCTCAAGTGTAGCTGACCTGGCAACACAGCGTTTGCCGGGTCAGCTAGTTTATTATAAATGTTTAACGTGCTAGTTTAATGAAAAATAGATAACAACCTATTCTCAACCCAACAAATGTAAAGTTTCAAGTGTGTTTTCTTAAAAAACGGTCAAGCCGTTTCGGAGGAGT
This sequence comes from Yponomeuta plumbellus, assembly GCA_947310845.1. NCBI lineage: Eukaryota > Metazoa > Arthropoda > Insecta > Lepidoptera > Yponomeutidae > Yponomeuta > Yponomeuta plumbellus. Next base: position 10,171,584 of record OX371218.1, read on the forward strand.
ATGCGCACTAACATTGCGATATGAGAATTGTATATATTAGAAGAAAGAAAGAAAAAGAATTACCTTAAAATCTGAAGTCAAATCCTGATAATCAGTACCTCAAAGCTTCAAGTAAATATAATTTGGACCCGTGTCCTTAAAATTTAGAGGAATTTTATCATCATCATAACATAACATAACATTTACATACAGGCACATACATTGTTTCTGGCCCCACACTAGGATACCCTATGTCGTGGGAACCAGAAACAGCGACGTCACAAACATGTAAGCATCCAAGACCTGGGTTGCTTGTTTTTTGTCCCCAGCCGGGATTCGAACCCGGGACCTCTTGCATGGTAGGCAGATGCGCTAGCCACTGCGCCACAGAGGTCGTCGTCATCAACTCATTATGTCCCCACCGAGTGGCACGGGTCTCTTCCCTGAGGAAGGTATAGGCCATACTCCACCACGGGGGCCTAGTCCGGATTGGTGGAGGCTTGTAAGACTAGTGGCTGGTCTTACTGTCAGAAGTTTTCAAGCCACCCTAAGGCCTCTGACTTGGCTTAACGACTGCCATCTATCGATGGCCTCGGGTTTGGGAATGTAAGACTAGTGGCAATAGCCTATTATTGTAAGATAATTATTTATTTCAATGAAAAATGCATGTAGATATTTTATATTGCAGAGCGTTATCGTGGTATATTTTTAATACGAGTAACTACGAAATTTCTATTTGGTTGTCGCTAATTAACTTTTACTTTACTTTTTGAAAATTCGATCTGTAACAAAGATATGATTTTTCTTTGTTCCGTGGCGCCCCAGTCTAACTCGAACACAATTACATCATTTACACTTAACCCTCCCTCTAACCTCTACCGTAGTCGGGTGAAAAAAACTTTTGCCGAGGATGAGTGCTAGGTTGAGGCTCACCTCTCAACAAAACATGTATAGTCAATCGCTACCTCTAATATAGAACACGGGTAGCGACCAATCAAATTAAAAATCATTAAGCATGAAGCGTTAGGGCGCAGACAGAGTTGATAAATATGTATGTAGGGGTGTTATCGGGAGATGCAGTGGGGAATAAACATTGTTTTCTAGGGTTGGGGCGGGTTGTTTAGTTTTGAATATCGATACGCTGAAGTATCGATGAAAAAAGTCGATCTGTACCGCGTCACGTCAATATGCTGAGCAATTAAACTTCTTGAATTTTCTATTGAGAATTTTGGATGACGTTCTCATCGATATTTCAGCATATCAATATTTAGCAAGTTAATAGATTACTGGCACAGCAGGGAACAAATTATATGGACTTCTAGTGTTGGAGCAGACTTATTTCGTTAAAATCGATATGTTGAAGTATCGACAAAAAATTGGTTATTTCGTTGCATGCAGGAAAAATCAAACATATTTTTATTAAATACTGAATTTTGTTCTTATTATCTAAATTCAACTAAACAAAATCCATCTTCATTCAGCTTAACTATATTTGATTAATATACATTATATCAATCTTACCATGACGTCTCATTTATGCATTCCTATATTGAAATCGATTGGTCGAATCAAATTGATCGGTGACGTTCGATTGTTTAATCGAATGAGCGATTTTTCAATTGGCTCTATAGCGACGTATCGAATCACTTAGTTTTCTAAATAGCATATTTTTTAATCTTACCATTAAGAGTCCCTACCAACTTAATACTTACTAAGATTTATCTATCTATCTATCTATCTAATCTAATCTCTTTAAACGAGCAATTCTTGTATATATATTTATATATAATCAGAATCTCGGAAACGGCTCCAACGATTTTCATGAAATTTTGTATGCAGATGCTTTCGGGGGCGTTTAATTGATCTAACTAGGTTACCTTTTTAGAAAACGTTGTTTTATCCGTGTTTTAAGGCAATTGAAATTTGCTATAATAACATACAGAGGTAAATTTCGCGTCTACTTGCAAGGTCGGGATAGTTCTGACGGGAAAACGGGTGACCCGCCCCCGGACCGCTCGTTTTTACCTTGGCCGCCTATCTTCCATGGTAGGCAGACAAAGTAAAATGACAGCCAGAAACAAGCGCACGCTCTATAATGTTTGCATTCGTCCCGTGATGACCTACGCGGCTCCCGTTTTCGCACACGTGGCCCCCAATCTCATGTATCAACTTCAGATAGTCCAGAATAACTTCTTACGTAGGGCTCTGAACGCACACTGGTGCGTCAGAAATGCCGACCTCCATCGGGATATGGAGATTCCAACTATCCAACAGTTCATTAAATCCCTCTCAGAGTCGTTCGTCAGCGCGGCTGAAGAACACTCTAACCCCCTGATCCGCGAATCAGCAGTTTACTCTCCCCCCACGACTAACCCTCGTTACGTGGTGCGCAGGCCCAGGAATGTTCTATTCGACCCACCCGATAAGCTCTCATCCGACCTAGACCTCCTCCTGGAGGTCCAGGCCCAGTCAGATGTAGCCCCCGCTCCCAACAGTGTCCCCGGGGACACTACTCTCACTTATTTTTTCTTTCTGTCACTATGTGACGAATCCCCCTAAGCGGTAGCTCTAGTGAGCTCCGCTGTGCGCCCTCCTCGGCCTCGAGGGGGGTCGCTCATGATGTAGGTTTAGGGGTCCTTAGGACCAAACCAGCCCCAAGGTGGTGTTTAGTGAGTAGGCGCACTCTGCGAGTCCCACATTGGCAGCACGGCCGGGCCAGTGCTGTTATGCATGAGCATTCACCACCTCCCTCCCCCGTGTCCTCCGGAGGGTGCCCTTTATAGGGCTAAAAAAAAAAAAAGCGACCCGTTTCGGGCCGATTTCAAGAGACCCGGCTCGAGTCATGATGTTTTTTTCCAAGTTCTTTTTTTGTTGAAAAAGGAGTATTTTAATTTTATATTACATATTTTATATTACAAAAAAAGTACCGAGCAAAGCTCGGTCACCCAGGTACTTATTAAGTGATATGTGATTTTAAAAGTAGGTAAATATTTTCTTAAATTGTGACTATAATAGCATACATACTAGCATACTATAATAGATGCAAAGGATAATACTGTGCATATACATACATAAGTTCACGCCTGTCTCCCAGAGGGGTAGGCAGTGACCAGCGACTGTCGACATCGACATTCAATAGTCGTTGCATGCACGCACGCCGGTTTCGGTTACATTTTATCTTTCCCTTTGCTTAAACATCCCCCATTTGGTCAAAGTATGTCCGTCTGGGACGTGCCTTATCGGCCCTTCTCAGTCAGTCTTTCTCTCTTCATCCTTTCTTCTCTCATCCTCTCATCATCATCGTCAACCCATTATGTCCCCACCGAGGGGCACGGGTCTCTTCCATGAGAAAGGTATAGGCCATAGTCCACCACGGGAGCCAAGTCCGGATTGGTGGAGGCTTATAAGACTAGTGGCTGGTCTTACTGTTAGCAGTTTTCAAGCCGCCCTAAGGCCTCTGACTTGGCTTAACGACTGCCATCTATCGACGGCAGCCGGCACCAACTGCTTAACGTTCCTTGCAAAGCACGTAACCACTCGAAAAAATGCCACTAGCGTTAGTCATAGAACGGTCACCCATCCGTGTACTGAACGCGCCATATGTTGTTTAATCTTAGCGATCATTTAAGATCACGCAGGCAGCCCGGGGCTACGAGCGATTCTCATCCTTTCATAATACTGTGTATTGTCATGATAATATAATATAAGACTGTCACAGTGTCTAATATCGGCAAAAACTTGTACAAAGCAAAGTTAATTTCCCAGCATAAATAACGACGACTTATTAAAAGCCTTTACAAAATAATTTATTTGCTACTGGTGTAGCCATCAATTAATCTAAGTGCCGAACTAGGTGGTCCTGTATTTGGCAATTAGTAACGGCCATTTTGTGCATTTGAGTGTGATTATGACCAGTCTACGTTGGTCTGTTGTATTTTATTTAATTTAATTTTATTAAGGATCACCACCAAGAGTTACACAAAATCAGAAATTAGAAATTTATTTCAACACAAAGAATTTACATTCTGTTTGTTGAATGTCTGTTCTGTTAGCCGCTGCCTTGGGGCTGTCTGTAGTGGAGAAAAAGGCAGCGAACAAAAAACTCCACTCTGACCATCTTTTCTCAAATCACCATAAAGCTAAAACAAATTAGGTATGAGTGTTCATCTACCAAGAACCGAAAGACCCATGAGTGCAATCAATACTTGCGAAGTCAAACATTATTTATTTACGAAGTATTTATTTACGACAAAAAAAAATTGCTTATAAGCTTCAAGTAAAAGGCCATGTGCACTCTTACTTATATATAAGTAATCATAACAAACTTTAGTAATAAAAATAAAGTAAAGATCACTTGGCCTCAATAATAATGCCTGGATTAGAGATCATCTATAGAGGAAAAACTTCATCTGTGCGTGTCACGCATTCATGCGCAACTAAGCGCTCAGCACGACAAACGAGCTGAGATCAGAACACAAGGGAATACCGATCTTATCTGTTTGTTTTAAGCATCAATCCGATTGCATTGGATAAGTTGGCGTGTCTAAGCGTCGGTCAACATCAAAGCGGCCGCCATTTTGAATTTATTGTCAAGATAGTAATGAGTCTATTAATTAATTGCGCGCGACGACAGAGAACGGTTCGAACACTTACTAAGAAGGTACAGAAGGTTCTTTTGCTTCAATGGGCTATTTGAGCGATTTCTGAAAGCCATCTCATATTGTTTGTTGGTGTTCATGGAGTCCTCAGAAAGTGGTAATGTCGTGTATTTCTTGAAAAAAAAAATTAAACGTAAATTATACTTTTCAAATAAGCCGCCAAAACGCTATCTTAGGCAATATGGCGTCGCACAGGAAGTATGACGTCACTTCCCGGTACAATACAACCAATGAACGTAAGAAAGATTGAATGGCAGACGCCATTTTTACTAGCATGTGACGTCATCAAAGAATCGGCCAATCCAGGCCGTTTTCGATACAATGGCGGCAGATACAAATTATCAAACTTTATGATAATTTATGCCAAGATGTAAGTGATTGCCCTGTTCTCTGTCTCATCATCATCATAATCAGCTGGTGTCAGTCCACTGCTGTATCTATGTCTCTCGCAAGACACGCCACTGAGCCCGATCTTCCGCTCTACCTTTCCAGTAACCACTCTTCGAACATCCTCGCTCACTGTCTACTCCTGTAGAAACGTGCGTGAGTTTGTCGTAAATTGTCTGCTAGGTATAGTTAACAGATTTACGCTCTCACTAGCTGACCCGGCAAACGATGTTATGTCAGATAAAATATTTATAGTGGACCACCCTTACCATTTAGGGGTATGAAAAATAGATAGATAACAACCTATTCTCAGACCTACCGAATATACGCATAAAAAATGAAAATCAGTCAAGCGGAGGAGAATTTTATGAATGATTCGAGAATTTGATATATTAGAGAAGAAGATGACTGTATGTATATGAAAACACTATACCTCTAAGCACTCCTCAGATGTATTTCAGAAGTTAAAATTGCGGAAGTACTACACATTATTATCATTATTCCGGATACAGTTACTTGACTTTTTTTCGGAAGAGTCCGACCAGGTTCCGCTCTGATTCGCAGAGCTTAATCATGGTGAGTAGTGACAGAGCTCGCGTCGTCAGTTGGTCGTCTCTGACGCAGTCATCCTGAGAATGTTACGTTGCTACGACAAATAGTCTTTCCACATACTATTTGAACGACATTTGAGGCTTATTTTATAGGAATCGTATTTTCATAAACAAGAATGTCAGCATTTATACTTCTGTACGCCGTCTGTTAATAAATGCAGAATAATTCACTCAGCTAAGTAAATTATAAATTTTAATCGCATTCTTAAATGGGCTTAGAACTATAAGCTTCTCGAGGCATCGATTAACTATTGAGTGATAAAATAAATAGGCTTACATATGCATATTATTATTATTTTAGCGAGAAATCCATAATGTGGAAACTCTTATAGAGTGCCTGCCAACATGGCAGCCTGTAGAGTTCATGATGTACAGTGAAACATATCTATAAATCTTAGTAAGTGAAGTAATAAAACAAAAAATGGAGAATATGATTTAGAATTAGTTAGTTACAATTTTGCCCACCTGAACAGATAACTTGGTAATGTTACAGAACAGATAACACTGTAAATTCTGTTTTTTAATTCAATGGAAAAAAATAAAACTGTCACGTTGACATCTCAATACAATCCAAAGGGTGTCAATTTCTGAATGTTGCTAGTAGGCAAAAACCAAATAACGCCATTTTACTTCCAAGTGAAAATTGTTTGTGCTACGTAGGTGTTTTTTTTTAAACTTTGCTCATATGAGGAATAATTCCTCATATGAATTTTAATGTCTTTGATGTGATAAGGATTTTGGTCACACGAGTCTTCTAGTCACGGTAAAAAAAAATCTACCGAGTAAACCTACATATTTTATAGCGGTAACACCAAGTCATTTTTTTTGCATCGAAATATAAAACGGACTTTAAATAAATAAAATGTATACGACTCTACTCTTCTCTACTACTCTCTGAAGTAGGTACTCTGGTCTTACTACGACGATAAGTGATAGAAATAGAAACAAAATAAAATGTTATAAGAAACAAGAAAGTTTTCAGTTCATGATCTGGTCAAAAGGTGAAGTAGGAATGGATGTCAAACGAGTAAGGCTCTCAAAAAATGTACCGTAACACATGTGAAATTGTAACATATAGTAACACACTGGAAAATCGCAACACCCGGCTGCTATATTCAATCATGTTTTTCTTATGTTTCTGGGTTGTTGAGATTGATTGATTGATGCATGTTCAGATTTGTCCAGGCATTCTGTAAAGCTTGCAACTGTAAATTTTTGACCAGATTGTCTTCTCTAAACGAACACGTGACATCCGAGAAACATAAGAAAAACATGATTGGGTATAGCAGCCGGGTGTTGCGATTTTCCAGTGTGTTACTTTGTGTTACAATTTCACGTGTGTTACGGTACATTTTTTGAGAGGTTTACGCAAATAAAATCTAGGAATGGTTGACGTAATTTTATGTTTTGATTAATAAATGACAGACCTCATTTCCGAACCCAACATCATCGGAGTTAGGAAATCCCACCGAATCCGTTGGCTCGGTGGAAAGGATGGAAGAGGATCGAGCGGTGAAAAGAGGCTCGAGGCTTCCAAGCGGCCAAAGAAGCTCTTCTGACAGTAAGCCCAGCCACTAGTCTTACAAGCCTCCACCAATCCGGACTTGGCCCCCGTGGTGGAGTATGGCCTATACCTTCCTCAGGAAAGAGACCCGTGCCCCTCGATGAGGACATAACGGGTTGATGATGATGATGATTAGTAAGCAACGATTTCTATTCTGTTTCGATTCATCGAATATCGATAAAACCCACAGTTGCCCATCACTAATCGATCGGCATTACTTCCGGAACATTAGACCGGATGCCGGAAGATTTTCCGCATTTTCTCTTTTAACGGAGATATTTTAAATTGCCCTTTCCTTTCGAGCAGGTTCGGGGAGGGCGCAGGAACACTCCGTGAGGAAGCCCTGCCTGCAACTGATTCGGAAAGTAGTTTAAATCCCTAATAAATGTGGACAATTGTCAATCAATTACCTACCGTTTGTACTCTGATGTTAAGAAATATCTGTAAAAGATCAATTCTTGGATCCTTTCTTCAGAATCACATAACTATTTTGGCGCATTTTTTTTCTTATTAGGTAACTCAATAAAAAGTAACATAGATGCCACCAAAACCTACAAGTATGTTAGAACAATACAATCTTCAGTGCCAATAAACCTACAATATCTATATGTATAACTTTTTATTGAATTAATATGAAAAAAAATCCGCCAAAGAATTTTACAACTCCAGCCATTTGCTGATAATCACCCTTAAGTACAATGAAGTGCTCTATAAGGCACCGGTAAAGAACGCCCCACGCGGACATACTTTGACCAAACGAAGGGTCAAGCAAGGAATGTCACTTTTTTTTTTATTTGTTTTTTAGTGGCAACACATTCATTGTCCGCTCGTAGCCCCGGCCGCCTGAGTGATCTTAAACGATCACGAAGGTTAAGCAACATCGGGCGCGTTCAGTGCATGGATGGGTGACCGTCTATGACTAACGCTAGTGGCATTTTTCCGAGCGGTTCCGTGCTTCGCAAGGCACGTTAAGCAGTTGGTGCCGGCAGCCATCGATAGATAGCAGTCGTTAAGCCAAGTCAGAGGCCATAAGGCGGCTTGAAAACTTCTGACAGTAAGACCAGCCACTAGTCTTACAAGCCTCCACCAATCCGGACTTGGCCCCCGTGGTGGAGTATGGCCTATACCTTCCTCATGGGAGAGACCCGTGCCCCTCGGTGCGGACATAATGGGTTGATGATGAGACATTCGTTGTCTATGGTGGCGTTGTTTACAATATATTATCAGAATACTGAAATACAACAAGGAATGTCGCAAAATAAAGTACGTGTTTTGATTGGTCGGAATGGATTTCTCAATACAAATGTCCGTACTTTCAAACTTTAGAAAGAGTTTTTCTCGCAATTAACTCAGGTGGGCATACCTTGTCCTTTCCCTGCACCCTTCAAAACAGGGAATGTGACGAGCAAGATAAAAAGTAGCCGAAACGTATTGAAGCCAAAGTGGCCTGTCAGGATCGTGACAAGAGGCAATCTCTTCTCTGCCTACCCCTCTGGGATACAGGCGTGAGCTCATGCGTGTGTCAGAAGAACTATTGGTAGCTAATAACCAGCTATTAATTTCACAGTAGCTCTATAGGTGTTAATCACCACACCTATTGACTCATCCGTTCAATGTAAATTACACACACGCCGAGCTGCGCCTAAGGCCGTGATCATACTGTAATAGTTAAGTATACTTTACTACCTCTGTGGCGTAGTGGTTAGCGCATCTGCTTACCATGCGAGAGGTCCCAGGTTCGATCCCCGGCTGGGGAGAAAAAAAAACTCCAGGTCTTGGATGTTTACATGTTTGTGACGTCGCTGTTTCTGGCTCCCACGACACAGGGTATCCTAGTGTGGGGCCAGAAGCAATGTATGTGCCTGTATGTAAATTTTATGTTACTTTAAAAATATACTATAGAAAATACGTTCTATGAATATGTAGGTATGTTACACTGTTTAGTTCATCGGGAATAGGCTATTTGACTGATTTCTGAATTTTCTGATATTTTTTGTTTGTCTACGTGAAGTCCTCAGAAACTGTTCATTTTAAATTCCCTCGTGTATTTGTTGCGAAAAAAGGCAAACGAAAATTTACTTTTAAAATAAGCCGCCAAAACGCCCTGTTGAGCAATTATGGCGTCGCACAGAAATTATGACGTCGTCTTTTTTTACCAATATCATTGTTTTTTTAGTTAAAATGCCTTAACCCTTTAACGGTCAAAGCTTGCATACTTTTTTAATGGTTTTGTACTTTGTTTCATAGTGTTAGGGTTTAATTTATGATGGGAACTATTATACCACTGCCTAGTAGAGGGTTAAAGCATTATTTCGTGCGGTTTTTACAAATAATTTTTTTGTTAAAATGCCTCAAAGCAGTTTTAAGACTCATAATTTATACGAAGACGTATAAATAATACTTACTGTTTTTTCACACTGTCAAATAGCCTGTTATATTAGCCTAGCAACAGCGTGAAATTTCAATTCGTCGGCGCTGCGTGCGACCAAGTTTCCCAATTACATGTTAGTCTACGTCTTGTCACTGTGACGGCCGGGGGTGGCAAGGTTGGCCCAACCATTATGCGGTGCTGGCCCAACGTTTGTGCCAAACGGTCGAGGAAAGAGGCGGCGTTGGCCCAACGGGTAAGCCAAGCTTTCGAGAAAATGGGCGGTGTTGACACAGCGATTGGGCTAAACGTTCGGCCAAGAGGGGTACCCCTTCCTACAGATATACACTCAAGCCTTCATTCCAAAGGGATAGCCATAGAGGAGGGCTTGCCTTTAGCCAGGATCGTGAATAAACTTTTTTGCTTATATCTTTTTAAATTGTTAAGTATAAAAAGCGGTGGTGGCGTAATAGGGTTGACCCTTGCTTCTCGATCATGAGGGTCTGAGTTCGAATCCCGTATGTGCCAATGACTTTTAGTTGCGTACATTTGTTTGTTTGTACAGCAACACCATTCGCTGATAAATTGTGCCCGGAAAACGGCGACAGGCTTGCCACTTGTCACGTTGGGACCTAATAAACTCGGCAAAACGTGGGCCCAGTTCTAGTGATTGATGCCTCTGCCTACCCCGTATTTATTTTTATTTTGTTAAGTATCTTATGGTTACAAAAAAATGTACGCTATATTTCTATAATGGTAACTTTTATTTGTCTCTTCATTCTTAAGTGGAATAAAGAATGATTCTTATCTTATTTTATCTTACGCTATATACTGCCCAGTTGGTCTATCGGAATCATGTCTGTAACGTGCAAGAGGTCGTGAGTGCGGCTCTAACTGGGGGCAGGCATACATAAATGTACTCGTATAAAAAGCCTCAAACCAAATATGGAATTGCAGCCAAATATGGGTATCCTCTATGGAATATGGACTATGGTATGGCATGGTATGTCTATGGTATGGACTAGGCCCCCGTTGTGGAGTATAGCCTACACCTTCCTCAGGGAAGAGACCCGTGCCCCTCGGTGGGGACATAATGGATTGATGATGAATGATGATGGGTATACTCCATTTCCATATTATGAATTTCCATATTTGTGATGTCCTTACCGATGTACCGAAGCACAATGCCTTGAGCCATAGTAAATGTGCTGTGATAATGACTTCGTTTTCCATTAAATAATTTGTTGTAGCCATACAATACATCGGTACGATTCGGTACTACCTACAATACGTCGTTAAGCCAAGTCAGAGGCCTTAGGGCGGCTTGAAAACTTCTGACAGTAAGACCAGCCACTAGTCTTACAAGCCTCCACCAATCCGGAAAAGGCCCCCCTGGTGGAGTAAGGCCTATACCTTCCTCAGAGAAGAGACCCGTGCCCCTCGGTGGGGACAAAATAGGTTGACATAACCGCGCGTTACCGCAGAAAAAGTTACTTTCTAACAAATTACAAGGCGAAGGTGATAATACCTTTCATTCTGTCATCGCCTTCTCGTTTGTAACTAATTACAGGGAGTAATTAAACAAATCAGTGTGCAATAGAAAAACCTCGCTAGCGTGTGACTTTTTACATTTAATTCTTAATGTAATTCGAGGGGAACACATAATGCGTGGTTTCTTTATGTATTTAAAAACTTGTTAAAAGAAAAAGCTGAGTAGTTTTTTTTGTCCTAGAACATAAGTAGGGTAGATGGCGATACGACAGAAACGTTGCGTCGCGCGCTGTTGTGAAACGTTGCCGAACATGTTGAGCGGCACGTGTTGCGCGCCAAATGTTGCCTAGTGGATACGCGGCTTTAAAAGGCTTTGGATAAAACATACTCCGGATGAAAAAACCTCTGCAATTAATACCAAACAATCTTTCATCGCAACATAAGGCGCGTTCAGTGCATGGATGGGCGACCGTTCTATGACTGACGCTAGTGGCATTTTTTCGAGCGCTTCCGTGCTTCACAAGGCACGTTAAGCAGTTGGTGCCGGCTGCCGTCGATAGATGGCAGTAGTTAAGCCAAGTCAGAGGCCTTAGGGCTGCTTGAAAACTTCTGACAGTAAGACCAGCCACTAGTCTTACAAGCCTCCACCAATCCGGACTTGCCCCCCGTGGTGGAGTATGGCCTGTATCTTCCTCAGTTAAGAGACCCGTGCCCCTCAGTTGGGACAAAATGGGTTGATGATGATGAAATAAATGTTTTATCTGTCCTATCTATCTACTAGCAAACTGAAAAACGTTTCTCGTCCTTTTGTGCCCGATTAATCTACTGCCAATAATTACAGACTGGGGTAAGACACCTCATTAAAACCCCGGCTAAATTATCAGGTACACGTTTCTTTGCAATACGGTCTGTTCTTTCAGTCCGTACGTACCTAATTAGTTATATTATGTAGAAGCTATCTATGACATTCAGTTAACAACTGCGTCTTGAGGGCGTGAAAAGGCGAATGGCGCTCAAGGTGTGACAGCAATTATTAATAATTATTTAGGTGATAGGCTGGTCGCGGGTGGCAAGTGCTTGGCATCAAGAAATTTAATATTGTCCAATCCATAATATACCTACCTAAATATGCACAGAATAGAGTAGATATTTATCGATACTTTTATTGCACTTAGGTACATTTAAAATCAAAATACAGTGAAAATGGAATCAAACTCATTAAATTTATACTAATAAATTTATAAATAAAAACCGCGTGTCGGACACGCGCACGAAGGGTTCCGCATTATCTATAAAAACGACATAAAAATCACGTCTATTGTATGGGATCCCCCAATAAATATTTGTTTTATTTTAATTATTTTTTTATAATCAAAGTGAATATATAAATGATTATTCTGTGAATATTTCAAGCGTCTACATCTTGCCGTTTTCAATATCGGGCAAAAACGAGTAAAAAAATTACTTTTATTGTATGGGAGCCCCCTTAAATATTTATTTTATTCTATTTTTAGTAAAAATATAAATAAATAAACTCACACCCACTATCCCCTTGTGGGCAGATGTAGGCAGAGGCACCAATCACTAGAGCTGGGTCCGCGTTTTACCGACTTTTTACGAGTTTAATTTTTAGTAGGTACTTGTTGATGTAAAGAAAATTTTGTTATACATAAAAAGTATTTCCTAGACTACAGACAGCGGCCTTATCACTAAAAGTGATCTCTCGGGGACTTATAAATTAATGTTTTATTTTTTTATTTTCGAGGGCGCTGAGCTTTAAGGCATTGAAGTCAAAAGGTCATTCAAAATTTTTAAACCAATATTTTTATGAATATTTATCGATTTTTATGGAACTAATGCCGCACTATCTTTGGTAGTGTTGTTACAAAAATTACCTCATAAATATTTATCGATTTTTACGGAACTAATGCTGCACTATTTTTGGTAGTGTCGTTACAAAAATTACCCCTTTAATTTTATACAATTTTGGGCGTTATTATAATGCAGACACAAGTTAATCTATAATCTCACAGCACTGGCATCGACCTAGACCGCTGAAAAAAACTCAGCTGTCAGTTTGGCAGGCGGCCATCTTGGAAGGCAAATTTTCGCGCCAAAACGTGTTACTCAAGTCAATAACTTGAGATAATTACTGCTAGTAATCAGTCAAGAGGACCCTTCGTTTCGGAGTCAGAAACACATGGTTATTTCTTTACCAAAGTGACATTGAAAGTGATTTGATACGAGAAAGTGACAATAGGAGTTTCGTTCAATATATTATAAAGTATTTTTATTTATTTTTTTATTTTGAAAATACTGTAACTTTCATACTGTACTTTTTTGTCAACCAGTTCGTTCTACCAGTTATGAAACATGACAATTATGACGCCCCTACAAAGACGGATTATAGCTATGTATTGTATGTATTAGTAATACCTGTAATCTCCGTTTTTATGTACTACAAAGTATGCTCTATTTCTCTACTTCTACGATGACAATTATACCTACGGTACGCATTGTTTCTTAAACTACTTACTTACCGTTATTTTAAAGAGAATCCCCTACAGCCCAACCCCACGTCTCAAGCTAACCTTAAGAAAATGCCCCGCTAACGACCGACACATCCATTTCGCTTAATTGTAGCAAACTATGAACGCTTGCTAATGTTTGTTGTTCTCAGTTTTGTTCTTTTTACCGTAAAAGATAATTAGGAGGTCAGCTATCGCCCTGTGGTTTGTACAAAGCCTTACGGCCTTCCTAATAAATAAGTTATACACTCTGAATAACTGTTTGACGTATATCAATTAAACTGGTTCAATCGCATTTAGTGTACAAATAACCAGTTTGTCAGACCTCGCATAACGGCTGTAGTATACACAGCTCATAACCTTTAATAGTAAGGCCGTTAGTATCATCATCATCATCATCAACCCATTATGTCCCCACTGAGGGGCACGGGTCTCTTCCCTGAGGAAGGTATAGGCCATACTCCACCACGGGGGCCAATTCCGGATTCCATCAACATGAAATTAATCACTTCCACAGGAACAAATCAATTGTTATGGTCCCAACCTAGCACCTGTGCTACTGTAACCAACCAAAGACATCGCAAACATCGAAATATCTCGAGGGCATTTAAAGATAGTTGGAATCCTTTGAAGGACTTTAATTTATTATTACTAATGAATAGAGTTTTTTTTATAAATTTTTGGTCCGGATCAACTTACTTGGCTTTTTATCGAACAAGTTCGACTAGGTAAACGATGTGTAGTGCTTACGAAAGTTTTTGTCAAAAACAATGTTTTTGTCAAATTTGCCGTATTTTTGGTCGCATTTTTACTTTTTACTTTATTTTGTAGTTATGGATATTTCTTAATTTTAAATGATACAATGTACATTGCTAACCGCAGTATGGACTTGACTGAAAATCAGCGATGCGTCTGATCTCTCGGTAGCAAATTATGCTGAGTCGGGCCCATATTTAGGGACTCAATACTTAAAACTTTCCGATATTATGATGTTAGGTATTTTTTGTAGGTTTGTATTTGTGTTACTTGTATTTCTACCACTACCCACTTTTCGGCTGATTGTGTGTTTTCTGTTGAAGGTATTATGTTGCGTGATTTTGTCTTTTTGAGTTGTGTCGTCAAATAAATATATTTTTCTTTCTTTTCTTAATGTTCAGTATCAATGCCACTAGTATCTGAAGTAGTATCTACTAATCTGAGATGTTTTTGAAGTCTTCGTTGGGCACGCATGGTGATTAGGCCCACAATGTATTTCCGAACAAAAATCCAAGAGATTAATAAAGATTCCTAATCATTGAGATCGCTTTTTAGTCTTCAAAAGAGGCACTAAAAGCGCCTTATTGATACGACCCTAGCTGCAAGCTCAGGTCAATTTGGTCTCAAGGTCGGCTTCCACGCTTTCTTAGTAATTTCACAACCGCATTCTAATTGCAAACGACCCCGAAGTGAAAATTAAACCATTTCCATAGATAAATCCGACTCCGAATCGTTGTGAAACTGGCACTCTGAATAAGCGATAACAGTTACAGAAGTGGTCACAAAAAGCTGAGGTATCAGCCAGTCCAATATAGTTCTTATGGGTAGAATGTGTAATACGAGAATCGAGCGACCGTTTTGTCTCGGTAAATGTACATTGTCTCAAGAAAGTAGTTTCTGAGTGACACAAAAAATAATGAGATAAAAAATTTGCCGTCCATCTCGTGAATGTTGATGAGAACGTTGTTGATAGGGAAAAACGGATTTGTCAGGCTCCCTGTCTACACCTCCTACAAACAGTCGTGTATTTATGTACGTGTAAATTATAAATTTTGTGTAAATACTGCTAAGGTTTGGACACTTCCTTTGTTACTAAATAGTACTTACACAAAATGTTTGTAATAATTGAATGTGATGTCTTTGCGGATGGGATTGCAAGTGTGATGGAGGTATGTAAGAAAATGCTATATGATGTTTGATAGGTAGTGCTCAGTTATGATATTGTAACGCTTTAGTCTAATTACTGTTACGTTGCAATATTTATATACGTAAATTAATAAATAAAGATATATCCGTATGGATGGTATATATCACATGAAGCTGCCACGTGAATCCAAGTAAAAAACTCCACCAAGCGTATCTTTCACGTAGAATTGATATAACACTGAGCATGACGTTGACCGGCGGAGTAGAAGATCTTAATAAAAAAATCAAATTCAAACATTTTTATTCATAACTAGCTGTCCCGCAAACTTCGTAAAGCCAAAACTTTTTTCTCACCATTTAAACCTTCCCTGGACTTCCATAAATATAAAAAACAAAAAAACAGCCAAATCGGTCCAGCCGTTCTCGAGTTTTAGTGAGACTAACGAACAGCAATCCATTTTTATGTATAAGATAAGATAACAAACAAAAGGTTTACTTTATGAACGTCAAAGTTGTTAAAGTGTCACAATTAATAGATCACATGGAGATTATGGAGAAGAAACTAATTAAGAAACTCCGCATGTTATCTTTCTTTTCAAAACAGTTTAGCCTAATTAACAAGCTTTCAAACTTAAAAATTATTACTCCTGGATATTATGTTGAGCAATAAGACACAATTATCCTCTGATTATATTTAATAATTAAACTACTGTTTAATAAATATTAATAAAAATAAATAAACTCACGCCCGTTATCTCCGAGGGGGTAGGCAGAGGCACCAATCACTACAACTGGGCCCACATGTTGCCGAATTTATTAGGTCCCAACGTGACAAGTGGCAAGCCTGTCGCCGTAAATATTAAATATTTATAAAATTAAAATAAAGAAACTCACGCCCGTTTTCCCAGAGGGGGTAGGCAGAGGCACCAATCACTAGAACTAGAATATTTATATTTTATAATATAATAAACATTTTTTCTCCACCTTCTACAGTGGAATGTTGCCTGCATTGCAAAAGTAAAAGTAAAAGTAAAAAAAAATGTGGGGCCTAGTCTAGCCTGGCAACCCTTCTAGCCCGAAAACTACACATAGCAGTCAGACTAAAACGCCCTCGCAGAACTTAGGCGCGAAATCGTTTATTAACCGGGGCCCAGGCAATTAAAATAGTTGGACAACTTCACTGTGCTGTCAGTCACCCGCGCCTCGCTTTTCGGAAGTTTCGTAGGCGAATTACAATTTTTCGATTGTTGGGAGCATACGCTTATTCCGTGTAACTTCTTAGGAGAGGTACCACTTTTCGGCTGCTGGTTACTGACCCAGAAAACGTTGTTTCGCGGTATAAATGGTTCGTAAGGACATTAATTGAAAAAAAAAAATGGGGTGGACCGCCCTTATCACTTATGGCTATGAAAAATAAACAACAACCTATTCTAAAATTTCATAAAAATCGGTGAAGCCGTTTTGTATGTTATACAGGGTGACCCAAAACTCGACGTCAAATCGGGTGAAATGGCAGGTCATGCTGATTAACTGAAAAATTACCAAAAATAAAATTGCATGCATACCTAATTATAGGTATTAAAAAAATTGACTGTACAGAAAAAAAATACTTTTTTATACTTTTCTGATAACCAGTATGACTTGCCTTTTCACCCGGTTCCGACATAACGTCGATTTTTGGTACATCCTGTACATTAGAAGAAGGAGATAACATAATATAATAATATAGAAGACTAGCTGTTGCCCGCGACTACGTCCGCGTGGTATTTAGCTGAGTAAAGTGTTTGCAAATAAGATAGGGATACTTTTAGCCCATGTGAAAGAGCTTTTGTACTAACTTCGCAACCCCCAAGTCCCCAAGATACAGGCCTCGCCTAGTTTGGGGACTGCCGTTAAACTGTGTATTGTGCACCTACCCACCTCTTTTGTTAAACAAAATATTATGTAACAAAAAATATGCTGCAACTGTGTTATTTCAATAAATCTTATTTTACTTTTACTTTACCTTACCCCCTCTTACTCCCTTAAGGGATGATTTTGGAAAAAGTACTTTACACGTCTTTCATGACTTTCAATGAAAGATCTTCATGCTGAATTTCATTCGAATAACTTCATAAACGGCAAAGTTTTATACTATCTTTGCACCCCCCTTTTACCTCCTTAAGAGATGATTTTCGAAAAACTATTTAACACGTGTTTCATGACTTTTAATGAAGAACCTTCGTAACAATTTTTTTCGAATAACTTCATAAACGGCAAAGTTTCATACTAACTTTGCACCCCCTCTTACCGCCTTAAGGGATGATTTTCGAAAAACAATTTTACATGTTAAACAGTTTTACATTAAAACATTCATGACATTGAATGAAGAATTTTTATTCAAAATTTCATTCGAATAACTTCAAAAACGGCAAAGTTTCATACTAAGTTTGCACTCACCTTTTTCCCCTGTAAGGGTGATTTTTAAAAAACTATTTTACACGTGTTTCATAATTTTAAATGAAAAACCTTCGTACCAAATTTCATTCGAATAACTTCAAAAACGGCAAAGTTTCATACTAACTTTGAAACCCCATTTTATCCCCTTAGGGGATTAATTTTCAAAAATCCTTTCTTAGTGCTCCCCTACGTTACAAAAGAAACCACTGTGCAAAATTTCAAGTTTCTAACCCTTATAGTTTAGGCCCTGCATTGATATGTCAGTCAGTCAGTCAGTCAGTCTGTCAGCTTCTCCTTTTATATATATATAGATAAGTGATATAGGTTATGTAATAATAATTCATGCAAGAAGTGTTCGGGTTATCCACTCACTTGAGCGATTGAAATGGCCTATCCGCGTTGGGCACGCTTGCTAATTAACCCCTTTTGCTCTTATATCCATCACCAACCCATTATGTCCCCACCGAGGGGCACGGGTCTCTTCCCTGAGGAAGGTATGCCAAACTCCACCACGGTCCGGATTGGTGGAGGCTTATAAGACTAGTGGCTGGTTTTACTGTCAGAAGTTTTCAAGCCGCCCTAAGGCCTCTGACTTGGCTTAACGACTGCCATCTATCGACGGCAGCTGGCACCAACTGCTTAACTTGCCTTGCGAAGCACGGAACTGCTCGGAAAATTGCCACTAGCGTTAGTCATAGAACGGTCACCCCTCCATGCACTGATCGTGCCCTGTGTTGCTTAACCTTCGTGATCGTTTCATATTATCACTCAGGGCGGCCGGGGCTACGAGCGATTCATAGGGACTCAGAACGCTGAGTCAACAGATTTTCAACGAAGTAACATAAAGCCGGGTCCGCTGCGCCATGTTAAGCCGGGCCCGCTGCACCATGTTACGCGTGTTACAAAAAATGTAACACGTTATTAAAACAAAAATTGGGAGTGGTATTAACACTTTACGTGTTACGTAACACGTTATGTAACGTTATGTAACACGTTACGTGTTATACCACGCCCCATTTTTATTATATTAACGTTTTACGCTTTTTGTAACACGCGTAACATGGCGCAGCGGACCCGGCTTTACGCGTGTTACAAAAAACGTAACACGTAATTATAATAAAAATGGGGCGTGGTATAACACGTTAACACGTATAACACGTTGTTACATAACGTTACGTTACGTGTTACGTAACACGTAACGTGTTAATACCACTCCCCATTTTTGTTTTAATAACGTGTTACATTTTTGTAACACGCGTAACATGGCGCAGCGGACCCGGCTTAACGCAACGATCAAGCGCGGACGACTGTGTCCAGCCATCGTCCCCCGAACCTCTCAGAGTAAAGTAGTTTTGTGACGTAAATTCGAAATTTGTATGTAACCTCCTGTGTAAACCGTGTACCGTTCTGAATAAACACTTTTCACCTTTTAAACCGCAACCTTCTGGACCTTCTCAATTATATTCCCCTCACCGGTAAAATATCTCTTATTACCTCCCAAAAACCCATACTTTTTTCTGAGAGTGAACGATTTCTTCAGTGCCCATTATTCATTGCTCTCAAGTGTAAGTACACCTAAACAATCAAAGATAAAATAAAACTCCGGGCACTTTGATTAAAAACTAAAAGAAAAATTACAGCAAGTCACACATTGGACTTGTAAATTCCAAACAGCACTTCACTAAGGGGCGACAGTGGATTAGGGGTGTCGAAAACAACAAAATAAAGAATCATTCCCTCCCACCCCAACCTCCTTTAAAATAAACACCCTATAGACTAAAAAGGCGCAGAGGTTCAGCTCATAAGAAGTCAAATATTGTTAACTTACAATTTGGGTGCCTTTAGGGCTAGAGTGAATAGGCTGTTACTGAACCAACGAGGAACATCGTCGGCTCCATCTTCACTTACCATCAGCTGAGATCGGGGTCAATCGTTGGTCAGTTTTTAATAAAAAAAAAAAAAAAAAAAAACTTACTACAATTTTCAAATAAGTATGTAATTCCGGAATTAGGTTGTGGTTAGGTGTTTACGAAAGTGTTTCTTTCTAAGTTAATATTATTAATATTACTCACGCACATGATAATTTAATATTCAGGACTATAATGTAAAAAATATCGCTCGATAGTAAATCTTTTTAGTTGTTTGTTTTTTTTGTTTGATACTTTTAAATTTTGACATTTGGTGTCAAACAGAGGTATTTCGTTATATAACAGAAAACAAGCGTTAACAGAAAACAAAAATTCCACTAGAAAAGTTATTAAAAAAAAATAAAACAAAATTATATACATATTTTTGTAAATATTTTACCAAACTGCCATACGTTTTAATCGAAACTTTGTTTTGACGTCATTAATTCTTACACGAAAATCTTAATAAATAATTTTGATTATATAATTTTTCACTCTGATTAATTTTTGAATTTTTGATTTAATTTTTCAATCTGATCACGGTAAATATTGGCCTCAGCCCCTAGAAACGTTTCAAATCCAAAAGCCAATTAGTAATTTACGTTCGCGGTGTCAGCGTAAAAAATAGGACATCGAAAAAAAAATCCACTAGAAAAGTTTATAAAAAAAATATTGAAGTCCTTATTACATTTATATATTTTTGTAAATATTTTACCAAACTGCCGTACGTTTTAATCAAAATTTTGTTTTGACGTCATTAATTTTATTCTAAAACGAAAAACTTAAAAAATAATTTTGATAATATAATTTTTCACCGTCTGATCATATTGGTATCAGCCCCTAGAAACGTTTCAAATCCAAAAGCCAATTAGTAATTTGCGTTCGCGGTGCCAGAATTACCTCAAGAATACGAAATCCGTATTTTTCCCCGAGTCACGTGACCACCGGGCGACCGGCAAAACAGGGGCCCTGGGCTGAACCGGTGCTCCCGATTACCCCTTCGAGGTTATGGCGTGACTATAAAGAATAAACAAGTTCGTTTACTGTCAAATGTCAAGTTTCAATTTTCGTTGAAAATAAGTTGCACCAATTTGAAGTACGCAGTGAATATGTAATTTTATCTAACTCTTATATTGACGACCTCTGTGGCGGAGTGGTTAGGGCATCTGCCTACCATTCGAGAGGTCCCGGGTACGAAACCCGGCTGGGGACAAAAAAAAAGAAACCCAGGTCTTGGATGCTTACATGTTTGTGACGTCGCTGTTTCTGGGTCCCACAACACAGGGTGGCCTAGTGTGGGGCCAGAAGCAATGTATGTGCCTGTATGTAAATGCTATGTTATGTTAACTATAAAGCCTCGTATCCACTGGGCAACATTTGGCGCGCAACATGTTGAGCGACAGCGAGGGACATTTATTATCTTGTAAGATCTTAAGAGTACTTCAAAAGTAGATAAATTTTAAGTTTAAAAGTTATTTAACAACAGGGGCCACTCATAAATAAAGTCATGTTACGGATCAATGTGTGTATCGAGGAGTCTAGCATGAACTTCTTGACGTCACACGTGTATGTAATGAAAATTACTGTGTAGAATATTAGGATTTAGTCTTATAATAGAATAGAATAGAAAAAGTTTATTATCGACACACATATCCAAAAAGCAATACTTAATATGAGAGATTTCATTTTTTTTAGACTACGTCTTACCATTAATTGGTGTTCAGCTAACATGTCGATTACCACCAAGTAGGAACCAACGCATACTTCGTATTTTTTTATATTCGATATGTTCAATCAAATAATTGCAAAATACATGACGTCACATTACACGAATAACAAGGACTGAGATGTTTACTGAAATTTATGTTAGATGACTTACGAACCCGTACGATCCACATTGGTGCAACTTAGTTTGTACGAAAATCGGACCGCGTTTTTTAGCCTTAATTATCCAGATTTCCAATTTAGTATTTACGTAAGTATTTGATTTATTTAACTTGTGCAGTGCTGCACTACGGGTAAATCTTTTCAAAAAAGTATCATGTACGTGAGCTATCCTTTTTTATTTGTTTCATTTATTGTATTCTTAGGTATTTCAAAATATAGTACCTACAATTAACTTTTCTATTTTTTAACGTTTAAGTTATCTGTCCAAAATACATTGTAGGTGTACTCTGTTTGTGGGCCCTAATAAAGAAAATAAAATAAAACAAAATGCCTCTTCACAATCATACAACTTACGAGGATAGACCGTTCCCTGTCCATAATAATTTTTGGGCTCCAAGGCCAAACTGAGTTAGACCATCTGTTTCTCTCTATCTCGCCCAATTGAATGCGTAAAAGCGCAGAGCAAATGACGCGGAATTAAATTTGTTTTTATCTCCGAAACACAGAACAGTTGGGATAACGTTACAGGGGGTGGAGCTGGTCGGCGAAGAGGGCGATGCTCACTTGTGGATGAGCTTTTACGAGTCTCACCCTAATTGCCAATAACCGCATCGACAGTCTTGCTTTTAATCTTAAGAAGTGATTTAACAATGAGCTGCGAGAGCTTTTCTTATAGTAGGTTTTAAGCATTCGACAGTCTACTCATCCAATAAAATATTATTCATTGCGGTGATGTCTTTTCTGTACCTATAGCGAGTCTTAAATCATACAGTTATTAAGATTATAGTGTATCAATATATTCTCAGTTAATTCAATTCAAATACGCAACACTTTTTCAGCTATCGCTAAAGTACACATCAAACCTATCTAGATAACATACTCCAACGCATACCGAAAAGTAAATGAATACGCACCCTAATCCCTGAGCATATTTTATTTGGCCTCTTAAATTCATTCAACACGTCAAGTGGAATACATTACTTAGGGGATCACTCAGGGTGTATAGATGGGGCTGGCACTGTTAAGCACGTTTTGCGGTCTCGAGCATATTGTTTGTTGTTTATAAAAGAGCTTGTAAGGAGTAAAATTATATGAGCAATGATCGCCGTAAGTTGTTTGTGGTCTCGTTGTTTTGCAATATAAATAGGTGGAGCCATTATTTCCTCACCTTAACAACACGAATGATAAATTGATTTTTAACAGGTTTTTAGAAGTCCATCATGCACGACTTGTCTGATGATCATCTTTATTGTATAGTTTTATGGTGATTGACCTAAATATTGTGCAAGAAATAACTGTTCAACTTAAAGAACTAAGATGCACCCCGCATCACAGCACTGCACGACAAAATAAGAAATTCGCCATCCTATGAGACTGAATATACTCTATCAGAATTACATCGCACATATTAAAAATATTTGACTTCACAAGCGAAAGAAAAGATTTTAGTTCGTTTGCCAAATTCAAAGTTTTGTTTAAAATTCTGTTTAAGCATACGATTAATAAGATTTCACTCACCCGAACTTGGTCGGTCGCTGTACCTAGTACAGTAAACCCACGCTGGCCACACCATAGGTCCATCCCCTGACGTACTGCTTGTCGTAGATCCTTGGTTACTCGCACCCTCATCGGCTTTCGACAGGTCTATGGCTCCTTTATCCCCTTTCACCTCGGCGACTCTGGATTCTACAGGAGGAAGCACCCCATCACATTTCGGTGGCACATCTTTGACAATCTTCGCCTCAACGTTTCGACTCTTTGACTTTCGCTTGTGAAGAGGATCTGTTATCCGTCTGCCAAAGTCAGCTTTCAGTATATTGTCAATGCTGAATTTGAGGCAGTTCTGGAGGTCTCTGTGAGATTCGTGCTCAGGGGACTTTGGGGCCATGAAGTGCAGTCGGTTCTCGTCAAAATGCCTGTTTGACCTGAAGTCCGGATTTTTGGTTTGGCGCAGACTGAAGTTAACTTGGGCGAACGGGTTACCGGGGGGAGGGGTGGTGTTTAAGCTGTTTAGGTTTAAGCTTGGGTTTGCAATTGGTATTCTACTGGGCATTAAGCCAGGCTTCACTTCCTGGCTTAACAAAGGGTTTTGGAACAGCAGATGAGTCTGGTTTAAGAACATTAGAGGATTTGGTGTGATAGGGTTCGGTCGCAAGAGCAACGGTTGATTCATGTTTAGATTTTGACTCAACTGGGATATAGCGTTCAAATGCGTTTGAATGTGTTTGAAGGACGTCAAGTTCTGCTGTGGGGGTGTACCAAGGCTGTTGGATTTGGAAATGCTCTCCCCCGGTGAACTGAAACTAGAGACCGGATTCTCGTTACCAACCGACAGAACGGTGTCATCACTACAGCAAGAGACGTCATCGTCCACACTGATTTCTGCCCTAACTGAATCAGGATTGGATTGGTGGTCATCGTTGTCGTACCGATGACTCAAAGGGCTGGGACTGTTACAAGGAGAGGATATCCTTTCCTCGAAATTCGGAGTGTTCTGCAACAGTTTATCGGTTGAAAAAACATTTTCCGGACTGTGGTCTCTTTCCTTCTTTAGCACATTGTGTATGGAGAAAGAGGATGTGAGGTGTGGCTCTTCGTGCTTTTCTTCGTCTTGGTAGTCGGGGCTGGTGGTGTCGCGCGTGTTAGGCGAATACGGCTCTTCGTCACTCTGCTCTAAGGTCTTTACTGGCGTGACGTGGTGCACGGTCGTCGACACCGCCGCCATTTTGCCTGCCGACGGTTACGCCATCTGGTGGAGGAAATGGAATCTGTTATTTTTGGTCGTACACGGCCAACTCTGCAGTGGCCTGAATATTTGATGTGTCATTGAATTAACTTTAAATATAAATTCTTATAAACACAAACTTGACTTTGAAATTATTTTAATATTTGACAAGTGGTGTTTTATACATTTTTTTTTCCTTTTGGACTAAATTTGTGTTTACCAATAGAAACATAATTGACATAAATATGGCTCGTATGGAAAGTATTGTGTGATAGAGATATATTTTAATGACAAACGATTGTGTTCTCTTTAAAATAATACAAGTCCCGATAGGCGAAACACGTACAGGACGTATTTCCACGATACATCTCATGTTTGACAAATATATAATCTTTATCTTCATCTAATAACTGTTTTCAGTATCAATAAACCCGCATTTAAAAAACATCATAATTTAAAAAATTAAACCAAAGCAGAGTTTTTTTGCCACCTTAGACAAATCACTTTAGCGAAAAGCCAAATCAACACAGGCGCAGCTAATACATATTATCAGGGCTGACTCTCGAGCTGCTGGCCCAGTAATTGCGTCGGAGTGGAGCGCACCGCGCGAGACTCTGCGGCCATGTTGAAGGCGGTCGGTTAGTGGGCGCGGGGAGGGATGCTCTACTTTGGTTTATCTAGAGCTACACACCCTGTACCCTAGATATTATTTTCATCTCGTACCTGGACTCCACAAAGATCAGAAAAATTTGGTCTAGAAACAATCATGATGGTTTAGCTAGAGTATTGTAGAGCCTACACACCCTGTACCCTAGATATTATTTTTATCTTGTACCTGGAGTCTACAAAGACCGGAAACATAGAATCATGATTCTGGACCAAACAACCATCAATTTATTGAAAAATCTAACTCTACCATTTACGTTTTTTCCATTTCGCAGGTTTATCGAAGCTTGTGGAAATATATGAATTTCCCTAATGAAGGTTTTTTTATAAGTGTACGAAGTCCTCTGTAAGCTTAATAAATGAAAGAAAAAATTTTTTACCTTTGTGTTTCAGTTACAAAAACAATCAATTCTCAGTTTGGTAGAAAAAAATATGTTATAAAAAATTGTATTAAAAATTTATTTGTATTAAAATTATTGATGTGATCTCAAAAACATAAACATTTCAATGTCTAATCTGAGGTAGGTGAGGTAATAATTATGTATCCTGGTTGAGCAATGAAGTCTCTCTCTCTACTTAACTAGTATAACGATATCAACTCACCGAACTTCTATTACCCTGTGCTATAAAAAAGCAAGGACATCAAACATAAAAAATCGCCAAGACTGAGGCCTTGTAGGCAAAACCAGAGAGAATCGGACTTACGGCCTTTAGTGTTGTAGGCAAGCAAGTTACTGTCAGACCAAGCTCGAAATAAAATTAGCACTGTTCTAGAGCAAAACCCTATGCAAATAATATGTACTACTGTGGAAATAAAGCAGAGCACACACCAAGTCGGTCCAACTGTGGACCACACACGTTGCGCGAACGCAACCAGCTATTTCGCTTAATACCCTGCTAACTTGCATACTGAGGCCCTCAACCGAAACTGAACTTTAATCGTCCAAGGAATAAGGTTCAAAGTTGCATCTGCGGCGCGATAAGGCGAATTTTGTATGGTTTTATTTGACATCACGATATCGACATCGCGATTCTAAGGTGTTAGTTGAGAATGTTAGCGATGCACTAGAGAGGGGGCCCGGTTTGGTTCGTGTTCTGCCGTGATTTGGTTATTCTATTGCCTCGTTGGCCTAGCGGTGTCACGTCTGATCACAATGCCGGAGGTCGTGGGTTCAATTGCCGCTGGGAACCGCCGAACATTTGTACTAAAGGTGTTTGTGTGCCCGCATGTTTGTTATGATAATGACCCTGCCTGGTAACGATAGTATAAGATATCCTAGTTTGGGAGAAGTGGAGAAGTTATTATTCAATTATTACAAAGCCATAATATTATGTCGGCATAAAAATGTAATTAATTTGTCATTGGTAAATGACTTCTTTTAAATAGAAGAAAGTATAAATTGTTATTTTATATTCGAAGTCAACAGGCGCAACGGAAAACAATAAAAAAATAAATACAGGTCTAACCCTTTACCAGGCAGTGGGATAATAGTTGCCACCATAAATTGCACCTTATCACTTTGAAATAACGTCCAAAATCGCACCAAAATGTAATTTTGTACTAACTGAAACTCAACGAATAGTTTAATTAATAAAAGCCCTGTGCTCGGCCCTTATATTACGTAACTTTCACGTACATTTATATTACGTAGTCAAAATGAGCATGCATATAACATAACATAACATTTACATACAGGCACACATTGCTTCTGGCCCCACACTAGGATACCCTGTGTCGTGGAACCAGAAACAGCGACGTCACAAACATGTAAACATCCAAGACATGGGTATTTTTTTTTCTCCAGCCGCCATCGAGGTCGTTTTCCTTGCCATCCACGTAGCAGTCTACAGCTGTATGTACCTCTAATAACGTCCAAATTCTCCAAATACCTATGCTAAGTAGGGCAGTAACGCATATTAATTCTGCCTCAATTAAAATACAAATCGACAAACGATGCTTTATTGGGCGCGAACAAACGTTATTCTTGAAGGAAATTATCACAATTCGCATGTTTTTTTCCCTAGTTACGGTATACTGACTGACTGATAATCATCTATAAAAGAGTTCTCGGTAACTATCACTCCTGTGTGAAAACAGCTAGCGTATTATTTTTTACCGCTGCTCCGACTCACTAGGGTTTGCTGGAAGAAATCTCTTACAGAGATAAGCTCGGCTCTGTACTTGTTTTTTTTTATGTAACGTTCTGTTCAATATTTCGTGTCATCATCGTCATCATCAACCCATTATGTCCCCACTGAGGGGCACGGGTCTCTCCCCTGAGGAAGATATAGGCCATACTCCACCACGGGGGCCAAGTCCAGATTGGTGGAGGCTGTGGCTGGTCTTACTGTCTGAAGTTTTCAAGCCGCCCCATTTAGGCCTCTGACCTGGCTTAACGACTGCCATCTATCGACGGAAGCCGGCACCAACTGCTTAACGTGCCTTGCGAAGCACGGAACCGCTCGGAAAAATGCCACTAGCGTTAGTCATAGACGGTCACCCATACATGGACAGACCGCGCTGTATCAGGCAGCCCATGCTACGAGTGAGAACCGACTTGATCCAAGCTAAAATAATTGGCATCTTCTCTGTTAGATCGATATGCGCGCGCTAGTCATGCTGCTGTCATTGTAGTACAATGCATTAGCAGAATCTAGGTCCTGGTTCCAAACTAGGATACCCTACACCCTACCCTAGCCTTGTGTTGCGTGCAAGTTGTTTACTTATTCATCAAACCCATGACCCATGTCTTAGTACCCAAGCGTGTAACCGCTAGACCAGCGCGTCGGTCAAGTTTCGAGAATTCGCAAAACGTTCTATCGGAATCACTTTCCACGGAAATCATATTGCGCGCAACCACATCGAAGCTTTTTAGTTCCAAAGTCGAAGGGCATAGCAATGTGGACCTTAAGGCTTTGCAATAGAGATCCGGCCAACGGACAGAGTTGGTCAAATCTGGGACGACACGGTCGAAAGACTGTGCAAAGTGATATTGCTGAGAATCAATTATGATTTTATAACTATTCTCTTCGCAAACAAAGCCCGTAGAAGGTGAACGAACAAAAGGTCCACTTCACATTGCATCGGAATTATCAGAAATCAGAAAACAAAAATTTATTTCAACGTAAAGAATTTACATTCTGTTTGTTGAATGTCAATGTACATACAGTTATGTATAATGTTAGCCGCTGCCTTGGGGCCGTCTGTAGTGGAGAAAAAGGCAGCGAAAAAAAACTCCACTCTGACCATCTTTTCTCAAATCACCTTAAAGCTAATACAAATCAAACTTACAAAATAATATCTTGGATGTGTTGAACACTAGACACATTTATCCTCTGATTAAATTTAATATTAAACTACTATTTAATGCCATACGTCCTTGTCTTCTAAATAATCGTTGATTTTATAATAAGCTTATCAGGTGAGATCGGGGTCAATCGTTGGTCAGTTTTTAATAAAAAAAAAAGAAAAAGCTTTTTTGCAAAGAGTGTGCTTAACACAATTCTTAAATCGCGTTGGAGGTAACTGTAATATATCTTGGGGTATCT
Source organism: Yponomeuta plumbellus (assembly GCA_947310845.1). Classification (NCBI taxonomy): domain Eukaryota; kingdom Metazoa; phylum Arthropoda; class Insecta; order Lepidoptera; family Yponomeutidae; genus Yponomeuta; species Yponomeuta plumbellus. The sequence goes on from OX371218.1 coordinate 10,200,245, forward strand.
TGTTGTAGAACCTTATAGAGTGCCCCATAAAGGAAGTATTAACTTTTTCAAGTCATTTAGTCATTTATTTATTTATCATTTAGATTTAGATTAAATCGTTGTACTCTGATCATCGCTCGTAGTAGGCTGCCTGAGTGATCTTAAGCGATCACGAAGGTTAAGCAACATTGGGCGCGTTCAGTGCATGGATGGGTGACTGTCTGTGACTAACGCTAGTGGCATTTTTCCGAGCGGTCACGTGCTTTGCAAGAGAAATTTTTAATTCTAAGCTACCTACTGCTATTATTGTGTGAAAAGTGTTACTATTAGGTGCAGGAATTCTGACTTTTCTTTAAAAAATACACATACAAATTATATTGTTATAATAAATAAAATATAATATAATTTATTTGGAATTTTTGACTTTTTGAATTTGAAATATATATAAGTAGGTACTATGAACTATGACATTTTTATTTTTAAGATTTTTGACATGATTAACTCTCAATATCACGTTCTGTTTTCTGCTTTTGTACGCCAATTGGTAAAGCATAGAGGACAAATTGTATAAAATAAAGATATTCAAAATACCTATGCTTGAACAAATAAATTTATTTGATTTGATTTGAACGCGTCGATTTTGTTTCGTTGCTTCAAGTCAACGCAAGCACACGTACCACGTAACATAAACTCACGCCTCACAGAAGGGTAGGCAGGACTGCCACCTGCCACGATCCTGACAAATCACCTTCGCCTCATCGACATTCATCAGTCGCTGCGTGCACGCACGTCGGTTTTGGGTACTCTTTATCTTGCCCTTTGCTAATGTACTCTAACCCAAGATGGGAATCGGATTCAAGACCTGCCACGGTAAACTGACGTGATACAGGCGACGAGCCGTGCCTTCTGTTCACGGCTAGCCCAATTTTTGCAATTGGACGGAATCAAATGAAAATTACCTTAATTAACTTATTTTCCGTGCAATTTGCGTAATAAAACGTCCCCACACACAATATGAGTGGTGTGTCTAAATGGCCGTATTTACGTGATTTTTAAAATGTATGTTAAGCACACTCTTTGCAAAAAAGCTTATTATAAAATCAACGATTATTTAGAAGACAAGGATGTCTGGCATTAAATAGTAGTTTAATCAACACATCCAAGAGTTTTTTTTTTTATTTGTAATTTAGGCTAATTTAGGTTTTGAAAAGAATAAAATGTGGAGTTTCTTTGTTAGTTTCTTCTCCATGTAATCTATTAATTGTGAAACTAACAACATTGACGTTCATAAAGTAAATATTCTATTTGGATTATGAATAAAATATTTGAATTTATAATTTGAATTAAGTTTTTAGTAAAACTTTCGTAAGCAAGCACTACACGTTTTCCGACGGTTTCTCGTCGGAATAAAGTTAATATCAATCCGATGAGGAACCGTCCACGCGACATCCGTCTCTGCTCACCAAGCTTCCAAGATTCTGTTCGTGCATTATAGCACGATGACAGATACAACGTCGGGTCACTTGACGTGGTTTTTCGTACCATTGAAGCCTAGATTGTTTGATTTGTGTGCGCGCGTAGACTAAAAGCAGCAATGAAACTAAATAGGTCGACGAAGTGTGATATTGTGTGACACCCTTGTCCTAAATTTCGTAACATCACATATCAAAATCTATTGTAATACAATAAACTAAATAAACTCACGCCCGTTATCCCCGAGGGGGTAGGAAAAGGCACCAATCACTAGAACTGGGCCCACGTTTTGCCGAGTTTATTAGGTCCCAACGTGACAAGTGGAAAGCCTGTCGCCGTTATCCGGGCACAATTTAGATCATAGATTCAGTTATAATTATTAGAATTCGAGGCTCAAGTACTTTGCGTCTGTGAGCCGCGGGTTTCCCCACAGCGTTTTTATGGCCAAGATTATGCCAGTCCAGTGACCACATGACCGCAGGGCAAGCTTGCTCGCCCGTCCGCTGATTGAGCAGTCAATTAGTGGTGAAGCTGTGTATGTAAACCGATATCAAGTAACTGACACTTTTGGGGTCCGTCGAGGCCTTCCTTACCACTTTTTGGGGTTCCGCAGGCAAAGGGTATCGTGTATGGGACATCCCCTTAGGTTAATAAATCGTCGCCTTAGTACAGTCGTTAGCTTTTAGAATATACCTCGGGCTCTAGAGTAGGCTTCGGTTTTCGTCGAAAGCACGCGAGTGTAATACTACTTCTTGCTCTGTATAAAACTTTTCTTCACTATTTTCAAAAGTTATGTAAAGTTATAAATAAACTTACCTTATTGCAATATAATCGGTTTTTGATTGCTCAGCCGAGGTATACTCTAAAAGCTAACAGACTGGTAGTGAAGAGAGCTATTCCACACTCGGTTCCGAGATAGGGATAATTTAAAAAATGAGTGTTTGAAAAAAAATATTATTTTCATGTAACTACTCTATATTTTAAGATTTCCACATTAATTGTAGTACTTGTATGACACTAATAAGTTGTGGTGAACAAAGACTAGTGGATGGTCTTACTGTCCTCAGAAGTTTCCAAGCCGCCTTAAGGGCTCTGACTTGGCTTAACGACTGCCATCTATCGACGGCAGCCGGCACCAACTGCTTAACGTGCCTTGCGAAGCACGGAACCGCTCGGAAAAATGCCAGTAACGTTAGTCATAGAACGATCACCCATCCATGCACTAAACGCGCCTATGTTGCGAACCTTCGTGATCGTTTAAGATCACAGTCGGGTCTACGAGCGGTTTCACACCGCATCAGCACCGCGACAGCATTCTCACTAAGTACGGCTGAACGGATCTTCAAGAGATTTGACGAATAGACAAACAGTTCTAGTGATTGGTGTCTCTGCCTACCCCCTAGGAGATAACGGGCGTGAGTTTATTTATTAATTTTATTTAAAAAAATTACTTATATCCGAATACCATGAGAACTAAATCGCGTTGGTTACAATCGAATGAGTAGTCATGCTAAATTAGGCAACCTGATGACCTCTGTGGCGCAGTGGTGCATCTGGCTACCATGCGAGAGGTCCCGGGTTCGAACCCCGGCTGGGGACAAAAAAACCCCAGGTCTTGAATGTTTAGATGTTTGTGATATCGCTGTTTCTGGTTCCCACGACACGGCATCCTAATGTGGGGCCAGAAGCAATGTATGTGCTTGTATGTAAATGTTTATGTTTACAATCGAGTGAGCAGTCATGCTAAATTAGGTATCTGATATTTGTTATCAGCTTGCATGACAATATATTTTATACCTTAAATTATTCCAGTTAAGGACCGCGTTTTGATCCCATTGAAGGCCAAATTGGTAAATCGGTAGATATGTAATGTTAGGTTGATGATGAAGATGATGATGATGATGATGATTTCCTCTTCCCCCTTATCAGGGGCATAGGGCTCGTAAAAGGTTGGGTTAATTAAATGAAAATTCTTTGGTTAGTTGTCTTGTGTTATTAATCTACTTTTAATATTAAGAATCTAGTAAATGTAATTAAAGATTTGTTTGTTGGATTAAGTTAAGAAGAAGAAGAGAGAAGAAAATACATTTATTACAGCAACAGTTACACAAAACATGAGCCATACGACTATTTAATACATTAAGACACTATTTATTAAGATACTATTTTTTTCGGTGACTCCCCCGTACTTTTGTCCGGTCCACTCTCTGCATGTCCTCGGTTATTCGGCGAATTTTTTGTACGAGGTACTTTTAATCCCTCGTTTGCGTTACTCGATACAGTTATAAGCGATATATTCTAACGGATAAAAAAGTTCGCGGACGGAAATCCCTCGTCTGCGCAAGCTATTATTTTGAGTATAAACATGTTTCGGTTTTGAACATCCGTCCAATTGGGCTCAAAATCCTGGACCTAAAGGCAAGCCAACTCGAGCAAGGCAGCTTGGTCTCGAAATAAGTTTGTATGCCAAATGGGCCATTTAGATTCGATTATTGTCAAACAGCCTTGATGGCATGTCGTTTCTTTTATGTGAGCTTTTCAAACGAGGTATTTTGTAGTAGGTACTTCCCCGATTGCTGAACACGATTACTTCAGCGATCATTGGACATTTAGAATCGAACTCACATTAATATTTTAAACTGGGTAGGTTAAAATATTAATGTGACCTGGATAGGTCCGTGACTATTCTCGTGTTCAAATAAAATGTGGTTCAACCTGTCAGCGTAAGAAAGGCAATGAATACCTGTTGGGAAGTGGACTGTATTTTAAAGAAAAGGTGGTAAAATTGGTAAAATAAAGTATAATAAAAGATTACGAGAACAAAAGTGGGTGAAGATAGGTGACAAACAGAATATTACAAGAATGAGTGACATGCGATAAAAGTCATAAAGGCAAAAATGTAAAACACAAAAATATGGTTCCAAGGAGGCTTCAACAATACCTTTTCAGATTATTTACTGTAAGTATTTATGACAATCAGGGAACGTTATCAAATTCAAAACCAATTCAAATTCTAGTATTGTTATTCATAGTAATTAACACAAAATGTTTGCTTTACGAGTGTTAAGGTTGTTAGTTTCACAATTAAAACATCACGTGGAGAAGAACCTAACGAAGAAACTCCACATTTATTCTTTTCAAAACAGTTTTAGCTTATTAACATACTCAGAAACTTAAAAATTATTACTCATGGACGTGTTGAACGCTAGATACCATTCTCCTCTGAATAATAGTATAAATTAATTGCCAGTGACTTAATTTGGGACAGTAACATCCGCGTGGACTTTATTTTACGGTACGGACGGTAGTGGATTTTTTCGAGATGACCGTTCTATGGAACGGTCACCCATCCATGCACTGAACTCGCCCTATGTTGCTTAGCCTTCGTGATCGTATAAGATCACCCAGGCGGCCGGGGCTGCTAGCGGTTCTGTCAAGGATACTTTGTTTGCTAAATAATTTTAATTGCATTTTTATATATTAAATTACAAATTCTACTTTCATGAAACTCGGCCCAGATTATAACGGTGATATAAAAACGAATTTACTAAAACTAGTTTCTTTAAAAAACTACTGAAAAGCCGATCAAAATAGTCCGTGGTGGGTTTTGCAAGCCACAGATTAAATAAACAGAGTTTTGGATTGGTTTTTGAACAATCGCGTTTTTTTTTTCTCTAAAAGGAGACTTTTCTTTTCTCCTCGGGGGGCTCTAACCCCCGGTTTCTGGAACACTAACAGTCTGTTAATCTACTTTTTTTTAACATTTACATACATGCACATACATTGCTTCTGGCCCACACTAGGATACCCTGGTGTCGTGGAAAAGAGACAGCGACGTCACAAACATGTGTGGGGCCAGAAGCAATGTATGTGCCTGTATGTAAATGTTTATGTTTACGTTGGAACTTTATTCAACAAACAATAAATAATATAACTTAATAACTTTACATAAAAACTTAATTAACAATATATGAAACTAATCTACAATAAACTAAATAATATAAATAATACTTAACTAATATATACTAATATCTAAACTGTTTATGTAAACATCCAAGACCTGGGTTTCTTTTTTTTTTGTCCCCAGCCGGGATTCGAACCCGGGACCTCCCGCATGGCAGGCAGATGCGCCAACCACTACGCCACAGAGGTCGTCGAACTGTTAACAGCTGTCAGTTTGTTTTTTTTGTATCCAATTTGACAACTGACAGCTGTTAACAAGACAGACTGTTAGCGTTCAAGAAACCAGGTGTTAGTATAATAGAAACTGGGGGTACGTATAGTAAAGTGTAATATAGAAATTCTTTGATATGACAAATAATTCGGCCCGTTACATTGGAATGCAAATAATTAACTCCTAACTTCATTAATATGACTATTAGAATTAGGCGTGCATTTTAATTAAATTCTGGCGCCTTCTTTTGAATAAATTAATAACAATATTTATACAAACAGTTGGTCATTTCCACTCTTGGACAAATTCCAAAGGCTGAGAAGTTATAGGCCAGCGGTTCCCGAATTCTTTTGGCTACGGAACCTTTTTTGAACCCTAGCTCAAGTAAGTTTCCTGCCTCACTAGGACGCCATGGCGACGTCGCTAGCTACGTATCCAAGCAGTTTGTATTGAATGGCGACGTTTCCAGACCGTCGCCAAGTGAGTTAGGCACCATACACTTCAATATTAAGTGCCCTGCCTCACTAGGACGCCATGGGGACGTCGCCAGCTACGTATCCAAGCAGTTTGTATTGAATGGCGACGTTTCCAGACCGTCGCCAAGTGAGTTAGGCACCATACACTTCAATATTAAGTGCCCTGCCTCACTAGGACGCCATGGGGACGTCGCCAGCTACGTATCCAAGCAGTTTGTATTAAATGGGGACGTTGCCAGACCGTCGCCAAGTGAGTTAGGCACCATACATTTCAACATTAACTGCTTGGATGCGGTCGCTGGCGACGTCGCCATGGCGTCCTAGTGAGGCATGTCACAGAAGTAAACGAACTGTAACAACGTAACAATACGTACCTACTGACTGCACGAATGCTCGATGTGTAACATGTTACATTACACCGCGAGCATTTGGTCATCACCCAGCTCTCGCGAGCGGTATCTACCTACATAGAATGCAACATTTTAAAAGGATAATAATTACGTCCTTTTAGAAGATTACCATACCTAATTATAATCATCAACGCATCACGTCCCCACTGACGGGCACGGGTCTATACTTCCCTGAGGAAGGTATAGGCCATACTCCGCCACGGGGGCCAAGTCCGGATTGGTGTAGGCTTGTAAGACTAGTGGCTGGTCTTACTGTCAGAAGTTTTCAAGCCGCCCTAAGGCCTCTGACTTGACTTAACGACTGCCATGTATCGACGGCAGCCGGCACCAACTGCTTAACGTGCCTTGCGAAGCACGGAACTGCTCGGAAAAATGCCACTAGCGTTAGTCATAGACGATGACCCATCCATTGACTGAACGCACCCTATGTTGCTTAACCTTAGTGATCGTTTATGATCACTCAGGCAGCCCAGGCTACGAGCGATACCTAAATATACTTATATAAAGGAGAAAAAATACATCTAAATGTTGAATTTTCATGGAACCCCTGAGAGCCGTTTAAAGAACCCCCAGGGTTCTGCGGGACGCCATTCGGGAACCGCTGGTATAGGCCATACTCCACCACGGGGGCCTAGTCCGGATTGGTGGAGGCTTGTAAGACTAGTGGCTGTTTATCATTTTGATAGATTTTTTTTATGCTAAGTGCCCTGCCTCACTAGGACGCTATGGCGACGTCGCCAACTACGTATCCAAGCAGTTTGAATTGAATGGCGACGTTGACAGGCCGTCGCCAAGTGAGTTAGGCACCGCTTTAGGTACATTTCAATATTTGATTGGATACGGTCGCTGGCGACGTAGCCATGGCGTCCTAGTGAGGCAGGGCACCAAGTTTTTAATGTATCTGTCAGGATCCGGCACAGTCTATTGATTGTAGGAAAGGACTTCCCCACTTTCGAGCGATCTCGACCGTTAACTTTGTTGACATGCCGCCATGTTGTTTCGCGTTCCTAATTTGAAAATAATTGCTGTTTGCGCGACGTGTGTTGCTAGGAATGGGGTGACCAGCTGAATTGCGTTGATTTTAGGGTCCCATACTCAAAGGTTAAGACCCTTTTAGTAAGACGCCACTGCCCGTCAGACGTTCGCCCATCCGTCCCTCTGTCTGTTCGTCCACCTGTCTATTTCTGTGTCTGTCACCAGGCTGTGCTATCTGTCTGTATGTCTGTCACCAGGCGGTATCTCACGAACCTTGATAACTAGACATTTGAAGTTTTCACAGATGTAGTTTTTCTCTTGGCGCTAAAACAACAAATACTAAAAAACTATTTTCTTTTACATTTATATAAGGTTGCAAAAAAATACACACAAAATATAACTCCCATGCGCCAAAACCAACAAGCCTTACAAAGAATCCTTTTTGGAAATAAATCTATTTTACTTTACTTTGGATTAGGTTTTTTAGTCTCTGTCTTAATAATAAACTGTGAGCTCCACTCAAATCAATATTTAATTGAGCCTCTCTTACATATAAAGTGATTATTTGCTCGATATCAATAAAGGCCTCAAGTACCTAGACGCTTAAAATATTTACAGAATATTAAGCCGTTTGTTCACTTTAAAAATAAACGATTAAATTAAAATTAAATAAATATTTAAGAGGGTGCTCCCATACAACTAACGTCATTTTATTGCTCGATATTAATAACGGCAACATTTAGACGCCAGAAATATTCAAATGTTGTATAGATAAGGTACGGAACCATTCGCGCGCGAGTCTGACTCGCACTTGTTCGTTTTTTTTTTATTCCTCAAATAATTACCTATACGGCACTGTTTTGTCAGTTTATTGAACCAGCCCTTGGTTTGATGCAACCTAGCAGTGGGCAGAGGTAATGATGATGATGATGGTGACTATGTTTCATCAACTCATCACGCTTAGGTAATGTAATGGTGTGACATGAAATATATGAAAATTTCAGTATGAATCAGTCTGAGTCTGAGGTGCGATGCCTGAAACCTAAAGTCCGTTTTTTAATTCGATGAAAAAAAAATGACCCGGTGTTACCGCTATAAAATTTAGGTTTACTCGGTAGATCTTTTTACCATGAATAGAAGATTCAGTGACCAAAATCCTTATCAAATCAAAGACATTAAAAAATTACTCATAAGAGCAAAGTCTAAAAACAAAAAAGTGTAAACACCTACGTAACACACAAAATTTTTAAAGTCTTTTCCAAGAGAAATCGTTCATTTGTGGAATGTTATGTGAAAAGTGACCTAAATAGAGAAACTATGGTGAATCTTAGTGTATTAGGATGCAGAAATCGTCGAGAATGTGCTTTGGGAGAAGTTTCCTTTCACAGGTACGCAATGATTGTGTTTCAATGAGTGCCAAGCCTAAAGTTGCTTTATGTTGATTATTTTAGTTAAGTTAAAACTAGTAGCTCCCCTATGTACGGAAAGCAATATTAATAGAATTTACTTTCCTAACCTAAAGAACCGAGGAGTAAAAAGATGTTGCCATTCATTTATGTTGAAAATCCCGATCATTACTTTAACTATGTATTATAAAAGTGAGTTTAAAAGTTTGTTTAGCTGGTAGGCAGTCAAATACATACGAAAGTAAGTTGTTATGCAAAGCATTACTCTGTTTTGTAGAAAAAACATATGAGTCAATATTTTTTCAAGTAAGATTTAACTAAACAAATCTGAATATCGTCTTGGACACCATTACTACTTTCACACACTATTCACTTTTTTACATACTTAAATCGCCTTTAATCAAAAGTTACAATCATCATTATCATGATCAGGCTATATTAGTCCACTGCTGGATATAGCCCTCCCCTAATGAGCGCCATAGCGCCCTGTCTTGCCGCATCCAGCATCTGCCAGCAGTTTTTCAGTTACAATAATATTATTATATTTTGATGTATTACATTATTTATGAAATTTCACAATGTTTCCATTCCAGATTTCTTCAAAATACTCCTGTTCTGGATAAATGCGTGCTAGCATGTGGAAGAAAGAACTGGTCACCCACATCAAATGCTCGAACATGCTCTGTACATTTCAACTAAAGTTGCTACAAGTCTTCAAGTAACAAATTATTCTATGTTTTGCCAGGCGGCATTTAGGGAGTAAACGCACGGCAAACAAATTAGACACCAGAACGTGAAGTTGTTTAACAATAGTTTTTTCAGGTGTTAAATAGGAAAATTAAAATGTTAAGAAAAAAAAAATACTTTTCTTTCCGTTTGCAACCTGTAAAATGTAAATGAAACTACCGTAAATGAGTAAGAAAAGTTTATTTAATAATAGGAATATGTTAGCGGACGTTTTATTGACAACTCTACTGCTAGACGTGTTTTATTGTATGAATAATAATGTTCAAAACAATTGCATTTTTATTCACTTCCTACGAACGACTGACTTGAATTTTACTGCGTTAAGAAACAAGGCATTGAATTTCTTGAATCAGATTTTGATTATGGTTCAGGATTAATAAATGTTTATAAGTTTATGTGGTGAATCCTTATTATCCCTGTTTTTGGTGGAGTGGAAATGTTGGTTTAGATGTAGTTAATGTTTTCGTTTTGCTTATATTTATGTTTGGACCAAATTCATCAACTAATTAAACAAAGAATCAAGTAAAGCAAAAGTATCTTTTATCTTTATGGTTTATTCAGACTATATGCAGGGTTAACAACTAAAATATTTTTAAATTTCCCGCCAGATGCTATTGCCACGACGTGGCCACGACTCACTGGGCGACAGCACTCTATATGTCAACGTGACATATAGAGATTTTTTTTCGGTTAGGTACTTTTTGTCTCGATTTAAATACACTTTCAAAAACCGGACGTAACTGTTGCCCAAAATACGAACCGTTAAAAACACCTAAAACATAGGCCATTTCCTTCACATAAATTTTCACTCGACTTTTAAAAGTAACATTTTCACACGTCTTTTTTTAAAACACATTTTTCTCCGACGACGGCAACTGATGAGGGTTTGACTTTTGCACGGGTGTCGGTTTGTTTGTGTGACGAAATTAATTTAATGCAATTCAATAAGATACGATAACAACAATATTTATTTCAGATCAAAAAGTAGGTATGAAATAATACACTTAATTTGTTCACAATAAAAATAAAAACACACAAAATAGATAGATAGATAGACAGCCTGGCCATTCAGACGGGGAATGCTGCCAGTATCTTGGGAACTCTCCCCAACGGCAGCGGTGTAAAAGACGATTTTTTATATTTAGGTAGTAATTAGTTTAATATGTAGTTTATTATTTTATATTTAGATTAAAAATTAATTAGGTATCTACTTGTACATTATATTTTCGCAAAGTAATAAAGAATCGATAGATAGAACATAGAATATTCTTTATTGTACACAGAATTTTTATAAATCAAAGTACATTTGGAAACCATATTACAACAATAAAATACACAATAAAAATATGACATTTTATTTGCCATGACTGTAGTACATGCTTGTAGTTTAGTGGGCTGTATTTGTAGAGGCTAATTATAAATTAAACCCGGGATTTACTATTTTTAGACTATATTATAGCATAGAGAATCGTACTAAATACTAGTTAGGAGTCAGTAACCATGTTTTGCAACAATTTTGCAATGAATTTTTTTCATTTTTCAGTTTTCATTGTCGTTATAAAATCAGACAATCTGTGTGCGGGAGAAGCAAAGCAAGAACTCTTTTAACAAAAATGACAACATCAGTGTTGGAAGTCCTTAGTCTAACTGCCAGTATTAATATTTCAAAATCAGGTCTCGAATACTTTTTTTATGAAATAAGTCTTATTACATCGCCTACGGTATTTTATTCGTTGTTGCACATTTTATTATTTCTTTCATTTTATCGTACACATTTTATTATTTTTCCTATTTCCATATTTTCACCTTCTATTTGCACGCCAATCAAAATAAAACAATGTTGCCACAATAATATAATCTCTGCCGCGAACAGTGACTAAATGGTGCATTTAAAAAAACAAGTTGGTTGATGTTTGAAATTTTTGTACTACGTCCTTCATCTCGACAGTCGGTTTTAATTTTTTCAAAAACTTTTTTTACGGGAGGATAATAAAAGTCATCGCGCTGTTTGCGCCTTTGTAATTTACATCAGTCGTATTCTGATGCGACTAACGATTACTTGCGATCGGGCTAACATGACACGATGGAGCTGAGGCTTTTGCTGATGGTCTTTTTAATTTAATTTAATTTAATTTTTATTGCTTGTAACATTATGTGAGGTTAGTACGCAGACAAAATACATTAAGGTCGGCTTGCACCATCGACTGAAATTCATTTAACTATAAGTGAAATATTATTTTGACAGATAAAGTATGGCGGAACCGCCGAACTGTCAAAATTCTGTTTAGGTAACTTGGGGTTGAATGGATTTTAGTCGGTGGTGCAAGCGGGCCCGTAAACTATGTAAATGCCTAAATACTATTTATCTATTTATTATTATTATGTTTATTCATTAATGTAGATAGATACTGATAGAATATTCTTTATTGTTCTCATACATTACATTTACAGTGGACTTCTTGTGGCTGAATGATGATGATGATGAAATGATCATTCAATCAAATAAATAATTGTTATTTTAACCAATTACCCGCCCTAGCCCATCTACTGTGAAGGCGTGGAAAAACAACGGACCGCCATCGTTGCGAAGCTGGGATCCCTTCAGGAGGCCTGCAGTGATATCATAGCATTGCTGGCCTTCTGGAAAGAGATAGGCTGGCTGGAGTAAACTCACAGCCTTGCTACGTACAATGGCCCAACTATGAGGCTAAACGCGGAAAGGCGTAACTAACTAGTCTTTTCTAAAATTCCCATTTCTGTAGAACCCAATTTCAATAGGCTTTTTGACACTGTGAAAAAAACAGTATTATTTATACATATTCGTATAAATGTTGTGTCTAAAAACCGCTTTAAGGCATTTTAACTAAAAAAACAATTATGATTTGTAAAAAAACACAAGATAAAATTTGATAATTTGTATTTGCCGCCGTTGTATCGAAAACGGCCCGGGCGTTTCTATGATGAAAAAGAAAGAAAGAAAGAAAGAAAAATATATTTATGACGACGACGTCACATGATGACGTCACATGTTAGTAAAAATGGCGTCTATCATTCATTCTTTCTTACGTTCTTTGGTTGGTTTCGTGAAGTGACGTCATAATTCCTGTGTGACGCCATATTGCCTAAGATAGCGTTTTGGTGCCTTATTTGAAAAGTAAATTTTCGTTTGCCTTTTTTAGAAGAAATACACGAAAGAATTTAGAATGACCACTTTCTGAGGACTCCATGAACACCAACAAACAATATGAGATGGCTTTCAGAAATCGGTCAAATAGCCTATTAACCACGCATCCAGAATAGCGGACTGAATCTAGTTTATTTTATAAAATGCTAAGATTGTAACCTTTAGCCAATAAATTATATGAAATGAAGATAATAAACATGCGAAAATATTTGGACGGTTTTCCTGTGAGTTTGTTTATTGATGTACTCCGTCCCAGGAGTCGAACTCCTTGGGAACAAAATACTCGCAGCTCATTGGTGACTGCGCGCGGCTAGAGATTTATTTATTTATTTATTTTATTAGGTTCATCAACAGTATATCTACGTCAAGCCAAGTACAAGGAACGGACCTGGCTAGTCAGCGCCGAGAGTAATACACGAACCACTTGGTGCCACTTTTGACCCTTCTATAACTCAAAACAAAACCTCTTTAACGTAAGCACATAAAACTACGTTTTTGTTTAATTATATCCACAAAGACATCTAGAAGCCCAAATTTCATGAAGCTAGCTCAAACGGTTATAAAGACATGAAGGTCAAAAAGTCGTAAATTTTAGCACTGACTGACTGACTGACATAAACACCACATGCATAACAAAAGTAGAAGTGCCTACAGCTAGAACTTATAATAAGTTACTAAAGTCTAATTACAACAGAAGCGAAACAATCGGGCAGTCTATTGAAGGTTTCGCGCATTAACCAATTGGCGCTCAGAGACGTTTTTTGGGATCTCGCTTTGTGGAATGGAGTATAGTTATATTATTTTGTATTTTATCACCGCGCCACGCACTAAAACTACCGTGACTTGTAGGAAATATCAATTTGAAAACATTTATGCACTGAAAGAGGATGTAGCGACTACGATTGAGAAAGGAATGTGCGTCGGCTTGGACACTCGAAGAACATGAACTAAGGCAGACTTGCATCACCGACTAAAATCCATGTAACTTAAATTTAAGTTAAACAGAATTTTGACATTTTCGCCATACATTATCTGTCAAAATTCTATTTTAATTTAACGGTAAATGGATTTTAGTCGGTGGTGCAAGTCGGCATCAGAATTATTACTTTTGCACTCTTGCCAACTATTTCCTGTACCTCCTCCTGGTAGAAAATGCTTATGGCATTAAGTCCGCCGCATTGTCGTTAAGCCAAGTAAGAGGCCTTAGGGCGGCTTGAAAACTTCTGACAGTAAGACCAGCCACTTGTCGTGGAGTATGGGCTATATCTTCCTCAGGGAAGAGACCCGTGCCCCTCGATGGGGACATCATGGGTTGATGATGATTGTACTATATTTTTGTTTTAATTGTAAGTGCAATAAAAGTAGGTATCAATAAATAAATTAATATTGACGAAAGTTCAACGTAGGTTTTATTTAAAGTATTTAAAGTCATTATTCCTATGAGACACCACATTGCCGAAGATAGTTTCGGCGGCTTATTTAAAAAGAAAACTTTCGTTTGTTTTTTTTAGAAGAAATACATGAAAGAATTTAAAATTACCACTTTCTGATGACTCAATGAACACCAATAAAAATATGAGATGGTTGTCAGAAACCGGTCAATTAGCCTATTGCGTCGTATAGGTACAGTCGACAGCACATCATGGTATACACCCATGCACTCTACTCCGTTGCATTACGGGCGACTTTGCAACTAAAATGTGAAGATTGACGTGCTTAGACTGTATTTATTAGACTGTACTACGGAACTTTTATAGGTATGTACTAGTTGGGCATATGAACTAATAGTGGTGCCTGTGACACAATGATATTTTATCACTACAATAGGTACCAACGAATCATCAACATCAACGGAACATTTTTAGGTACATTTTGATCATCATATTATTATACCTATGTGAGTGGTTGACCAAAAAGGGATCTGGAGGGATTGGAAACCGTTATTTTTTTTATTTGAATTTTTTAATCTGTGGTATTTTAGCTTTGTTTTGATCTAACTAGAATATTTTTAGGTGCCGTAGTTATTTTTTTATGATTTTTTTGTGAGCTGAGCACGAGTCGAAACCTATAGAAACACGAAACTTCAAACGCGATTTTCTCGAAATCGATTATTTTCACTTGAGGTCCCTTTTTGGTCAACCACTCACATATTCAAAATGTAAAAATGTCCCAGTGCAACGGCAAAGAAGTGCGACAGTGACGAAGACAAATAAATGTTCAAGACGCCTAACAAACATACATAAATAAGCTCACGCCTGTATCTCAGAGGGGTAGACGGAAACCAGGAACTGCCACCTGCCACGATCCTGACAGATCATTTTCTCTTCATCGACATTCGATGTTTTTGACTGCCTAACAAAAGTTTAACAAACAAAATTCTACTACAGGCGGCATCTAGTGGCAGAGTCTGGAACTAAATTTGGGAAGCGATATTTTGAGAATGCTCTGGAGACGTACTTTTTCACATAATTTAAATACGGTTTCGGTTTGAGGTTGGATTAGAGGGTTATTTTAAGCACACTCATCGGGAAATTACATAAAGATAAAAAAAAATTACATAAGTTACTTTTTAGGCACAAAGAGAAATTTCAAAAACACTATTAAAAAAATTCCTGGCCATAGACAAATGGACGATAGAACAAAGCGGAGATGGTGCTGTTAGTTAGTCTCACTAAAACCCGAGAAGGGATGGACCGATTTGGCTGATTTTTGGTTTTTTATTTTTCTAGAAATCCAGGGAAGTAACCTTGCCTGGATTTCTACAAAAATAAATGTGAGAAATAATAAGAAATAATGGTGAGAAAATGGCGGTAAGAAGTTTGCCGGGACAGCTAGTTTTTTATATAAATAAATTATTAACACCAAGACAAATCACTTTCAGAAATCAAATTCTCGATTTCGCTTTCTGAATTTGAAAATTATCGTTTAGTTCGAAATTTCAATATTTCATACAAAATGCCGTAGCAGCAATACCACCCGCTATCGGCGAAGGAAAACATCGTGAAGAACCCTGAGTATCTGAGCTATGGCGGTGCCGGCTCAGACACTCAGACAATCAGGAGCGGTGCCGGCTGCCGTCGATAGAGGCAGTCGTTAAGCCAAGTCAGAGCCCTTAGAGCGGCTTGAAAACTTCTGACAGTAAGACCAGCCACTAGTCTTACAAGCCTCCACTAATCCGTCTTAGCCCCCGTGGTGGAGTATGGCCTATACCTTCCTCAGGGAAGAGACCCGTGCCCCTCGGTGGGGATATAATGGGTTGATGATGATAATGATGATAAATGTGTTATTATCTTAAGTTGTTATTTTATCACAAGGTATTACAACAATTAGATCTCTTACCCGCCTGGACAGTACCTACAGTAATTACTTGGAAGCAATTAATTAAAACATTTAAACAAGTGTATCGGGGAGCAGAATAATCGACGATCAATTTTCCAATTTAAATAATACCATTGTTTCATTCAGAAAATAAACACAGGTCTCGACTAAAATTACAATTTATGATTAAGAAATGTGAACGAAATGTATAATGAGTCTGACGTACGTTTAATCGCGTGTAATTCTATACAATCGGGCGCAGACTGAACAAACATACATTTTATTGTGCTAGGCGATGAAACGCGCAAAATAATTGTTAATTATACTTTGGTGCGGCTTCTAAATCACTTCTTGGATGATGTGAACAGAAAATCACCCAATGTCTTATTTATTAACTAACGATTCCCTAAAGCACTCCTCATAGGCAGTTTAAATATTCTGTGGTGAAGGGAAAAACGTAACCACAGATTAAATAAAGTGCCTCCGCCTGTTTTAGAGAAATCGCGTTGTACATTGATGTACAAGTTCACGTTTTGTAACAATTATTGCGATAGACAAGCGATTATGTGCCTTGATTGTTCTGAATGGACCAAATCGCTCGTAGCCCCGGCTGCCTGAGTGATATTAAACGATCACGAAGGTTAAGCACCATAGGGCGCGTTCAGTGCATGAATAGGTGACCGTCTATGACTAACGCTAGTGGCATTTTTCCGCATGTCAAACATTTTTGGTGCCGGCTGTCGTCGATAGATTGCAGTCGTTAAGCCAAGTCAGAGGCCTCAGGGCGGTTTTTCTGTCTATACATCCTAACTATACTATTTAATACTTATCTAATACTAATAGGTACTATACTTAGCCCCTGTTTCACAATGTTCGAATAAAGTTCCAGATAAGCAATCCGCGACCCGGTTGCCGTTTGTTCTAAATTTAAATTCTCCTATATTGTGTGTGTTCCTTTATGCCATTATGGCTTCAAAAGAACAAACGGCAGCCCTTGTTGCGGATAGCTTATCCGGAACTTTATTAGAATTGTGAATCAGAAGCTAATACTAATCTATATTTAATGAGAATCTATATTTTCTCAAAGAGGATGTAGTGACTAGAATTGAGAAAGGAATGTTGCGTTGGTTCGGACATGTGGAGAGGATGAAGGAAGAACGACTGACGAAGCAAATATATCGAGCGAATGTGAGTGGAAGGGCCGGTAAGGGACGCCCCAGGCGAACATACTTCGACCAAATGGGGGATGTATTAGAAAAGGGCAAGATAAAAAGTACCCGAAACCGGCGTGCGTGCATGCAACGACTAATGAATGTCGATGAAGCGAAAGTGGTTTGTCAGGATCGTGGCAGGTGGCAGTCCCTGGTCTCTGCCTACCCCTCTGGGATACAGGCGTGAGCTTATGTATGTATGTATGTATATTTAATATTATAAAGAGAAACGATTTGTATTTTTGTTTATATTTGTAATGGCTTAGAAACTACTGGGCTAACTTTAAAAAATCTTTCACCGTGAGTAACATAGGCTATATTGGAAATTCAAAAACTATAGGGTCCCTAACGAAATCTCAATCACTACCAAGAAAACTATCAAGGAAAAAAATCACTACCCCGGGAATTTTCCAAGGTACTTTAAACAGCTATTTCCGTGCAGTAATATTATAAAGAGGAAAGATTTGTATTTTTGTGTTACGTATGTTTGTAAGGAATAGGCTCAGAAAGCTGCATTATCGTGAATAACGTAGGGTATATAGGATTTTCAAAAAGTTTAGGGTTCCGTACCGAATCTTGAATAATGTAACCCAGGTTGTACAAAAATACTACCCCGGGATTTTTCCAATTTTACAGCTGTTTCTACGGAAACGGTTAAGCCACCCGTGCAAGCCGGGGCGGGTCGCTAGTCTATTACATTCTTTAAGGAAGACCTATTTCTAAACCGCTGTTTTTTTTTCTCGTTAAAGCCCACCTTGTATCATATCATTCTCGATGTATATACATGTTTTATTGACGGTCCGCATAATATAATAATATGCTACCTCCGACTTATTTACACATTTACATCAATTTGACACGTTCCAAATGACATATCGAGTGTTTTTTATTCATCGGCCGTTTTTTTCCGCGGAATATGTTTACTGGACGGCCGGTTGAAGAAACGGAAACTTGTTTGCGTACATTTTTTAGGCCCGAGCTTTTTACGAAGACATAAAAAATTGTCGTTTTCACAAAATGATAGCATGCTTTCAATTTGTCGTGTAGGATATTTATCTACATTGAAATATTCAAATCACACGCTACGAGGAGTCGTAGTGCTGACAGGATCAATAGAATTTATCACAAAATTATTTGAACAATTTTACGTATACTTACCTACCTTATATTATTACAAATTAGGTATATTATATTATCATATATATCTAACTAAAAGTAAACTAAATTTAAAACATATATTATCATATATATCTAACTAAAAGTAAACTAAATTTAAATCATAGGTATATATCTAACTAAAAGTAATTCCATTTTACGTATTATAGTTTATTATATTTTGGGCCCAGTTCTAGTGTTTGGTGCCTCTGCCAATCCCCTCGGGGATAACGGGCGTGAGTTTATTTATTTATTTTACTTATTTTTTTTTTATTTAATTAATTCCTAATTGACAGTGACTTACGAATATAAATTTTCTGGCCTAATTTAAGTGAAATCCGTTAGTTATTTGTAACTTTTTTAAGTTAATCAACCTTAAAAAGAACAATAATAATTAAAAATCTCTGTTATAGTTATTATTGTATCTATGCTGTTGACGAAACATTTTGTGGATTTTATGAATGTGTTTTTCTTTTTGTTTTAATTTGTGTGATTTGACAACTACTTTGTTATCAATTGTAGCAAATTCAGTGCCTCTGGGCCTTATTCATTAATGTAATCTGACGATTGGCTAAGAAGTTATGGAGGAGTATAGATTCAGAAATGCATACATAACATACAAACGAGACAAATACATTACACAGCATCGGCCTCCGCCGCTGTCGGATAATTAATTGACCATGTAACAAAAAATAATATTGATAAATTTCGAAGTATCTGCCACATCAGTAATGGAAATCATTGGTAAAGTGCCTGAGATCCTTATAATGATAAACTGATGATTTTTGAAGCAAAAGCGGAAGCAGAGGAAGATGTACAATGCAAGGCAAATAACTTGAACTAGAATCCCCGTAGTCAGGATGAGTTTGCGATGGATACGCCTGAGTATTTTTTTTATTTATTGCTGTTTGATTAAGCTAAAGTGGGAATATTCTAACCCCCGGTTTTCCGAATGCGAACAGTCTGTTAATGTACCTACCTACTTAGATACTACTGTTAACAGCTGTTTCTTGTGTTTTTTCATCAGCACTTTTACGAACTAACTGCTCAGCTGTACACAATAGATTAAGTGTTAGCTTTCGAGAAACCGAGGGTAGGTCACACGAACCCGGAATACATTCATTCATTTTTCAAGTTATTGGTCGGGCATTGTAGCACACATATGCAAGGCTTTTTTTATTAATTCGCATTTTAGCAGTACCTAGGTAGTAAGATAAGACTTAACTTAATTATTAAAATGTATCCAATTACGCCAGCAGTTTATACCTAATATTTGACGAAATTAAATAGAAAAACTTAGTTTTCTTTTACCTTACTTTCCATGTAGGAAATTGCCGCGAGAATTATACATAAATCTATCGACAGTATTATCACGACAACAGTTTATAAAAGACGAGAATTAATACCTAAAAAGGCGGGGCCTTCTGCCGACGACATGAAAAAAAAAGTAACGCGGGAAACCCGCGAAAATTATGCGAAAAATACTTACAACATTACATACGCTCCGCCGAAGAAGTCCGGAACAGCTCGCAGTCCGGAAAACTCGGAAAAACCCGGAGGAACGGAACCCGTACCCCACCTTGCACTCACACACGCTCACTGCAATACACCGCTCCTATCCAACGTACCGAATTCGTGTGTCGAACGCGGCTGAAAATTTCGAAAAAAGAATGCGCCAGACTTTTAATTTTTAATTAAAACCCGTGCGGATCTTAACTGGATTGTCGTACGTAATCCGCGAACGCCCGTTGTAACTGGCTGGCTGGCGTTTCCGTCCCCCCCACCGGCGGAGGCGTGGCGGCAAATCCCTTTTCTCGGGAGGCGGGGCGAGTGCTGGCTGGCAATACATTTTTTTCCCTCGCCTATATTTATACGGCGAAGAAAATGTTTCTTCTTTTTTCTTTCTTTAATTCGGCCAGTAGTTTATTATATTGTCTGTCTGTTTGTTTGGTTACGTTCGTTCGAAATTTAAATAAAAGTATAGAGTTGTCATTTTGTGTTGTATTGATGTCGTCTGACGGCAGCTTGAGCTTTTGACTTAATTGACTGACATTGTTATTTTTTATGTAATATTTGTGTTTGTTATTGCAATAATATCGTCGTGAGGCGGTCGGATTGCGATGGCCGGCGATTTCAGATCCTTTTAGTATTTATTTATTTTCGTACAAAACCTACGTAATGCGTAGAAAAATGCTTAAGTAGCAAAGGTAGTAACCATTCTATATTAGATGAAGTAAAGCCATGTTATAATTTGTCTCAGCGTTGCACCAATGCTTCAACATCATCATGTATGTACCTAACCATATTTGTATTTAGCACCTGCTAAACTCAATGGGTGTACATTTTTATCTCTTGTGTGACACTTTGTCACTTTTACTCTTCTTTACTTTTTTGTTAAAGTTTCGAGTCACAGTCGACAGTGTTAAAGTCAGAATATTAATTTACCTACACAATCACAGTTAAAAATAACTAATTCTTACAATCTCGAAAATTATGTGTTACCTAAATATTAAATACAAAAAAAAAAAAGTTATAAAATAAATATAATATAAGCATAGTTTTATAGAGAAGCTATATTAATTTTTATTTCTGGTAACTTGGTTTCTTCATTATTAATATTAATTGCGTGTTATCGAAATAAAGCAAAAATTCATAAAAAAATATAAATATAAACATATAAAAAAACACAGCACCATTCAGTATCTTTAAAACACTTTTGAAATGTTGATCAAATTGGTTTTTACTTTTACCCGAGGCTGTTTAAAATTTTACATCAGTTTTTTGGATCCCTAACTCATGTTTTTAATAAAAAAAACACCAAATACGTTTATAGGTGAGTTAAACTCTATAGATTAGATTAAAATAAATACCTAAATAAAACAAAGAATACAATATTATCTGGGCTCTCTGCCGCGAGACACCGCCACCAGGCAAGGTTTTTTATTTGTAAATATATGATTAGAAATTAACTAATCCATGACAATTTTATTAAGTATTAATTTATATAGAGTGTTAAGTTAAATTAAGTTTTGATCATATTATATTCGTGGTTTTATTATTATAATTCAAATTATGTAGAATAAAATATTTATAGGTATAGGTAACTTAATTCCGGATTTACACGATTCTTGTCGGAAGAGTCCGAAATAATTAACTGAATTAATACAAAAAATAAGTAAGTGAATCAGGAATTAATTTGTTGTGCTTACGAGAGCACAAGACTTACGAAAACACTAGAAGTGTAGTGCAGTACTCAAAACATACAATATATATATATATTTTGCAATACAAAATTAATAGTTAAAAAATTAACAAAACAGCCATTTATATAGTACAACTTCACCAACTAAAACTAATACTAAAACTACACATACACACTCACACACATTACAACATACCTAATAAAGACAAGAAAATAAGCCGCCCCGAGACCAATCCGACGCAAAGGTACCCATAACGCTTGCAGCGTTACCTCGCCGCACTGCGAGGGAAATCCTCTGCATAAGATAGGCCCCAGAGCGGCAGTCATAGCCACGGACCCTCAAGCGGCGACCAATTTCTTTAATAAAAGCTTTCCCTGTCCTCCACAAACCCCAGTGGTTCCGACTGCGAGTGACACAAAAATGTACAGGCCTAAAAGCGCCGAATATTTCTGCATCTTCAGCCTTGCAGCCTCTTCCGCTGCATATAGTATGAATATTTTTATTTATTTATTCCGTGTCCTAATTACCTATCTACAGGTAACTGACAGTAAGCTGTCAACGCGATATTGAAATGTGCCGTTTTTCTTTTCTATTGAGTGGCCTATCTCTAGTTAACATAAGGGCCCTAAGGCCTTTGACTTGGCTTAACGACTGCCATCTATAAATCTGCCATAAATGCCACTAGCGTCAGTCATAGACGGTGACCCATCCATAGCCTGAACGTGCCGTATGTTGCTTAACCTTAGTGATCGTTTAATATCACTCAGGCAGCCCAGGCTCGAGCGATTCATAGATTATCGTCATCATCATCATCATTCAGCCACAAGAAGTCCACTGCTGGACATAGGCCTCATAGACATAGATTATAGATTAGATTAAAATACAGACATACAACATAATATTATCTGGGCTCTCTGCCGCGGGATACCGCCACCGGACAAGGTTTTTTTATTTGTAAATACATAATTAGTTTATCTATATAACTTTCACTTTCATTAAGTATTAATTTATATAGAGTGTTCATCATCATCATCAACCCGTCAATCAATCCCAATCAATCGTCCCCACCGAGGGGCACGGGTCTCTTCCCTGAGGAAGGTATCATAGGCCATACTCCACCATGGACGGGGGCCAACTTAATAACGTATAAAAGTAACATAGAATCTAACATAGGAAACAATAACACCAATTTCAAATTTTCTTTGGGACCTCGTTTCGTGAGATGTATTGTATTGTAAAGTCGACATTGAAACTAGCCTGTAGAGATACGTCCCACTTAGGGCACTGGCCTTCTCTCAGAGAGAGAGAATGGGCTTTAATCCCACGCGCCCACCGCGGATTGGCTATTTCACTGTCCGCAACTGCATGTATTTACCCGTTTCTTGTCAGAAATGTGATAATACCCTGCCGTAATACAGTTCATACTAGTACGGGGGGTAGTGGATCTTTACAGATGATTATTTTACTGTACTATGTAATTGCTGAACAAGTGAAATAAAATTTCATTTAATTTCATTTCAAGGGCAAAGAACTCAAGTTTTGTCAAGAAGTTATCCTTTACACTTAGCGAGTGTTATTGCTACTATAACATCAGAAATCTACTTAACTTAAATAAACATGTCAAAGATACCTACATGCCGGAATCGGAAATCGAACCTGGGTCTCCCACTACAGAGCCCATTGTTGTAGAACAAGAGACTACTTTCCAAGAGAGTTTTTAATAGATGTCAATAGCCTAGTGGTTAGCCAAGAAATAGGTCGCCGCTTCAAGGTCATAGCCCACTTACACGACTCTGCTCCCACCCGGCAAAAATAATATCATTCAAATATTGCTCTTTAGATATATTTTAGATTGGCATCATAAAGAGCAGACAGCTTGATGTCAGCTGTCAGACAATTGATGCCAATGTAAAATATATCTAAACAGCAATATTTAAAGCCCATATTTGAATGACCTTAATTTTGCCGGGTGGTAGCAGAGTCATGTAAGTGGGCTATGACCTTTAGGGTCCGTGGCTATGACTGCCGCTCTGGGGCCTATCCTATGCAGAGGATTTCCCTCGCAGTGCGGCGAGGTAACGCTGCAAGCGTTATGGGTACCTTTGTTGTAATGTGTGTGAGTGTGTATGTATAGTTTTAGTATCAGTTTTAGTTGGTGAAGTTGTACTGTACAGAAGGCTGTTTTGTTAATTTTTGAACTATTAATTTTGTATTGCAAAATATATATAACGTCTATTAAAAAGTCTCTTTGAAAGAAATCAGAAATTTATTTCAACGTAAAGAATTTACGTTCTGTTTTTTTAATGTCAATACAATAGTATACTCGTACAATAGCTCAGACACTCAGGTTTTCCCACAATGTCTTCCTTCGCCGTTAGCGAGTAAGTATTGCTACTTTAACTTCACAAAGTCGACATGACGAAGCTAAATAAGGACCCTCAGGAGCAGACAATTAAAAATTTAATTAAACGAATTCCTTAGTCGACTTAAAAAAACGTAGAGAGGAGGAAATAAGAAGTTACTCACAGCAGATCATCTCGTGGCCCTACAAAAAGATTTAGAACCAAAAGGACAGATTTAGATCAGTTTCTGATCTTCATCATCAACCCATTATTTCCCCACCGAGGGGCACGGGTCTCTTTCCTGAGGAAGGTATAGGCCATACTCCACCACGGGGGCCAAGTCCGGATTGGTGGAGGTTTGTAAGACTAGTGGCTGGTCTTACTGTCAGAAGATTTTCAAGCCGCCCTAAGGCCTCTGACTTGGCTTAACGACTGCCATCTATCGACGGGAGCCGGCACCAACTGCTTAACTTGCCTTGCGAAGCACGGAACCGCTCGGAAAAATGCCACTAGCGTTAGTCAGAGACGGTGACCCATCCATGGACTGAACGCGCCGTATGTTGCTTCTCCTTAGTGATCGTTTAAGATCACTCAGGCAGCCCAGGCTACGAGCGATTCTGATTTCTGATCTTATTGACTGTTTATGTAACCACTTCGATAGTCTCAGGGGTTCTGGTTTCCACCTTTTCAATGTGGGCAAGTCTTGCTAGGGCAATAATATCAATAATAAGAAAAAAAAAAATTATTTTTGAGTAGAGGGAGAAAAATGAAAAGACCCGTATCTTTTCGATTTCTTCCTGGACACATATTTATTAAGATAAATACTTAAAAAAAAATTATTTAACCGGAAGTGATTTAGCTCTGAGACCTGTATGAATATTGTGTCAATGCCTTATTTTGCCAAGTTAAAAAAAACTGAAACCAATACGATAGTCATCTGTCAAACAGACACTGACATTTTTTCTTTGACAGCTACGACGCGGGCCAGGGAAACTTGCTTATTGTGGTGGTCGCGCTGTGACGTCACACAATCATTGAAGTTAAAATTTACAAAGTATTTTCCCTGTACTCTATAGAGGTTAATCTAGAAACGGTATTTTTTATTTCAGAAACATATTTTTTGTCATAGTGTCCATTCCGACATACTATATCCACCGAACATAAGTCTGGCACACACCTGGTTCCGCCGATCAGCGCGTCCCTATACGCTGACGAATGTTGAAGGCATCTGGCTGCAGTTAGTCCATTTGCCAAACAATAATTGTTCCTTATGCCTGGGCAGCACTCATCGCGATAACCCGAAGATTTGGGCTATCGTGATGTGTGTAGCCAAGTATTCGCGTAGACTTCGGAGCTTCGTCCGTTGTCGTCAGGACTTCGCGTCGCTGTTGGTAAACTTTCACAGATCAAAGAGTTTTATCGCGATGAACTTCGCTTGAGCGGCCACACTTCAGTAAGCGTGCACCTGTCAAACGTAGAGGACGTGTTATTTCACAGAGTAGGTCCATAAGCTGAAGCGTAACATGGATTGGAGTAATGATTAAATTTTTGATGACGTCAACTTAATTGACGACCTCTGTGGCGCAGTGGTTAGCGCATCTGCCTACCGTGCGAGAGTCCCGCGTTCGAATCCCATCTGGGGACGAATAAAAAAAGAAACTCAGGTCATGTTTACATATTTCGCACCTCCAGAACTAAAGTGACCTAACTCAAAATTTGGGTGAAATGAGTTAAATACTCAGAATGACTCAAAAAGGTATACTCTTTCATGCCTATATTAAAAAACCGTCTTTATTTGATCAGAGAGAGATGGAGGAATATTTCGGTCTGTTTTTTCTTGAGCAACTCGCACGAGCGCTGAATACATTTTCTTCATTTCCCAAAAGTTGCAAATTTTGAGTTAGGTCACTTTAGTTCTGGAGGTGCGATTTATGACGTCGCTGATTCTGGTTCCCACGATACAGGGTATCCTAGTATGGGGCCAGAAGCAATGTATGTGCCTGTATGTAAAATATTAAAAAAGTCTAAGCTGGATCTCCTTATGACAACGGCCCCGAACCTACGACTACGCTGGATCTTTATTCGAGTCTTCTGTAAGTAACTCATCCAGATTAGTGAGGCAAGTACTTACCTACTCAATACGTTCGCGCGGTGATGTTACAACAATTCCCCCTCCGCTTTGGTAGTAAAATGAGTGTTTTTTTTTTCTCTGACTCTCTTCAGAGGCTCTCAAAAGATGTTTATAGATAAGTGTGTCTTTGAACCGTGCAGTATTTGCATTGGCGAGTTCACTTGAACATGTGAACTATTTCTTAGCCAATTCATTTTCATTGTAAATGAGTTGATGTATTACAGGATCATACACGTGTTCCTGTCACTTCCTATTCTGTTTTATGGAATTAATATTCGTTGGAATGGGCCTCGGAGAAATTTTCAAAATATTAAAGAGTACTAACGGCCACAATCCTCATTGACTGAGAGGCTGATTAGATTAATAATATGTCTATGGTCGAGTGACGGGTGTCACACACTTACCTATTTTTCCAGCTTTAACGAGAAAATACATACTTTTGTTGATTATTTGATATTTTGGTCCACTATTATTCAGTACCTAAGTAGGTACGGGCACAAATGTACTATTAGTAAATTAAACGTATAAAGTTAAATTTTCGTAACAACTAGATAAACTTCCGATGTCACTAAAAATAGCATAGTTTTCTGTATGCAGTCACAGCGTCTGTACATTTATGAAAAACTTATAAAATCACCTATGAAAATAATAACCGGTACCTACCAATGACTAGCTCGTTGTGGGATCTCCTGTGTGGCCAGGTTCATACCTCCATTGTTGCTCCAGCAGACTCGCCCCATTACTGCCCAAGTGTAAACGAGGCAGTGTCTAGTGAAATACGCCCCGGCTAGGTGACTAATTAAAAAGTGCCCTCTTTTCCAGAATTGTTTTTCTTCGCACCTTTCCTCTCCCTTTTGTTGGCTAAAGTTGGCACCGTCGACAGCACATACGTGGACTCTAACAAGTGGCATTAAGGACGACTTTGCAACAACGTTATTTTAAGAAAAACTCGGTGAAAATCTCACTCGCCCACACAGTACGTTTTAAACGCATAGTACAAAAATAAATAATTATTGGAGTTATTATTTTATAAAGTCTATGTACGTAATTGTGAATTCTTTGGGACTAGTGGTAATCGAGTGACCAATCGCAAGCCAATGCAAATTCTAATTCTAATTTAAATATTTTGTTCACAATAGGAACAAAATGTTTACTTAATGAACGTCAAAGTTGTAAGTTTCACAATTAATGGATTAAATGGAGAAGAAACTAACAAGGAAACTCCACATTAATACTTTTCAAAGCAGTTTTAGTTTCATCAACAATCTTGCAAACTTAAAAATTATTACTCATGGATGTGTTGATGAACACTATAGACACAATTATCTTCCGAATATAAATACATTAATACTTACATTTAATATTGAAATACTGTTTAACACCAAACATTTATGTCCAAATAATCGTTGATTTTATCATAAGCCTTTTTGCACATAATAATATGCAATCCAATTCCTTGCTTAAATATTTTTGTTTTGTGTGGTTCTCAATTCGAAGGCCGCCCTGAGTAATATCTTAAATTCTTCCACTTTATTCCTAAGACTTTAAATTTGTTCATCATCATCATCAACCCGATATGGTATGGTGAGGTATTTTTTTATCAACCCATAAACGTTACGATGACACACAGCTTCCACACACAAAATTTGGTATGCAGGCCTTACTATTCACTTCAAATGGCTTCTCAAAGGAGTCAAAGCGTGTTTTTCAGAGCTGGAAACACTTAAACGACAATTTTGTAACATGTACACGACACAAATGTTACAAAAATTGTTTGGGTCGTTTGCACAAGTTCTCCTTAATGTTGACATCACGAACAATTTTCGAAATGTGCTTTAGGAAAAGTTGGATTTTGTTCCCCAGTGTAATTTATATGGCGAAACAACGTTTGCCGGGCCAGCCATATTAATATTACATGATATTATAACGCATAGACCCGCACACTAGGCGATGTATGTCCCGTGGGGCATTGAAATAATAATATACCATTTTGAATATGGCTCTATAAGACTATTGAGCTAATAACAGTAAATTAAGTTAGAACTACTCGTATGAGCTAAATGAAGTTTGAACAAATGCAAATATTATGACGTGCTAGACCTACATAACATCTACATTATGAACCAAAATGTCCACCTAAGAGGCCAATAACTTAAACTATAAGCAATTCTCTGTGTGCAAGTAACCCTTGGAAGCATTTTCTTCCAAACCGTGTCGTGAGAGTGGAACAAACTTCCTGACTCTATCGTTAGTGGAGACTAAGTGAACTGTTTTAAAAATAGACAGGATAGTTGTATAAAGAATCGCTCGTATTCCCTGCTGTCTGAGTGATTTATTTATTTTATTTTATTTTATTAGAGACATCAACAGCCAAAACAAATAATATTAACACAATAATAAAGATACAATTCACAAGGCCAATAACAGACATCCACAAATAGACATTTCATAATTACAAAAGTCAAATGCCTTAGGGCGGCTTGTAACTTCTGACAGTAAGACCAGCCACTAGTCTTACAAGCCTCCACCAATCCGGACTTGGACCCGTGGTGGAGTATGGCCTATACATACCTTCCTCAGGGAAGAGGCCCGTGCCCCTCGGTGGGGACGTAATGGGTTGATGAACCAAAATGCAGATTTTACTGTCTAATTGAACCCACGTACCGTAGTCTCGCATTATTACTTCTCCATTCTTGTAATTGTTCTTGTAAGTAATAATCATTGTAATCAAGGCCTCTGTGCCGCCGGTAATCATTTGCGCAAAGATAATCCCCCATTAGAGGAACCGACAATGCGATCTAGCTGCTAATGAAGAGAAGTGCGATGATTTACGGACTTTTTTTCATTTCTTTCGGATACGCCTAGCATGCACGAGCATTGAAGTAGGCCAGTTTGGACACCAGCCTAAATAGCACCTGCTTAAATAGCACCTGGCCTAGTCCAGATTGGGCACCTATTGATATTTTTGGCAGGTGCAGTTTGAATTCAAATGTATTTATTCTGCCAAAAATATCAATAGGTGCCCAATTTGGACTAGGCCAGGTGCTATTTAGGCTCCGTGTGGAGTTTCTGGATCTTCCATCGGACGCGTCCCCCGGGTGGCGGATAGGGGAACGCCCTCCAGATATGGGGGGTACCGGCTTCGGCCGGCGCGGACCAAAACCAGAGGGAGGGGGACGTCCAGTGGCTTGCGCTGCTGGATGTCCCGCGGGGTCCACCATGGGCCCCGCACCCGTAACCCCACATTGAGCGGGGCCGGGGGCCTTCGGGCCGCGAGGAGGCAACCTCTATAAAAAACACACGGTGGGGGCCCTCTCTTTGTCCCTCTGTCCAGCAGAGGGCATGGAAGAGGGCCGGACGGGGAGGGGAGGGGCGCGAGTTCTGCAAGCCGGGCCGGGAGGGACATTGGGAGGGGGGCCGGGGACCAGGGATTGAGGACCCCATGGTCCTTGGCCAAGGGAGGACTAGGGAGGGGAGGACCAGACGGGGCCGAAGACCTGGCAGAGGGCCAGAAAACGGGTCTTCGGTAGCTGGAGGCTTGGGGAGCTCGCGCCTCTCCGCCGGGAGAGCCGGTGGCGCGGGGGACGCCGCGCGGACCTTGCGCCGCCGGTTGAGTGAGGGTCACAGACGGCAGGTTGGGGGACCTGCCGTCCGATATCGTGACGGGAGAAGGGGGTGGGGGGCCCATGCCCCTTCTCAAGTGAGGGTGGGCCCGACTGCTTGCGAGTCGGGTCGACGTCGCCGGGGCGCCGCTGTCGCATTCGCGTTGTGGTTTCACACCACTTGCGAGATCCGGCGGCGCCCCATTGCACGAGCGACAGTACGGCCCCCGGGGTGTTTTAGGAGGTATGCCTCTCCTATTATTAGGAGGGGAGAGTCCGACACACGGTCGTCGCCCTCCCCCAAGGGTGGCGGTTATGGTGCACAAAGCATTTCACCCCGTTAACAAAAAAAAAAAAAAAAAAGGTGCTATTTAGGCGGGTGCGCAAACTGGATTACCTCCGAGCGTCACAAGCCTAAAGCCGGGTCCGCTGCGCCATGTTACGCGTGTTACAAAAAATGTAATAATATATAATAATAATAATAATAAACTCACGCCCGTTATCCCCGAGGGGGTAGGCAGAGGCACCAATCACAAGAAATGGGCCCACGTTTTGCCGAGTTTATTAGGTCCCAAACGTGACAAGTGGCAAGCCTGTCGCCGTTATCCGGGCACAATTTATCAGCGAATAGTGTTGCTGTACAAACAAACAAATGTACGTAACTAAAAGTCATTGGTACATGCGTGGTTCGAACCCAGACCCTCATGATCGAGAAGCAAGGGTCAACCCCACTACGCCACCACCGCCACCCGTTACAAAAAATGTAACACGTTATTAAAACAAAAATGGGGAATGGTATTAACACTTTACGTGTTACGTAACACGTAACGTAACGTTATGTAACACGTAACGTGTTATACTAAGCCACGTTTTTATTATATTAACGTGTTACGTTTTTTGTAACACGCGTAACAAGGCGCAGCGGACCCGGCTTTAGCCTATAAGTCTTGTTGACTTTTATTTATTTTGTTTCTGAAAAACAAACATTTACATGCAGACACATTCATTGCTTTGGCCCCACACTACAGAATACAATATAGTGCCCACACTAGGATACCCTGTGTCGTGGGAACCAGAAACAGTGATATCACAAACATGTCCAAGACCTGGGGTTTTTTTTTTGCCCAGCCGGGGTTCTAACTCGGGTTAGAACCCCGGCTGGGCACATGAGAGAGGTCCTGGGACCTCTCTCATGTCAATAAGCCTAATGTATCTATACTTGGCTTTTTTTTTACTTTAAACGACAGTGAATTATACACCTTTATCGGTAGAAAATTCGATACCGTTTACAAATTTAGTACTAGCTAGCACTAAATATGTAAGCTGTTTCGAGTTTTCTACCGCTAAAGGTTTTTGATTTAGTGTCGTTTAAAGTCTGAAAAAAATCCCAAGTATAGATAAATGGATTATAGTATGTATGACATACAGTCATACATATGACATACACTCACGCCTCTATCCCGGAGGGGAAGGCAGGGACTAGAGTTGGTCACATGCTACGAACCGCAATTTACCTACTTGAGATTACGAAAATTTTAAGAAAAATAATTTTGAAACGAAAAAAGTTTTTCAACGTTAAAATTTTCGTAATCACTACACGTAATCAAGTGAATTCTGGTATCACTAACATGACCATTTTTAAATAGGTACTCGTAATTAATAAACATTGAAAATTAATAGGTGGTACCAAAAAGTGATACCAGTATGAATTTTATTTCATAATAATTAGGTATCATGAATTTCCATTGGGTTCACTGATTAAAGAAAGTCAATAATGTTGATTTGTTATAATTATATTTATTTGCTTAAGAGTAGGTATAATGTTGATTTTAGTGTCCAAAGTACCAATACAAAAAATGTTTTGCGGTTTAAAAATATTAATATGAACTTTCAATACTAGTAACGCCATCTCTGTGGTACAAAGTGTAAAATGTAGTAGCGTCATCTAGTGTTGAGTAGCAAAAGCTTTCCACTTGTCAAACTTGGTGTGGAACTGTGAACTTAATTCAAGTCCTTGTAGTTTAAAGAAAAAAGTAAAGATGGCGCTAAATGTAGTTTCTATTTACAGCGCCTCCTAGGATCGAATAGACGTATCAATTCCTTTGAAAAATCTAAATTTTTAGCGAATCTTTTCCTTGATCTAATTATATTTATCTCACCTACCTACCTAATGTATACAAGAGCAGCGAGATAACTGGCGCTGCGGGAAGCGAAGATGTTGAATAACTGTTTCCGTATCAGTAGCTAAATGTAAATAAGACTGTTTTGAGAACTATAAAACCAAACATCTTCAGAATTCCTGTCACTTAGTTCGTTAGCGTGCTAGGGCGTGGACGACCGGACTGCTAAACCGACAACCATGGTGAAGGTAAGCCTTTTTTCTTCCATAGGTAATGAGTTTGACGTTAGTTTTAAGTATAAAGCCTGCAGGTACTTAACTACATTTAATTTTGCTTTATTTTTATGCTTTCACTCTTTTCATAGAGGCTGAATAAAATAGAGACGAGGAAAACGTATGCAGATACATAGTTCTTATTGCGCGCCATAAATTTTAAAAGCACCTCAGTACTTTAAAAAAATCTCTAAAACATTAGGTTCTTAGTAGGTATACAACCAACAATTTTAAAACTACGTAGGTATAAAATGAATTGGCGTCTCTATTCTATCCTACCTCTATTTACATAAAGCATGCTTAAAAACACGAAAATAGAGCATAATACTTGATAATACCTAATAAATGTAATCGGGCTTTGCGATTGACAATTTTTAAGATGTGACATTGTTCATAATGACGATTTTTTATGTTTATATGTTTGTATTATTGTACTGTCAATTCATTCTTTCTCATGTTTCACAAAGAAATATATTTATTTTTAATACAGGATTCTTTGGACTATAGTGATTGCCATTTTTATTACATTAGTAGGTACCTACCTACTTATATAACAGAAAACGCTAATTTACTGCCCCGTTACAAAGTAACTCAAGGAGCCGCAATGAGAAATAATTTAGCTTTCACATTTAATATAGTAAACTTAATACTATTTTATAACCTTCGCCAAACTGCATCGCAAGCGAGTTGTTGAAAAGGATAGGTATTACAGTTTTTGAAAATAAACTAAAAAGATGGATACCCATTGAAAAATTGCTTACTATAAGCTATCCTATTCTACTACTAGAATTTATTGAAGAAATAGGTACAGTCGACAGCACGTCAATCTTCACATTTTAATTGCAAAGTCGCCCGTAACGCAACGGAGTAGTTAGAGTGCATGGGTGTATACCATGATGTGCTGTCGACTGTACAAATCCTCTTTTATTGTCTCCTTGCTGTTTTTTTAAGATTTAGCCCCTGCTTCTGCTCTCAATGTTCAAATAAAGTTCCAGATAAGCTATGCGCAGGGCTGCCGTTTGTTCTAAATTTAAATTAATTTTCCTATATTGCGTGTGTTCGTTTATGGCTTCAAATTTAGAACAAACGGCAGCCTTGGTTGCGGATAGCTTATCCGGAACTTTATCCTCTTAAGACCCGAGGTACACACCATAACAATTGAAAACCATTGTTATTTTCAAGGTCAGGACTCAAGAGGTTATCTGCAGATTGTGAAACAGACCCTTAGTATAATTTAACCCTCACGGCAATGGTGTAATAGATCCCATTTTAAATTGCACCTTATCGCCTTGAAATAAAGTACAAACCAATAAAGAACTCTTATTCCCCATGCCTGTTTACGGGTTAAGTATGTAAAATAAGCTAATAGTGATCTGAAATTATTGTTTAAAATGTGAAAATTCAAAATTCAAATTGAAATATTTTATTTACAATAAAAACAAAATGTTTAGGTACTTTATGATCGTCAAAGTAGTTAGTTTTACAATTTTAATAGATTACGTGGAGAATAAACTAACAAAGAAATTACACATTAAAATTTATTCTTTTCACAACGTTTTTCAAAAAAATTAAATTATATTAAAAACTTTTTTAAAAATTATTACTTACTATTTGATGTTATGAACACAAGACACAATTCTCCTCTGAATACATTTAATATTAATCTACCTACTGTTAACACCAGACACCTTTGTCTTCTAAATAATCGTTGATTTTTATTAAGCTTTTTTTGCCAAGAGCGTGTTCAACACGTTTCATAAGCCCCGTTGGAGATAACTCTAATTTATCATGAGAAATCTTGTTGTTAAACCTTATACAGTGCCCCATAAAGAAAGTAATAACTTTTGCAAGCCTAAAGCGTCTATATGACGACTTATATTTTATACTAGTTAGGAAGTATAAACATTACGACGGCCACCAAAAATAGTTTCGTAGTCTTTGATATTTTAATTCGAACGTACCCACATAATATACTCAGAGGCACAATTAATCGCCCACTGTAATTTTCCGTCGTAACTTGAAATATTAATTAGGGATTGATTTCCACTCGCCTTTTAAGATTGTCCCAAACGTGTAAGCTAGGGTATACCCACGGCATCAAGGTACTACGTGAGTGGTCAAGGCGAGTGCGAATCATTCCCTAGTAAATATTTCAAGTTACGTCGGAAAATTAAAGTGGGCGGTTAATTGTGCCTCTGAGTGTATTTTGACAAATGTATTGGCTTGCAACTGTTAAGATGTTGGTTTCATTAAAAAAAATCTCTTAATTAGCGAGTCCCTACTACCTAGTTTGTAATAAATCGCTACGCTCTTTGGCTATGTTCTACTTGGCTCATGATGATACTTTTAACTCTATCAACAACGTTTAAACTTGTTACTGCAATAGGTGATCTGATGATGATGATTACAAAAGCGACGATTATTGTATGCGAGACTGCTCTCGTAGTGAAATCAAGTAATTGGTTTGCGTGGCCTTATTGTTTTATTATTTTTATTTATTAATAAATACCAATCAATATATGTCCCCATCGAGGGGCACGGGTTTCTTCCCTGAGGAAGGTATATAGACCATACTCCACCACGGGGGCCTATTTTTATTTATTACTAGCTGTGCCCCGCGGTATTACCCGCGTTTTATTAGGGAAAATAATTTGAGTATTAACAGTAAACATAGTATCTATTCACATTTTTAGAAGCAAAATCATTTAAAGGATGATGAGCAAAATGGGCCCACCTCCAATACAAATGGCTTGTTTATTCAATTAAAGGTCTAGATACATGCGTTCATTATCAGGTAGGTGCATACCAGAATTCGCTGTGTGGGTGGAGTTATCCGATTTAGAAAAAGTTGATATTTTTTGGTTATAAATAGAAGTTTTTAATATAGTAAGAATATGTAAACCACTTAATGCTACATGATTTACTGTAATAGTAAATGACCAACCTATTTCAGCCTATGGATGTCGCAAGAGGTGACTTACGGCCATTTAGACTTTAGCGCAGACTACATTGCATACATGACCTAAGACACATCTGTTTGCCCTTCTGGGTTGTCTAGTAATCGCTTCAAGTAAAAAACAATCATCATATTCTTGCCCTGTTCCCATTATTTGGGGTCGGCGCAGTATGTCATTCTCTTCCATGCGTCCCTATCACTCGCCATCTCTGCATTCACATTCTTCTTAACATATCATCACGCACACAATCCAACCACCTGTTCCTCGGTCTTCCTCTTCCAGCATATCAATTTGACCATGTAAAAAACAGTATTTCCATAAAACTTGGTGTAGTTAGCGCACTAGGAAATTGGGATAACGCTAGGATGATGACGTTAAGAAAAATCTGATAATTGCGTTAGGTACTTGCAGATCGGCTCCAAACCGATCATTAATTTTAATCCTCGTGAATTTAGCACGCTAAATGAGTGCCTACTGTGGCTACTGTAGAGACCTCTCCGCCACCCATGCCACGGATACCGAGCTCGTGCAGCGGACGCAGCGCTGTGGGCGCGGATGTAGTCGGTACTTGCTCGCATGTTGTGTCTATTCTATGGTATCTGGGATACGGAAGACATAATCAGTTTAATGATCCTGCTATGTTTCTGAATGAGGTTATTGTTGATTAGTTGGTTAAGCAAGAAATTAATGTAATTTTTAAATGATAATTATTAGTATTTTATTTTCCTGCCCTAAAAATCTCAACTTATTATTTTATACAGGATGTAGCATTAGGTAGTTTACATATAAGCAAAAAATGGTATTATAAACAAAAAACTTCTATTTATAACCAAAAACATCAACTTTTTCTGAATAAAAAAAACTCCAGACACAGCTAATTCTGGCATGCACCTGCCTGATAATGAACGTATGTATGTAGACCTTTAATTTAATAAACAAGCCATTTTTATTGGAGTGGGCCCACGCTTCATACATTGTTGCCCATCATCCTTTGAGTATCGAAAAGATCAATCGACAAAAGTTAATTTTCATTGATTTTCCCATGGGAATAATATATTTTTCCGCTGTAAAACGTAGCCTATGTGTCAATCCAGGGTGTCAGCTAACTCCATATTAAAATCGCTCGAGCCGTTTAGACGTGAAGTAGTAACAAACATACATACTCACACACTCACAAACTTTCACCTTTATAATATTAGTGTGATAAATACCATTTATAATATAGTGTGATAGAGACGCTGGAGGACCTCGGCATAATGCTCGAAGACCTCAGTCGAGTCTCCCAACGAGTGGGCCTTAAAATGAACATGGACAAAACGAAGGTCATGTCGAACGCCCGTGTTGTGCCCACCCCAATAACAGTGTGGAACTCGACTCTCGAAGTTGTAGACGAATACGTCTACTTAGGACATACAGTCCAATTAGGCCGGTCCAACTTCGTGAAAGAGGTCAATCGTCGAATCCAACTCGGCTGGGCAGCGTTCGGGAAACTCAGAAAAGTCTTTTCCTCCGATTTACCTCAATCTCTCAAAACAAAACTGTACAACCAGTGTGTGTTACCAGTGATGACTTATGGCACTGAAACGTGGTCTCTTACTATGGGCCTCATAAGAAAGCTCAAGGTCACGCAACGAGCTATGGAGAGGGCTATGCTCGGAATTTCTCTACGAGACCGAGTCAGAAATTATGAGGTCCGGAGACGAACGAAAGTGGTCGACATAGCCCAGCGGATTAGTAAGTTGAAGTGGCAGTGGGCGGGGCACATAGCACGCAGAACTGATGGCCGATGGGGCCGAAAAGTTCTCAAATGGAGACCACATATCGGCAAGCGCAGCGTAGGACGACCAGCCACAAGATGGACAGACGATCTCATCCAAGTGGCGGGAAGACGCTGGATGCAAGCCGCTTCCGACCGGTCTTTTTGGAAATCCATGGAGGAGGCCTATGTCCAGCAGTGGACTTCTTGTGGCTGAATGATGATGAAATACCAATCAAGCGCTGAAGTGTTTACGTCCCTCAGAGCTTGAAATCGCCAATCCGCAGAGGGCACGCGTCTTGACTAAGCCCATACAATATGGCCCATACTCTCTCAGACAGAAAACCTATGCGTTGTTCATATCTGTACCGAATACCCGTCTCACTTTTCCTTCAGCAACTCTCTATAGAATCGCTCGTAGCCCCGGCCGCCTGAGTGATCTTAAACGATCACAAAGGTTAAGCAACATAGGGCGGGTTTAGTGCATGGACAGGTGACCGTTCTATGACTAACGCTAGTGGCGTTTTCCCGAGCGGTTCCGTGCTTCGCAAGGCACGTTAAGCAGTTGGTGCCGGCTGCCGACGATAGATGGCGGTCGTTAAGCCAAGTCAGAGGCCTTAGGCGGCTTGAAAACTTGGGGCATTATGGGTTGATGATGAGAACTCTCTATCGTGGGTTATCTGGAAGAAATTGTTTTAGGCAATAAGGCCGCAAATTATACTGTATCTTTATAAATGCTTTATGTCCATGTTTTTCCTGGAATTTTTAATTAAACATAGCTATCTTTATCTTATCTCTGTTTTGGCATGTGAATAGGCGACATTCAATATTATTAGAATTATAATATGGGATAATCTGCATAATTTTATTAGACCTCGCTTATTATAAACGCTTTATTTATGGGTATACTAGCTGACCCCGCAAACGTTGTTTTGCCACTATCAGAGTATAGAAAAGTATTTTTTTAGCTTTTTTAGGCAATTTTTGAAACTTTTCTGTCTGTAAGAACCATCCTCGTACTTCAAGGAATATTCTAAAAAATGAATTAGCTAGCGAAATAGATTCAGCTGCTCCCGAGATTTGCGCTTAGCAAGACATAGCGATTAATTTTTATATTATAGATTGTGGTTAAACTATTTCTTGCTGTTATTGTTGCTCAAAGCCAGGCCATCGAACAAAATAGTGCTAACTTTGTGAACATCAAACTTGGTATCTTTAGGTAGATTATGCTCTAAAAAAACCGTTAAGTAATCTTTATCGGGTCCGGCTCACGATAAACAGTGACCTGTCAAATGTCCAAGTTCACGTTGCGTAACAATTGCGACAGACAAGCGATTATGTGGCTTGATTGTTGTGAATGAACCAAATCGCTCGTAGCCCGGCTGCCTGAGTGATCTTAAACGATCACGAAGTTTAAGCAACATAGGGGCGTTCAGTGCATGAATAGGTGACCGTCTATGACTAACGCTAGCGGCATTTTTCCGAAGCTAAACAGTTGGTGCCGGCTGCCGTCGATAGACGGCATTCATTAAGCCAAGTCAGAGGCCTTAGGACGGCTTGAAAACTTCTGACAGTAAGACCAGCCACTAGTCTTACAAGCCTCTACCAATCCGAACTAGGCCCCGTGGTGAAGTATGGCCTATCTATACCTTCCTCAGGAAAGAGACCCGTGCCCCTCGGTGGAGACATAATAGGTTGATGATAAAGATAGATTTTAGATAGTCACATCACATCTTTCTAGTACAGTCGCCGGTATAAGTGATTTGATTACAACATACTCTTTTGTTCGATAGGTACTCTCCCTTATACCCAGGGCGTTAAGGACTGCTGCTGTGAGGTGCTACAGTGCATGTCCAACCGTGGCTGTATGTACTCCTCTTTATTTTTAGCTATAGGTACTTCAGCGATTCCTTTGGCCATAGTAACTGGCCGGCATAGGCGTCTATGATTGAAAGTGAATCGCTCGGTCACTCGGTACTATAAACGGTCACTAAGCACTACGAGTATAAACTATCACTAATTACTATAAACGGTAACTAAACTAAGTACTATAAACTGTCACTAAGCACTATAAACGGTCACTAAATCATACAA
The DNA here is from genome assembly GCA_947310845.1 of Yponomeuta plumbellus. Classification (NCBI taxonomy): domain Eukaryota; kingdom Metazoa; phylum Arthropoda; class Insecta; order Lepidoptera; family Yponomeutidae; genus Yponomeuta; species Yponomeuta plumbellus. Next base: position 10,239,230 of record OX371218.1, read on the forward strand.
TTTGGTGATCGTTCCTAATGCTCGGCTTGGACCCGTTTTCTTCGAATATTCGCCTGTTAAACTATACAAATATTTTGGGCGTCAATGTTCGAATGTTTCGAGTACATACATTAATAAGCTCACGCCTGTATCCCAGAGGGTAGTCAGAGACCAGGGGGCTGCGTTAAATTTGTCAAGTAGAATAAAGTATTAAAAATTCAAAATACGTTCCTATAAAAACTGCGTTTTTTGGCAATATGCCCTGGGTTTGAACCAGTAGGTTATAAACATAGCTATGTCAATTATTGAGATTTATGCCGTTTATGAGGCCTTAGGGCGGATTGTACACTTCTGACAGTAAAACCAGCCACTAGTCCTACAAGTCTCCACCAATCCGGACTTGGCCCCCTTGGTGGAGTATGGCCTATACCTTCCTCAGGGAAGAGACCCGTGTCCCTCGGTGGGGACATAATGGGTGGATGATGATGATGATAATGACGTTCACTTTTTTCAAAAACATTTTAATTAGTAAGCGGGATAATGTATTTTTTTCCATTAATGGCGCTATTTCAGAAACTTCTAAAAATTAATAGGACATGCTTTATTTAAGATATATGTCGTGGCCATATCGTAGATTTGCCCACTTCATGAAATGCTTGATCATTTCATGAAGTGATGGTTAAATTCTTACTTACTAGATAGCCTAATTTAATTTCTAATATAGTGCTTAGTTATTCTACTTATTATACATTTTTGTAGACTCTCTGAAACTGAACAATAACAATAGAGTGGTGAGGGTGGCCTTGAAGTTTAATTACTTAGGCATATTATATTTTGATAAGGAAAAGGTTGCTATATGACTGTATCTGGTTTTCATATCTACTTACGTTTTTTAATTTAGTTGCGTAACCAAAGATTTATATTCAGTTAACAAGAAAAATCTCGCTTATCACAAGCAATGTAAAGCTAGAAGCCGAGATAATGATGGTAGTCTTGCGGTTGCGTTAGTCGCTCAATCAGTTTTGTCACCTTGAAAAGAACAATTAAAAAGTATCGCTCGTAGCGCCGGCCGCCTGATCTTAACCCATTAACCGTCGTCGCAGTCATAATAATAATGAATGAGGGGTTGATGGTTTATTAATGACAGCTGTCAGCTTAGTTCATTAAAAAAAACTAGATGTCGCTGCAAGAAGACCAAAATGTCATCATGTTTTTAGGTCTGTGGTTTTAATCGTTATTAATCTGTGATAGCGTAAACATCTCTTTGTAGTCTGTGATCTAAACTAGACTTTGTTTCGAAACTGTTGAAACTTGAAAGTTATCGAAGTATTTTTACTTTGTTTATTACATACGTACGTGAATTATGCCTTTGTAAAAACATAGGACAGGAACTACAGATAAGGTACAGTGATGTCATGACGTTAGCATCATCTATCGGTAATTTGCGGTACTATTTTTTTTTATGACGCTCTGAAAAGCCCTCATTAGGTATATATCCAACTTATGTTTTTGGTGGTCCTAGCGCCGCGCCGCAGTCGTATATTTACAACTAAAGTTTCTGAAGTGATTTGAGGCATAATTTCAAAAGTAATTACGACTACTCTACGATGATAATAAAGACGAACTATTCAATTATAGCTTTTTATTTCTTTCTTTCTTTTATCACCTACCCTACGCCTAAAATTTAAGATTGAACATATGATTAAAACTGATCGCAAAATGATTATCTTCTAACATTCATCGCCACAGTTGTATAAATCCAACACTAGTGATGAGACAAATTATCTACTCAACGGAGTCCGCACCCGGGCTGAATGTAAGCTATCCTACTCAAAATAATAAAAAAAAAACTCACGCCCGTTATCCCTGAGGGGGTAGACAGAGGCACCAATCACTAGAACTGGGCCCACATTTTGCCGAGTTTATTAAGTCCCAAACGTGACAAGTGGCAAGCCTGTCGCCGTTGTCCGGGCACAATTTATCAGCGAATGGTGTTGCTGTACAAACAATACTTACAACACGTACAACCATACATACAATACATAAGCAAACCTATACTCAAAATGTGATGTAAATGAATTAAGAATTGAGAAGTATTAAATAATACAATTTTTTTTTATTTAAATTGGCTTACCTAATGATAATAATAAATCTAAAATCGAATAATTTAAGGTAGCATCTTCTGTAATTATTTCAAACGGTCTTCACCTATAGATATGACACCTATTTACAACACTAGCACTTTTAATATTGTCAATATACCTAGTATTCGCCGGCGCCGAATATTAAATACTAGTACAGTCGACAGCACGTTAATCTTCACATTTTAGTTGCAAAGTCGCCCGTAACGCAACGGAGTAGAGTGCATGGGTGTATACCATGATGTGCTGTCGCCTGTACCTGGATGACCGAGCTTTGCTCGGTATTTTTTTGGTAAATCATGTTTTTTGGAATTTTTTTTGTATTTCTTTTAGAAAATATATTTGGATACGAATTAGGTGCGTTGATAATAGGGCTCCTAATAATAGTTTTTCACACAAAAAAGGAGCTTGAAAAAAAAAGAGAAACTTCATGCACTAGTCTCGAACCAGGGTCTTTTGTTTAAGGTATCGTCCTCTTTCCCACCTGGGACATTAATGCGAAATTTACGTTCTTATAGGGTAGCAGTTATTTCTTTGCCCAAAAACACGGTTAAAACTTGGTTAAAACGACGTTTTATTAAAATGAAACCTAGCTGGATCAATTAATCGCCCCCGAAACCCTCTGTTTACAAAATTTTATGAAAATCGTTGGAGCCGTTTCCGAGATTTATGATCCTGATTATATTATATATACATACATATATACAAGAATTGCTCGTTTAAAGAGATTAGATTAGATAGATAGATAGATAAAACCACCTATGACGTCACAAGCGGACATGATACGAAAATAGTGAGGGTAGACGTGTCATAATTAGGTACAGCGCCACCAAGTTATCTGTTAAGGTGGGCAAAATTGTAACTAACTAACTAATTGTAAATCCTGCTCCCCATTTTTTGTTTTATTTATTCACTTACTAAGATTTATAGATATATTTTCATTGCAATCAAAAGACCGGTTTAAAATATTTTAATTTTAGGTAAATTTCTTAAATGTTCCTACTAAATTCTCCACTAGCGCCGCTATCAACTGAACAGATAACATGGTGGCACAGTACTAAGATTTAAAAATTTGTTGTGGGTAAGTACCGCCTTGATTTACTTTACTGTGTAACGTGGCTTTGAGTGAATTGCAAAATGTCGAGTAGGGAAGAATTGATTCGGATTTTAGAAGGACATACAAGTTCTGAAGAATCAGAAGAATTTGTAACCGACGAGTCTGAAGTGGAGCAGGTCTGTAAACAAATTAGACTTTATCGTATACAAGCTTAAGCAATGCCCTTCGCAAACTTCGGTGGGTTTAGTTGTACAAAATTGACCTGCACATTCAATTTGGAATTCGGTTAATTTTGAACGCACAAACCTTAATGTTACGTTAATATTGCAATTTAACCGAAACTTTACATAGTTATTATACATTGTATACCTACTAAGCAAGCACCTAGTCTTAAAAAACAATGTAATAATTCAAGTGAAATACGACAGGTTATATTTTATAATTTTGTTCATATTTTATCTGTATGTAGTACGGTGTTAAATTATGTTTAGTATTTCTCGCTGGTTTTACTATACCTATATCCTCGTAAGGCCCGACCTTGAAAAGAACATTTGATTTTGTGATCACTTGAGGACATTGGGCCTCACGAGGATATAATACGCAACGCAAAAGTTTTAAAGTTAATATGTCGGTGATTATGTTGCATGGAATCCCTACATACCTCCTATTTCAATATTTTTCTATAATGCTAGCGCCGGTGTTGTTTAAACCGAACAAAAGGGATTTCAAAATATTTAATTTTATTATTATTATTAACCTAATAAACTCGGCAAAACGTGGGTCCAGTTCTAGAGACTGGTGCCTCTGCCTACCCCTTCGGGGATAACAGGCGTGAGTTTATTAATATAATATTAATATTTTCTATAAATATCAGCTATACTCTATCTAGGCTAAGATAGTAAGGTTTAATAAACAAAAAAATGATGTTTTGATGTCGTTAATTTTAATTAAATTGATATTATTCGGAGGGAAACCAATAAAACTAGTTACCAATAGTTTTTCTTATGAACTTATTATTTCTAGCTCAGAATAAATTTACTGTAGGTGATGTGTCACAACAATCTGTGAAGCATAAAAAAAGTGCTCGACGCCAGGGACATATTATTTGGAGTGATCACGCGGCGGTTAAAATGACGATCACGAAGGTTCAGCAACATAGGGCGCGTTCAGTGCATGCATGGTTGACCGTTTTATGACTAACGCCAGTGGCATTTTTCGCCGTGCGGTTCCGGGCTTTGCAAAGGCACCTTTAGCAGGTGCCAGCTGCCGTCGATAGATGGCAGTCGTTAAGCCAAGTCAGAGGCCTTAGGGGGCGGTTTGAAAACTTCTAACAGCTAAACCAGCCACCAATCCGGACTCGGCCCCCGTAGTCGAGTATGGCCTATATTTTCCTCATGGAAGAGACCCGTACCCCTCGGTGGGGACATAATGGGTTGATATTAAACTCTGACTTTGTTCGCAGACCGACCATGTCAGCCCAGCCCCATCTTATCCTAATCATACAATAATGTCATCACTAGAGACCTTAGTACCTACTAAGATATCCTTAACAAATTCATAAATAAAACAGACGTTTCCGCTATATGGCTCAGAGAGAATACTCTGAAGTATTCCCACATCCATTAAATTTAGTTGCAGCCGCGACACTATCGGTGTATCGTATCTCTGCGGGCGTGGCCTCGGCGCGTATCATGATCGCTAGTTTGGACGCAACATGACACCCATATTTAATATGGACGCTCCTTTTTTCCAAGTCGTACCTATTATTAAAGCGTATAGTAAAAGACTCGTCCATACTTATCAAATACTGAATCATGTCAATGTATGATGACGAGATGTACCTATGTATCAAGATACGCGGTTAGTGCGGATCGGACTGTATCAGATACGGCGTGTATCATTAACATTTTATGACACAAATACTCGATACCTACGGTACTGCTGATCGTGATCATGAGGCTACAAAATTTTAGAAGCTTTAGATTCGTTCCGGACACACGTCATTAATTCTGCCGTCATCGTCATAAGATAAAAGACGCAACTAATATTTTTGCCGAAAGTGAGTTATTCGGAACGAGGAAAAAAGACGCATCTTTCTGTATTTTTTTATTTTGATAGCATTTTCTGCGAAGATAAGAGTTAATAAAAAGACGCATTAGACGACGTATTTTGCTGTGTTTTTTTAAGTTAAAAAGGCGTTTTAGACTTGAGCTAAGATAAAAAAAGTATTTGGTCAATTAAGTACTTCTGCAATACAATAGAAAAATGAATGAAGTCACTGAAGTAAAAAGACGCATAAAACGAACGCAATTCACTAGCTAATTGTTTGTTTCAAATACTTAAATACTTAATTTCTCAGTTTCGACCTGATGTCAGATGTGTCTTTTTAGGGGCTGTCCATTAATCACGTGAGGCTTGAAAGGGGGGGAGGGGTTTGACAAAAATCACGAAATGTCAGATATCACGTGTATTTATTTTTTCGTTATTTTTTCAAACGCGCACGCGTTCTACACGCGCGCTTGCGCGCGCAATACAATTCTAGTTCTAAAAAATTAAGATTTTTGTAGATACGAAAAATACACGTGATGTTGGGTGGGGGGTAGTCTTAAACCTCACCATGTATCACCAAGGGGGGGGTTGAAAGATGCTTAAAAAAATATCACGTGATTAATGGACGGCCCCTTACCTTACGACGGCAGAATGAATGAAACACTGAGGTTTTCACAAGAGGTTTTCTCTCACGGAGCTTCATCATCATCATCATCATCATCGTCATCATCAGGCTATATTAGTCCACTGCTGGACACAGGTGGGATGACGATCTGCGAAAAACTGCAGGCAGATGCTGGATGCAGGGCGCTATGGCGCTCACGGAGCTTGAGTTTGCTTTTTATAACTTTACCTCTCGTCTTCCCCCAGGTTAACATCCCGAAAGTGAAGTTGAACGATGGCAACGAAATGCCCGCCCTCGGGTACGGCACCTGGTTGGGACTCGACGATAAGGTGAGTCTATCTTAGCACGCTTTTTTATTTCTTAGTAAACTTTCGTCGTTAAGCCAAGTTAGAAGCCTGGCGGCTTGAAAACTTCTGACAGTAAGACCAGCCACTAGTCTTACAAGCCTCCACCAATCCGGACTTGACCCCCGTGGTGGAGCATGGCCTATACCTTCCTCAGGGAAGAGACCCGTGCCCCTCGGTGGGGACATGATGGTGATGAAACTTTTATAAATTTTCCTACTACCTGAGTCGCTCGTGGCCTGGGCTGCCTGAGTGATCTTAAACGATCACTTAGGTTTAGTTAGGTTAGGGGATTCGTACACCGGGAGCATTCGTACAACGGCCATAATTCGAATACGCAAAATAGTGGCGCCTTCGTATCTGTGTATGTGATGCCCACTCACACGCATAATCTTACCTCGGAGTAGTTCGCCCGTGCGGCTGCCGACGTCGGTGTTATAGGACGTTACGTGTTTTCGCTTCGCGTAAGTAATTTTTCGATGCAACTTTAAAGGTGTTTTTCTTCTATAAGTTTTGCTGCCATTGTTAAACTGATTCTTTGTGGTGTTTAGGTACATATTTCAGTTTGTTATTTCGACATTTACTTGAAGATAATCTCAGCAGTTATTTTTATTTTCAATATAGTAGTAAAATTTCTTGTTTGGGGTAGCTTCGTACAGGTCTGAACGGGCTGGATTCGTACTGTACGAATGTACGCCACGTATGATATGCAATCTTTATTGTCGCAGCTGATCGAGCTTTATTTGCCATCGACATCTGCTCAAGGATTAGTAACTCCAGAAATGATCCAACCCTACCCTAAAGTGGCTAGAGATGTGACCAAAAAGTCCAAAAAAAGTAACCAGCAGATACTCCCAAAAAAAAAAATTGGCTAGACGAAATAGAAAAAGCAAAACAGTTGAAGAGCAAGAGCTAAAACAAAGAGATGAAGAGGGCATTAAATTTGATATCGGGTAAAGATACCTATGTATATTAAATAAACCAAAAAGAAAGAGGCATAGTTCCTGTTCTCCCATTGAAGAGATTGCTGAAGGATCTAATGTAGAGAACGAAACTCCAGTTTTAACAAAATTCGTGAAAGAGAAAGGCTTTATTCTAGTGAAGTCCGAGAAGAAAAAATCTGTCAAACACTATGTTAGTCAGGTGATTACAAAATATAGTCCCACTGAGTACAAAGTTTCATTTTTAAGAAAGAAATCTGGCGCCTGGAAATTTGTTTTTCCCATATAACACAGACGAAGGGACTGTTTACATATCAGACATCGTATATAAAATATATTGCCGTAACCCAAACATGTACGAAGCTACTCCGTGAGTGGGGTACATTTGTACGATTTCCACTTCTTTTTTTTTTTAAATCGTCATAGCTTGGCCACACTTATTTCTATGAACAAGTCGTCTGAGGGAATATTGTAGGCAAATATATAAGCAATCTAGCATTGCTCAAATTGTTTTCAAATAGCCTTTAGTTATTCTGCTATAGGGCTCGAAGTGAAAAGTGTACGAATCCTACCCACTCTCCCCAACGGCGCGGTCAGTCCATGGATGGGTCACTGTCTATGACTAACGCTAGTGGCATTTTTCCGAGTGGTTCCTTGTTTCGCAAGGCACGTTAAGCAGTTGGTGCCGGCTGCCGTCGATAGATCACACTAGTTAAGCCAAGTCAAGGCCTTAGGGCGGCTTGAAAACTTCTGACAGTAAGACCAGCCACGACCAGCCACTAGTCTTACAAGCCTTCACCAATCCGGACTTGGCCCCCGTGGTGGAGCATGGCCTATACCTTCCTCAGGGAAGAGACCCGTGCCCCTCGGTGGGCACTTAATGGGTTGATGATGATGATGAACATAGTACAATCGCGTTTTTACTGAAAAAAGTGCTCGTTGTGACGGTTCTAATCTAGATATCTATGAATAAAAAATGGTTTTCTTCAAACTATCCGTTGTTCTTGCAAGGTTGCGATTTGTAAGACTCTGTGCAATTCCAGAACGAGTTCGAGATGCACCAGTACCCTCGCATGCTGGAAGCCATGAGCTACGCCATCGACATCGGCTACACCCACATCGACACTGCCCACCTGTACCGCGTGGAGCCGGAGGTCGGCGCCATGATCAACAAGAAGGTCAAGGAAGGCGTCCCCCGCGACCAGTTCTTCGTCACCACCAAGGTTGGTCCACGAAGTCTGCAGTTCCTAAGCTGTCCACTAAATCAGCAGTTCCATAAAATTAATTGTCCTTATCCAATTATCAGCATCAGCATGACGACCTCTGTGGCGCAGCGGCTAGCGCATCTGCCTACCATGCGAGAGGTCCCGGGTTCGAGCCCCGGATGTTTACATGTTTATGACGTCGCTGTTTTTGGTTCTCACGACACACATCGTAGTGTGGGGCCAGAAGCGATAGATTATGTTGTAGACAATGAGCCCTAGCCCGCTGTCTACCATTTGAAGAAGAAGAATATAATTACAATTTTTTTATTTTATTTTTATTTATTGAAAGAAAACAAACAATTCTACAATATGGTTAAATACTTAGAATAATTACATTTACAATATGTAATTGCACAACCGGCAGCGTTTTCTATAGACTAAATTAAAGACATAGAAGATAAAAGCTCGTAGCTATATCGATGTATAGAGAAAATTTCTATAACTGTGTAAAGTTTTACAATAATACTTCAACACATTTAGGTATGTACAATAAAGTGTTATCCATCTATCTATGAGCAAGAGTCAAGTCAAGATTTCGCTCGGAAGTCAAGCAGTACTGATTGAAATAGGAGTCACTAGCCAGGATGTGGGCGCGCATTCCGATCGAGTCTCAAGTTAACTCCCGCTAGCTGTAATAATAGAACAACAACAAAGAGAAAAAAAAACACACATGTGCCCATCAACGTGTAAAAGCCCAACCGACACAAGAACAAAAAATCGAAATAAAATTTAAATTTAAATTACCCACGTTGAATTTAAATACAATACAATACAAGTCAATAACGAATACATCCGACAGACAACCAAAGTTATCGACATAGCTCAGAGAATTAGCAAGCTGAAGTGGCAGTGGGCTGGCCATATTTCGCGAAGAACCGACAACCGCTGGGGTAAACGTGTTCTTGAGTGGAGACCGCGACTCGGCAAACGTAGTGTAGGACGCCCTCTAACCAGGTGGGATGACCATCTGCGAAAAACTGCAGGCAGATGCTGGATGCGGCAAGCTAAAGACAGGGCGCTATGGCGCTCATTAGGGGAGGGCTATGTCCAGCAGTGGACTAATATAGCCTGATAATGATGATGATGATGATGACAAGTCAATACAATACAATACAATACAATACAATACAATACAATACAATACAATACAATACAATACAATACAATACAATACAATACAATACAATACAATACAATACAATACAATACAATACAATACAATACAATACAATACAATACAATACAAATACGATACGATACGATACGATACAATACAATACAATACAAATACGATACGATACGATACGATACGATACGATACGATACGACACGATACGTTATACTATACGATACGATACGACACGACACGATACCATACGATACAATGCAATAAAAACTAACCTGAAAACTGTCTGTTCCAGGTCTGGAACCACCACCACCGCGAGGCGGATGTAGAGAAGGCAGTCCGCGACTCCCTGCGCCGCATGGGACTCGATTACATCGACCTGATCCTCATGCACTGGCCCATGGCCATCACGGTAAGTCTTAGTGCCCTTTTTTTTGTTAACGGGGTGAAATGCTTTGTGCACCATAACCGCCACCCTTGGGGGAGGGCGACAGCCGTGTGTCGGACTCTCCTCTCCTAATAATAGGAGAGGCATACCTCCTAAAACACCCCGGGGGCCGTCCTGTCGCTCGTGCAATGTGCGCTCGCCGCCGGATCTCGCAAGTGGTAGACCACAGTGCGAATGCTACAGCGGCGAAGTCTTAGTGCCCTGCCTCACTGGGACGCCATGGCGACGTCGCCAGCCAAGTATCCAGGCAGTCTGTGTTGAATTGCGACGTAGCCAACAGTCGCCAAATGAGGTAGGCACCATACATTTCAATACCAACTGCTTGGATACGGTCGCTGGCGACGTGGCCATGGCGTCCCGGTGAGGCAGGGCCCGTATACATGCGCCTCTCTTATGCCTCCTCCAGACTACTCGCGATGGTCCTCGACAGTACTCGGGAAAGTTGACCGAAGTACGTCGCTACACACTCGAGGTTGGACGAAGTAAGACGAAGTGCCACACTATCGTATTCGCCTAACCTCGGTCAACTTCGCGAGCAGTGTGGAGGCCAGATTAGACTTTCAGACGCCTCGTACAAGTTTTTTTTTGCACGGGGCCATCCATCTTCACAATTTTTTCCCTATTCTATGTGAAGTGATCTAAAACGATCACGAAGGTTAAGCAACATAGGGCGCGTTCAGTGCATGGATGGGGGACAGTCTATGACTAACGCTAGTGGCATTTTTCCGAGCGCTTCCGTGCTTCGCAAGGCACGTTAAGCAGTTGGTGCCGGCTGCCGTCGATGTCAGAGGTCTTAGAGCGGCTTGGAAAGCTTCTGACAGTAAGACCAGCCACTAGTCTTACAAGCCTCCACCAATCCGGACTAGGCCCCCGAGTCATGTGCCCCTGTATTGTATGTATGGATCTGTATAGTTGTCGACTCGGATCGATTATATTTTACGCTCTTCAATTTCATGTGCATTTCGTTCGAGTCTACCGTAGACCGGTACGAAATTATTAATATGGATTTTTTCAATTTCAATTTGGATTGCCCTTGGATGCCAGACTCTCGTACATCTCTTGGTATTTTATTGTGGAATAAAATATATATATACCTATTTATTTATTTATTTTTCATTTTGTAGAAGACTAACAGCACAATAAACAGAATAACTGAAAAATAGGAAATAGAAGGCCAATTACAAGTCTCCACTTATAGAAATATACGTGTATCTGTAAATCTATCATGAGCACATCAAATTTTGACGTCTCCTATTCCACATTTACCCACAGGAAGACGGTGTGGATGAGAAGATCGATTACTTGGAGACCTGGCGTGGTTTTGAGAAGGTGCTGAAGCTGGGCTTGGTCAAGTCCATCGGTGTCTCCAACTACAACCTGGAGCAGATGAAGAGGCTCATCGCCAACTGCAAGGTCAAGCCGGTGGCCAACCAGATTGAGGTGAGTGCGTCTGTGGGATACTGGAGCGGTGAAAAGTAGCGATGTAACACCGATTATGCAAATTTCTTGGATGAAAATAATAACAAGAAGGAGAAAAATATTTATTATACCAACAAGTCACGTCGCAGAAACATAAATTTAAACCGAAAAGTAACTAAATATTCATAGGAACAGAAAAAAAAACACAATACCATACTTGTAGTCTGTGGTGTCTAGGTGCCATTGGTTCCACGTAGATCCCTCCACGAGGTGCCACAAAAGGCAGATTTTTAGTCAACAGGCAAATAACGACGTATTGTATTAATTTATATTTATCAGCTTCTACAATTTGTGTGCTTAATTATTGTCGTGTATTGTAAATGAACAATAAGAAATATAACAATGATTATGATGATAATGATATTGAATCGAGCGAATAAAATATTGACGAATTCAAAGAAAAAAAAGCAATATACGTGTATTGAGAAACTCGTACATTTTGGAAATTAAAAAAAAACTATTTATTAAATTGGCCGTGCTACTTATTTAAATTTATTTTGGAAGTATTCACCATTTTAAGAAAAACATTTTTATATTTTTCTAAAAATTTGGTGTTTGTGTCGTCATTAGAGCATGATTAAATGATTTTCATAGTTTGTGTACATACAAAAAAAAATGTGATTTGTACATATTTTTTTTAAGTAAGGCAAAGGATTCATTCTCGTACCGTGTTTGCTGACTTCATAGAAAAGTAATTTAAGGTCAAGGCTTTTTATTGAATATCTTAAGTCTAAAGTCTAGTAATAGTCTGATTTACAAATCTGTGAAACTATTTGTTAATTGTTACTGAAAGCATAATTCTCGAAGTGATTTTCCATTTCCGTTCAGGTTCAGACATATAGCATGGCCAATTTTCAGATTAACTCAATAAAAAGTAACATATTATATTGTAGTAGATGCCACCAAAACCGACAAATAAGTTAACAATACAATCTTCAGGGGCCAATAAACCTACAATATAATGTTAATTTTTATTGAGTTAATATGAGAAAAATTCGCCAAAGAAATTAGGCAAGTTGAGCCATTTTCTAAGAATTACCCGGGTGTATATATTTTTTTTATTTTATTTATTTGGAATAACAAACAACTACATATTAAAATATTACAAAAAATAATAATAATAGAATTTTAGATTAATAAACATGTAGTCCACATTAATTTATACACATTTTACTCATAAGCAAGTGGTGAGCTATGTGTGACTCATTAATTATCTGTATGTAATAAAAATAAAAATAAAAATTTATAAGTAATGTGACGACGACCTCTGCGGGCGTAGCGGCTAGCGCATCTGTTTACCATGCGAGAGATCCCGGGTTCGAACCCGGCTGGAGAGAAAAAAAAAACTCCAGGTTTACATGTTTGTGACGTCGCTGTTTCTGGTTCCCACGACACAGGGTATCCTAGTGTGGGGCCAGAAGCAATGTATGTGCCTGTGTATAAATGTTTATGTTATGTTTATGTTATGTTTATGTAATGTCCAATTTGTTGCAAAACTGATCTCACCGCCTCTCTCGTCTTCCCGCAGGTGACTTTGAACTTTAGCCAGACCGAGCTGGTAGACTACTGCCAAAGCCAGGGCGTGGTCGTCGTCGCCTACTCGCCCTTCGGAACCCTGGTGCCGAGCCACGCCTACGACGGCAGCCCCGAGCCGAAGATCAACAACCCTGACATGGTCGCCATTGGAAAGAAGCACGGCAAATCCGTGACCCAAGTCTGCCTGCGTTACCTGGTGAGTTTGAAGTCAAAGTCTAAGTTGAAGTCAAAGTCAAAGTCAAAGTCGATGTAAAAATTAGAGCTTCAATGCTTCTTTCCGAATTTCCTACATACGTACGATATGTACAGCGTCACAGTGACACTGGAGGTAGACCTGCTCAAGAGGCGTCGACCCAACCTAACATGACATAACCTAACATAACATAACGGTTTAAATTTAATCGTTAATACATTCTATTTTTAGCAAAGTTATTTAATCTTAAAAATCAATGGTAATTTTATTTTTGACAAATTGTAAATGGGTTTAGAAGAAAAAAAAAAATGGGGAAAAAAAGAAAAGAGAGAAAAAAAAAGAAAAAAAAAAAAAAAAAAAAAAAAAGAGGCACAACCCTATACAAGAATAACAGACACAAGAAACCCATTAACATAAGATTAATATAACAGTAAAAATATGTAATAGAATAGAATAAAAGGTACCTTCAAATAAAGGACAAAAGTTGCCACACAATCAATAGTGGCAGGATACAATTCACATCTCAAAAGCCGTGCAACTTTTACTGAGGTTATGTTAGGTTGGTTTGATGCCTTTTGAGCAGGTCTACCTCCGGTGTCACTGTGACGTGTCATTTTTGGGATACCCGAACATTGACCCATTAGTAGATAGGTCATTTGAGTTACAATACAATCATTCATGATTAATTAATCAATCGCTTTTAATTTTATGCGTCAACAAGTAGGATAAGTCCATCATAGCAAGTACGTAACTCAAATGAGTTAGGTCAATGTTTCACTAAGCATGCGTTATGTAGAAATATGTGTCATCTTTTAATTTAAATAAGAATCTGCGAGAGACAATTATTTATAGTGTATTATTTAGTGTATACGAAGGGTACAAGGCTAGAACGATGAATGTCCTTTTTCCAACATTTCGAGATAATCGAGTTTGAAGTTTAAACTCTCAGCGTTACTGCTATGGAGCGGAATATTTTCTTTTTGATACATCTCTTGACTCACAGCGTTCTAGTGTATGATACCTAGACATTCATCGTTCTAGCCTTGTACCCTTCATATGTTTGGCATATCCTGCCCTGGTTACAATAGCTATCCTAGTTTGGAACCAGGTCAAGCTCAAATCGAGTTGTGTGGAAGCTATGGTTTTTTTTGTCGACCTCTGTGGCCCAGCGGTAAGCGCATCTGCCTACCATGCATACCGTACTTGCGTAAAGTCGACAGCACATCATGGTATACACCCATGCACTCTACTACGTTGCATTACGGGCGACTTTGCAACTAAAATGTGAAGATTGACGTGCTGTCGACTGTACCAAAGATATCGGGTTCGAACCCCGGCTGGGGATAAAAAAGTCCAAGTCTTGGAAAGTAACATGTTTGTGATGTCGCTGTTTCTGGATCCTAGTGTGGGGCCAGAAGCAATGTATGTATGTGCCTTTATGTCGATAAACCAAGTCAGAGGCCTTAGGGTGGCTTGAAAACATCTGACAGTAAGACCAGCCACTAGTCTTACAAGCCTCCACCAATCCGGACTTGGCCCCCGTGGTGGAGTATGGCCTATACCTTCCTCAGGGAAGAGACCCGAGGGACGGGTGACAATGACGCCAACAGCCAAATGTTTGTCGTTTCGAAGTTATATTGTATTGAAAAAAAACTAACATTTTGGCGTCATAGTAACTTTTGTTCAGCTCGCTGAGACCTATTTTATGATGTATCACACATGGCTATTGGGCTGAGGTCCAAAATTGCATTCCTTTGACAGCCGTAATATTTTTTGTTTAGTTCTTCTGAAAACGGCTCATTCAAAATAATTTCTTGTTTTTTCATTACAAAACCGTCCACCTTTCTCCCGCAGTACCAGCGCGGAATCGTCAGCATCCCAAAGACTGCTACAAAGTCGCGCGTCCTCGAGAACGCCTCCATCTTCGACTTCGAATTGGACGCGACAGATGTCGCCACCATCAAGAAATTCGACATTGGCTTCCGCCGCGTCACCAACGAGTTCTGGCAACCCTACACCTATTACCCGTTCGAGAAGCTGTTTGAAAACCCCCCTCCGATCCCCAAGTCCCTCCGCGTCTGGAAGAACGGTATCAACAGCGATATCGAGTAAACGCGGCCGCGAGTGGTGTAAATATGCAGATTTGTTACCTACGTTAATACAATATTTTATTGAAAATATTTTTTTTATTTCTTTACTCTGACAGTATCATATTTTATGTTTTTGTAGCCTATATGCGTCCCACTGAAGATTTATAGGTTTTATATAGGAAAGAGAGAGAGTTTTGGCTTAGGTAATTAAAGTTAAGTAGAAAATTAAGTAATGGGTTGATGATGAATGAAAATTAAATTTAATAATAATGCGATACAATGTGTATAAAACTACTATTACCTAGATAGTGAATTAAACTAACTTGATGGATTGGTAAAATGTTTATTTGCCATACCAGTAACACACACAACAAACTTAAATATGAGACAAAGACTATATAACTATTTTTTTTAAATTGTTTCAAAAAGAATTTTTTTTTCAATTTTTTATTAAAAATTCTTTTTCAAAATCAAATTGAAGAGAGTAAAAAATAATCGATCCGAGTCGACAACTATACAAATCCATAAATACAATACAGTTGCACAAGACTCTTCCCTGCGGAAGGTCCATACTCCACCACGGGGGCCAATTCCGGATTGGTCGAGACTTGTAAGACTAGTGGCTGGTCTTACTATCAGAAGTTTTTCTCTCTGATCTCTGGCCTCTGATCGACGGCAGCCGGCACCAACTGCTTAACGTACCTTGCGAAGCACGGAACCGCTCGGAAAAATGCCACTAGCGTTAGTCATAGACTGTCACCCATCTATGCACTGACCGCGCCTTATGTAGCTTAACCTTCGTGATCTTTTTAAGATAACTCAGGCAGTCCAGGCTACCAGCGATTCACTAACAATACGGTAACAATATACCTATTATGCTAACAACAAGAAAGCAAGACAATACGTAACAATTACAACGTCTTGTCTTGTTATACTACTACAAAATGAGAAAAGTAAAAAAGTATTAACGTTAAAAAAAAAGTAAAAAAGTAAATGACGACCTCTGTGGCGTAACGGTTAGCGCATCTGCTTACCATGCGAGAGGTCCCGGGTTCGATTCCCGGCTGGGGAGAAAAAAAAACTCCAGGTCTTGGATGTTTGATGTTTGTGACGTCGCTGTTTCAGGTTCCTAACGGAACCTGAAACAGCGACGTATCCTAGTGTGGGGCCAGAAGCAATGTATGTGCCTGTATGTAAATGTTTATGTTTAATAAGTGATACTAAACTATTTGAGTACAGACGGCAGCACGTCAACCTACACATTTTAGGTGCAAGCTCGCCCGTAACACCCAGGTCTTGATGTTTACATGTTTGTGACTTCGCTGTTTCAGGTTCCCACGACACAGGGTATCCTAGTGTGGGGTCAGAAGTAATGTGCACACATACCTACATTGTATGTAAAAAATGTTTGTGTTTATTTGTAATACAGCGGAGTAGAGTGCAGGGGTGCAGGTATAGCATGATTTGCTGTCGACTATACCCTCTTACTTAAGAGGGACTTCCCCGAGTACTAAAAAAAGTAAAAAAACCATTGTTATTTTCAAGGTCAGGGCTTAGGAGGATATATGGAGGATACACTCATTTTAAGTATCTTAGGATATTGAAGGATCGGGAGGGCCGCAAGACCTGGGACGAAGTATGGTGCTCGACACTGGCGGACAAAAGAGCCAGGAGGCACCAAACCCGTACAGACCCGACGTCGGACCTTCTCTTTATTGTGAGTGGTTGACCAAAAAGGGACCTCAAGGGAAAATAATTGATTTGGAGAAAATCGCGTTTGAAGTTTCGTGTAGACAGGTTTCAACTCGGCTCGGCTAACAAAAAAAATCATAAAAAAATAACTACTTCACCTAAAAATATTCTGGTTAGATCAAAACAAAGCTAAAATACCACAAATTTCAAATAAAAAAATAACGGTTTCAATCCCTCTAGGTCCCTTTTTGGTCAACCACTCACAATGTCCCACATGCGGTAGGGGCTGCCGCTCTCGAATTGGACTTTTCAGTCACTCAGAAAAGTGTCGAAGTCCCACAGGATACATCCCCAGGCACTGCTTGAATCGTTCGTAACGGACGCGAAGGCCTATGATGATGAGGATATTGAAAAACTGTGAGCCGGTTTTTTGAGTTGTGAGTCGCGCAATTTCGGTCGCGTAATTTCTGCTCAGTAGAAAATCTGGTCGGCAGACAACTCATTTTGCGTCGGTGTGGCAAAAAGGGGTTTTTGTATGAGACCGAACGTAGTAGAAATTACGCGACCGAAATTGCGCGACTCACAACTCAAAAAATTACGCTCGTGTGGCCTCAGCCTTACATCTAAGCAACAGAACGATCGATTATTATTATTGCATCTTTAATTATTACCTAATCGATGCGGACTCGTTAGCCTTGGGAGTTGTACGCAGTGTCAAGTGGGTTCAACTTTCCGGTTTATATTATTACACTAGAACCGTAGACATACTACGCAAAGATAGTGCGTCGCAGAAAATTAAAAAAAATGTAGTGGACCACCCTTATTATTTATGGCCGGGATACACGAGGCTAGTTTTTCAAGCTATTATAGGATAGCAAGCTAGTACTTTTAGTGTGGTGACACCTCACCCTCACATTCATAGTCGTAATAAGTATGTAACATGCTCTCTCAACAGTTCAATACACAACGTTACTTCATACAGTCGCCGTTTCAATAACCTTCCCAATACATGGCGCCCCTGCCAGGATGGCCTGCCAGAGGCATAAAAAATAAACATAAATACAATAAATATAAAAAAACATAACTATATAATGAATAAATAATAAAACATATAATCAAATAATATTAAAAGTATCCTGGCAGGGTCGCCATGTAATGATGTAAGATTGGTTATTGGGAAGGTTATTGAAACGGCGACTGTATGAAGTAACGTTGTGTATTGAACTGTTGAGGAGAGAGCATGTTACATAGGTACTTATTACGACTATGAATGTGTGGGTGAGGTGTCACCACACTACATACTGTCCTGGCTTGCTGACCTGGCTTGGAACATGCTAGTTGGAACATGGAAATAAGCTAGTTTTGTCTAAACGAAGCCAGAAGTACTAGCTTGCTAGCTTACTGACACTAGCTTGCTATCCTAGCTTGAAAAATCCCGGCCATTACAGACCCCCGCACTAGCGTCTTTTGAGCGCCAGAACAAGACAGAATAATGAGGCATAAAGTGCCACAATAAGCCACCTTGCCGCATTTGATTACAACGCGGTAACACTCAGCAGCCTTTGAACCCAATATGAGATTTGTATGAGGTTTAAGTGGTCTTTTGCTGATTTTGTTACTAAATAGAAAAAATGCATAGTTTGAACTCGAAATACACTAGATGGCTCATATTCGAAAAGTATGGCACTTATCAGCCTTTGATTGCCTCATATTATTATTATTATTATGTGTCTCTGTAGAGTTAGTACAGTCTGTTAGCTTTTAGAATATACCTCGGGCTCTAGAGTAGGCCTCGGTTTTCGCCGAAAGTGATACTACTTCCTGCTTTGTATAAATCTTTTCTTCACTATTTTGAAAAGTTATGTGAAGTTATAAATAACAATACAAAATAAACCTTACCTTATTGCAATATAATCGGTTTTTGACTGCTCAGCCGCGGTATATTCTAAAAGCTGACAGACTGTAGAACAACTTCCACCCAAGGTAACCAACCTGTGTAGGTTACTCCTAGTAGCATCCACCAAGGTTTGGTTGGATCTAGTTGAAGCCGGCATGATATTGGCTAGACCTACTATCAGCACTAGGGTTTGGTTGGACCTAGTTCTAGCTGGAATGATCCCGGCTAGACCTAGTTTTACCCGAAAGCAAACGGCTTAAACTAGATTTAGCCAAGAGTAAGTGGCAACACGTAGTTAGTTCTAATCGGCTAGAACTAAGTGTAGCCGCATTTCAGGTTTTAGCCGTAACATTATTCATTCCGAGCCAATGAAGGACAGAAATTAATGTGGGACCACACTGATGTTTTCCTCAAAGCAAATTCCGATCTCTTTTTAAAGATTTCCCAAATCCACCATGGATCAATCAGATCACAATACACTGATAAGCTCAACCTTCCCGAAGTGAAGACAGCATTGATATCAAAAAGATTGTTTTTTATGGCACCAAAAATTTTACAACTAAATACCTAGGTCGTGAGAGAAACGAATTTATCGAAATTTAAAAATAATCTTTGCCAGTTCCATAAAGCAAATGTTATTATGCTTAATACGATTTTTTTTATGAAATTTTAATGTAGGTACATATATAGAGACTTATTTACCTATTATCTAATTGTAACGTTTATTAGTTTTTGTCAAATACATAATGGATTTCAACACTTGAAGGCGTCAAAATAATTAACCCGATAGAGTGGATAGTTACTTGATAAAAGAGCTTGTGTATTTTTAAAAACACACTTATCCAACGCCTCTACGGCCTAAGCCACATTGAATAGGGCAGAATAAACTTTATATACAAGACTATAAGATATAGAAATGTTCGATAGCAGGCGCGGCGCTGCCGATTCAGTGTGGCTTGAGCCTTATACGATGCATCAGACACAACATCACTTATAATAACTTCCACACGACACCATCACTTGACCTGGTCCCAAACTAGGATACCCTATGCTATGGTAAGCAGGCAAGGACATCACAAACATGGAACAACACCCAGATTGACGCCATTTGTATAAAAATATGTACTGTTTTGTATAATCTTTGTCTTGGTATTTAAGCGCCAACGAGGCTGTCAAATGTACCTATCTTATGACAAGTGAGTATGAACACTAGGGTTGAAAATGAAATGTAAAATACATGTATCTTTCAAACAACCTCTGCATTTTCAATAAAATACAGAAACTTTCCGTGCGGGTCTTCGATTGAATCTTTCGCAACTTTAAGTTTTTTATTATTGTGTTTTACAGTGTATTTTTCGCATTATTTGGCATTTTAGCTTTTTCAGTTTAGTTTTTTTCATCACTCATGTGTAATATTTACAAAAAAAAACAGTCAGCTTCTTCTTTTTATATATTATTTGTAGATGATTGTATTTTTCAGACGAACCTCCAATTTGTTTTCTTCGAAAAATTCATTTACTTTACAGGAAAGATACAGAGTTTTCAAAACAAACCGAATGTATTTTATGGAAGTGAACACCTAGTGAACACCCTTCTCGGCCGCATCGCATCCGTCGCATACAGCGCCACCAAGTTATCTGTTCAGGTGGGCAAAATTGTAACTAACTAATTAATTGAAAATCTTGTTCTCCATTTTTTGTTTTATTTATTCACTTACTAATATTTATAGATATATTTTCATTACAAATGAAAGACTGAAAATCGTCGCATTTCTCTAGAGTAAATTTCTTAAATGTTGCTACTAAATTGTCCCACTAGCGCCGCTATCAACTGAACAGATAAGATGGTAGCACTGTAACTATACTCCGTAAAATATAGCTTGAGCTCCGCGACAGCTGTCACACTGACAGGGCTAGGTTACGATATTGCCTCAGAATAAGGACGATATTGCTTAGACATCCAATAGTGTGCAGTAAGTACGGAGTTTTCACAGTACAAAATATTCTGTGAAAAAATTCAAAACTTCGTGGACGCAATTTAGATGACAGCTGTAGCGGAGCTCAAGCTATATTTTACAAACTATAGCATCAGTGTAGTTCTACCTTCAAAAGTGAACTGACTGATGTCGCTGGTAACGACGAAGACTAACTTCAGTCGCAGATCGAGCTTCAAGATACAATGTGGTTGATTTGGTTACTACTAGCTGTCTCCGCTTGCGTGGTGAGTAGTTTTGTGTCATTTTCTACGCACAAAAGTATTAAATACATTCATCATCCATTTATCTATACTTGGCATTTTTTTCAGACTTTACACGACACTAAATCAAAAACCTTAATCGGTCGTAATCTCGAAACAGTTTACTAGTGCTAGCTAGTACTAAATTTGCAAACTGTTTCGAGTTTGTAAATGGATTGTAGATGAAAAACCGGCTTCGCTCGGCTAAAATGTAGTCTCATAATAATGATTCCACATTGTATCAACGACATATTGAGTGGTTGACCAAAAAGGGACCTCAAGACCTCAGGGCGTTTGAAGTTTCGTGTTTCTATAGGTTTCGACTCGTGCTCGGCTCACAAAAAAAATCATAAAAAAATAACTACGGCACCTAAAAATACCACAGATTAAAAATATTAAATAAATAAAATAACGGTTTCCAATCCCTCCAGGTCCCTTTTTGGTCAACCACTCACATATTTATTTTTGGTATTTTTATAATATCCATTTGCTTTTTTATTTCAACAAATTATGTAGGTCTAATTTGTTGAAATAAAAAAGCATGTCAATCTATGACTAACGCTAGTGGCATTTTTCCGAGCGGTTCCGTGCTTCGCAAGGCACGTTAAGCAGTTGGTTCTGGCTGCCGTCGATAGATGGCAGTCGTTAAGCCAAGTCAGAGGCCTTAGAGCTTGAAAACTTCTGACAGTAATACCAGCCACTAGTCTTACAAGCTTCCACCGATCCGAACTTGGCCCCCGTGGTGGAGTATGGCCTATACCTTCCTCAGGGAAGAGACTCGTGCCCCTCGGTGGAGACATAATGGGTTGATGATGATGATGTCCACTTGGGAGGCAATTATTTTTTATCTCTTTATTCATTTTCAGCGAGCATCCTCAGATGGCGGCAAGGCACCTTGGATTCCACTTAACGACGGTTTTCGAATCCCGGGTCTTGGCCTGGGGACCTTCCTTGGATTTGATGAGGTAAAGAACTTCGGATGTCTGACTGTGAATCAATTCAAATGTTGTTTAATTCATAAACATTAAAATGAAGGTACATACATTGCTTCTAGCCCCACACTAGGATTACCCTATGTCGTGGGAACCAGTAGGAAAAACCTTTTTTTTCTCCCCAGCCGGGGTTCGAGCCCGGGACCTCTCGCATGGTAGGCAGATGCGCTAACCGCTACGCCACAGAGTTCGTCTAAAAGAATTCAACATAAAGAATTTGCATTCTGTTTGCTGACTGTCAGTTTAACTTATTTTTTATTTTTGAAAAAATACGTTATTTTACATGTTCCTTGTATAGCCGCTCTCGAAAGCCTGTTCGATTTTAATTTTACAGCCTACAACTCAAAAAGGCCTTCGGTACGGACGTTTTGACACGCTGTAGAGCCATCACAAACAGGGCGGGCGACTGGTCGCCGCGTCAGACGCGACGTTGTCATTTGCTTCTGGCGTCTTGTCGTCGCGACTCCGCGACTCTGACGCCAAGTGTGCGGAGATTCGAACAAAATATATCGCACCCCCGGTGCTAGACTGTCACTTTTGCTAAAATTGCAAAAATGAGTTAGCTAAATATGTAATAACTATTCTAAGGCACCCCTTTACTTGGTGCGATACAAGAAAGAAAGTTAAAAGTTGATGTTGTTGTAAAAGCTATTCATGTTGTTTAAATCTTGAAATATCATTAATATGTGAGCTATCAAATCTTTCAAACCTTCTCCTGAATAATTGCATTTTTGCAAAAGTGACAGTCTAGCACCGGGGGTGCGATATGAAAATTGACGCCCGTAGGTTGTCGCGTCGAACTGTCGCTGTCGCGTGTCGCCTAGTGTGCACACTGCGCATATAAGCTTAAAGCTTAATTAATTACAATAAATAGCGGCCAATATCCAATCCGTAGGTATGATCTTCAGCGTATCAAACCTCCATGTGCATTCATATAATCGTTCATTGGATGTTATTAGATAAATGTGTACAGTGTACACACTGTTCATCATCAGTGTACATGTCATTTATTATAGCCGCTGTCTTCTTCAGGCAGTTTTGTACTGGAGAAATTCAGAGGAAAAAAAACTCCACTATGAGCAATGACCATATTGCACCCATCCATGCACTAAAGGCGCCCTATATTCCTTAATCTTCATGATTGTTTAAGATCACTCAGGCAGCCGGGGCTACGATTTATTATTATTATAGTTATTATTCCATTCTCATCAATTCCATTTTATTTCACGTTTCAATAAGGTCGACAATTTTCTTTTACAGAACGGTGAAAAGGTCCCTCAGACTGGAGAGGTGGAGAATGCAATCAAATGGGCAGCGGCCGCGGGCTATCGACTGATAGATACAGCTTCTGGCTATGGCACTGAGGAGCAAATCGGAAGAGGGCTGGCAGAGACACCAGTCCCTAGGAAGGATATGTTTATTGTCACTAAGGTAATATATTTACGTATGGAATGGAGTGGAATGGATTGGAATGGTGTGGAATGGGGTGGAATAGAGTGGAATGGAGTGGAATCGAGTGGAATGGAGTGGAATGGAGTGGGATGGAGTGGAATGGAGTGGAATAGAGTGGAATGGAGTGGGATGGAGTGGAATGGAGTGGAATAGAGTGGAATGGAGTGGAACGGGGTGGAATGGAGAGGAATGGAGGGAAATGGAGTGGAATGGAGTGGAATGGAGTTTAATGGAGTGGAACGGAGTGGAATGGAGTGGAATGGAGTGGAATGGAGTGGAATGGAGTGGAATGGAGTGAGATGGAGTGAGATGGAGTGGATTGGAGTGGAATGGGGTGGATTGGAGTGGAATGGGGTGGAATGGAGTGAAATGGAGTGTAATGGATTGGATTGGAGTGAAATGGAGTGGATTGGAGTGGAATGGGGGGGAATGGAGTGAGATGGAGTGGATTGGAGTGGAATGTGGTGGAATGGAGTGAGATGGAGTGGGATGAAGTGGAATGGAGTGGAATGGAGTGGAATGAAGTGGAAGGGAGTGGAATGGAGTGGATTGGAGTAGATTGGAGTGGAATGGAGTGGAATGGAGTGAAATGGAGTGGATTGGAATGGGATGGAGTGGAATAGAGTGAAATGTAATGAAATGGAGTGGAATGGAGTGGAATGGAGTGAGATGGAGTGAGATGGAGTGGGATGGAGTGAGATGGAGTGGATTGGAGTGGAATGGGGTGGAATGGAGTGAGATGGAGTGGGATGGAGTGGAATGGAATAGAATGGAATGGAATTGAATGTAATTGAATTGAATGGAATATAAATCCTTTATTGCCAAAACTCGAAATAATTTAAACAGATATGATAGCACGCCGAATAACACATAGTTAATAAGAAAATTTGTATTGTTTTCCACACTAACTACATAATATGAGACGAGTGTTTCATACAAGATAGAATTTCAACAACATTTTAATTTCAGTTGGGCACAAGTGAGCAACGGAACGTCCTTGCCGCACTCCAGAGTTCCCTGAGGAGACTGAACACAGATTATGTGGATCTCTACTTGATCCACTTCCCTGTTACCTTCACCGTAAGGTTCATTTTACGATGATTACCTATGTCTGTGATTACATATACTTGAGCCATTACAAACGTGCGAACTGAGTCAGAAGCATTCGTATCAGACCTCTCTCTCACACATATTATAGGAGGCATATCAGGCATATCGGAACTCTCGCTCGCACTTTTATGACCCGGTTCACACGTTTGTAATGGCTTATGTATAGGTACAATAGATTCTATCTATTTAATAGGCTATTTAATCGATTTTTGAAAGTTGGTGTTCATGGGTGTCCGTATAGTTGGCTTTCACGTGGTCGATTTCAGTAATTTCAACTATGCCACCAAACTGTGTAGTGCCTAATAGTGCTACAAGGTACAATTAGCTAGAACAAGTATTTCCGGAGATATTCAGGCGACTCACTGAGGCAGCCAACTAGACGTCTACTTAGCAGACACATCACGAACGGCTGTATATAGAGTTATGATTTGTATGCCAGTTAATTGTGCGCTAATAGTGCTCCCTACATGCCAAGTTTCCAGAATAGTGCTTCAATACAAGCTTAGAAAACATACCCTATTGTTGAGGCAGCCAACTAGACGCTTTTTCTTACCATGATTTCTTCGTAACGGCGTAGAGTTTTAAAACAAAACCTATACCAAAAAACTGTGCGTTAATAGTGCCTTTTAATGAAACACAAATGCCCCCGAAATGTCTGCAAACTGCTACTTGCTGCTGAAATTAAAATGAACTCTTATGAAAACGCAATTAGGGTGAAAATTGTTTGCAACAATTATTTGATACCGACAAGCAGAGAAGTGATTATAACACTCGGTGAGTGTCACTCAGGGCCATCTAATGGCTAGTTGGTTTAGTACAATGTCCGTCTTGGGCATTGTTGGTCAATAGTGGGCTGGTGATGTTGAGTACGAATGCGGCGGCGAAGCCCAAAAAGAGGATTAAATTTCAAATGTTGTAAGTACCGTATGTCCAGATGCCCCGCTTTAGTGGGATGTTCCCGTTTTAGGGTATCACACCCAGGGCGCCAAACGAGACTCTTTTACCTACTCTGCGTTCACTATCTGTCCTTCCCTGTTCAACCTTCTAAGGGCTGTGTCTTAGCAGTAACCAGTCGAAATTTTCACAGAATATGTTATGCTAAGGCAGATTACCTAATAAATTTAAAATAGAGATTTTGATTTGAAGATGAAGATTTTTTTTATATCGTATAGTTTCTGAGGTATAAAATTTTTTTTTTTTTTTTTTTATTTTTTATTTTTTTTTATTTTGGCAACGAACAGTCATTACAAGTAAACTTAAATAGTTACATAGTTAATTATTTTACATAGATAATTATTTTTTTAGTTAAAATACCGGTTCTAAGACACATAATTTACACGAATACGTTTAAATAAAACTGTTTTTTTTTCACACTGTCAAATAGCCTATTGATCGGTAGGTAAATAGGACCTAGGCATCTCCCCTTTCACGCCCACCCATCCGGTCCAGTGCTAGTCTCGTCCAATGTTTCCCAGCCGCTTTTACAATGTCGTCGGCCCATCGGGCTCATCGATCCATCTGCCCACACTGTCATCGTCAACCCATATGTCCCCACCGCGGGGCACGGGTCTCTTCCCTGAGGAAGGTATAGGCCATACTCCACCACGGGGGCCAAGTCCGGATTGGTGGAGGCTTGTAAGACTAGTGGCTGGTCTTACTGTCAGAAGTTTTCAAGCCGCCCTAAGGCCTCTGACTTGGCTTAACGACTGCCATCTATCGACGGCAGCCGGCACCAACTGCTTAACGTGCCTTGCGAAGCACGGAATCGCTCGGAAAAATGCCACTAGCGTTAGTCATAGACGGTGACCCATCCATGGACTGAACGCGCCGTATGTTGCTTAACCTTAGTGATCGTTTAAGATCACTCAGGCAGCCCAGGCTACGAGCAATTCTTGCCCACACTGTAAAGCCTGCAAAACATATTAAGCTTACAATACATGTTGGCCGAGCGTTGCCAAGTGAAGGCCAATAGACAGTATAGACAGTATGTTTGCATTGTCTTGCCATCGCTGGGTGTCGCTCGCTGGTCGGGTCGAGTTGGTCGGGTAAAAGCAAGCGCCAATGTGTATAGAGATCATTTGGCTTCGCTTGTCACAACTTGCAGTCGCTCGCGACCACTTGCCGCACGTCACAGCAGTGTCGGTTTTTTGTCACAAATCAAAGGCGCTCGCGCAATACAAACTGACATCACCCAACGTGTGGGCATCTTTGCAAGACTCGCCTACATTGGCTATTTGCATTGGTTTCCGATAAACTTGCCGTCTAGGCAGTAGCGTTTGCTTTGTATTAGTTTGCCTACGCTCACGTTGGACTAAGCTCAACCAATATGTATTGCAGGCTTTAAGCCGAGCTTAGGCCAACGCCACCGTAGGCAAACTAATACAAGGCAAGCGCTACCGCCTAGACGTTCGGCAAGTTTATCGAAAACCAATGCAAATGGCCACTATAAAGAGATGCCCACACGTTTGCTGACTTGTGCCGAAAAACCGACACCGCTCCGAAGTACGGCAAGTGGTCCCGAGTGACTGTAAGCGTGACAAGCGACGCCAAATGACCTCAATACACGTTGGCGCTTGCCTTTACTCGGCCAACTAGGCGAGCGACACCGAGCGAGCGATGGCAAGACAATGCAAACATACGGTCTATACGTTGGTATTGGCCTTCGCTTGGCAACGCTCGGCCAACATGTATTGCAGGCATAAAGTGTCGAAATATAAAGCGGTAATAATAATTTAAATGAATATGACCTTTAAATTATACTTCCCTATAAAGAAATATTTTGGCGTCGGTGTACAAAATAAGGAGCTGGTCCTGTAAGGCTTTAATTATATGCGTCTGCGCGACCGAGCGGTTTGGTCGCAGATTCCAGCGACCGCGGCCAAGTCGCTTTTCGTCTCCGCTCTCGACACTTTCTCAAGCCCGCTCCACATTCTCGCGCGAGAACACGCGAGAACGATATACATTGCGTTTATATAGCAAATAGTTTTATGATTATCTTAGGAGTGTGCGCCAGTGTACACCGTTCTTGCGTGTTCTCGCACGAGAGTGTGGAGCGAGCATTACAAACAACAAAAGAGCGTCCCGTCCGCTTCAAATGCATTGATACAAGTGAAACTCTTTGCAAGTGAACACGTTGAAACTCTTACGCCGCTCGAAGGCGCGACCGCGCCGCTATTTAAATAGATCGTTATAGCTGTAACAGACGATAGAACTTGTACGGAGCGGACAGCGGACTTGGGTACGGCGTACAAATCCGCTCGTCACAACAGACGCCCGGATCTCGCAGTAACCGCTGGTAATGTACAGTCGACAGCACGTCAATCTTCACATTTTAGTTGCAAAGTCGCCCGTCGCTCCGCAACGCAACGGAGTAGAGTGCATGGGTATACACCATGGTGTGCTGTCGACTGTACACAGTTCAGACGTCATGCCTGGTGACAATATAAAATTCAAAGTCCTGACTGACTGACTCACTCATCAACACCCAGCCCAAGCCGTTTGACCTAGGAAGCTAAAATTTTGCACAGAGGATCTATATATAATGTAGGGAAGGAATAAGAACGGATTTTTGGAAATTCAACCCCTAAGGGGGCGAAAAAGGTTGCCAAAATTTTTATGTGAGGTTTTACAATTACCTTTATATTCGTTGGAGGAATAGTAAAAGTATAACAATAGTATAGTATACCTATAGCTAAGTTACTAGCATAGTTTAAGTTCTTCCTTTTAGTAATATAGGTAACTTGCGTCTCATATTTGGAGCTGGCGCCGACTGAGGCTCTAATTATATATTATGCGTCCGCGCGACTGAGCGGCCCGGCCGCTACACCACGAAATTACAAGCAATTGTGTGTAATAGTACTAACAGACGATCGAACTTGGTACGGGCCGGACAGCGGATTTGGTACGCTCCGTACCATATCCCTTCGTCTGGAGAGTTGTCCGCCGAACATTATTATTATTATTTCGTGTCCGCTCCGGACCGATGGTGTTCGCGTCGAATTTGGTCCGCTCCGTACAAATCCGCGAGTCTGTACGCTCGGACCGGACAAACTAGCTTTCGCCCGCGACTCCGTCCGCGTGGACTTTAGTTCAAAATTTTACAACCCCGTTCACTCCCTTAAGGGTTAAATTTAAGAAAAACGGCGAAACACGTGTTCAATCAATTGTGTTGAAGAGTATTTATTTTAAGTTTCAAGAAAATCAGACAACATCTTATACCTCCCATAAAAATGTTGGCAACCCTTTTCGCCCCCTTAGGGGTTGAATTTCCAAAAATCCGTTCTTATTCCTTCCCTACATTATATATAGATCCTCTGTGCAAAATTTCAGCTTCCTAGGTCAAACGGCTTGGGCTGGGTGTTGATGAGTGAGTCAGTCAGTCAGGACTTTGGATTTTATATATGTCACCAGGCATGACGTCTGAACTGTGTACAGTCGACAGCACATCATGGTGTATACCCATCAGTGGCGTAACTATAGGGTGGCAGGGCTGGCAAAATGCCACGGGCCCCCGGCCCAAGGAGGCCCCGGCCCAAGAGGCCGCGAGCTCGGAAATAATTTTTTAACATTGTACCTGAGTATTTTATTTTACTTGAAAAGTTCTTTTTTGTAAATTCTGCTTAAAATCCATTAAAGTGAGACAACTAAGACATCCTAAGCAAAAAGATGTTGATCAATTTTAGAATGCATCCATTGGTTTCTATTAGGTAGTACCTACCTACATCGTTTTGTTGTGGTACGTTGGCATCGTGGGTGAGCATTGACGATCGCGGAATTCCCGTTTGTTAACCAAGAAAGTGCTTTTAGTCTAGTCAACATGTACCTTTTCGGACGAAATTTTTGTATAGTCTCCGAAAATTACGATCAAAATGTAGTTCGATTCGAAATATTATGCAGAAAGTTTAAGGAAAAGGGCATTTTTAATAAACAATTTATTAAAAAAATAGGGGTTTGGTTTTTTTTATATCTCAAAAACTATCAAAGATATTCAAAATTTGAAAAAAGATCTGAAAAGAGAAGGAAATTTCCCAAAAAAAATATCTATAATATTTATAATTTTTACAGAGCCCTGAAAATAGCGTTAAAAGCGGGTTGTCTTCCGCGCGTCACTCGTAACTCGGACACGGTAACACGGTAAAATGAGTTTTATTCATCTTAACATATTAAATATGAATACTAAGGAGTAATAACATTCTAATACTATTGGGATACATAAATAAACAATTATCCGCAGGCAAACGTTCATACCAAACCTTCGAACCACAACACGTAGTGATTCGAGCTCCCGTAGTAAATAATCTAAATCAGCGCAATTAGTACGCGATAGTCCGAAATGTTTAAAAATGTTGTTTCTTAGTATAAATTGACAGTGAAAAACTATAAACAGTGACTTTTTAGTCTTGGAAGTGCTTAATAAAACCTAAATCGAAATTACAACACCCAAACCGAGTTTGGCAGAAAAAGTGTGACAAACAACATATTTACTATGTTAAACTGTGCTTACACAAATCTTTTGTAATTAGTGAAAATATAGTGCAAAAATCAATATGATTATGTTGTAAGCAAGTGACGTTACGAACCATGATCAACGGTTACATTCCTATGTGATGAGTCACTCTGCAATCAAGTAGCACCTGTACAGTAATTTCACGCCACAGACCTAACGACACCGTGGCGGAGCGTTATAACTCTGGTATCGTTCACCACAGGAGCCACCGGTCTTTTTGTTGCGGCCTATTTAAGGAATAACTAATCCATAATGGCTAACAAAGCAAACAACGGACGAAAACCATCAGCACCAAAAGTAGGCGATGAACAATGTGACAAATGTAAAAATTTCGTCAGCAAAAGGGACACACTGTTGTGCGTATCGTGTAAGAACAGATTTGAATTCGATTGTGCCGGCTATTCTGAAAAACTATATGCTCCTAAGAAACCGGATTCTAAGAGCAAATGGAAGTGTTCGAAGTGTATCCATTTGCCTACGACATCTGGGCTACAGAATAATATCACACAACGAAAAAATAATAAAACCGGTTCAAAAACAAAGATAAGTATACCAAGCGCGCAAAGTGAAACGTCTCTCATTGGGAAATGTGGACAGTCGTTACCGATTGGTGAGTCTGACTTTCTGTCCGACCAAGAAACCAAAGATGATTCCTCTATATCTTCGGAATCATCGTCACCGCCTAGACTATCACGAAGTCTAAATCATGACGAGGTTGACACAATTATAGATGGCACGTTAAAAGAAGAGCTAGTTCAAATAAAATCTGACCTCATGTTCACGCAAGCCGAGCTAGAAAACACGATATTAGAAAATAACGAACTAAAAAAGCAAATGAAACAATTGTCAATCTAGAACAATACCTTAAAAATACTTTGCGAAACAGCTACTACAGCTACCCGTTTCTCTGTTTCCTTCGGCAATCTTTCCGTCACAAGGTTGTCTGGAAGAAATTGCTGTTAGCAATAAGACCGCCTATTGTATGTTTTTAATTGTAAATTTTATTTGTCTCTGGTTTCTTATGTGCAATAAAGAATATTCTTATCTTATCTTATCTATCTACTACAGTGACAAACGCTGTAAAAAACAGGTCACTTAAAAATAGAAGAAGACACTCAGTTATTTTAGATCAGAAACTAAGCCAGTCCTCCCCCTTTAAGTCATCATCAACGTTCATGAAATCCAACACTCAAATTTTGGAACTTCAACAGGAAATCGAAGTTTTTCAAAAAGAACTTAAGGCGGCAAAACAAGAGATTGTAAGACTGAATCAGGTAATAATGGCATTGAAACATCAATTACTCGTTCCAGACATAAATTACAGTGTGAAAAATACTACCAATATCCAAAGAATGAAGAAAAAAGAAACTTCGAAGGATTTACATAAAGTACATATAATAAGTAGCAATAATGTAAACAATATTTTAAGCATTTCAGAGAATACTTTGGAAAACTAGTCCATCTGCCACAAAGTTATTCCTCAAGTGGGTGTGAAAGACCTACTGTCAAACGGAATTGACAAGACGCTCGACTCTTTTACTATGAGTGATTATTGCATAGTTATGATAGGGGAGTCCGATTTTCTAACAACTCATAACTACTTTGAGCTGATCTTCTTTATCCGTCAAACAATTCAAAGACTTGATCATACCAATGTTATATTGTGCCTCCCGACATTTAAATGCACAGATTATAGCGACATGTTTAATTGGAGGATAGAGTCATTCAATGCTCTTCTATGCTTGGACATCTCTACGCATAAATACGCTTACATACTTGACTCAAATCTCCACCTAACGTATGATTACGCTATGTTCGCTAAGTGGACTGGCAAGATAAATAATAATGGTATACAAACAATATTCAAAGACTTGAAAGAAATTATTAATGACATAAAATTGACGGCTGAAGTTCAAAGCACAGAAAACGAGATATCGATCAAGACTTCGACAAACGGTACAGAGCAGCTTTTTCGTGACTAATACAATACATGTCTTACACCAAAACATAGCTGGATTATTAAGCAAATCAGACATGTTAACTTTACATCTAAATCAACTTGATGCGAACAAAACGATTGATGTCTTATGCATCACAGAGCATAACATGCAATCTGGAAGAGAAGTACTACTAACACTTTCAGATTATCAGTTAGCATCGCACTACTGTAGAGATAATAAGAATAAAGGTGGTTCATGCATATTAGTTAAGAAAGGCATAAAGTACAGGAATTTACCTGAAATATCTAAGTTGTCTGTAAGAGGTATACTGGAATTTTGTGCTGTAGAGCTTGTAGATTACGAAGTTATAATAGCATGCGTGTATAGAATACCTAAAAGTAAACATAAGTATGTATACCTAGAATTGTTTTACGAGAAAATGACATCAGTACTTAATAATATATGTATTAAAAAAATAAGCGATTTGTAGTGTGTGGAGATTTTAACATAAATGTATTGGAAAATAATTGTCATACCAGGGAATTTAAAGAATTTTTACTAGGCTACAATCTTATTTTAGCACTATCTCAACCAACTAGACCTGAAAGTGGTACATGTTTAGACAATTTTGCCCATAATATAAAGCGAGGATGCAAATCTGAGGTACTTGATTTTGGACTTTCTGATCACACTGCACAAGTGCTAAAATGTCCCGTGAAACAAACTTGCACAATAAATTTCTGGAGAACTAAAAAAAGAGACTTTAGCAAAGAAAACTTAAAAAAATTCAGGGAACATGTAAAATGTTTGTCATTCTCTGATACATATCAATCCAATGATCCAAACAAATCCTATGATAGTTTTTTGGAATCGTTTCTTCTTATATATAACTTGTGTTTTCCTTATAGGGACGTAAAATTAAACATTAAAAAAAACTAAAATGGATGTCAAAAGGAATCAAGCTGTGCAGCAGGCGGCAAAGACAACTTTTGTGGCAGTGGCGTTTGAATCCATCGACAGACAATAAACGAATATTTAAAAATTACTCGAAACGGCTTAAACGGATCATAAAGCTGACACAAAAGGCACAAAACAATGACTTAATTATACATTCAACAAATAAACAATGACTTAATTATACATTCAACCAATAAATCTAAAAGTGCTTGTAATATAATAAATAATTCGAAACAATTGCTTCCCAATGAGCCTATCTCAAAATTAATTGTAGAGGACAGTGAAATAACTGACCCTCAAAAAATTGCAGAAGCGTTCAATAACTTTTTCGTTGATCAAATCGAACCAACGAATCCAAATTTAGATAGTACTACCCGTATAAAAATTGACAATCAGTGTCAATCTATTTTCCTAAAACCCACGACTTCAGACAGCATATCAACAATTATAGGATCCCTAAAAAATAAGAACAGTGTTGGATACGATGGTATACATTCTAAAGTATTAAAATTTGTAAGTGATATATCATAGCTCACCCACTGAGCCATATAATGAACGTTTGTATAGAGTCCGGTAAATTCCCCGAACGGCTCAAACCAATCATTATAAAGCCACTTTTTAAAAAACGGGATAGAAAACTAATGAAATATTAACGACCAGTAGCCCTAGTATCAGTAATCTCAAAAGTTTTCGAAAAGTATATATACCACACAATTCTGACTTACCTGGAAAAATACAACATACTTACTGAGGAACAAAAAGGCTTCCGTAAGGGTAAATCAATTAAGATGGCTGTATATGAATTCCTGCAGCATATAACTACAAGTGTCGATAAAAGAAAGCCAATCGTTGCCCTCTTTATGGACATGACGAAGGCTTTTGATTATGTAGATCATAAACTACTCCTTAGGAAACTACAAGCCTATGGTTTAAGAGGAAACGTATTAAATCTTATTGAGTCATATCTGAGTAATAGGAAACAATCAACAGAAATATCTAAAATATGCGTTAGAAGTAAGAGAGAAGCAAAATATCTGTCTAACACAAGACTAGTAAAATATGGTGTACCCCAAGGCAGCGTTCTCGGACCGCTCCTTTTCATCATTTACATAAATGACCTTCCAAAAAATGTATTACATCCTATGACATTATTCGCCGATGACAGTACTTTAATAATAAAATACAGTGAAATTGACGATAACGAAACCAATATTAATGACGCTTTAAAAGAAATAATAATTTGGATGGATAGTAATAATTTGATTGTTAATTTAGAAAAGACTTACTTAATGAATTTTTATCAAAATGTATCTAAACTGGACGATTTAAAAATTCAATACAATAGAATCAAAATAGACGAGGTTAAATCCACAAAATTTCTAGGTTTAACTATAGACAATAAATTAAACTGGAAAGAGCACACAAAAATAGTCAGTGAAAAACTTTGCAAATATGCCTACTTATTGTTTAAATTATCTAAAATTTTAAGCGAGGAGAATTGTCTCACAGCCTATTATGGATTTGTCGCATCCACGCTGCGCTATGGGGTAATTTTTTGGGGGAACTCCACGGACAGGGAAATTATTTTCAAGGCGCAGAAACGTTGCATTAGAGCAATGTGTAAACTTAAAAGTAGAGATAGCTGCAGAGCCTTTTTTAAGAAACTCAACCTACTTACTTTGCCCTCGCTTTATATTTTTGAGATAGCAGTCTTTGTGAAGTCGAATCCAAGGTATTTTGTTGCAATCTCTACAGTACGTGCTAAAGGCCTTCGCAAGCAACATCGCCACAGACTACTTTTACCACATTGTAGGACTGCTTTGATGAGGAAAGGGGTTTCATATATGGCTCCCATAATATTTAACAAAGTGCCAAACGACATCAAAGACATGCATTTGAGTTCATTTAAAAGCAGTTTATTTAAGCTACTGGTTGAAAAATGCTACTACAGAATTATTGACTTTTTAGAGGTTAATGTGACATTTAATTCTAATCTAATTTTGACATATTATTATGTGCTAATAATAATTTTATAATTTTAATTTGACATACAAAAAATTACTATTGCATGCCTGCATGAATTTTCATACGCCCAGTCGAGCAGCACATAGAATGCACTGAAACCCTGTTTGAAAAGATCTGTTAAAATTACCCATGTACATGAATAAACGATACTTTACTTTACTTTTCTTTACAAAAAAAATGTATCCCCATTTTTCCATTAGAATAGAATAGAATTTTATTTATTGCTGATAATATACCAAGTTACAATTAGTTCTGCATTATTTAATTAACATTTTTTTTCCGAATAGAATTATAACATAAAAAACCCGATTATTATTAAACTAAAGCTCTAGGATTTTTTTCACCTCGTTGAGTGAAAAAAAAGAGGCGTAAAAATACGCGTAGCATTTTTCCAACGGAGATCCAGTTGGAAAAATTCAAAGATGTTAATTTTCCAGTTCCACATTCCAGTATCAGCAGTTCAATCAAAGAAAATCATTGAACTGTTAAAACTGGAAAGTTTCACTAGTTCCATCAATTGAACTAGTGAGAGTAGCGGGATCCAAGCACTGTAGTAGATTTATCTACGTAGATTAAATTTAAATCACAGTATTTCCACAAATATTAGTTTGTATACCAAGAGGTCCATTTGATATTTAACTCTGTAACTTCGAAAACTTTCGATAAACTTCGGTACCTTTCGATTGTTAATAACAAAGTGGAAAATTAACATCTTTGAATTTTTCCAACGGGGATCTATTTATTATTTACTACACGAAGTGAAAAAAATCCTAGAGCTTTAGTTTAATAATAACCTGGTTTTTTATGTTAATATTCTATTCAGAAAAAAATGTTAATTAACTATGCATGAAATGGAAAAATGGGGATTTTTTTTTTTTGCCTGCGGATAATTGTTTATTTATGTCTCCCAATAGTACTAGAATTTTATTACTCCTTAGTGTTAATATTTAATATGTTTCAATGATTTTTATTGTGACCGTGTCCGAGTTACGAGTCACGCGCGGAAGCCAGGCTACCCGCTTTTAGCGCTATATTCAGGACTCTCTAAAAATTATAAATATTTTATATACGGTTCCGGGAGGTAGGATTTTTTTTTGTGAAATTTCCTGTTCTTTTGAAATCTTCAAATTTCGAATAACTTTGATAGTTTTTGAGATATTAAAAAAAAACAAACCCCTATTTTTTTTTAATAAATTGTTTATAACGTTCGCAATTTTATCGACTCTTTCCTTAAACTTTCTACATAATATTCCGAATCAAATGACACCTTGATCGTAATTTTTGGAGACTATACAAAAATTTCGTCCAAAAAGGTACCTTCACGTTGACTATATTTTTAATGTGAATGTGAATGAATGTTAAATGTATAAACCCATGCTCTAAAAAATAATATTGTTATTAGTGTTGGATAACTACTTTTTTAAGTGGTTTATTAAAACTAAGTGCAATGTGACGATTTTTACTGATAGGGCCTCATCCAAAAAAGGAGGATGGGCAAAAGTGGTCCAAGAGCCTCCACGGATAAGATTAATACCAATCGATAGGTATATTTTTTCTCTCCAAATAACATTTTACATAATTAAAATCCATCTGAGAGATTATTTTTAAATGTGATTTTTATTCATTGTATTAAACTTTATTTTTCCTAGAAACGGCCTACTTTAATATTTTATATACAATGAAATGCCGCTTTATTTGCGGCAGCGTGACGCAGAAGGCATATTCGCATCACCCTGCCACCCCCACTCTCTCCCCCTCCCCTTAAACCCTCGCTTCCGAAGCAAGAGACGCGCGCGCACGCCGCAGGTAGTCTGGAGCTAGATCTCACCTTGTTCGCTGTGTTTTTCTGTGCTGTACTTGTGCTGGACTTCAACCCGACTTATGCTTGTTTATGGACACCTCTTTTCCTTTGTGATTGTTAATTGTTGAACTGTGTTTTCGATATGTATCGAACTTCAGTGGGAGTTATTCGTTTGTTGTGTAACCGTTCTGTGTTACGAAAAAGGCGAATTACATTAACACAAGCGCTGTTTAATGAACACCCAGAAGCAGCTGCAATTGCTACAGAAAATCAGCAACCATATCAGGTATGTGTACCCAGTACATTACATTGCAGCCGATGCCCTCTCCAGAATTGAATCCATCACAGCAACAAACGACTTTCTATCTCCTGCACACAGGAAGATAATGCAGAACTGCTATCGCTGTTGTCGGGCGGGTCTTCATTAAAACTAAAGAAAGTACCAGCACCAGGAACATACGTAGGTAACTTTGTTCTACGATGTATCGCAAGCCGGACCTCGTCCTTTCAACACATGTCAGTAACGTCGCCAAGTCTTTAACTCAATTCTTGGCATGAGTCACGCAGACATCAGATCAACAACATGTCACAACGGTTTGTATGGTCTTTGTTACGCAAGTACTGTCGTACTTGAGTTCCAACGGGGTTCGCATGCCAACGTGCCAAGGTGCAACGACACACAGCGACACCACTTGGAGTTTTTGAGTCACCCGGAGCTCGATTTTCACATATTCACATTGACTTAGTAGGACCACTACCACCGTCAGAGAACTACAGATACTGCTAAGCAGCCGTAGACAGGTTTACTAGATGGCCTGAGGTTACACCGCTTTACGACATGACTGCCGTAACTGTAGCCAAAGCTTTCTACGAGACTCGGATAGCAAGGTTCGGTTGACCTCGGATAGTGACTACCAACCAGGGCAGGCAATTTGAATCCCACCTATTCAAGGCACTGGCAAAGTTGTGTGGTATTAAACTGCAGTACACTACTGCATGTCACCCGCAAGCCAACGGCATGGTAGAACGCCTACGCAGAACCCTGAAAGCAGCAATCATGGCACACAAAAACACTCGATGGACGGAAGTTCTCCCCATCATTTTATTCTGCTCGGCGTCCGGACTGCATGGAAAGAGAATCTAAAAAACTGCTGCGGAACTTGTTTATGGAGAGCCACTGAAGGTTCCTGGAGAGTTCCTACAAACAACGTCAACAACTCCTATTCTACAGACACAAAATTTCGTTGCCAATCTATGGGAACACATGGCAAAATTAAAACCGACCCCAGCATCAAAGCACGGCAACAAGTCCCTGTTTGTTCAAAAAGACCTCGAGAGTTGCACACAAGTTTTTTCACTCAAAGATGCATTACGCGCCGCATTAGAAGCTCCGTACACAGGTCCGTTTAAGGTGCTAAGGAGGACGAGCAAAACATTCACTGTCGACTCATCGCGAGGACCAGTGACCGTTTCTATGGATCGTGCCAAACCGGCCTACATCCTTGCCGATAAACACCCATCACCATCCATCTCAATCACACCCACGGAAGGAGCCAAAGTAGCTACAGCACCGTCAAATGCACAGAATGCGCCTACTGCGACCATTCCGCGCCGCGACTATACGATGCGGTCAGGACGAAGAGTCCGGTTCAAGGACGTATCCCCGGAGTAATCCTTTCCAAGGGGGGTGATGTAGTGCATCCTACATGGAGCGTTCGCGCGCCTCACGCATGATGGCCGGCGGAATACTCTCGCCACCGCGCCAGACAAGTGTCATTATAAAACATTCACATCAAGCCCCTCTTTTTGCTACCACGAATTTTCAGGCGCACCAAAATACATTCTGCTGAAACCTTTCTGATCGTCAATGCTGATCGTTTCATTGTTGAGGAGCAAAGCATCCCCCTCACAAATGTAATATTGACTTACTTAACTTAACTTAATCAGCCCGTAAATGGAGCCCACTGTTGGGCATAGGCCTCTTCTCTTTCACGCGAACCCATCCGGTCCAGTGCTAGTCTCCTCCAATGTTATAATGCTGTTTAAAAACCTTGTGTTGTTGTTTATTTGTCTTCTTTTGTTTTATTTTTAGAATCGACTATGGCATCTTTTTCATAAAAACCAAATGTACATGAATATTTTTTACATATATTTTTATGAAACAGGCCCCTGGGTATCTAGACAGTAGTTGCTTCTTACAACCAAACCATATTTTGTACAAAACGAATTTGGAGCACAACAGCAGTACTTAACCCAGTTACTTAGTTTACATTTCATGATAAAATAAAAAGTATTTTTTTTTTCGAAATCACCAGGACCAATTTTGATGCCCTTCTGAGAATTTGAAGTAAGGACATGGGCCTTTACTTTGGCACATGTCTCAATCGTGGAGGTTCTTGGACCAAGCTCCATACATTTTTGCCCATTGTCATTTGCCACGGGCCCCAGATGGTATAGTTACGCCACTGATACCCATGCACTCTACTCCGTTGCGTTACGGGCGACTTTGCAACTAAAATGTGAAGATTGACGTCGACTGTACATTACCAGCGGTTACTGCGAGATCCGGGCATCTTTTGTGACTAGCGGATTTGTACGCCGTACCCAAGTCCGCTGTCCGCTCCGTACAAGTTCGATCGTCTGTTATACAGCTAATCGATGTCGACATCGCATCACTACTAGTCAGTGGTATCGTTTAACTTTAAAAGACCCACGATACCACCAGGGGTACGGTGGGTCTGAAGGGCTTGACTTTTTGTCGGAAGAGTCCGACTAGGTTTCGCTCTGAGTGCTTATACTGAGTTATTCATTTCACCAGTGAATGGAAAAACTCAGTATAAGCACTCTGATTCGCAGAGCTTAACTCTTTCGAGAAAAAGTCACTTCAAAGAGTGTTATTTCTTTAAGTTAATATTTATCATTTAATTAGCGTATTTGCAAATATTGTATTTATAACATAACATGCATGACATAACAATCATAGACTAAATATTAAAACTAAACTAAATATTAAACTAAATACCTACTACATAAAAACTAAATATAAAAAATTGTCTCTAGGCCGCTGCCTATTAGCTTAATATTTCCCTGATTTTGGTGCTATAGTGTTTTAATCAGTTGCGTTGTGACCTTGAAAAGAATTAAAAACCAAAATTATGGTGTGCCGAATTTCCCACCAAAAATGTTCTAGGTTAGATTCTTTTATATTTTTTATTGTAACTATTTTGTTTTATTTGCCTTGCATTGCTATTATTACGGGTTTTTTACTACCACAGCCGGACATGAAGAAGTTCGACATAATCGACTACGTAGACACCTGGAAGCAGATGGAGCAGGCCCAGAAGTTGGGGCTGGCCAGGTCTATTGGCATCTCCAACTTCAACACCAGCCAGATCCAGCGGTTGTGGGACAACAGCGAGGTGAAACCAGCTGTGCTGCAAGTTGAGGTTAGTTACAGGATGAGATTAAAGTGGTTTACAAGCCGTGATAATGTAGTTACAAATAAAGAATGTCATAACTTTAAAGGTAAATAAATAAATAAATAAATAATAAAATATGTGTAATAATTTAGGTTTTTAGGTGAACGAAGACTCGTATTTGTTAGCAGTTCTTAATAAGGTGGACTAAGAACGCTAACAATGAAGGGTGCAGGAAAAGAACAACCAATGTCACATTTTTTTCGGGGTTTGGTTAAAAATGGCATGATTGTCGAAAGCTGTGGCCACTGATGAAACCTTTTCCATATGATAGCATATATTAAGACATTGATTTTCTTCTATGGCGGTTTTTCTCCAAAGTGTATCGGGGCTGAGATATTTAAAAAAAATCTATGATATGCTTCCTTTTATTGTGTAGGTATTTAGATCACTTTAATTCGATCTAAAATCTGCAATATAGCGATTAGTTATTATTAATATGAGTATAAATAAGTATTCAGTGAACTGGGCACAGATATACAATAAATAAATAAATATTTCAGGTATACAGGATGTTGAAGACTCTTTGGAGTATTTTTATGTCAACGTTTATTTTTCTTTTCTTATTTTATTTTATATTTTTATTTTATTTTATTTTCACTTATACCTACCTATCTATTGTTTTTTCATACTCACGTCACTCATCATCATCATCATCATCATCAGGCTATATTAGTCCGCTGCTGGACATAGCCCTCCCCGAGCGCCATAGCGCCCTGTCTTCGGCTTACCGCATCCAGCATCTGCCTGCAGTTTTTCGCAGATCGTCATCCCAACTGGTTGGAGGGCGTCCTACACTACGTTTGCCTAGTCGCGGTCTCCACTCAAGAACACGTTTACCCCAGCGGTTGTCGGTTCTTCGCGAAATATGGCCAGCCCACTGCCACTTCAGCTTGCTAATTCTCTGTGTTATGTCGATAACTTTGGTTCTCTGTCGAATGTATTCGTTACGAATTCTATCCTTCAGAGAAACTCCGAGCATAGCTCTCTCCATAGCTCGCTGCGCGACTTTGAACTGATGGACCAGCTGTATCGTGAGTGTCCACGTCTCGGCTCCGTAGGTCATTATAGGTAGGACACACTGATTGAAAACTTTGGTTTTCAAGCATTGCGGTATGGATGACGAGAAGACTCGGCGTAGTTTCCCAAACGCTGCCCAGCCCCGGATCGACCTCTTGGTCACTTTCTCGAAATTGTTTTTACCTACTGCAAAATCTGCCCGAGGTAAGTGCATCGGAAACGATTTCGAGAAGGTGACCATGTACGACGATCGGTATTGGATCAATGTGACCATTGATCATGACTTTGGTTTTATCCAAATTCATACAGAGACCGATGCGTCGCGAGGCTTATGCTAGGCTGGCCAGCATGTGGTTCAGCTCCTCTAGCGACTCCGCCATTAAGACTATGCCATCTGCGAATCGCAGGTGCGAGATGTAGTCGCCGTTTATGTTAATGCCCTTTCCTTTCCAGTCCAGCGTCTTAAACATGTCTTCCAACGCGCTCGTGAACAGTTTCGGGTATATAACATCCCCCTGTCTTACAGGGTTGACTGATAGGTTTAGACTGCTGGCCCTGTACTTGGACAC
Source organism: Yponomeuta plumbellus (assembly GCA_947310845.1). Lineage (NCBI taxonomy): Eukaryota > Metazoa > Arthropoda > Insecta > Lepidoptera > Yponomeutidae > Yponomeuta > Yponomeuta plumbellus. The sequence goes on from OX371218.1 coordinate 10,281,175, forward strand.
TCATGGTGGCGGCTTCGTACAGACATCTCAACATCTCGATGTAACGATAGTCTACTTGGCATTGCTGTAAGGATTGGAGAACTGCCCAGGTTTCGACAGAGTCAAAGGTCTTCTCATAGTCCAAAAAGGCCAGACACAGGGGCTGATTATACTCTTCGGACTTCTGTATAATCTGCCTCACTGTGTGAATGTGGTCTATGGTGCCATATCCTCCGCGAAACCCGGCGTGTTCCGGTGGCTGGAACTCGTCGGGTCTCCTGGCGAGACGATTTGTGATCACTCGTGAAAACCACTTATAGACGTGGCTCAAGAGCGAGATTGGTCTGTAATTTTTAAGAAGGGTCTTGTCATATGACGGCGGTCATACGGAGCCATAGAAGTCTCGGCGGAGATCTCCGGTTTCGACAATACGGTCCTCCCGTCATGCGTTTTGAGCTTCGTCAGGTGGCTCCTGCCAAGCTGCTGAGTGAATACTTTGGATCCTCGGTTTTGCTCTATCGCCTCTTCAATGAGGCGTGTGTTGGAGCTCCGAAGGTTGTCGCAGTAAGAATTTGTAGGGGTGCGATCCGTAAGTAAAAGAGGGGTATCCAGGGGCAATGAAGTATATGGTTGATTTAAATGTAAAGGAAAGGTACATTATGTGCCTTTAAAATATTTTATGATTGTTTGATCATAGTAATACGGAGAAAATGATAATCCGGGTCGTGATAAAGACAGAAAATAATGATGTTTTAGTCCACCTTGGATGGAAGCTGAGGATAATGGCTCAGCTACGTCCGTCCACGGTGGCGAATGTCAAAAACTAATTAAATTTCGAATAGTAGATGGCCGAAAATGATAAAAAAGGCAACGAGGCAAATGCACCTCGTTACAAGGTCACGCCGTACCTCGCAATTCGCTTGGTCAGGTCTGACCTCTCAGACGAAGTCGCTTGGGTGGTTTCCCGTCTTTTTGTCAGCAACCGGAGAGTCTCAGCCGACAGTTTGGATTTCTTGCCATTCCGCTGCGTTTTGCAGAACTTAATGCCCTCGTCCCTCAGAGTTTCGACCATATTGTGTAGGGTTTCGTCAGCGTCGTCGGTGGGCTCCAGAGCAACAAGTCTATTCCCGAGAAGCTGCTGGAACTTCTCGGTGCCCGCCATGATTTGGATTAGGTTAGGTCAGAGCGTTGACTTCATCGGACGGTTTCTCTCAAGCTTCAAGTTAAAATTCAGAGAGCCTCGGAAAAGTCGGTGATCGGATCCGGTATTGAACCTGTTGATCACTGAGACATCTCTGAATATATGCTTGCTATCCGTCATGATGAAGTCGATCTCATTTTTAGTCACAGTATCGGGGCTTTGTCATGTCCACTTCCTTTGAGGCTGTTTCTTGAAGAAAGAGTTAAATTAAGAATAACAGACTCCTCTTTCTCAAGGAAGTTGACAAGCATTTGCCCCCTGTGATTCCTAACTCCATAACCATGCGGGCCTATTCGGGACTCGTTGCCACTCTGGGTTCCCACCTTGCCGTTAAAGTCCCCCATAACAACGTTGAAATGAGCCTTCGTGGTGTTATGTAAGGCTTTGGATATGTCTTCGTACATATCCTCCACTTCATCATTCGAGTGTGTCGAGGTCGGTGCATAAACCTGAATGACCTTCACGCTGTAACGCTTGGACAGACGAAGGATCAAGTACGCTACCCTGGTCGACACACTAGAGATTTCTTCAACGTTGTTAGAGATGGCCTTATTGACGAGAAAACCTACGCCACCCTGGAATGTTTTACCACCCTCGCGAAAGTAGAGAAGATGGCCCGAGTCTAGGGTTACGGTGTCCTTCCCCTCTCTACGGACTTCACATAACCCCAGAACATGCCATTTAATGTTAACTGTAACAAGCAGTAAGAACTGATTCATGATTCATTCATCCAATCAAAAAACTGTTGGTGATGATGTTGATGATGATGATGAAAAGTTAAATGCCCCGATTACATCGACAGGCATACTATTTGTTGCATAGGAACCTAATAAACACGGCAACACATGGGCCGAACTCAATAAGTTCGCTTCTCTGCCTTCCCCTCCAGAATAACGGGCGTGAGTTAATTTTTTTCATGTTTTTATTTGCATCGGATTTATGTTCCTTAGTGAAACAACCCTGAATCACATACAATTTACAGTAAAAATTGGACACACGCTTAAAATGATGATATTATTACTGTTTATTGAGGAACTTTGAACCCAAATATCTCGGCTCCGATATTACTTACGACAAAAATCTTTTATGGGTTTTCAATCTTAATTAAAGGACTATCCAAAAATAATAATTTCGTTACTGGCCGCTAAAAATAAAAATCATGCCAAGGGTCCATACAAAATTACCCAAACCCCTTTGTTTTTTGGTGGCAACACATTCGTTGTCTATAGTAGCGTTGTTTACAATCTCGGAATACTAAAATACAACAAAGAATGTCGCAAAAAAGTACGTGTTTTGATTGGTCGGAATTGATTTCTCAATACAATGTCCGTACTTTAAAACTTTAGAAGCGTTTTTCTCACAATTAACTCAGGTGACTTGTTATTTTAACATGCCTTGTTCTTTCCCTACATCCTTCAATACGCTGATGTCATTTTGTAAAATTTTTCGTAAGGGATGCCACTTTACCATAATATTAAGTGGCCAGTAAAAACCTGAGCAAAAAGTATTACACTACTTTGAAACCTTCATCCACTAATTGTTTGAAGCTCTGTATAAATTGTTACCACCTTTCCAGGTCAACCTGAACCTGGCCCAAGAAAAGCTAATCTCCTTCTGCAAAGACAAAGGCATTGTGGTGATGGCCTACTCGCCGTTCGGGTCCCTCTTCGACCCCAGCTCTAAGCCGCCGCCGCCTCGGTACAACCATCCAGAGCTGGTCAAAATTGCTGCCAAATATAACAAGACTACACCGCAAATTGCTTTGAGATACTTGGTGAGTTTCGATACAAACTCTGTGAGTTACCAAAAGCTCGTGCTGAAAGCAGTACTTACTTGCTGTGGATATAACCGCAGAGGGCATTATCGTCCCCTAGCTTACAACACCGCTTAAGTAATTTTACCAACTTTACAGGTGTGACCAATGGTTAGACCCGCAATGAGCAGCTCCATCTAATGGCATTCAAATGTGAAAACCACTAATTTTCGACTTGAGCTGTGTTGTAAGCTAAGGGAGTTTATACCGCGTTCACACGCTTTCCGTTTGGGGTAGGACAAACAAATCTCGTCGTTTGTTACAATACATAATATGCATGCATAGGCGTTAGTATGGCATAAACATACAGGCGGTCAATAATATCACCACCAGCAGCCCTATGAATGGACGATATAGTTGAGTGTGCGTAAGATCCTTGTATGCGGATGACATGGATGTGAGAGGTCGCATTTGAGGAGAAATGCAATGGGCAGTGGTGGGCTGGTGATGATGACCACAATGTCATAGCGGCGTTCTTGTTATGGTACCTCACTGGCGAAGGTTGGGAGCCAGCTCCGCATATGTATGTATCTCTGTCTCTCGTGAGCCACAAGAGCTCGGCAGCACTTGCGATTCCAGTCCGTCAGTTTCTCAACCAGGATTTCTCCCACCTCCCTACGAGTTTCTTGCCAGCAATATTTCCCGTGTAACAAAATAAAACAAAAACACAAACATTTAAATACAGACCCTGGCTTCTAGCCCCACACTAGGATACCCTGTGTCGTGGGAACCAGAGACAGTGACATCACAAACATCTAAAGTCGGCTTGCCACGGTCCGCGATATCGCGGACGGACGCGGGCGGACGACGACCACGGACAGCCATGCACCACGCACGAGGCTCTTCCCACGGTGCGCGATTCCGAGGTTATCGATACGACCACGTACCCACGACGGCCACGATGTATCGCCACAAACGTCTGTGCTACCGCGGACCGAGACCTTTCCTACGGTGTGTCGCTAGTCCGTGTCCGTCGGCGATATCGCGGACCGTGGAAAGCCGACTTCAGATCCCAAACCGACGAATTCAATAAGCTTTCTCTTTCCAGGTCCAAAAAGGTGTCGTGCCAATTCCCAAGTCCATTAAAAAGGAGAGGATTGAGCAAAACATCGACGTCTTCAATTTCCAGCTGAGCCCCGCAGAAATGGAAACTTTGGGTGAGTCATAGCTGGCTTTATGGTAGGTACGTCAAAATGGATCGCCGATCTCTAGCCGGGTCCAGATACTAGGACGGGTCCAGATATGTTCTTTTGTCCGTACCGTTCCTCCGATACATATCAGCGTCGCAATCCAAAAACGCTAGTGTGGACGCCTGCCGATCGACCGTACCGTTCCAAACAGGCGTCCACTAGCGTTTTTGGATCGCGACGCTGATACGGATCGGAGGAACGGTACGGATAAAAGAACATAATCTGGACCCCCTCTTATGCTAGTGTGGACGCCTGTTTGGAACGGTACGATAGTACGGCGTCTCGATCGGTGACAGGAACGCTCCTATCCATCGCGAGGCGGTTTTTCGCCCGTTTCAAAGGCGATACAATACGGTGTTTGTTCGAGCCAGTCTGGACGCGCTCGCGGCAAAGTGGATGTCGTGCCCTCCGTAACTACCCAAATCCGCAACGAATTTTAAAATGCAGTGGGATAAGTAGGCCGCTCTTCATTCGGCCTCAAGGCAGCGGCAAACACTAGCATTATAAGTACCTATACCTAAGTCTGATTTTTAATTCCGTAGAATTCTGACAGTTATCATTTTTTGACATGTCGGAGATTAGAAACCTTTTTTGGCCGGGCACATTTTTCAATTTCAATACGAGTCTTAACATCTGAGTCTACACATTTAATTTGTTAGTGAATGTATCCATTTTATTAAGTGTGAAGCTCCAATTTAAAAGAGAATTTAAGGCGAGTGACAATTGTGTCGACTTTCATCACACAAACAGTAAAAATGTACAAGTAAAGAAAACATATTTTTATCAACACATCTAATCATCATTAATACTAATATCATCTAATATCACTATCTTCATCATCATCATCATCGCTGACATGAATTATTAAGAGAGCTAAAAGTGGCATAGTTCACTTTTCTAAAAAGGTTTACGAAATATCAAATTAGTAGGCAGTGATGCCAGCTAAAGAATAAAATAAAGTACCTAATGAGCGTTTTTCCTTATGTCAAATTTATTTCTACAGTGCGACATGAAAGAGTAGAAAATAAATGAGGGCGCTGACGTCTTTTAGGTGTCCACACTGGTAGTATGAGTATAATCAATTTTGATACTTGAATGTTTTTTATACTTCGTAGATTTCTGTATTGTAATTTCTACTACTTATTAGTGAATAATATGTATTTCAATTAGTTATTACTTTCTTTGTTTATTTTACGCTAGCAATCTGAAGGGTTTTACAACAGACAACAAATACATATACAACTGCACTGAAATGTTTTATTTATTAGGTAGGTACTATTCTAATGAATCAAAATCTAGATATTCTACACCCTCGATTTGAGAAGTGCTTGCTCCTACGTTGATACCATGACGTTCAGCAATGGAATCATTACTGCTTTCTGAATCAAGCTCATCGTCACTGCTGTCGTCACCAAGCTGGATCACTAATTCGTCCACATTACTATAAAGTGTCATCCCACGATCGTAATATTCCTTCTCAATTTTTTTTTATATTCTCGCAACAACTCTTCCAATCTTCAGGTGTTATTGATTTAAATGCGTCTTCGGTCAAATTCTTAACATTGTTTGTTCCCACATTCTATAAAGCAACTTTTCGAATTGCTTGTGCCCAAATTAACTCGATTGGGTTGAGGTCACAATGGTAAGGCGTTAGTTAGGCTTACCACTGTGTGTCCGTGTTGCCCCAAAATCTCGTCAATTTCATAAACAGGTTCTGGTTTATTTTTCTTCACCAGGGCCAAAAGCGAGGGCTTTCTTAAATCAGGGTCAAACGGCACATTATTTTCATGTAATTACAATCTTATGTCACCTACCTTACTAGCCGAAGTTGGAGCTTTATTTTTTATAACCGAATGGTAGGGTGCATTATCCATCACAATGAGCGAGGACTCTGTGGTGTTGGGGATGAGTTTTTCCGTTACCCATTTTATGAAGTTATGTTGATTCATTTCAGAGTGGTAGTCCTCCTGTTTATTGACACCACTAAAAACTAGCAGCGCATTAGGCACAAAACCTTTTTCACTTCCAATCGTGTATGATGATCCATCGCTTTCCTTTAGAGATGTCTGTAATGACTCCTTCAGTATTAAAAGACTGCCAGCATTTCTTAAGCTTATAGCTTGAGTGTATGTAACTTTCATCTAGATATATTATATTTTTTTGAAGTTCTTCAGGCAAGTTCCTGTTGTCCATGATTGTTTTTAGATATACTTCTCTTTTGTGTGCAATATTATGATTTTCAATTAAGGCTTTTCTGTTTGATACACGTTTTTTATACCGAAATCCAATCTTTTTTGGTAGTTTTTGCAAATGCTCCCGACTTCCAGTATAGCCGATGTCTTCTTTAAGATCCGCTCATAATTTTCCAATAGTAGGTACTTGCTTTTTAACAATATAAAAAAAACTGAATTTTTTGCCTAATCGCACAAGTATCAAAATCATCTAGTAGCAACGACGGTCGACCCTTCCTACGTTTAGCAGGTGTAGAAAAGTTTCCACCATTTTCAGAGCCTTTCTGTGCTATTCTGCGTATTGTACTTTCGGACACACCTGAAACAAATAACGTCACTTTTGGTGATTCATTGACTCTTCTAAAAAGGTAAACAACTAATTACTCAGGAAATGTTATTAAGAAAAACACGACAATGTATGCCTTTATATTATGGGCCATAGACATGTAGCCATAGCCTATTATAAGTGTGTGGTTAAATCATCACCATCAATAGTACTTTAGCAATATCAAGTATCAACAATCAGTTGGTATGCAATCGCGCTATAATTGCAATGGCTTTATTATTATTTTTCCATAACCTCAAATATATCTTAGTTAAAATGAAATGACTATTTCGTTAAGCATTTTGTCCACATAAGGTATCACATTTAAGTTATTGCCTTGTTACCTGTGCTGGTACAGTTTCAACAGTTAATCTTACCAGTAAAGTCCGCTGTACGTTTGTAAACATCATCCAAGTTAGATAGTAACTTCCCGGCTTAAAAATTCAGCCAAACACCGAAGGAACACTGTGTATTGTATTGTATTGTATTGTATTGTATTGTATTGTATTGTATTGTATTGTATTGTATTGTATTGTATTGTATTGTATTGTATTGTATTGTATTGTATTGTATTGTATTGTATTGTATTGTATTGTATTGTATTGTATTGTATTGTATTGTATTGTATTGTATTGTATTGTATTGTATTGTATTGTATTGTATTGTATTGTATTGTATTGTATTGTATTGTATTGTATTGTATTGTATTGTATTGTATTGTATTGTGTTGTGTTGTGTTGTGTTGTGTTGTGTTGTGTTGTGTTGTGTTGTGTTGTGTTGTGTTGTGTTGTGTTGTGTTGTGTTGTGTTGTGTTGTGTTGTGTTGTGTTGTGTTGTGTTGTGTTGTGTTGTGTTGTGTTGTGTTGTGTTGTGTTGTGTTGTGTTGTGTTGTGTTGTGTTGTGTTGTGTTGTGTTGTGTTGTGTTGTGTTGTGTTGTGTTGTGTTGTGTTGTGTTGTGTTGTGTTGTGTTGTGTTGTGTTGTGTTGTGTTGTGTTGTGTTGTGTTGTGTTGTGTTGTGTTGTGTTGTGTTGTGTTGTGTTGTGTTGTATGGTTGGTAGTGGTCTGCCTCGATGGATCGCTCCTTCCTGGTTCCTTCTCTTGTTTAGTGATCTGTGGACTGACTTTGACATTGATTGCTACGAATCACAAATTCGTATGAAGAAACGAATGACGCCATCTAGTGTATCTCGAGGAACTAAGAAAAAAAAAGAAAGGAAAAACGCCCATTAAAGTTAATTCGATATATGTATTGTTCGTGATATTGAAATATTTTTTACTTTTGTATTAGCTCACTTGAGTAAGTAAATATTTAGATCAATCTTTTTGTAGGTAAAACATAAAAAATACGTAGCATTTGATTTTTTGTTGCCCTCAAATGGGTCTAATTTGTCCCTTTTTCGGTGGAGAAGTTTTTCAGAGCAACACTTGTGAAATGTCAGAATTCTACGGATTAAAAATCAGACTTTACATTGACATTCAACAAAGAGAATGTAAATGATGAAGCCCTATCATTATGTTCCTTTACAGGGAAATTTAACAAGGACTACAGGATCGTGTGGCCCACGTACTGGCAAGAGCACCCGTACTATCCGTTTGAGACTGCGGAGGTCACCGAAAAGAGCCCCTTTCTTCATGAGTAGATTAAGGTCTGTGGTCGTAAATAAATGGTAAAATGAGTTTAAATCAACGTCTTTTGTATTATTCAAGAAACTGCGACTTTGGGGGTTTGAACAAAAAAGAAAAAATGTCATTACCTTTTTTTTTAAAGCATAAGGTGTTTGTACAATCTCTCAGTCATGTTAAAACTGAAGCTTAGAACTTAGGCTAAGAGCGCACTGCGATAAAAATACTTTGCAAAAAAAAAACGCAACTCTGCGAACAACAGAAATACACTGCAATCCGAGCACTGCGAAAATTGTTTGCGATTTAAAGTCGCACATTATGCGAGATCGTACAGTCGACAGCACATCATGGATACACACATGCACTCTATTCCGTTGCAGTACGGGCGACTTTGCAACTAAAATGTGAAGATTGACGTGCTGTCGACTGTACCCTATTTAGTGGTACCGAACCCCGCGACTCAATTTATTTTGTATAAATCCCTGTTTCGACGGCCTCCGCTACTTCGCAGTAAATCGTAGTGCGCGTAGGAATTATTGTCGTTTGCGATTTTACTTCGCGCTTTAAAAATCGCAACGAATGAATTTGGTAGTGCGCGCAATCCCTTTGTGAACCTAAGGTATGAAACTAGGGCTAGGACGCCCATTCCAATTTCAATATATCGCACCCCTAGATGAAAACCCCATTATGTCGAAATAATATGTCAAATTTTAGTTAGCTACGTTTTCGACTTCCTGTTCTTATACCGGACCGGACAATATAACTCCCGTAACGTCTCCTTCAAGTTGAAGGTATCGGGGAGTTATATTGTCCGGTCCGGTAGTCAGGAAGGCGAAAACGTAGCTAACTAAATTTTCACATTTTTATTTATTTTATTTATTTATTTATTTAACTTTATAACTTATTATTACAGGATTAGCACCTAAAGCAACAAGTTAAAAACATTATAAAATCTTCACAAACATTAATTAACAAACATTAATTATTTCGACTTAGTGGGGTTTTCATCTAGGGGTGCGATATCGACCAAAATTTGTAGACTTAATTGGAATTTCTAATTACTTTAATAATCCTTGGAAATTAATCATGTGCGATTTACAACATGATAAAAGAGGCATGTGCAAATACTCTGCGGACAATGTAAACTTAACAGATAAGAGCAATTATAATCATGTTTGAAATGAAAACGCCTCATTAATGATGCAATCTTTATTAACAAAACTATCGACAATTTAGAGATAACACAAAGGCGTATTTTTCATCTATATATTTTTATTTAACATACTTCATACATTACAATCTTAAAGTAAATGTGGAACTGTCATACTTAATATTCAAACAATAAGTTTTAAGTTATCAGTTTTTAACTGAATACGAACCTAAAATTTTAGTGCAAATAATTCTTAAGCAATCCCACACTGTTTTTGCGACGACTTAAAATCTAAATAATGTTTTATTTGAATTTGCATTTGTAAGTTTATATATCAAGTTATTACTTAAATCGTGATTTGGAACCACCACTGATCTGCAATTATAGCACAGTCGACTGGCTCGACCTGCATATTTTAGTTGCAAAATCGCCCGTAACTCAACTGAATAAAGTGCACGCATGTGAAGGTTAGTTTGCAGTACATTGGAGGTAAGTGACACGTCAGATATGTCAAACATGACTTCAGACTTGTACTCTGTAAACTCTGATGGAACAAAAAACAGGTAGATTTTTTTAAAAAGAGTACTTACATTGTTTCATAGAGCGTTAAGAAAATTTTATCAATACAAATTCAAACCGCACAGAGAGATTTCTGCTAAATTGTCTCATATTATTTTCAATCAACTACACTAAAAATAACGAATTTCGATGCCTTTATTGTATACTTAAGACAGCTAGCCTAGGCCTTTATGAATTCCTGCGCACGTAAGACAACTTAAAATCATACTTAAAACAGTTTGTGTTAAGTTTACAGTGGCTACAAAGCGCTATTGACACAGCTATTGTATAGTCGACACCACATCAACCTTCACATTTTAGTTGCAGAGTCGCCCGTAATGCAACGAAGTAGAGTTCATGCATGGGTGTACAGGATGATGTGATGTCGATTATTATGTACATCGAAGCTGTCTGTAGCTATACTGGCTTTGTATGGACTAATGCACACATAAGACAAAACATATGACAGTCAAAATTAAAACAGTTTTGTTTAAGTGTGTACTCCCCTTAACCTGTAAATTTTATTAAGTATGTCGAATATTCTTAAAGGAGGTACTATTTTAATGACTTGCGATGCGCATAATACTTATAACGCGTCTGATCGCGATTATTAATTACTCGGCAAATGTAATTAGCTTCATTCCTGATTAGATTCAGCTACGTTGCAATTATTATTGTTAACAACACAATACAATTGATAAGTACTTACCTAAGTAAAATTCATTACAGGTCTCAGAATATGGTATTCCTTATTCTGAGTTACAGGTAAATGAAAAAAAAAAACACATTATTAAATTACTCTGTGGTGTTATGACCTAGACAATATAGGTATTTTTTTTTATTTGCCTAAAGATTTTGAAAAGAACAGTAAAAACACATTGTCATATTGAGCAGAGCTGCCAAGAACCGATTCTACAAGTTAAGTAAAATATTTTATTCAATCTTAAACTTCATTATGTAAGTAAAGGTGGTTTAGGTACCTACAGCTTACAACTGGTGATAAGACCTGTCAAATGTATAAGGCTTTATTCTTAGCGTAGTTGATCAAAGTATTTATTAAACAAATTCCTGTCCGGTCTATTCTTCTTTGCCAACCACCGTCGTCCCTTACTCTTGAAATCAATATCGTCATATTGCGAAACAATTAAGGTTCTGCATGTAGTAACACTAGCGCCACTAAACAGAGTTTTGCAAGAGCATTGGTCAGTAACTCAAATAAGAAGTTGTTACGCATGCCCACAGATGGCGCAATTATTGCGTCTACATTGCGCAATCATTTTGTTATTGTGAAACTATTAGTACTGGCAGTTTTTATATTAATACATGATCAATTTCACCCATATCACGGAGACATTGAGGGATTTTTGGGTCTTATTCAAGCATAAGACCAAACTCAATAAAGTTTAGCTGAGTGATGATGATGATGATGATGTCCGATGCTAAATCGAATAACCCACAGATTAAGAAGTATACTCACCTACGCAAAGTACCTAGGTACCGCGAATTGTCGAAGAATTGTATCCTTCTCAATCCTGATCATGCCAAAAAATTGATAGCTATAGTAATTTTCAAATTCAGGACTGAGGGGCTTAACCTTTTGCAACCCAAAATCCCACACGATGGTCTTTCCGTGCTAGTCTGTCAATGCTCAGCACTACAAATAAAATCTTATGTGGTCTCCACACTGCTCGCGAAGTTGACCGAGGTTAGGCGAATACGGTAGGTTTGGAGAGGCATTTCGTCTTACTTCGTCCAACCTCGAGTAGCTACGTACTTTCCCGAGTACTTTGTCGAGGAACTTCGCGAGTAGTCTGTAGAAGGCAGAAGAGTGAATAAAAGCTTCCAACAAGAGGTGAATACTTTGACAGGTGTTGAAACGACCTCGGAACTCAATATTGACTTCAAGAGTAGAGGCCGGTATTCGGCCAATTGTACCCAGGCGGATAATGAAACGGACTACGCATCAGCTTAATTGTAGACCATGTACTCGCCAGCCAGTTCGTCCTCAATTTCAACGTTGCAGCGAACGTTGGCCTCGAAGTCGCACTGTTGAGTCTTCTGGTTGAAGAAGAGGCCATCAGAGCAGTACAGAGTCTGGGCCACGCCATCAACGCAACGCCAGTAGCGTTGGCAGTCGCCCCTGGAAATGACGTCATTAAATGATAACAAAAAAATGCACTGCATTTTTATTTAGGTATAAGTACAAGTGTTACCTATACCTACTAGATTATTTTAATGTTTTGAAGTCCCTATAATACAATTTGTCAATAATGAGAAATAAAATGTTAGAGTGCGTGAGGGAGGAACTCCTATCATCATTAACCCCTTGTGGCCTAACCGAGTGGCACGGGCCTCTTCCCTGAGGAAGGTATAGGCCATACTCCACCACGGGGGCCAAGTCCGGATTGGTGGAGGCTTGTAAGAATAGTGGCTGGTCTCACTGTCAAAAGTTTTCAAGCCGTCCTAACGCCTCTGACTTGGCTTAACGACTGCCATCTATCGACGGCAGCCGGCACACACTGCTTATCGTGCCTCGGAACTCCGGGTTATTCACCAACTGGACACACATGACTGGACACACCTGTGTCGAGTTGGTTAAACTCAAATTAGTATCATTTATTCTTTCGTCATCTGGACACACAAAGATTTTTATGTGTGTCCAGATGGTGAAACGTATTTTAATTAGTTTTAATGTTTTCGGCAACTGGACACACATTCGAATTTTACCCGAATTCATGACGAAGTACAGTCATGCGCAGAATGTTTTCTGTCACAATCATCATCCTCCATCAAACGTTCCACCGCTGGAAACGGGTAATTTTACAATAATTTTACAGTAAATAGTACAAAAGTACTAGGGTAGCAGAAGTATGTAAGAGATTGTGGCTAAAATAAAATCTCATGAAAATCATGCGGCTTAGTTCATGGTGTTGCTTAATACTGCGCAGTATTAAACAGGATTGTTTACTACTACTACCTACTAACTTTTGTTACCCTAGTACTTTTAACCGCTCTGGACTTTACTATAAGTGCGACGGGGCGTACTGGAAACCACTTTGAAGCAAGGAGCGAAGTACTGGAAATTAAAGTAACTCGCAAAGCGACATTATGGGAATCGAGATTCAGGGAATAAAATTTATGATGAAGGTCCTATAGCAAGAAAAAAATTGAAACTATCAACATGAACACTAATGATCGCGACCATTGTTAGTGGTCAATAATTCCATGAGCGAGACGATTGTTAACCTGACTGTACCCTTATCTGCAAAAAAACAGAGTGTGTCCAGTTGGTGAAAACATAAAAAATATTATTTTAGGTGTCCAGATGACGAAAGAATAAATGATACTAATTTGAGTTTAACCAACTCGACACAGGTGTGTCCAGTCATGTGTGTCCAGTTGGTGAATAACCCAGAACTCCTAAAGTAAAGATAAGTACCTACTATAAGTAGGTTTGTACTATGATTTAGAAATTATAAGTAGCTCTTAACCTGGCTTCCCACGGTGCGCCATTCTGCCGACAACGGCCGACGACCACGGACAGCCATGCACCACGCACGCCGGACGACGCACCGCCACAAACGTCTGTGCTACCGCGGACCGGGACCCTTTCCACGGTGTGTCGTGCGAGCTGGTCCGCGTCCGTCCGCGATATCGCGGACCGTGGGAAGCCGATTTTAGCTATATTATTCTGGGCCGTAGGCCCAGATAGTCTGAGGACCTGGTTACGATGGCAGGAGTCGCTGGATGAGAGGGCTCTACACCGGGAAGCTTGGACAACCATGAGAGAGGCCGAAGTCCTGCAGTGGGGTCAAGTGGCTGATGATGAAGAGTTTTCCGTGGTTGCGCAAAAGTGGTCTGTAGCTATCTATGCATAAGGACTTACTTGTAGACAACTTGTCTGGTAGCATCTTCGAGGCTGTGGCAATTCAGGACGGAGTGGCTGAAGTATTCAATGTGCTCGTCAGCCACTGGAAACAATGGAAAAACATTCAATTATTAAGTGAAAAACCAAGCTATATTGTTCTATGTAGTTACAGTTAGACTAGAGTGAATAGAGTATCTTAAGTCGGCTTCCCACGGTCCGCGATATCGCGGACGGGCGTGGACCAGCTCGCACGACACACCGTGCGAAGGGTCTCGATCCGCGGTAGCACAGACGTGTGTAGGGGTGCGCCGTACCGGTCGTGGGTACGTGGTCGTATCGATATCACGCACCGTGGGAAGAGCCTCGTGCGTGGTGCATGGCTGTCCGTGGTCGTCAGCTGTTGTGGGCCGTCGGCAGAATCGCGCATCGTGGGAAGCCAGTTTTAGGCGGCACGAAAGGGGGCCATGCCGTATCACAGACCCTCCAAGGAGTCGACCATTGCACGCCGATGGTCGCAAGGAGGTAGGAAGGGTGCTTTCAACGCATCCTTCTGAGGAGGTCTGCCCTTTTACCATCCCAGGGCGGACGTTGGCCACGGGCGAGGTTGTGGGCTGATACCCATTGACTACTCTGAGACGTCAATAAAAGACAGCGGTCTAAGCTAACTGACTGGTTTATTGTGGGTAATTCAATAACATCACATTATCTCCACATTAAGTATATACCTACTACACCACTACACCATAGAATACGTAATATACATAACTACGTTGTCTATAGCTAAATACATGGTTTTTTACAATTAATATGAAACGTTTTATATAAAACACCGAAGATCTATCGCTGTATACGTGGTTTCTTACAATTAATATTAAATGAGCTAATACGTAATAACATAGTTGAGTAGTTTCAAAAATTTATTACAACGGTCATTTTGGCATGTCCTTTGATTTAATATTTGTTTTACTTAAGACTATGGAGCATTATGATATTTGTTTATCAAGTAGCTGAAAACTGCGGTTTTGTAGTCCATCTTTATTATTTTAAAACTTAATTAAAACCAAAGAAAACAAAAAGCTTTCGTGTTTTAATTACTCAGCCCCCATGTTTATCACTGTCCCCAGTGCAAAGTCAAAATTACTGATAATGATTTTTGTGAAATTTTCTTTGCTACTTGGCATAATTTTGATGTTTTTTAAAACTTTGGAGCGTATTATTTTGTTTTGAGGCCTAATTTTATGCTTAAATCTACTATAATCTAAAAAATTTCAACAAATGTATTGTCCCCGAAATATGGTATTTCCGGACATTTCGGTTTTGTTACCACTATTTTTAAATAAAACCAAAAAATAGTTTTTGTCTTCGTATTATGGCAACATTAACGCTCGTTAGATCGCCCATTTTGAATACGGCATGACAGTGCATTTTTATCGGTGGTGTCAGGTGGATGTGCGACATACTGAACTGGAGCAAAGTTCACCGTCAGGTTTGTGATGAGGGTTTAATATCCTTACTATCTTTATTTAACACATAATATCGTTGTAAGATAGCGTATTTTTATGCGGTAAAGTAAGTTAATTATTTTAATTTACCGTAAAATAGAATGTTTTTAAATATATTTTTGAATGTAATGAAAGCGCATTATGTTACTTCGGTTTTGTTACTACTGACAAGGTAACATATAGACGGACCATCAAAGTAACAAAACCGACAGCATAAGGCTAGTTCCATATCAGTGACATGTTACATTTTTTATTTATCTCAGATAGAATCCTTGCAAAGTTAAAAATAACAGCCTAAGAGATTTTTTTATATTTTGTTTTACAAATGAGTAACTACTATTATTATTACTGAAGGGTGTATTGCTTATTCGCAAGATTTTCTAAAATAGTGGAGATAAATATTGAATGAACTTTTTTATGATGGATCGTGTGAACAATTGCCGACCCACTAAAAATAACTTTTTAACACACATTATTACAAAGAAACTTACATCTAAACGGGAGGACTTATCTCAATAGAGAGAAATCTTCTAGCCAACCCAAACGGCGATTAGGAATAGAACACAATTGGCGTATGCAAACTGCATATAAACTACAAGTGAAATATAAATATCTATGTGTATTGTGTGCATAAATAAAGATAAATACCTATCTTGATAAATATCAAATAAAACAGAATTACACAACTAACCAAATAACTAACCTAACCATTTACACATACAAATGATATTTATATACATATATTTTTTCAGAATTATGCCACTAACAGCCCGAGAAAAAATGCGTAGGTATAGGGAGAGGTTCAAAACTGAAAATCCTGAAAAGTATGAAGAACAGCGGAAAAAAATTTTACCTAAGTACTTTGTTTTTACTTTAGTATCACACATTAAAAATGGTTCAAAAATTACAAATTAAAATATTACATTTTATGGTCTTCTGAACTATGCCTTACAATTTTGTTACTGTCGGTTTTGTTACTGTCCCTGAATTGTTTGATGCAATTTTAAAGATTATCTCGTAAATTAAATCTTATTAACTACATGTATTGTATCGAGGATAAAAATAATAAATATTACCTTTTCTAATATTATTCCTGGTTTGATATATCTCAATTTAAATAAATAAAATTGAAAATATATGTGGATTTGGAGCAACAGTAACAAAACCGAATTATAATTGAATTTTCTAAACATTTTCAACATGTTTTGGGACTTATAATTTAATTTAATAACGTAAAATGACTGTATTAATTCCAATAAATAAGTGAGAGAGACATAATGTGTTTAGTTTAATTTCTATTTAACTTTAAATATGGTAACAAAATCGACTCAAATTAGTTACATGCTCTAATATTTCTCATTTTTTCGGTAACTAGGGCTTTAAATTAGGAAAAAATATTTAATTTCTAAAAAATTTATAGGTTTGCTATTTTGATTTAATTAATGAAACCACCTTACAGCTATTTTTTTTTATAAGCTTACCTTTTTCGCCTTGTACCATATTTTTGAAAATCCTCAGTTGCTTCTTTCACTAAAACTAGAAATCTTATCTTTATATTTTTACTAGCTGTCCCGGCAAACTTCGTACCGCCAATGGTTTCGCAATTTTTCCATATTTTCTCACAATTTAAACCTTCTCAATCTCAAACAAATCGCTCTCTACGCGCAGTCAAACGTATGTAACGGTCTTCCTGTGAGCTAGTTACTCGATTTCTACCAGATCCCCGTCTTCTGAATACACTGCCAGTTTCTTGAAAACGGTTCCAAGCATTCTGGATGGTTCGACGTGAATATCCTAGCTGCAAAGCCACAGAACACTGGGAATGGCCCTCTTGTATCAATGTTATTGCTCTAGTTGAGGTTTGCAGGTCCATATGTCTTCGAATTCTCGGCATTTTGTAAGCCAATGTTTATTTAGGCACTAATTTAGCAAAAGTTAATGTTTACACAAAGAAATCCACACTTTGAATGACTTTAAAATGCAGCTTCAAATGTAGGTAAATGTAAGTGGTTACAAAAAAATGTCAAAGTTTACTCACTTCACAAATTATGCAGTTGTAATACTCTCGATATGTTTGTTAACACTTAGGGTAACAACCACACAAAAGAATTAGCTACTTAAGAACACCTTCAAGTTGTAAAAATAACCCGATAATTGAAATGAGTCAGTGGCCCTTATTTTGTTTTGACTAGTATATAAGATAATCTTACATAATCAATAATCATCTACTTATTTCATTACGCAACGTCTTTCCTCAACTGCCGCCGGTAGACCTGCGACTCTCATGCATAGACGTTAACAAAAACCAACTTACCGTGCGCGACAGACTTCTGGCTGAGTCCAGACTTCTCCACCGGTTTCTCGTCGGGCTCGTCGCCGGAACCCTCCTCCGTCCACTCCACGCTGTCGTCTCCTGAGCCTTCGATCGCTTCGTTGTTGGGATCGTCCCTGAGGATACACTTTGCGTCCCAGATCCAGTTGCAGCCCTGCAGGAGATAATTGACAGGTTACAAACAATCAATCTTTCTATAAAGGCGGAAACCGTACTAAAATGTGTTGATGATGATGATGTGGTGACTATCATCATCATCATCAACCCATTATGTCTCCACCCCGGGGCACGGGTCTCTTCCATGAGAAATAGAATAGAATATTCTTTATTGTATGTACAATTGTACACCAGGAATTACACATGAGATTTGACAATAACATAGTACAGTACAATTGGCGGCCTTATTACTAAAAGTAATTTCTTCCAGACAACCACTGACGGAAAAAAATAAAGAAGCTGAATGACGGGTAGTCGGTGCAATTCGACAATATGAAATAAGATATCCTTATGTCTAATACACATACATAAACCGTACATGCATATGAAATACTTAAATATACAAAGGAAGGCATAGGCCATACTCTACCACGGGGGCAAGTCCGGATTGGTGAAGGCTTGTAAGACTAGTGGCTGGTCTAACTGTCAGACATTTTCAAGCTACCCTATTAAGACCTCTAACTTGGCTTAACGACTGCCATCTATCGATCAGCCGGCACCAACTGCTTAACTGCCTTGCGAAGCACGGAACCGCTCAGAAATTGCCACTAGCGTTAGGTTAGGTACTAGGTAGGTAGGTATTATTATTGTTGTAAGTATTTACTATTTAATTTCATTTGAATGAGGATTTGTAAACAGAAATGAATATTTGCATGCCTACATTAAATAGTATGTAGAATATAGTTATAACATCTGAAATATACCTTGATAATTCGCCAATAAATATCATGTATCTTGGTTTTCGAGATTACACTATCTAACCTATCTCTTTGTTTATTATTGTCAATACCTAAGTAATCTTTACAATGCAATGCCAATACTACACCCTAATAATGCTTACAAGCATTTTATACCAGCATTTTTAGAGCGGGTACACACTAGGCGTTTTGAAGCGCGCGCATTTGTAACGCGCGTTGTTTGAGATCTGATTGAAGTGTAGGTACACAAATGCAATGCAAACGCGCGCTTACAGCGCGCTTCCCGCGCGTTGGCATGTGTACACTTCAATCAGACCTCATAGTTCTTACAACGCGCGTTACACAAGCGCGCGCTTCAAAACGCCTAGTGTGTACCCGCTCTTAAAACTTTATCACTCTTCAACAAACCTGCAGTTCGAAATCGAAGATCAACCCTCCGCTGCAGGTGAACAGCACTTCCTCGCCGTGGGCGCACATGAAGAACTTGCTGCAGTCGGTGAAATGCGGCAGCAGGAGGTACTCCTGGCCGCTGGGGTCGCAGGACAGGGTGTTGGGGTCCACGCCCTCGAAGGGCTTGCCGGCCAGGGAGACCCCGAGCGCCGCGAGAAGGGTTAACGTCTTAGCTGTAGACGGGAGGGAAAGGAACATTGGTATAATCCATCCAAATGTTGTCTGGAAGAGATCACTTTTAGTGATAAGGCCGCCGTCTGTACTCGTAGATTAAGAAATACCTGTGTAATTTCCTTTTTTATGTACAATAAAGTGTAATCTATAATCGAAGACAAAGTTTTGTAGTTCTATAATATGGTCTTGGATGTTTACATGTTTGTGACGTCGCTGTTTCTGGTTCCCACGACACAGGGTATCCTAGTGTGGGGCCGCAAGCAATGTATGTGCCTGTATGTAAATGTTTATGTTAATATCCTCTTATTTTCAATTTCACATTTGCGGGGTAAGTAACAACCGGCCAAGTGCGAGTCGGACTGGCGCACGAATGGTTCCGTACCATTATCTATAACAACGGCAAAAAAAAACACGTTTGTTGTATGGGAGCCGCCCATAAATATTTATTTTATTTTAATTTCATTCATCATCATCATTCAGCCACAAGAAGTCCACTGCTGGACATAGGCCTCCTCCATGGATTTAAAAAAGTCCGGTCGGAAGCGGCTTGCATCCAGCGTCTTCCCGCCACTTGGATGAGATTGTCTGTCCATCTTGTGGCTGGACGTTAATTTCATTACTTATTTTTAAAGTGAATATATAACTAAATATTCTGTGAATATTTCAAGCGTCTACCTATTGTCGTTATCAATATCGAACAAAAACTTTGTTGTATGGGAATTGTATTTATTCTATTCTGTTTTTTAGTACTTGTTGTTATAGCGGCAACAGAAATACATCATCTGTGAAAATTTCAACTGTCTAACTCTATCGTAGTTCATGAGATTAAGGGCTGGTTCCCGAGGTGCGAATTTTATTTAAGTAAATACTTAACTGTAGTGTTGTCTCATCAAATTTCTCAGAAAAGAGCGTGAAAGAACGTTAGCTACTTAAGTAGGTATTTACTTAGTGCAAATTCTCAATTCAGAAATCGGCTACAGCCTGGTGACAGACGGACGGACGGACAGCGGAGCCTCAGTAAGAGGGTCCGTTTTACCCTTTGGTCACGGAACCCTAAAAATTATCTATTCAGTCGGTGTGTATCTCTAAATTCTTTATTGCATTTACATACATACCTATAAGTGAATTCCGATAGATTAAGATAGGAATCTCTTTTCTATCAAAGCAAGATCTTAATTGGATTTGCTGGTATCGATTCTGTCTGGTGCGTACCTAATTTGTTTGAAAACTTTTGATATGAAATAACTATGTTTCAGATTTAAAAACTATAGCGATTCCAATAAAATTGTCTATCAATAACACAGACTAGGTATATTATATAAGGTCCTAACGCTCGTAGCCCCGGCTGCCTGAGTAATCTTAAACGATCACGAATGTTAAGCAACATTGGGCGCGTTAAGCCCATGGATGGGTGACCGTCTATGACTAACGCTAGTGGCATTTTTCCGAACGGTTCCGTTTTTCGTAAGGCACGTTAAGCGTTGGTGCCGGCTGCCATCGATATAATGGTAGTCGTTAAGCCAAGTCAGAGGCCTTAGGGCGGCTTGAAAACTTCTGACAGTAAGAGCAGCCACTAAATTTACAAGCCTCCACCAATCCGGACTTGGCCCCCGTGGTGGAGTATGTGGCCTATACCTTCCTCAGGGAAGAGACCCGTGCCCCTCGGTGGGGACATAATGGGCTGATGATGACAGTTTTACGCATGTTCCCATTTTGTACTAGCTGCTTAGGTCAGTCAGGGCTTCCAAAGCTATGCGTCACGACGGCCCTGGGTAATCGCGGCGATATTCCAGCCAGGGCCGTCGGGATGCTCTCCACCTATTGCCAGTGGCAGACTTGCAGTACGTAATAAAATACAAATAGGTCGCAAATTAATGTAGGAAAAGAGAGAGATGAGATGGTATTTCGAAACTGGACCCCAGTTATGAGAAGCTATGCTCAGAACTCAGAACCTTCGCTCGGTTAAGATCGGATTCTGTTTGCGACAGAAAAGAGCAATCACATCCACCTCACCAATAAAGTTTAATCAATTTGTATTATAAAATGTGTGAAATAAATTATTCTATTTTATTCTATTCTATTTATTCTGTACGGCCTTATTTTTTCTGTTATAAAATACAACTATGCACATTTACAAATTGTGCATAGTTGTATTTTATAATGGTAGTAGTAGTGGTGGAGCGGTAGGACGTCGGTTTTTCATTTGGGAGGTCGTGGATTCGAATATCGACATGTACCTACGAAGATTGTTTTTTAGGTTGCATACATTTTTGAAGTTATAATAGCCATGATAATAGAAAACATCGTGAGGAAACCCTAGAAACATGGCCCAACTAAGAGGCTAAGTGCAAAGAGGCTTTCCCTTCAACAACTCCCCATCGTCGGTTGTCTGCAGCAATAAGGCCGCCTTGTACCTACTGTATCTGTGTAAATGTTTTGTATCTGTTTATCCTGGTACAATAAAGAATATTCTTAATAAATACAAAATAATAAACTCGCTTCCGTTATCCGGGAGGGGGTATGCAAAGGCACCAATCACTAGAATTGGGCCCACGTTTTGCCGAGTTTATTAGGTCCCAACGTGACAATGACAAGTGGCAAGCCTGTCGCCGTTATCCAGACACAATTTATCAGCGAATGGTGTATCTCAGGTCTAACTAGAACCACTAGCTAGGCTGACTAGTCACTGGTAGACACTGTTTCGTCAAATTTTGGGAAAGCGCTAGGCGTCGCAGAGAAATGGATTGGTAACTCCCAAGAGTTCAGTCAAGATTAGTTTGGGAAGCCCAGATTAGTATTACCTCTAATACAAATTGATATAGCCATAAATCCTTCTATCTATTAGATTGATTAGCATATTTTGTGCCTAAAAATAATAATACAGCGACGATAATTTTATTCAGGCTCTGCAATAGAGGAAACTATTCAAATCAGGAAATTAATCAGTACGGTTCGTTTTATTGACGCCATCCGCGCTAATCCAACGACGGATTATGTAGGTAGGTACTACCATTAGGGCTTAGTACCTACGTCTACGCTAAGTACATTTTATAAATTATCATGTTTTTAGCGAACATCAAAACAGCAATCCTCTGGAAAATCGGTGTTTATTAAATTCAATATGTTAAAACTATTTTGAACGTAGCGCTTTAGCACGAAATGAGCGTTTCGTCAGGTACAAACTTAGCAAATATTGTAGTAATACAGATTATCATATAGGGTAAACCATAGTATTGCTGGCACCCACCTAGTCATTGGCACAGTGAGTTTTAAACACAAATATTAAGAATTAAAATTTCTTAAAGAGCATTTTGGTAGTTTTTTATAATTAGCATTGTTAAGTACAAAACATACATACAAATTATAAGTGCGAATGACTGATATTATTAGTGACAATGTTTATACCTGTAATGCCAATGACTGTAGTTTTGGAGATATTTTCAAATTATTATTATTTTTCTTAAATAAAACTCTGACAACAAGCAAGAATTATTTTTTATTTCCAACCTATACTCATATTATTATTCTAACTAATAAAAATGGTTAATAGTGATTGAATATGAAATTGAATGCTTAGGAAGCAAATTAAGTCAAGGTTTTGCTTAAGGTGCCAATCAATGCATAGTTTACCCTATTACAATGCAATGAGCCGTTTTCAGAAGCACTCAAAAAAAAAATATTACGGCTGTCAAAGTAATGCATTTTGGACCTCAGCCCAATAGCCATCATGAAATAGGTCTCAGCGAGCTAAAGTTACTATGACGCCAACAGCCAAATGTTTGTCGTTTCGGAGTTATATTTTATTGAAAATTTTAGTTTTTTTTTTCAATACAATATAACTCCTAAAGGATTTTTTTTTGTGCTTCTGAAAACGGCTCATTTATGTGGTCATTCAATTAACGCTAAGTTTTCAGACAATAAAGGAAAAAACTCTTTTTCTTGTGAATATTATACTGAGTGACATTTTCACCGGTACAATAAATTTTACCATATCATTGGTATCGATAACAGATTACATTTATCTAATAAAATTACCATATTTTTTTTTTCATTTTCATTCATTTATCCTTCATCCAATTTGTAACTCATGGGCACCCAATACAAGGTGTCATCGCGGGGCAGAGGGCGGCGGGGTGGGGTGAGTGAGCGGGCGGCGGGCTGGCCGGCGCACGATTTGGCCGGTCAGTCCACGCGCATTGACCTAAGTGAGTGCACGTGCGCCGTTTCCGCACTTCCTGCAGTCGAAAATACCGCGCGACACGATGTTTACAAACCGCGAGTATTACGAAATGGTTCGTAGTTACTTTCTCAGTGGGGAAAATACAGTGCAGCTCGGCGGGTATACCCTGAAGAATGTTTGCCCCGCCTGATAAATACCGGTTTTATTTAACCTCAAATACTCAACACCAGGACATTCATGAGAGTACGGACAGTTCATTGCACCAGCGCACGCTCAAGGTGGTGCGGAGGTACGCCGAGGAGGGAGACCTCCCTTGGCCGTGGAGATCGAGGAACAGATATTCGCGTTCTTCGAGGAAGACCCCAGAAGGAGCACCAACGACGCGGCACGCACGGCGCACTTCGGCGTTAGCCAGTACGTGGTGTGGAAATTCATACCACTACCAACCAGTGTAATCATTCCACGCCGGTGACGGCCCTAAGCCCGCGCAAGTATGAAGGAAGAATTGATATCAAGTAAGATTTTTTTTGCTACGTCATACCTACTGGCTGCGCCGCCGCCGCCGCTTATTTTCCTTCCCGCAAGCCGCGCGCAGTTGCCAGTTCGTGCGTTTAGTTGTGCTCATGAGTAATGAGTCCATATTTCTCTAAGATTTGCGGATAAGTTCAGACATTGGTATTTTTGTTTTTTTGTACCAACGGGGTAGTAACAAAAAATGTTGGTATTTGTATTTTGGACTTAGTATTACGTATGTTGATTTATTGTACCGGTGAAAATGTGACCCTGTATATCAAAATAAATATTGTGCAATGAAAATCGAACACACTTCGTAGAATGCCGATATCTAAACGTCGACGATTAAAAAAAAACAACGTCATTCATTTTTTTTTTTTTAAATAATTTTATTTTACAGGACCATGTACGAAACTTAAGTCCTAACTTATACTATTTTACATTTATGAAACTAATCTAGGGTTAACCTGAACTAAAATTGAAGAGTAAACTAATTTGGATTAAATATTCTTTGCGGATGAAGAAATGAATTCAAATATAGGTACATGTATTTCTGCGTGAGATAAAAGTTTCTGAACGTTATAACCTAAAAATCGTTGACGTGAGATATTCAAAATTTTACAACACTTTCTTAAAAATATTTCACGCTGAGGTTCAAATTCATTGCATTGAAAAAATATATGTTGTAAACTACCTTCTACGCTAGAATTACAATACGTGCAGGATGCATTATTTATTAACTTAAGTCTGCTGAGATGAGCCGGAAATTTACAGTGACCGATTCTAAGACGACATAAAGTTGTAATAAAATTCCTTCCTAGGAATTGTTGAGACTTCTCAAACCAAGATTTAGTTGAAGGTATTGGAGCTATTTCTGCTAACCATTTCCCCTTCAATTCTCTAGACGTGTTTAAATAAATTATCCACCTTTTTATCATATTTACTTTTAGGTTATAAACTAAATCTGTCGGAGGTAACAAGTATTCTGAGACATACAAGGAGTTACTAGAACGAGCCAATTTGTCAACTAATTCATTGCCGAATACACCTGAATGGCCAGGGACCCAGCACATCTCAACAGTTACATTGTTGTCTAACAAATGTTTAACATAAAGAACTAGATGATTAGCTTTTGCAAGTATAGCTCTAGAGGATATAGCTTGCAATGAACTCAAGGAGTCACTCAACACAATAAATTTATATTTATAATATTCCAGAATGTTAAATATGTACAACAGTGAGTATAATATAGCCAACACTTCTGCAGAAAATATTGAAAAAAAATAATTGCAAGTAAAAGCTCTACCTATGTTGTGAGTCTTATCGTAAAATGCAAATCCTGTTTTTTGGGGGGTTTTAGACCCATCAGTATAGATTTGAATAAAATCTGTTTTTTTACTCAAATATTCTAAGAACTCAAATTTTGAATCAAACTTTGTCAAATTCACACATGAATTTGATACCTATAATACTTTGAAAACTATACAGTGTGTCCCTGGATAAAGTGCAATCCCGAAAGGGGATGAAACTAGACCATGAATCATTGACTAGAAAAATATAAAAAAAAATATAAAAAATTATTGTAGGATTTATTGGTATTTTAAGATTTTCATGTTTCATTAAGGACTCTATGTACAAAAGTATTGATTTCTTCCAAAATAATGGGTCTATTTCTTTGAAATAAAAAAAAACAGTATGCCTAATACCTGGCGATGACCATGAAATAATAAATAGTCTGCAAAAAAGTAACTATCTTGGGTAAAAAAATGTATTTTTATGAAAAAAATTATTTTTTTAGACGTTTATTTTAAAAAACTTCAAATTACTAAAAAAATGTGCCCTATAACTATGTAATTTTATAGCTTACTTTTATTCTTTACCATTTTAGCTTCCAAATAAAAAAAAAACAATGTTCTAACTAAAAAAACACGCTATCTACGAACTTTTAAAGTGGAGCCTAATCGTGTTACCGTGCAGGTAGAGACCGTTTTTTCCATTATTTCCGTCCTACTCTGTGCCCTTCGGCAGTCGCAGTCCTTTTGTTCTACACTCAGGTAGAGGGAAGGCGAGGGGAGGGGAGGCAGGGGGTTCGAAACAGGACTTACACAGTCGCTCCGATATTCTCGCCGCTGCTACTACTGTTCTCGTTCTCGCATTGTGTTCTCGTTGATTTGTTATTAAGTTTTTGTTACATTGTTGACTGTTACGTTTTCTACTGTTCGTTACGTTTGGACTGTTCCTGTTCTGCTGTTAAGTGTTGACGAAATGCCGCGATTGACAGAGTTCTCACCTCGAGAAATAGCCGACATGCATTATTATTATGGCATGTCACATGGTCGCACAACAGTCGCTCGGACTGCATACATAAATGCTTTCCCGGGCAGACTCATACCCTCAGCTCTAAATTTTCAAGAGATTCATAGGAGGCTCTCCAACATTGGACTTGGTTTGGCACGAGATCGCCGTGAGCAACCAGCTGTCGTTATTGACAATGCGATAGAAGAGGCCATTTTAAACGATCTGTTTGCTGACCCTACAACAAGCATAAGACGATTAGCGTTGCGTCATGGCATATCGAAGACGTCTGTCTGTCAATTTTGAAAAAGGAGGGATTGCATCCTTTCCATTACCAACGAGTACAACATTTACACGAAAATGTAGATAATCGTCCAAGATGCGTAATGTCGACGTGGATTCTAAGAAAAATTAGAGCTGACCCAAATTTTCCTAAACACATTTTTTGGATGGACGAAGCGACATTTACCCGAGACGGCATTACAAACTGCAGAAATTTGCACCAGTGGTCTCACGAAAATCCACGAAAAGCGGGCATCTACTTTTCAAGTAAAATTTTCAATAAACGTATGGGCAGTCTTAATCGACGACATTTTAATTGGTCCAGTCATTTTACCCAGAACCCTAAATGCTGAACGTTTTTTAGAATTACTACAAAATTTACCCATGTTGATGGAAGATGTTCCCCTGGCTACGAGACGGCGTGGGCGTATGTATCTCCAAATGGATGGATGTCCTGCACATTATGGGCGGGAGGTGCGGCGATTTTTGAACGAAAATTACCCGAACCGGTGGATTGGCCGAGGAGGGCTAGTAGGCTGGCCAGCGCGTTCGCCTGATCTGACACCTCTAGATTATTTTTTATGGGGTGTCATGTGTATGAAGCAAAGAGTATACAGCACGCCAATAAATACCGAGGCACAGTTGCACGACCGAATAATTCAGTGCGCAAATGACATTAAAAATGATCCAGGAATGATTCGCAGAGCCACTAACCAAATTAATATTCGTGCAGTAATGTGCTTGCAAAATCGAGGAGGCCATTTTGAACATTTAATGCATTAAATAAAAATGCAGAATTGTAAATTACGGATAATTTTATTAATAAAGTTATTGTGATTAAAGTCTGACTTTTATTACCTACTAAAATGTAAATAACTTCTACCTAGCCAATTTTTTAGTTAGAACATTGTTTTTTTTATTTGGAAGCTAAAATGGTAAAGAATAAAAGTAAGCTATAAAATTACATAGTTATAGGGCACATTTTTTTAGTAATTTGAAGTTTTTTAAAATAAACGTCTAAAAAAATCATTTTTTTCATAAAAATACATTTTTTTACCCAAGATAGTTATTTCATGGTCATCGCCAGGTATTAGGCATACTGTTTTTTTTTATTTCAAAGAAATAGACCCATTATTTTTGAAGAAATCAATACTTTTGTACATAGAGTTTTTAATGAAACATGAAAATCTTAAAATACCAATAAATCCTACAATATTTTTTTATAATTTTTTTTTATATTTTTCTAGTCAATGATTCATGGTCTAGTTTCATCCCCTTTCGGGATTGCACTTTATCCAGGGACACACTGTATTTGAAACAGGGTAATTTGTGTGACCAGAAGACTACATCTTGAAATTCAAAATTTAGATGCAATATAGATTGCTGCAAGGTAGTGCTTACACTTAAGGGTATAGTATTAAAATTAGGAATGTAAGCATTTTCTATAAATTTGGATACAACATTATTGTCTACAGATACCAACTTGAGGGCATACTTTTCAATTAAAAAAGATCTACGAATAAATAGGGGGACAATACCAGCTTCAACCTCAAGGGAGTTTATTGGCGAAGACATCATACCACCAGTTATGATACGGAGAGCTTTGTTCTGTATGATATCTAGTTTACGTAATAAAATACTATTTGCCTCATTGTAAAACATACAGCCATAATCCATATGGCTCCTCACAATAGCAATATATAATGTCTTAAGAATTTTAGGATCTGAGCCCCACTTTAGGCCAGCTAATGACTTCATGATATTCAGTCCTAATTCTGCCTTTCTGCATATATGTTCTATATGGCATTTCCAAGAAAGGTCACTATCCAAGTATATCCCTAAATATTTAAAATTTAGTGTGTGTGGTATAGCTTTTTGATCATAGGTAATTTTGGGACTTAGTTGATGTCTTTTATTCTTTGAGAATAACATACAGGCACTTTTAGTGGTGTTAACTTCTATTTTAATTTTTGTATTGAGAATATGATAAAGATGAAAAAGGCAATCATTAATGACCAACTCCCCATTAGGCAGTGAATCACACTGTGTATAAATAACTAAATCATCTGCATATAGTAGGTATTTTACTGAATCAGGGATCTCTTTCATTAATTCAATTAATCCAATTATAAATATAAGGGGAGACACTACAGAGCCCTGTGGAGTGCCTCTGTAAGTAGTTTTAGGACCAAACATTTTATTTTTCAGTTTTAGAAAAACTTGTCTATTATTTAAAAACTTAAATAACCACTCTGATATGGAACCTGGAAATCCTAAGTTAAATAAGCTGTTTATTAAATGAACATGTTATCAAAAGCACCCTTAAAATCAAGAAAAACGGCTAATGTGAATTTGTTACATTCAAAACTTTGTTTAATATCCCCTACCAGACATGCTAAGTTATCAATAGTGCTTTTGCCTTTACGAAAACCATACTGGCTCTGCGGAATAAGGTACTGATTTTCAATTGACCACTCCAAGCGATTCTTCAGCATTCTCTCAAAGGTTTTATTAAAACAAGAAGTGAGTGAAATAGGTCTATAACTATTTAAGCTGTTAGTGTCACAGTTAGGTTTAAGTAGAGGTACTACAAATTGTATTTTCCAAGTGTCCGGAATAATGTTATCTGACCACAATTGATTATAAATCTTAAGTAAAATGTGTTTAGCATCAAGTGACAAACTTTTGATTAACTCATTGGGAAAGAGATCAGGGCCAGGAGCAGACTTGTTTCTGCTTCCATCAATTGCAGCTTGCAATTCGTCCATGGTAAATAAATTTCCTAACCATTGTAAAGAAATGGAGCCTTCAGCAGAAAATTGTTGCACAAAATTATTAGTAAAGTTACTATTCTGACCTGGTGCAATTTTGTCTAAGAAAGAGAGAGCATTAGTTGGTTCAGACAAAAAATGCGACCCAGAGTGAGAAGAATTCAACCGTGATAACTTAAACCTACGAATGTGATCCCATATTAATTTACTTGGAGTGCACCGATTGAAACCCGAACATAGATTCCTCCAACTCAGTTGTTTTTGTTCCAATAGTATAGCTTTCTTACGAGCGTCAAGTTTCTTATATAATAAATAGTTATCAATAGTAGGATAAGATTTGTATGAAATGAAAGCTAAATAGGCCTGATCAACAGCTTCCTTACATTTGTCATTCCACCAGACTACAGACCTAACTTTTTTTGTTTTAGTTTGTTTCTTTGTAGATTTGGGAAAAGAGTTAAGAATGTCATCCAGAATTCCCATAAATTTATTGTAATCACGTACCGGGTTGCCGGATGGTCTAAAATCACAAAAGTGGTCAGTACAAACTTCAGAAAATTGATTCCAATTATTTTTTTTCAGATTAACATCAGAAGAGATTGGTTTGGGAATGTCAGATCCATAAGACTGACTGAGAGGAGCATCAAGCAAAGTCGGGGAGTCAAAATATAAACTTACAACAATGGGAAAGTGATTACTGCTGAAAGGATCATCTATAACAGAAAAAGAGCTACTAGAACTCAGCCATGTTGACGCAAAAACTAAGTCCAACACATTACCAGTGCAACCAAAGGGAGCTAATGTTGTCAGATTGTGATCATTAATACATACAGAATTATGATTTTCCATAAAAGACTGAATTTCGGTACCTCTTTTATCGTTTTGCCTTGAGCCCCATGCAAAATTGTGCGCATTAAAATCTCCTATGATCAAATAGTTATTAGATGTTACTTTAGAAAAGGCATCTGAGAGTAGATTAATTCTCAAGTTACTATCTGGATGTGGTGGACAATAACAACATAGAATATCTATAAAATTATTATAATATTGTATAGTAAATAGTATATTTTGGAAATTGTAATCTTGAGAAGTGTTTTTAATTGTAAATTTATAAGTCTGTTTTATAGCTACAGCTACCCCACCATGAGGTCTGTCTGAATCTTGTCTAACAACATTGTACCCCTTAATTTTAAATTTGTTTGTACTATTCACCCAAGTCTCATTGAATAAAATAATATCTATGTCACCAATACCTAGTATTAATATAATTTTGAAAATGGTCTAACTTTGGGAGTATACTTCTTGCATTCCAATGAATTATTTTTAATGTATTTATAGCTGTCTTATCCATTATTTATTTAAAGAAAAATTTGTAATGAGCAACTCCTTGATTACATTGGTTGTGATACTAGTGCCCTCAGTTTTCTTTGCTAATATATCTACTACTGTTTTTGTTATCATGCCTAACATTTTTTCAGAATTCAGTACATCGATAAATATGGATCTATTGTTTACACTGTCTTTTTTGGGTGCCAATAAAGGCGAAAATTGAGCAAAAGTTTTTGCTTCTGCAGCATAGTTGCCCTTGGCAGAAATTCTGTTCTTAATGTCATTGACCTTGTTTGATTTAACTGGGCATACCATTGAAACGGCAACATGTGCACCCTTACAATTAGCACATTTCATATTGTCTTTGTTAGTGCAATCTTTATACAGTGTGTCCCTGGATAAAGTGCAATCCCGAAAGGGGATGAAACTAGACCATGAATCATTGACTAGAAAAATATAAAAAAAAATTATAAAAAAATATTGTAGGATTTATTGGTATTTTAAGATTTTCATGTTTCATTAAGGACTCTATGTACAAAAGTATTGATTTCTTCCAAAATAATGGGTCTATTTCTTTGAAATAAAAAAAACCAGTATGCCTAATACCTGGCGATGACCATGAAATAATAAATAGTCCGCAAAAAAGTAACTATCTTGGGTAAAAAAATGTATTTTTATGAAAAAAATGATTTTTTTAGACGTTTATTTTAAAAAACTTCAAATTACTAAAAAAATGTGCCCTTTAACTATGTAATTTTATAGCTTACTTTTATTCTTTACCATTTTAGCTTCCAAATAAAAAAAAAAACAATGTTCTAACTAAAAAAACACGCTATCTACGAACTTTTAAAGTGGAGCCTAATCGTGTTACCGTGCAGGTAGAGACCGTTTTTTCCATTGTTTCCGTCCTACTCTGTGCCCTTCGGCAGTCGCAGTCCTTTTGTTCTACACTCAGGTAGAGGGAAGACGAGGGGAGGGGAGGCAGGGGGTTCGAAACAGGACTTACACAGTCGCTCCGATATTCTCGCCGCTGCTACTACTGTTCTCGTTCTCGCATTGTGTTCTCGTTGATTTGTTATTAAGTTTTTGTTACATTGTTGACTGTTACGTTTTCTACTGTTCGTTACGTTTGGACTGTTCCTGTTCTGCTGTTAAGTGTTGACGAAATGCCGCGATTGACAGAGTTCTCACCTCGAGAAATAGCCGACATGCATTATTATTATGGCATGTCACATGGTCGCACAACAGTCGCTCGGACTGCATACATAAATGCTTTCCCGGGCAGACTCATACCCTCAGCTCGAAATTTTCAAGAGATTCATAGGAGGCTCTCCAACATTGGACTTGGTTTGGCACGAGATCGCCGTGAGCAACCAGCTGTCGTTATTGACAATGTGATAGAAGAGGCCATTTTAAACGATCTGTTTGCTTACCCTACAACAAGCATAAGACGATTAGCGTTGCGTCATGGCATATCGAAGACGTCTGTCTGGCGAATTTTGAAAAAGGAGGGATGGCATCCTTTCCATTACCAACGAGTACAACATTTACACGAAAATGTAGATAATCGTCCAAGATGCGTAATGTCGACGTGGATTCTAAGAAAAATTAGAGCTGACCCAAATTTTCCCAAACGCATTTTTTGGATGGACTAAGCGACATTTACCCGAGACGGCATTACAAACTGCAGAAATTTGCACCAGTGGTCTCACGAAAATCCACGATTGAAGCGGGCATCTACTTTTCAAGTAAAATTTTCAATAAACGTATGGGCAGTCTTAATCGACGACATTTTAATTGGTCCAGTCATTTTACCCAGAACCCTAAATGCTGAACGTTTTTTAGAATTACTACAAAATTTACCCATGTTGATGGAAGATGTTCTCCTGGCTACGAGACGGCGTGGGCGTATGTATCTCCAAATGGATGGATGTCCTGCACATTATGGGCGGGAGGTGCGGCGATTTTTGAACGAAAATTACCCGAACCGGTGGATTGGCCGAGGAGGGCCAGTAGGCTTGGCCAGCGCGTTCACCTGATCTGACACCCCTAGATTATTTTTTATGGGGTGTCATGAAGCAAAGAGTATACAGCACGCCAATAAATACCGAGGCACAGTTGCACGACCGAATAATTCAGTGCGCAAATGACATTAAAAATGATCCAGGAATGATTCGCAGAGCCACTAACCAAATTAATATTCGTGCAGTAATGTGCTTGCAAAATCGAGGAGGCCATTTTGAACATTTAATGCATTAAATAAAAATGCAAAATTGTAAATTACGGATAATTTTATTAATAAAGTTATTGTGATTAAAGTCTGACTTTTATTACCTACTAAAATGTAAATAACTCCTACCTAGCCAATTTTTTAGTTAGAACATTGTTTTTTTTTTATTTGGAAGCTAAAATGGTAAAGAATAAAAGTAAGCTATAAAATTACATAGTTATAGGGCACATTTTTTTAGTAATTTGAAGTTTTTTAAAATAAACGTCTAAAAAAATCATTTTTTTCATAAAAATACTGCATACTGTTTTTTTTTATTTCAAAGAAATTGACCCATTATTTTGGAAGAAATCAATACTTTTGTACATAGAGTCCTTAATGAAACATGAAAATCTTAAAATACCAATAAATCCTACAATATTTTTTTATAATTTTTTTAAAATATTTTTCTAGTCAATGATTCATGGTCTAGTTTCATCCCCTTTCGGGATTGCACTTTATCCAGGGCCACACTGTATAAATGATTTTCGGAGCAAATGCTGCAAATTTGTTTACTTTTGCAGGAATTGCTGCCGTGCCCAAATTTATAACATGTGAAACATTGTCTCAGTGGTCGAATATATTCGGTTACGTCAAACCACAAGCGATCACAGGTTACGTGGTCTGGGAGATGAGAACTTAAGAATGTTACCAAAACCGTCCTTAATGGAGTGAAACTGCCATCCAACTGCCGCTTAGAGAACCTCTTCACGCCTATTACCTCTGCAGTCGATGTCATGTCTTGTAAGAGCTCCTCCTCTGTGAGCTCCACCGGAACTCGAACAATGCCCTGGCGCTCAATTGTGTCAAAAGGAACTTTTGCTGCCCAACCGTTTCTGGCCTGCAAGTCCTTGTCCAAAATAAACGTGTTTGCTTGGTTCTTCGTATTAAAAATTACTTTGACAAAGTTTTGCCCAATGGGTTTGATATACTTTATTCCCGTCATAGTTTGGAGACCTTTGTTCACGCAAACAATGCTGATTTTTGACTTGTCCGAATTTGATACCAGTACCGGGTATTCAGGTAAGTTGTCGTCGTTATATATTGGATGATAATCCTTAAACAGGCCTCTATTTCGTCCCCGTAGAGGGAAAAATCATCAACTAACAAAAATGCCGAAATTGAGTTTTGAATGCCACATGAATCACGATTTTTTTCTCTATTTTTCTGTCTAATCGACATAACTGTAAGTGCTATAATTTCAGAGATATTTTTTTTTTGAAGTCATTAACTGCACTGAAAGTTATTAATTTAGTAGGGGAAAACTAACTATTTCTTTTAATTAGCTTATCCTTATTTCATATAAATGTAACTCCGTCACTAAAGTACTTCAGTTATTTCTTCCGTATTTTTTATGATTTATAATAAAGCTACGGTCGATGCGGAAAATAACTAACACTACTTAGTGAATTAGCACAAAAAATCTTGTCAAATAATTTGAGGGGGAAAAGTAACCAAATCGTCTTGGTTACTTTTTGCGTAAATAAATTAATACTTATGGCTTCTTATTGAAAATCGAAAATTAATTATGTTCTGTTAGTGATTATATCCCTACTATTAATTTTAAAAATCACTACTTTGTTTTACTCAAAAGGGGTTGGTTATTTTCTCCGTG
This sequence comes from Yponomeuta plumbellus, assembly GCA_947310845.1. Lineage (NCBI taxonomy): Eukaryota > Metazoa > Arthropoda > Insecta > Lepidoptera > Yponomeutidae > Yponomeuta > Yponomeuta plumbellus. Next base: position 10,315,735 of record OX371218.1, read on the forward strand.
AGTTTACCGTGCGTTAAAACAATACCCAACGCTTCTTGGTGAATTCTCGCCCTTTGACATAGCGCTCAAAACCGCCGCCGCGTGCCGTTGGTGAGTGTGCGGGGTAGGGGGAAAGCAAGATTGCGCGGCGCCCGAGTCGCCCGACCGACTGACGACGCATTTGCAGCCAGAGAGCCGTGATAGTTACTACGTGTTTGAGCTGGCTTTGAAAATTACGTTATAATGAGTCGTTCAAAGTTAATGGTGGATCTGGCAACAAAATGTGATAAACAAGCAGTGGAAATGGTAAGTTTTACACCTTTTAATATCATTGTTATGGCGAAGGGCTTATCGTGTTTCTCACAACATAAACGAGGCTTCCTTTGCCTATGCCTGCCCGGACAGGGTAATAGCGAACCTCTGGTTATTTAGTGCCTAGATGTTATTAAAGGAGTTTTTGTCAAAGGAAGGACATTAGTCCTGCGAAAGGATAATAGTGGGCATAATTAGCATATCCGGCATCAACAGACCTACAAGTACCTTCAAGCTCTTCTAATCAAAACAGTCCTGCAGCATCTGCAATGCCTACTACACCTAAGCGTCGGAAGAAGAGTGATCCGAGCAAATGGAAGAGGAATATAGCTAAACAAAACAGAAACGCCGGTTTGCCATATCTAAGCAAAAGTGGGAAATGTATGAGTGCAAAGCAGCCCAAACCTGTAAAATGCGATATAAAGTGTCGATTTCAGTGTACGCAAAACTTTTCAGATGATGATCGGCAGTTTTTGTGTGAACATTACTGGCAAATAAAGGACTATGCATCCAAGAAACAATTTCTATTGTACCACGTAATACCCGCGGCCATTAAACGGATGGCAACTAATACACGCGACAATAAACACCGAAAGGTCTCAAATGCGTACTACTTTTCCAAAAATGAAGAGAAACGTCGTGTTTGTAAGGATTTTTTCTTGAAAACTCTGTGTATTTCAAATGGACCCGTGAACCAAGCACTGAAAAATAGAAACTAATTTGGACACTTTGTTGGTAAAGACAAACGCGGCTCTCAAGAACCGGTCAATAAAACAAGTCCCGAAGTAGAACAGAGAATTATAGAGCACATAAATTCATTCCCACGTCTTGAGTCTCATTATTGCCGGAAGAAGTCTAGACGCCAGTATCTTGACAGTAAACTAACTTTAGCCAAAATGTATGAACTATACACAAGGATCAACTGAAGTCAACTGGCGAGATACCAGCCGTGTACAAACAAATTTTTGGAACAAAGTTCAATCTTTCTTTCTTTCGCCCGAAAAAAGATTTGTGCATGACATGTACGCGATTTAATAATAGAGGCCAGCCTATCGATCTCAAAGAGGAATATGAAGAGCATATTATCAGAAAAAATTCAGCTCAAGAGGCTAAAGCTGTGGATAAACAAAGGTCAATCGAAGATCCAAGTTACCTAGTCGTAACTGTAGACATGCAATCGACGTTGCAGATACCTGTCAGTGGAATAGGTATACTCTATTACTCAAGAAAGTTAAATGTGCAAAATTTTACTATCCACACTACCAAACCTCCCAATGAAGCTTACTGCATTGTGTGAAATGAGATAAATGGCAAAAGAGGTAGTGTGGAAATTGCTACAGCCTTAAACTGGTGGTTCAGCGAAATACCATCTACAATCAAGGAAGTTACTATTTATAGCGACACTTGTGCGGGACAAAACCGTAATCAATATATTACAGCCTTTTTGATTCACTACATCCAAAAAACGGGTGTGCAGCTACAGGTTATAGACCAAAAAATTCTTAGAGAGCGGCCACACTCATATGGAGGTGGACTCAATGCATAGTGCTATAGAGAAAGAGGCCAGGCATGCACCCGTTTACTCAATGATCGACTGGAAGAGTATCATGCACCGCGCACGTTCCACCAGACACAGAGAATCGGCACCACCTTATATTGTTCACGAACTTACCTATGATGATATGATTGATGTCAGAGCAATTACCGAATATTTCGTTAAAAATATAAACAGAGACACGGACGGAAACAAGGTGATGTGGCTAAAAATAAAATGTTTGAGAGTGGAAAAAGAGAATCCGGGAATAGTAAAGTTCCGCTACTCTCATGATGGGCCTTATTCTACATTTGACATGTTCCAAAGCTCTGAAAAATCCGTTCTACGTACTACAAGGAAAAGAAAGCGAGGCCAAGAAAACGAGAATGAAAGAGAAACTGATAGAGAGGATTTGATAAAAAAGATAAAATCTTATGAGGTTCCAAAAGTCTACGAGGGCCCTCTCCCGATATCAGAAGCAAAGAAAAAAGATTTAATGAATCTTTGTGCAAAAGGTGTCCTTCCACGAGAGCTGCATCCGTGGTATCAATCATTGGCTACCAGAAAAGATATAGTTGATAGATTATGTGAGCCAGATCTCACAGAGCGTGATGAAGAAGAAATTGATTGACATTTTGGTTTGAATTGTGCAGATTTTTTATTTTTCTTTAAACTTTCCAATAAACTTTATAAAATATAGACTAGTCTTTAATTCTTTAGGAACTTGTAAATTGATAATTACTACACTAGGTACAGTTCATTGATATTAAATCTCAGTTAAGTTAATCTACTAAATGCAAAATAATGACTTAATAATCAATAATTTAAAAAAAATATTTTTTTGAAACTTCAAAGTTCCAAAGTATGAATCAAAGGCAGTATGAATAAATAAGTTACTGTGTAGGTAAATAGTAGAAAGGCGGAGATTATATTTCAGTATTTTTTTACTAATTCATACATTAATAATAATTATTTTAAAAAAATCCCTACTTATAAATCAAAACTTCATGTTTAAAATTCATTTAGGTGGTATAAATCATTAGGTCACTTTTGGATACTTACCAGAAAGCTAGGAAAAAATATTTTTTTAGTATTTTTTCACAAATTCATGCATTTAATTCATAAAAAATCTTAAGTTAACAATGTAAAACTTAGTAAAATTGAATACAACTTTTAAGGGGAGAAGTCATTAAAACACTACCGACGCACAAGAAGCTAGAGCAATAAGTAATTAAAACCGGGTGAAAACTAACCAACTTACATTTATGTTTAAATTTTTAAATGGGTAAATTAACTAACTCGAACATTCCTTTATAATTCTTTATTTAAAAGTTATTTCACTCATTTCTATTTTTAATCACATAGTTAACAACTTTACCTTTCGAATAATACCAAAATGGTGTTCGTAACACATTCTGTACCAAAGTAAGATTTTTTTTTCGTTCTAAAATATTGAATCGCTGTTTTCTCGAAACCACCAAAATGTTAGTTGATGATTTTTCCTTCTACAGGGACGATTTGTTCGCACAAACTTAGCATTCAGCTTGCTGCATGGTTCCTCATCGGTGTCATTAGTGTCCATTTTTCGCTTGGGGGGTTGTTTGCCCCCACTTTTCTCACCCATCGTAGAAAGCGTGGGGAGGGCCCTTTATGTAAAAAAGGCTAGATATCAAAGGCAATCAATTTCAAAAATTAAATTTTAAAAATCCCGCCCTCTTATTTTCCGCCTTCCCGCCCTTTTTTTTCCCAAACAACGTCATTCATTATCTCTTTTTTGTCTAGGGATGAGCATTCGGATAAAATCGATATGTTTTAATCGTATCGATATTTTTCAAATAATATATCTTTTTACGTAAAATATCGTTATTTCGATATATCAAAATTTTTTCCAAGATGCGGTCAAAACTAGATACCAAAAAAAAGTAAATACGCATGTAAATATTTATTATTTTGTTTAATACTCACAAATGTTATATCGCTCGTAGCCTGGGCTACCTGAGTGATCTTAAAAAATACTATCACTAAGGTTATGCAACATACAGCGCGTTCAGTCCATGGATGGTTCACCGTCTATGACTAACGCTAGTGGTATTTTTCCGAGCGATTCCGTGCTTCGCAAGGTTTCTTTTACGCTGGAACTCACAACATCTTAGCCTTCGACCTGGTACTGGATGGAGCTCGGACTTCGGCCTCGCCTCGGTGGAGTTCCACGTCCTCGTTTTGCCTTGGCAAATTTCTTGTGCTCGCTTTGCGAGTCTCGGCCTTCGGCCTCGCATGTTTGTCCCATCTGGATTTTGCATTTTTTCTTTTACGTTGGAACTCGCAATGTCTTAGCCTTCGACCTGGTACTGGATGGAGATCGGCCGTTGGTCTCGTCTCGGTGGCGTTCCTCGTCCTGGTTTTGCCTTATCAAAGTTTCTTATGCTTCCGGGACCGCCCGATTTCTCACCTGAGCCAATACAACCTTGTGTAGTATCAGGGGGTTTTCAGGCCTCCTTCAATAATTTTATTTTATTCGTTATAAATGCAAAACGGTTTATTTCAAGCTACTAACGTAGCTTCGAACAGGTAATTCTATGTTCACATGCACTCCGTACCGCCCGGCGGGCTGCCTGGCGGGCTGCGCGGCATGCAGCCCGTCCCAGGCCGTTCACACGCACGCCGTCGTGTCAGTCAGTGCCAGCATGGCGAGCAGCGAGGATCTCGGTGTTGTTGCTACCATATCCTTTGGCTTAACTTATTTTTATTGGTAAAAGTCCACAAAATCAAATACGCCAACATGACGAACAAAAAAATTATAATTTTTGGATGCGTTTTGATTCACGGTATTTTTTTGTTTGCTAGAAAATCTAAAAAGTAACACAAAAGTAACATATTGAGTCGTGTAACATGGAGGTAACATAAGAAGGTCAAAAGTAACGTAAAATTTTACTTTTGTAACATTCTGGCAAAGCTGGACTGACTGCCCGCGCGCGTGAAAACAGTCACCGGGCGCCCGCACATTCATCCTTTGAACTTTGCCAAAAAACCGACACTCGCCCGGTTCGCGGCATTCACGTTTACAAGCGCGTTTACGGGCTCGGGCGTACCGTTTACACGCTCGGGAATGTGAATGTGCACGTTGAATGTCGAGTTAAACGCGCGCGTGTGAACGTAGCATAACAGACAAGCAAGTAGTGTATCTTTACAAAACTTAGATTCTCAGCGACATAGGTAGGGGTATTTTTAGTTCCTATTTTTGATAATAGATGGCGATACATGTCCTGTGGGGTTGATGTAAATCTCCAACAGATGGCGCTAGGTGTCAAATTGTAGCTCAGAGAAATTTACCTTCGCATTCTAATAAACAGTAATTTAGCCCAAAACGCTGATAAAAGAACATTTTCTAAAAATTAAACCTACATGGATTAATTAATTGGCCCTGAAACTCCCTGCATCCTAAATTTCATGAAAATCGTTGGAGCTGGTTCCGAGATAAATTCGAGCTTTGCACCAATGCCACAGCTTTAGGAAAATGTTTGTTTTGCTTCGAATAAATGCCACAATAATTTGGGTTGTGACACGATTAAAAAGTATGGTTTCAAGCATTGTCCATCAAACAGCGCCTTAAAACATAACAAACAAAATAAAAATTGTTCTAAACATTGAATCTGATGAGTACTGTCCTGATTTTTTTTCGTATTTCTTTTAGAAACAAAAGGTACTTGGATACGAATTAGGTGCGTTGATGAAGGGCTCCTGATAATAGGTTTTCACACAAAAAAAAGGAACTTGAAAAAAAAAGAAAAATTTATTTGTCTAGTCTCGAGCCACGGTCTTCTGATTATGGTACCGTCTTATTTCCCACTTGAGCTACTGCAATCTGACATATAGTTGCGAAAATTACCTTCTTATAGTGTAGCAGTTATTTCTTTGCCTAAAAACACGGTTAAAACGACGTTTTGTAAAAATGAAACCTGCTTAAATCGACTTATCACCCCCGAAACCCCTTGCATACTAAATTTCATGAAAATCGTTTTAGCATTTCATGAAAATCATTCTGATTATATACAAATATAGATACAAGAATTGCTCGTTTAAAGAGATTAGATTAAGTTGCGAAGTTACAACCATATCTGGGGTGATGGTCGTATTGGTCAGATACATGAAACGAAGCTTGAGCGGAGAGAGCTGTTAAAAATACCTATGTATATCGGTTTCGATATTCAAAAATATATATCGAAATGATTAAGCGAAAAAAATTAAATGGCCGATATACAGGGTGTCCCAAAACTCGACGTCAACCCGGAGCCGGGTGAAAAGGCAAGTCAAGCTGGTTGTCAGAAAAATATAAAAAAAAATCTAAGTTGTATGATATCAAAATTATAGGCATTTTTTTAAAAATCGCAAAATTACACACCCTGTGACAGTCTTTTTACTCCTGTTGCCACAAATCTTTACTTTTTCCAATTATTTTTTTTGCTGTGTAACCCTGAATAATGCTTCTCTAAACTATAATCAAAATTTTGAAACCAGCTGCTCTAGCTTGCATAAAAAATAGGACTTATTTCCTAGAAAAACTTTCAAAATAAATAATTACCTAGTTTTAACTGACTGTATTGAAAAAAAAATGTACTACGCGAGTTTGGCAAGTTATGTCAAAAGTTGGCGCATTTAGTAAAGATTCCAAAATGGTATAATACTTGGTAAATTGTAGCTGATAACATGGATAAAAAAAAAATCCTGTAAAACCCAGTTTTTAACAAATTTTTCTTACTTGGTTAAAAATTATTCTAATGGGCGCAAGATTTTCCAAAGAGTCGTAAATTGTAGCTTGAGATGAATCAGGCATTCTAAGAAGTATAAGCGAGATAGGTATTGACGCTTAAGTGACTAAGACGGAAAGAGTCACCTTATCAAGTGCGAGCGAGATAGGTATGGACGCTAAAGTGACTGAAACGGAGAGAGTCATCTTACTAAGTGCGAGCGAGACAGAGAGTGACGTACTGCACTTGTTTTCGTATTCGTTTGTGTTGATTTCGTACTAACTACTTTTGGCTTCGTTTATGGACTTGTGATTGCTTGTGATTTGGATCCGAACTGTTTATTTTCCCTCAACGACGACCTTTGCTTTCTCCTGGACTATCGTGTGACTAGTGCCAAGATGTCTGCGTATACCACTCGCGAATACGCTAATATGCACCTTATTTATGGTGAATGCAGGTGTAATGCCAGTGCTGCCGCCAAACTTTACCGTGAAAGGTACCCAAACGCTGCTCGTTACCCTGATCATCGAGTGTTTACGAATGTGCATCGTTTACTCTTCTCAGAGGGCCACCTCCCAAATCAAGAGCATGGTGGAGGAAGACCCGCCAACCCGATGGAAGACGAGGTGCTAGAAGCTGTCGAAGAAGACCCAAGCACTTCAGTTAGCGCTATTGAAATAACCACCGGAGTGCCCAAAAGTACAGCCCATCGTATTTTAAAAAGACATGAATTACACCCATACCACGTACAGCGAGTACAGACGTTACTACCCGGGGACTACCAAAATCGAGTAAATTTTTTCCGGACAATATTGGAGAGGTACAGGGATGACCCGCTTTTCTTAACGAAAATTTTATGGTCTGATGAATCGACATTCAAAAAGGACGGCTACATGAACATGCATAACTTGCATGAATGGCATGTAGAAAACCCTCATCTAACGAGGCAGGATCGGTCCCAGTACCGATTCAAAGTAAACATGTGGACCGGAATTTTAAATGGTCAAATAATTGGTCCTTTTGAGTTGCCTGATGCGTTGAATGGCGAGGTCTACTTGGACTTTCTACAGAACCATCTACCAAGTTTACTAGAAGACGTGCCATTAAACATTTACAGAGAAATGTGGTTCCAGCAAGATGGGTGCCCAGCACACTATGCTCGCTCCGTTCGACAATATCTCGATGAAGAGTTTCCCGGGAGATGGATCGGACGGTCTGGCCCAATCTCGTGGCCGGCCCGTTCACCGGACTTGAATCCATTAGACTTTTTTTACTGGGGAGCAGTCAAAGAAAAAGTGTATTCAAAGCCAATTGAAAGTGAATTTGAACTACGGCAAAGAATAGCAGAAGCAGCTGAATTCGTAAATAATGGACGATTCGCTCGAAAGATAGCTCGATCATTTTTAAAGAGATGTCGGGCTTGTATTGCCGCCGAAGGAAGACATTTTGAGCATTTGTTGTAGTAAAAATAGTTGTATTGGTACATTCATGAAAATTTTTAAAAATTATTGTAAATTTAATAAATAAACCTTAGTATTAAAAATTTTGTGTCAATTAAAATTTAAACTTTTACAAAAAAATGGTGCCTATTTCATACCACACACAAAGAGAACTAAACTAAATTTAGTGGACAATCTGTTTTTTCAATCGGTTTATGATAGACAAGCACAGGTACAATTAAGTTAAATTTAATCAGTGTGTGCATTGGAATCGGCTCCAATGTAAAAAGCAATAAGTTTTGCCATTTTCACCAAGTAAGAAAAATTTGTTAAAAAGTGGGTTTTACAGGAAATAAAAATTTTTATCCATGTTATCAGCTACAATTTACCAAGTATTATACCATTTTGGAATCTTTACTAAATGCGCCAACTTTTGACATAACTTGCCAAACTCGCGTAGTACATTTTTTTTTCAATACAGTCAGTTAAAACTAGGCAATTTTTTATTTTGAAAGTTTTTCTAGGAAATAAGTCCTATTTTTTATGCAAGCTAGAGCAGCTGGTTTCAAAATTTTGATTATAGTTTAGAGAAGCATTATTCAGGGTTACACAGCAAAAAAAATAATTGGAAAAAGTAAAGATTTGTGGCAACAGGAGTAAAAAGACTGTCACAGGGTGTGTAATTTTGCGATTTTTAAAAAAATGCCTATAATTTTGAAATCATACAACTTAGATTTTTTTTATATTTTTCTGACAACCAGCTTGACTTGCCTTTTCACCCGGCTCCGGGTTGACGTCGAGTTTTGGGACACCCGGTATATCGACTATTTCCTGAAAAAATATCGATATTTCGATTTTATTTATCCAAGCCTATCAAGCCCATTACACAATGAAAAAAATAAGGTATAAGAATAAGAAATAAGGAGCCAGCAATAAGGAATAGCACAAGAAATCAATGTGTCTTGCCCAACGGTGCTGCCATTGTTGGATTCCGCTATTCCTTATTTCTTGTTCCTTATTTCTTATTTCTTAATTCTTATACCTTTTTTTTTGTATTGTGTAATGGGCTTTATAATCTGTGTTTGAGTCCGACGTGATAAAAGTATACCGATTATATCCTGAAAAAATATCGATATTTCGATAATATCGATTTTATTTACCCAAGTCTATTTTACTCTGTGTTAGAGCCCGACCACAGAACACAACTACCGACGCGCTACGGCGAAGAAGTGTCGTTGTTTATTTCGAAATAAACGCGTGAAATAACGTAACTTTACCCACGAATTAGGTGAAAAAGTCTTGTATCCATCAACTGAAATGTCCTCTTCCGACACCGAAGACGACTGCTACAGCAATGCCGCCCAGAGACTCAAAAAGATGAAGAACACCTTCAAGCTAGACACGTACGAAGGGGGTAACCTGCTTAACGACTCTGCCGAAATCGACGAGATCATAAAAAACGCAGGCCTCGCACAAGCGGCGAAGAAGACACCACAAAAGCGCGGCAAAAAGGCGGCCAGCCCTGTGTCAACTTCCAGTTTTGTTCCTGCTAAAACCACTTCTAATGTTACGTCAAAACGGATCACCCGTGCTGCAGCGAGGAATTCTGGCCATGAACCGGTCGTGGAGCTTCCTGATACGCCTTTGACGACGTCAAATACTGCACAGGAGCCTCCAACGCCCTCAGCGAGAGGTACGCGTTGCAGACGTGGAAATAGCAGTCAAACTCCGACTCCTAGAGGGCGGAGACGAGGTAGGGGTCAAAATTTACAGTCATCAGGAGACAGGTCTGAAAACACGCTAACAGGCCGACGCCGAGGCAGGGCCCCTCGAAGAGCCAGAAGCTATAGACAGCCTCCAATGTCATTCCTAGACGACACACACGCTGCATTGCCCATTTTTAGTATCGGTAACACCCATGATTACCCTGATGAGTGCTATAGCCAAGAGTTATTCACTAGCCACACAGCAGTGGCAAAAATAGATGATGATGTCATAGAAGTTGATGGGGTTGAGTCCATGGAAGATAACGAGGAGGTCTCGGTGAAAGTGTACTGGCAGAGTTCAGATTATTTCCGCTTCACCCTAAGAAGATTCCAGAAAATATCCCAGATATTCGACTATTTCTCTAAGAAGGAAAATGTTGCGTTTGGTAACCTATTATTCACTTACAATGATAAGATCCTAAAACCAGACGATACACCGGACTCAATAGACTATAACATAGGAAAGTTCATAGATGGAGGTGTGGTCAGCAAAAACATTACGGAGTTGATACAGAGTGACATACAAAGCAACAGCGCGGGATTGAAACTCAAGTTTCAGTGCCAAAATGTGAAGAAACCTTTTGAATTGTCCGTGTTTCCGGACGAAGCTCTGTATGTGGCTATGCTTAAGTGTGCGGAACATTTCGGGCAAAGTATTGATAAACTAAAGTTTTGTTTTGATGGTGATGTCATATCTCGTAAAAGTACTGCTAGACTATTAGAACTAGAAGGTGGAGAGTGCATAGACATTAAAGTTCTAAATTAATTGTCATCATTTTAATACAGTGTCTGCTGTACATACTGTTTTTTTAATGCTATATTTACTAACAATGTATTGAGATTAACATAATACCTGAAAACTGTTTCTTCAGGTTTTCTCCCACCCCCACCACGTGGCTGTTTTTTTTAATTTTTTATCTAATATTACTAAACTTATATTTGAAAGTTCGCTTGGGCCGCAAGACCTGCGATGAAGTGTTGTGCTTGGCACAAGCAAGGAAGCGGATCATAGATTCTGTGATTATTTGATCATAGATGTTTCTGTCTGAGAACCATGCTTCTAGCATTATTTGTTTCGGAGCATTATTTGTGATGACTTAGTTAGCCACCTTACTATGATACTTAGCATAACCACCAGCTGAAATGATAACGTAATATATCGTCTATCGGAGACAGAAATTTACCATACTCGAGGAATTGGATATGGTTTAGCAAAAGGGTTCCAACCAACAACACGGTCATTTTTGAGTTGAATATACCAAATTGATCCCTATGGTCTATATTTTAAGAATCAAATACTTTCATAGGGATCCGATGAGAATGCAAAGTTATGGGCTTCCATGGCACATGGTACACCAACCCACATGTATGGAGAGCCTACTTCAGCTTAAACCTAACATCTCAAGTATCTCACAACTCATTTTGTGTGGGTTGCAACCTTTTTGCTTAACTAAGTACGTCCAATTAGCAATCAAAGTTTTGATCTTTTAGGACTGTAATGGTTTTTAGTGATTAAAAATAAATAAAAGGAGTTATTCAATACTGTTAACGAGATATTCATATACTGCACTAGATAGAGCAGTCTATTTTGAAACCTTTGGTGTAAAAAACTGGATTTTCAAACTTTGGACAGTATATGTTCCAGTACTGTCTCCAATAGACGATATTTCAGTTCACGAGATATGGAATAGATACTTTTTTAGATACCTACTTAAGTTCCCACTTTTTCACAGTTCTGTCAACAATCCCCTTTTGAGCTTAGCTGGTTTTTAAATTGTTGATGGCTGGTTTATTGATTACTATCTGACCCAGCTAACATTGTTACACTGTATTACCCTACAACCTAACAAATATGCACAAAAAAAATTGGTGAAGCGTTCCATGATTTTTTTATTAAATGTAATAATTATAATAATATTCGCTGATAAATTGTGCCCGGATAACGGCGACAGGCTTGCCACTTGTCACGTTTGGGATCTAATAAACTCGGCAACGTGGGCCCAGTTCTAGAGATTGGTGCCTCTGCCTACCCCCTCGGGGATAACGGATGTGAGTTTATTATTTTATTTTTGTAATAATTATTAACTCCATTCCAGAATCACTTAGTTAATATTTTGTCTAAGGCCTCGTTTACATTTGCTTTATTTTCATGCTTTCCATAGAGGTTTAATAAAATAGAGATGGCAAAACGGCATGCCGGTCCATAGCTTTTATTACACACCATATATTATTGTAAAAGTACTTTAAAAGTTCTAAATACATACTATACACCCAACCATTACTGATTTATTACTGCTTATGTACTTCTAAAAGGAATTAGCGTCTCTATTCTACTCTAGCTCTATGGAAAGCATGCTGAATTAACTTGGTCGCGAGTCAGAGCTAAATTAACTTGGTCGGAGCCCTACCAAATAAGTGAGTCCGTTGATAAATGTGTAGCGCTTACGAAAGTTCCAATGAAAATAATAAACAATAATATGTTTAGGGTTCCATCATCATCAACCCATTATGTCCCCACCGAAGGGCACGGGTGTCTTCCCTGAGGAAGGTATAGGCCATACTCCACCACGGGGGCCAAGTACGTATTGGTGGAGGCTTTTAAGACTAGTGGCTGGTCTTACTGTCAGAAGTTTTCAAGCCGCCCTAAGACCTCTGACTTGGCTTAACGACTTAAGCCAAGTCAGGGTTCCATACTTCAAAAGGAAAAAAGGAACACTTAATGACTTGTTTTCCGTCCGACCCGTCTGAATAAATAAATAATGTTAGTTTTATTTAATAATTCTTTTATTGCACTTACATCAAGTGATCAAATTAAATGATGTTCATTTTACCTCGTGTTTAATTTCCTTTTAGGATTATTGTAACACGATATATCGACGACCTCTGTGCCGCAGCGGTTAGCGCATCTGACTACCATACGAGAGGTCCCGGGGTGGAATCCCGGCTGGCGACAAAAAAAAACCCAGGTCTTGGATGTTTACATGTTTGTGACGTCACTGTTTCTGGTTCCCGTTACACAGGATATCCTAGTGTGGGGCAAGAAGCAATGTATGTACCGGTGCATGAAGGCATTACATGCAAGAGTGCATTACTATTCTGCCCTCGTAAGGAAGAACGCAGTAATCGTAAAAACGCAGTTTTGAGTAAATAGCGAAAAACATATCACTTCATGACATAACTGCATATTTTCTTACTGATTTCAGGTTTATAGTAGACCTACAGCCACCATTATTTTTTCACCTATAGATTTACCACCAGGGAGCTCAATTTTGCATCCAAAGTAAAAACGCAGTAATGGCTATTACTGCGTTCTTCCTTACGAGGGCAGTATTTTTAGGGTTCAGTACCCAAAGGGTAAGGGACCCTATTACTGTCTCTCACCATTGTCTGTCTCTCACCAAGCTGTATCTCATGAACCGTGATAGCTCGACAGTTGAACTTTTCACGGAAGATGTGGCCGCTATAACAGCAAATACCATCCGAATCGAACCCGTGACCTCGAATGACCATAGTTATACTACTACTTAAGTAGGTAGGTATACTATAACATATGTAATTTGGTCGGTAGCTATACACTACAGGGCGTCCCAAAGTTATGGGACATGAAGGGAAAGTACCTTAATATCGTAGATAGGGTATTTTGCTGAAGGAAGACTTTATGTTATTTTTAAAAGTTAGTAATTCTGCATTCAAAGTAATTGTAATTGTAATTATTTTTGTATTTCTTTGCGTAAGATAGGAGGGATCACATTTTGAGCAATGATATATATAACTAATTTACAAAAAAATACCCACTTAATTGACTACTGTAGTTACACGTAGGTTTTAATTTTTTTTAAATGATTAATTGCAGTCTGTTCCTTTCTTTTAAAATACTATGTTACTTAAGAAGAGTTTTTATTATTGGCCATTCTTTCGATTGGCATCATAAAAGTAGGGGTGTTTTTTTTTACATTTAAGTCTGTTCGATTCCCAGACGAGGCAAGTAATTTTTAGAAAATCTTTGGATGCAGAATTACTAACTTTTAAAAATAACATAAAGTCTTCTTTCAGCAAAATACCCTATCTACGATATTTAAGGTACTTTCCCTTCATGTGCCATAACTTTGGGACGCCCTGTATAGGTAATGTACATCTAGCAAGTAACCCACACCATGATAGGTTGGAAGAATTTTGCTGTTATCGGTTAATCCGCCCAGCCGGAAATAATAGAATAAGCATGAATAAGTAGTAATGACTTTATTTTGGCATCTAATATCACCGTCTTTTGTCGTCGGTCTCAGGCGTGGGCCACGCAGTAAGGACGTGGGTCGAGGGCACGGGTAAGACGCGACGTTTTTACAGAGTTGGCGCCTCGTCACTGCTGTGTGGGCTTCATCATTAAGGGTGGTATTAGAGTTACGCTGACCACGCGCTGACCGTCAGCCCTGATAGACAAAATGTATGTGGCCCTCTCTGTGCGTATGGTTGGGGGCTCCGGGATCTCGTTGAACGCTCCGGAACCCCCGCGCACTGTGCCTTTCGGCACCCGTCTCTCCACAGGCCGGTGCCTGGAGACGCCCTCATTGTACGGCAGTGTGCGGCCACCACACACCGCCGCCGTCTCGGGGTCGCTTGAAACGGTGGTCCGAGCCCCCACTCTCGCCACCCGCGACCCCACCCCCCTTTTAGTCGCCTCTTACGACAGGCAGGAGATACCGTAGCCCTATTCTAAGCCCGGAGCTACAGGGCTACCTAATAGGTACCTACATATTGGCCTATCAGCACGCCGAGTGTCAGCGTGCGTGACTCTAAAACCGCCCTAAGTTTTGTTAAGAGGATGACTCGTCTTTCGCGCGCCTCGCGCCCTTTCTATGTGTCCCACGCCTAAAATTCTCTACATGTAATTCTTAATCCTTTAAGCTTATTGATACCGTCTAGCGATTCCATTCCATCATTGTTATAATTTAACACGTTTTTGCTAGATGGCTCTTATGCCCCAAATCTGAGAGCTAAACATAGTCAACAGGAGTCATCCTCAACCCATCATGTCCCCACCGAGGGGCACGGGTCTCTTCTCTGAGGAACGTATAGGCCATACTCCACCACGGGGGCCAAGTCCGGATTGGTGGAGGCTTGTAAGACTAGTGGCTGGTCTTTCTGTCGGAAGTCTTCAAGCCCCCCTAAGGCATCTGCCTTGGCCTAACGACTGCCATCTATCGACGGCAGCCGGCACCAACTGCTTAACGTGCCTTGCGAAGCACGGAACTGCTCGGAAAAATGCCACTAGCGTTAGTCATAGACGGTGACCCATCCATGGACTGAAGGTGCCGTATGTTGCTTAACATTAGTCATCGTTTAAGATCACTTAGGCAGTCCAGGCTACGAGCGATAATAACACAAAGAACGCAAAACTGACCGCGTGACCGCTCTCTGGCTGGTAGAACCCTGAGCTATTATGTATTCTGTGCCTTGAGACCGGAACACTTGGAAAACCATGAGGGATCCTATGTCCTCCAGAGGCGACAAACGGCTAATGATGACAATCATTACAACTTGGGACTTTCCCTTGTATTAAGATTTTTTTCAGACACATACTTAAGCTCACGCCTGTATCCCAGAGGGGTAGGCAGAGACCAGGGACTGCCACCTGCCACGATCCTGACAGATCACTTTCGCTTCATCGACATTCGTTAGTCGTTGCATGGACGCACGTCGGTTTCGGGTACCTTAGGATTTTTCAACCCAGATATTTCACTATAACTACAATATAACACTCAAATACTCGGTCGATTTTAGGAAAAAAATCATGTACCAATTAGGCTGCGGTTCCACTGAGGCGGAGCGGAGCAGAGCGGAGACGAGCAGTGCCGTGATCCACCAATCCAACGCGGAGTGGAAAAGAGATGTGGATTTCAAGCCATGTGATTGGTGAATCACGGCACTGTTCATCATCATCATCATCATCAGGCTATATTAGTCCACTGCTGGACATAGCCCTCCCCTAATGAGCGCCATAGCGCCCTGTCTTCAGCTTGCCGCATCCAGCATCTGCCTGCAGTTTTTCGCAGATCGCCACTGTTCGTCTTTTTCCGCTCCGCCTCAGTGGAACCGCACCCTTACTTTGGCGTGAAAGGGCATATGCCCAGCAGTGGGCTGGACAGATAATCCACTGTTGGGCATCAGGGCCTCTCTACTTCAATTGTTATATCACAAAAGACATTCGCTTAAGACAAATAAGTACGCAAATTGCCAGCAAGAGTAGTTAGTTATCCTGTTAGGGCCACTTGTGCCAAGTAACAGAATAAATAATTAGTAAATAAATAAATACTTATCCAGGGATAAACGATTAATGCCCGGTTCCTATAATATACGCCTACCGGCTACGATCCGTTTTCCCTACAATTTATTGACGGTTCGTAGGAATTGTAACCGATCGTAAGCAAAAACGAAGCGTTTTGTGAATATTGGAACCGGGCATGAATGTCTAGGGTTGTCTGTCATAGGTAGGTAGCGTTGATTGAGTTCCCTCCACGGTAGGTAGTTAGGTGCCATGGACGTAATACTAATAAAGGTCCTTGGTAGGTACCTACAATATGTCTATGGGTAGCTCTGCAAATGTCATGGTACAATATGTTTTTAGACTTATTCACTGGTTAGAGTTTACCCATGGGTAGTGCTGTAGGATAGTGTTGGCGCAAGCTGAGCTTAACTTAAGATAGTCCAGGACTGATTTCTGAATTGAGAATTTCGCTAAGTAATTACATAACTGTAGTGCTGTCTCGACAAATTTCTTTAGAAAAGAGCGTGACGGAACGCTACTTAAGTATTTCATCATCATTGGGAAGAGACCCGCGCCCCTCGGTGGGGAAATAATGGTATTTCCCCACCGAGGGGCGCTGGTCTCTTCCCTCTGAAGGTATAGGCCATACTCCATCACGGGGGCCTAGTCCGGATTGGTGGAGGCTTGTATAGGTACTTAAGTATTTACTTAGTATAAATTCTCAGTTTAGAAATCGGCCCCAGAGATGTAAAGTGAGAGTGAATACCCTGTTTCTCCAGGAACTAACACAAAGATATTTCAGCATGACACAGCATGTTACAGAAAGTCGCTATTTTTGACATGGCCGCGCGCGATTCACGTGGTCACGATACGAACGAAGATGGCGTTTCTATGCTAAGCCACTTCCGGTGTCCAGCGTTGGTAGTTAGTATGACACCGCGGGTCACGCGTTTTGCCGCGCCAAAACGTCAATGACGGCTAGTGTTCCAGACAGCCGCGACTTGACATTTGCGCGCGACTCGCGTGGTCATGTTACGAACTCAGATTTATTTTTACGCTAATCACTTCGCGACAACACAAAATACTCACCAATCATCTTAGCTTCCTTTGGTAACACACAAGAAAAAACAATACCTAAAGTACTCAAACAAAAAAATCAACGGAAACAGGGGACAGAGTCTTAACAGTCGAGCTGTGTATAAAACTGTCTAATCAGAGCACCTTCGCCATGACTTTTTATAGACTTTTCGCAAAGATAAACGGTTCAAGGAAGAATTGAGGATTATTAATTACCTACCGAGTTATCAGCGTGATAAACACTACTAAACCCGATAAACATTATACGTATTTGCGTGCGGATCGAGAAATTTGTTGAGCGTGGATTAGTCCCTTGCTTGCTTCATTAATCAGCTACTCTATGTTACAACACTATTACCCTTTCTCGTAGGTACACCGGCAGTCCGCTGGTAGGATTATTGGTGTTCGAGAAGCAGCGAGCTCAACTGCCGCTTCAGGGCCCCCTATGCACATTGAGTCTGCATTTAGTTGCCATGGCTTCTCCTGTACACAACACTATTCCGGTTTCTCGTAGGTACACCAGCGGTCCGCTGGTAGGATTGTTGGTTGGTGTTTGAGAAGCAGGGAGCTCAACTGCCGCTTCAGGGGCCCTCATGCACATTGAGTCTGCATTTAGTTGCCATGGCTTCTCCTGTTCTTTGTCCTATTCTATTACTACGAACTAATTTATATATTTTCATACACTAGGTGCCTACTCAATGCCCGCCCTCACCTTTAACTTACTTACGATGTATTTAGTGAGATGTTTTGATGCATGCCTAGTACATAATTTTATCATGTCAGTTTAATAAAAGTGGCATGCCTCTGTATTGTCTCCGAAATAAATATAAATACTCGTCAACCGCTGGATATACATACATACTTAATTATCTAGTAGTAGCATCTTTTTTGAACTTTCGTAAGCACAACACATTCTAAACTTTTTATTCCTATTCCGATAAATAAACACCCGTAAGTTGATCCGGACTAAAAAGTTTATAGTAGTTGCATCGGCCTTTTATTTTGTCGAGGGGGAATCTTCCAAAGATACCAGACTTTCTGTGGGGAAAGCCGGGTTATGTGGGATTTTTACTCTTTCGATGTTGCAGGCTTAGATTTGAGCGTTGAGGGTTGTACATGTGGTTTTACATTTTACAATTATAAAGGAAGGAGTAACCTCTAAAGAAAACATGTTATCTCTAACGACAAAAAAGCTGTGAACGTTGTAATAAAATCTTTATATACCTACAAGGTCCACAGCTTTTTTGTCAAAATACACAAATATACAAAATATACTACGGAGTGTCTTTATAAATAAAGACTATTTATTATATATATAGTATATTTGTATCAGCACTGCAACCGTGCGAAGCCGGGGCTATCTATCGTAAAATGAAATTATTTAACTAATGTAGCTATGTATCTACTTAGTAGGTTAATTTAAATAAAAAAAAAAAACAAAAAAAAACTCACGCCCGTTATCCCCGAGGGGGTAGGCAGAGGCACCAAGAACTGGGCCCACGTTTTGCCGGGGTTATTAAGTCCCAAACGTGACAAGTGGCAAGCCTGTCGCCGTTATCCGGGCACAATGAGCCGTTTTCAGAAGAACTAAAAAAAATATCTAACGGCTGTCAAAGAAATGCAGTTTTCAATACAATATAACTCCGAAAGGACAAACATTTGGCTGTTGGCGCCATAGATAGTAACTTTTGTTCAGCTCGCTGAGACCTATTTTACCTATGATGTATCACACATGGCTATTGGGCTGAGGTCCAAAATTGCATTCCTTTGACAGCCGTAAGATTTTTTTTTTAGTTCTTCTGAAAACGGCTCATTTATCAGCGAATGGTGTTGCTGTACAAACAAACAAATGTACGTAACTAAAAGTCATTGGTACATACGTGCAAATACGTGGTTCGAACCCAGACCCTCATGATCGAGAATTTAACTTAATTTGATAGATGATTTTAAAAAAATCTATTCATATTGGCAGGCTCAGAATAGGTAAAATATGTTGGATGTGGCCAGCACATTGTCAACTCCGCGCGCGCTCTATAAACTCCAACATTTCAGCATCGCGGTAGCAAAGTATTTCACATGACTTAAGATGAATACAACGTCCAACCAAGTCAAACAAACAATAGTCGTACGAACCCGTTCTTCACTATAATAAGTATTAAATATAATTATGTACCTACCTATGTAGGTATATATTTTCATAATAAAGTGTAGACCTTATAATTGTGTAGTCTTTCCGTACTACACAAATATAAGGTCTACTTTTTTGGAATTAAAACTTTCCTTAGCACTATTATAGACCAGCGGTTCCCGAATGGTGTCCTGCGGAACCCTTGGGTTCCGTAAAAGGCTCTCAGGGGTTCAACGTTTCCACATTTCTATATGTTTTTTTTTTCTCCTTTGATATATTTAGGTATAGGTATGGTAATCTTATAAATGGACGTTATTATTATCAAGTTTCAAGTGTCTTGTTTTAAAATGTTGTATTCTGAAATTCCGTTTTGGTGTTTATGTAGGTACCGCTCGCGAGTGCTGGGTGCTGACCAAATGCTCGCGGTATGAAACATGTTACACATCGAGCATTCGTGCCGTCAGTACAACACGTATTGTTACGTGGTTACAGTTAGTTTACTTCCTACTTGAGCTAGGGTTCCGCACAAAAACGGTGAACCAAAAAGGGTTCCGTAGCCAAAAGAATTCGGGAACGGCTGGACTAGACATTATAGATGATGTTATATTGTTTCATTGTGTTTTGTAACTATGTATGTGTTGTTTACTTTTCCTACTGCTGTATACTTAGTCTGCTTAGTATTGCTTGTATTGAATGTGTGTGAAAATAAATTATATCTATGTATCTATTATAGGATAGACAGATAGAATATTCTTTATTGTAAACTGAAGTAAAAATAATTTATTTGCTGGATACCTACTGTAGTGCAGCTATTTTGATTAAAATATGCTTTTGTTGGGTTACCTACTCTATAGCAACGATTGAAAATGTCAACATTTATAGTGCAAAAACCGTTTGATCATCGGTTTACTAAAGCAAATGCTTAAAATGTCAGTGCTTCAAAATATCAACAATTTACTAGGACAACTGGGTTGTTAGCAATCATAACTTTTATTTTCGACCTCTGTGGCGCAGCGGTTAGCGCATATGCCTACCATGCGAGAGGTCCCGGGTTCGAATCCCGGCTGGGGACAAAAAAAAAGGAACCAAGGTCTTGGATGTTTACATGTTCTTTTTTTTCAATTCATTTTATTGCCTTAAATTACAGTTTTACAAGGTGTTACATTTATATATAGTACCATGTAATTTTACCGACAAACAGCATAGCAATTTAGTACGTAAACTAAAACATTATACAATAATTTAACTACTATCGATGCATTCCAATTCAATTAGTTAGGTTTTTTTTTTAGCCCTATAAAGGGCACCCTCCGGAGGACACGGGGGAGGGAGGTGATGAATGCTCATGCATAACAGCACGGGCCCGGCCGTGCTGCCAATGTGGGACTCGCAGAGTGCGCCTACCCATTAAACACCACCTTGGTGCTGGTTTGGTCTTAAGGACCCCTAAACCTACATCATGAGCGACCCCCCTCGAGGCCGAGGAGGGCGCACAGCGGAGCTCACTAGAGCTACCGCTTAGAGGGAATCGTCACATAGTGACAGAAAGAAATTTAAGTGAGAGTAGTGTCCCCGGGGACACTGTTGGGAGCGGGGGCTACATCTGACTGGGCCTGGGCCTCCAGGAGGAGGTCTAGGTCGGATGAGAGCTTATCGGGTGGGTCGACTAGTACGTTCCTGGGCCTGCGCACCAGGTGACGAGGGTTAGTCGTGGGGGGAGAGTAAACTGCTGATTCGCGGATCAGGGGGTTAGAGTGTTCTTCAGCCGCGCTGAAGAACGACTCTGAGAGGGATTTAATGAACTGTTGGATAGTTGGAATCTCTATATCCCGATGGAGATCGGCATTTCTGACGCACCAGTGTGCGTTCAGAGCCCTACGTAAGAAATTATTCTGGACTATCTGAAGTTGATACATGAGATTGGGGGCCGCGTGTGCGAAAACGGGAGCCGCGTAGGTCATCACGGGACGAATGCAAACTTTGTAGAGCGTGCGCTTGTTTCTGGCTGTCATTTTACTTTGTCTGCCTACCATGGAAGATAGGCGGCCAAGGTAAAAACGAGCGGTCCGGGTTACCTTCCGGATGTGTGTCCTAAAAGTTAGTCTGTTATTAGTTAGGTAGAATGAACAGTAATAATTTAAAATGTCATTATAATAAAATATCTATCATCACTTAATACGAAAATAAAATAAAATAATTTCTTTCTTTAAAACGTAAATAATAAATAATTCAAATTTCATTTCGATCAAAACATAAGTTATACAATTAAATACCTATAGCTCTTATTAAAATATCATTGCTCTCCAAATCCAATTTTAAATAATAAATTAATTTAATTTCATTCAGATAAAAACTTAAGTTACGAACATAAATAATTATTTAAATATAATGTTATTTACATGTCAAATACCTACATTTAAATTTTATAGTTGTAAAATTCGGAAAGACTATACGGACACATTTCTAGCAGGTAATTTTTAAGGGCTCTATCAAACTTACTTCCACAAAGAGACTTAATTTCATCTGGAAGTTTATTGTAAATGTTAACAGCCATATGCCTCGTGCTTTTGTTATATGTGGCTGTTCGACAAAAAGGTACATTTAAATTAAGCCTATTCTTTTCTTGTATCCTAACACTTTTTTTTCAGTTCTAGGAGGAAATTTATTAGGGTTTTTTCTAATTAGCTTACAGAGTTCAATTATGTAGAGTGCAGTGACTGTATGTAATTTTAGTTTCAGGAATAGGGTCCTGCAGGAGACTATATTTGATTTTATGCCATTGAGAATGCGAACACATCTTTTCTGTAGTATGAATATTTTATTTATATCGACACTAGCGCCCCATATAGCCAGGCCATATAGAACCCTAGATTGGAAGTAGGCGAAATAAGCTTGTAGCGAAGCATGAGTGGTAGAAACTTTCATCAAACATCGTAGAGCGTAGGTGAAACTACTTAATTTAGCTTCTAAAGCTTCTATGTGAGACTTCCAATTTATGTGTTCGTCTGCAATAACACCTAAAAACTTTGCGCTTTCAACTAATTTTATTTCTATACCATTGATATCAATATTCAAATTTAATCTGGGGGTATTATAGTTCCTAAAATGTAACATCTTGGTTTTACTCAAGTTTGTGCTTAGTCCAACCGCCAGTAGCCATTTTATAACAATGCTTATAGAATGCGATATATCCTCTGACAATTGTGCATCACTTGTCTTAACAAACTTGAAGAAAACCGAAACATCATCAGCAAACATGGTGATTTTGCTGCTTATCAGTTCTGGCATGTGGTTTATGTACAGGATGAATAATAATGGTCCTAATACACTACCTGCGGCACCCCTGTACATATTTCTGTATCGAGATTTAATAGTGGTTAAAGTTCTCGACCGATTTTCGATTTGTGGCAATATTACCCTCTGTTTACGATTTGACAAGTACGACTTTATCCAGTCCAGCACACACCCCCTCACGCCATAGCGTTCAAGAACACAAGTCAAAACCCCATGATTAACATGATCAAAAGCTTTAGATAGATCTAATAAAACGGTCACTACATTTGACTTCTCATTTAACGACTGTGAAACAAAATCCATCATGTCGAAAATTGCGTCAGCTGTTGACAATCCTTTCTGAAAACCAAACTGTTGTGAGGATATGATGTTGAATTTTGAAAGAAATGAACCTATTTGAATCGCCATGAATTTCTATAAAATCTTTGATATGGTAGGCAGCAATGCAATGGGTCGACAATTGCAAACATCCAGTCGACTACCAGCTTTATGAAGCGGCACAATGTCTGCTCTCTTTAACCTATCCGGGAAGGTTCCAGAATTAATGGATATACTTATTAGATAAATAATAACATCAGCAATATTCTTAATTACCTGTTTGATAATAAAAATTGGTATACTATCATATCCATACGATTTTATATTGTTTAGCCCACAAACTATCCTTAAAAGTACTGGTTTAGTTATGGGATTCAGAAACATAGAGTTGTTGTTGCGCGCCGGTAGTTTCACCTTTGCTAACTCTATATTATTAGTTTGCGAGTGAGATATGTTTGCAAAGAAGTTGTTAAAGATATCAGGCGCCTCCAGATCATCTTTCACTGCCTTTGAACCATCACTAAGGCCCACTAGACTCTGAGCATTCCTATTTCTATTCCCTTTGATAGTTTTGTTTACTATGTTCCAACTGGTTTTTATTTTATTGATAGAGGACAGAATAAGAGATTCATTTTTCTTTTTTTTGCCTCTGAAATAACTTTGAGTAAAATAGAGCAGTATTTTTTATAATGATTTAGATTGGAGTTTTTATTTGTAGATTTTTCAATTCAATGTATAGTTCTCTTTTTGTTTCACACGATTTTTTAATTCCTGGTCCATGCTGGTTTCTTGTTGTTTTCGTCAGATCTAACTCTGATCAGAGGACAAAAACTATCGACGGCGTTCAGCAAAATGTCATGAAATGTGTTAAAGGCATGATCGGTATCGATGCTTACATAAACCGGATCCCAATTTAATTCTCGTAAAAATGTATTTAATTCGTCAATGTTTGATGGTTTGAGATCACGTACATACTTATAGCACCTGCCAGAGCTTACTTTCATGTTAAGGTCTAGTGTAGCGTATTGTAAGCAGTGATCAGATAACCCTAACTCTACCACCCTGACATCTTGCAAGCTACTGTTTGATATAATATTATCAATACAAGTGCTACTATGGCCACTGATACGTGTGGACTCATGTACGAACGGTTTGACATTGAAAGATCTAAAAAGACCCAAAAACTCTCTAGTTTCGGTGCCCTTCACTAATAGGTTTATGTTAAAATCGCCACACAACACGATATTTTTGCCAAGTTTATTCCCTAGTGTATTGTCTAAGACATTTTCGAAGTTCTGAAGAAAGTTGTCATGTCTGATAGCTTTAGGCCTATAGGCACATGCAATGTAAATACCATCACATACAATTCCACACACCTCTAAAAAGTTAGAAATTGATAGCTTTTTTACTGTTTGAAGTTCATTAAACTGCAAATCTTTGTGAACAAAAATACAGACACATGTTTGTGACGTCGCTGTTTCTGGTTCCCACGATACGGGTATCCTAGTGTGAGGCCAGAAGCAATGTATGTGCCTGTATGTCAATGTTAAAATGGTAAAATGTGTTATATCGACTGACATCTGAAGCTAGGATATTTTTTTCCCCAGCCGAATTTTGAACCCGGGACCTCTCGCATAGTAGGTAGATACGCTAACCACTGCGTCACAGTCGCTAGTCGTCTTTATTATAATCTGTCTAGGAAAGGAACTTTCCTTAAGCAAACCGCACGAGGATTATCTGATATAAAAGATAAACATCTAATCGGTGCACGCTTGATAGCAAAATATTGTTTGACATACATTAGCATGTATGTAAATTATCATGTAGGTACTAGCTGTCTCGGCAAACTTTGTACCTCCAAAGTTTTCGTGATTTTTCCGTATTTTCTCACCATTTAAAACTGGCCTGGAATTCTAGAAATATAAAAAACCAAAAATCAGACAAATCGGTCCAGCCGTTATAAGAAAGAAGAAGAAGAGACTAGCTGTCCCGGCAAACTTCGTTCCCCCAAAGTATTCGTAATTTTTCCATATTTTCTCACCATTTAAACCTTCCCTGGGATTTAACAAATCTAAAAAACCACAAATCAGGCAAATCGGTCCAGCCGCTCTCGAGTTTTAGTGAGACTAACGAACAGCTATCCTTTTTTATATACAAGATAAGAAGAATGCCTCAGATCGAGAAAGAACGTAGCGGAAGTCGTACTTAGCCGGTTTTAATTATCTGTTTGTTAGCTATAGATATTGTGTAGATATTGTAATCGGACGAAGTTTGACACTTGTAAGTCCTGTAACAGTGATAGGGATACTAGACTTGTGCTTAGGTCCGTTTTTAGAGTTCCGTAGTCCACAAGGAAGCCTTATAAGTAGTTTCGAATGCCTATCCGTCTCTCTGTCCGCGGCTTAGCCCAAAGACGCGTATCTATACGAAAAATCTATACGCGAATATGTAAGAAAGCTAAAATTGTGCATAACAAACGTTCTGATGATTAAGTCAAAACCTATTCGGTTTTTAATGACCCGATAATTTGCTAGATCGGAACGGTATTTTACCTACCGGTCCGAAGTGCTCGACGTACAAAAACAATACAAGTTTTTGCACGCGCATACAACAAAAGAATACATTAATAGAATGTGTGGAAAACATTCCCTGCCTCGAAAAGAAAAACCGGGGAATTTTAATAGAGCATGCCTCACGTCCATTGTTGATTATAGTCGGATGAAGTGGAGAAGCTTAATCCGGCCTTTCGATATTTTTCTCATGACTGATTCCGATTCCGACGCCGGTCCGGAGCAGTGGAGAAAGGCCCCACAGTGTTGCCAGTGGCAGATAGTCAAATATAACACGAGGCAGATCAAAAAGTAACATTTTCTCGAGAAAAGTAACATAACTTTTTTTTTTTTTTTAGAAACCGGCACAATACTTTATTATGGCAGTTTACACAAAAAGTAAAATAAGTTTCTTGTCCCTGTCCCATTCTAAAAAATCTTAATAATTTGTTGATCGAAAGACTGGCGAAGTCAACAAAGAAAAAACATACAATCAATGATGTTTGTCAACCAATATAAGAATGTCTTTCAATACCATAACCTGCTTTGTCATTAATCATGTTACTTTGAAGAAGTAACACAAAAGTAACATATTGGGTCATGTAACATGGAGGTAACATAAGAGGGCCAAAAGTAACGTAAAATGTTACTTTTGTAACATTCTGGCAACGCTTACACCGCGCGTGGTCTGACACGCGCTTGACCGGTTCTACGATAGCGAAAAAACAAAAAAAAGGTTCCAGTACAGTCGGCAGCACATCAACGCTTACCCGCGTGCGCTCTACTCAGTTGCATTAAAGGCGACTTTGCTACAAAACGTAAAGTTTGACCCGCGGTCGACCGTACCAGTCACGCGTACACTTTGTGCAGTACCAATGACGCAATCAAGCGTTAGAAATTCATTATAATAAAATCGATAACGGTGATTAATTATTATGGTTCACTGATAAGTGACGACGATGATTATAGATTTTTATTTCTAATTAGCGATTACGTACACTCCGTTTGAGATTCGCCATAACAAAAGAAATAATCAGTGAACTGCCGTTGTCGCCTACAGTCGAAAGCACGTCAAGCTTCACATTTTAGTTGCAAAGTCGCCCGTAATGCAAACGAGTAGAGTGCATGGGTGTATAGGGTGATGTCCTGTCGGTCCAACCGTTTATTTAACTTTTGACAGCACAATTAAGTGACGTTCTTGAAGTTTCAGATTCGATTTTTTATAATAGTCGATTTAAGTTATTATGAAGTAAAATATCGATTAAGTACACTGCTATTTTATTTTGATATTTTTCTATTTAGTCTGTCTGTACCGAACGGAACCGTATGGCACTTAATGGGTTTGGGCGAGACTTCTTTTCCACGTTGGAGCAGCCTTGAAGGCCTGCGTAGACGAGGCACTTGTGTCCATGGGACAATAATCCCTGAAAGCCTAAGACGAGGGGCTTTCGTCCCATAAATGACAATTATCTTCAAATCGTTGAATCTAGTAAGTATTTTTTCGGAGCCTTCTAGGATAACTGAAACTACTGCCACCTGCCTAGATAATGTTTACTGCGACTGCGATTTTTCAGATTATTCTACAGTAAATTGTTTAAAGTCAGACCACAGCGGTCAAGTTGTTAATTTTGAAATAGATACGAAAAATGCAGAACCGGTTATCCTATGCCGGCCCGTAACAAGTAAAAAATTAATTTCGTTTAAATCAGACCTAGAGAGTAGCATAAAGACTCAAGAAAGTTATTAAAATGCTAATGCTCATTATATTGAGTTATTCGAAGTAGTCTCAGGTAGTTTTAAAAAAAACTTTTAATTGCGCCAGCTAAAAAGCAACGACAATAAAGTAGGATTTAGTGAATGGGGAACGTCAGGTATCCAAAAGAGCAGAGACACACTCTATGAACTATATGACAAAAAGACGTATACCTCCGACACCACCTTCATACAATACGTCAAAAAATATTCCAAATTATTTAAGGCCGTCTGCCATAAACCTAAATATGATCATATAAAAAATAAAATCCTACAATCACCGAATAAAATTAAAACAATTTGGACCATAATAAATAGAGAAACAGGTAAAGCAAAATTAGGAGAACGAGATATTTCGCTTAAGATTGATGACAAAATAATAACAACAAATGAAGATATCGCTGCAGCTTTCGAACAGTTCTTCACTAATATACCAATTGCAACCACAGCTCTGTTGAACTCGTCACCTGATCGTGCAGCAACGTTATTACAAGATCATATCCCCGCGTGCGAACACGATTTCACATTTAATTATATTAAGCCTCATAACATAGTTAAAATTTTTAAATTATTGAATCTCAAAAAAACTGAGGACTTATGGGGTATTTCAGTAAAAATCCGCTACTTGACTCTTTTTTCAAGTATGTCTTAAATGCTAAATATCTCTTCCATTAGACCAAAAAATATTTTAGTATATTTTTTGAGGACCTAAAAGCAACAAAAAACATTATTTTAAAACGTTGCTTTGCTAAACAGCCAAAAACGCGGTCCGCCATTTTTGTCTATGGTTTGAAGTCCTCTACGTTTGTAAACAAAGTTTGACATTCAACATAGGTAGAGTTCGTGCCACGAAAGAAGTATGAGTCACAATAGAACCTACGCACGCACGACTGACAGATGATTGTTTACAACCAAAGGTGCTTTCAAGATGGCGGATAGTTTTTTAACCGTTCCGATTTAAAAGCGAAAAATATTTTTTTAATTTGCAAATTTTGCAGCCATCCTGCATATTTACTTAGCAAAGTCAATATATTTCGGTTTCTTACGTTAGATACTACAGGAAATATCCATTTCTCGCGTCAAATTTGATACGAGGCAAGTAGCGTATTGTTAGTTCAGTGATACATATTCTAGCATCGCCGTTATCAGAGATATTCAATAAATGCGTAGATGAAGGAGTATTTCCAGACCTCATGAAATACAGTAGGCTAGTACCTTTATTTAAAAGCGGTGATAAACAAGATCCAACAAATTTTAGACCCGTATCAGTCTTACCAGTACTAAGTAAAATATTTGAGAGAATTATCTTGGATCAATTACTTTTGCATTTCAATAATTACAAACTCCTTCATAGTCAGCAGTTCGGTTTTACTAAAGGGCGCAATACAACAGACGCTGGAGTCATGTTACTTAAACATATTTTCAGTGCGTGGGAGGATCATAGGGATGCTGTAGGAATATTTTGTGATTTGTCAAAGGCATTCGATTGTGTAGACCACAAAACACTACTCTCAAAGTTAAAACATTACGGCATAAAAAATGCAGGATTAGATCTTTTAAAATCGTATTTAGAAGGAAGGGTTCAAAAAGCAGACATAAATCGTATTAAATCGTCGGGTTCACTTGTAAAAATGGGAGTCCCACAGGGATCTATCCTAGGGCCGTTCCTTTTCCTGGTCTATGTAAATGATTTACCGTTTATGGTACATAAAATGTGCGAGATAGTGCTATTTGCTGATGACACGTCACTTATTTTTAAAATAAGGAGACAGGAAAATATTCTTGACGAAGCAAATAATGCTCTCTCGCACGTTCTAGATTGGTTTACTGCAAATAATCTATTGTTAAATTCAAAAAAGACAAAATGTATGAAGTTTACCCTACCTAACGTAAAATTAGTTGAAAATAACATTGCGATTGGAAATGAAAAACTAGAATTTGTTGAAGATACTGTATTTTTGGGCATCACAATCGATGCCAAACTACAATGGGGTCCACATATTGTAAAATTAGCACATAGACTTAGCTCCGCAACATATGCTGTAAAAAGAATCCGAGAACTTACTGACGTTGCAACTGCTAGGCTTGTTTATTTTAGTTACTACCATAGTATTATGTCCTATGGTATACTACTGTGGGGCCGGGCAGCAGACATTGAGACTATCTTCATCTTGCAGAAGAGAGCGATCCGATTTATTTACAAGCTAGGTAGTAGGGACTCGCTAAGAGACTTTTTCAAAGAAACTAACATCCTAACAGTTGCAAGCCAATATATATATGAGAATATTATGTACGTTAGGAAAAATATTACAGACTTCGAAACACTTGGTAGCCATCATAACGTTAATAATAGGAATAAACATAAATTGTCCTTTCCACGATTTAGACTTGCAAAAGTTAATACTTCCTTTATGGGGCACTGTATAAGGTTCTACAACAAGATACCCCAATATATATTAGAGTTACCTCCAACGCGATTTAAGAATTGTATTAAGCACACTCTTTGCAAAAAAGCTTATTATAAAATCAACGATTATTTAGAAGACAAGGACGTATGGCATTAAATAGTAGTTTAATATCAAATTTAATCACAGGATAAATGTGTCTAGTGTTCAACACATCTTATTATTATTTTGTAGGTTTGATTTGTATTAGCTTTAAGGTGATTTGAGAAAAGATGGTCAAAGTGGAGTTTTTTTTCGCTGCCTTTTTCTCCACTACAGACGGCCCCAAGGCAGCGGCTAACATTATACATAACTATAAGTACATTGAGATTCAACAAGCAGAATGTAAATTCTTTACGTTGAAATAAAGTTTTTGATTTTTTTTAAATCATTGAATCTTTTAAAAAATGCCCGCCAAGTAGGTACCTACTTGTCACGGATTCAACGCATACGGTGTGCGGTCATTTGTAGCCTGGAAACTGAGTCTTCTTTTTTTCTTCTTCTTCTTCTCGTATCAAGTAATGGACGCGTACTTTTGCCCAGTCCAGTCTCTCGGTATCCTCGGTAATTCGGGGGACTTTTTGTACGGAGTACTTTTAGTCCTTACGGCGGGCAGTAGACGGCGTAGAAGTATTTTCCTTGTTAAAAACAAGGAAATCGTGGGACAAACATGTCAACTCAAACTGTAGCACTGATTAAGGTCGGTAGATACCTATCTATACCTAGTAGGTACCTATGAGAAAATTATAGAAAGATTAGATTCTCAAAGCATGTCGTGATTACTCATGTATTAACGTTAGATTAGCGATAGCACTTGAAAATCTACATATTACCTACACAGGATTAGCTAGATAGTTCGCGAATCTCATTTCTGGATATTCCGTACCTACCTAACTAACTGATTTAGTATGATTACCGTGTACTAATCTATGTATGAACGAACGTCGTCGACATAGCCCAGCGGATTAGTAAGTTGAAGTGGCAGTGGGCGGGGCACATAGCCCGCATGACTGATGGCCGATGGGGCCGAAAAGTGGTTGAATGGAGACCACTATCGACAAGCGCAGCGTAGGACGACCAGCCAGACCAGACAGACGATCTCATCCAAGTGGCAGGGAGACGCTGGAAGACGTGGCAGGAAAATCCATGGAGGAGGCCTCGAGCAGTGGACTTCTTGTGGCTGAATGATGATGATGAAACTATGTACTATGTACCTACTTAACTAATCCCTAAGCATACTTGCACCGTCAAGCAAAGCATCTGAGGGTTCACAATGAAAATATCAAATCAAGGATTAGTAGTGAACCTAGCTGAAAAGTCCTATATTTCTGTGAAATTAACTTACCTCTTCTTGTAGTTCCAGTGTTTTATTTTAAGTTTGAAATGTGGTTTATCTAAGCTGATTTTAAACTAAGGACATTATTTTGATAATATAAGAAAATAACTTCTTCAACTTTTTTCGTTTCATTTAATGAGACTAACTGTGCCCGCATTTTGTCCACATGGAATTAAAATAAAATTACGAATTAATTAATAACATTTTACTGTCAAAATCAACTTTTGACTCGTACAAAAAGAAAGGTGGGCGTGATGGACCCCTGCGCCCTGCGTCCCGGAAAACCGAGAAACCAAGAAAAATAAGAAATGTACGCCAGCAGTTTCAGCGCAAAAGTTCTCGTTGTTGGATATTATCGAGACTATTGTTAAGTCGTTTAACATCACGCAGTGTGTCGGGATTTGTGTGGGTAACGGGTAACCACTATAAGAAGATGCGTCGAGGTCTAATATTATAAAGCCCATTACACAATGAAAAAAAATAAGGTATAAGAATAAGGAATAAGAAATAGCACAGAAATCAATTGTCTTCCTTATTCTTGATTGTGTCTTGCTCAACGGTGCTGCCATTGCTGGATTCCGCTATTCCTTATTCCTTGTTCCTTATTTCTTATTCTTATACCTTTTTTTTTTCATTGTGTAATGGGCTTAAGAATGCGTTTTGACCGGCAGAAAGTTAAAAAAAAAATATTCTCTAAATTTTGGGTCCATAGAGATATATAATACAAATTATTGAAATTATTTCAGTAAGTCCTTACGAAGCAAAAACAGGAAGGTACCTAATTAGTTAAATAACAAAATAGTTTGGTGAATAATATAATGGGTAACCTACCCATTTTTCTTACAATAAATGGATCATAATCTCTAATGCCCTTAAAGATTCTCTTCATTGCGTTCGTCATGGAGCCTGAATAGAATTAAATAAAAAATGAAAAGGGTGTTTTTTGTAAATTAAAATATAGTTTTTTTCTATTTTATTTTAAGGAGGAAAAACAGAATTGACAAAAATTACATAAATATAGTAAATTACTTAGCCTAGTACATTTTGTTAACTCTTAAGCATTTCTCACCGCTAGATATGAGCTTAGTAATCCTAATTCCTAATCAATTTAAGACTTTTTTTTTAAAGTTCTACCATTAAAAAAAATGCACCTTCAGTTCAGTAACGTAAAGTGCAAGAAGAAATCGCTGACAAAAAATAATTTTCACCCTTTTTGTTTCTATTCGTACTTCAATTTCTACAAATTTTTTTAAATATTAAAGAGTTTTTACAAAAACATAATTATATACAATAAAATTTAACGAGCAATTCTTGTATATATATTTATGTATAATCAGAATCTCGGAAACGGCTCCAACGATTTTCACGAAATTTTGTAGGCAGATGCTTTCGGGGGCGTTTAATTGATCTAACTAGGTTACATTTTTAGAAAACTTTGTTTTATCCGTGTTTTAAGACCATTGAAATTTGCTATAATAACATACAGAGGTTTTCGCGTTTACCTACCTGCAAGGTTGGGATAGTTCTGTGTGCTTAGTGTGAGTTTGTTTAACTACTCGATCGCGTTAACGTAAACTCATATTCTATAGGAGTGACAAAGCGCGCCACCTAGTTGTCTCTCTGTCACTCCTATACAAATTGCAAACGCTCTCGCTATCGAAAGTGAATGAAAAAACTCGCACTAAGGGCCCAGAGTGCGTATACTGAGTTTTTTCATTCCCTCGAAAGTGAATGACAAAACTTAGTATACGCACTCTGACAGAAAAACGGGCGACCCGTTTCGGGCCGATGTCCGATGTCAAGAGACCCGGTTCGAGTCATGTTTTTTTTTTCAAAGTTCTTTTTTTGTTGAAAAAGGATTATTTTAATTATATATTACATATTTTATATTACAAAAAAAGTACCGAGCAAAGCTCGGTCACCCAGGTACTACAATAAAACTGTCACAGAAACCTGTACAGGTTTATCTGCGAGGTGATTAATTAATTAGAATGATTGAATAATTCAATTTCTGACTATTTTACCTAAGCAGCAATCAGAAAACAAAACGACATTTATATTATTATCGACTGCCTCGTTGGTCTAGCCGCTAAGGCGATTACCTACCAAGAGAGAGGTCGTGGGTTCGATTCCCACTGAGGGGCGCCGTAGATTAATACAAATGGCCTCTGGGTCTGGGTGGTTTTTCCATGTTTGTAATGTCCTTGCCTGGTTAAATAGCACAGGGTATCCTAGTTTGGGAAATAAGTGATTGTATTATGTGGAAGTTATTGTTATAAAAAAATTAGAACTCACCACTTAAGCCCTAAACACTTAAGAGCGAATCATGGAAGGGCAAATAAATATACAACAGTCAACAGAAAACACAAAATCAGCCGAAAAGTGGGTAACAGTAGAAATACAAGTAACACAAAGACAAACCTACAAAAAAATACCTAATAAAATATCGGAAAGTTTTAAGTATTGAGTCCCCAAAATGGGCCTGCCTGGCTCAGCATAATGTTGCAACCCAGATATCAGGTAGCTAGTTATTTATTATTCTGAAATCTCCAAGTTCCTAAGCAAGCGACTTGTCTCGCTAGAATTAAAGACAGGAGTGATCATCGCCATACTTTGAAGCGTATTTCGAAATTTATTTACCGACTGTGTATCTAGATGGCGCTACTAGTTATTAAACGACAATTAAACGATTACTTTTGACGAAATTATTATATCATCTCATCGCATCTTCATCCTTTTCTGTTAGTTATGTCCAACGATAAGTGGTTAAAGTCAACACACACAAGATGGCGCTTGCTTGCTCATATATTTTGCAGAGAGCATAAATTACATTCCTTGTCATGCTGATGACACGAGTTTATTTACTTTCGCATTTAGCAATATCAAGGAGAATTAAAATATTTAGGTTAATGAAATAAAAAGTAAGTTTAAAATGAATGCATACTATGCACTGAATGTATGTAAAATAAACTGATTATAAGCAAGTTATTATTGTCATTCTACGGAATAAAAAATCAAGCTTTACGAAATCCATCACTGGTACGCACACTAACAAAAATGTGTATTTACGATTACAACTATAGACTAAAGGTCACGCGCGCTCGTAGATTGCAAGGTCTATTTTGGCACATTTTGGTAACGAACTTGTTCTCTATAGTAACGCTAGATAGCGTTACATTAACATAGTTGAGAGAAAATTGGCGACGCTATCTGTCGGTTTTTTAAATAACTAGCGGCATTGAATATTCAATGCTAGCGGTCAATTGGTAGCGACATCTGGTGATATGACATAATTTGTGCTAATTAGTGGAGTACGTTTTTTTGTATGGTAATATCACTCCTGTCTTTAATTCTCCTTGGTAGGTACTTTGTTTATCTAGGTAGCTATTTGTTGACAGTAAAAATGCGGGCAAGTTGTCTGATATTTCCATCTACATCGCCACGCAAAAATCACCCCTTGCTCCAACAAAACATCGCCCAAAATGGGCTGAAAGCCCTGAATCGCGCCAGGAAAAATTCTACGGACTTTTGCTAAAGTAGATTTTGTTTTAGTTCGGATAATAGGGTCGCTGTCTCGAGGTAAGCCAGTTGAAGTCAAGCTGGCAGAAATAAGTTGACACTCTCAGATGGACCCCGGGAGGGGTAGTTCGAACCAGTTCCTGCGGTCACTACTTAAAATTCCCCAGGGCTTGAGCTCCCCTGGGGTGTCCTACTTACTAAAGATAAACTCTAGAGTAAATAGAATAAGACAGCATTTAGTGACACACCGACGAGACGGAGCAGATGCTCTAGTGGTTATCTTAGACCCTACTTTTTGAATCAAGTGTTGGCTGAGGTCGATTTCATTTTTGTACCTACACTTCTTCAGACTTGTTTTTTAAGGAGGGACAGTCCGTCAAAAGGGTTCATGTCAATTTTAGATTTTGAC